>CM028137.1:304372500-305813750 GCA_016271365.2 Neoceratodus forsteri
TCCTCGCTACCTTGCCTGGTCTTGCTTTCCTTGGGTCCTCTGCTACTTCCTCGCCCTCCCCCTCTAGTTTACATACCCTCTGGTTCTGGTATTGCCTTCTTGGCTTCAGAGTATGCCTTCTTTCGAGGAGCCTCATTGCTCACTTCGCTATTGCATCCTGTGCTACTTCATTGACCCCAGTATTGGGTTCTAAATCCTGTTGTGGCCTACATTGGATATTTCTTTTTTGGCATGCCTATCCTGGCTCCTATGCCGCCTCTTCTCCATGCTAACCCAGATCGATTCCATATCCTTTGCTTGTATATTTCAACTGCTCAATCAGTCTGCCTCAGTTGTCTCCATCTGGCCTGCAATCGATATTCTTTGGGCCACCTCCCATTGGGTCCCATGCTACCTAATCTACCTACTGTATTCCTGCAGTGCTCCTCTTCGTCCGTATTCATCTTCCTCAGTCACTTCGATTCGTCTCTCTCTCCGCTCCTAGCCTTGCCGGATGTATTGAGTTCATGACTCCAGTTATCATTTCCTCAGCATTTCGTTCATAACTCCAGTCGTTCGCTCATCCTTACTTCAAGGTTTCTCAATTTCCTGCTACCAGCTGCATCCTTCTGTGTTCATCCTCAGTGCTAGTCTCCCTTGGGTATCTGTCTAATTCTGCATTGCAAGTCTCACCCTTACTAGTTTCCAGTCTCTCACTTTGTAGACTGCTTCACCTGCTGCTTGTTGCCCTCTGCATTTGTTAGTGCTTCTGCTGTTTAGTCTTATCTCCCCCCCACCCCCACTTTGAGGATCTGCCCCGTGGTCCTGCTTGCCTTCACCAGCTTCAACAGGTACGTATGCTTCCTCTGTCTATTCCTCGTAGTATTCAGACCTTTTTGATCATGTTTCTCCTCACTCTTCTCTTTCCTAGGCTTACTTATTTGTCTATATCCAGTAATTTGTATGGCTCTTGTTCCCTAAGCAGCCATTCAGCTTGGTCATCCCGTGCTCATCTACTTCAATTGACTCTGTGCTTTGTTCTTTACTACCTCAATTTCCCCATCGGCTACTCCTGCTTCGGCGTGCCCTTGTGCTGCTCCCTCTCCTCTGCACTCTCGACAAACTCAGTCATCCAGGATTCATTCCAGTCCTGGCTTCTATATCCTCGTGCCATGATTTTTCTATTTGTTTGCTCTGACATTCATATCCTTGGGCCATCCATGGCTGTCTCCCTCTGACCTTCCATCGAACCGGGCCTCAGTGCCACCTCATCCAGCTCGCCCTCCTGCCCCATTGAGGAGCCTTCCTCCTTCACGGAGTCTACTCACTCCATGTCGTCCGTCCTTGCTCGCTTCATTGGAGGTCCTTTGACTCATTTAGCCCCCTCCACTCCATGATACCTGGCCTCGACCTGCTCATCTAATTCAATCCCTCTCTCAGTATGCCTTGGCATGGTTCGCTGCCATGTCTGCGCTATTCCCTTGCTCCGTCTGGCCATACCAATCATGGCTCATATACCGCCTATTCCGACTCGCCTCCGTGCTGTTCTCATCTCGTACCAGCTGGGTCCTATGCTACCCTATTGACCTCCCTCCCGGTCTTCGTCCTTTCACACTCACTTTCCAGCACCTGCTTTCTTGGTGTCAATCCCTCATCATACCTCATCAGTTCCTGTGTCCTTCCTCAGCCTATCGCTTATTCTAGTTCTGACCTTAGTGGATTCTCGACTCATGGCTTCCCTCCTCATCGTTCATCATCTGATTTGTCTCCCCTCGATCGCCGTCCTGTGCTTACCTTCTGATTCGCTTACCCTCTGGTTCCCATCATGCCTTCTTGGCCTTGGAGTCTTCCCTCTTTTGAGGAGCATCATGGTTTGTGTCACTCCATAGAGCGTGATGCCTTCGTTCAGGTTATTTTCATGTTCATTCCTGTCTCCTCTTATTCCGATCTCATGCAGGCTGTTCAAGATTCACTCCATTCATGGCCTACTGTCGATATTTCTTTTGGGCGTGCCTACCATAACTCCTATGCCACCTATCGACCGTGGCCATCCTGCCGTATGTGTACAGTTCATACCTCCAGTCTTATTGAATTCATAAATCCAGTCATCATTCACTCAGCATTACCTCAAAGTTTATCTATTTACATCACTTGCTCTACCATTCATCATTGAATTCTGTACTACCTCATTGACTACAACCTCAGGGTCTAATTGTTTATATCGCATAATCAAGCATGCCTATTCAACCTCAGTGTCTGCTCTCAATCGCATTGCTCAATCAAGTGCTTCGCTCTACTGAGCCAGTCTGCAGTATTATTTGTCTCCTCATCAGCACATCTGGGATATCCTCGTAAGCCCATCTGGATACCCCTTGTTCCTCTGCCTCCTACTTGGATTTTCTCCGTCCCATCCTTGTTCCTCTTATCTACCATTTCTCATCAACTCCTTGAGTATGCCCTCCTTGGTTCCCTGCTACCTCTCGATCCTTCTTTACTCTGTCCTTCTTTGGAATTCTTTCCCTCTCCCATCATCCTACCACTACATGGGTCTTCTCCTTCGTATCGAATGCTCAATCTGTGTCCTTCCCTTCGCTTCCTCAGCTATGCCTGTGCTTTTCTTTTGGGGTTCCCCTATCCTACCATGCCTCTGTTGACTCAGCTTGGTCTGCTTACCAGTCTCCATAGCATTATGCTCTGGTGACTCCGTCTAACCTCCTCCGTCTCGCCCCATTGCAGTTTTCTTGCTACCGACGTGGTTCTTTGCTAACCCATTACATCCTTACCGTCCTTCGGCCTTTCATACTTCGCCTTCCCACTCCAGCCTCCATGGCTTCAATCAGTCTTCATACCTTATCCATTCATATTTTACTTTCATTAGCATAACGAGTTCCAGGCATGCCTTTTCTAGTGCCAGTCATCAGGGATTCACTCCACTCATGGCCTCATTCCTCATCCATCACTGTTACCTCGATTCGACTCAACCTCTACTTAAGAGCCATGCCTTTCTGTCCATTGCCCCTTGTCAAGGGCTGGCTTGAGGCTTTCCACCATCATTCAAGTTCCTTTCTCATTCTTTTCTGAATTTACCTCAGTTTGAGAAGCCTCCTTATTCACATCATTCTAATCACTCCGAATCTACCTCCTTCAAGGAGTCTACTTACTGTAGTCCCATTGCTCTATCAAGTATATCACCCATATAGTTCACATACTCTCTGGTTCCAGATATGCCTTATTGGCCTTGGAGTATGTCTCCTTTCGAAGATCCTCATTACTACATCACTCTATTGAATCCTACGATATTCATCGCCTACAACATTAGAGTCTAATCGTTTGCATCGCATGTTCATACCTTATCAGCCTCTGCGTCTACATCCTCACCTTGCTCAATCAGGCGTATAGCTCAATCAGGTGCACCTGTCCTTTGATCTCATGCTACCTCATCGTCCTGCTGCCCTCTTGTGGTAATCTTCATCCGTATTCATCCTTGCCTCCATTCCTTCGAGACGTGCGCAGCCTCATGTTCCATGTTAATCATGCTTTCTTTCAGGGAGTTTCCCCATTTTTCATCATCTTCTCTACTCGTGTCTATTTCATTACTCTTCACTACTTGGATCCCTTGTCTATGAACCATTCTCTTTACCAACTTATGTCCTCGATTCAAACGCCATCAGCCTGGAAGGAAGGCGACCTAGGCCGTGGATCCTCAGAGGTTTCCTCCTCAAAGGGGGTTTTTCCTCTCCTTCGTGCCAATGGTCGTAATATTAGTTAGAATTAGTGCTTTCTTCACCTTAGTTAGTTAGGTTCTGCTGTTGGATGGAGGCAAATGGTGGCCCTGGCTTTCCCCTATCTCCTTAGGAAGTTAGCCCTTCTCTTCACAGAATTCATTCATCATCTTCGCCTCTTCGAAGCTTGACATATTGGGTATTCTTTTTGGGCTTCTTCCTAACCTACCTTTAGCCAACTCATTCTCCAGGCACCTGTGGGGGGGGGACCTCATCTAGGGTTCCTTGCATCGTACCCCTACAGGGTGGTATATCCCATGGATAGAGAGGCAGAAAGCCACAAAGGAACTCAAGTTACACAAGCATCATCTCATATTATCTCATCCAGTTGCATAAGCACATCGAATGGGAGGGCTTTAAGCCCGTGGTTTGATGGGCGGAGCAACAATGTCACTCCCCCATTGAGTTTAAAAGGTCACAAACATCCCGGGCCTCACCAGGATTCTTTCTCGTTGCCCACCATCCACCCCTCCTCCTCCTCCAGCGGCTCGTCTCTCTTCCCCGTGGGCTTCTTCCTAACCTACCATTAGCCGACTCATTTATTCCAAGCACCTGTAGGGGGGAACCCTCCTCTAGGGTTCCTTGCGTTGTACCCCTACAGGGTGGTATATCCCACAGATAGAGAGGCGGAAAGCCACAAAGCAAATCAAGTTACACAAGCATCATCTCATATTATCTCATCCAGTTGAGTAAGCACATCAAATAAATCTTTATATACTCCTACCCTAGATAGGGTGTGCTCCTATTCCCAGTTTTGACCTACTTTTGATCTTCCACCCTACCCAGCAGTGACTGTTACACAGAAGTGAATAGGTATCTTGCTGTAGTCAACTGGCAGAGTCCCCCGCTTCTCCGCTTCCTTCTGCTGACACCTGCTGATGCCTACGATGCCAGTCACCTGTTCCACTTCTTCACTGTTCCACTCACTCAGTGGTGCATGACATGTGGGAAAAGTTGGCCGTGGCTGCTTTTATGCAGAACCTGCTTCCTTCCTTCCTGGTAGTACACTATTGGCTGTGGGAGGTCAATTATCAAGTAGCTGAGGCACCAGGCCAGGCAATTAGCACCCCTCCCCCAAACTACAGGGCTACAGACAGATCTTATAATATGGTCCCTAAGGGGCTACTCTGGTTGCTCTTAAATTTGCCCTTCGCTCAATAAGAAATACACTAGTTCAATCAAGTTTCACCACAACTTGCCCCACCTATGTTGTCTCCCAAAAAAATACTTTTTTGTCCCTCCTGTTGCAAATGCAGGCAGATTCTGCTTATTCCCTAATTCCTTAATTCATAGGGATTCCCTCCTCATGCAGCTATGCAGGGTACCCATTGGTTCCCTTGGTAAGAAGAAATTTGTCCTGTCATACCTTGAAGGCCTGTATTCATATCCAGTGTCTCTACTGGTAAGCTGTTCCACTGGTCCACCGCCTTATGGGTGAAAATGGCCTTCTTTATGTTACCCCTGATTTACCACCTCTGAGCTAAGGGAGGATAGTGAGGCTTAATAAAGGGGAGGTGGGTGGGCAGAGAGTGACAGTGAAAAGCAGGGATACCAAATGAATACTTCTACTCAGTATTCACGAAAGAAGAGGGGGGGTACCTAACCCAATCAGTAGAAGCACTCTGGATAGGGGGGGTCGATACCAATCTGTTCACAGAAGAAAGGGTTCTGAAAGAACTCCTAAAACTGAAGGTGGACAAAGCAATGGGCCCTGATGGGATTCACCCCAGAATTTTAAAAGAACTAAGGGGAGAACTAGTGACACCACTGACTACCCTTTTTAACAAATCATGGGAGAATGGTGTGGTACCTAAGGACTTGAAGGCAGATGTGATTCCCCTTCACAAAAGTGGGAGCAAAGCAGAGGCAGGAAATTACAGACCTGTTAGTTTGACCTCAGTGGTAGGGAAAATGATGGAATCACTTTTGAAAGAAAGAATTGTTGAGTACTTAGAGGCCAGTAGGGCACAGGACCCAAGGCAGCATGGATTCACAGTGGGAAGGTCATGTCAGATGAATCTAATAGATTTTTTTGACTGGGTGACCAAAGTAGTAGACCAGGGAGGACTGCGAACATGGTCTACTTAGACTTTAGCAAGGCATTTGACACAGTCCCACACAAAAGATTAATAAACAAGTTAGCCAGCCTGGGAGTGGGTCCCAGGGTGTAGCCTGGGTTAAAAAGTGGCTGAACAATAGAACACAGAAGATAATAGTAAATGGCGTCCACTATGAAGAAAGTGGAGTTACCAGTGGAGTACTGCAGGGTTCAGTACTGGGTCCAGCCCTTTTTAATGTCTTTATAAATGACATTGTGGAGGGACTGGAAGGAAAAATATGACTCTCTGCAGACAACACAAAGATCTGCAACAGGGTTGGTACACAACCGGGGAGTGGAAAGAATGAGAAGGGACTTGGCAAGGTTGGAGGAATGGTCAAAAGTATGGCAACTTATATTCAATGCAAAGAAGTGCAAAGTAATGCACCTGGGAAACAAAAACCCAGGGGAAGAGTACACAATGGGGGGGGTTCAACAACAACAATAGAAAGGGACCTGGGGTAATCATATCAGATGACCTAAAGGTAAGCAAGCAATATGAGAAGGCAGCAAGGAGGGCTGGGGGATACTGGGATGTATATGAAGAGGTGTCACCAGTAGAAAACAGGAAGTTGTTATCCCTGTGTACAGACAGTTGATGAGACCCCATCTGGAGTACTGCGTGCAGTTCTGGAGACCCCATCTCTGCAAGGACATAGACAGAATGGAGGCAGTCCAGAGAAGGGCAACTAAAATGGTGCAGGGATCTGCACCAGAAGCCATATGAAGAGAGACTAAAGGAGCTTAATATGTATATCCTCGAGGAAAGGAGGGAGAGGGGGGACATGATAGAAACTTTCAAGTACCTCAAGGGAATCAACAAAGTCCTGGAGGGTAGCATCTTTCAGAAAAAGAGATGTGCAAGAACAAGGGGGCACAATTTGAAGATTGGGGTTTGCGGCTCAGGGGCAATGTGAGGAAGTATTTTTTCACAGAGAGGATGGTGGACGCATGGAATTACCTCCCTGAGGAGGTCGTGGGATCAAAAACAGTGGGGGAATTCAAGAATTCATGTCACAAACATAAGACAATTCTGGTAGGGGGTAGGAAGCAGTAGGCTGTTGGTTAACTAGGATCTGCAGCTTATCCAATAGGTAGGGAAATGAGCAGACTGGGTGGGCCAAGCGGTCCTTATCTGTCATCAAAGTCTATGTTTCTATGAGATCCAGGGTATGTTCCTATATCCTGACATCTCCATATGTTCTGTCTTGTCATTGCCCCTGAGTACGCAGACAACTGATATGTCCCGTCTCAGCCTTCTTTTCTCCAGGGTGAACGTGTTAATAGCCTCTAGCCTCTCCTCATAGCTTTTGTTCCCCTACCCCATATCCCTGATCATGTTGGTGACCCTGTGTTAGACCCTCTCTACAGCTTCAGTATTCTTTTTGCATTGAGTAGCCCAGAGTTGCACACAGAGCTCCAGGTGGTGCCTGACTAGGAACTTTTTAAGCAGCAGAATTACTTTCACTGCTCTGCTGGTCACCCCCCTTTTGATGCACCTTGGTATTCTGCAGTCCCTCATGACAGCAGCTACACCCACTGCTTGTCATGCACCAGACTGTTGCCTATTTTGACCCCCAGGTCCTTTTCCACCTCCACTGTAGCAAGAGGTCGTATCTCTGGTTTTCCTTTCCCAGTGCAGCACCTTGCTTTCGGCAACATTAAATTGGAGGCTACAGTTTTGTGACGTCAACCAATAAAGCCTGTTGTACCAAAAGAAGAAACTATGGCAGCAGTGCAACAAAGAGATTGGCGTGATGGTTCATTGGCATTGCTCCTGCTTGTTGTACTGGGCAGTCTGGCTTGTGCTCCAAGCCCAGACTAGTCGCTTGGACCAGAAGGCAGTTGTAGAGCACTCCACAGTTACTCTTCTTCACTAGAGTGGGTGGACATGTGGAGTCAATGCTCAATTGCTTCTTGGTAGCCCAAATGACTACAGCAAGTCTTCAACTATTGTGTGGGGGAGAGCTGTCTGGTGGTTCTGTATTGAACTTCTCATTGTGCCCTTCTTCTTGGAGCTGGTGTGCTGGTGCCACTTTGGTGGGGGGGGGGGGGTAAAGAGGGAGTGAAATATTTGGATCAGCCTGCAGTAGAGTGGAAACTTGAAGGCCTTCCCTGACCCCCTGTCATCACTGAAAATTTCACTGTCTTCTTGAGAAAAGACCAAGCCAGAGCATCCGAGTGAGTGAAGGGCCCAGGGACTGATGGACAGCTCTTACTTTGTATCCTCCTGTTCCCCTCCTCCTCTGCGTCACACCTAGAAACCAGCTCTGGCTCAGTATGCCTTTCCTGGTTACCAATTTTCAAATAAAAAATTGGGGAGGGAGTATTAATATAAAATAAAATTCAAAAAACTACACAACAAGGAGACATGACAATATCATATCTCTGGAGATACAAGGACATATCTCTTAAGGGCACAGCCATTTCCGGGCAACAGAAGGTCCACTAAATAATGCTGTGACCTTTCTCAAAACATAACTGTGGTCTAAGGGCTCTGATGGCCACATTTCTGTACCTTTCTTGTAAGAGAGATCTGGAGAGCCACTGTTTATTGTGTGTTATTTTCCTTTTCCAAGTTTTTAATGTTAAAAAGGAATGTTACAAGACTTTGCTCTTTGAATACACTAAAGAGCTAGTACAGCCTTTGAAAATACTATCAGCTTTTAGAAGAAGACAGTTGGTACTTTGCACATCTGAAGTTTTAAGGAGCTGTCAATACCTTTTCAAACCTGGGACAAGTAAGCCACACCAGGGTGCCATCCATCTGAACTGCAGGGTCTAAATAACCAGTTTAAATAAAACTCTTAATGTAATTAATTAAATATGAATCCTTTGTAAGGTCCACTTTTATTCATAAAACTTTGGAGTCTTAAGGTGTAGCTCCATCTCCAAAATGGCATTTTCATGATGCTAAATAAGAGACATGGCTATAATAAGTGCAATGTAGAATGCAGTAGAATCGGTGGGGTGTGGGCTATTTATAGTAGTAACTTTACTCAACTTTGCAGGCCACTTTACATTTTTGGGGCAGTATCATGTTTAATATATTACCCTCTAAAATGTAAGTTGGCCTGATATGTCTCCCTTCTACTACACTGTGCACTGAAAATGATGTAACCCTGTCCTTCACTTAGCATCATCAAAGTGCTGTGTTGGTGGCAGACCTACATCTTGAGACTCATGGAGTCCCATCATGAAGAGGCTGGATCCATTTAGCCAGGAGAAGGGTGAGAGACTGTCAGGATTAATCACCCCATGAATACTGTAATCCAGCTGCTTACTGAGAACATGAGGCAGGTAGCACGGTGGTGCAATTTACCTGCTCCAGTCATGTCTGCTGCTCTTTTAATTCTAGATGATCACACAAGTACATTTTATGTTAAATATATTTTGCAGCGTACTGTAAATGGAAGAGGCAGAACAAACTGTTTACTGTGTTGACCCCTCACATCTTTTCTTGCTTAGACATGTCATTAATTTTCATCAGAGAGAACCTTCCAGCTGGTCTGGGCTGAGTGCATGTGGAGGCTCAACATTATTCATAATATCTCTAATAATTGTTTGCCGCATATCATTACCAGTAATGTAATAAAGGTGAAAAGTTGCTGAAATTTCCTGGTCCTGAAAATAAGCATATAAAGTATGTCTATTATTCCATCCTTATTTAGATAATGGTTCACACTAGGAATTTTAAATGCAGCCTATTTGAAAATGCTTCCGTTCTCCCCAGACTCCCATGGCTAGGATGCATCTGACTGTTCTAGCTTTGTGTTGCTTATGCTATATAAATGAAATAGTGAAGCTGATGTCTTGCATCAGTGGTGTTTATCCAATGCTTTCTAATGGTGTGCAGCCCTGCAATGGCTATCATGTGGCAATACTGCCTTTAGGTCTGCTCCGCTTGATGATGATGGATAACACCCAATGACTTTATGTTTCCAGCAATCACAGTTGATACTGTACGTGCATGCTCGCTCCCTCCCTGTCATACAAACAGCGGCTGGCCAAGGTGGTGAGCAGAGGGACTGTGCTAGTAGATATCACTACAGCAATTACAGTAGTGATGTTTCCTCAGGGAAGGATAGTCAGGTGTGAATGAGATGGTGGAATGGTGGGTACTGAGTGGGTGGGTGGGAGGATTGGGGGCATGGCTTATCCAGCTGTGCCCGGGCAGGGGAATATTTGACTACCAAGGATAGAAAGGATTATTATAATAAAAGTTGGATCGGCATTGGGGAGGGAGGGGGAGACCACAAGACTGCCACCGAAAGTGGGGTTTATTACAGTAAAAGATGGATGAGAATTGTGGATGGAGTGGGACCACCAGACTGCCAGGGACAGTGAGAATTATTACAATATAAGACAGATAGGAATTGGGGTGGATGTGGGGACAACTAGACTGAAAGGGACAGTGAGGATTATTACAGTGGAAGACATTGGCAAAAATGAGACAGGGGGACCACTAGACTGCCAGGGACAGTGGGGTTTATAACAATACAAGGCAGTTGAGTAAAAAGAGGGGACCACTAGACTGCCAAGGACAGGGGGTTTTGTTACAATACAAGGCACACTGGCAAAGGGGAAGGAGTGTGGAGCACTAGACTGCTGCAGAAAGTGGGGTTTATTACAATACAAGATGGATGGAATTCAGAGAGGGAGGGGAACCACTACATTGTCAGGGATGGGGGTTTATTGCAATACAAGATGGATGGGCAAAGAGGAGGGAGAGGGGAACCTTTCGACTGCCAGGGAGAGAGAGAGGGGTTTAATACAATACAAGACGGATGGGATTCAGGGAAGGGGGCCACTAGACAGCCATGGACAATGGGGTTTATTACAGTATAAATTAGGGGAGAAAGAGATGACCACTAGACTGTCAGAGACAGTGGCATTTATTATAGTCAGATGGGAATCAGGGAGGGAGAGTTGACCACTAGACTGTCAGGGGCAGTGGGGATTGTTGCTATACAAGACAGATGGGAATCAGGGAGAGAGTGGGGACCACTAGACTGCCATGGACAGTGTTATTTTTCTTTACAATACAAGTTGGATAAGAATCAGAGAGGGAGGAGAACCACTAGATTGCCAAGGACACTGTGGTTTGTTACCGTACAAGACAAATGGGCAAAGGGAAGTGGGACATCACTAGATAGCCAGGGACAGTGGAATTTATTACAATACAAGATGGATGGTCAAAGAGGAGGAAGGGGGAACCAGTAGATTGTCAGGGACAGTGGTGTTGATTACAGTACAAGGCAGATGGGAATCAGGGAGGAAAGGGGACCACTACAGTACCAGGGACAATGGGGTTCATTGCAAGATGGATGGGCAAAGGGAAGAGGCAGGACCACTAGACTGTCAGGAACCATGGGATTTATTACAATACCAGATAGAGGGGAATTGGGGTGGGTGGGAGGACCAATAGACTGTCAGGGACAGTGGGAATTATTACAGTATAAGATGGATAGGAATCAGAAGGTGGACCACTAGAATGTCAAGGGCAGTGGGGTTTATTGCAATACAAGACAGATGGAAATCAGGGAAGGAGTGGGGACCACTAGACTGCCACAGATAGTGTTTTTTTTTTTTCAATACAAGATGGATAAGAATCAGGGAGGGAGGGAGGAGAACCACTAGATTGACAGAGACATTGGGGTTTGTTACAATACAAGACGAATGAGCAAAGGGAAGTGGGACATCACTAGGTAGCCAGGGACAGTGGAATTTATTACAATACAAGATGGATGGTCAAAGAGGAGGGAGAAGGAATGAGTAGATTGTCAGGGACAGTGGTGTTTATTACAGTACAAGGTTAATGGGAATCAGGGAAGGAAATGAACCACTACAGTGCCAGGGACAGTGGGGTTCATTACAAGAAGGATGGGCAAAGGGGAGAGGCAGGATGACTAGACTGTCAGGAATCATGGGATTATTACAGTACCAGATGGATGGGAACTGGGGTGGGTGGGAGGACCAACAGACTGTCAGGGACAGTGGGAATTATTACAGTACAAGATGGATAGGAATCGGAGGGGGGACCACTAGAATGCCAGGGATAGTAGGATTTATTATAATACAAGATGGATGCGAATCAGGGAGTGGGGACCACTAGACTGCCAGGGACAATGGGGTTTATTACAGTACAAGATGGATGGGAATCAGAGTGGGAGAGCACACCACTACATTGCCAGGAACAGCTGGAGTTATTATAATTCAGAGTGGTTGAGAATTGTCGCACAGACCTGGAGAAGTTATAACATTCACAAGTAAGTGTTTTATTATTATCAATAACAATAAAATAGATACAATTATACAGGACAGCTCTTCACAAAGGTAGTACAAACAAAAACTCCACCATCTGAGTCTCCCCTGGAAAACATTACTCTAATTTTGTGAGATGTTTTTTTTTTTTTCCTGGCAGTTCAAACTTTGCATCCTGATGTTGTAAGTTACATCTCCTGTTCTTTTCACAAAATGTATTAACACTTTGTCATTTTCTTCCCTGTGGTCAGCCTGAATAGCACATCTAGCCTTAACAGATGCAACAAAATAATACATTCTGTCCCAGAGCTGGTTTCCCGTTGACAATTCTGTAAACAAGCTTGTGTTCCAAATTGTTATCTGTTCTAACCAACCTAAATAGCTTTCTGCAATCATTTCAATAATATAATAATTATATACATTTGCAAACCTTAACCACAGAGAAGCAAGGGGAGAAAGAATAGAAACAGCAGGTGAAGGAAGCGAGATAACAGGGAACTGTGGGACCATCAGGGAGGCCAATTCCTTGGCACCACAAAAAAAAATTGATTGCACAGTCAGACACGCAAGAGACAGACAAATGGCAGAAGAGAAGAGGAGAGGACAAAATAGATCCTTTCTTTTAGTTCTCTTTGCACAAAAAAATGGGACATGCACTTACCAAGCCCTGTCTGACGCACACACCTCTTTAAAGGGGAACCTGGTCTTTTGTCTGTTTTCTTTAAAAACAGGTTTCCAAACCATCTTTTATGTCTCTTTTAATATTACCTTATAAAATTTACAGTTCCTTGCATATGCAGTATCCTTTTTTTACAACACCTTTTACAGCAGCCATTCAATTAAGCACGCCCATTTTTTTCAACCTTCTGAATTTTCAGTTCCTGATCCATATCTTGACAGAAAATTAGCACTGATATTCCCTTTTCCGGATTAATGCATCACTTTGAATTTAAATGGCTGTTGTGCTAGGTTCCACCTCGTGATACTGGGAATTTTTATCCTTCATTTCATTAAGCCAGCAAAGATGATTGTGATCTGTTACACAGTAAGTACAAAAGTACAACGTCAGTGCCTAGGAGATAAAACTTAAGGGACTCTGTTGCCAGTTGTGCAGCAAGGCATTCTTTTTCAATTGTGGAGTACTTTTTCCCTCTGTCATGCAGTTTCTTTCTGATATACAGAACAGGATGTTCCTTCTGAACTATATTCTAACTCAGGACTGCACATAGAATTTCCTCTGATTCATTTTTCTGTAACAGAAATTGTTTCTCAGAGTCTAGACTTCTTAAAACAGGGGCTGAACATAATGCAGCCTTGATGGCCCAAAAAGACACATCACACTCTGGGGTCCATTTCACATTATTCAGGTTTTTTTTTTTTCATGAGTTTGGTGAGGGGAGTAGTTAACTGAACAAAACTGAGAACCAGTCTCTGGTGGTAACCAGGCAGAACTAAAAATTATCTGACATGTTTATTTGTTTTAGGGACAGTACTGTTAACTACAGCTTATATCTTGGAAATCGCTGGCTTTACTTTTCCATTTCCCATAATATAACCCAAATATCTGGTTTCTTGCATGCCTAATGTGCACTTGGATGGATTAATGGGCAGATCTGCATTTTTTGATACACTGAATAACTGCTCATAGGTGTTCCAGGTGGCGTTTCCAGCCTGGATGGTAAACCATGACATCATTAAGGTAATCAGCACAGTAATTAGTGTGAGGGGCTAAAATTAGATCCATGTACGGCTGGAATGTAGTGGGTGGAAAATGTAGTTTTGTCTCTGGATTCTTTAGCTGGGGGAATTTGCCAGTAACGCTTGGTGAAATCTAGGGTACTATTGTACTTGGCATTTCCCAGTCTGTCCACCAAATCATCTGTACTGGGCAAAGGATAGCTGTCAAATAAGGACACTTGATTATGTTTCCTAAAATCAAGGCAGATTCTTGCACCATCTTCTTTTTTTTCCCGCCACCATTGATGAAGGCAAAACACTTCTTGATTTTTCAGTGATACCTAACTGTTTCATTTTCTGTATTTCCCTAACCATATCTGCCCTTAACTGCTCTGATAATCAATGTATATTTTGTCTGATAGAGCAAGCATTCTCTGTCACTTTTAATGCTCGACCCCTTTTGCTTGGCCTGGCACTGTGGTAAAACATCCTTTGAAATGTCTTTAACAGGTTATTGAACTTCTGCAGTTTGTTCTGTGGATAAGGAAACATTCACCTTTATAGCATCAGAAGTTATAGTTTGTTCTAGTCTCTCATAAGCTATATCCGTATCTTCTTTAGCAGTTTCTGGTAATACTAATGAAACAACCGTTGGTGTTTTTTCAACCCATTTCTTCAGCATGACATATCTTGGTGGGATTTTTACTTTCAAGGGTCTCATTCTCATAGATAACTGTGCCAGTACATCAAACCACTTTATAAGGCCCTTGATACTTCATTAACAGTTTGTTTTCTGTAGTGGGTCACAGTAATAAGACCTTTTCATCTTCTGCTGCATTGGGACTTCTTCCTGATGACAGTGGACAATTTCAACATATTTTGCCAATTTATTTATCGGTGGACAGATATAAGATATAATAGATTCTTTCTGAGTGGGGTTATTTTCCCATGTTTGTTTTATTACATCTAGTGTCCCTCAAGGTTATCTACCATTTCAAAGGATGAAAAAACCTGTTGATTCTTGTGGCACTTCTCTGTAAGCAAAAATCAGGTTAGTATTGGTCCCCATCTTTCTCTTCACTTTTCACAAATCTTTTTAACATGCATTTTAGGGTTGATTAAAACACTCAATAAGACCATCTGTTTGAGGGTGATGAGGGGAGATTCTTATGGCAGTGATACTTAATAGTCGAAATCACTCCTTCAGCAATGCAGCACCAGAATTACCACCCTGATCAGTAATAATTTCTTTAGGTCTGCCAACCCTGCTGAAATTTTTGGCAAGTTATGCTGCCACTTGTGAGACTGTGACAGTATGCATGGGAACTGCCTCTGTGTATCGAGCAGGATAGTCACATGCTACCAAAATTAATCGAGTACCCCTTTTACTTTTTCTTAAGGGGCCAATCACATCCATTGCCATTCTCTCAAAAGACACATCTGTCAATGGTAGGGCACCAGAGGCACCTTGTCTTTTTTAATCACTGGGGCTACTTTCTGACCTTCAGCACAAGAACTGCAGTAGGTAGGAACATCCTCATGAATCCCAGGTCAATAAAATATGTATAACAATCTGGCAAGTGTGCGGTCCCTCCCTGAGTGACCAGCCATTGGATTATTACATGCTATCCGTAACAACTCAGTTTTACACTTCTTTGGTATGACCAATTATTCTATCTGTTCATGCGTCTGAGGATTAACACAAACTCTCTACAGTAGCCCATTACATTTTTTAAACGTTGGTTCACCCAGTTTTGTTTTACCCCTAGCTGCTTAAAATAACCATGAGAGGAACACTGTTAGTTTGTTGAGCAACAAAATCACAGTCAGTTTTCAGTTTAGTTTCAGCATTTTCATATATCAGCCCTGTTATGTCCATTAGTCTTTTGTTGCCACTGTTTTTTTCAGGAATCTTATTTCTTTCCTGGACTTCTGGATCTTGGATCTGGGCTCAAACAAGTCCATTTCAAAATCACCTAAATGAAAAGAGCATAAAGCATGTTGCCAGTACAGCACGATTTCTTGCATGTGGTGTCCCAACTAAGATACATAACTCCTGGGATACAGTAAATATCACACAGAGTGTGAAAAAAAATAAAATTACCATGCATCTGGGACCAAGAATCAAACCCAGTCCCAAACGCTCTACTTCCGTCCCTTGCTGCCAGTGGCTCATCTTGTTGAGGCACAGCAGTTGCTCAGTGGTAACCTGTCCCAGCAGAGATCTTATCCTCTGCCTGGGACAGTGAGAGGGTGCAGTACCGCACACAGAACCATTCATGGTATTGCACACTCTCACTGTCATGCACAGCGCCGTTTCTGTTTAGCACTTATGTCATACACTATTAAGCATACGACATATTGACCTGGTACCAGCAGACAGTATGCAAAGGAGAAGAAGGGGGAACAACTAGATAATGTGAAAAGGGACAAAAGTAGGACTAACAAAAGCTGGACATCCATTTGTGGAAATGCTAGAAGTCTGGGTAATAAGATACTAGACCTGGAGGCCACCATGGCTGAGGCAGGCCTGTACATTTTGGCCCCCACCGAAACATTGTGCACAAATAGCCATAACTGGGAAATGATCATATGCGGCTAAACAAAATGTTTAGAAGTGACAGGGTAGGAAGGAAAGGTAGGGGAGTGGTGCTTTATGTTATGGAAAACATCAAAGCGACAGAGGTACAGGGAAGATGGTGGGGTTGAGGTATCGTGGGTCAACCTCAAATCTGGAAATGGAACCACCATTCACATGGAAAAGGTATACAGGCTTCCAACACAGGAAGAGGGCATAGACAAAGAGATGTTGAAAGGCATTGGCAACATGTCTAAGAATGGGGAGTTGGTGCTGGTGGGAGACTTTAATCTGCCAGATGTAGTGTGGAGCCTACCTGCTGCAGCATGAGTTAGGAGCAGATACATCTTGGACTCCCTGCAGGGTGCATTCCTTAGGCAGCTGGTCAGTGAACCCACTTGGGATGGGGCAGTACTGGACCTGATACTTAAAAATTGGGACAGTGTGTCTAATGTCAAAGTGGGGAGTCATCTGGGGACCAGTGACCTTCACACAATATGGTTTAATATAAGAACAACAGTGGAATCCAGCCACACAAGGGCGATGGTCCTGGATTTTAAAATGGCTGACTTTAGAAAGATGGGGGAATGCATGCTAGAAGAACTGGTAGGGGGAAGTGTCAAGGAGGGGGTGAAGGGAAAATGTGCCAGAATAAAAGACAGCATAGTAAAGGTAACAAACTTGTATATCAGGCAAATAAGGAAAAGCAGAAGGAGGAGACCATTATGGTTCTCGAGGGAAGTGGCAGAAAAGGTAAGGGCAAAAACTGTGGCAATCAAAATGTATAAAGAGACCCAGAGAGAGGAGGACAGAATAGTGTGTCTGGGGAAATGGAGGGAGGCAGGCAAGGTAGTATGGAGTACAAAAGCACAAGCTGAGGAAAGAATAGCCCAGATAGTACCGAAGGAGGACAAGACATTTTTCAGGTGTATCAGTGAGAAAAGGAAGACCAAAGGAGGGATTGCACAGTTAATAAAGGATGCAGGGGGCTATACTGAGGAGGCCCAAGGTAAACATCTTAAACAAATATTTCTGCTCGGTGTTCACAATTGAGGGAAAAGATGAGGGTCCACAATTAAGCACCACATGATTGAGGTGAAGGAAGTGGACAGCAGTCCATTTTCTGAGGAGAGGGTCAGGAAAACACTCGCTGATCTGAGGGTAGACAAAGCCATAGGGCCAGTTAGGGTACATCTGAGAGTGTTAAAGAACTAGTGTAACCTAACAAACAGGAAAATTATACACATTTTAAGAAGTTTTAGTTGTAACTTTTTATTTCTGAAGTATTTTTCTTTTTCCCTTTTGCTCAGAAAGTTTTTCACGTAATAATGTTATGTTGGATGTGTGGAATAGCTCCCAGCCTGGCAGCTGACATATTTATCTCTAGACCCCCCCACTACATCACCAGTATTGTGATCTCATTGACAGTGACATCACAAGTGATTGACCTGGCAGCTACTGAGTGGCTGGTCCTAAGCAGCAGTGATGCCACAGTCAGTGAGTTCACAATGCTGATGATGTAGTTGGGGGGTTGGGGTAATGAAGCTAGATATGTCAGCTGCCAGGCAGAGTGCTACTGCTGCTCCAGACAACACACATGCTAACATCAGGAAAACAATCTTCTAATTAACCAAAAGGAAAAAGAAAAAGTACCCCGGATATGAAAGGTAATGGTTGACTGCTTTTAAAAACTAATATTAGTTTTAGGCAGTACAATACCTCTTTAAATGAACTCAGTGAGGTGCTAGCTGCACCCCTGACAGACTTGTTTGACAGTTCAGTGGAGACTGGCATGGTCTCGGAGGACTGGAGAATGGTGCATGTAGTCCCACTTCACAAAAGTGGTAGCAAGAAGGAGGCGGGAAATTACAGGCCTGTCAGCCTGACATCTGTAGTAGGAAAGTTGATGGAAACACTATTAAAGGAAAGAATCTTAGAACACCTAGAACACAATGGACTGCAGGACCCGAGGCAGCATGATTTTATGGAGGAGAGGTCATGCCAAACAAATCTGACAGAGTTTTTTTGAGTGGGTAACTACGGTGTTGGATCGGGGGGCAGTGGATGTGGCCTACTTAGACTTCAGCAAGGCTTTGAACACCGTTCAACACAGGAGGCTGATAACTAGTTGGGAAGCATGGGGGCCGGCAATAAGGTAGTAACCTGGGGAAGAAACTGGTTAGAGGATAGGAGGCAGAGGGTGGTGGTCAATGGAGTTTGCTCTTAGGAGGGGATAGTGACCAACGGGGTACCACAGGAATCAGTACTGGGACTGGTCCTTTTTAATGTCTTCATCAGTGGCATACTGTAGCAGAGGAACTGGAAGGAAAGGTCTACCTCTTTGCAGATGACACCAAGATTTGCAACAGGATGGACACTCCAGAGGGGGTGCATAGGATGGAAAGAGACTTGAAATGACTGGAGGCATGGTCAGAAGTTTGGCAGCCAAGGTTTAATGCAAAAAAGTGCAAAATAATGCACTTGGGTCACAGAAACCCAGAGGTGAAATACAAAATGGGTGCAGAGATACTATCAGTGACCAAGCAGGAAAGAGACCTGGGGGTAATCATATCGGATGACTTGAAGGTGGTAAGACCATGCGACAAAGCGATCGAGAGAGCTAGTGGAATGCCGGGATGTATAGGTAGGGGTATTACAGGTTTTAGGTTACCTAGAGCTGTGTGGGCTACTGATCATTTCTACATCAAGTGAATCAGATAACGTACAAGGAAACAATTGGTTGCTCTTGCCTTCTGAGACTCAAAAAAATATTCTAATTAATGGATTAGTAAACAGAAGAAATTGATTTATGATAAACTGGAGTAAATATGTCTTAGCAGGCAAAAAATTGGCCCCCAAATTCATATTTTTTCAATAAGCCAGTGAAAGGATTTTATGGGATTTTTAGTTTGGTATAATTTTTTTTTGTGGGGGGGTGGAGTTAAATCCGGGCCCTATTGATAAATCTGTTATAAAAATTATGCATGATAATGCTTGCAGCATTGCTACTAAAACTGACTTATTGGCTGTATTTGTAAGTGTGCATGACCCTTGTATCTTTGGTTTGAGTGAGACCTGGCTCTTGCACAAAACAGGTGAACACGAGTTGGGTGTCCCTGGTTATCAGCACTTTAGGCAAGATAGGAAGAGTAGGGGAGGTTGGGTGATGCTGTATGTCAAAAACACTTTTGGCTGCATTGATACTTTGTCAAAAGGGAGCATTCTCATGGTCCATTGGTGCAGCGGTTGGATTTCCGCTTGCGACACTGGTGACCCAGGTTCGGGAGCAGACTCAGGTCGCTTGAGGGCCGGCCGGGGGAGAAGGCTTGAGCATCTGATGACTGCTCACCTTCTCCAGGTGGAAGGGTTGGGATGTGGTCTGTCATCTGCTGCCCCCCAGTGGAGACCGGAGGTATAACAGTGCACTGACCAATTAACTGGGGGGGCGTAGCAGATGTTGGTGTATGTCTAGATGTCATGGCATGCTGCACTCCCAGGGAGAAAATGGGAAAATATCTCCTCCATTCAACTGGATGACAGCCATCCGGTCCCTCCGCCACCACAAATGCCCTTGTCGGGCACCTAGAAAGACCACCTCAGCAGCACCCGAGGGGCCAAGTGTTGCACTGGCCAGCCCCTTCCAGCGCCTTTCTCCTCGGAGGGGGAGAACCCATCCGGTGAAGGGTTACAGTGGATTACCCTGAGCGTGGCTGCCATATGAGGTGGTGGTGGATGGCAGCAATAGGCGGGGGTACAAGCAAGCGGTAGGAGGAATAAGACCATTGATGGCCCGAAGGAGAGGCCAATGGGGAGATACGGGGAAGGAGGAAAAACAGATAATACAAAAAAAAAGGGAGCAATGAAGGATTAGAATACTTAATTACAAATATTGTACAAATTAATTTGGCTATAGCTGTAGTTTATTCACTTCCAAGAACCAGTTTAAAAACTATTGAAGAGGTTATAAATAAAATAGGGGATTGTGTCAACAATAAACCATTAATATTGTTGGGGGATTTGAACTGTGATTGGTTGAAACCCCAGGGTAAGCAGTTGCTGGATATTACTGTGGTTCTTGGTTTAAAATAAGTTATAAATTCCCCTACCCGATTTACAAACATATCTACAACAGGGACCATTTTAGATTTAATATTCACCTCACAGTACCTGCAGATAGCTGATTTTGGTACAGTACCTCCCCGTTTCTGAGATCTTAATCCTGTTTGGTTAACCGTGGCCACTTCACAACTACTATCTCCTCAAAACCACTTAAAACAAAATTGGCTCAGGGACATGAGAAGTTTTTCTGAAGACAAATTTTTGAATAGTGTAAGAAATGAAAAATGGGACTGATGTAGACTAATCCCTGACCTCGACTTGACCGTTGATTACTTTACTGACACCTTTCAGAGAATTTGCGATTCTCATGCCCCTAAAGTAAAAAAAAAATATTAGATTGTGCAGATTTCTGTGGATAACAGAAAAACTGTAAAAAAAATCAGGATTAAAAACAGGGTCTGGAAGAAAGTGTTAAAATCTAAACTGGTTGTAGACTAGGAATTATTTAAAACAAAAAAAAAAATGAATGCAGAAAATTGACAAAAAGAGCAAACATTAACTATTACAGAAATAAACTGGAACAATATTCTGACCTAAAAAAGTTCTGGAGTCTTGTAAAACAATTAACTGATCCAGTGGGGGAGAGAGTCCAGAAAGCCATAACATTAAGAGTTGGAAACATACTAACAGAAGTCCCTGAGGTGGTCTCAGATACGTTGAATACCTTTTTCACTGACCTCCCAGGTTTTGGGGATACATTGAAATCGGGACCCGTAAAGATAATAATAATAATATTTTTTATTTATATAGCGCATTTCCAGTTTAAAGCACTGCACATAAAAAACACTTCGCAAACAATTTAAAAATCTTACGCAATTTCAACTTCAATCATAAATATCAATCATTAAAAGCCTGTTGGAAAATATGTGTTTTCAGGTCGGTTTTAAAGCTCTCCATGGTCCTGCATGCTCTAATTTGACGAGGTAGAGAGTTCCTCAGGGATGGTGCCACAAACATAAATGCCCGGGCCCCAGATGTTTTTAAACACACCCTGGGAACCTCTAACAACCCCTCATCAGACGAGTGTAGAGGATGGCCAGGGCTGTAGGGAACCAGGAGCTCTTGTAGATAACTCGGTCCCTGTCCATGCAGGGCTTTATAAGTCAGCAAACTGACTTTAAAGGTGATTCGCCACTGTATAGGCAGCCAGTGCAGAACACGCAGCACAGGAGTAATATGACTAGAGCGCAATGACCCAGTCAACAACTGAGCCGCTGTGTTCTGCACCAGCTGCAAGCAGCAGATATCAACCCCTGGAAGCCCCAGGTAAAGGGAGTTCTAGTAATCAAGGCGTAAGGTCACAAAGGCATGGATCAACGTGGGAAAATCATTGGACAGAACAATGTTCTTAATTCTGGTGATGTTCCTAAGATGGTAAAAGGAGCACTCGATGACTGCCGACACCTGCGCATGCAGCGTTAGCCCATCATCAAGAACCACCCCCAGATCATGCACCCATTAATGGCAGGCAGTTGTACACAATCAAGTCAAAGCCCAAATGGTAAACCCACCACCTGCCTCTCTATCCAGTGCCCCAGATCCACTACCAACACCTCAGTTTTCTCGGAATTCAATTTCAACCAGCTAGCCTTCATCCAGTCATGGATCTCCACCAGACAGCTGTTAAACAATGAGACCGCACTATCCTGGTCAGGAGCAAAAGACAGATAGAGCTAGGTGTCATCAGCATAGCAGTGAAACCTCAGCCCATATTATCTTACAATGTCTCTGAGGGGCAGCAAATACACTGCGAACAACATGGGGGACAGCACCGAGCCCTGAGGGACCCCACATGGGAGAGAGAATGGTTCAGAGGAAAAAATCCCAGATACCACCCTCTGAGACCTGCTGGCGAGGAAAGAGTGAAACCATCTGAGAACTGGACCAGCCAGGCCACAGATAACTCTCAGGCGCTCAAGCAGCACCCTATGGTCCACAGTGTCAAATGCTGAGGAGAGATCCAGAAGTACCAAGATGGAACGGCGTTTCTGGTCCATTGCCATCAGGATATCATTGAGTACCTGAACCAGAGCCGTCTCAGTATTATGTCTCTTCCGGAAGCCTGACTGGAGAGGTTCAAAGATATCATGGATGGTAAGATGGTTCTCCAGTTGCAGTGCAACCACTTTCTCAATCACCTTCCTAACAAAGGGAAGGTTAGAGATAGGTTTGTAGTTCGCACAGTTGTTTGGGTCCAGAGAAGCTTTCTTAATAAGCGGTGTCACCACCGCCTCCTTCAGGGAGCTAGGGAATTCTCCTGAGTCTAAGGAGCACCAAATAATCTGTGCGAGGATCAGGCCGATAAACTCAATACACCCCAATAACAGGCATGTAGGGCCCAGATCCAAACTGCAACATGCTGGCTGCAAATTCTGGACAATCCGCATGATATCCCCATCTCCAGCCGGTCAAAAGAACTCCAGGATGACCGAGAGGAAGTGACCAGATACCAACCACCATCAACTCCCATAGAAGATGCTGAGCAGATTTTGGCCCTGATGTCGGCCACCTTATCTGCAAAAAATCAAGCGAACTCCTCACACTTAATTTGAGAAAATGCTCTTCAAACCTTCAGACAGGATGGGTTGCACAACCTGTCTATGGTTCATAAGAGCTGAGCTGGTCGGTTTTGAGCAGTCGCAATCTCGCCGGACAGGAACTCTGCCTTCTTATGCGTGATTGCTGATTGATAGCATTGATAATGCTCTATCAAAAAGGTGGTCGGCCTCAAGATAACAAAAGATACACATAACCAACTAGGACGTCATCCACAATTTAGATTCAAGAAGTTGGTAATATCGGAAGTGAAAAAGGAATTGTTAAAGATAAATATTCATAAAACAGCAGGACTTGATGAATTAGAAGGAAGATTTTTAAAGCTGGAAGCCTATCACATTGCTCCAATAATTACATACATTTTTAATTGGGGCTTGAAAAGTGGGCATTTTCCAAAACCATGGAGGGTAGGTAAAGTAATACAAATTTACAAGAGAGGGGATTCAGCAGAAACAAGTAATTACCATCCAATAGCAATCCTGCCTACTCTATCTAAACGTCTGGAGAAGCTTGTAAATAGACAGATCTGTGACTATCTGGATAAGTACAAACTACTCACACCCTGTCAATCATGGTTTCATAAGGGCTATTCAACAGTGATGGCCCTAGTGGAATTTAATTATCTGATTTGCACTTCTCTGAACTTGGGTGGACACAGCAGTTGTATTTGCTGCTTTATCCAAGGCTTTTGACCTGGTGAACCACTCCATCCTACATGGAAAGTTACAGGACCTGGGCTTCTCTGAGGGCACTTTGTACTGGTTTAGTTCATATTTAACTGGGCGCACACAGAGGGTCGAGGTCCAACATCATTTATCAAAATCTCATATAGTCCTTAGAGGGGTTCCCCAGGGGTCTATCCTGGGACCCCTCCTGTTTTTGATTTTCAATAATGACTTGCCCTATGTGATATAGCACACAGCCATTAGGCTGTATGCTGATGATACAGCGATAATAGCTTCAGGGGCAGACATCTTGGATCTCCAGTTAAAGCTCCAGGCAGACTTTGCTAGGGTTGAGGAGTGGTTCACTGGGTCACAGCTATCAATGAACTCAAAGAAAACTAAAGTCATGCACTTTTTTACAAAAAACAAAAATGTTTTTCATTAACAGATTTTTACTAGTTACCAAATTCTAACTCAGTTAGTATCCAGTTACTGCTATTTAGGAGTAACTATTGACTCTCAACTGACCTATATAGATCATATTTCTTTGATTGTTGGAAGAACAATCAATAAATTAGGGGTGTTAAGGAGAACAACCTGAAGACTAAAACTCCAAGACCAGAGAAGAATAGCTGAACAAGTTATCCTGCCTACTTTAAAATACGGTGAACAAATTTACTGGACAACAAACGAAGGTTTGCTGGATAGGCTTGATAAATTACATTATAACATAGTGAGGTTTGTCTTGCAGTGTAGCTATAGGACACACCATTGTTTGCTACTAAAGAACTTAGGATGGCAATCACTTGACACTGAGTTCTCCAGAAATTGGATTAAATTAATTCATAAATTTTAACTTTACTACCCTGAACATAACATATCACAAATTCTTTTTCCTACTGCTATTGCTAGAAAGAAAGAATTAATCAGGTCTGTTCACCTAAAAAAAATTCAACAAGGTAAACATAACAACAAATATTGGGATCAAACCCTAATTTCTAGAGCAGCTGTATACTGGAACAAATTATCACCGTTATTACATGCAGAAACTGTACATAGGGTTTTCTTAACATCAGTAAACAATCTTTTTTGTCTCTCTTGTCACTGTACTTGGCACTTTACCACTAAAGCCTACATCATTTATATTTTGTAATTGTTGTATTTGTACTCTGTTTTATTCTGTACTTTGAGTATTGTTATTTTATGTGAAACTTTTGATATTCGAATACATGACTGTCTTGCAAACTGAACCTAGCATTCCAAATGACACAATGTTTTCTCCTGTCTAAAAATAAAGTTTTACCTACCTACCTTACCAGCAGGAAGAGGGAAGTGGTGTTGCCACTATATAGGTCTTTAGTAAGACCCCACCAGGAGTGGTATACCGTTATATGAGCGCTGCAATTAGGGTGCCACAAACAGTTCACCTGTCATGTGGGCAAACTGGATTTTGGAGTGCTGGACAGAGAGGGCACCATCTGGGTGTTGCACCTCCTGCCCCATACACTTCCGACCTGGGGGTGATTATAAATAAGTATGGGAGGTGTGGGGGCAGAGTCCCCCATGTTGGGAGAAGCTGGGTGAGCAGCCCCCCCCCCCACAAACAGGAAGAACATGCCCTGGGACATTGGGAGCACTGGGGGTCAGGTGGGCACAATTGCTGGGCATGATGTTTGCTGTCGGCATTGCGCCATTGCCCTAATGGTGGTTGCAGTATTTCTTGGCACTGTGACATGGGTGAACCACCTGGAGTACTGTGTCTAGTTTTGGAGGCCACATCTCAGGAGGGACATAGACAGGATGGAGGCCATCCAAAGGAGGGCTATCAAGATTGTACAAGGTCTATATCAAATGTCCTTTGAGAAGAGGATGAAAGGAATTAAACATGTACACCCTGGAGGAGAGGAGGGAGGGGGGTATGATTGAGACCTTTAAATACCTCACGGGGGGTGAATAAGGAACAAGTGTGAGGTATTTTTTAGGGGAAGGGGTGCTCCAGAACAAGGGGCCATGATATGAAACTGGAAGGGATAGGTTTAGGAGAGATGTGAGGAAATACTTCTTCACAGAGAGGGTGGTGGATGCCGGGAACAGTCTTCCAGGGGAGGTAGTGGGAGGGGGACAGTGGTGAGATTCAAAACAAGCACAAGGGAATCATAAGGGAAAGGTAATGGGGTGGCACAGTAAGTGCCATAGACCTGGGGGGGTCTACAGTGTAAGCAATGCAACAGAAAATGGCAGACTGGATGAGCCATGCTGTCCTTATCTGCCGTCATCTTCTATGTTTCTGTGTTTGTGTTTTATTGATCTGCTGGGCCTGACCAGATCCTCCAGCTTTAATAGTTTGTAAGGCATCCAACCATCACTGCTCCTGTCACTGCATCTCTTCTTTTTTCTGTTTCTCTATACATTGCATCTCTTCTCTGTGCATCTGGATGGTGAATTTCTTTTTCTCTCTTTTTCTCAGTCTTTCGTTCTTTCTTGTATATCCCACCACTTGAAGAAGGCAGACATGCTTTCAGGTTCTGTCTGTGCCTGTTCTTCTTCTTTCATCATTGGTGCCAGCTGTACAATTTCAGTTTGGACTTTTGTTTCTGCTTCTAGTTTTGCTGCCATTCTTCTGGTAATCACTTCCAGGCTTGCTGGTACAGGATCCATACCTTTTTTCTATGCTTTCTGGTACCAGGTCTAATACCCATACAGAAACTTCCTGGTGTGGAGTATGCATGGTGTAAATCCCACTTCTCACACCAATTGTCATAGAGACATTGGTGAGGAAGCAAAGGCAGACCAGAAAAAGTTATAAAATTTGCAGGTAGCGTTTTGTTATTATCAGTAACAATAAAATATATATAAAAAAATTGTACAGGATACCTGTTCACAAAGGCAGTACAAACAAAAAAAATCCACCGTCTGAGTCTACCATGGAAAACAATGCTCTGATTATACTGTACAACATGTTTTTTCCTGGCAGTTCAAACTTTGCATCCTAATTTTGTAAGTTACGTCTTCTGTTTTTTGGTTTTTTTACAAAATGTAGCAAAGCTTTGTCATTTTTTTCCTGAGGTCAGACTGAATAGCATATGTAAGCAATAATCCGTGACAGGGTGTGCAGTTATTGGGGATTAATCAGCACTCCAGGTGTGTTGTGAGGCATGAGGCCGCAGGCTGAGTGTCCTCACAGTACACGGGTATAACATGGGCCACATGTGGACAGAAATGAACAAAAACCAGTGGAATAACTGGAAATAAATGTGGGAACTATTTGGTGTTTTTTTACTGGTTTTGGTCACAGTACCACACTGATCTGTGTTCTGCCACAGGAAAATAGTTCTAGAAACACAAGCTTGTGGCAAACAGGTCCACACACTACAATCAAGGAGCATCCAAACTTCTTATGCTGTCAAAACACTGTTAGGCACTTCTCTGTCTCATCCTGTGACGCAGACTGTGTGGGGAAACTTGTTGCGACTGTTACAACTGCAGTGCAGTGCAGTGCACTGCTTGCTGTGTCCACCTTTCTGTCTGACTGTGTCTTTCGATCAGTGTGAGTGAATGTCTGGGGTGACACACACCCCAGCACATAGCCACAACTTTTGAAACATCGGCCACTCAGCAGAGGACAGAGAGCAGGAAATGGCTTCTGATCTGTAGGCACAAAGTATTGGGTGCAGCACTTCTTCCACACAGCTTCCTCCCGGTCTTTGTCTCTCAATTTGCAAACGTGCTTTTTACTGAGAGAGACACAGATCGGCGGCACATCGGTGCATCTTTACTCAGTGGAGGACAAGGAGCAGGGGATCGTTTCTCTTCTGTGGGCACATATTGGGGTGGCAGTGCAAAACAGAGACCACCGGACTCCAGAGGACCACAGATAACAGGAGATTCAGCCAATGATGCTGCCTATCTCTCTGGTGCTGTTTTCTCTGTGCACTCTCTCTCTCTCTCTCTGCAGCTTATGGGGGGGGCAATTATTCCATTATGCTGACAGAGAGGACATGGTGGGACATTGGTGCGGGCATCACCACCAGCGATATGGCTACAGTCAGAGAGGATACTGCAGGTATGGTAAGTGTTACATCAAACGTTTCACTCTGTGTGCCACGTTACAGATGGGGTGGTAATTGGCTGAGTGTTCAGGCACACAGAGACACAGACACTGCCACTACAGATTACTGAACAGCAAGATGATACTTGCCGCTCGGTCCTCGCAGTTGCACACATTGCTGTGCTGTCTATATTGGAATACTGTGTCTCGTTGAGCAGGGGGGAGTAATGGCTGCCTTGAGAACTGTGACTGTTAAGCACTGTAACAAGATCAGGCTGCTGCTTGATCTCTTTAGTGGGGTCAGTTCACCACAGACTGTTCCGGTAACAGGGATTAATCAACGGTCAGGTGACAGTCGTCTGCCAATCCCATCACAGATGGCTCTCTGCCCATGTTATAACCAGACTTAACAGGTGCAACAAAATAATACATTTTGTCCCAGAGCTGGTTTCCTGGTGACAATTCTGTAAACAAGATTATGTTCCAAAATGTTATCTTTTCTAATAAACCCAAGTAGTTTTCTGCAATCATTTCAACAATATAATGATATACATTTGCAAACCAAGGAATACCAGTTTCACAAAAAGATCCACATATATTTTGTAACCACTGAGAAGCAAGGGGAAAAAGAAAGAATAGAAACATCAAGTGAAGGAAGGGGGATAACAGGGGGAAACTGTAACTCATCAGAGTGGGCAATTTCTAAATGGCAGAAGAAAAATTTGATTGTGAAGTCAGACAGGCAATGGATAGTCAAGTGGAAGAATAGGAGAGGACCAAATACAGCCATACTTTTAACTCTCTCTGCTTAATAAATGGGACAGGGTCTTACTCAACCCGTCACAGGAATCAGAGAGGGTAGGGGGGCCAATATACTGCCAGAGATACAGTAGTAGTTTTTTTTATTAAATATACTTTATTGAAAAGTTTAAGATATAAACAACTGTGAGATACAAACAGCAAAATGCAATTGTAAGAAAACCAACCCACCCTACCTCCCTCCTGATCCCCCACCCCGCCAACCTCCCTAAAACTAGGCCATGGAGTGGTTGGGGGAGATTACTGTCACGTAAATATAACGAAGAACAAAAGCAATAGGGAGAAGATTAGTACCAATAAGGGTTTATTACAGTACAAGACAGATGGGAATTGGGGAGAGAGGGGCACCACTAGACTGTCAGGGACAGTGGAGTTTATTATAGTACAAGATGGATGGGAATCAGGGAAGGGGGACCACTACACTGTGAGGGACAGTGAGGTTTATTACAGTACAAGACATATGGGAATTGGGGTGGGTACAGGACACTTGACTGCCAATGACAGTGGGGTTTAGTACAGTGCAAGACAGTTGGGAATCAAGCTGGAGGGGGGACTAATATACTGTCAGGGGCAGTAGGATTTATTACAATACAAGAAAGATGGGAATCAAGGAGGGAGGGGGACACTAGACTGCCTGGGAAAGTGGGGTATATTACAAAAAAAGACTGATGGGGATCAGGGTGGGGGGCCACAATACTGCTAGGGACAGTGCGGTTGATCACTATACAAGTTGGATGGGAATCAAGGAGGTTACGGGACCACTAGACTGTCAGAACCAGTGGGATTTATTACAGTACAAGACAGATGGGAATGAGGGAGGGAAAGGGAACCACTAGACTGTCAAGGATAGTGTGGTTTATTGCAATGCAAGATGGATGGGACTGAGGGAGGGAGGGTGTGGAGACCACTAGATTGTCAGGGATCATGGGATTTATTACAATAGAATATGGATCGGCAAAGTGGAAGGAGAGGGAGACTATTAGACAGTCAGGGACAGAAGAATTCATTACAATACAAGACAGATGGGCAAGGGGGAAGAAGAAAGGACCACTAGGCTGCAAGGGACAGTAACATTTATTACACTAGAAGACAGATGATAATCAATGAGAGAGAGGGATTGGGGTGAGTGATTGGGTGGACCAATAGATTGTCTGGGGCAGTGGGGTTTATTAGAGTACAAAACTGTTGGGAATCAGGGTGGTGGGGGGACTAATAGACTGTCGGGGCAGTGGGTTTTATTACAATATAAGAAAGTTGGGAATCGGGGAAGGACGGAGGACCACTAGACTCTCAGGGACATGGGGTTTATTACAATACAAGATGGATGGGAATAGGAGAGGGAGAAGGGACCACTAGACTGTCAGGGACAGGGGGTTGTATTACAGTACAAGATGGATGAGAGTAGTTGAGGGAGGTGGGACAACTAGACTGCCAGATACTGTGGGGATAATTACAGTACAACAGAGATGGGAATCAGGGAGGGAGGGAGGGACCAGTACACCGTCAGGGCCAGTGGGGTTTATTATGGTACTTTACTGAAGGAATCGGGGTGGGTGGGGGAACAAATATTCTTTCAGGAACAATGGGATTTATTACAGTACAATATGGATGGAAATCAGGCATGGGGGCCACCAGGCTGCCAAGGGCAGTGGGGTTACTTACAATACAAGATGAATAGAAATCAGGGATTGGGGGGGCACTGGACTGTCAGAGTCAGTGGGATTTATTACAATACAAGACCATTGGGAATCAGGAAGGAAGGGGGTCCAGTAGACTGTCAGGGACAGTGTGGTGTATTGCAATACAAGATGGATGGTTAGAAGCGAGGGGGGAACAGTAGACTATCAGGGACTGTGGGGGTTATTACAATAAAAAAAATGGGAATTGGGTGGGTGGGTGTACCAATAGACTGTCAGAGATAGTGGGATTTACTGCAATACAAGAAGGATGGGAATCAGGCAGGGTGTTGGGACCAGTAAACTTCCAGGGACAGCGGGGTTTGTTACCATACAAGATGGATGGGCAGAGGGGAGGGAGAAGGGACCACTAGACAGCCAGGGACAGTGGGATTTATTATAATATAAGACAGATGGGCAAAGAGGAGTTAGGGGGGACCACTAGATTGTCGGGGACAGTGGTGTATATTACAGTACAAGACAGATCGGAATCAGGAAGTGAGGGAGGACCACTAGACAACTAGGGACAATGGAGTAATGGAGTTCATTAAAAGAGGGATGGGTAAAGGGAAGAGAGGGGGGACCACTAGACTGTCAGGGACAGTGAGGATTATTACAGTACAAGATGGATGGGAATCAGGGAGGGGGGGGCACTACACCACCAGGGATAGTGGGATTTACTGCAATACTTGACAGATGAGAATCAGAGAGGGAGAGGGGACCACTAGATTGCCAGGGACAGCAGAGTTTATTTCAGCTCAAAATGGTTGGGAATCAGGGAGGGAAGGGGGACCAATAGACTGCAAGAGAGTGGGGTTTATTACAATACAAGACAGATGGAAATCAGGGCAGTAGCGAGGAACACTAGACTGCCAGGGACAGTTGTGTTATTACAGTACAAGACAGATGGGAATCAGGGAGGGAAGGGAGACCACTAGACTTTCAGGGGCAGTGGGGTTTATTACAGTACAAGCTGGGTGGGAATTGGGGTGGATGGGGGACCACTTGGCTGCCAGGGACAGTGGAGTTTACTACAGTGCAAGATGGATGGGGATCAGGGAGGGTGAGGGACCACTAGACTGCCAGAGATAGTGAGATTTGTTACAGTACAAACCAGATGGGAATCAGGGTGGGTAGGGGATCACTTGGCTACCAGGGGCAATAGAGTTTACTACAGTGCAAGACAAAATGCAAGTACACAGAGTTTAAGCAATACACATGATTAGAACAACTCAGTTATGGGCCTGATGAAGTGGCAGTGCCACAAAACTGTCGCCCCCATTGGTGTTGGAATATTCATAAGACTATTGAAACCTTATTAATAGTGGAGTTCATCCTACTTTTTTGACTTTTTCGAGTGGTTTATTTTTGGATGACCCAAGACACTGAACAATCCCACAGCCGCTTTGGTGCATACTGTGTGATCCTAAGCAAGTCACTTAACTTCCTTGTGCTCCCAGGTTGCATCTGGAAACAAGCTTCTGCTTAGTATGCTATTCCTGGTTAAACAATGTTCCCTTCCCAGTTTCCCAGGAAACAGGAACAGGCAGCCTGAATCTGTACTGAAGAGAAAAAGCTTTTTAAAGTCTGCCTTTTATCTATTTTTACAACAAATAATAAATTTTTTTTTATTCTTGGTATGAATACTTGCCAAGTATTAATTAAAAGGAGGTACTCACACCACCACCATTCTGGGCTGCCACTAGAGAAGGCCTAAAGTCTCATCCAAAATTCAGGGCTGCCAACAATGCAGCAACCCCTTAGTGCAGCACTGTGGATTCAGTGATGGTTATTAGCCCAAGGGCCTGGTGCCGGGCTTGAACCCACAGCTGTCTGATATTTCAGGCACATATTGAGTCACTGACATGGCTACATGTAGCAGATATCTCTAGACATATCGGCTTATGGAATTGGGTAGCAGGAGATATGTTGGACTTTCAAGAGAAGGTCATTTTTTATGTGATTAACTTTGGGGCATATTGTGTTCTCCCAGTGTATGTAAACTCAACCAGTGACACACAGCTTCACTCTGAAGGTGAGTTTCCTTCAATTCTTTTTTCTGTTTTGTACAATCAACTATATAGTTTAGTGCTGCAGTTCTCATTTATTACTACACATACAAAGAAGCAGAACTACTGTCTGTATTAGGCTGTTCAAGCATGAAATTACAGTTTGTTGGCTGAATTCTGACAATCCCTAACTACATCCTGCAGACAAATGCAATTCAAGAGAACTGGAAGCTTGAAAAAGAGACCCAATTACGATAGCTATGAAAAGCATTTTCATCAGGTTGCTATTTCATTAGAACTGGCTTACCGAGGCAGAACTTGCATATTTTAACATGTCAAGTATGTGTCATTGGTAACTAGTGTCCTGTTTGTCAAGACTCTTGCTTACTGAGTAATCAAACAAGACAGAAAGTCAGCACACTCAAACAGCTGAAAAATAACAAATCTCAGGGAAACATTTCTCATTGAATATGTCCCTTACTGCACTCAGTGAGAGAACCAACACAAAGCTGCCCCAGGAGTAGCTTTGTGTTCATCCTCTCTCACTGTGTGCAATAAATGGCATATTCTGGAAAACATTTTCCTGAGATTTGATATTGTTCAGCCATTTGAGTGTGTTGGCTTCTGCCTTGTCTGTCCAATACCAATGTGCCTTCTCCATCAGCACCAGGCCCAATTTTAGAGCCTTAGTGCCTTGTGTGCCTTCACTGCATTGCCACAATAAAAGCCGCATAGAACAGCCCAATGCACTTTTAAAGAGCAACAGTTCAGATGACCCCACAGACCTTTTAACAAGAGATTGTACCTGCTCTTAAGACAAGCAGAGTTATTCAATAACTTTTGCTCCCTGGTTAAAAGAAGAAAAGGGATTATAGTTCAACGCAGAGGATCAAGCAACTTAATCCAATCTACTTCCAAACGTGCAGCTGTGTCCCCATGCTTGAACGTTTTGTAACATCTGAGACTGGAGAGTGCTGCAGCAATACTATAGAAAGCAATGGGGCATGATTTTACTTAACTTGTTAATGTTTTGGAGGGGCCTTTATTTAAAAATCAAAGCCAATGCTAAACTAACAGAACTGCAGCATTCTCCAAACTCAGACTTCACAAAACATCTGACCACAGAACAGGGCTGCAGAGTGGGAAGCAGAAGGGATCAGGTTACTGGGTCCATCGAGCAAGAAAACAGTCTCTTCTTTTCCTTTGACAGGGAAGAAAAAAATAAACAATATCTCTGCTGGTCTCAACTGGTGGTTTGGGGGCAAACTTTAACAAGTTGGAATTTTCACTTTCTAACACATCTGTTTAGCTGCCATAGCATTTACTGACCTTGGAAAGCAATGCATGCCTTACTTATGAGAATCATAGCTGGTGCTTGCTGGCCAGGGGTGAGTGGGTGAGGCAGTGGGGCTCACACATTTGGAAGAATTTTTAAATCCACTGTCAAGTGCAGCAACAAAATATTTCAGGCTGCCCTTAATTCTCATGTAACACAAATAAATATTTTTTAATTGATGGTACAAAAGCAAAAAACAACTCACTTAAAAGCAATTACTATATGAAGGAGTCCATGTATTTCACAGAGTCCATAGGATTCCTTAGGTTCAAAAAGTACCATAAGATCCAAAACAGTTCACACAGTTCAGACGGCTGTATAATCAAATTAAGCGAGCAAAAACTGAGGGTAAACTCCAGCCTTAGCGTCTTGTGGCGTTCCATGCCAGTAAAACTCTCAAAGGCTGACGTACAAGAATACCTATGCATATATTTAAACAGTGACCTTAAAGTGATATCACCCATTTTACTATAACACTATTAACAAAATACAGAAAATCCAATAACACAAAATCAAATAAATCAACAAGCAGAGAGAAGGAAATCAGAACTGTGCTTAATATTCATTATACAGCACCAGTATAAAGCTGCACAACTTACTGCTGAAAATATTCCGAAAAACAACATATGATACCTCATTTATCCAGTAGGTCATAGTGTAATCTGTGCACTGCTGAAAGATAGAAAGGAGAAAGAAAATTTAGTGAGTTGTGTTTTGCTTTTGTACCATCAATTAAAAAATATTTATTTGTGTTACATGAGCATTCTCGGCTGGTAATTTTCCAATTTCGAGCACAAACAGTTTGAATGTTTTTAAGCAGGTGCTGGTTCTCTGTTCACTTTTTTTCAAGTATTTCTTGAACCTAGCACTGCTTGCTCCTTCGTGCAGTCCTTTCCACTTCTTTACTGCCCTTGATTCTACAGTTAAATGTTGTTTATCGTGGGTCACTCAGATGATTTCAAGTGTACATCACAATCATAAATAATGGTGCAACTCCATTCCTCTTCAAAATAATCTTTATTTTTAAGTTACACGATGCACTTCCCCAACAAAGAGGGTGACACTTCATGGTTCCTCACCACTGCATCCTGGCCCACAGGATTCAGTGCACGTTATTCATATTTCGGAGCTGAAATCCTAATTTTCTGTCCTGTCCTGTCCTGTCCTGTCTTACTAGTAACCATAGGAGCTGACTGTGTCACTGCTTGAGCTCTCTAGGATTGAGGGACGTTGTAGTCCCCAGGATAAGGCAAAGGGAAGTTGTAGCAAAGCCAAATAAGGGTTGTTATCATTTAAGGAGACTACTATGGAGTTACAGAGATAGGAAAGAAAATCAGGATTTCAGCTCTGAAAAAAGACTTAATTGCACAGAATCCAGTGTCCCAGGACAAAATGCCAAGGAGCCATGAAAAGTCACCCTCATTGTTGTGGAAGTGCATTGTGAAAACTTAAAAATAAAAACTATTTCAAAGAGGAATGGAGCTGCACCCATATTTATGATTATGAAAATCACTGCCTAGATCATATTCTTTGCATTCACAAAGTACATTGGCTTTTCATGTACCAATATCTAACTCAGCACTTACTGAGAATTCTTCCACTGTGCACCCTTACTGTGGAATGGAATCTTACCACCTCCATGAATCTCAACAGAAATACTGGCTTTTAAACATGAGTTAAAGAATGTCATTACTACTAAATATTTTTGCACTTGTTTTAATTAGCGCACATGATATTGTAATTCATTTTTAGGTGCCAACAAGCGTAGCTTGTAGCACCTCTTGTAGTCATGAATACCCTTTTCTGCTTTTACTAAAGATTACTGTTGCCTTTACTCAGAGTGATTTGGTGTCACTGATGTCAGTGATAGGATTGGTGTAGGGTTGCAGACAGTCAATCTAAATTAATTCCAGCTGGGGCTTTTGTGTATTTTTTCATAAAATGGGTTTCAAAAGAATCCTAGACACTTCAATGGTTTAAATACATTACTTGACTGTTGCTTAATTACCCTATTTAATCAACATTTGAGTTACTTAACATTCTCAAGCTAGTAGTGACCTCATGGCAAAACAAACTTGGTACACAGCAGTTTATTTAGCAACTCAGTTTTAAACTGCTAATTTCTGAGTTCCATATTATCTCTGCAAGTATGCTAGTCAGGCATTCTACTAACAAGGGGGAGTGCGAGGGTATCTGCACAGAGGTCAAAAATATATGAAAATTAGAGGGGGCATCAAGTGATTTTGGTGTTTCCTGTCTTTCACTTCTCTACTGCTAGTAGTGGGGAATAACTTGCATACGGTGACTGAGTGCCCCAGAAATATCACAATGTCCCCTCTAGTTTATATATCTATATAGAAATCATCTCATGAGGGAGCTTCAAATATGCATGTTTTCTGGTTTGGAATGTTGTTGTTATTGCACATGTACTCATGCATAGAGGCAATAACAACAACATTTCAAACCAGATACAGTCGGTGCCACTTATATCGCCCATGTTTAATGCGGGCAGTCTGATATAACGAGCAGAGATACAAAACCATTTGCCACTTCCTATACTGCATGTGGAAATGCGGCCCCTTATCGCGATCTAAGGCAGCCGCCTATTCCGGGCATAATCAGTTGGCCAAGTAGCCGATAATCACCCTTTAATTGCTGCTCTAATTGCTGTCTTGCGGCTACTCGCTCGAGTGAATTATTTAATTGAATACAGCTGCATGTAATCTTTATTACTTGCTCTCAGCCAGTTAGTTAGATTCAAACTGTTTGGGATAAGTACGTTAATAATACAGTATGGCTCCAAAGCAGAAAGTGTTAACTCTTGCTGAGAAGGTAGAAATGCTTAAACGCATGGATGATCTACCAAAACTCAGCCAGAGAGAGTTAGCAATGCAGATGAACATGCCAAAATCCTGTGTTGCTGACCTGTAGCGTCAGCAAGATTCAATTCTGAAACAGTGGCATGGAAACTCTAATCCTGATCGGAAAAGGAAGTGGGAGGGGAAAGATTTGGAGGTTGAGGATGCTCTTCTCCATTGGTTCCATAATGCCCGTGGTCGTGATGCCCTGATCAGTGGACCATTGCTCACAGAAAAAGCTAAGAAAATAGCCGAGGCACTTGGTCAACCCAATTTTAATCCATCCGAGGGATGGCTTCAGCGATGGAAGCGGAGACAGAACATTGGGTTCAGATGTGCCCATGGGGAGAAGGGGAATGCAGACATGCAGTCTGCACACCAGTGGTTAACTGAAGTTCTTCCTGGCTTACTCGCTGGCTACCCCCCAAACCACATCTTTAACTGTGATGAAACAGGACTGTTTTTCCGTTGTGTGGGATTTGGGATTCTGGCATTCAAAAATGACCCATTGCTTGGGCACAGAAAGGCAAAGGAGAGAATATCCATCCTTGCATGCTGCAATATGGATGGATCTGAAAAAACAGATCTCCTAGTTGTTGGGAAATCGGTGACCCCTGATGCTTCAGAGGCATCAATCACCTTCCTATCCTCTACCGTGCCAACAGATCTGCCTGGATGAGAGGCGAAATCTTCACAGAGTGGGCTCGCAATTGGGATAGGAGTCTCCGAGGCAGAAAAATTGCATTGTTGCGCGACAATTTTTCTGGACATCCACAAATCCAGGGTCTCAGAAATATAAAGCTTATATTTTTGCCACCCAATACAACTTGTGTTGTTCAGCCTCTGGATCAAAGAATCATCTATGCTATGAAACAGCACTACATGAGAGCAATGAGACAGAGGGTCATAGATGAGCTTGATTCAGACGCTGAAGTAACCGCCAAAGTTTGCACAAAAAAAATCGCATTGTTACATGCCGTGTGAATGCTGAAACAGGCATGGGATGCTGTCTCAGAACACACCATTGCCCGTTGTTTTGTCAAAGCAGGATTTTCCCCTAGCACTGACCCTGGTGAGGGAACCTCAGCATCTAACTCACCTCCTCTTTTCGATGAAGATCCACAGTTTGGCGAAGAAATTCAAGTTCCACCAGGCTTGATGGAGGAACAGTTTGACAATTTGTGTCGCGTAGGTGACGAGGAAGAAGCAGAGGCACCACTGGATGACATCGGTCAGGTGGTTAGCCAACTGCGACCGGAAGAAATGGAAGAGGAGGATGAGGAGGTCGAGAATGCTGACACCGAGGAAGACAGTAAAGTTACACCTTTGGATGTGAAAGCAGCACTAATGACATTACGCCGGGCCTTGGAGCAGCATCCTACCATCGCGCCTAACTGGTCAGCATTATCGGTGGCTGAAAAGGTGTGGGAGCCTTATGCTAGGAAATCAGTTGTGCAAACAAAAATCACTGGCTACTTCACGTAATGTACTTTGTTTCTATTTGCCGATGCCGTTGCTGCTGATGTAGGCACTTATACATTTTCTTTAGCAATTGCACTCACATGAATGTAATGTGTTTACAGTACTGTACTTAATTACTGCACATTAAATAGCATATTCACTGCAACAATGCCTGACAGTCTTGTTTTTTTCCTTTTTTTCTTCAATTTGATAAACCGACCAATGCATATAATGGGGATTACGGGGTTAACCAAATGTGCCCGTTATAAGCAGTGCCGAGTGTAACATGAATATTTGAAGCTACCACATGGGATAATCAGAATATACTATGGGAGTTACTACTTTTTCCTGTGTCTCTTACAGGTGAAAAACATGCTGTATTATGCAAATGGATTTTCTGTTTATAGATATTCTTCCTTTTCCACTTTATTAATGATGACAAGCTGAACCATACTGTATTGTAAAAGTGACAGTGCCACTCTTTATGTACTGCTCACAGGCAGCCAGTTTGTGTGAAAAGCATGGATTGTGGCTACTATGCAAATAACAGAGCTGCTGTGCAAATAACATGTTATTTGCACAGTAGCTATGTCTTCAGTGAAAAGAGCAGCTTTTATCTTCCAAATTTATCTGCACTGAGTCAGAGAATGCACATGCAGAACTGGAACTGTCAGGTTAACTGTTATTTTGAAGGTTTATGCAAAAGGTTTTCTATTTTTCTGAAGTCTTCTGGGTGCAGCTCCTAGCGCTGTTCTTCTCTTCAACGAAACATCAGTGGAGGGAAGAAAACACGGTGCTTTCCAAATCCAGTCAGTTAGTAGTTCATTATCTTATTCAGTACATCCCAGTTATCAAAACACACATGACAAGATAGGATAGGATAGGATAGGATAGGATAGGACAGAACAGAACAGAACAGGACAGGACAGGACAGGATAGGATAGGATAAGGCAGAAGACAGCAGCTCAAGAGAAGACAGGGAAGGACAGGACAGGACAGGACAAAACAGAAATAGGAAGCTCCTTACAGTCAGGGGTGGTTCTAGAAGATTGGAGGGTAGCAGACATAAGGCTTATTTACATGGCATCGGCACCATTCAGACCAGTATGGCAATGCTTGCTGAAACACTATGGGTCAGCATTCAGATGGCATGGCCACAGAAGTGCTGCAGATGCTGCCCAGAAGTTCTGGCAATATGAGGAATGTTCTGGCCAGGAAGAGGGCATAGGTGTGGGTCGGGCTCCCATATGGTTGTGGCAAAGATCAGGGAAGGGTCTTCCGACCTGAGTTCATCTAAACTTTATTTCTACCTCTGTAAATAAAGCTGAACTCAGGGAAGTGGTTCTTTTAGTAAACCTAGGGCTAAAATTTGAAGAAAACATGGGCTTAGAGTTGAGCGGTGATACTGGGCATGTGTATATGTATATGCATATATGCATGTCCATGTCACGACTCGACTCTGAGTCCATGTTTTCTTCAATTTTTAGCCTTCGGTTTACTGAAAAAAACACCTCCCAAAGTTAAGCTTTCCTTACAGAGCTAGGAAAAAGGCTTAGCTGAACTCGGGTCAAAAAAATACATGTAAATACTGCCATGACATCCAGAGGTGCAGGCTGGGAAAAGCCTATGACAGCATTGTGGGTGGTGCAGGCAGTTCACATGCAAAAGTGAAAACCTCAAAATGTCTGCACCACCACCACCCAAACCCAAGAAAACAGGGATTGCGGCCACAATGGAATGGAACCCGAAATGGCCAAACTGCAGCATTCACACATGCACAGCGGCAAAGATCTTGCTGCTGTGCACCTCTAACAATGCCGCAGAATTGGCCATGTGAATGAGCCTATAGTTCCACTACACAAGGGGGGACACAAGCAGTAACTGGGAAACTAAAGACCCCATTAGTCTTATCTACAGAGCAGGTAAACTTATGGAGACACTAGTCAAAGAGGACTTAATGGACTACCTGAAGAGAAATGAGCTCCAGAATAGTAAACAACATGAATTATTGGCAAGGAGGGCTTGTCAGACCATCTGATAGTGTTTTTTGACTGGTTAACCAGGACAGTGGATAAGGGACAAGCAGTGGATTTACTCTACTTTAACTTCACCATGGCATCTGACTCTGCCATGCAGAAGGTTGCTGAAGAAGTTAAAGGATCTCAGTGCAGTGAAGAAACAAGTTAGATGGGTGGAAAGCTGATTGGGTGGAGACAAAGGATGGTGGTGGTAAATGGGATCAAGTTAGGGGAGTTGGGGTTCAAGAGTGGTGTTCCACAGAGTTCAGTACTGAGATAAGTCCTTTTTAATATGTTCAAATTTATTTATTTTTTTTTATTACTTTTTGCTCCTCTTGTGCCAGCTATTCTCGGGAGGGCACCCCCAGCACTGTCCCCTAGCGTCCACCATCCGGCGCTGATCCAAACTCCCAGGGCTTGCACCCCCTGGTGGGGTCGGTGGTCTTCCCCAACCCCCACTGAGGTCCAGATCCAGTGGGCAGCGCCGTGGCTGGCTAGGAGCGGAGCCTGTGAGGCACCCTCCACCATTTTGCTGTGGCAACTCCTTTTTTTTTTCTGGTGTTCTCCCTGGAGCTGGTATGTGCAATAATGCCAGCGGAGGGGAGAGCCCACACGTCCACATGTGCTCCCTTCAAGTGTCTGCCCCAACTCCTCCTCATACTACAGCACGGCACCCTGTCCCCCAGCCTCCACCAGGGGGCAAACGAGCGCCGACTACTGAGGACCCCCCACTCCAGAGAAGGAGCGCAGTCCATCGGATACTCAATACTTCTCCTCCCCTGCCAACTCCCAGTGGCGCATGCTCATTCCCAAACATGGGTCGCCAGCGTAGCGCAACGTAAGACATCCAGCACTTCAGCCCTCAGCACCACCGGGCCGGCCTTATATGTTCAAATTTCAGTACTGGGACAAGTCTTTTTTTTTTGTAAAATGTTTTTATTGAGTAGTCAACAGACTAAAACAGATACAAACATGTCGGGCACTAATCAGTGCCCTGTAACAACTTTGGATACATTTGATAAAGTATTTTACTATGCAATGTTAGCAAGAAGATATTTATAAGTGCAAGCATCCTAAGAGACAGAAACCAGTGCATTGGAAAAATATCATACTTATTTTTGGACCATACACAGGCATTACGGATGTGTTATCATGACAAGATGGGACTTCTTGCCTTTTTCTGGTCATGGGAATATGCCCCTTTCAATAGCAGTCTCGAAACTGCTTCATATGGATTCAAAGGCCTGGGAAGCATCCTTGATCTTGTTCTGGGCTTTTTCTATTTTGAGGCAATTTAACAAGTTGTTGACCCATTGCTGGATGGTGGGTGGGTTGCCAGAGATCCAGCTCTGTGACAAAGCAGAGCAAGCATTGATCAAGGCTAATGCCCATAGAGGTAAGGCATACCTCAGATCCTTCCTTGCCAGGACAGCACCAAAAATGAATTCTAAAGGGGACCGGGGGCACTCCCAACACCAAGGTCATGATTTTATGTACTTTGTGCCAGTACCCTAGTATTCTAGGGTACATCAGAGTCATATGAAGGAATGTACCTTCATTTACTTTACACTTAGGGCAATTAGAAGATACTGCGGGATCATAATAGTATCTTTTGGCTGGTGTTACATAGGCCCTGTATAAAAAGTTAAGCTGAATCTGCCATAGCCTATTGCTTTTAGAGCAGGAGTTTAGGTGGTGAGTAGCACCAGACCAGATCTCTGGCATCAGTTCTACTCCCAGGTCCGCCTCCCAGGTCTCTCTTACTCATTTAGTGGGAATCCTCTTCTCCTCCCAGTATTATACTTTAATACATTGACAGGGGCTTAGTAAAGGATTGTGGTTTTAAGAGTTCCTCTGTTAAGGGGTCACTTAGTGTACTACCCAGAGGGTGGTATTTTAGGGTCTCTAGCCTCTGATGCACTTGCTGATATGTGGAAAGGTCTCCTGGTGGGAGCTGCCACTGATGCTGCAGCCCTTTGGACTCCAGGGGTCTCCCACCCTTATATAGTTGAAATATTTGTTTCAGCCCTCTTCTCTGCCATTTCATGATATTCCCATGGAGGAATACATTGTTCTGAGAGGTGACTTTTAATGTTGACCAGATGGATGTCTATTGGGATACAGCACTGACCACTTTGATATGGCCATGGGCAGCATTCCAAACCCTCAATAGTGCCGCAGTAAAGGGGTTTACTCCCCTTCTTCTGAGCTCTTTGGGTGATCTGCTCAAAGTAAGTGAATCTCTGCACAGGTCCCCCCACCCTCCACTGCCTCCAAGCTCATCCAGACTGGCGGGGTGGGATCATCTCCCACAGTGAGGAAGGCCAGCTGTCATGCCCAATAGTAAAGCCTGAAGTTAGGCAGACCTGTACCCCCGGGACCGATAGTTGTAATGTTTCTGTCTAATTTGAGCATTTTTCCTCTGCCAGAAATATATGTGCACAATGCTATCCAGGGCTGTAAAAAAATGTATATTGTATATGGCAAGGGAGAGACTGAAATAAATAGACACTGGGGAAATACTGTCATCTTAACTGTAGCTTTTCTACTGTATAATGTTAGGAGGAGATCCATCCATCTCTCACATTCCTCTGATATTTTGGCCAACATGCCCACATAGCTTAGGGTGCATAGCTTATCACAGTGCAAAAATATAAAGACTTCAAGGTATTTGAATTTTTTTAACTACCTGTATACACCTAGTGCGTTATGTGACAAATTACTCCTATTAAGATCCCCAATTTGGAGGATCTTACTTTTGGACCAGTTTATTTTGTGTCTGGACAGAGCAGCATATTCTCCCAGTAGTGACTGGACACAGAGGAGATTCTCAGCTGGGTTCTGCAGGTATAATAGTAAATTGTCTACAAATAGTGTGAGTTTGTGTTCCCCTTGAGTGCCAAACCCCTTTACCTTAGGGTGATGTCTTATTGCTGATGCCAAGGGTTCTAGTGCCATTACATATAGGAGTGGGGACAAGGGGCACCCCGTCTCATACCTCGCTGCTGCTAGAAGGCCAGGGAGAGGGGTCTGTTAGTTAATATTTGAGAAGTCGGTTGGTGGTATAAGGTTCTGATCATAGATAGTATGTATTCCTTTACCCCATATTTTTGCAGTGTCGCAAACATGCACCCCCACTCCACACAGTTGAAAACCTTTTCAACGTCCAAGGCAAGGACTGCTGCACTGTGAGATCTACAGGAACTAGTCCATTGGTGGATGATGTTGAGGGTTTTCCGGATGTTATGTTTCCCTTGCCTCCTCTGAACAAATCCACTCTGATCAGGGTGTATGATTTCTGGCAGCACCGGTTCCAACCTAGTGGCACTTACTCTGGCCAAAATTTTGTAGTCAGCAGGGAGATTGGCCAATAGGAGGAGCACAGTGCAGGGTCCTTGCCCAGTTTAGGTAGTACTGTAATAATGGCTGACCACATGGAGGGGGGCAATCATCTGTCCCTTATACTCTCTCCCAGCACCTCCTGACATGGTACAATAATGTCTGGCAACATAAGTTTGTAGACGTTAATAGGTAGTCCATCTGGCCCCAGTGCCTTCCCAGTTTTTAACTGCTTAATTGCCCTGGATATTTCCACAGCAGTGAGGGGGGACTCCATGCCCTCAGCAACCTTCTCTTCCACTGGGGTGGTAGCTGCCTTCTGGAAGAAGGCCTGTAGTTGCTGGTCTGACGGGTAGGCTTCTGAGGAATATAATTCCTTATAAAAGTGGACAAAAGCCTGGCCTATCGATTGGTTGTCAGACAGCAGTAGGCCACCCTGGGAGCTTATTTTTTTATCATGTTTTCCCCTTCTTTGCACCTTAGCTACCAGGAGAGCAGTTTACCTCCCCTGTCCCCATCAAAATAGGGGCCCATTTTGCCCAGTATTAGACTACGTTCCAATATGGCTGTACTAAGGGTGTTAAAAATCGCCACTTTGCCTTTTGTAATCTATGGTAGCACTCCCTGCTAGTGTTGTTCCTATGGGCCTTTTCTAAGCCCACTATTTTCTTTTCCAGTTCTCCCAGCTCTCTCTCTTTGACCTTTTCCTTGTGGGCTGCATAGGACATAGTCGGCCCCTGACATAAGCTTTCATAGCTTCCCATCTGGTTGAATGTGTAGTGTCCCCAGCTTTGTTGTTGGCCAAATAGTCCCTGATGGAGTTTCAGATATGGGTCACATATAGGACAGTGTATGGGTGGCCATACACTACAAGGCTGTTCTTCTACCGAGTGGATACAGTGCCGACTGATGACCTCAAGAGTGAAGCTCGAGAGGTCCCTAAGTTGGCATTGTATCCATGAGGTAGAAGAATGGCCGAGCAGTGTATGGTTACCATACACTGTTCTTTATAGTGTATGGTGACTGTAAAATTAAAAAAAAATCACCTTTCCCCATTTTAGATCAGCTCTGCTGACCGCCGTTGATTAACTGCCACTGCCCAGCACACACGCACAACTCTCACACAGCAGCTCAAGGGACGAATCACATCTGCTGCTGGAGTCTCTTGTATTATGATGTCCTTACTGACGCAGAACAAAAAGTCATTCTGTGTTAGTGAGAACATCAGTACTGCAGCAGAACGACTTTTTGCGATGTATGGCTTGCCATACACAACCGCATTCCACCATACACTATAAACACCTCTTTTGGTAAGACAGGACCCAGTCTCCAAGATTTAAGGGGGGAAACCATCACTCTGTCATTGAACATGGAGGGGAGTAGCACATGGTCCGAGAGCAATATTACCTCATATGCTGCTGGGCCCATCTGCATGGTTAACTGTGCTGACACCATCAGCCGGTCTGTCCTCACATATGAGTGGTGGGCATGGGAGAAAAAGCTGTACTGTCACCCCATAGATTGCTGGTGTTGCTAGATGTCCCTGAAATGATATGTGCTCTTGATTTCTAAGAGTGCTCGGGCATTCTTTATAAGGGCAGTTGGGGTTCTATTCCACCTGTCCAATACTGGGTTCCCCCACACAATTAAAATCCCCACCCAGTATACATGGGCCCCAAAGGGTGCCATGTCTAATATCAGTTTGTGATAGAACTGGGGCTTCTCAATATTTGCCCCATATACTGACCCTTTTGCTATGCTGTTCCTGGTGTTAAGATGCACTTGTGGCACAACATACTGCCCCCCCCACCCCCCAGGTCCACAACAGAATCTGTGATATTCCCCGGGAGCCCTCTGGCAGTCAAATTGCTACTCCTCTTGCCCAGAATGAGTGAGCTGCCGCTACCCAGGTTCCTCCCCAGGCATCTTTTATTTTCCCTGCTTCAGCGGGGGTCATGTGAGTCTCCTGCAAGAATGCTATTTTGGTTTTGAATTTCTTCAACCTTGATAGAACCCTTTTCCTTTTAACCACACTCTTGAGGCCATTAATATTCCATGAAGTGATATTTAACCCATTAGCCATTTTTAAAATGTTGTGAATTGTAACCATTTGCTCAATGCTTCTGCGTATATCCAAACATCCCTTGCATTGTATATGACATCAGTAAACCAAGTTAGACCTGTATCTAAACATGAACTCGTAAAATTTGCATGTAACCAATGTAAACAATTTATTTTTCCCTGAACACCCCTTTTTTCCCCTCTCCTTCCTTTCAGCCCCCCCTTTACCCCACTTCCTTCCCCACCCTCTCCCTAGCTGGCAACAAGCATAGCTGTATCCCCAGTAACAAGTGAACTGCAGCTCAATACTAAGACCGAGCAGCCCCTTCCCCCTCTGTTAATGATGGCATTAGTGGGACACACTGGGCAAGTAGCATTGTGTCATTGTAGTTGATTTTGTCAGGCAAATTTATTAATAATAAACCATACTTCTGAGCAGTGAGGTGGGTGCAGCGGCGCTCCTCCCTCTGCTAATGTTAGGTGAGCATTGAATCTGTTCCTACTGGAGTAACTTCACAATCCAGGAGCTGCACACTCTCCCCTTGAGCACAACACTGTGCTTGAGCCCCCCCCCATCCCTTGACTCCACCAACATGCTTATTTAATCAAACTGGGTCACATTTGTTTTTCATAATGACATAAGGGAAAGTTTAATATTTGTGGTAGTTCAGTTGTAAAAAAGATCCAAGGGGTTCTCCAGGATGATGAGAAATGTTGCGCTTCTCTCACTGTGCGCCTCCCCACACACACACTGATACCTACATCCCATGACACAGTCGGGGTGGGGGGAGTTCACATTGATGCATATGAGGGGCACCTCCTCAAAGTCCCCCCAGCTCTTTATGATCCATAAGTACCTGCTGCATTACCCAAGTTACTTAGAGCAAGGTCAGCTACTGCTGCCTTCACCCCAGAACTGTAGAACCATGTTACTGTTGGGGGAGCTTTACTTAGTCCTTAGCGGATTCCAGAGGCACAGGAGGTGATGGATCCTTCGATTGATCTGGGGTGCGCCCCCCCCAGTAGCCCCCCAGGCCCCTGTCACTGTTTGGTGCTTTCTGTCACTTTGCTTGATTATTACATGCAGCATGCCTGGTACAGCATCATGAGGGAAGGAAGACCCTCCCCCCCAGTACAGCAGCCATGTGGTCAAGACAGTGGGCAGACTGGACTGTCTTCATGCACAGCTTCCCGTCACATATGTGAACCATCCAGCTCGAGTCCTGGCCATGTTACCAAATAACCGGACACACCAAAGTGCCCCAAATTACTCTCTGAACCCATCGTCTAAGCAGGAATTTTGAGCCAGCGATCCAAACAAAAATTGAACTATGATCCCAAGAATAGTTAATAAAAAGACAAAAGGCCTTTGAACTTACTGGTCATCAAGGACTGCAGGACAGAAGCACAGGCCCGCTGATCAGTCACTCCATTCATAGGCCGGGTGGTATTTTGTAGGTTTCAGCTGTCAGGAGCTGGGTCTGTCATCTTGTATATTTCAAGCAGCTGCTGTGTCTTCTTCTCTAATTAATTTCTCGGCCTCTTGTGGGGATTCAAAGAAGAGGGGTGGCTTGCCTGGTCGAGTGATTCTAAGGTGGTATGGATACAAGTGTGCAAACTCCCAGCTGGCCTGGTAAAGTGTTGATTTCACCCCATTAAATTTCTAGCATCTTGACTACAAATTGCAGCTATAGTCCTGAACAATGAAGGCTTTCTTTCCTGCCTTTAACATAATGGGACCCTGGGACTTGACAGCACGTAGGATCACCTCCTTGTCTGTGTAATGGAGGTACTTGATAAGGAAGTGTCAGGGCCTCTCCCTCAGTTTTGGCCTGGGCCCTGTCAAGCGCTCTCCCAACCTCGAAGGTGGCAGCCTGATCCCCAAGCTTCAGCTGATGGATGATCCATTGATAAATTTCTTTTCCTGGCTCCTTTTTTCAAGACCTTCTGGGAGCCCTGTGATGCGGATGTTGGAACGCCGCGATTGGTTCTCCAGATTGTCCACTTTCTGTTACACCTCCAGGAGTTGTTTTTTTAGTTCAGACCTATCCCCGAAGAGGTCGGCCAGGGCACCCTCCATCTCCCCAATTCTCAGTTCAGCTTCGTCCAAACGGGGCATGGGCTGCAGACATTTCAGATAGCCCTGTCACCACAGATTGTAGATGTGTGAGCTGCACTGTGATATTCTGGAATCCCGCCTGCATTTCCGTTTGCATCCGATAAAGGGTGGCAGGGACTCCAGCTAGAGATTTTTCAATTTCGGTCATTTTGATCTGGTGCTTAGTGGCAGCTTGCGGGCCTTGTGGAGCCTCTTGGCAAGCTGGGTCAGGTTGGTGATCTTTTTCTGCCATAAATACCAGCTTAGACTGCCTAGTACTTACTTTTGCTGAGGCACCTTGATTTTTCCCAGCCATAGGTAGACATCGTTTTGTAATGCTCACTGTTAGTATACTTCTAGTGCTTGAAATATGCTTTCTTTGTTTTTATTTTTAACGAGGAGATGAACTGGGCACAGCTCTTTTTCTGTCACGCCTGACAGTGAAAAACATCACAAATACATCACAAATATAATACAGTCATTAAACATAGATACATGATTTCAGTTAGCATTACAAGAGCAATGAGTTGTTTTACTGTAGTGAACATTCAGCAGTTTTTAAAGTGCTTTGTGCTATTAGTCCTTTGGATTAGTGCAGATAAACTATTTAACATGGGCCCATACCAGGTAAATGAGCATTTACTTTTTTTAATGGATTTGGATAGAAAAGAGGTACTGTTCTATTTCTTGTCATATATGAATCAGTATATTGAATGTGTTTCTCAGAGAGACAGTGTGACAATGAGCTATGGAATACTGTTAAGTGCAAAAGCAGCAGCATTATGTTCTGTTCACTGCTGAGGAGGTAAGATGTTCATCCTCTCATAGAGGAGACAATGATGGGTCCTCATAGGAGCCCTTAACCCGAATCGACAGATATTATTTAGAATCAGTTGGTGTTTTGAGAAAAATGAGCTTCCCTGATTTCATAAACAATATCGCTCCATAGTCTAGAGTTGGCAACAATATTTGCTTAGCTATTAGCATTCTGGCTTTATCAGTTAAGGCGTTTATGTTTCTATATAAAAATTCCAACTTTTGATTTATTTTCTTTCTAGTGTTATCTAGGCGTCTAAGGAAACACAAAGTGGGATCCAAATGGACACCTAGATATTTGAAAGACAACATTCTAGAAATCTCCACTTCATTACTTCCCTTGATGCATAGGTCTTCTCACCCCCTGGCCAACCTCTGTACTGTCCCAAACAACATCACTTTTGTCTTTTTCTCATTCAATATCAACTTATTCTGACATAAACAATTTGTTAGTTGTATATAATCTTCTTGTAAATCTTCTTATATTGCACAGACAGAGGGACTCGAGCTAAAGAAGATTGTATCATTGGCATGTAGTATACATTCCGTCCTTGAAAACTTTCTGGGTGAATCATTCACAAAAATAAAGAGTAAAGGTCCCAGTACTGATCCCTGAGTGACCCCTGTCCTTACTTTCATGGTTGTGATAAAGAGCCTCCTATCCTAACCTTTTGTACTCTACTACTTAAGTAGTTCTTAAACCATCCAAGACTTGGTCCTGAAATACCACAGGAATCCAGTTTCAGTATTAATACCTCATGATTTACCATATCAAAGGCCCTGGTCAGGTTGACGAGCACCACACCCATCATCAGTCCCTTATTACAGGCATCGAGTACGGTGCTCGTCAACTTGACTAGAACCGTCACCATGCTGAAACCCCATCTGAATCCATGCTGTTGCTCAACCAATAATCCATTTCTATCTAGGTAGGATGCTAGCTGCTTAAATACACATTTTGCCCATGTTGTGCAAGCCTAGAGTACATCTGCCATTTTGCCCTTCCATGTCACGCCAACAAGTCCTTTTTAACACGTTCAGTAGTGACATAGGAGAAGGAATACAGGGCAAAATGTGTCTCTCCACAGATGACACTAAGTTCTGTGGCAGGGTATACAGCAAGGAAGGGGTTAGGGAGTTGTAGAGGGACCTGCAAAGGTTAGAGAGGTGCTCTAAAGTTTGGCAGTTGAAATTCAGCGCTAAGATGCGCAAAGTGATGCTCATAGGGAACAAGAACCCAGGACAGAATATTGGATGGGATGGGTTCTCATCATAAGTGACTGCCTAAGACTGTCTTGCCAATATAACAATCCTATGACAAGGCAACCAAAATGTTGGGGTGTATTGGGAGGGAGTCTGATAGTAGGAAGGGAGAGGTTCTACTACCTCTCTATAGATCACTATTGAGGACACATCTGGAATACTGTGCCCAGTTCTGGAGTCCCCACCTAAGAAAAAACAAAGACAGGCTAGAGATGGCACAGCATAAGGTAACCAAAATTATTCAGGGCCATCAGAGCAGAATCCTACAAGGATTGGCTTAAGACTCTGAACATGTACTTGCTACAGGCAAGAAGAGAGGGGGGTGATATGATGGATGGTTTCAAGTTCCTGTAAGGAATGAACAAAGTAGAATGTGAGAAAATACTCAGCAGGAATGGCAAATCTAGAACACGGGCACATGGGTGGAAACTTGGGGGGGGGCAGATGCAGGAGGGACTTGAGGACGTTTTTCTTTACAGAGAGAGTGGTTGAGTCATCTAACAGTCTATCAGCAGAGGTGAGGGATACAAAATCCATTAATAGTTTCAAACTCAGCTGGGACTAAGTAAATAGTTACACAAGGAGAAGCAGTAGGGCAGGGGGAGGAGAGGGCAATAACCCCAACTAGACAGTAGGTTTCTGGGGTAGGGTACGGTAAAACAGGGCAGACTGGATGGACCAATGGTCTTTTACTGCTGACAGTTTCTGTGCAACCATTTTCAGGCATGACTTTGTTACCTCAGAATGGCCATTTTAATTACTCCCACCTCTCCTCTACCTCCCTGATTTCAACCATTCCCCTAAGCTTACCCTTGACTAGTTCCCTCATCTGGTCAAAGTCTGCTCTGAAATACAGAATCACAGCCTTTGACGAGGGTATACTTGTACCTATTGCCAGTTCAAACTATATTGTGTTGTCACTGGATCCCAAAGGCTCCTCAGTCCTCACCTCACCTCCGGTTTCTGGGTTGAGGACCACCTCTTTAAGAATGGCAGTTTGACATTTGGGTTCTCTGACCAGCTGCACTGGCAGGTAGTCCTGCAATAGGCCAGTCCTTTTCAGTATGTTCATTAGTCTCATAACTTCAGTCCTCTACCCAGACTCTCCTTACAGTTCCCAATTGCTTAACCAAAATGGGTGAGCAGGCATTTGCCCACTTTGTCCCTAAAATGTGGAACTCTCTACCTTATCACCGTAGGGTCTCTAGTTCCCACAACTTATTCAAAAAAAAGTTATTTTCACATCCAAAAGCCTTAGACAACTGCTCTTTCTACTAACCTTTACCCAGTCCGTTTTACCTTGCTCTGTACCCTCCTGCCAATTTACTCTGTTTTCCTACAAATTTTTTCTGCACTTACCAAAATTGGGTTCTGAAGCACTTACCACCTACCCGCTATCCTTATCGTTAGTATCATTGTCTTTACCTGGCCCATGGTGTAACCCCTTTGTAAGTTTCCTAGTCTTTCACTGTTTGTCTCTGTTAGTTTCAAGCCTTTCTTAAACAATCCCAGAACTCAACTAACTTGTACTTAACCTTGTCTCTGTTAGCGGTTGTAATCTTATGCACTTTATGCACTATTTTGATCTTAGCTACCACTGATCTTGCAACTATTGTAACAGCTTGTAATGTACCACTGTCATTAATATAACTAATCCTGATAATCAGAAATGATTGTTGATGTACTATTGTCTTATCTCTGCCTTCCCTGAGTAATACTGTATCTGACTGTAATGATGCAAAGTCATACTTTTGTCATCCTGTCTGTTGTAATGTTGTTGCTGCACTACTGCTTTAACCACTGCTATCATTGATCTTTACCTCTGTAACTTTCCTACATTGTACCAAAGTCATATATTCTGTAATCCTGGATACTGCAATGTTCTTGTTGCCTGTAATGTACTCTCCCAGGTCATGCCTGAAAATAGGCAGATCTTTGTCTAGTGCACTTACCCAGTTATCAAAAGCAAATAAATAAATAAAAGAAGGAATACAGGGCAAGATGTATCTCTTTGCAGATGACACTAAGCTCTGTGGCAAGGTACATAAGAACATAAGAATGTGCCGGCAGATGGGGACCGCGAGATCCATCTAGTCTGCCAATGTGAATACCCCCTTCCCTAGTAGATTTGTTGTTTCAGGATACTGCAATGCCTATTCCAAGAAAGTCTGAAATTCCTGTCTTTGCCTGCCTGCACCACCTTTCAAGGTAGCCTGTTTCAAGGATCTACCACCCTCTCAGTGAAGAAGAACTTCCTAATGATAGTCCTAAATTTCCCTCCCGTTAGGCACATGCTGTGGCCTCTAGTTCTGTTCCTTGTTTGCTTAGAATAGGCTCTGATCCTGCACTTGGTTGATTCCTTTAAGGTATTTAAATGTTTCTATCATGTCTCCCCTATTTCTTCTCTGTTCCAGGGAGCGCATATTCAATTCCCTAAGTTTATCCTCCAACTGGTCTATATCCTTTTTTAGGTGAGGTCTCCAGAACTGGATGCAGTACTCCAAGTGAGGCCTCACCAAGGATTTGTATAGTGGGATTATCACTTCACACTTTCTGCTTGTGATGTCCCTGCCTGTGATTCTGAGGATGCCATTGTGTTTTTGCTCCACCTTTTTACACTGTCTTCCCTCCTTCAGATCATTGGAAACCATGACCCCAAGGTCCCTTTCTAACTTTGTAACAGATAATTGTTCGCCCCCTAACGTGTACACCTTACCTGGATTATTTTTCCCTAGGTGCATAACCTTACATTTCTTGGCATTGGACTTCAACTGCCAACTTGTTGACCACTCCTCCAACTTTCTTAGATCCGATTTCATCCCTGAGGCCCATTCTTGTGTGTCTACCCTGTTGCAGAGCTTGGTGTCATCTGCAAACAGGCACACCTTCCCCTTCAAACCATCTGCAATGTCACTGGTGAATATGTTGAAGAGGACTGATCCCAGCACTGACCCGTGTGGAACCCCACTGGTCACGCTTCCCTCTTGTGACAAGGTGCCATTCACCATTACAGTCTGAGTTCTCCCCTGAAGCCAGTTCCTTACCCAGTTAACAATTTTTTCTCCTACCCCTGTATTCTCTAACTTGTTGATGAGCCACCTGTGGGGGACGGTATCGAAGGCTTTGCTGAAATCTAGATATACAATATCAAGTGCCTCGCCTTGGTCCACTGTTTTTGTTACCCAGTTAAAGAAATCCATCATGTTTGTTTGACATGACCATCCTGTTGTGAAGCTATGCTGCTTAGGGTCTAACTTCCCACTGGTTCCTAGATATACCACTATCCTTTCCTTCAGTATCGATTCCATAATTTTCCTCACAGTTGAGGTGAGGCTGACTGGATGATACTTCCCTGCCTCCTCCTTGCTTCCATTCTTGTATAAGTGTACCACAGTGACCTTCTTCCAGACCTCAGGCACTTTACCACTCTGCAGTGATTTATTGAAGAGCTTGGCTAGTGGAGCAGAGAGTTCCTTCCTAAGCTCCTTCAAAATTCATGGATGGATTCCATCGGGCTCCATGGCTTTGTCAGTTTTTAATTTATTGAGCTCCTCAAAGATTCAGATTCTGTCCTTGGTGAAGGGGCTTGAGTCTGCCTCCTTGGTGCAGTGTCCCTTTCTACCCAGTGTTGGTCCACTTCCATTATTTTCTAGTGTAAATACTGAGCAGAAATAGTCATTCAAAATGGGAGTATTTTAAAAGACTGAAACTTGGAATCCTGACACCCAGGATCCCAAGTCCAGTAGCCCGACACAATGCTCACCCAACAGACAACTATCCCAACCACCGAAAGTCCGACACTACAACTTGCCAGGACTCGGAGTTGATTATATTAGTTTAGGGGGGTGTGGGGGATGCCATCCCACAAACAAGGCATAAGTCCAGTGTCTGGCATTCCGTCGTCGGGATGGTGGTCCATCGGGCAATAGCCACGTCGGGACATTGGGCTCAGGATCCTGGGTGTCGGGATTCTCAGTGTTGGGTTTCTGTCATATATCCTTCAAAACTTCTGCTTTCTTAGTATCCTCCTCTACATATTGCCCCTCTTTTGTTTTTAGTCTAACTATTCCCCCCTTGGTCTTTCTCTTTTCACGTAGGTATCTACAGAATGCCTTGTCACCAATTTTTATTCCCTTGGCAATCCTCTCTTCTGTTTGTGCTTTTGCTACTCTGATTGTCTTGCCTGCCTCTTTTAGCCTAGCTTTATATACCTGTCTATCATCATCATTCTTTGTTTCTTTCTATTTCTTTAATGCTGTTTTTCTTTTCTTTTCCCTAATTTTTGATGCCACATCTTTTGTGAACCAAAGAGGTTCATTTCTTCTTTTGGATTTGCTGATTACCCTTGTACATTGTGATGTAAGAAGGTTTAGTGCTGTCTTTAGAGCCTTCCAGCTCACCTCAACATCCCCATGTGTCACGTTTTCATATATGCTCCTAAAGGTGGATCGCATCATGTTGAAGTCAGCATTCCTAAAGTTAAGGATCTTCAGTCTAGTGTGACTGATATCCTCATGTCGGTTGACTGTGAACCAGACTGACCTGTGATCACTGGAATCCAGATTGATTCCCACTCTCATGTCTGAAACCCTGGTGCTGTTTGTAAGCATAAGGTCCAGGATTGCTTCTTCTCTTGTGGGAGTATCCACCATCTGTGTCAGGCCTGCCCCTTGCAGGGCAATGAGGAATTCCTTACTTCTTTCTGATGCAGCTGTGTAGGAGGATCAATTTATATCTGGCAAATTGAAGTCTCCTACGAGCAGCAGCTCTCCTTTGTCAGCCATAATTAGGATGGATTCAAGAAGTTTTTTGTCCTTTTCCACTTCTTGAGATGGCAGTCTGTACATAACTCCCACCCTGATTGGTGCCTTGTCCCCTGTTGCAAGGTAGAAAGCGAGGAAGGAGTTTGGGAGTTGTAAAGGGACCTACAAAGGTTAGAGAGGTGATCCAAAGTCTGGCAGTTAAAATTTAACACTAAGAAGTGCAAAATGATGCTCACAAAGGGAATAAGACCCACAGGATGGAATATTGGATGTGAGGTGTTAAGTTGGACATTGTGTTATCATAAGCAGCTCCCTTAAACAATCTTGTCAATGTAACAAGGCCTAAAGCAAGACAACTAAAATGCTGGGGTGTATTGGGAGGGAGTTCAGCAATAGGAGGGAAGAGATTATACTGCCTCTCTATAGATCACTACTGAGGCTGCATCTGGAATACTGTGCCCAGTTCTGGAGTCCCAACCTAAGAAAAAACAAACAAAGACAGGCTAGAGCTGGTGCAGCTTAGTGTAATCAAAATGATTCAGGGCCCGTAGGGCAGGTCCACTGAGGACTGGCTTGAGGCTCTAAACTTAAACTCTCTGGAGACCAGAAGAGAGAGGGGTGCTATGATAGAGACCTTCAGATTCCTGAAAGGAATAAACAAGGTAGATTATGAGAAAATATTCTGCAGGAATGGTGAATCAGGAACACAGGGTGCCACTCATGTGTTGTGATCACATGAGTGGCAGCTGGTGGGGGGATGCAGGAGGGACTTGAGAAAGTTTAATTTTACAGAGAGAGTGGTTGCACCATTGGATAGCATATCAGCAGAGGTGTTGGGTGCAAGAACCATTAATGGTTTTAAACACAGCTGGGACTGAGTAAAAGGCTTAATAGTTACGAAAGCAGAAGGGCAAGGGGGTGGTGAGGTCAATAACACCCACTAGACAACAGGTCCTGGGGTAGGATAGGCTAAAACAGGGCAGACTGGATGGGCCAGTAATTTCTATGTAACTGTTTTCAGGAATTACTTAGTTGCCTTTGAAATGACCCCTTTAATTAATCCCCATCTCTCTTCCACTACCCCCCAATTTCATCCACTCCCCTCAGTTTTACCCTTGACCTAGTTCCATCTGATCAAAGTTTATTCTTCTAAAATCCAAAATCACAACCTTTGACAAGGGTATATTGCTTCCCAGATCCAGTTTGAACCATACTGTGTTGTGATCACTGGGTCTCAGAGGCTACCCTGTCCTCATTCCACCTACCATTTCCAAGTTGGTGAGCACCATGTTGAGAATGGCATCTTGGCTTGTGGGTTCTCTGAACAGCTGCACCAGCAGATAGTCCTGCAATGTATTTAGCAGGGCTTGACTCCTGGTGCTCTTAGCTCCTGAAATGTCCCAATCTACATCTGTAAATTGAGATCCCCCCACCACCATTATCACCTCCCCCTTTGTTTTCCCCCCCTGAAGCTATGCCCCTAATTTCCTCAGCTTTCCCATAACCTCGTTTCAGCGTGTGATCCACCTGCATTATGCGCCAGCTCACACCCAATGTGGTTGTGAGCTGCACACAGTGATTCTGTCTCCTGCCTTTCCTGTATGCCTTCCTTCTTAGGATGAAGGCTACTCTACCCCCTTTACTGTACTCCTGTCTCATCTATACAGGCTACAGCTAGGTATTGTTAAGTCCCAGTAGTTTTTCCCATAGAATTTGATGTTTTTCCTGGTGGCACACCTTTCTGTGAAGGCTACGAGGTCTAACACTGCATGTGCGTGTACCCCTGCCTTCTTGTTAGCACCTTTCCCCTTGTCCTCCCTTAATTTCCTTCTCCTTGCTTATTCTCTGTGCCTGTCCCTCTGACTCTTTTTCTTTCTTAAGTATTGACCCCTGTCTGGATGCCTACATTCCCAATGTTTCTAGATCCCATTTCTGGGAGAGTCCTAGATAAGTTCCGCATGTGTTCTCCTTTCTCTATGGTCCACCCAGCCTCATTTCCCTTCCTCACTTAGTTTAAATGTCCATCAACATAGACATCAATTGTCTGCCCCAATGCACTTGCCTCCTTGCCTCCTTTCCTGTCAGGTGAAGGCCTCACCCTTGAAGAGTCTCCTGTCTCAGAAGCTCCCCCAGTCTCCTATAAATGATAGACCTTCTCATGAAACAGGCCAGGGGAGCCGAGTGTACCATCAGTCTGTCTCATAGCCTTTGAAAGCTGTGTTTCACTGTCTCAAGTGACTGGTTCACTAGATCATTGGTACCCAAGTGTACTAGAACTCCAACCTCCTCATCCTCTCCTCTACCACTCTCCTTATCCTTTTCATGTCTGGGATAGCTGATGCACCTACAAGGCATCTGACCCCCCCTTTTCCCCACTTCCCACCACCTTCTGCATACTTCTAATTATCGAGTCACCCACCACTAGGAAACTCCTTGCTGTCTTGCTCCTAATTTTCTCACTGGCTGCCACCAAGTCATCCTTTTCACCCTCACTGACTGGCTCTGTGTCCCTGTGAAGGAGTCCAGTACCTGCTCCTCCTCAAATGGGCAAATTGACTTGCTGTCAGGATTTTCTGAGCCTGAGCAACTTAATTGTAACTACTCTTGCCACCCCTTCTCCTCCCTGCTACCCTCGGTGGATCTCTGGGCGAGTGTGGGTGCTGGGTGTGTCCGAGGCTGCTAGCTCAGCTTGTGATGCAACCGAGATAGCTCCTCTCTTGCTGCAACCAGCTATGCCTGGAGCTCTGCAAACACCCTACATATGGGTCAGCATCCTATTTTTGTTCCAAAATGTTTTTTATTGAATGTCTTAGATAAACCTGTTTTACAATACAATAATAACTTATAAGCAGTTACACAGTTAATATATATAGTATATAAAAGGGATATACAATGGAGAGCTGTCAGATAAATGATTTATCTACACAAGTGCTGTTTGACCTCAGGTAACCTCACGAGTGGCATATGCCACGAGTGAGGTGTCTGAGGTCAAACAGCACAAGTCTCTATAAATCATTATCTGACAGCTCACCATTGTATATTTCATTTATGCAATAGGGATGCTTTCTGTCAGTGCAGGGACATTTGCTTTTGATTGCTTATCTTTTTTTGCATATGTTTGTCAAAAAAGTGAACAAAAATTGCATTTTCTGCTCTTTTTTGTTAATTATAAAAAATCTATAAGGTATTTATTAATGAAGCACCACTCATTTTGTAGATACTTTTGTGCTGAACAACTTTCAAGCTCACACTACCATGCTATCTTTTTTCATTTTAAAGTTATTCACATTTGAATATGGGTAGTATTGCTACTGAGGTCGAACATTCTAAATGAGTTCCAGAGTAATTATGACATAGCTACTATATGGATGAATTTATTTATTCAACAGCTGTGAAGATAAATGGATTTATTCAATGAGTTTTGAGCCCACTCCTATTGCATAAATATATATATATATATAAACAGTAATAAGCAAAACAAAATGGTTATATTAAATGCACGCTGAAAATAGAAAATAGAGTTAAAAATCTACGTTTCGACCTTAGGTCTTCTTCAGGAAATGTCTAAAAGAGAAAAAAAACAAGTTAGTTTCAGCGTGCATTTAATATAACCATTTTGTTTTGCTTTTAGACCACATGCTGACGCAGCGCCTTGTTTTTGTTTTTTTACAACAGTAATAAGCTTATATAGATGTCCTAAAATGCCCCCTTGCTAATGTACATTTGTGTTAATTATTGTAACTACTGTATAGAATGCTAGTATGTGTCCTTTTCTGTAAAGAATGCTTTTGTGTGTCTCTTCCTATAACTAATCCCGGGTCGCCCCTGAAAAAGGGACCTCTGGTCTCAGTGGGCTTACCCGGTTACCAAAATACAAAAAAAATAAATAATAAATAAACTGATATAAAAATCATTTATAACATATTTGATAGTCTAGTTTACATTGACTATAAATGGAGGAGGCATCAAAATAGGAATTGTATTCCATGTTGGTTGTAGTGTGTCACACAGTTCTGCTTAATTCATAAATAATTGCTCAATACTAAAAGTGCTCCTTAGTTCATTAATCCATGTATTAGGTGGTTGTCATTGTGGCTAATGCAACTAAGTATTCTGGTATTTTATTAATTCTAATGTGCTACAATTATTCATTATTATAGTTTGGGAAGACAGTTCGCTAGAGACTCCCATTAGTTTATTTTTATATTCATTAGTCTGTTGCCACCCTTTGTATACTGCAGGGTAATTCAACATTTGGTAATGCATGGTGCCAGTGAAGCCCACAGTTATTCCATTATAAAGGAGAGTGTTGAGCCTTCTTCTTAAATAGTTTGTTAGTTAGGTATGCTCTGTCTATTAGCATAGAGGTAGTCTTTATTTTCAGTTTTGAATATATATTTCCCATGAAATAGAGTTTATTTTTTTTCTTTTATCTCTTGGTTCCATTTCTTATTTTATTTCTGAATTTTTCCATGTGTGCCCTGTAGTTATTAGTTACAGCCTTACAGCACTTGCTAATTATCTAAACTGAGTAGTTTTTTAATAGCTTACTGTTTACCAACTTTTTATTATTCCAGTCTATATGAACTTCTAATTGTAATGTGCTGATTAACATTTTATAAAGGTTTTCTATGTGTTTGTACTCCATATAATTATATTGCAAATTTATGTCCCAGTTATCTAATTTCTGTATAGAGTACAGCCAGATTTTGCAAATGTTGCCAATATATAATATTTATTTTCTGTAACTTATACATCAAATCAATTATATTGGAAGATATCTTATTTGCTTGGGGGTCTGTAACTATTGCCATACTGTATATGTCCATGGAAAATCCTGTGTATTTTTGTCATAATTCTCAGAATTTAACTGCTAGTTCTACAAGCTCAAATACTTTAGTTTCTTGAAAAGTGTTGGATTATAAAGAACAGCCTCTACTGGAATTGGCAACCTTTCTTTTTTAGTATGCAAGCCCCCCCCCCCAAATGGGGATTGTGTTTTTGGGCTATATGCCCCTGATAATTAAAAGCAGTCCTGGCCTCATGGTAGACAGCAGGATGAGGACAAGAATACAGCAGCCTTTGTGTGTTCAAATAAGCCAGCAGAGGCTGAAACAAAAGAACTGCAGGATGTAAGCATACTGGGTGACACCATGCAGTTGCAAACACCTGGCTCCATGAAGACTGCTAAAAAATGTGTCAAAGGTCACGAATCTTTAGCCCAGGGATCTGGCTTAATCACCTGCTTGCTAAGCTACAGCCTCTGCTTGCATGCTTTGCATTGGCCAGGCTGGCATTCCAGATGGGTGTCAAGTTCAATAAATATAATACTATGTACTTCAATTGTGTTGCAACTGTTTGCCTTTCAAGTTCAGTGTGCCACTATTTCATCCACCTTGCTAGCAGCAACTGTGCCCCCAGTTAGGTACACTCTGCAACTAAGAGCCTTCTCACTCATGTTCTGGGGAGGGGCTGGGTGGGTAAAGGCATTTTTATTGTTCCTGGGTGGTAATAGTATACTGAACAATGTCCAGGTGCTGCTTATTGGTACCCCAGGTGGAGGCATAAATTGTTATCTCCAAGTGCCCTGTGTAGTACAGTAACTACAAACCCATGCTGGCCTCCTAGGTGGGTCTGTAGAGGTGGCCCACGAGGACGCTATGGTTCCTAAGATTGCCAAGCCACGCTTGATTTCTACATACCACAGACAGTCCCTGAACTGTGACACTGTGAGAAAAATGTGCCCCTCCAAAGTAAGAGTTTTTGAACGTGATCATGGCACAGAAGTAGTTAAAAAATTGGTGTTGAAGAGCTGTTGTGGACCCGAAGAAGGAAACCCTAGTCATGGTTATCCTTGAAGGGACTGATAAGTCCCATATTTTGGAGGACTTTGAAATTTTGGATTGGATTTGATAACTGTAAAGTACAAAGAATAATGTACGTTTGCATCAGCCACAGTGTGAGTGCCTTACTTAAAAGTGACTATGATACTGATGTACTGTACATCAACTGCCTCCCAGCTGCAGCTCTGAAACTTTCAGAGGAGTGTAGCACGTATTCAACAGGGGAGTAGCCTGACATTGATATCCCCTGTTAAAAAGGAAGTAAAAGACATGAAAAGGCAAAAGAAATTCACGATGGCATGATGGCATTAAGAACCACTTGGGAGCAACCTCAGTGTAGTGGGTCCAAACTCCAGGGTCAGAAGGGACCTCTATAATGACACCTTGTTGCCTCACTGGCTCAAGGGAGAACACCTCTGCCCAGAGAAGATAATTTCTGCTACACACATGGTGAAGCTGGGTGCACCAGAAGAGGGTGTAACAATTTAGAAAACATTCGAAGGGTGCCAAGAAAGCTACTGCAAGAAAAGTTTGATCAGGGAAACATCAGGGAAAACAGAAATGAGCAGACAGGGAGTCCTATATGGGCACGCTCCATGAAGACTGTTGGATCAACTGTTGTGCCCCAAAGGGATAGGACACAGCTTTGCCTTGGTGTCGGAAGGAACCAGTGCATTTACAAGCACCAATAAGGGATCTAATAAGCCGTGTGACAGCTGAGCTGAGGGAGCATGAACAAGACCCGAAGGTTATTTCATCATCTCCTACTTGGATACAGGGAAACTGTACAGGAGTTGTCTGAGAATGTCTCATTGCTCCTCATTTTAGGGCATAGCCTTCACAGGGGAAAGAAATAGACAGATTAAAACCCATCAGTGAGAAGCAAAGATTCTGACACTACTGAGCTGCAGAAAAAATTTTGGAGCATGGAAAGCAGGTTTTTTGGCAGAGAACTGATGACTGAGGAAGCAGATTGATGAGGAGCCTAGATACACTGCCTTTGGAGACCAATGATTGTACCACAAAGAAGAGATGCAGGATGCTGAGTCACCCACAGCCACAAAGTACTGTGTCTGCAACCCCTGAACCTCAATGTAAGTGATCCAGCACTTGTGGCAGGACCAACTGAGGAATGTTCTAAGGACAGTGATGATAATAGGGCATATGGCCCCAGGATGCTCGAAAGACTTTAGGATGAACCATTGTCTACACTGGAAGGGAGACGCTCTGAATCACCTCCTGCCTTACCCTGCCATGTAGTCATCTAGTATTGAACCTTCCCACTCTTTGAATTGTGATGCAGCACCCTTTGTACCAGAGTAACAAATCCAGAGACAGTGATACCACCTGCTAGCCCTGAGGATTCTTTTGAGTCAGAGGAAAGGGAAGTTCATCCTATAGCAACAATGGCTATGGACAGTGATGTGGAGTCAGAACAAGAAGACCAAATACCAGAGACTGAAGTTAAACTTCTGTTATTCCTGACAGTCCCTGTGGTGGACACAAAGCTGGAAGAGGAAAGCATATGCCCTATTCCTAATAGAAAAAAGTTTTATCCAGAAAGTCTAAATGTGAACCCAAGCCTGCCATCAAGCTTTTCATACGACACCCTTAGAGACTCTTCTGCTACCGTCATCCATGTGGTTCATAAGCACATTGCCCCTGTAATACACCTCCAGTGTGCTGCACACTGCTTCAGGTGAGGAAATGTATGTGTATGCTAATTAAATGCTCTAGATAGGCAGGCATCAATTTTCTAGCAAGAAATGTATGCTGCATCAATATTTTTAACTGCTCTGATTAGAATAGGCATCGGGTTTTAGCTAGACGTGTAAACAATTTTGAAGTAATTGCTTATGCTTATATCACTGGCACTTGAACTTTGGACATATGGACATTATCTTGATGAGGATGCCAATAGTCTGGCAGGGGGAGTGTGTAAGCCTCCAACCCCCAAGATTGTGCTGACCTTTATGGGCTGTGTGTCTCCAAAATTAAAAGCAGTCCTAGTCCCATGGTAGGTAGTGGGGCCAGAACAGGAATAAAGTAGCCCTCGTGGGTTAAAATAAAAGCAGCAGTGGCTGAAACAAAAGAACAGCAGGATTTAAACATACGGGTTTCACCCTTGCAGTTCCACTCCTCTGGCTCCATAAAGACTGCTAGAAAACAGGCCAGAGGTCACAAATCTTCAGCCAGGGAATCTGGGCCAGTCACCTGCTTGCAAGGCTACAGACTGTGCTTTGCATGTCTGGGCTGGCGTTCAAGAGCTCAGCCAGCCTAAGGATTATTAGAATAACAGGGCATCGAATTCAGCAAATGTAAAAAGGAATTAAACAAAGTGGGCTCAATCTGTGTGTCTGTAAGACAGAAGAAGCTGTGAGCCCATGACTCATTTGCCTGCCATTATCTGCAGCCCAGACAGGTCCCTCCAGTATGTGCACACCTGACTGAAGAAAATAAAGCAGTTTATCTTAAATTGAGAAGTAAAGGCAATGCATGGAACTACATTTTCTGCCCTACAGTGACCTTTCCCTTGGGTGAATGAACTGCATAAAGAAGATACAGACTGAAAAGGCCATCACCTATTAATGGGTCCCTGGACCTGCCATCCTTGCAGTTGACTTACTGCACTAAGACCAGTGAGAGAGAAAGAGGGAGACAAGACCTGTTCCATATGTCTGCCCTCCATCCGGTAGCATCCAGCTTCTCACCTGCTGAGTTAATCCATCCATCGAAGGTGTTCTAGAATTCTACAAAACTGCGAGTAACCATCAGGGTCTTAGCCCTGCAACTGGGGAAATTGCCTGTGTAACTGGGGAAAAAGGGAAGGAGCCAAGGGTGTAACAGTTGCTAAGCTCAGGCAGAAGATATGAGAAGGTCACCTGGCTCCCTACCTCTGGGTTACACACAAAGGCACCTTTCTACAAGTAAAGTTTCTATTTCGATTGTGTTGCAACGGTTTTCTTTTCAAGTTCAGCATGCCACATTTTATCCACCCTGCTACCATTAACTGCATCCCCAGTGAAATCCCAACTGCAAATGAGAACACTCTCACATGTGGCTTGTGGGGGGATTTAAGATGGGTGTACCTGCTTTAGGGAGTGGTAGGACTGCAGGTGGTTGGGCAGTTTGTGTGTGTGGGAATATTGTTATAGAGCATAAGAACTGAACTGTTTCCTCCATTACTACCAATTTTCTCTACTGTTTCCTTGTTCTTCTCTTACCCTCTCCTGTTAATATATCATTTTTGGACTTGCATTTCATTATTTGGGGGTCATTACTGCTTCCGTGTTGAATGTTCCGTGGAGGTACTGTGTGGGCAAAGGTATTGTTATTGTTCCTGGTGGGGTAATAGTATATTGTGCAATATCCAGGTGCCCCTTATTGCTACCCCAGGTGGAGGCACAGTGTCACTGTTACATCTGAATGCCCAGTGTAGCATAGCAAACCCAGTCTGTCCTCCTCAGTGTGTCTATAGAGGTGGACCATGAGGGCCCTGGGTGGTCGCTTCAAGCACTATATTTAATTATTGGATTAAATCACCACTTCCTGAATTATTGTACTTTATCCAGTACTAAATCTGACTTATTTTTGTTGCTTTATAGTATAATATACTGGGTCTGGGCACCTTTAGTGACCCATCTTTCCTTGATACAATATATAAAAAAATACTTGACAGGTTATTCTTGGTGTACCTAAACAAAATAAAGAGAACCATGTTCTTCAAGAAACAAAGCTGGGTGCAACTGCTTAAACTGCAAGCACTAAGTGCAAAATGGCAATGCACTTGGCAACCTATGTGTGTTTAATGTGAAGGCAAAAAAATCATGGTAAATGAAGCCAATAACATGAAGTCACTTTATTCAGCTAAAAACAAGAGTTGTGGCTGTGACCTTGGTGCTTCAACTCAAACATGAGTCTTTTTCAAGGGTGTACCTCCCCTCCACAGAAATTTCCTATAGAGCACTTCCAGAAACAAATGATTTGATACCTTTTATTGGACCAACATGGATGTTACAGAAAAAAACAAAGTGCTTTAGCTTTCGAACCAACCAGGTCCTTCTTCAGAAGCTTTGTGGCAGTTTTTTCAAATATCCCATACTATTAACACCAGATTATATAGAAAAAGCAGAAATAATTCTCATTGGTTTAACATATACATTTAAAACATAATAGAAGATTACGTCAGAGAAGCTAATTAACACCAGTATGCCTTTAACTGAGGAGCCTCAGAAGGGCAAAGGTTATCAAGAATTCTCTACAGCCAGAGAGTTCTTGTCACATAAATTTTTAAATGTCTCAGTATGCCAAGAAAGCATTCTAGTGATAAAAAAAAAACCTTGGAGTAGCATTCTCTCTAATACATGTAAGATGAGCTCACAACTTACATTCCAATTGTCCTGGTATATTAAAGGACAGATAATGAAAGACAAAATCCTGAAATTAGGTATAACTGCAAGTTGAAAGCAAGCCTCAAATTAACCTACACATATAAACATGATGCATGAAAGTATCATTTGTAAGTGTAAGTGCAAAATAAATAAATAAATAAAAATACTTGTCAAGGACCCCCAAGAAAAGCGAGACCATGAGCCTGATAAATGCAGATTTCAACACAGAGTCTGTGTATAACAAAATGCACAGAATCAGTCTAAGCAATCTAAATGAAAACCCAAAGGAATTACACCTTTAATGAACCCCCAAGTAAATGAGATATGCATCTTAATATGAGCAGTTAAATGTGACAGTGTGAAATCCACCCACTGACAACTAATAGAAGGAAATAAATGCACTATATGTGAAAACTAAGTGTTCTAGCCACATAACAACTGCCCATGCCACGCCTCCACCCACATATATGTGTGTACATACACCACACACCACACCCCACACACACACCCTGCACCCCACACAACCACAACACACAACAAATATAGCAAACACATTCACACACACACCACACCACGCACAACAAACAAAACACACACTCCATCATACCCACAACACACAAAACACAACACACAAAACACACACACATACATACATACATACATCAGTATACACACACACACACACTCAAACGCACTCACCACAGTGTTAAGGTGAAAAGTCAACAATGTAGATAACCATAAACTTACAAAATCAAAGGCCCGCTGAAGAACTAAACTGTTTATGTCCATCTTTTAAAGTAAAGGTCTGTGTAAGTTTAAGTGGAATAATGTGTCATGTACCCAACATCAATATTCAGTCCATCCGCCACCATATTGAGAAGTAAAATAAGTCTAATTTCAGAAGCCTGTCTCTGTTGTGTACTATTGAAATGTCCTTTAAGACCATCACAGACATATCTGAGGTTGAGTGGTCATCCTGGGAGAAGTGCTGGGCTACTGGTTTCTCAATCATCTTGTGATTAATAGAATGTCTGTGTGAATTCATTCTAGTGTGGAGTTGTTGGCTTGTCTCCCCCACATAACCTGTGCGAGGACATTTCTTGCATTGGATAAAATAGACCACATTACTTGATGTACATGTATAATTCCCCTGTATCCTGAATAGTCTGTTTTGTGATGTAACCACACAGTCTGAAGTGGAAATGAGGTTACATGTCTTACATGTGCGTTGATGACAGGGTCGTGTACCATATGATGTCATGGTATTCTGTTCCGGTTCAAGTTGACTCCTATAATCAGGTTGGCTAAATTAGGTGGTTGTTTAAAAGATAGTAGTGGTAGTTCTTGAAAAATACCGTTAAGGGTTTCATCCTCACTAATTATTGGATGGAGATCCTTAGTAATCTTACGTAGGAGTTCAAGGTCAGGATGGTATGTGACTACTAAGGGTATTCTGTTGGTAGTCATCCGTTCCTTTATTGCAGCAGCTGTTCTCTTGGGACCTGTGTTGCAATGCTCCACTGCTCTGTCAATTTCCCTGGATGAGTGTCCCTGCTCAATAAAGGTGTTTTTCAACATCGCCAGATGTGTGTCTCTGTCTTCCTCATTTGAACAGAGGCGGTGATACCGAAGTGCTTGACTATATATAACAGATTTCTTTGTGTGGCTTGGGTGATTACTTTTCTTGTGTAAGTATTTCTGTCTGTCTGTTGGTTTTCTGTAAAGACAGGTATGTAGGGTACCATCCTTAATAGTGACAGTGGTATCCAGAAAATGTACACTTGTGGCAGAATATTCTAGGGAAAGCTTTATAGTTGGGTGGAGGTTATTAAGTTCTTGGTGAAAATCTTTAAGTGTGTCAGTGCCTCTGTCCAAATTATAAACAAATCATCAATGTAACGGAAATAAGCGAGTGGTTTATGTGTACAGTGCCTTAGAAAATCCTCCTCCAAATTCGCCATAAAAGATTAGCATACTGAGGAGCCATCCTGGTTCCATTATGTTCCCATAGTTTGAACATAATGTTTACCATTAAAGCTGAAGTTGTTATGTGTCAGAATGAATTCAGTGAGTTTACCCACAACTCCAGGGTCAATGTTGGGTCCAATTCTTTGTCATGCAGGTATTTGAGGCAGCTGAAATGCCATCTGTGTGTGGAATATTAGTGTAGAGGGAGGTTACATCCATCGTGGCTAAAAGGGTATCAGGTGGTAAGTCCTTAAAACCAGAAAGTTTATGTAGGAAGTGAGTAGTGTCCTTGATGTAACTATCCCTTTGTATAACCAGCGGTTTGAAAATAGTTTACAAACCCTGATATCCTCTGTCAGGGTGCCATTACCAGCTACTATGGGTCTACCAGGATTACCAGGCTTATGTATTTTAGAAGCATGTAGAATGTCCCTTGGCTTAGGTTCACTGGGACGAGGTCCTTTAGTTTGTCTTGGACATGCTCTGGAAATGTTTTAATTAACTTCTGTAGTTCTCTTTTATATTCTGTAGTTGGGTCACTTCCAGTACTTTGTAGTGGTAAGGTCACTTAGCTGCCGGTTGGCTTCCGTAATGTAATCTTCGATTCAATATCACCACTGCCGAGCCTTTATCAGCTTTTTTTATGACAATGTTATGGTTTGATTTTAGTGTTTGTATAGCCCTCCGTTCCAATGGAGAGAGGTTGTAGCGGGCCTGTTTCTGCCTATTAAGAATCTCACCAGTAACTCTCTGATAAAGCAATTAATGTATTTGTCCAGTTTCTTGTTACGGCCACTTGATGGGGTAAACTCATATGGTTTCTTTTTCTTATCCATGGTAGTTTTACTGTTTGTGATTTCTTCCTGTCTGTGATGTCTTCTCTGCCATGAAAAATTCCTGAGTCTCAATCTATGGAAGTATTCCTCCATTTCACCACAAAACTGTATTCTGTCCAGTGGTTTAGTTGGGCAGAAATTGAGGCCCTTAGAAAGTACATTTAATTCCCCAGTAGTCAGTGTGTGGGTGGACAAATTAACAACTGAAAGGGGCCCATCTGTGTGGCTTAGTTGTTCAGTCACTCTGTTCTGTTCTTCATGGTTGTTAGGAAGTATGGTAAGTTGAAGGGCATCTAACTTCCTGTTTTTAATGAGCATGGCTTTTCTCAAGGTTCTTTGGTAGTTCATGTCTATCTCATGCAAGATGTTCGGAATAGGCTCACCAGACATCCTCTCCAGTGTGGTAGCTATTTCATTAAACTGTTTCTTCAAAAACTATAGTGCTATAGAGCACTTTGAATTTATTTAGTTTTGCCACATATATCAAACCCATCCCTGCTTGATACAGATAACAGCAGATGGGGAGCACCATTATCTTTATGGCCTCTATTTAGCCCCATAATGAAAGAGATTAATTCAGTGATCTGTCCAGGATCTCAGAAGTTTTATTTTATATTCTTGTAACATTCTTTTGTGCTAGTTTCTTTAATTTGATTGTCAGGATTATGCCTGAATTTCCTACTTGGTTTTCTTCTTTAACATCTTGTATTAGCTTTAGTGTAGCTTCTGATTATTTTGTTGTAGGTAGGATAATGGATTTGTTCTTATTTAGTGTGTAACCAGACAGATGGGAGTATCTATCAAATTTGTTCAAAATATCAGGTACGAACTGTCTTGCTACTGTAGGAGAAGCATGATGTTGCTCACAAATGCATTAATTTTAGTTTCGTTCCCATCGATAGTTCTTTCTGGTTCCCCCATGTCACGGCAACAAGGAAAAACATGACTGTCATTAGGGCACAAGCACAATTCAGATGGCGAACATCTCGTCTGGCAACTGTGCCGCCCGACCCCCATCACACCCAATGCCCTGGGGCACATTCTGGCTGTTCTCAACCCCCACACTCCCAGAACCTTGATATGATCACCTCCAGGTTGGAAGTGTATGGGGCAAGGGACGCAACACCCATACAGCACTGTCCCTGCCGAGCGTCACAAAATCCAGTTCAACAGCATGACAGATGAACTGGTTGCGGTGCCCTAATTGCATCACCCACATAATGGTATATCATTCCTCCTCTAATTCCTGAATTTTTTCTTATATGGGCTAACAGCAGTTCTAAGGCTATGATAAATAATACAGGTGACAGGGAGCAACCTTGCCTTACTTCATTTGCCAACAGAAGAAGAGTCATTTTATAGTTGTTAATTTTAAATATGGCTTGTGGCTAGCTGTAAAAAGTATAGATAATGTTGTGAAAAGGTTGTGAGAAACCACATTCTTGAAGACAAATCATCATAAAGTCTTATTGCAGTAGAGTAAATGCCACAGAGGCATCTAAGGCACCAGCTAGTATTTATTGATCTGTGTTATTATAACATTCCATGATTATTTGTGTTTTTTGACTCCCCCAAATACTGCCCTGCCTTTTACAAAATATATTTGGTTATGCTTAATTATTTGTGATATACTGTTGTCTAGTCTATTAACTAATAATTTTGCTATGATTTCGTAGTCCCTATTCAATGGGGAATTGTGGTTTGTAATTTCTGGTAGTTGTGGATTTGTATTGTCTTTATGGATTAAAGCTATTCAAGCCTCTAACATAGTGGGTGGAATTTCTTCCTTATTTAGAAGTTTTAACAGTAATATATGGGACAAAGGTAACAAAATATCATGGAAAGTGACATAGAATTCCAGTGTTAATCCATTGTTTCCTGGGGACTTATACTTAGGAAGTTCTTGTATAGTCTGTTTTATTTCCTCTTCTTCAAAAAGCTCTTGATTGTATTGTATTTTATGGAAAGGACATTGTTTGATGTCAGAGAATGTTATTATTATGTTCTCGTTGGTATATTGCTTTATACAGTAATAGGAATGGAAACAGTCAGCTGTCTTTCAAGGCTAACAGATATGGGGCACTGTCCTCTCCTCCAGGGAGCAGCCCGGGAGATGAGCACCACACAGTCCATATAGCTGACTACGTCTCCACTGCACTTGTGCTCCATTCTATCAAACTGTTCCCATCCCACAGTACCTACTGTACTTGATTCCTATGAAAAACCTAATAATACTCTGGTACTAATACGCAGTCTACACAAGCCTCCAAACAAACAGAGCTTAGTCTGTGGCTCCTCCCCTAAACCATGACCAGCAGTTAGGCAGGTAGGGTTCCTCCATTGGGGTAGAGAGGTGCTCAGGCACAGCCCCCATGGGAGGACCCACAAAGGTTGCCCACAGGGAAGGGGCACCCAACTGGAGAGAAGACAAAGGAGTTAAGAAGAGCCTACACCTGAGACTCCCTCTTTTTCTCTCCCTCCAGCTGAAGATTGATCCCTTATTCTGCACAAGGGTACTGTATATCCCTCTCACAGGAAGGGGTGAGGAGGTTTGAGGTTGACTTGACAAGTCTCCCGATCTACGCAGGTCACTCCAATATGTATTGTGGTTTGTATTTAATAAATGTACGGTATGGCTGCAGCCCTTTTCTCCAAATCATGTGTCATGTATGTTTGTCAAGGAGAAGGGGATGTAGTGACCTATTAAGACAACTGCACTGAGCTCTGCCTGCCTGAAGCCCCTTTAGCAATTTCCTGCAACATCCTACTCTAGACAGTGTATCTGTCCCTTAATCTTAAAACAGATTCAAAGATTAATACAGATTCACTTCTAATGTATAAGGTGGGGGAGGGGAACTTGATGCAAACAGGGTGCTTGCTGTATTAGGAATGACTTGTAAAAGAAAAACAAATCATTAAGAGGACAAAAGCAAATACTGAAATAAAGTTAACGGAGGGTGTTAATGAAAATGATAAGATTTTCTTCAGCTATTTTAGAGAAAAGGTAAAAGCAGGCATTAAAAGGATAATGAAGAATGGTGGGATGATGGAGGATGAAGTGGGAAACCAACTATTAACAAGCATTTGTCAATGCCGAATGTTGCTTGCTTGTATGTGCTGTGTAGGTATTTTGAAGTCAGTGGAGTGCAAATATTGAAAATTTGCAAACTTATGAGCGTGCGTAGGAACTGCGCAATGCACGCCCATGAAACAGTCATTTTTAGGAGGTTTGTGACCAAATTTTCAACATAGCCATTTTAAGACCTCTGCTTATGAACAGTGTCACTGTGATATTCTTAATGTGTCCCATACATTGATTTCGCACACCGAGTGCGCCATTGTGCGCTAGATGGGCAGAAACACGTTGTGGGTGAGATGTGAAAAGTAACAGCTGTACTGCTCATAAGGAGGTGTGGTAAAATGGAATGTTGGAAATCTGGAGTGAAAATATTGAAAATTCGCGAACTTATGAGCGTGTGTAGGAAGTGCACAACACAGGCTCGTAAAACAGTCATTTTTAGGAATTTTGTCATCAAATTTTCAACATAGCCATTTTAAGACCTCTGCTCATGAACAGTGTCACTGTGATTTTCTTAATGTGTCCCATACAGTGATTTCGCACACTGACTGCGTCATTGTACGCTACATGATCGGAAACACGTTTTGGGCAAGATGTGAAAAATGACAGCTGTACTGCTCATAAGGAGGTGTGGTAAAATGACAATGTTGAAAATCTGGAGTGAAAATATTGAAAATTCGAAAACTTATGAGCGTGCATAGGAAGTGCGCAACGCAGGCTTGTAAAACAGTCATTTTTAGGAATTTTGTCACTGAAGTTTCAACACAGTCATTTTAAGACCTCTGCTCATGAACAGTGTCACTGTGATTTTCTTAATTTGTCCCATACATTGATTTTGTACACTGACTGCGCCATTATGCGCTATATGGGTGGAAACACATTTTGGGCAAGATGTGAAAAATGACAGCTGTACTGCTCATAAGGAGGTGTGGTAAAAAGACAATGCTGAAAATTTGGAGTGAAAATATTGAAAATTCTCAAACTTACAAGCATGTGTAGGAACTGCGCAACGCAGGCTTGTAAGACAGTCATTTTTAGAATTTTCTTCAAATTTTCAACATAGTCATTTAAGACCTCTGCTTATGAACAGTGTCACTGTGAATTTCTCAATGTATTCCATACAGTGATTTACTTTTTCGACTATACATTGCTTAATAAGCTACATGAAGTGAAACACGTTTTGGGCAAGATGTGAAAAATGACAGCTATACTGCTCATAAGGAGGTGTGGTAAAATGACAATATTGAAAATCTGGAGTGAAAATATTGAAAATTCATGAATTTACAAGCGTGTGTAGGAACTGCGCAACGCACGCTCATAAAACAGTCATTTTTAGGAATTTTTCCACCAAATTTTCAACATAAGCTTTTTGAGAGCCCACCTTATGAACACTGTCAGTGTCGTTTTGTTAATCAGTGCCGAAAGGTGATTTCACGCAGTGACTGCGAAATCACCCTTCGGGCCCGATTAACGCCATGACAGTTAGAACATTCATGAGAAGGGGTCCCAGAAACCCCATGTTGAAACTTTGGTGCAAAAATTCAAAAAATGCCTGAGATATGCAGCAAAGTTGAAAAAACCCTATTTATTACATTATACAGCTTACCGGCATTTCCTCAGTTCACAGTCAACTTTGAAGAGTGCAGGCGTGTTCCTGGTCCACGAAGATCATCGCACCGAGGTCGGAGGTAAGTATGGGGTGGGGGGTGTGTGGGGAGGTGGGGTGTACAGTGGGTGGGTGCGGGTGGGGGCCCCAGACAGCGAGGGACTGTTTTTGTGTTGCAGGTTTTTTAAAAAACAGGAGGAATGACATGAGGCGTTTGCCACGCTGGTGGGCTCCCAAGCGTGCTAGAGGCAGCTGTTTGGGGGCGTGGAGCCGATGGGGATTGGGCACCCCGTCGGTGATAGCATCTGTTGCTACGCTGGGGTGGGCTCCCAGCGTGGCACGTCTACTCGGGGGACAGTGGAGCCTCACGATTGGGCACCCCGTTGGCTACAGTGTGTGGGGGGCCGAGCATGCAGTATGCATGCGTGTGTGTGTGTGTAGGGGGAGCGCACATGAACAGGCAATATCTTATCGCTGCTCACTGAAGCATAGCTCCCCCTTTCAACTGTACGCCACTGCATTTTAGACTGCTGTCATAGACAGTTCCAGCAGCGATTGGAGAACTGCGTCCGCACCTGCAAACACACTGACTGAATTGGAAGAGGGCTGCCACACCTCCGAAAACTCGGATGATGGCACTATGTTTCTTGCACATGCGTGCAAGCAACATAAAAATGAGTACTTCAGTTTGATGTTTATGGTGGAAGCTTCAGGCCTGATACCTGATAGTAAAACTGATAGTAAAATAACATTTGAGGGAAATGAGAAACAGAAACTGGATAGGCAGAATACATATGAATAACATACTCAAAGAAAAAAATGATATAACCTTTTTCACATATATCAGAGAAAAGAGACAGGTAAAAGAAAGCATTGAAAGAATAATGAAGATTAGAGTAAGGGTGAAGGATATCACAGGCAAATGTATGAAATGAGTATAATACTTTAGTTCATGTTTATGGTTGAAGTTTTAGGTCCATTACCTGATAGTAAGATTACATTTGAGGGGCCTGAGGAGAAGAAGCTGGAGATAGGTAGAATAACAATAAACAGGGTCCTCAAAGGATTATGGAACATTAAAGTTTACATATCTCCAGAGCCAGATGAGATTCCTGCTAGAATACTAAGGGAGAAGGGAAATGCACTGGCAGCACCCCTGGTTGCACTTTTCAGTGAGTCGCTATGAACAGGTGAGGTGACAATTGAAGGGTGGCAAATGTAGTCCCACTGCATAAACATTTGCACAAGGAGAATCCAGGAATTATAGACCAGTGAGTCTGACATCCATTTTGGGTAAATTATTGGAGATAATAACCAAGGAACACAGTACTGAATTCCCAGAGGAACTGCAGCTCCTAAATAATAATCAGCATGGGTTCACAAGAGGTAGATCCTATCAAACAAATTTAATAAGACTGTTTCAACATGGTGATACAATTGGTTTACAGTGGTCAGGCAGCTGATATCCTGTATATGAATTTCAGCTAATCCTTTGACTCAGTGCTACATAGAAGACAAGTAAAGAAGGTGGGTGACCTAGGGTTAGGGGAAGGACTCCCTGGAAGGATTGGTAACTGGTTATTGAGAAAGAACCAGTCAGTGGTCCCTAAGGAAAGTTCTTTGAAATAAAGGATGTAAGCAGTGAGGTGACTCAGGAGTCTATGTTGGAACCTCTTCTAGTTAATATACATATTAGTGATACTGTGGCCAGGCTTCAGGGGAAAGCTAGTTTATTTGCTAATAATACAAAACATTGTGGGAGAGTAGATAATGATGAATGAATTAACACTATGGAGACTGATGAATATTATTGATAGTAATAATAAATTCAAATATTAATAAATTATTGATAATGAAAAAAAAATAATAATACTGAGGTATTTTAAGGTGGAGTATGATAGTCCTCTGCCAGAGAGTGTCATAAAGGCTGACATGGGGGGGGGGTCAAAATATGGGAGGAGTACATATTTCAGCAGGGAGGAGGCTAGCAACTATAGGCTAGTCTGTCATACTTCAGTGGTGGGGGAATTCATGGAAATTCTGATAAATAAATGGCTGGTAGAGTATTTTGAATCCAATGGGCTACAGTCTACAGGCAGGATGGATTCATGGGGGGATGGAGGTCATGTCTGATGAATCTGATTATTTTTTGGCTAGATAACCAGAGAAATAGATCAGGGGAAGGCAGTGGATGTGACCTATCTAGATTATACCAATGCCTTTGACACTGTGTCACACAGGAGACTGATAAAGAAACTTAGCAAGCTATGGGTGGGATCCAAAGTGGTGAACTGGGTTAGAAACTGGTTAATGGATAGGAGACAGATGGCGATAGATAACAGTACTCACTCTAATGATGAGAGAGTAACCAGCCATGTGCTGCAATGCTCTGTGCTGGGACCTGTCCTTTTCAGTGTCTTCATAAGTGACACTGCAGAAGAATCGGAAGGAGAGGGATGCCTTTTTGCAGACTATACCAAAATCTGCAATAGGGTGGATGCTCAGGAGGGAGTGGAGAGAATATACAGGGATCTTGGGGAAACTCAAGGAGTGGTCAAGAGCATGGCAGCTGGGGTTCAATGGCAAAAGTGCAAAATCATGCACCTAGAGCATAGGCACACAGGAGATGAGTATAAGTTCAACCAGTTTACGCAACTTGGTATGTGGTTATGATAGTGCAGCTTGGAAACAGTGTGGCTGTTTGCCTCTCTATCCATGGGATATAGCACTCTGTAGGGGTACAAAGGCAAGGAACCCTGGAGCCCTCGGAAGAGAGAGATGAGCTGCTGGAGGAGGAGGGGAGGATGGTGGGGCAACAAAAAACAATCTGAGGAGCAACTGAAAGGAGCAGCCTTTTAAGGCCCGATCAGGGGCATGGTTAGTTGCTCCTCCCCATTGAACCTCAGGCGTAGCCTTATAATTCAGTGGGCTTATGCAACTTGGTATGTGGTTATGCTTGTGCGACTTGGAAACAATGTGGCTGTTCACCTCTCTGTCCATGGGATATACCACCTTGTAGGGGTATGAAGGTGAGGAACCCTAGAGGAGGGTTCCACCCCTAGAGGAACCGTGGGAATGAATCCCTTGGCTAAATGTAGCTTAGGAAGGAGCCCAAAAATAGTGTCAAGCAGTGCAAAGAAGCAAGGAATGCAATTGGGAATAAAACGTGGACAGAGGTCGGTAGGTGGAGATGGATGTGCACTTGAGTATAGAAGCAGGAGATAACGACCTGCAGGTTGGTTTGGAGGAGGTATGAGTGCACAAATTCCTAAGGAGAGAGGGAACAGCCATGGAAACCATCCACCTTCATCCAACAGCAGAACCTAACTATGGAACCTATGGGAGTAATAACCATAACTATGATATCCATTGGCACGGAGGAGAGGAATAACCCCGTTTGAGGAGGAAACCTCTGGGGATCCAAGGCCTTGGTCACCTTTCATCCAGGCTGAAGGATGTTTTGGTTAATGATGGCTCTCTTACTGCAATTTAGAGTCCAGATCAAGGGAAGTGGAAAAGATTCCAATTTGGAGGAAGCTCTCACTCTCCTTCTAACAGGAATGCTTCTGAGGATGGTGAGCAACATCTCTGCAACTAGATGCCCAAAAGCAAAGGAGGAGAGAAATGTCCACAGAGGCACTCGACTGGCCTACGTGAGCCTATGAAACAGACCTGGTGATCCAGGGGGGATTGGAGGGAAATTAGCATAAAGGCTGCCTCTGAACCTGCTCAGACAGATAAAGGGGCCCTGCTGGTGAGAGCTCCCACCTCTCTCAGCTGATTCCGTAAATTCTACATCTAGAGGTGTCGCCAGTATGGGTGATGACTGAAAGTCTGCCTGGAGTGAAGACATACCCACTATGGGCCAGATGAGAAGGACCCCACTCTGAGTTTTGCCACTCTAGATGTGGACTTTGTGGGAGCAGAGCAAGACCATTGGCTACAGGCTAGCCATGAGCCATGGAGTAATGAACACGGAAGGCACATCTCTGAGTGGAGAGAAGCTAGAGTCAAGGTGTAGCATGAGACCCACATTAGGGTTGTGCTTGGATAGTCGAGTTGGATGAGTAGACCTACATGGAGGTTGGACTGAGTGAAGGAGACCCCAACGTGGGTCCAGAGAAAGCAGATGCAATTAAAACCACAGGAGTGAATGCCAACCATGCCCATTAAGAAGCCAAATTAGGAGTGGAGTGAATTGTATGAGTGAGATAGATGGTTCAAACAACATGAAGTCTTGCTATATTATGACAATTGCAGTTTGTCCCACCATTAGAACTGCTCCGGAGGTGAAAGAGTTAACTCCCATTCTAAGAATGGAACTTAGAGCATGAGCTCGGTTAGAGAAGCTCTGTCTGGGTTATTTCAAACCCAAACTGTCAGATTCTTTACTCCGCCTCACTGAACAGTCACTCCAGAGATTTCTCCTACTGCTCGGTTCATTTCTCGGTTTAAACAGTGTTTTCTTGGTTCAAATCAACCGAGAATATTATTATTTTAACCGCAAAACCGATCGGTTCAAGCTCTGTCTGTGGTATCGTAAGTAATTTCAGTTTAATTTCTGTGTGGAACTTGTAAATGTTATCGGTTCGGTTTTGAACCGATCAGCTTGCTTTAAAACTTGAAGTTACAAAAATTAGAGGTTTTAGAGTGCGGTTCCCGGTTCTTATCGGTTCTAAAAAAAACGGATTCATTACGGTTTTTTCCAAGACCCGTGACACGGTTAGGAACCGATAAGGGTGTCTTGCCTGGCACTGCCGTTAAAAGGGCAAGTTTTTGGTTAGGCTGGCATTATGTCTGACAAACCCAAAAGAAAAACCGGGCCCACTGGGTTTCAACACTGTGATGCTTGTGGGGAAGTCTTTGCCAAGGCTGACCCACACACCACATGTGTATATTGTCTGGGGTTTGACCACCTCAATTCAGACTGCCAGATTTGTAAAAATTTCCTGCAGCCACCCTGGATAAGAGAGTTGGCAGGCTCAGGGGCAGAGAGCAAAAAGTCCGCTGACCGGATGGCCAGCCGGTTGGTGCCAACTGAACCGGAGGAGTGCCCTCTGACCAGGGCGAGACTTCCTCGGGCAAACGCAAAGCTGGCTCGGATGAGCCAGTTCCAGTAAAGAAAACAAGAAAATCAGCAGGTGTGGAGCCCAAAATTCCTTCTCCAACTGCTGCAGAGATAGCAAGAGCTATTCAGATTGTCCAGTCACTTTCTCCGGTTCCGTCCGAACCGCCACTGTCTGGTAAAAGGTCGGTTCGGTCGGTTCCACCGGGTTCAGGAATATGATGTTGAGGAGTTTTATGAACCAGAGGAGGGGGAGGATGATTATGAACAGTATGAATGTGACTTGGAGGGTCTGGGTGTGCCCATTGAACCGGACATCTCCCCAGACAGACCTTTAGAATCTCCCCCTATGCTTTCTGAGTCCCCCTCTCACTTTATGTTTTACAAAAAAAGTTGCTGAAACCCTCCAGCTCCTATTGGAGGAAGCTGTGGATGAGCAAGAGGAACCTGATTTTGTAGAAATGATGGATATACCAGAGTCTAGGAGATTGTCTATTCTTTGCATAAATCATTTAGGAAACAAACAATAAAAATTTTAAAAACTCCTAATTCTGTGCCTCCTGTGGATAAAAAGATGGACAGGAGGTACACACTGTCAGGTCCTGATACAGAATTCCTTTCACAGCAATGCAGTCATGTTGGGGTGGTTCAGGCTGCAGCCTGTGATAAAGCTAATATTCCCCTGGCTTCACATCCTCCTGACAAGGATTCCAGGAAGATTGATGCCATGGCTAAAAAACAATACATGGCAGCGCCCTTGGGACTCAGGCAAGCAAATTACATGGCTTATGTAGCAAGGTATCAAAAATCTAGATGGGACACTGTCATGGCTTTGGCCAAACAGGCCTCTGGCCAGCTTGCTAATGAGCTGGAACAGGTGGCTGCTGATGGCATTGAGGCATCCAAGGTGCAGTTTCATGCTGCTGTGGATTTTAATGATGTATCCTCTAGAGTCATGGCTACGCCTGTAGCTTTGGAGGTTGGCCTGGCTCAGGTGTACTAGCTTGTCACAGGATACCCAGACAAAGGCTATGGATTTTCCTGTGTAGGGAAATTCTCTGTTTGGGGAGCAGACAGAGAATTATATGAAGAAAATGGATGAATATAGGACTACCTATAAGAGTGCTCAGGCCAAGGAGCGGCAAGCCACTCCTCAGAGGCAGACCCCCAGGGGTAGGGGTAGGCCTTTTCACAGGCCTTTTTACCAAACCCAGGCCTCCTCTGCTTATGCTCAGAGGGGCTTCTTCAGAGGCAGAGGCAGACGGGGTGTGGGCAGGCCTGCTCCCACCTCTCAGCCTAAAGCACCTGCCAAACAGACACCCTGATGGGGTGCCCAGGGCGATTCTCCTTTACCCGTAGGGGGCAGGTTGGCTTACTTCATTCAGAACTGGGTGTCTCTAACTTCAGACAAGTGGGTCCTGGAAGTAGTAAGCCAGGGTCTGGTTCTCAGCTTCAAAAAGTTCCCAAAGATGAGAATCAGATCTTTTCCACCTACAAACTCTTTAGAGACCTTTACTCTAGAAACAGAAGTCTCAACCCTCCTGGCTCTCAGAGCTGTAGAAAGGGTTTCTCCCTACACCAGGGCAAGGGTCTGTACTCCAGATATTTCCTTACCCCAAAAAGACAGGAGAATGGCGCCCATTTTAGACCTAGATATCTGAACAAACACCTTTTGAAACCAAAGTTCAGAATGGTAACTCTGGCAATGATTTTACCTTCTAAGGCCAGGGGACTGGCTAGCCTCCCTGGACCTCAAGGATGCCTATTTTCACGTCCTAATCAGAAGCTCCCACCGAAAGTACCTCAGATTCGAACTGCCCTCAGGTCACTACCAGTTCAGAGCAATGCCCTTCGGCCTCACCTCTGCCCCAAGGGTATTCACAAAATGTCTGGCAGTAGTAGTTGCTCATTTAAGGAGGCAAAGGATTGTTGTCTTTCCCTATCTGGATGACTGGCTCATTGTAGGCCAGTCCCCAGAACAGGTAAAATCTCACCTGCAAGTTACCCAGCAGCTGCTCACCTCCCTGGGCTTCTTGCTAAATCTTCCAAAGTCAGTTCTGGAACCAGTTCAGGTGCTCACCTTCATAGGTGCAGAATTGGACACAAAGCAGGCCAGAGCCTTCCTACCCTTAGAGAGGGTAAGGAACTTGGTGGCTCTGGCCTCCTCCTCACTCTGCAGGTCTCTCGACCAGCAAGACACTTTTGCAGCTCCTGGGGCACATGGCTGCGTCCACAGCTGTAGTGCAAGGAGCAAGATTTCAGATGAGGGACATTCAGTTTCACTTGAGAGCCTTTTGGTCTCAGAAAAGAGACCCCTTTCCAGGTTGGTCCCAGTGACGAACCTGATCCAGGCCTCCAGTGGTGGCAGGATCAGAGCAATTTAAGACTGGGGGTACCCTTCATTCCTCTGTCTCACTCCTTGACCCTCACTACAGATGCTTCCCTCCTGGGGTGGGGAGCCCACATGGGCGACCTCTCCACTCAGGGAGTGTGGTTCCCCCAGGAATCTCTGCTCCACATCAATTTGCTGGAACTCAGAGCTGTCTTTTTAGCACTTCAAGTGTTTTCTGTGTCTGTTTAGAACAAAGTGGTACAAGTCAGAACAGACAACACCACAACAATGTGGTACATCAACAAGCAGGGGGGCACTCGGTCTTCGGCCTTGTGCACCGAGGCAATGAAGTTGTGGCCTCTGGCCTATTCCCTGAACACTTCCCTCGTAGCAGTTCATCTTCCAGGAAGGGACAATGTCCTAGCAGATGCTCTCAGCAGGATTTCCCAGGGCCATCACAAATGGTCTCTGGATCCTCAAGTACTGGGGATAGTTTTTGCCAGATGGGGCACCCCTCAGATAGATCTTTTTGCAGCCCCAGACAATCACCAACTTCCACTTTTCTGTTGCAGGCCCCAGTGTTGGGCTCAGTCCCCCTGGATGCCTTTCTCCTAGATTGGGAAGGGAAGTTTCTTTATGCCTTTCCCCCTTCCCTCTCCTATTCAAGGTGCTAGTCAAAATCAGATCCCAGCCTTGCAGGGTGATTCTGATTGCCCCAGATTGGGCCAGGCAGCCCTGGTACCCTCCTTCTGTCCCTAACAGTCCATCTTCCCTGTGTTTCCCAGGAATCACAACCTGTTAACCTGTGCCAGGGAGAGTTTGGTATCCGAACCTCAATCCCTCAACCTCAAGGCCTGGCTCTTGAGGAGTTAGAATTTGCTGACCTCACACCTTTCTCAGGGTGTTCTTGAATCCTAAAGGCTTCTAGGAAGCCTTCCACTAGGGCTACTTATAATTCTAAGTGGAAAAGGTTTTCCATTTGGTGTCTGGGAAACATATTTCCCCAGAATCTGCTGATTTGCCCATTGTTTTGGACTATATGGTCCATCTTAATTCTTTGGGCCTGAGACCAGCTACCCTGAAAGTACATTTGGCAGCTGTCTCTGCTTTTTGTTTCAGCAGGAAAGCCTCCTCTCTTTCCGCTCACCCTGTATTTTCCAAGTTTTTAAGGGATTACTTCATACTAATCCACCTTTTAGGGATCCGCCCCTGCCTGGGACCTAATGTTTGCATTGCCCAGTTAATGTAACCCCTTGAACCTCTGTCTTCTGCAGAGCTTAAGTACTTAACTTGGAAAACTGTTTTCTAGTGGCTATCACTTCTGCCAGGTGCATAAGTGAGTTGCAAGCCTTGTCAGTAGAAACTGACTTTATTTCTTTCCACAGGGATAAGGTAGTCCTCAGGACTAACAGGAAGTTTTGCCTAAGGTGGTTTCAGATTTCCATCTTAATCAATCTATCTCCTTCCAGTGTTTTTCACTGAACATTCTTCCTCTGGTGAGAGGAGATTGCACAGTTTAGATGTTAAGAAGGCCCTAAGTTACTATATAGAACGCACTAAGGGTCACAGGTTCAATCCCTCCAACTTTTTCTCACTTATGTGAGGTCGGACAAGGAGACCTGCCACTAAGAGATCAATTGCCAGGTGGATTGTCTCTTGTATCCAATTTTGTTATCAGAAACTGGGGAGAGTTTCCCCTCCGGCCTGAGGGCTCATTCTACCAGAGGTAGCAGCTGCTCTAGCTGCTGCCAGAGACATCCCTATCTTAGAGATATGTCAAGCTGCTACCTGGAAAACGGTCACACTTTCACCAAGCATTACTCCCTGATGTCCAGGCCAGGAGAGATGCTCGGTTTGGCACAGCTGTGCTTCAGAGCCTATTCCCTAAGTAGGTTCTGTCCCTCCTCCATGGAGGTACTGCTGTGTAGTCTGTATTGAATCATAATATAGCAAGACTTCATGTTGTTTGAAGAAAAAATTACTCACCTTAGTAATGTTGTTTCTTCTAATGGAGTCTTGCTATATTATGACCTCCCCCCCAGCCTGCCCCTCTCAGAACTTCTACCTGGGTATGGGGTGGGCAGCCTAGTGTGGGCACTAGTTATGCCCATTATATGTTTTCCACCCCTTCTTGGGGTTTTTTGGGGTGTGGTGTTTTTATTTTATATTATGTTATTACTTCTGGTCCCCTGACTTGAGTCTTTGTGTTGGGACCAGCAATAGGTGTTAATATTTAGGTAGCCAGTTGGCTAGTGTAGGTTACAGCTTCCACACAGACCTTAGTGAGTTTTTGCTCGTAAAGATCTGACAGTTTGGGTTTGAAATAACGCAGACAGAGCTTCTCTAACCAAGCTCGTGCTCTAAGTTCCATTCTTAGAATGGGAGTTAACTCTTTCACCTCCGGAGCAGTTCTAATGGTGGGACAAACTGCAATTGTCATAATATAGCAAGACTCCATTAGAAGAAACAACATTACTAAGGTAAGTAATTTTTTCTTAGGGCCCATTGAAGCCTGCAGCCTGTGGTTGATGTACAAAGAACCAGGAATAAAGCAGGTATAATGTTAAGTAGAAGGAACTAAAAAGTTGGTATGTGAAGGACGAGGTTCAAGAACAAAAGGACTTGATATTCGGATTGCGTTAATGCCATGAAGGCTGATATGTGCATGAGTACTGGTAATGCCAGAGGCTGCATCGTATAATGTAGACATGAGGCTGAGCAGAGCGAGGAGCAGAGTAAGCATTGTGTTTTGGTACCAGTAATAGAGTTGTCAAACAGGAAATGCTACAGTAAGGCAGTTGCAATAGATACGAGAGCTCATCAAATCTGAGACTGAAAAAATGAAGATGACCAATTCCACTGCTCAAAGTTCCAGGTGCCAGACAAGGACTGAATGAGGCATAAGTCTGTGATAATAGCCTTTGGCCTTGACGAGGTGTAAAAATGAATGTACACCTAGGGTTTGGAGTTGCAAGGTACAGGAGAATGCAGATGCTGGGCACTCAACTATGCTAGGGGAGAGAGAGTGCAACCTGGAAGCAGCAATGCAGATGGAGCACCAGTATGAGGAGGAAAAACCCAAAAGAAAAAAATGATCAACAAGGGACCAGAGCAAGCAAATGGGGAGGCAGAGAAGACAACGGGGAGGAGATGGAGAGGGGGAAGAGACCAGAGAAACAGGAATGGGAGGGGGGCAACCAAGGAATCAAGGAAAAATGGAGGATGAAAAGGAGTGGAGGGCAGAGAAATGAGGCTGTGGCAAACAGGCGAAGGTGGTCAGGCAGCACACAGCCACGGCAGCGGGAGGGAGAGGAGAAAGAAGAAAGAGGCCTGGAGCAGAGACACAACAGCAAAGCAAAAATGAGGAGGAGAAACAGCAAGGCAGGCACAACGGAAACAGCCATGGAATGAGCGGTGGACAGGGAGAAGACATATAACGGGAGATGGGGACCCGCGGCCGGATGCACAGGTGAAACAGGACAACAGCCTTGAGAGAGGGCGCGTGGCACCTCCAGCCGCAACAAAAAATGATCTGAGGAGCAACTGAAAGGAATGGACTTTTAAGGCCCAATCAGGGGTGTGGTTAGCTGCTCCTCCCCATTGAACCTCAGGTGTAGCCTTGTAAATGCTGAGGGCACTGATGGTCAGTAAGCAACACAGGAATCTTGGGGTTATCGTAGCTTACAACCTCAAAGTGGCAGGGCACTGTGACAAAGCAGTTGGTAGGATGTTGTGGTGCATAGGGAGAGGTATCTCCGGAAGGAGGGGTGTGGCGCTGCCACTGTATCGCTTGCTGGTGGCACCACACCTTGAGTACTGTGTCCAGTTTTAGGGGTCACATCTCAGAAAGACATAGACAGGGTGTAGGCAGTCCAGAGAAGGGCAACTAAAATGGTGCAGAGGTTGCACAAGAAGCCCTATGAGGGGAGAGAGAGAGAGAGAGAGAGAGAGAGGCTCAGGGATCTCAACATGAATACCATAGCCAGGCAGGAAAAGGAAGGAAGTGAGTCATACAAGCAGACACTTTCACTTTCTCCTGTGCAGAAGGAGACAGAGAGGGGAAGGTGTTGTTTTGTCACTGCTGAGGAGACTTGTAGATCAGAGTGAGGAGGAGATTTAAACTTTGATTTATAGACCCAACAGCTTTTTTATAACTAAGCAACTTTTTTTGTCTTTCCTGTACTCTTTTTTTTTTTTTACTTAATGTGTTCTTTCTGTAAATTTATTTTACTTACCTTTATAAGTAGTTAGTTGTTTGTGTGACTGTGTGTGTGTTGTGTGACAGTGTGAGTAGTCATTGCTCAGACTGAGGGAACGCAGTAGGAGAGATGGACCAGGGTGAGGTCTGAGGAATGTCTGGGGCAGGGGCAGCTCTTGGAGAGCGTGGTACTGGTAGGTGTCATACCATGCGGATGCATGGTGAGCATGGCCGCCGGTTCCTGTTGGACCGATCAAAAATTCTGAGTGTTCCTACCCCCCCAGAAGCAGGACCAGCACCGTCTCCTGACTGTGAGGCAGTTGAACCACCACTTCCACCACGTCCAGTACCAGCTGCAGCACCAGGTCCTCTGGAGCAGGATGTGTATGTGCCCCTGGGCCCAGGTATGGATCCCAACCCTGCTGAGCACCATGACCAGCCAGCTGCCAGTTCATCTGGCCCTCCCCTGCCTGTGCCTGGTCCTCCCCGCATCTCCATTGTTTGGCAGTTTTTGACTGTGTCGGGGAGGACAGCAGTGTGGTCCGGTGCCACCTATGTGAGGTGGAGGTGCACTGTGGCCCCAGGGGGACTCACCTGGGGACTGGGGGACAGTGCACCCTGACCCAAATGCTCAGCCACCACCAGTTGGAGTGGCAGGCTGCCACAGAACGGGCCATACCTGCACCTGCTGGCCCTTCTGTGGCAGAGAGTGCAGCTGTGCATGGTGGTGGCCCTATGAAAAGGAGGGCAAGAGCAGCACCTGCTGCTCCACCAGCACCCAAACCACCACCACCATCACCAGCAGGTCAGCCTGTAGAACATGTGGACCCCAGAGAACTGCGTGTAACGTAGGCTGACTTGGCAGTTCTCTGGAGTGCTGTTGAGGAGAACAGTGAGAGGGTGAGTGCTGTCAAGCAGTTGGATCGCATAGAGGAACATCAGTTGCAAATTATGTCCATGCTGGAACTGCTGCTGGATCACCATGGGATCCCACATTAGTTTTTTTGTTTCCTCACACCATGATGTGCCCCCCTACACCTTCATTGCTGTGTTATAAAATGTATTCCTCAACCATCCCCGACCCTTGTATTTAGTAATGCCCTTTTTTGTTGTCTTCCAAATGCGTTACACTTTGTATTCTGAGCAGTGCAAGTATACTGCGTGCAAAACTGCACATTTGCAGTCAGTCTTCTTTCCAGTCTGTGTTTGTACTGCAGACACTGTCCAACTCCCTGACTTGAAAACACTTACTAATGAGTACAATGGTGGGATGGTGAAGCCTGGAGAGATACTACAAAACAGGCTTACAAAAGTTACAATACATCCAAGTAACCAGTAAAAAAAAATAATGCTGTGATTCGTGACGTGATCGTAAATCATTATTTGTGACTGCTGCATTTGTAACCGTGATGATGTAGAAACGTGAATGCCTATGACTGTACTTTCCCGGGCCCCGATGAGGTGTGGCACAAAACTCCCCAACTTGAAAACACTTATTAATGAGTACAATGGTGGGGTGGTGAAGCATGGAGAGATACTACAAAACAGGCTTACAAAAGTTACAATACATCCAAGTAACCAGTAAAAAAAAAATAATGTTGTGATTCGTGACATGATCGTAAATCGTGATTCGTGACTGCTTCATTTGTAACCGTGATGATGTAGAAACGTGAATGCCTATGACTGTACTTTCCCGGGCCCCGATGAGGTGTGGCACAAAACTCCCCAACTTGAAAACACTTATTAATGAGTACAATGGTGGGGTGGTGAAGCATGGAGAGATACTACAAAACAGGCTTACAAAAGTTACAATACATCCAAGTAACCAGTAAAAAAAAAATAATGTGATTCGTGACGCGATCGTAAATCGTGATTTGTGACCGTGATGATGAAGAATGTGATTTGTATCATTCACGAGTGACTCGTGAACATGATGATTGTCCTGACTTAAAAATGCATATTAATGAGTGCAATGTTTATGCAGAATTATGCACCACACCAGTCCAGTACAAGCCAAAGAAACAACTGTGACTTAAGTTACAAATGGAGATTGGGCCCTAAAGAGATGCAAATGCACAGACAGATTAAGATTGTGCTGCGCACTGAAGAGATGCAGATGCAAAGGCACAACACCTAACCAGTGCCACCATCAGAAATTCAAATCTGGATAAAAATACCTTTGCCGGTTGGGGCGAGCCGCGGCCTGAGGGGGGCAGTGTACTGCACTGCTGCAGTAACAGTCACTAGTACTAGTACCAGTACCAGTAAAGATACCACAAAGAAGTACAAAAATCACACAGCTGCAGTGGATAGCAGGTTCACATTGCTGAAATTACTATGTGGCACAATAAAAGGTGTCTGATTTGATGACACACGTCACACTCGTACTCACTAACACACTAACTAATATGCAGCAAATTGAAAACTTCAGTAATATAACCACGTATTTTAAACAAACTAAAATTATGCACTGCTGCTCCACAACAATCAGCAAAAAAATGGCAAGAATTATTGAAACTATTACTGTGTATACATTAACACAGTTATTATACAAGAAAAACATCACCAAAAATGAAAGAACTGTCTTTCTCTCCAAGTTAATCTACCTACACCACAGTCAGATACATCCCTCCCCCAAAGCACACTTTCACTGTCTCCTACACTACACAGACCCAATGTTATACATTAACATTCAAAATCCACACAAAACAATAAACACTTGATCATATGAGCACAGTAGGGTTTCCTACAATCGATGAACTAAGTTTGAGCAAAAAAAAATACTCAAAAATGCTTTTTCAACAGCTTTTAGAAGGTTTGAATCACAAAGATCTCTCAGCACACTGTCTCCTACAGCATCCTATACACACTACCCTGAACTGAGGCTGTGCAGAACAATCTAGAGCCAATGTGACCTGAAATCCCACGAATCACTGCAAAATTCACCTTTGGAGCTTAAAAACAAGGCAAAGTGAGGCAAAGCACATTGCATTCAATGTACTTCACCTTAAGAATTAGTGGAGCAAGTGGTTTGGGAAGGTGGAATAACGCGAAGTCATTGTTTTCAGTGGACTTCACATTACCCATTATAACTCGAAATACTCTGCTTCAGCCTGGAGCACTCTGCGATTTAATTTTCACCTGTGTTCCACTTCATGGAGTGAATTGAGGCCACTTCACCCATCTCTACTTGGAACAGAGAGAGTGGTTGTTCCTTGGAACAGAGAGGGTGGTTGTTCCTTGGAACAGAGAGCATGGCTGTTCCTTGGAACAGAGAGAGTGGTTGTTCCTTGGAACAGAGAGGGTGGTTGTTCCTTGGAATAGAGAGCATGGTTGTTCCTTGGAACAGAGAGGGTGGTTGTTCCTTGGAACAGAGAGAGTGGTTGTTCTTTGGAACAGTCTACCAGCAGAAATGGCAGTGGGGGACAGCAACCATTAATAGGTTTAAGCATAGTTGGGACAGGTCAAAGGGCCAAATATGCCAAAAAGTGGATAATAGGGGATTGTGTAATGGTATGGCATAAGGGAAGGAAAACCCCCACAAGGACAGTACGTCAGTGAGGTGGGGTAATTTTAGTAAGGCCAGATTAGATGAATGTTTGCTCTCCTTCTGCCATCAGAATCTATGTATCTATGTAACTATGGATGTAGAGATACTGGAAAAGTGGTCAGGCATATGGCAGTTGAAATTTAATGCCAGAAAGTGTAAAGGTATGCATTTTGGGTGCAGGAATCCATAGACAGAGTACAGGATAAATGTGGTAAAAGTAGACATACGAGGGAGGTGAGGGTCCTGGGAGAAATAATTAGTAATAGTCTAAAATTTTCATCCCAATGTAACTAAGTATATAGGAAGGCAAACAGAATGCTAAGTTGTATCAGTAGAGGATTCACCAGTCATAGTAGGGAAGTGATTCTGCCATTGCACAGATCACTAGTTAGGTTGTATCTGGAATATAGTGTGCAATTTTGGAGACCACATTTGAGGAAGGACATGGATAATTTAGAGATAATATAGAGAAGTGTGACAAAAATGATTCAAGGGAAGCAGGGTACAACCTACGAGGAGAGAGTAAAGGATTTCAATATGTGCCTGATGAATGCCAGGAGAGAGAGGAGTGGTAAGACAGAGACATATAAATATATTAACAGGCACAGTAGGGTAGATTAAATTGAACTGTTCAGAATGAAAAATAGTTCAACCACCAGAGGACCGAAGGCTTACAGGAGCAAATTTTATAAAGGACACTAATAAATATTTTTTCACAGAAAGAGCGGTGGATAGGTGGAATCGTTTGCCTAGTATTGTAGTTAATTCAAAGACTATAACTGGTTCAAGATACAGTGGAATAAGTACAAGGGTTCATTTGCAAAGAGAGGCTGAATACTGGATAGAGGGTAATAGCAGTGGAGTTAGTATAGCTACAAATGAATATTGTGAGGTATGGCTGTAGGACAGACCCAATGGACTAGTCCTTTTCTGTCCTTACTTTCTGTTTCTATATAAGGTGTATCCAGGGAAAGATCCAGTCTGAATAAAAGGCACGTGTTATCTGTAACAAGAGGCAGGTGTTCACAATGGAAACTGTAGCCCGGTGCTCTGCAGAGGGTTGCTAGCCCCACATTTACCATCCACAGACAGAGTCAAGCAAGCAAAGCATTCACCAGTCCAGTTACTTCATTAATATATTAATGGAGTCCACGCAGGCTTTGCAAAGTATTCTCCACTTTTATTGCAGGTAAATTAACAGCCTGTATGGAATGTAGCCACACAAAAACTCCATCGCTTCGGCACTAGGTCTTTCTGAGGGGGTCCTGCAAGCTGTTAAATTACCTGCAATAAAAGTGGAGAATACTTTGCAAAACCTGTGTGGACTCCATTAATATTTTAATGCAGTAACTGGACTGGTGAGTGCTTTGCTTGCTTGACTCTGTCTGTGCAGAATAATAGGAAAGCTACATACAGAACAAAAAGCAGAAAAATATCCTGCCTGGGGCAGCAACTACTAGGAAATAACAACTGGTGCCCCCCCCTTTATTAAACAGATTTTGACTACTGTCAAAAACCACAATACCTGGTTGTGATGTCCCACCCACTTTATTACAGCATTTGCATAGACACATGGTCAAGTTCGCACTGTGGAACCATAGGAAATTGAAAGTGTGAAGCATTGTTTTAATCAGCAGCCTCACACAAGCGTGAAATCATCATTTTCAAAGCGGGCTCATTAACTTCACAGACACTAGATCTCAAAATCACTACAGTTTTCACCAACCTGTAAACACACAACAAAAAAAAATGGAGAACCAGTTTTTCGATTGCTACAGCAGCAGACAGAGACATTTTCCAGTCTGTTATTTCACATAAATTCCTGCATCAGCTATAATAAAAATAACACATAGGAAATCTGTGTATGTATGAGTTTTTTTCACACTCTCTCCATATGTGATGACCTCATAAAGCTAAACTCTCAAGGTTTATGGGTCATCATACACCTCAGGTGGGTAAAGAAAAAAACTTGTAACACACAGATGCCTCTGCATTAATATATATATATATATATAAATATATATATATATATATATATATATAAAATGGAGAAAATAAAAGCAACTAATCCAAACTTCTGATTGCATAAAACACATCATATGACCATGCGTATATCAGAGTGATGCGCATACCTGGCTCTTATCCCCTCCAAAGCAATTTTTCCATTTTATAAGATAGATAACTCAATTAACGGTAGTTCAGCCATATGCGCACGCCTTTGGGTGGTTGATGCACACCAAGGCATGCGATATCAGAGCATGACTGCACACCTAAGAGGGGGTTATCTATTACATATATATATATATATATATATATTCAAAATGAGATATCCTAGTAGTTGCTGGGATATCTCATATCTTTTCAGAATAAATATTTAAACATAGACTAAGAGACTTTTCTCCAATAATTTAACTGCAATTATACCACAGTTGTCCACTCTTAGCTGATCAGAACACAGGAAAACTGTTAGTTATAATCCTGCAGACTACCACAACCATATTGTATACATTCCCACAGTAAGTTATCTGCATTTTACACATGCCTACAGTAGGTTATCTACATTTTACACATGCCTACAGTAGGTTATCTACATTTTAGATATGCCCATGGTAGGTCATCCAAATTTGCAAAGACTGCCACAGTATGCGGAGCACAGGCACCGAAAAACACATTCATGAATGAGTTTTTCATTTTCAAACTACCACCAGCAAAATCTGTTTTTTAAAACTACCTTCTCTTCTGAGTTTTTTAGCAGCATCCTAATGAAACAAGAGTAGTGCTGCAAAGTGAAATTGGGCTTTGAAAAGTAAAGTCATGACTCTCGACATGCACATTATCGCTGGCAGTAATGTGCATGCCCAGAGTCATGGATTTACTTTTCAAAGTCAAAATTTGCTCTGCAACACCATTCATTTTCATCTGGACTCCAATTAAAAAAATTGTAACTCCTACTGGTATAATAGTAATAACATTCATTTAGTTGGAGTATAGTTAGAATAAGTGGCTTCTGTGAGGGATTAAATGCCTTGGCCTTTGACCTCGGCATTTAATCACCTACAGAAGTTCCAGCTAAATGAATGGTATCACTTAGATATACAGTACAGCATAAACAAATAAAATATTTTAAAGTTAACTTTGTGTTAGCAATAACCCTGCGAGTATGGCCCTGGGCTGTCGCACATTAAGCAGTGGAGGGTAGATGCCTTGTGCTGTTAAATGACTGCCTCCTGGTGGCCTAGTGTAAGGAAGTAATGTGGGCAGGAAAACATGGTTTCAGATATGGGAGTAGAATCTTGCCACCAGTGCACCACAGGATGCTGACACAGAATGCAGTGGGACCAAATACCCAGTCCTGGGCTGGTAAGTATAAGTCAGAGTATAATGGGGAGGCCTTACCTCAGTCAGCTTCTGCCTGGTCAGAAAGGTCTCCTATCTCGGCCCATGCCCCTTTGGAGTGGGACATAGTGGAAATGAAAAATAGGCAGAAACAAGGGTGGTGTTCATGACTAATGAAACTGCTACGCTATCTCTTAGCCCAGTTGCACTACCTGGACTTTTGGGTTACCTACCCCTCCTCTTGAGTTGAGAAAGTTCCATCCAGCAGTATTCCAGGTTGATCAGCCCTATTGGGAAGGGTAAGTCTGTGATGGTATACAAAGGGACAGACAGTGGCTATCCAGGGGCTAGTGGTGACTGTTCCAGTTAGGGGAGAAGCCAGAGTTCATGGACAAGCCGAAAGGGTCTGAACCACCAGATAAGAAGGGAAAAATGGAAAGTAAAAAGAAGATTACAGCTAGTAGAGATTGTGTTGCACCATGTATAAGATGCTACTCATTTGCCACTAGGGACAAGGTTTCAAATCTCACTTCTGGCCACAGATGAGATGAGAAGTATTTTGAATCCTCAAATCAGTTCTTACTGGGGCAGCAGTCTGCTCCTTACAGCCAACTTGAATGAAACACAATAAATTTCCACTTTAAATGTCAAATGTAATAAGTCTGTCAATTATATTACTATGACAGCCTCAGAGAAGCCCATCAAAGTCAAGGTAGAATACAATGATGGAGAAAAACAGGAATGCCTTCATTCTGCTTGTGCAGAGTACACAAAGATCATATAGGTTTTCCAGTTCTTGTATCATTTTTAAAACACATTCCTTTTCTTTGGAGGAGGCTTTTTCACAAGTTGCTCTCTGCCCCTACCCCTCAACCCCAGCGCTCCTGGACCTCTGACTGTCAGGACATGCATGAGTCCTGGTTGGCTTCCATCTTCCCTCCTTGGGAGCTGAGCCCCTCACCTCCATCATGCACCCAGTCTCCTACCAGTCACAGGGTCAAACACAGGAGTTTATCCATGCCACAGAGATCTTAAGAACACTAGAGTTCTGCTAACCACATTACTTTTTCATCAAACCCGATGTAAGAACCATGCCCTCTTTTTTTGTAACTTCATCTTTGTTAAAGGGCAACAGTCAGCACAAAGGATCTACACTAAAGTGCAAGGCTGGTTCCAGTGTACACTTTGTGTGCAAAAACATTTTGGTTTACTTACTGTTTACTGTAGTGTACTAGATTATATCAAACTAATTTTGTTCACTTCAAGGCTGAAACCTTCTGTTACAGCAAATCTCAGAATTCCCTGCAACTGACATCAGAGCAGTAGGTAGCAGCGGGAGATTCAGTAGCCTGCAATGCATGTTAGAGCTTTTATAACCCTCCTATCAGATGTTTTCCAGTTCTGCTTTTCCCCAAGGGCTAAGTACAGTCCTCTGTGACTGTACGTAGCCCAGGAAGGATAGCAAGACCAAAGCAGAGCTTATATAAACTCTTAACATCAGCTGCAGGGGATTTTGGATTTGTAGAAACACAAGATGATAGCCTAGAAACACACAACATTAGTCTAATGCAATCTGCTACACTACAGTAAACAGTAAGTGAACCAAAACGTTTTTGCACACAAAGTACACATAAAGACCAGCCCCATACTTGTGTGTGAGGTCCTTTGTGCTGAGTGTTCCCCTTTAAAGGAAAACTATACCCTTATAACTTGAAAACTGTACTTGTTTCCATATCAACAGACAACTCATTTCCTGTAGCTGATGGGGATATATGTGTTTGCTTTAGTTTGCTTTCACTATTCATGCAAGTCCCTGTAACTAACCTGGGGATCCCATTTTATGACTGTTAAAATCTCATTGTCCATGACAGCTGCATTAGCATGTAAGAACATGATGTCACTGCACCCATTTAAACCACGCATCTATATGCAGAAAGTACAATTATTCTGAAAAAAACTCTCTGGAAACACCCAGACTGAATGCAATTTAAATGAAAAAAAAAAACTTGCATTTCAACTCAGTTTGCAAAGATAACTGAAGGTAAATGTAGTATTTTGCACCTTGCCGCAACTTGTTTAGTTGAATTCTAATTAAGCAGATAGGTATACTGTGTAGTCTAAAGGGTGCTGACACATCATGTTCTCATATGCTAATGTGACTCTCAGGGATAATGAGATTTCAACAACCAACAAATAGAGGCTCCCGCGATGGTTGGAGGGACTAGCATGAACAGTGAAAATAAACTAAAGTAATCACATATAACCCTAACAGTTACACAAAAAGAGTTGTCTGTTGACATTGAAGCAAATAGAATTCACAAGATCTGAAGGTGTAATTTTCCTTTAATGGTGTCAGATGAAGCAGGCAAAAAGGGAAAAATCTCAACATTCATGGCTAACAATAGTCTCAACAATGATTATACAACAGGGAAAAATGCATACAGTACATTGTCCCCACTCATGAAAGTAAAATAAAACATACATTTCCATTTAGTTTGGGTTCCCCAACTTGTGACTCATACTTAATATTCATAACTGAACATATGTACCTCCCCCATCTATCTAAAAGCTGTCATTCTGAACTTCTCTGGAGAAAGAGCAGAAAAAGAGAGAGACCCCATAGCCAGTTTCCCAGAATCAGGGAAACCATAGACATCTTTGATTAGGGAAATGAATGGGAATCTCCAATGGCTCACTTTGACCCCACCCCCCCCAACACCACTGAAAATATCTCTTTGGAAATTCTCATTCATTTCTCTAATCAAAGATGGCTGTCATTCTTGCATGGATGTGCTAGAGTTAGCCCTGCATAGTTTTTTCATGATCCCTATGGTCCATACTGCCACCACACTTCTGGGCATGCCCATTCATTCATCTATGAAATTCAAAATCACAGCACAATTTCAAAAATTAGTTGATAGCAACATTTAAACATTGTGTTTCCAGAGCTGCAATCCTTGGTGTTCTTACTACTACTGCAGAGATTTAAGCGTGTCTCAAATGCCAGCATGAGGAAAAACATCTATTTTAGTTTTATAAATTGTTGAAATGCAAATGCTGGAGATTCTTGGTCACATCATTTCTGATTAATCTCATAGAGCTTCTTCCAAACTCAGTCGGATGCAAGCCAAAAGGTATAGTTCCTAATTTAAAACATGCACAATGTTCTACTACTGTGAAAATTCATTTGAGAAATTCAGTTTATGACATGTGACATTTGCATAGCTACATTATGCAACTGAATCATCTGTGGTCTTCAAAGCTACTCGTGCAGTACAAAACAAACCTCAGAAAGCCAGAAAGGTTGACTTTAAACTGACAGATCATAACTGACATACTAAGACAACAAAGTAAGGAATAATCTATTCTACCCTTATGTTCTTTTTTTTTATTTTACGATAAAGTGAAATTAGAAAGTGTTTATGTATCTGCATTGGAAAGTAGGTGTTGCATATAAACTTTTGAAATATTCTGCACCCACTTTTTCACCATTAGGGAATTTGCTGGTATTTTGCTGTTTGATAGTCACTGCATGATAAAAAAGAAGCAGGAAATAAACTGGTAAGAAAGACACTATATAAAAAGAAAGTGCATTGCATTGTGCTGTATTGTATTGCTTTCATGTCATACCATATGGTATGTAAGGAGTAAGACGAGAGAAGCCTGCTGCTACCTGCCTGTGCCCTGCCCCATGACCTCTTCTGCCATGTTATTCTCCATCCTAGCTCTCCCCGCTGCTGGCTTAGTGCAGTACTCTGCTGGTTCAGGTTGCCGCTACTGTCTTTCACCCTGGGGTGTGTCTCACCACCCCTGTAACCCTGGGTCAGTATGTTTTGTACCCTGTGGTTGTCTACATACAATACCACGGCTTCTCATTCTGTACCGCACGCACCTGACAAAATGTTTTGCTCCTGAATGCAATACTGCCTGTGTATCTATCTGTAATCTGTAATTTATTCTGTACTGTATGCATCTGATAAAATGTTATCTCTGTAACTACTACTCTGTCTCATTGTTGGAGTATGCCCGCTCCTGATTGTAATTGTCTCCAATGCTCCTGATTGTAATTGTTGTCCATGTATCCTCTCCCTTGTAATTACCCTGTTATTCTCCCGGGTCGCACCTGAAAATAGGCACTGGCTGTCTAGTGTGCTTACCCGGTTACCAAAAGCAAATAAATAAATAAATATCACACCCCCTTAACATCCCAGGTGTTGAGTTTAAATTCCTGATGCCTGGCTGGGGGAGTTTTCATCATAAAGGATATTGAAGGGGCATACTACATCCTCTCAAGTGTCTTATTCAACTTATAGAAGGTTCTCTTTAGTAAAACAAATGTGGCTGTGTTTGTATGACTTTTACAGTGTGCTTTCTATGTGGGGAACAGAAGTGCTAGTGTCTCTTTAAAAATTAAGAAACATTAAGGCAAGGTTAGTTTTATAAATAAATTAACACTAAGGAAGCTCATGAATAATAATTGAGGGAACCTTACTTCTGTCAGGTGACTGCCTGCATGCTTGCTTGTGAATTTTGATTCTGTGGTGGATGGGTGCAGCTGCACCTGAAATCTTCAGATCTTATTCTGTCACTTTCTGCAATGAAAGGTTTCAGCGTCATCATTTTTCTGAGTTTGTTTGGGAAAGAGCTATGTACTGTCTTGATGAAGCTGTATTTGTATGGAATGGAGTTGATTAACATTTAGCTAGTTCTTTTTTTTGGAGGGGGGCTGTGTTTGCTACAGTACCTTAAACTTTTCCTGGCACCCTTAGGGTTTGTTTTCTGACAGATTTACACCAGCTGTGCAGTTTATAGTTTTATTTTTTATGTTTTTGTGAAGGTGTAAGGAAGTTTGTTTTCTTTGATGGGCAGCCAGTAGAGGGGGTAGGTAAGAGATGTCTGGGAGGTGCCACGTGGATGTGTTTGATTTGCATATTCATGAGGGGTGCATTATTCCGTTAGGGGTGTGTTTGTGGGGCATTACTGTTGTCAATAAAATACCCCCTAGGCAACATTTGCTACCCATTAACATAGCCTCATTTGGCCAAGCTTTGTCCAATTTGAAACAGAATTGTCCAGACCCCATTTTATAAATGTAGATATTGCATGTGTAATCACTCCTAATTGATCAATCAATGTATGTCTATAGGAGAATGATATTCATTCTGTTATTTTCTCCAATAACACGTAATGAGACCTCAATAAACTAACAGAGCATACTTTTCATCAACACACTGAATGCAGTATGTAAGAGAGGAACAGGCAGAGCCACAGAGTGTGGGTTCCAAGCAGTTTCTGCTATGCAGGTCCAGGATCATAACAAAAATAAAGTGTTACTATTATAAACACTTTAGAGTTACAGCAGATCACATGACGGCTGGAGGGACAGACTAAATGGGCTACTTTGTCTTCTTCTGTTTCTTGAATCTTCTGTTCCAAATAATATAAACATATACTTTGAGATTTTTATGGTTTGATTTTTATTGTATAGCTCTGTAACTGTAACGCACAGTGGATTTAAAACTCATAATAGTATACTGGCTGTTGCATATGGAAAAAAGGCAGTCTGTGCAAAGCAGTGCCATCTAGCAGTGATTACTCATAATAACAGTCAAAAGCAGTGCTGAGTATAACAGCTAGTGGCCTCTAGTGGTGGTGCAGGGAATAGCAGTCATGAAAATAAATGGAGCTCTCCAACCTTCCACCTAGGAGGAGTCTCACTTTGCTGCCTTTGGGGCTCTGGGTCCCTCATTTGATTCTCAGCATGGGCAACAGGTGTGTCTGCCCAAGTAGAGGTGATGGGCAGAACACTGGTGAAGAGGCTGGGCTGCTTCACCCTTACAAAAAAGGATGTAATGTTGTATATAATATGAGAAAAAAGGTACACAGCATGTGCAAAGCAGGGTCATCCAGTAGTGAATGCTGGAAATAACACATAAAGCAGTGCTATGTGATTGTAACCGCAAATATATCTGTACTAATGATTCGTGTGATAGCAAGCTTGAATGTCAAAGGGACTCTCTACCATCCCAGTGATCTCAGTGCAGGGGTTAAATTGGGCAGAAGCCCACAGGAATTCAGTCCCACCACCTCTTAAAAAACTGTATGGCAGTTCCACCAATTCAGTCATGTTTTTCCATTGACTACTATAGGGGAGTTCCGCCACCTAGCAATGACAGTTCCACCACCTAGAAATATAAGATATAATAGTTTCTCCACCTAAATATTTTCAATTTAACCACTGTCTCAGTGGGATGCCACTGAGACCACTCTTGCAGTTGCTAGAAGGATCTCACATCCTTAGGGTACCAGAACTGTTCAGTTTCAGTTTGCGGTTTTCATACCCTAAGAATGCACATGAGACCACCCTTACAGCCACAAGAGTGGTCTCAGTGGTGGTATTATTTAGCATGCAGTATGAAAATTAAAGGAATTCTCTAACCTCCCAGATATCTTTAAGTGTCAGTTTGAGAAGAAACATAGAAACATAGAATTTGACGGCAGATAAGGACCGCTTGGCCCACCCAGTCTGCCCATTTCCCTACCTAATGAATAAGCTGCAGATCCTAGTTAACCAGCAGCCTACTTCTTCCTACCCCCACCCCCTAGAATTGCCTTATGACTGTCCCATGCATGCTTGAATTCCACCACTGTTTTTGACTCCACAACCTCCACCGGAAGGCCATTCCATGCATCCACAACCCTCTCTGTGAAAAAATAGTTCCTTTAATTACCTCTGAGCCGCCCCTCTATCTTCAAATTGTGCCCCCTTGTTCTTGCACACCTCTTTTTCTGAAAGATGCTACCCTCTTGGACTTTGTTGATTCCCTTGAGGTACTTGAACATTTCTATCATGTCCCCAGAGACCTTCATATTGGACTTCTTTGGGAAGCAAAACTCATGAGGCTTTTTGGAACAGATATACTGTACGAGGGCTGAATAAACATTTAGGCTTCCTCACACATTACCAGATCCCAAACTGAGTGTTAACAGTTTCCACTGCAGCTATGGGCTTTACCATTTATAATGTATTTATATTATTTTTAAATCTTCCTCTGTTGTTGGGACATGATTTACTTCAAGGAGCCACCTATTCATAGAAACACAGAAACATAGACAGTGACAGCAGGAAAAGACCAGTGGTCCATCTAGTCTGCCCGAGTTCCCTATAAGCCCTGGAACATACTGTTCCTCCAGGGTACTAACCCTCCCTGCCCACCCCCATGCGTGTCTTTGATTCTGTCACCCTGAGAAACCACTCTACCATTCATTCTATCCCAGCCCTGCTTGAATCCCCTGTTCTTGCACGCATCACCTTGGCTGACAAGACTGTTCCATGGTTCCACTACCCTTTCTGTGAAGTAATACTTCCTCACATCCCTCCTGAACCTCCCTCCTGTTAATTTCCACTCATGTCCAGGAGACCACAAGTTAGTGTTCAGGTAAATAGCTCTTTGAAGTACACATTGTTGATTCCTTTAAGGAACTTGAAAGACTCTGTCATATCCCCACCCCTTCTGGTCTCCAGTGAGTACATTTTCAGTGCCTTGAGGTGCTCTTCATATGATCTGCCCTGCTGTCCCTGAATCATTTTCGCTACTGTCTGTTGTACTGTCTCTAGCCTATCATTTTCCTTTCTAAGGTGATGACTCCAGAACTGTGCACAGTACTGCAGGTGAGGACTCACTAGGGATATAGAGAGGGAAAGTATTACCTTCTTTCTTCTGCTATCAGTATCCCTCCTGATACATCCCAGCATCCTGTTAGCCTTTTTATATCCCTTGTTGCACTGGCCCAATTGCTTAAATTAATTACTGATGATAACTCCCAGATTCCATTCCTTAGTCATAGTGCTGTCTTCCCTCCCTTTCAGTACTCTGTTTTGGAGTTCTTGTTCCCTAGGTGCATTACCTTGCACTTTTTGGCGCTGAATTTCAACTACCAAACCTTTGGCCACCCCTCTAGCTTTTGTAGATATCTCTGTATTCCCTTATTCCCTTGTCACTATCCACCCTCCCACATAGCTTTGAGTCATCTGCAAAGAGACATAACCTGCCCCAGATTTCCCCTCCAGCATCAACACATGTTGACGAGGACTGGATCTAGGACCAATACCCATGGATCCCCTCATGCAACCTCCCTCTTTTCTGATTTTACCCCATCGACCACAACCCTCTGCTGCCTCCCCTTCAGCCAATTACCTACTCAGTTTACTATGAGTTTAGCCTCACCAAGGTCCTCCATCTTTTTGAGCAGTCGCTTCTGAGATACCGAGTCAAAAGCCTTGCTGAAATCGAAGTACAGCATATTCACAGCATGGCCCCTATCAAATGCCTTTACCTCCCAGTCAAAGAAAACCATCAGGTTAGGTTGACAAGACCTTCCTGCCGTGAAACCATTCTGTTTACTATCTTGGAGCCCATTGCTCTCCAGGTAGTCTACAAGGTCCTCTTTGATCAGTGATTCCATCAAGTTCCATACAATAGAGGTTAGATTGACAGGTCTATAGTTCCCTGATTGCTCCTTGTCCCATCCCTTATGAAGAGGAACTATATCTGCTACCTTCCAATCCCCTGGAACATCTCCCATCCTGAGTGAACTGTTGACTAAACCTACTAATGGTTCAGCCAGTTCCACTGCCAGTTCCCTGAGTGTCCTCAGACGCAGCTCATCTGGTCCTGGGGCCTTAGCTATCCTAAAGGCAGCCAGTCCTTTCCAGACCTTTTCACTAGTAAATATTGGCTGCACCATCACCAGGACTGCTTTAATGCCACTTTGATACCACTTTCTAGCAAGGATCCACTGTCCTCCTTAGTGAAAACTGAGCAAAAGTAGTCATCAAGGATGATGCCCTTTTGCCTTCCTCCTGTGTCACACTACCCCATCAACTAGCCTCACAGTATTCAGACACGGCTTAATTAACTTTCCGAGCTGGTAGCATTACTTAGTGGCACTTTTTTTCAGTAACTGATCCCTTTGTTATGGTACCACTTTGATGTAGCTCATCATTTGCATGTCTGATCGCTCACCTTTTCATGACATGAGACTTATATCCTATTAGTCACCTGTACTGTGTAAAATTGCTTATAAAATGATTGGGAATTTTACTGTATCCTGATCTGCTGAGAGGGTTAAAAACACAGCGCCATATGGGATGACAGCCACTGGGTCGGGAACCCTTCTGGCAGCCTGGACGCAGTGCACCTAGATATCCATTCCTCTCAGAATTTTTTTAAATATTTCTGGTAGCCACGTTTATATTGTTCAAACCCTTAACAACATTTGCTAGCTATAACTAAAAAAATAGATGTTATCACAATTTTTAAACCTCCCCACTCCCAGCCATGGTCCAACACACACCTATCAATTTCAAATAAAACACATAAACTGATCTGTATACTTTTTTTGTCACACTGTCTCACTTGTACTTTGTAGGCTTGAAATTGCCATCATAAATTTGTTGCTGTCACCTGCCATACCAGCACACATCAACCCCTCCAACTCTGCTCAGCAACCCAGTCCACAAAGCTCCTACCCGCTCCCCCCAGTCACTCGCTCCCCCACTCAATCGTTCACTCACCTGCTGAGCCAGATGCTCATTGTACAGTTTTTTTTTTTTTTCTTAACAGGGCTTTCCCTCAGACACCATTCACTCACTCTGGCTGCTATGGCAGCACACAGACACAGACCACACTCTCTGGTTACTGCCTGCACTGCTGACCTAGTAACTTGCTCTTAAGTCCTGTTATGAGTACTCAGTCTCTGACTGGTCTCTAGCTCACTCTCCCTCCCACTGTACCAGACACTCATTATTTCAGTTAGTTTAAAAAATGCCTCTTTCTTCTGGCAACACAACTGATCAGCACCAGTCACTCACTCTAGCTACCACGGCAGCATTCATCCCATGCTATTTCTCTCTGTCTCTCTCGCTCCTGCCTGCATTGCTCTCCTCTTGCTGCCATTCTCAGGACTCTCCAGCTGCTCTCTAGCTGGCTGTATCTAGTTGGCTACAATAACATAAAAAAATTAGCTGTAAAATATAAGTGAAATAAAACCCATAAAATAAGTGACTGTGAAGGAGTGCAGCTTCACATGGTAGCAGAAACCTAGAGGGACTATTTGTTCTAATTTGTACTGCATTAACTAAGTTACATAACTAATCTATATATCATTTTTGTTTCATTTGCCCCTTTTTTAGATTTTTCCATTATACAAATTTTTGCATGGGGACCCATTTTATAAGTGCAGTACGGAGGTTATCATGGGTTAATTCACTACACACCTGATCATGCATTAACCCATGACAACCACCATCCCATTATGTCTTATTGCTTACTTCCTCTACATCCTCCTCTTTTTAAATGATCTGGGATCAACAAATTCTTATATATATATATTCTGATATGCTGGTTAGTTTTCTCTGCACCTGACGGAGGGACCTAGGAGCTAGACCAGAGAGTTATGAGAGAGCTGGCTCATGAACTTGCAGACCCATTAACCATGGTTTTCCAGAAATCTCTTGACAAGGGGGAAGTCGTTGATTCATGAAAAATAGCAACTATGGTACCTATTTAAAAAAAAGGTAAGAGGAAAGAACCTGATAGCTGTAGACCAGTGAGCTTAACATCTATTCTCTATAAAATCATCGAGGGGATACTAAAGGACTACATAGGTAACCATATAAAACATACCGATAACAGCGATAATAACCAGCATGCATTCACCCAGGGGAGGTCATCTCAGACAAACTATCTAGAGTTTTATGGCAGGGTCACCAAGGCTCTGGAGCAGGGTAAGGGGATGGATGTAATTATTTTGGACTTCATGCAAGCCTTCGACAGTGTACCCCACTGTGAACTAACTGAGGTTTTTTTCTGAAATGGGTCTGCATGGCAGTATTAAAAATGGATATCTTCTTGGTTGAGCAATAGGAAACAGGGTTAGCATTCAGGGTATCTACTCAGAGTGATCAGAGGTGTGTAGTGGAGTCCCCCAGGGATCAGTCCTCGGACCATGCCTGTTCAACCTGTACATTGCTTCTATGGGTTGTTAGGATGGTATATGGATGACTAAATTTGCAGATGATTCTAGGATAGGCACAATTGTTGAAAACACAGAAGACTTAGCAAGGTTACAGAGGGCCGTGACTGAGCTTGAGAACTGGGTCATTAAACATAGGTTACACTTCAATACAGGTTTAAGTGTACAGTCATGCACATGGATAACAGGAACATCAGGGCTAACTACACCTTAAATAATGAAATTCTGAGACAGGTAATTGAAGAAAGAGACCTCAGCAGGACAATTTCAAGAGACCTGTTATTTAAAAGTCACTCTCAAACCGGCCCAGTGGCGCAGAGGGCTGAGGCACTGACACCTTACCTCAAACCACCACACTGGCGACCTGGGTTCAGGAACAGACTCAGGTCGCTGGGGGTTGGCAGGAGAGGATTGAGCATCCAGAGGACTGCTGTCCTCTCCTGGGGTGGGTTAGGGTGATGCTTTGCACTGTAGCGGTCCCCGGTGGATACCAGGAGCACTACAAGATGCGGTGCAATGTCAGGGGTGCCAGGAAAACACAGAAAAATGGTGTCAGAGTGACCGAATGATGGCCACCTGGATCCCCACCTCCTTGGAGCCCCTGGAGAGCCAGGACCGATCTCAGCAGCACCCAGGGCCGAGAAAAGGAATGCCGGAAGGCAGTTTCCCCCCGGAAGGAGGGAACCTGCCCAACAATGGGTTACGTCAGGCTACCCTGGGCCGGCATCGATATGGGATCGGGAAGCTGGCACTGGGGTGGGTTCAGAGTGGAGAACAGGGGAGTTCCTTGGCAGAAGGCCTGAAGGAGAGGTCGGTCAGACGCAGGGGGTAAATAAATAATGCAAAAAAAAAAAAGTCACTCTCAAGTTATAACTAAAAAGGCAAATGGAATACTAAACAATATAATTAGACATGTAAAAGCAGGGACCCTGTATGTATCTCTGCTTTGACAGCACTTGGAGTACTGTGTTCAGGTTTGGGCTCCAAGTAAAAAATCTGAGATATTTACACTTGAGAAAGTGCAGAAAAAGGCTACTAGATTAATCAAGAACCTTAATGGTTATGATTATGAAAATAGATTAGAATATCTGGGAATATTTTCACTAGAGTACAGAAGACTAAGGGGACATGTGTTTACTCTGTCGAGCATTAACAAACAGTGACCTATGGGAGTGCCTGGGCTTAGAAATGAGAGATTTAACTTATAGTATGAGATCTCATATACTGCAACTAAGAGGTGAATTATGCCACTCAAATAAGAGATCCAACTGGTATAATCAAAGAGTGGTCATATTCTGGAATTCACTACTGCAACCAGTAATTGGAAGTAAGAATATGGTGGAATTTAAGAGGAAATTAGATGAATTTTGCATGAATAATAATATTAGGGGATATAGGTTTTGAAGCAGGTGAGCTACATGGACATCTGTCTTTCAATGTTCCATATTTACCTATGAAACCTATGAGGAGCTCTTGAAAGCTTCTGTAAAAATTCTTCAGTTAATCTAATAAAAGGTATTACCACAAGGAAGTGTCCCAGATAGGAGCATGGCTAGAGAAGCGGTCTTTGGGACTTAGATTCTCAGCAAGGGCAGGAGACATGTCTCACCAAGAAGGGGTGTGGGCAAACTGGAAAGGATCCAGAAAAAGGCAGCTGGGTTGATTACAGGCTTGGGGGAGGCATTTCAGTAGATTAACATATCTGTACTTATTGTATCTTCACTGAAATATAGGAGACTGAGACGGGGTATGATTACAGCAAGATAATGCATGGACACATCAGAGTTGACAAGATGGAGTTTTTAACTATAGAGCATGGGAGATCTAGAGGGCATGATATAAAGCTGACAACCAGGGGTGTCATTTAGGGGAAGCCAGGGGTTTGTAGTTGAGACCCCTATGCTTTCATTGTAACCCATATGATGTCTTATGCAACCTCTAGAATCCTGATGAAACAAGGTTTCCTAGTATTTATTTAAAGAGCAATCATACTCATTTTAAACATTTCTTCAAGCCCTGCCCCGAGCAGCCTAACTCTATAGGACTTCAGAAGCGACTTTTCAGATTTTTTAGAACCTCTAAAACTAAGAGGAAGGGATTATAAATCCTTAGACTGAGATGGATGCCCAATCCCTTCCCCTTTCTGCTGCTTGATTTGAGCAGACACCGCTTCTGCACTCTCACATTTTGTGATGTATTAGTTTGGAGAACATGGGGAGCACTATATTGATAGTAATGGGAGCCTGTTTTTGAGTGCTATTTGTTTGTTATATTTTAGAGGCCCAGAGGAGTCAAATCAAAGCTATGGCCCAACTAACAAGGCCCTTAAAAATAGTATAAAACATAAAAAGTAGTATTTAAAAACTGGCTCCCATTAATATCAATACAGCATGCCCCAGCACTCTCCAAATTCATCACAAAACATGAAAGCATGGAGGTGGAGCCTGCTCAAATTTGGGAATAGGAAGGGGAAGGGATTGGGCAGCCAGCTCCTCCAAATGAGGATTGGTGCACCTTATTAAGAGGAAAGAGATGTTTGAATGGCATGGACGGTGGGGGGGGGGGGCGCCTTATACTTTTACTGTAGCCCAGTTCCCTTCAGGAAACTCACCTCCCTTATGAAGAAGCTGCCAAACTCAAATTGGAGTGGGTGGGGTAGAGGCCAATAGTGCTGCATCTGGCTAGAAAGGTGGGGTGTCTGTCCTCCTCCTCCATTAAGTACTGGGGTCCATGGCAGGTCACTTGGTCCAAGGCAGATAAGGAGGGTGGCTGGGTCCTAACGGAAGTTGCCATACCAGACAACCCACTGTTAGTGGCAAATGTCTATGGTCCTAATAAAGACAATCCACAGCTATTTCATATAATCAGCTAAGACATTTCCACCAGGAATAATGGTTCCCTGCCCACCCTTCTTGGTGGAAATTTGAACATATCAGTGGAACCATGCCTATACTGTAGTCTTTTCACACATGAACCCCACAATACAGCCTGTGTGACTCTGGAGGAACTGTTTGCAGAGCACTGTTTAGTGGAAATATGGTACCTTCAGCATCTCTTCACTAGAGACATCGCCTGTTTCTCTCCGGTCCCACTCCACATCCAGTTGTATCAGCATGTGTTTTACCTCCCCCAATTACTCATAATACAGAAGACAAGAAAATCCTATTGTGATATCAGATCACAACCCCTTGCATTCATGATGTTGTGGGGGCTCCACAACTCCACACGTAGAACTGGAGATTGGATCCCCTACCACTAAGGGACCTGAAGCTCAAAGACTGTGCCAAAGCAGAAACTCTAATACTTTGGGAGATTAGTGTTAATGGGAAGGTCAAGAAGGGCACACTGCGGGAGGCCTACAAAGCTATGATGCAGGGTTTAATTAATAGTTATGCCTCCAACCATCACAAGGAAAGGGAGAATGAGCTCCTCACTTTGGAGAAGGAGCTTAAGTCACTTGAAGGGTCCCATAAACAACAGAACCCCCCAAATCTCAAGAATTACAAGGGTAAAGGATGTTTCATTTCTGCACTTTAGTATTATCAGTCCTTGCTGTTATATGTAATGATTGCTCTTTGTACTTCTATGCCTTTGTACCAGCGTTTATTGTTTGTATTTTTCTTGGGTCATGTCTGAAAATAGGCATTGTATTTGTCTAGTGCACCTACCCGGTAAACAAAAACTGGAAGGAAGGAAGGAAGGAGGGAGGGAGGGAATGCCTGCTGTCTTCTGCCTTAAGCATGCTTACTTGGAGGGGGGAGAAGGCTAACAAATCAATAGACTTCCACATACAGAAGAAGCAAGCCAAGAAACATACAGTGTCTCTGGTCTGTTAGACCACACAGGGAAGGCTCAGAATGCCCCTGAGCAGATAAACAGCATCATGTGATCCTTTTACCAAACCTTGTACTCATCCCCCCACCAGCCTGACTCACAGCCTTTCTCAGTGAGATCCCAGTACCTGGGATAACTCTGGTACTATCATTCAAATTAGATGCACCCTTTCCCTCTGGGAGGTCAGCAATGCTGTACAAAACCTCCCCAAAGGCAAGGCACCAGTAGTGGAGGTTTTTCCCATTGATTATTACCAGGTGGTTCAGGAGGAGGTAGTCCCTACTCTCTTGGAAGTTTTGTAAGCTTCCCTAGAAGCAGGGCTGTTATCCCTGACACAGGTGGAGGCTGAGATCAGAGTGTTCCCCAAGAAGGGGAAAGATCCCCACCCCCTGGGAACTACAAGCCCATATATCTTATTAATATGGATGCCAAAGTTATGGCCAAGATCCTGGTGATCAGATTGAAGGAAGCCTTTTGCAGCCTCATTCACTCAGCCCAAGTGGGTTTTGTGAAAGGGCAAAGGAGCACAGACCACCTCAGGAACCTAGTCAACCTAATGCACACTGCACAACTGATGACGTAACAGGCTGCAGCCATTATGGCAAATTTTGAAAAGACCTTTGATTCCATGGAATGGAACTACAGTATTTAATTGAAACACTGGAACATGTGGAGGTTGGCCCAGTATCAGCTCTCCCAGGGCTAGTATCCTAACAAATGGTGTCAAGTTGCAGTCCTTTCTCCTCTAGAGAGGAGCACAGCAGAGATGTCCCTGTCCCTCTGTTGTTTATGATGGCAGCTGAACTGCTGGCTATTGCCATAGTACCCACCTATCACTACGAGAGGTACAGGTTGAAGATCAGGAATATCACATTCTACTATATGCAGATGACTAGTTGCTGATACAGTCAGATGGGGTGTCCTCATTAGAAACATAGAACATAGAAACATAGAATTTGATGGCAGATAAGGACCACTTGGCTCACCTAGACTGCCCATTTCCCTACCTAACGGATAAGCTGCAGATCCTAGTTAACCAACAGCCTACTTCCTCCTACCCACCACTAGAATTGCCTTATGTCTGTCCCATGCATTCTTGAATTCCCCCACTGTTTTTGACTCTACAACCTCCTCAGGAAGGCTGTTCCATGTATCTACAACCTCTCTGCGAAGAAATACTTCCTCACATTACCTCTGAGCCATCCCCCCCATCTTCAGATTGTGCCTCTTGTTTTTGTGCATCTTTTTCTGAAAGATGCTACCCTCTTGGACTTTGTTGATTCCCTTGAGGTATTTGAAAGTTTCTATCATGTCCCTCCCTCCCTCCTCCTTTCCTCGGGCTATACATCTTTAGTTCCTTTAGTCTTTCTTCATATGTCTTCTGATGCAGACCCTGCATCATTTAGTGCCCTCCTCTGGACAGCCTCCACCTGTGTATGTCTTTGCAGGGCTGGGGTCCCAGAACTGTACACAGTACTCCAGATGTGGTCTTACCAACTGTCTGTACAGAGGGCCAACAACTTCCTGTTTTCTACTGGTGATGCCTCTCCCTATGCATCCCAGTATCCCCCAGCCCTCCTTACTGCCTTCTCACATTGCTGTCCCACCTTTAGGTCATCTGATATGACTACTCTCAGGTCCCTTTCCATTTTTGTTGTTGTCAGTATCTCACCCCCCATTGTGTACTCTTCCCCTGGGTTTTTGTTTCCCAGGTGCATTACTTTGCACTTCTTTGCATTGAATCTAAGCTGCCATACATTTGACCATTCCTCCAACCTTGCCAAGTCCCTTTTCATCTTTTCCACCCCACCTTGTGTATCAACCCTGTTGCAGATCTTTGTGTCATCTGCAAAGAGACATACTTTCCCTTCCAGTCCCTCTGCAATGTCATTTATAAAGACACTTTAAAAAGGACCGGCCCCAGTACTGAACCCTGCTGTACCCCATTAGTAATCCTCCTTTCTTCACTGTGGACTCCATTTACTATTATCCACTGTGTCCTGTTGTCCAACCAGTGTTTTACCCAGGCTACCACCCTAGGACCAACTCCCAGGCTGGCTAATTTGTTTATTAATCTTTTGTGCGGGTCTGTGTCAAATGCCTTGCTAAAGTCTAGGTAGGCCATGTCCACAGCCCCTCCCTGATCTACTGCTTTGGTCACCCAGTCAAAGAAATCAATTAGATTTGTCTGACATGACCTTCCTGCTGTGAATCCATGCTGCCTTGGGTCCTGTGCTCCACTGGCCTCTAGGTACTCAACAATTCTTTCCTTCAGAAATGATTCCATCATTTTCCCTACCACTGAGGTCAAACTGACAGGTCTGTAGTTTTCTGCCTCTGTCTTGCTCCCACTTTTGTGAAGGGGAATCACATCCACCCTCCTCCAGTCCTCAGGTACGACCCCATCCTTCCGTGATTTATTAAAAAGGATAGTCAGTGGTGTTACTAGTTCTTCCCTTAGTTCTTTTAAAATTCTGGGGTGAATCCCATCAGACCCCATTGCTTTGTCCACCTTCAGTTTTAAGAGTTCTTTCAGAACCCTTTCTTCTGTGAAAGGACTAACATCAACCCCCCCTATCAAGAGTGCATCTATTGACTGGATTAGGTATTTCCCCCTGCTTTTCCACTGTGAATACTGAGCAGAAGTATTTGTTCAGTATCCCTGCTTTTTCACTGTCGTCTCTGCCCAACCACCTTCCTCTTTGTTCAGCCTCAGTATCCCTGCCCTAGTCTTTCTTTGCTCCCTTATGTACCTATAAAAGGTTTTATCCCCCTTCTTAACCAAGTTGGCTATCTTTTCCTCAGTTTGAGCCTTTGCTATTCTGACTGCCTTACCCACTTCCTTCTGCTTTAACTGGTACAGTTCTCTGTCCTGCTCCTTCTGTGTTTCCATATACTTCCTGAATGCTGTCTTTTTTTCCCTTACCTTCTCCGCCACTTCTTTTGAGAACCATAGTGTTTTTTTCTTTCATTTTGATTTGTTTATTTGCTTCACACAAAGACTTGTTGCCTCTGTGATGGTGGTTTTGATGTTTCCTCATTGTTGCTCCACCCCACCTTCTTGCCTCTTCTAGCTGGTCTCCATCAATTCACTAGGATCTTCAGACTCCAAGTTAACCAAGCTAAAACTGAAATCCTCTCCTTACATTATCAGTGTAAGGCTGACCCATCCAAAACCATCCCTGAAAGGTTGGGGAGCTTCTTTCATGAAGATGCACTATAAAAACAGACCAAACAAATTAAGCCAGTTAAAATTAACCTTCTAAGTATTTTAACTTTAAAATACATTGCCTTTTGAAAACAAGCTACAATTATTTAAGTTTAAAATCCAATTAAACCACATGATATCCAGGTTAATTACTGCTGTCTCTTATTTCTTAATATAGTTATAATGCTGTAGAAACCTGTATAAAATGATACATAAAATATACATGTTGAATTATTATTCTAATCACTTTAAATGTAACTCAATTCTCAGCTCTCAACATAAATAGTCTATTGTTTATCCATTATCAGTTTATAGTAACAGAAGTTGGGGAATAGTTTCACTCAAACTTTCATTTTATACCTTGGTTTTACAATAGGTAAATTTTATCAATTAAATAATTTGTAACACAGGTACGTGGCCTGTGCTTGCACCTGACTTTCAGGAGTACACAAATTTGCTGAAGTTACCTCCACTGTCTTTATTTCCTCTATGAGGTTTAAGTTTTATTCTGCCTTGCATACACCTAGCTTGCGGCTGGAGGTGGCTATCAGTTGCGTCACATCATACAAGTTAAGAGTTAGCACTATTCCTTTATCATAAACCACTTAAATTTTAACATGTGCATTCTGTAAGTAAATGTTGCACTATGTGTTACATAATAGTAGTCTGCCTGTTTCGAGGGGGTGCAGTTTCACTTGTTCTGTAACATGCTGGTCTTCCCTGTCTGGCTGCCTAGTTCAGAGTGGCTGTGTATTATATAGAGGATTGTGTATGAGCAGTCATACATAACAATGATATTCTTGTGTATCGAGAGGTTTCCTTGGTAACAGATGAGTACTCTGTTACCAAGGGAACCTCAAGATACAAGAATTTCATTGTTTGTGTATGAATGCTCATACACAATCTTTTATAGTGTATGGGCAGTCACATCATAGAAAATCACACAAAACCAGCTGGAGAAGACAACAAAGAATAGACATTTTAACATTTTCTTTTTTTTTTTAACTGACAGTGTGCTGCAGATGTTTCTGCAAGTTCAAGTTTAAAAAACCCCGCAACTTCTGCTTAACTGGATTGAGGAAAGCAACTATGTGGCAGCATTCCAAGTTGTTATGCTGCATTAGTGACATAACTAATGCAGCATAACAGCTGTGATGACATACTGTAGCTACTGCAGCATAACAACTCCATTCTAGTTATGGATTTCTATCCATAACAACATTCTACAATTTATAGGGTTTTTATATTGTGCCTTGGCAATGTCACAACTATGACAGTCACTGCATCAGGCATACCTGGGTCAGGTCACTACATGTGTCTGCATATCTTGATGCTTTCCCTTTACCTTATAAGAAAAATGCTGACTTTGCCAATGCACATTGAATTTTCATTAGAAAGTAATTTTCAGGATAGACACCTTCATTTTTTAATACACTTTTATGTTCCTGTTTCATAATCTCTACTGCAAAACTATTCAGATTTATGAACCTTTTTATACCTTTTTATGACTTTTAAATCTATTTTAAAACTATTTATAGCAATTTCTAGCAATTGCTTACTTTCTAATATCCAGCCTCTTTTAGATTATGAAGCCTAAATGCTTATGGGAAAACCTGTAGGGTGATTGTGTTTAAATATTGTTAAATATATAGCTCTTAGCTTACAAACCAATGTACTACTATATTCTGTATACTAAACCTATTCCCTCCTAACTTTTCATCTCTGAGGTAAAGTTCAGTGGGCACAAAGGGTCAGCTGTTCTGGGGCCAGACCTCCTTGGCAGGCTGTGTTTCGGAACCCTCTGATCTCCATGATACTCCACTCAAACTACCCAAAGGCAGCACCATACTGCAGACTGCAAACCGTAAACTGTAGATTGGACCTACAAGTACAAAAGGTATATTGATCAACTTAAGCCATTACAATATTCTAAAAACAATTGCATACATACAGACTTGGGCCAAACATACCTCATAAATTACATAAATTAGTAAAAACTACACATAAGGCTATACAAAATTATTGCCACAAATCATTCAAAATAGCATGAAATTAATTCATATTAAAGATGTATCAATTTCGGGAATCGAGCCAGTTTCAGTAGAATATTAGTATCTTGAGAGGAAAAGAGATAACGTAGGATATCTTCAGAGGGGAGACCAAGACCACCAATAATATCCCCCAACTATATCTTCCTGTTTTCCTCATGCAAAGGACACAATAATACAACATGTTTAAGGTCATCTTGTACTTTATGAGCACATTTACAAAAAGGTTCAGAAACTTGATCTCGTTTGTGTCTCTAGAGAATGTATTCTGCATTATAAATTTCCATCCTGTATCTTGTTAGGTGTCATCTTAAACAGGGGTCAGTAACTTTTGATAAGTATTCCTTATGTCCCCATTGTGTTTTCAATTGTTTATACCAATATTGCAAGTTCAAATTGGATAATTGTGAGAAAATAGACTGGGTTTCCAAATCTCTAATCCTGGTTTTAACTTTAAAAGCTAGTTTTACCCAGGGTTCAGTGTAGACAGAATAGATTATGTGTCCTAAACCAAATGGAAGAATGACCTGTTTGATTACTTGCATGAGGAGAAGGCAACTCCCATTGTAGAGTATCTAATTTCTTCCTCTAAACATATCCTAGGAAGCCTGTCTTCAGGAGATGTTAAGGTTTTAAGAAAGAACATAATTTGTCTTTCACAGATCAGTGACCAAACTGAGTATTGGCCGAGTTCTAATTTTATAGTACTAGTAGGGGTTCCCTGAGGGACCATGAGAATATGTCTATATAATTTATTAAGTACTGTATCTGGTGATTTAGAATTTACTCTACCCCACATCCCTTCTGCGTATAAGATACATGATTTAATTTTTGCGTTAATAACTCTTATCATTTCCCTTAACTGAAGATTTCCTCATCTTAGCATTAAATATCCTTATTGCATTAGATGCAGATTTAATTTCATTCATTATGTATTTCAAATGTATTTGCCATGACGTATTTTGTGCAAATCTAACCCCCAAATAGTCAAAGTAGGGTACCATTTCTGTCTTTTCTCCTTCTATCTAGAATTTACAGTACTTTCGAGAATTGTTTCCAAAAATTATCACTTTAGTTTTGTTTAGATTGATTTTTAGTTGTTTATCTTTACATAAACCTGAGAAGTATTCTAATTTCCTCCTCAGGCCAAGGGCTGAAGTAGAAATAAGGACAATATAATCCGCATATGCTAGACAATCAATTCTGCAATCAAAAACTTTTGGGGAATGAAAATCAAGATTGGATCGGTTAGTCAAAATGCTATTTATATATGTATATTAAATAAAGGTGGTGCAAGTAGACACCCTTGCCTCACACCAAGATTTGTATTAGAAGAAGAAATAGTATGCCCATACTGGTTATATTGTACTTTTGTTCAAGTGTTCTCGTGGAGTCAAATCAATATATCCAATAAGGTTAGATCCAGGCCTAAACTTTCCAATGTTTGCCACAGAATTTTTGGACTAATGCTGTCAAAGGCTGCCATGAAATCAACAAAACAACAATATAATTTCCCCTTCAAACACCATGAAGTCTTGCTATATTATAACAATAGCAGTCAGCCACTGCAGCTGAACTGCCCCGGAGAGGAAGGAGTTAACTCCAGAAGATCTGGAGTTCTACAGCGCGAGGGCGCTGTGCCCAAAGCTCTATCTGGCAGTTTCAAATGAAACTGTCAGATTCTTTACTCCGCTTCACTGAACAGTCGCTCCGGAGATCAGCTCCTTCAGCTCGGTTCATTCTCGGTTCAAGCGAGTATTTTTCGTTCATTTGAACCGCAAAAGTTATTATTTTACCGCATTTCGGTTTTAAAGCTCTATCTGGTAACGTAAGTACTAAAATTTAAGTCTGTGGTGGAAAATTAATTATCGGTTCGGTTTTGAACCAATCGGTTGGTTTTTCTGCATTTTAAAAGTGTACAGTGGGTTTTAGAGTGCGGTTCCTGGTTCTTATCGGTTCTAAAAAAGAATTATAACGGTTTTTCAAATACCCGTGACACGGTTAGGAACCGATAAGGGTGTCTTGCTCAGCACTGCCATCAAAAGGGCAAGTTTTGTTAGGCTGGCATTATGTCTGAGAAACCCAAAAGAAAAACCGGCCCACTGGGTTTCAACATTGTGATGTTCTGTGGGGACGCTTTTGCCAAGGCTGACCCACACACCACTTGTGTTTATTGTCTGGGGCTGACCACCTCCTGTCAGACTGCCAGGTGTGTAAAATTTCCTGCAGCCACTCTGGAGAAGAGATTGGGCGCTCAGGGAACAAGAGGCCAAAAGTCCGCTGACCTCGATGGCCAGCCCGGTCCAGTACCCACTGGACCAGAGGGAGTGCCCTCTGACCAGGGCGAGACTTCCTCGAGCAAAAGGAAGGCTGGTTCAGAGGAACCAGTCCCAAGTAAAAAGACAAGGAAATCAGTAGGTCTGGAGTCCAAAATTGTGTCTCCAACTGCTGCAGAGATAGCTAAAGCCATTCAGATTGTCCAGTCACTGTCTCAGGGATCTGTAGAACCACCAACAACTGGTAACAGGTTGGTTCGTTCAGTCCCAGTGGTTCAGGATTTTGAAGTTGAGGATTTTTATGAACCACAGGAGGGGGAGGAGGAATTTGATCAATATATGTGTGGCTGGGGGGGTCTGGACGTGCCCATTGAACCGGACATTTCTCCAGACAGACCTTTAGAATCTCCTCCTATTCTGTCTGAGTCCCCTTCTTTCTTTATTTTTACAAAAGGTTGAGAAACCCTCCAGCTTCTTTAGAGGAGGCTGTGGATGAGCAAGAGGAGCCTGATTATGTGGAAATGATGGATATTCAGAGTCTAGGAGGTTGTCTATTCCTTTGCATAAGTCATTTAGGAAGCAAACAACAAAGATTTTAAAAAATCCTCATTCTGTCCCTCCTGTAGATAAAAAAAAAATGGACAGAAGGTATACTTTGTCAGGCTCGGATACAGACTTCCTTACTGAGCAGTGTAGTCATGTAGGTGTGGTACAAGCTGCAGCCTGTGACAAGGCTAATATTCCTCTGGCCTCACATCCTCCTGATAAGGATTCCAGGAAGATTGATGCCATGGCGAAGAAACAGTATATGGCAGCTTCTTTGGGACTCAGGCAGGCGAATTATATGGCTTATGTAGCTAGATATCAGAAATCTAGGTGGGACACAGTATTGCAGTTAGCCAAGCAGGCCCATGGCCAGCTGGCTAGTGAGTTGGAACAGGTGGCTGCTGATGGCATTGAAGCCTCTAAAGTTCAATTTCATACTGCTGTTGATGTTAATGATGTTTCTTCTAGGGTCATGGCCACTTCTGTAGCTTCCCGTGAGGTTGGCATGGCTCAGATGCACTAATCTGTCCCAAGATACCCAGTCAAAGGCTATGATTTTCCTGTAGTGGGAAATTCTCTTTTGGGAGCAAACAGAAAACTATATGAAAAGATGGATGAATACAGAACTACCTACAAAAGTGCCCAGGCTAAGGAGAAGCATGCCATGCCACAAAGGCATGCTCCCAGAGGTAGGGCAGGCCCTTTTCCAGGCCTTTTACCACTTTCAAGCCTCCTCTGCTGTCTCGCAGAGGGTTTCTTCAAGGCGTGGCACAAGTGGACCGTCCCCTCCCCTCAGCCTAAGGCTGCTGTAGCGGGCACCCTGATGGGGTGTCCAGGGCCGATACTCCTGTACCAGTGGGGCAGGTTGGCCTATTTCAGCGGAACTGGCTGTCCCTAACCACGGACAGATGGGTTCTGGAGGTAATAGGCCAGGGTCTGGTTCTCAGCTTCAAACACTTTCCAAAGATGAGAGCCAGGCATTTTCCACCTGCAAATCCTTCAGAAGCCCTTGCTTTGAAGCAGAGGTTCTGCTCTGCTGGACTGCAAAGCAGTGGAGGGTTCCTCCTTGCCATCAGGGCAAGGGCTTTATTCAAGATACTTTCATCTCGAAAGACAGGAGAATGGCGGCCCATTCTAGATTTAAGATACTTGAACAAGCATCTGTTGAAACCAAAGTTCAAAATGTTGACTCTGGCAATGATATTGCTCTTCCTAAGGCCAGGGGACTGGCTAGCTTCCCTGGACCTCAAGGATGCCTATTTTCATGTTCTGATCAGGCCTTCTCACCGAAAGTACCTCAGGTTCGAACTGCCCTCAGGCCACTACCAGTTCAGGGCAATGCCTTGGCCTTACCTCTGCGCCAAGGGTATTCACAAAATGTCTCGCTGTAGATGGCTCACTCTAAGAAGGCAAGGGGTTGCTGTGTTTCCCTACCTGGATGACTGGCTCATTGTGGGTCAGTCTCCAGGTCAGGTAAATCCCACTTGCAAGTCACCCAGCAGCTTCTCACTTCCCTGGGATTCCTGCTAAACTTACCAAAGTCAGTTCTGGAACCAGTTCAGGTCCTAACTTTCATAGGCGCAGAATTGAACACAAGGTTAGCCAGGGCTTTTCTTCCCTCGGAAAGGGTGGACAGACTCATCGCCTGGCATCCTCCTTTACTCCCGCGGGTCTCTCGACCAGCAAGGCATTTTCTGCAACTCCTCGGGCACATGGCTGCTTCCACAGCTGTCGTGGAGGAGCAAGATTCAGATGAGGGACATTCAGTTCCGTTTGAGGACCTATTGGTCTCAAAGGAAGGACCCCTTACCAAGTTGGTCCCAGTTACTCAAACTCTGATCCTAGCCCTCCACTGGTGGCAGGTCCAGAGCAATTTAAGACAGGGGGTTCCCTTCATTCCCATTTCTCACTCCCTCACCCTCACCACGGATGCCTCCCTGTTAGGGTGGGGGGCTCACCTGGGCGACCTTGCCACTCAGGGGTATGGTCTCCTCAGGAGTCTCTGCTCCACATCAATCTTTTGGAACTCAGAGCTGTCTTTTAGCTCTTCGGTGTTTTCAGATTCTGTCCAGAACAAAGTGGTTCAAGTCAGGACAGACAATACCACCACAATGTGGTACATCAAATAAGGGGCACTCGGTCTTCAGCCTTGTGCACGAGCAATGAGTTGTGGTCTCTGCTTACTCCTGAACACCTCCCTGATAGCGGTTCATCTCCCAGGGAAGGACAATGTCCTGGCGGACGCCCTCAGCAGAATTTCTCAGGGCCATCACGAATGGGCTCTGAATCCACAAGTGCTGGGGTCTGTCTTTGCCAGATGGGGCACTCCTCAGATAGATCTTTTCGCAGCCCCAGACAACCACCAACTTCCTCTTTTCTGTTGCAGGCCTCCAGTTCTGGGCTCAGTCCCTCTGGACGCCTTTCTGTTGGACTGGAAAGGGAAGTTCCTGTATGCCTTCCCCCCTTTCCTCTCCTTTTCAGGGTACTAGTAAAAATCAGATCTCAACCTTGCAGAGTGATTCTGATTGCCCCAGATTGGGCCAGACAGCCCTGGTACCCTCTGCTCCTGTCCTTGGCAGTCCACCCTGCCCTGAGCCTGCCCAGAGTCCACAACTTACTGGCCTGTGCACAGGGAGAGTGGTATCCGGACCTCAAATCCCTCCACCTCAAGGCTTGGCTCTTGGAGGAGCTAGAATTGTTGACTTACACCTTTCTCAAGGTGTCATGGATATTTTAAAGGCTTCAAGGAAGCCTTCCACTAGGGCCATTTATAATTCTAAGTGGAAGAGGTTTTCCATCTGGTGCTCTGAGAGGCAGATTATCCCAGAATCTGCTGATCTTCCCATTCTACTGACTATTTGGTCCATCTGAATTCCCTAGGCCTTAGACCAGCTACCCTGAAGGTTCATCTGGCAGCTGTCTCTGCTTTTGTGTCAGCAGGGAAGCCTGCCTCCCTTTCTTCTCACCCGTGTTCTCAAGTTTTTAAAGGGTTACTTCATACTAACCCTCCTTTTGGGAACCAGCTCCGCCTGGGACCTGAATATTTGCATTGCTCAGTTAATGCAACCCCCTTGAGCCTCTGTCTTCTGCAGAGCTCAAGTATTTAACTTGAAAACCGTTTTTCTAGTAGCTATCACCTCTGCCAGGCGCATAAGTGAGCTACAGGCCCTGTCAGTGGAAGAAGATTTTATCTCTTTCCACAGAGATAAGGTAGTCCTTAGGACTAATAGAAAGTTTTTGCCTAAGGTGGTTTCTGATTTCCACCTGAATCAATCTATCTCTCTCAGTATTTTTCACTGAGCATTCTTCCTCAGGTGAGAGGAGACTGCACAGCTTGGATGTCAAAGAGCCTTAAGCTACTATTTAGGCGCACCAGAGGTCATAGGTTCGAATCCCTCCAACTCTTTCTTACCTATGGCGAGGTTGGCAAAGGAAACCTGCCACTAAGAGAACAATTGCAAGGTGGATTGTTTCTTGTATCCAATTCTGTTATCAGAAACTGGGTAGAGTACCCCCTCAGGATTGAGGGCCCACCCACCAGGGTAGCAGCTGCGCTCTAGCGGCTGCTAGAGACATCCCCATTCTGGAGATTTGTCAAGCTGCTACCTGGAAGACAGTTCACACCTTTACAAGCATTATTCCTGGATGTCCAGTCCAGGAGAGATGCTCGGTTTGGCACAGCTGTGCTTCAGAGCCTATTTCCTAAGTAGGTTCTGACCCTCCTCCATGGAGGTACTGCTGTGTAATCTGCTATTGTTATAATATAGCAAGACTTCATGGTGTTTGAAGAAAAATTACTCACCTTAGTAATTGCTTTTCTTCTCATGGAGTCTTCATATATTATAACCACCTCCCTCCTGCCCCTCTCAGAACTTCTACTTGGGTAGGGTGGCGAATTGGTGCAAGCACTGTGTCATGCCATTGTAGTTTTCCCTTACCCTCTTTTCCTTTGGGTTAGGGATCTAGATTGTTTCATTTAGGTTATTTATATTGCCCCTTCCTGGACTTGAGTCTTTGGGGAAGGGGGTCCATATGTGCTTGTCGATAGTGAAACGAACCATAATACCATCAATTTTTGTTATTATGGCTCTGAGTGTTTCTTTGTTCTTTATATTGTTGTTATTACTACTAGTAGGTAGCCATGGGCTAGTGTAGTTTTTCCACACAGACTTTCCGTCCTTTGATGTTAGCTTCAGTAAAGATCTGACAGTTTCATTTGAAACTGCGAGATAGAGCTTTGGGCATAGCGCTCTCGCGCTGTAGAACTCCAGATCTTCTGGAGTTAACTCCTTCCTCTCCGGGGCAGTTCAGCTGCAGTGGCTGACTGCTATGGTTATAATATAGCAAGACTCCATGAGAAGAAAAGCAATTACTAAGGTGAGTAATTTTTTCTTTTTAACCTTAACGTGCTTCCACACAAGATGATATAATACATAACAATGTTGGATGGTGGATCTTCCCTTTTGAAATCCATTCTGGAACTCATTAATTATAGAGTTTGACTCCAACCAGTCTGTTAATCTTTCGAGAATTATTTATGTAAATACCTTTTGAGATATATCGATCAAACTAATTGGATGGTACATCTTTGGGATTTTCTTTTTAAAAATTCAGTAATATTATTGAACCAAGCCAACTTTCTGGATATTATTGTCTCTGGATAAAGGAATTAAATGCTACTTGAAAAATGGGTATCCACCAATCCGGGAATGTTTAAATAAATCACCTATTATTCTATCAGGACCTGGTGCTTTATTTGAAGATAATAAGCTCAACGCATATCTTATTTCTAGATCTGAGATAAAGATTGCAAGAGAAAAATAGGTCGGAAGGGAATGCAAAGCACAGGAGGAAAGTTCCTCTTCCTTAGAATAATATAGGTTATCGAAATGCGAGGTCCAGACATCAGGTGAGAAAAAGGCCTCTACTTTCGATGTTGTTTTCTGATATCTTGTCATCACCAGCTGCCAAAAAGATTTCGTATCCCTTTAGAGGACTGATTTCCTTAATTTTTCCCATAAATGGGCAGTATGTTTCTGTTTTTCTATTTCCAATACTTTTTTGTATTTTATTCTTTCTTTTGTTATTAATGTTCTATATTCTTTATTAGTAGGATGATATCTTCTACTCTTTCTAATCAACCCACTTAAATCTCGCTTCACCTTTTGACATTTAGTGTTATACCATGATTTAATATTCTTTCTAGGTTTAGTCAGTATAAGTTGTGTGGTCTTACAGTGGGGTTGTAGCAGTAGGGCTTGTTTCAACCAACATCCAAGAATTTCAGAGGAGTCAGTTGACCCAGTAAGAATACACCGGAGATCATAAATCTCACCTACATTAAGGATTAAATTGAATTGTTCAAAAGAAGATGTTCCCCATTTGATTCTTTTTTCATTAATAAACTCTAGTCCTTCTTCTATATGTATTGAGTTATTGTGAAGTGCCCTATTTACTCCTGTTTTCAAGATAACTGGGGAGTGAGCCGATTCTGCTCTTTCTAATATTTGTAAATCAATGACTTTCCTAGCAGCTTCCAAATTAGTGCATACAAGATTAATGGTCAAACAATCATTGGTTCCCGTGTATGTGTATTTCCCAGTTTTATTTCCAGGAAGTCTTCCATTCAGGACACTGAAGTTATATTCTGCAAGAAGTTTGGAAAGCTCCTTACCTTTAGCATTACTCTTCTTGTCCAAGCAATTCCTATTTGGGTCTATACAATGATTAACATGGCGAGAAAAGAAATAAAATGTGGCTGATTTTGTGAATTTTGTATTATCAGGATTCTTGTGTTAAAGCCCCCAAAATAATGACAGGAAAATTCCCTTCAAGTTTCATAAGTCTATCTAGTTCAATTTTCAGCCCTTGAACTGGGGACTCCAAGGATTTATTCAATTTCTTTAAAGGAAGTAAATACGTATTAATAAGAGTAAGTTCATTACAATTCACTCCTCCAGTCAAATTTTCCACCAGAAAATCCTTTGATGAGGAACTGATTTGGGAAATTCTAAAATTAAGTGAGGTACAAACAAAAGTTGACAGGCCCCCTTTTAGTCTCCCACATTTCTTTCCTTTATCAGCAGGCATAACACAGCCAGTGTAACCTGGGAGTAAGGGTGTCATTGATTCAGTGCACCATGTCTTTTGGAGGCATATAACATCAAACTTTTCAAAAAACTGCACTAGCTCAGGGTCTGCAATTTTAAGATGTAAGCCCTCTATATTCCAAGAAAGAATACTACTATTAGCAGGGCCATAGTTTTTTAGGGTTAATTCCCCTAGTTCACCCACAGGATTATGTAGTCAGTTTATTCCTGATTCATCAAGAAGTTCAAATTTATTAGTATCAAACAGATTTGCAGGAGAATTAGGGGTTACCCTATTACTATCAAGAATCCTGGGATGTACAATATGGATTTCTAATGTGTCAAGTTTGTAAGCCGACTGAAGGAGCGATTTGGCTAAGGCCGAATTTTTAAAAGCAAGATCAATTTGGGATGATGAGGAAACTAGCCCATGTACCTTTATTGAGTTTATGGAACTTCTAGTTAAATTTAATTTTAATGAACAAGACAGGAATCGTAAGAGTTCATCCTGTATGTTCTTGATAGAATCTGATTTAACCATATCCAATCTAAAAATAGAGATCATCTTGCATTCCCAAGCATTCTGTTTTTTTTTGTTTTTTTTTTTCAAAATTATCTGTTACTTCTATTATTTTGGCCCGGGCATGATCACTCCTCCCCACACCTCTGTCTTGCTGTTCTTGTTCTTGATTTTCCTCAGAGCTAATAACTTTAATAGGCCTCGAGTTACAATTTATTGATCTAATCACTGGAACCAACTGAGGGGATTTCACCTCTAGTCCTCTAAGCTTCAAAATAGATTCATGCTGCCAAAATATCTTAGCATTCTCTTCTGCACTACAATATAAAAGAACTGTGTCTAGGTAGTAAGGATTAGGAAGCCTCATCACATAGATTTCCCTCTGAATTGCTTGGAGATGTACTATGTGGATTGCCCATTTAGTCAGTTTCTCTTGTGTTTCCTTAACTAGTCTTTCCACTCCCCACATTTCAATGAAATATTCTGTCTCATTGGATTCATACTGATAGTCAGTTTCACTAATCTTTCCAAATGAAATGAGGTTATGTGATTTCTCCTTTTCTTTATGTATAATATCCCTCTTTGAAGAATTGTTCATGGTACTAAAATCTAGATCCCTGTACTCTGTCGCAGCAATCCAGGTATTTTGTCCTACGACAGTACACTGCCTGCCTCCTGCATTACGAAATCCTGGGTGGTAGTGGTGGTCTCGGTCTCCCCTCTCAGTGTTTCCCCTGTTTCCAATAGCTCTGATTGCTCTTTGTGATCTGGTACACTGCCTATTACTTCAACATAAGAAAATGAAGCCTGAGCAATGCTATTTCTATTTTTCCTCTTTGAAAGCTGAGGCAGTGTACCAACCATCTCCATTGTGTTTTTATGCAGGGACCCACTCTGTTTATCTTTATTTAAAATCTTATCATGTATCTGTCTGCTTTTGTGTGTCCCAATACTCTGTGAATTCTTGGCAGTATAGTTTCTGTTGTAGATGGGACCTGCAATAATAGAGTTACCCACAATGTCAACATTAAAATGAATAAAAATGACAAGGCTGAAGTAAAACACAATACAACAAAATATAACACACTCTAACACACTCCGAATAATATTACTATTAGCTGAGAATGAAGTAAAATAAAAGGGTCAAAGTTTCTAAACACTGTATGAAGAAGAAATTAGAGCAGCCTCTGACCACCAACCCATTTCAGATATTTATTTATTTAGTTTTTGTTTACCGGGTGGGTGCGCTAGCCATAAAGATGACTGTTTTCAGGCACGACACGGGATGTTACAGGGAATACATTGCAGGTATAACAAACAGTAGATTACATCGAGATACATAAACAAGATGTTGTAAAACATTAAACAATAGGCTAAGCAGCACAGGTAGTATACAGGGTATTTCAAAAAAACATTTAACAGTAAGCTAAGCATTACTAGTAGTACACAGGGTGGTCCTGGTGGGATCATAGCGGTTTTTACAGTCATATCATGATGAAAAACATACAGTAGCAAGAATATAGAGGATAGTGAATGGACAACAATGAACAACAACACTGTTGTTCACTTTGAGAGGTTGTCATGACAACCATGTAAACCTCGAGAGCGAAGCTTGAGAGGTTTTCGGTTGTCATGAAACCTCGAGAAGAGAAAAACAGTGTTGTTGTTTACTGTTGCCCATCCGCTGTCTTTTATAGTGTATGGGCAAAAGTAAAAAAAACAAAAAACTGCTTGTAACTTCCACGGTCATGCTGTGATGTCGGGCTCCCCCCGCTCCCCCCCTCCCCCCGCCCATGTCCATGAAAACACTCTACTCCTTCCTGGTCCACAAAGATACTGTTTTAAATTTAATAAGAAATACTGGTGTCCTGCTGTGTGCCGGCAATGATTTAAAAAATCAGAACTTACTTACAGATTTGAACTTCCTCCTGTGCCTTCGATGAACTGCCGTGGCCATTGTCTGAATGCCTACGAACTGCAACTTGCGCATGCGCAAACGCAATTAGAGCTGTTGTACCATCATTGTGACATATTCAGTATGGTACAACAACATCGTGAAGTCACATCGATGGTACAACAAGACTAGTGAAAGATTTTAAGGGAATACAATGTTCCACCATACACTATATTGCAGTAGTAGTCCTGAAAATGTGATTTAGTAAGTACAACAAAAATAGATAAATAAAAAGGTGGTCAAATACTGACAAGTGCAGGGGGATAATGGGCAGGGAATGGCAAGATTGTGAACAGTAGGGATAATAGGAGGTCAGGATAAGGAGAGGTAGGGTATAGGACAGGAGCTAGCAAAGAGAGAGAGGGATGGCTGTGGGGGGGCTAGTGTCAGGACAGAGAGCTGGGATTGGCTGTACCGCAAGGGGAGTATTGTGGAGAAAAGGTAAGATAAGAAGTGATCCTGATTGTAGTAAGAGCATGGCATATTTCAGTGTTCAGTGTCACCCTGGTTGAAATTAGATGTAAGGAGAAGATGTGGCTGCAGCACATCTCAGGAGTGTCTGGGGGTGCAGTTAAAGGCAACAAGTCCAAGGCTGTGTTATATACTGGCTGGTGGAAAGCTGTACTCCCTGATGAAGGCCAGTTTTGGCCGAAGTGCTGGGGTTACAGCTGTCTTCCAGCCAATCTTTTTTTTTTTGCCACTATAATTTGTAACAGTAAACTTCACTACACTTTGCATTCACTTTATTCCCAGTTGTTTTCTTTTTTTTCAAGCGCAGTTATCCTTGCCTTCCTCGAAATAAGATGTAGCCTGCCCTTCTTGCAACAAGCATGTATTTGTGATGCTATATAGACTGCAGCATCTCAGCCCTGAGGTGTTGCCCCAGAGATAGAACTTTAGAATGATTAAGCAATAAGACACTCCAGAGTGTGCATCATGGTGGGATAACAGCACACCTAGGGTGGGTTGAAGCATGCGATCGAAGGCCAGATGCTTCCACCACCCTAGGTGTGCCGTTATCCCACCATGACACACACTCTGGAGTGCCTTATTGCGATTATAATATGGCTGTAGACAATTTGACATGCCTTTAATGATTACGCAATAAACAGATGCAAAAAATCTGAAGGTTTAACTTTATTGCAATTAAATTTGGTCATGACATTGAGATAAAGTAGTCCCTTACAAAACTAGTCTGCATCACATCTCATTGATTTCATTTTTTTTTTTTTTTTGCATAAAAAAAACTCTGTAACAGAAGCAAAAATATCTGAAGGCTTAACTGTATTGCAATTAAATTTAGCCATAACATATATAGATACTGTAGTCCCTTGTCATGCCTTGGACTGCCTTTTTTAATTTTTTATATACATTAAAAAGAAGCAAAAATACTGAATGTCTAACTGCATTGTAATAAAATGTAAACACATGTAACCAAATTTACTGTACTCCTTTGCAGAGCTACCCTGCGTCATTGTTTATTTATTACATTTTACTGTTAGGTGTAACAAATACAATTTTAGTTGCTTTACAGTACTTATGCTGGGGTATCCTGTGAGTTTGGCGACCGCGATTGGGCACTCACCGAAATGGTGACTCATTCAAGGCGCCTCAAAGTACAGCGACCAAGTAAGGAGGGTGACCGGATGGGGGGGTGCGCGAATATAGCGACATCCTGTCGCTACATGTATATGAGCATGGGGGGGAGTGAGCACACACACCGAGGGGTGGGACAGAGGGATTGTGAGGGGTGGTGCAGCGGCAAGCTGCTGAGCTGCTCCCATGGCATGGTGGGTGGGTACACGGCTGTGCTGCACAGGTTGCCAGGTTCGGGGCCAGGCGCAGGTACCTTTTGTTGCACCCAGCCCCAATTTTTTTTTCTTACCCCCCAACATGCACCCTTTGGAGTTGAGAATCCTTCGTAGGGGGTGCTAAAGGCATTCTCACATTAACATTTAAAATGTATTTCTGGCACCTTTTGCTCAGCGCCAGGACTACTGCAGCTACTGTAATGGCAATCGCTATTCTGAGATCGCCGTTATAACATAGATCCTTATGCTGGTGATAGGTTGGAGGAAAATAATGCCAAGCTGCTGGACACAAGCAGGAAGACTGTTTCCTGTTGGAACAGATTAATTTTTTTTCACCAGACCAGTCAAAGGTACATCTGTGGGCAAAGCCCTTTCTACCCTGAAAATTTCAGACCAAAATTCCAAACCATCTGGGCACTAGAAAATGGCAAAAAAATTAAAAAATTTGATTTTTGTGACTTTTTTTGCTATCCAGTTGTAGGAATGTGCACATCCAACTGAACCAGAACTTGGCATGTCAAGAGATCTATGACTCGAGACTGTGCATGCGAAATTTAATGCAAATCCACTGAACAGCTGCGACGATATTAAAGTGCAAAGTATTCAAAAAGGCAGTTTAAAATACTTGGGTTTGACTTCAAGAGATGGAATGTTTACTATGAATGGAATACAAAAATTAAAATCTCTGCTCAGTTCTACTGGCAGAATGTCCACCCCTACTATCACACAACTGAAGGCATTAGATTGAACCAGGGCTTTTGTTTTATCTGTAGCAGGTTAAACAACACAAATTTCCCCAGTAAGCAGGTAAGGATAGGAGGAGGATTTTTCATGGTCAGCAAAGAAACACCATAAATTAAAATTGTAAGTACTGCAGTCCTTCATTTTTTAAGTTATTTCTGTATGTGTGAGAAGAGGATTATGAGGGCAAATTACGCTTAATTATGTTTTTAATTTTAAGACAGTTTTATGTTAAGGCCTAGCTGAAGGTTTTTAGTGAGTAAATGTGACAGCCACATTTGTGATGGCAGGTATGTGTTTGGTACAATTGATTTCAAATCAATCAATCAAACTTTATTTAACCAAGCAGTTACATCATTGAGCAAGCTCATTTTCAAAATGGTTCTGGACACAGAGGACACTTTTGCTTATAGTAGACAACACTTCCAACAAAAAGTAGACATCGGTATAGTCAGTTACAATATACAAACTCAGTATTTGGACGAATCAGACATGTGAAGCAAGTGCAAATATAGGTATTTAAAGTGCAGCGTATACAGGTTGTAGCTTATACAGTGCAAGTGAGGAGAGGGAGGAGGGACATAGAGAAAGGCAGTGGGAAGAAAGGGTATCAGACACATAGTAGAGAGGGAAAATAGGGCAGCCTAATAGAATGAGGCCAACTGCAAAGCTAATTGATGAGAGAGGGAAGGCGGGGGATGGTTGCCTGTCACATGTGAAGAGGCTACTGGTCCTTCTTCCGGTGTTGTTATGGTGGGATAACAGCACTGGGTTCCGAGCTCCTCAGCCAATCAGATTACTGAATTTTTATAGCCATATTATAATAAAAAGTCTCTACAGTATCATCATGCTCCCCATCAGTTCCATCAGCAGATTGCTCTGCTGAAGAGATTAGTCACCCAGAGACATGTTCCAGTCCCTGTTGCTAAGTACTCTTTGTTTTGACTACTGTTTTGTGATTTTGTAAAGTTTTTGACTTAATTTGATTCTCTGCTTTAGTTTATCTGCCTTATATAAAATGAGTAAGGAAATCCCTGCAATCTTATTGGCTGAGGCTTGGTTTTAGCCATTGCCTAAAGAGAGCAATACTAATGGCTTAAAACAAATCCCTGCCAATCAGGGTGCAGTACATTCCATATCTTCATGCTGCTATGTAATTTTGATTATTTAAAACAGGAGATTTTTTTTTGTTTAGTTATCCTTTGTAGGGCATTTCCTTTTGTTGAGGGTGATGCTCGGACTCTCTCCACCCAGTCACTCTCTGTGTCTCTTTTCTCTTGGCAACCAGCATGACTGCTAGCTCACTCACTAACAACACTGCCCACTTGACCACACACACACTTCCCTGGCTAGATGCCCACTGTCTTGACTACCTTAAGCTAGCAGCATGCCTCCATTTGCGAGAGCAGTACCAAAGAAAGTACCTCTGCTGTCATCCATACAGTGGTTGACTTACTGCTCCTGACGAGGACAGGATTCTCTTCACTTGCTCCCCATGGCTGCCAGCATCCTGTAATGACCAAGACTGCAGCAACAAATAAACATTTGCTTTCCTTATATTTTAAAAATGTATTCTGCGTCCTTAACTGCCACGTGCAAGATGCTCATCCTTTGCCGCTGCAAGAAATCAAACCCAGAAGCCATAGGAAGCCAGACAAGTCCCATAGCACTCACCATCCTGTTCGCTCACTTGCTCCCTTGCCTGCTCCAAGCTTCTTTCTTTCACACTGTTACTTTTAAAAGTGGTCTTGTGTTAATCCACTTTTGTCATGTATGTCTCTGTTTTGTCAACAAACAGGGAATTTCCCTAAAAGGGGGAATCAATGACATTAGCCTGAGTGCTCTGGGTAAGGATGGTAGCCCTTAGCCAGGCAAACCTCTTCAATGCCACTGCATGAGTTAAGCCACGTGAAGTAGAGTCATCAGGGACTACAGCCATGTGGAACTGGTATTTAGTGGCATCCAGGGCTGGCTTTCCAGTAAGTGCAGCCACCAAGCAACAGAGGATAACATAGCATCCCCTGGCGGCAAAAGAACTATTTTATCCTACTTATAAACTAAGTTGATATTAAAGGATACCTAAACAACATTTTGACAACAAACTATTCAAAAATGTGACTCCTTAGGTGACTAAAGGAAAGGCTGCTGTATTCATTAATGCTAAAATTACATCTACATAATTTACCTAAATGTGGTTCCAGAGCATTTGAAAATTGTAAAATCAGCCTTCCAATTTAAAAAACTCTTACCTGCTTCCTAAAATGGCCGACAAATGTGTTATGTGATGACATCATTGGAGCCAAAGTCAGAGAGATATATGGCTCTCTGTAGTGCTAACTAATTCTTTTTTCCTTTTGTATATAATTGTTTCACCCAAATGGTCAAAACCATGTGCATTATTTTGTGTAATGCACATGTTAGGCTATGGTTCTGTTCATTTTGTTTACTTTAACATGCTGAAAATGTGTTTTAATCCAACTGACTTTCTCTGTGGCAAACCACAGTGCAGTACAGATCTTGAATAACCTGGTGGTCTAGTGGTTATGGTGGATCCAGGATGCTACAGTGGAGGTGCTGGGGTGGTGTGCATGCTTAATATGAACTTTTTAACATTTTTATTAAACCTTTATATTGTCTACTATTATTATTTCTTAGTACATTTTTGATAGAACCTACAAATGTAATCCATAGTTTGAATGTAAACATTTGTACAACCAATAAATCAGACTTCTTCAACAAAGTGAAATGCAGCAGCAGCAGCAGCAAGCAAGTACGTCACTATGTGGGGGTGGGGGCTGCAGCCACACTCTTCACCACCCCCTAGAGGCACAACTTTTGTGTAGCAAAGTTCTTGTGCAGTCCAATGTTAGAGTTCATACTTTCTTGAAACTCAAATATATGCTTGTCTTGTCTTTTCTTTCCATGGGAAATAATAATAATAAGAATCAGCATTTATACAGTGGTTTTCATACACATTGTGTCCTAAAGTATCCCACCTACCCACACTAGTCAACTCCCCTGCCTACAACTGTTATATCATATTTTTCACAGTAATATTTGACTTCCTTGCCTGTACATATTGTATATATATTTTTTTTACTGAGTATTGTGTGTATTACTTGCTCACTGGACGATGCAGTCACACATTGTACACTGTGCCTACGATTTGTTTGTTTTGTACCAAATCTCCTCATGTCCGATATTGAAACCTTGTATTCACTGTTCTCAAATGGACCTATGCATCAAACCTGTATATTGTGCTTACTATTGTTGCTTGTATCAAATCTGTTTCATGTGTATTACTGTTACCTTGTACTCCACTGTCACCCTGCACCATGTGTTATGGCCCGGGTCGTGCCTGAAAACAGCCCCTGGGATTAGTGCACTCACCCGGTTATCAAAGTCATAAATAAATAAATAAATAAAATAAAAAGTACTTTACAAGCAATACTAGACTGGTAGTGAAGTGACTGAACATGCAGTGGCAGCCATTTCATACATTAGTAGCCACACACAGCCTTGGACAATTGCATGAACTGGTTTTATGTGAAAGGGAATGTTGGCCAGGACAACAAGATCAGGTAGTGATCAAGGTGCTGGCAGCCCCACATCTTATTTCTCACAGTAATCTGCTCATATTTCTCTCCTTCTGTCTTCCCCCCCCTTCCCTGAATATAGCAGTACTTTGCAAGAGTGGCATTCTCAGTCTCCATCTGGTATTCATTCTTCACTATTCCTTCTCACACCGAAACCTGGTGAGCTCATCACTCTTCTGCATCATGAATACAAGTAGTACAGTCCCTGTTTTATTTTGACATATCAAATATAAACATATCTTTCCAGTAAGTCAGGCTCATAGCAGCAGGGAACAAGGGGAATGATGGTCTTTCCTATCCTTAAAAGACCTAGGCTACCTTTGATTAGGCACTATTAAATGATGGGTGTGCACATCATTATGCACGTCACATACTAGTGCCTAATCATATGTGGCTTAGATCTTGTATGGGTAGGAAATCCTATTTTTCACTTGTGCCATGCTGCTATCAGCCTAGCTTACCAGAAGATCATGTTTAGTATTAATATGTAAATATAACACAGCAGACTGTACTAAACACATTCATGATGCAGAAGGGTAGTGAACTCACCAGTTTTTGGTATGGGGAGCAGGTGAGAAGAATGAATGCCAGAGAAGGACTGAAGAGGCCATTCCAGCAGGGTACAACTATATTCAGGTTAGTTGAAGACATGAAGGAGGACGCTAAGCAGATCACTGTGAGATCTGAAATGTGGGGTTGCCAGCATCGTGATCACTCCCTGACTGTGGATGAGAGTAGCCAGCGATGACAAATACTCAGAGTGGCAGGGCTGCACCTAAACTGTTACTTGAATTCAGTGTAGGGAAATTATGGGGGGGGGGGGGGGGATGTTGACATTTGTTAGGACAGTATTGAGGGAGTTGTGTATAGCTCATTCAAGATTTGGGAAGGGTGGTAGCCAGCCAACTCGCATTGTAGAGTAGAGCACAGAAAAGTACTGCAGAAGAATTGCTGGGAACGGTCCTGCAGAGTTCTGCAGATCACAGGTAAAGGAGCAGACTGACACTGGAAGTCAGATGGATTCACTTTAGGTATTAGTATGCTTCTTCTGCTAATAATATTGTTATCCATTGTAAGTGCAGCCCTTATGAGGGCATGAACAGCAGTTTTTCTGGTGGGTCATGATGCTTATTGCTTGGCCCTCCAGGAAGACCTAATTGTTGGTTAATGAGGTGGGAAAAAAACACAATAGGGGACTGTACATACTACCTTCACTGTGCAGAAGGGTGGCGATCCACTCAATGTTTACTGTGGGAGCGGAAGTCAAACATTGAGAAAGTGGACTGGAGAGTGATTTGGGAGGCATTTTTTAACAGTGCCAGCTGACGATGCATATCAGTATAAGTGTGCACAATTCTCTGAGGTACAAGACTACAATCTGAGGTGTGATAATTCTCTTCATAAAACTGCAAGCTCATATGCGGCCCCAGGCAGTACTAAAGATAGGGTATGGATGGTGGGGTGCTCAACAGAAGGCAGGCTAGGTGCAGGAGGTTCACATGGAAAAAGAAAGCCTAATTTGTGGATTAAGAAGAGAGCATGAAATTTGAAACTGAACAAGACCAGTACTTTGCTGTGTGACCCTAAGCAAGTCACTAAACTTCCTTGTGCTCCCAGGCCACACCTGTAAACAAGTTTTCAGCTTAGTGTGTCTCTCCTCCTGGTTAACAAAAAACAAAATTCAGTGTATCATATAACCACTAGATCATCAGGTATTTGAAGTGTTGTATTGTAATGCAGTTTGCCAAAGAAAAAGTCAGCTGGATTGCAAAACATTTTCCGCAAGTTAAAGTAAATAAAATGAACAAAATCATAGCCTAACGTGTACTGATCAAAATAATCCATGAGTTAATACACGGTGTTGATCATTCTGGTACAACAATTCAAAATAAAGAGGGAGAGAACAACTAGTTAGAACAATAGAAATATATGTGGATCTGTGGCTCTGGCTCTGATGATGTCATCATGACTCATCACTTAACACACATGGCAGACATCTTAGGGAGAAATCAAGGCTGTTTTTTGAAAGTGAAAGGCTGATGTTTACATTTTTCCAAAGCTATGAAACTGCATTTATGTTATTTACATAAATGCAGTTTTAGCATAAATGTAAACATCAGCCTTTACTTTACCTCGTGATGAAGCCAGATTTTGGAGTTTGCAGTTTTAAAAAACTGCTTGTTTAGGTACCCTTTAACAGTCTTTTAAAAAGTATGATTGGAATTTTTTTTAAATTTCAAATGAAACCCATTTTATATAAACAGTAAGACACTCCAGGGGCATTGGTTGTACTAGGTTTACCATGTAACCAAGGGCTGAAGACACTCAGCCAATAGCCTCATGTCTTACCACACCCTTAGACATGTGATAAACCTAGTACAACCAACACCCCATCATGTCTTATCACTTAATTATTTTTAAATATATAATTTTTTTACCAATTCCATTGTGGTTCCCAGAACTGGGTTTCACCTGTTCCCAGTTCCTGGTTCCAAATCAAACTAAAATAAATTCATGTTGTTTAAATTGGGCTTCGTGATTGAAACAGTTGTGCTTTTTTCCTTAAATACAACCTCTAAAACAATTTTTTATTTTACTTCTTGTCCAATTAGCATAACAGGAAGGCATCAAAAGAAAACAGGGCCTACAGGGTTAAAACAGTATAACTCTTGTAAGCATTGGTTGGCAAAAGCAGGTGGTCACAACCTTTTATTGTTTCAGCCCAGATCCCATCTGCACCAGCTTCCACGAAAGCTTCTCAAGATTCCTGTTTAAAATATGGAGAAAGGTACCAGTGCTGTAGAATGTATGCTTCACATTGCTCTTCTTCCCCACAGTGGTCTGTAGCACCCAGGGAGTCTGAAAAGAGCAGTCATAATTGACATCCAAGGAGACTGACAAGAGCAGTCATCTCTGACATCCAAGGAGACTGAAAAGACTGCTAAACTGCCTCCTAGTAAAGAGCACATGGCTCCCATCCAGGAAAACTGTGATGGCTCTGATGGTAGCAATAAAAAGCAAACTAGCTTTCTGAACTCCTGCCAAATACTACAGCTGGATAGAAGAAGCAAAAGGAAAAACATCTTGAAGTTCCTCTGCCTGAAAACCAATTTGAGGAACCATAGCCTGAGAAAAACATCCTCCTTGAAGGACAGTAAACAAATGTGACAACTGTAAAAAACCAAAACAAAAAAAAAAAAAAATGCAGAGCTTTGAACAACCTGCCTCCAGTGCCACTAGTGTTCTCCTTCTAGCAGAGGTATTTGTGGAAGAAGAGGAGGAGGAAACAATTTCTTCAGAGGATACTGCTGAGGAACTCTGGTTCCCCACCCAGGATGACTGAGAACTATTTGTCCTACACTGCATTTTTGAGACAAATGGCTGATATACTGAATCTACTTACTACTGAATCAGAAGTGGACATTGTGGAGACAGAATTCATGAGTATGTTGGGTCTGACCTTGGCAAAAAGAGTGTCCAACCCAACAATACAGCTCTTAAGACTGCCGCTAAAAATATAATTGCTGTTGGCCCAATAGCACAGCGATAGCATCCTAAGGATAGCTATCCTCCACTGGGGGAGCCTCTGTGATCCACTCTTGGACTTGCACCCGTTGTAGCCAAGAAGGTAGTGTAGCAGATACAGCACAGATTTGGGCAGGGACACTTCTTAATATCAGGCATCTCTCCATGCGTGTGTGTGTGTGCATCACTGCATGTCAGTACCCTCCAAGTGGAAACAATGGAGGAGAAAAACTCTAGTCTGCTGGATCCCCCTCAGCACCCACCACAGGCTCACACATATGATCAACAGGGCAGCCCACTCACCACGTTCGTGGTCCTGGGTAGGCGGTATGGCAGTACACCCTGAAGAAGCTTGGGCTGGGGTGAATGATGTCGACTGGCAGGAGATGGACTGGGGACAGGGGGATAAACTGCTAAATAACACAGGCATTTTCAATGCTGAACATTGGCTGCTTTTTGAAATCATTTTCTTTTTCAATTCTGACCCCAAATTTGGAAGATACTTGTTTTAGGATTCACCTTATAGACATGGCGTGTGTCATTTACAGTATATTGGCCAAAATGTCATTTCACACCAGAGGTGTAAAAACACATCGTCCAGGATTTTAAATATTACACAAGTTACATTTATATTACCCCACCTAATGATCGTGGTCGGTGAAAATGTTCAAATCCCTGGCAAAACATCATTCCGTGCTAGAAGTACAAAAACACATTTTGGCTAGGATTTGAAAAATGACAGCTGTCACATTCATGAGATGCTGTGAAGAAATGGCTATGTTGAAAATTTGGGGTCATAATATTGAAAATTACCAAAGTTACAAGGTTGCATTGATAAATTTTAATGTAGGCGAATAACTTGGTTGTTTTTTAATATTTGTGCCCCAACGTTTCAACATAGTCTTCTTATGACCCCACCTCATGAACAAGTGCACAGAAAATGTTCAGCTCCTGTCCTAAAGGTATTTTCGCGCAGCAACTGCAAAATCACGATTCAGGATGCAAAAACACATTTTGGCCTGGATTTGAAAAATGACAACTGTCATATTCATGAGGTGCTATAAAGAAATAGCTATGTTGAAAAGTTGGGATGAAAATATTGAAAATTAACAACGGTACAAGCCTTTGTTTGCTAATTTCAACATAGGCTCATAACTTTGTTGTTTTTTAATATGTGTACAACAAATTTTCAGTGTAGCCTTCTTATGACCCCACTTCATGAACAAGTGCAGAAAAATCTTCAGCTCCTACCTGAAAGACAATTTCACGCATTGACTGTGAAATCACCTTTTGGGAGGCAAAAATGCATTTTGGTTGGGATTTGAAAAATAACAGCTGTCCCATTCATGAGGTGCTGTAAAGAAATGGCTATGTTGAAAATTTTGGGTAAAAATATTGAAAATTACCAAAGTTATAAGCCTGCATCTGCAAATTTCAATGTAGACGCATAACCTTTTTTTTTTTATATATTTTTGCACCACATTCTCAACATAGCCTTCTCATGATCCCACCTCATGAACAAGGGTACAGAAAATGTTCAACTCCTGCCAGAAAGGTGATTTCGGGAAGTGACTGCGGAATCACTTTTTGGGACAGATTTGCCTAATGTCACTGTAATTGTTCATGAGGTTGGGTCCCAAAAAAGGCATATTGAAAGTGTGGGTCAAAAATATGCAAAAATGGCCAAGTTATGCTACTAAGTTCAAAACTCCATTGAAATACATTGAATCGCATACCTGATTTCCTCCGTTCACAGTCTGGCTCTGAAGAGTGAAGCCGTGTCTGCGGTTCAGAGAAGATTATGATGTCGGACCCCCAGTGTGTAAGTAAGAGCTTGGGGGTGTGTGCTGAGTGGGAGGGTCAAGTGGGGGAACTAACGGCACCACAGACATCGATGGACATTTTTCTTTATTACAGAGTTTATTAAAAAAAAGGAAAAAGAATACTGAGGGAAGGGTTTCTTTATTTCAGGTTTTGACACTGGAGGTTTGAGCACCCCCAGTGTTAGTGTTACATATGTGGGGGGCTGATGTGGAGTGTCAGTTGGGGGGACAGTTACTGGGGAGCCAGCAATAGACATCGATGGATGGTTTTCATTTTTTACAGGGTTTATAAAAATTAAAAAAATGCAGAGGGAAGGTTTTCTTTATTTCAGGTTTCCACACTGGGGGATTGTGCACCCCCATTGTTGATGTTATACTTGGCAGCACCAGGGGTGGACGCCACAGTGCTGCATAACTAAAATGTGGTGGGGTAGCAGCAGGCACAGGGGATTTGGCACCCCCTGCTTTAATAATGACATGAGTTGGGCTTGGGGGGGTGGCGGCTGTTATGATTGGCAGCTGCAACAGACATTGATGGATGGTTTTCTCTTTTGCAGGGTGGAGCAGTTGGCACAGGGGATTGGGCATCCCTGTGCTGCCATAATAACATGGGATGGACTTGGGGAAGGGGTGGCAGTTATAGTAGCAGCTGCAACGGACATCATTTGATGGTTTACTTTGCTACAGGGTGACGTTGAGAGCCGTTCAGCTGTTTGCTGACTAGCTTCAGGCAAATCAAAGACAGAAGCCCACTCTGATTGGAGCGGCTACAGTCATATGACAAAGTTTCAGTCCACCAAGCAGTGAGTGATGTCAGGACCACAGCACATGGTCATTGGTATAGACTGCCGAGCCTCTGCTTTTGTGAACTGCAATGGACTTAGCAGTGACACCCCCCCACCAAAATCCCCTATCCTTGCTACAAAACGTTGTGTGCACAAGTGCAGCCAACATAAAAGGACACTTGTTATGTCTTCAACCTCTACTTTTATAGAAAAGAAGACTAAGAAAAGATATTTGGTGCCCAGGAAAGGCCCTGAGATAATTTACTCTCAGCTTAACCTTGAGGGGTTATTCGGGCAGCTGCTTGCAAAAAAAGGAAAGGTTAATGTCTCAGTCACACTTCCTGATAAAGATTCCAGAAAATTGTGAATTGTTTTTATGAATTGTGAGGTGCCCTATTTTATGTTTTTAATACACTACCTCCACCCTGGTTTTGAGGCAGGAAGCCTAGCTGAGTTACTCTGACGATTACCAGTAGGATCTGTGGAGAAATCCCTGTCACTGTATGAGAGATTATCTTCCCAAGAGAAGCTTCACCTAGCACATGCAGTGGCAGTTGGTTTTGAAGCTGCTGAGTACCAGTTTCAAATGACTGTTAACGTGAATGACACTATATCTAGAGTTCTAGCAAATTCAGTGTCTACCAGGAGATTTTCATGGCTTAGAACAGCTGTCACAGAACATGCAAAATAAGGCAGCTGATTTCCCCCTTGGAGGTGTCACAGATTCATTCAGCCGGTCAGGCCCTCTACTCCCAAAGTGCCAACCTCTGAGCGCAGTCTTGTGAACAGTGTAACAGACAAGGTAACCCTCTTGGCTGTTTTTGTGAGTTTGGATCAACCTTTGGTCTCAAGTTCTGGAGAGATTCAAACTGTTAACCTCTTGCTAGCATACCCAATGCACAAGCTCAGATATATCTGTTTTCGGGGGGCCAGATATCTTTGCCTACAGGTACCTAACCAGGCATGCAGAAATGAACCCTTTAAAACTTTAATAAAGACCTCAGATTTTAAAACGCTTCTCTTTACAGTTTGGTACCACCATACAAGCTTATGTCTGCTGTCTGCTATAACCATAAAATATTTCTTAGCAAAAGAAAGCAATTCAAAGACAGACCAGGGATGCCCTAAAATTAGAGTTTTTACTAAAATCTATAATAATATGTCAAACATACAATACAGAACTCTTAAATCACAAGACATGCATACCTTTAAACAAAACCAGGTTTAAAACAGTGCAATTCCTACAACAATATTTAGATTTGTCTAGCTTCCTAAACACCTGTTTTCAGTGCTCATATGTTTTCTTAGTCAGTGTCAGATAAAAGTGTGTCTGTAGTGAAACAGAATAATCTTTAAAAGCTGGTTTTGCCCACCTCTTTTGCATGAGGTCATCTAGCTCCTCCCTGTCAAAATATCTAAAAAATATATATTTCTATACAAATACAGGATGTAATTTCAAAGGATTAATTCTGCAACCTTAGCATAACTCAATTTCAATGACACCTCTTTTGATTCATGCTGCATCCTCCTCACACAGGCTTCATATGAATATTTACAACCTCTCACCTCTGTGTAATAACCTGTGTTTTCTCTTCAACGTCATAAACCTTTTTTATGATTTCCCTCTTAACAAAGTTAACTTAAACAACTCTGTAATTAACTCAGAGTAACAGGATCCTTGATTGTAGTCTTCCATGTAACACATTGTCTCTAAAAACTGAGTGTGTGTGATACATGCTGTCAGCATTTCTCTTGGCCTGCATCTGTCAGCTGAAATTGGGGGGGGGGGGATGAGTGAGGTCATTCCTAGAGCATTTGATATTTCAGCAGAGATAGTCATTAATACATTTTATATAAAAAATATGATACAGCACTCAGAACTGGCTGGCTACATCACAGGAGGTGCTTCTCTTTTTAGTAACAAAACAGAGTTATACATGAAAAAAGTTAATGAGCATAAAGCATCTTTTAAGAACCTGAAAGAAAAAGAGGGGTCCATATTGTTTTATAGGCCCTAAAACACAAGAGGTAAAGGAAGAGATTATTATAGCAGACTCTTTTTTTTCCAGTTGTTTAACCAGGTGAGACACACTAAGCTGAAAGCTTGTGTACAGGTGCAACCTGGGAGCACAGGGAAGTTAAGTGACTTGCTCAGGGTCACACGGTATGCAAGTGGGGGCTGTGGGATTCAAACCCAGGTCTTCAGATTTGCAGCTCAGAACCTTAAACCACTGTGCTATACTGCCACCCTATGTATACCATGAACACACACTGCACATGGGGCCCAGCGAGAGACAGGAGGGGAACAAGACAGAAATCTGCATCTCTTCTCCAGCTTAGGGAAAGACCGATCACTGATGAACTTTTCCATATCACCATAGACCTATTGCCAGTAGAAGGGCACTTCTCTTATTACCGCAAATAATGAAAAAGGATTATCACAGACAAGTGGGTTTTGGAGGTAATGAGAGAGGGCTTAACCTTTCAGTTTGGAGTGTTTTCAGCTCAATGACCAGAGCATAAACTCCTAGTGGAACTGGACATAAGAAAGTTGATAAGAGTTAAACACTGCAGGAGGATTTCTGTTTCCCAGCTGGGAAAGGGTTTCCTCTCCAGGTACTTTCTCACTCTGAAAGAAAATGGGGAATGGTGACCCATTTTGGACCTGATTCTCTTGGAAAGACACCTGAAAAAGAAGTTCAGAATGGTAACACTACAGAAAGGGATGCCCTCCGTAATACAAAGGGATTGTCTGGGGTCACTGGATTTAAAGAACTAGTGGAGCCAAAACAGGCAGCCAGGAAAATAATACACATTTTAAGTAGTAGTTAGTTGTAACATTTTATTTCTGAAATATTTTTCTTTTTCTTTTTACTCATCAGAAACTCTTCTATGTGATAATATTGTGCTGGATGTGTGGAACAGCTCTTAACCTGGCAGCTGACATGTCTAACTCTACTACCCCACACTACATCATCAGCATTATAATCTCACTGACAGTCACATCACAGGTGAATGACCTGGCCCTAACTCACTTGCTTTTCCTAAGTAGCCGTGATGTCACAGTTAGTGAGGTCACAGTGCTGATGATGTAGTGTGGGGCAACAGAGCAAGACATGTCAGCTGCCAGGCTAAGAGTTGTTCCACACAACACACTTACTAACATCAGGAAAACAATATTCTAATTAAACAAGGGGAAAAGAAAAAGTACCTCGGATATAAAAGGTCATGGTTAGCTGCTTTTAAAATCTAATATTAGTTTTAGGCAGTGCACTAGATCTTTAAGGAATGCTTATTTAAAGATCCCATTGAGGTCCTGCCACAGAAAATATTTGAGGTTCAGAGTAGGGCATGCTCAGTTTCAATTCAAAGCCATGTCATTCGATTTGATCTGATCTTAACATCCAGATTGTTAATGAAGTGCTTGTGAGTGTGGCAGCCTACCTCCTCAGGCAGGCCATAGTGGTATTTCCTTACCTAGGGACTGGCTAGCGTGTGGAAAAACTAAAGAGGAAGCAGTGTGCTCGATTGTAGTAGTAGTAGTAGTAGCAATTTTATTTTTAAACATTATGAAACACTAAGGACCCAAAGGCTCTATTTACTAGGTTGTCCATTTCAAATAGTGAGGAGCAACCTGTGGAGGCAAGGTTTTCTCCTAAAGTTAGGAAAGTCACACTTGGAACCCAGACATATTCTGGAATTCATAGGCAAAGAGATGGACACAGTACTGGGCAAAGCTTTCTTTCTTCTGCAAAGGGCAGAAGTTCTGGTTCAGTATTTCAGCACATTTCAGGCTGGTCACAGAAGGACTGTACAGGGATTCTTGAGCCACTGGGCCATTTCTTCTACCACAGCAGTGGTGCCATGGGATAGATTGAAAATTAAGGATTTCCAGTACCGCCTCAGAAGCCACTAGCATGACAGAAGTTCTGCAGACCTCCTTCATTGGAGACAGCATTAGGGATGCACTAGCCCTTCTGTGGAGAAACAGGTTCCTGTATGCATTTCCTCCATTTCCATTAAGTCACAGATTGTTGCTGAAATTGAGAAGGGAGACTGCTACAGTGATTCTGATAGCACCAGACTGGGCAAGGCAGTTTTGGTGTTCACTGTTGCTGAGACTGTCACAGAGAATACCAACACACCTGCCACTAAGACAAGACCTGCTGACTGTCCCAGGGCAGGGTGTCTCACCCAGACCTCATTGCAAGTACTTTTTACAGATTCTAATTTCATGGTGCTTCATTGGGATAAGGAGGTGCTTAGAACAAATGCGAACATTTTTGCCTAAAGTCGTTTCTTTATTTCACATGAATCAATCTGTAACATTGCCTGTACTTATTCCAAAGCCTCACTCAAGTGTAGGACAGGAGAAACATCACAGCCTAAACATCAAGAAGGCTTTAAGTTTCTACCGACAAAAGACCGAACAGTGCAGAACTGAAAACAAGCAGCTTTTTGTCACTGATGGTGCGGTAGGAAAATGTATGCTTGCTGTGAAAAAGACAGTCTCCTATTGCATGGTCTCTTGAATTGAATTCTGGTACTGTAAGGCTGATAAGAAGCCATCAAGGTGTTTAAGGGCACATTCTACCAGATCTTGTGGCTGCACTAAGGGGCATATACTTACAAGAGGTTTCAAGGCAGCCTTGTGGTCTATAGTACACACTTTCACTTCTCACTACTGCCTGGACATCCAAGCTAGAAGGGATAACAGTTTTGGTATTCCTCTGCTTCCAAACCTTTTTTAATAGGTTCTAGACCCTGCCACCCATGTACTACTTGGTGTCTGCAATTTGTATGGCATCAAAAGTACACACCCATTGCTGATAGAACAAATTACTCACTGTAGTAATGATTTTTTTTTTTCTTAGGTGTGTATGTGTGAGTCATATAATCCGTTCTTACTTCCCCTTGTAGAAGTTACATAAAAAGGGTTCTTCTGGTCATTATATTGAATGTTTTAAAACTTTTCTTGCATGAGCATTTTAAAGTTTAAATCGTTGCAGTTTTTACAGTGTTTTCATTTTTGGAATTTCCCATTTCTTATTGTGTTTGCATGTCTTACTACATAACATAGGTTAGGTGAGGTTTCATTAATCTCTTCTGCTGTTCAGCTAGAGGTCTACCATTCGACTGTCAGGGGAGCATGACCACACTGCAGAGTTAGAATTTTAATATTCTAAGGTTCGATCTTCAGCACAACAACTCTGGGCTGAGATGCTGAAATATACCCTCTAGAAGAAACATGATTACTATGATTACTATAGGGAGTAATTTTTTCTTCTGCCCCCCCCCCCCCAAGATGCTCCTGGAATATTACTCTTAATTTCAGTGAGCCTTTTTCTGGTTATATAAATATGCTAAATAAATAGTGAACAGCCAAAATGCATTTAAAACAAAGTAGTGTGTCTGGGAGGAGCAGGTAGATCTGCTGGGCCTCTGATTCCAAGAGGATTTTCCCTTCATCAAAAACAGGAGCGGAGTCCATAAATTGGGTAGTAATATCACTTTATAGTAAATGTTAAGGCATTGTTATGCATGGATTTCCATGTTCTCCCAAATGCTGTAGCACCATAGTGTACCAAAGACTTGTCATTGTACTCAAGTAGCTACATCACAGTGGACACCACAGACCAGCCATTTCTCCCTCTCACTGCTCACCCACCTATTTCTCCCCAAGTAAAAAACAACTTACCCTTTTGTGCTTTATTTAAAAATAAATCCACCTTGCACCAAGCTGCTAAGTACTCACCCTAAGCCTAGAGTAGTAACTTGACATTTGTGAAACATTATAAATGTGTTTTCTTCCACTAAAAAGTCCAATGCCAGGCTACAATCCTTTCTCTCTAAGTGCTTCTGTTTCAGTGATGCTTTTTCAATCATCAGAAGCAGTCAGAGAGAGAGAGAGAGAGAGAGAGAGAGAGAGAGAATCTCTATTTGGCTTGGAACTTTTCAACAAATAAAGATAAATTTATAGTCTTTCACAATTTGAGAGGTGCTTACTACTCTGGGTTCCTGCTGGGTATTAAGCAGGTGGCTGTAGGGTAGGTTTATGGTCTTTTACATAAAGCACAAAATGACAACTTATTTAGTTGGGGAGCAGCACTGCTGGGTTCTAATGTAATCATCACCATTTACTACATAAAGTAACAGGTAGGTTACGGAACAGACAAGGCTGTACTTCCATCTTGGGGATCTGAGGATAACCCAAGAACCACTTGAGCTTTACCCTCAAGGTTTTACATTAGATGAACTATTGTTGGGATGTGATGGTCATGAGGGCAGAGGATTGACAAAATGGACGACTAGGTCTGATTCAGATGCATAACTCATATGTGCCTAAAATGGATTTTCACCATGTTTTTGTTTGCTCGAGTGTGCGTGCCAGCCAAGATAATGCATTAGTAGCAAATTTGGAGATGCGGTCACTGTGGGCAAATGCAGGGCATGCATCAGTAGATGCGTCCCTCATTCCCCAATAAAGCAGCATGCAGGCACTGACACCAGCTATACGTAAAGTGGCCACCAGATCTAAGGAAAGTGCCGCTGCAATGAGAGGCAAGCTCAAATCATGCAGCGGCTGTCTTCTACCCTCCGGCGTGCCTTTCCTGGTGAGCAGTTCAGTAAACATGGCGGCACTGACTGCTGCCACGCAGAGTGCCCCAACCCACGTAATTTTCTGACGTGGGAGCCCACTCCCCATCGGCATAATGCCCCCCCTCCCATTTAAAGTGTATGCTGAGGGGGTGCCCAATCCCCCTCAGCATCATGGGCCCCCATGTTTTATGGCTCCTGGAAATTTCCATCTTGGCATGGTTTATTGCTCTTCTTTTTCCAGCGATGCCGCCTGTCTCACGTGGCAGTAATGTGCCCGAGACCACTGATTCAGCAAGTACTAGAGATATGAGCCTGATGTTCTGGCTGCCACTAAATAACTCTAATTCAGTATTTTTGTTTTATATGTGTGACAGGTCTAGCCAGCAGGAATAAATGTTTTTCTTTTAAAACTTTTCATTTCATCAAAGCACACACAGCCGTAAAAAGCACACAAATCACCTCAGATCATCAATGCTATAATTAGTAAAGACTAGCTGTTTTCTTGCAGAATAAGCCACTCAGTTAGCTCTCAGGTATTTGCTAAACTGTACATGTAGGCTTTACTGCTCACTGGATAAGTAAATTTACTGAAACTCGCAGCTCTACATTTTTAAAATTGACTCTAAACCAGTACTTGCTGAATCTGTGGTCTGGATACTTCACTGTTACATGGGACAGGAGGCATTTTATGGAAAAGAGGAAGAATAAACCATACTAAATGGAGATCCCCAGTAGGCTAATTTAGAAAAAGCTCCTAATAACAGACAAAGGGGAGGACATACTAGGACTACATACACAAATCAAAACACTCTGCACAACATATGTTTTTGCAAATTCTGGCTGTAGTACTCCTTTAAAAGAGCAACATGTCAGTTTTATCCAGGCCCTCTAAAATGTATTGACATTTACATGATGGTGTTGTACAGTCAGCAATAAACTGTTATTTCATTGCCATTGATTTCAAAATCAGTTTTCTTAACTAAATAGCAATGGGTTTGAAGCATGATGTTCTGTCATTTTCCAGCCAACTAGGCATGAACTGCAAGCTTGTTTGCATAGCATTGTGTTCTGCTATACATATAAGGGAAGCAGTCATCACTAAGAGCCCCACACCCAAGTGATGGTCTAGTCTCAATCTGCACTTTGTGGGCAGAAATATTTTTAAATTAGTGTTTACTGCAGTAAAATAGATTCTGTCAGGCCGATTCTGCTGACAGCCAAGCCGACATTTTCTGTAACCAGAAATCCCAAAATCCCCTGCACCTGATATCAGAGCAGAGCTTTAGTAATGGGAGATTCTATAGTCTGTAGTGATGTTAAAGCTTTTATAAGCTCGGGTAAGATTTTTGCCAGTCCCACTGTTCTCCCAGGGCTATGTACAGTCTTCTTTAACTGTACTTAATCCTTAAAGACCAGCAGGACCAACAGACAAAAGATCAGAGCTCATAAAAACTCAAATTGGGACCAGCCCCACACTAATATGCAAATTCAGTGCCAGCCCGGTGGCGCTGAGGGTTGAGGCACTGGACGTCACACCTTGTGCCATGTCAGCGGCCCAGGTTCAGGAGTGGACTCGGGTCACCAGGGGTTGGCAGGGGGAGAAGTGAATTGAGCATCTAGAGGACTGCTCTCCTATCCTGGGGTGGGTTCTGGGGGATTCCCCGCCCGATAGTGGCTCCTGGCAGAGGCTGGGAGGCACAACACCTTAGGCCGGGATAGCCAATGGGGACTGGTGTCAGTGAGCATCTGCGGGAGGGGCAGATGTGCTCCTTCTACACGCCGATGCCATTGCACGTCTACGTCAGGGAGCGGAACAAGGAAACTGGCCCTAGCTCCTGTTAGGCAAAGGTGGGTTCAGTGGGCGGCCCCCACACCCAATGTCAGTTCCTCCAGTCTGCTTCCGGTTCTCCTCCATGCCTGATCGCTCTATTAGATTCTAGATAGAGCACCAGAAGGAGTCGGTGGTCCCTCCCCGGGGGATTCAGAGCCGGGGGGTCGATTGGTCAGGTTGCGATAGAATGGGTGTCACTGGAGGTAGGTCTGGAGGACTTAAGGTGGGTGGAAGATGCCCATGCTGAGCAACACACTGGAGACAGCCCAGGGGCTAGAGAGAGGAGTATAAAATAGAGTTAAAAAAATATGCAAATTCAACCCTTAGAAAACTAATAATTAAAGTACAAAGCAACCAAAATGTAGCTCCTTAAACAATGAGTATCTCAATGCAATTAAAGTTTAATGCTGACTATACTGTATAACTACAAAGATGGCTAACAATCATAGTTACTTTGTTGCTAATCATATCTAAAAAATTTCTGAATGCAGCATTCTTTGCACGTCTTACACAGCTTCTGCAGAATGACAATAAGAGCTTCACAATTACATTCCTAACTATGCTTCATTGTTTGCAACTGTTACTAAGCTACTGTATGGTAAGAATAGCAAACAAAAGAAAGAGCACTGAATGTTAACAAGATAACAGGATTAGAAATATATTACTGACAGGAAAAAAAATCAATATTCAGCCCAACATGTACTCATGATTTGGGTTGTCAATAAAGGAAAATGACTTCAAAAGCAGAAAAATGTTAATAGCTGTTTTTAGAATGTCATGATTAATTACCCAAGGTTTTGTGCTCTTCCTGTTACACCCTGCTAATATACATCCTGTACTGCATCAAAAAAATCAATTGCTTTCCTGAACCAGTATTAGAATTTTAACACTTAGTTTTAGCATCTAATTTCCACATAACAGATTACCAAAGTACCCTTGTAAATACAGTGAAGGAATAATCACTGCAGTTTTGATTTACAACAATCTGTGTTTTAAGCAGACGTAGAAAATGGTCCAATCCTTTACAATGTGGATGTAGTTCTATTTATAATCTGTTTTAAGGATTCTTTCTCTCAGATTGAGAGTTTTAACTGCAAGTTATTTTCCTAGACAAGAACCTTGCAGACTGGTTTAGCATAGGGTTATGGTATATATCATCTGGGCAGAGTATGAGAACAGCTACAGTCATTAAAGAGCTAGTGTACTGCCTGGAATTAATAGTAATTTTCAGATGCAGTCTGCTATCACTTCCTATATCTGAAGTATTTTTATGTTTGCTTGCATGCATGTGCAAGAAACATAGTGCCATCATACGAGTTTTCTAGAGGTGTGTCAGCCTCTTCCAATTCAGTCAGTGTGTTTGCAGGCGCGGTCGCAGTGCGCCAATCACTGCTGCAGCTGTCTATGACATCAGGAAAATGCAGTGGCATACAGCTGAAAGGGAGAGCTCCGCTTCAGTGAGCAGAGCTCTCCACCCCCCCACACACACACGCAAGCACGCATATTGCGTGCTGATGCGCTCCCTCCCCCCCACGCACACACTGTGTGGCCGATGGGGTGCTCAATCTGATGGCTCACGCCCCCCAACAACAGCTGGCCGGGTGGCAAGAACTGTCATAGCCAGCGGGGTGCCCAATCACCATAAACTCCGACTGCCACGCCCCAAAAAAACTTTCCATGTGCTACGCTGGGCCCACCCCATTGTGGCAAAGCATGTTATGGCCGACGGGGTGCCCAATCCCGTCGGCTCCAGCCCCCAAACAGCCTTTCCAGCTGCCATGCTGGGAGCCCACCCAAGCGTGGCAAATGTCCGCGTCAGTCTAAAAACCTGTAAAGAAGAAAACCTTCTCAGGTCTCCCGCCCCCACAACCCGCACTCCACCCACTGCGCATCTCTGCCTCCCACACCCCTCACCCATAATTACTTCCGGAGTCCGTCATGGCGCTCTTCAGTGGACCGGAACCGTCTGCACTCTTCAAAGCCGACCACGAACTGAGGAAATGCCGGTAAGCTGTATAATGGAATAAATAGGGTTTTTTCAACTTTGTTGCATATCTCAGGCATTTTTGGGAATTTTGGGCCCAAATTTTCAACATGGGTTTTTTGGACCCCTCCTCATGAATTCTTGCACTGTCATGGCGTTAATCGGGCCGAAGGGTGATTTCGCAGTCACTGCGCGAAATCACCTTTCAGGACCCATTAACAAAATGACACTGCCAGTGTTCATAAGGTGGGCTCTCAAAAAGCCTATGTTGAAAATTTGGTGAAAAAATTCCTAAAAATGACTGTTTTACGAGTGTGCGTTGCGCAGTTCCTATGCACCCTCGTAAGTTCACGAATTTTCAATATTTTTACTCCCCAGATTTTCAACATTGCCATTTTACCACACCTCCTTATGACCAGTGCAGCTGTCATTTTTCACATCTCACCCAAAACATGTTTCCACCCATGTAGCGCACAATGGCACAATCGGTGTGTGAAATCAATTTACGGGACACATTAAGAAAATCACAGTGACACTGTTCATGAGCAGAGGTCTTAAAATGGCTATGTTGAAAATTTAGTGAAAAAATTCCTAAAAATGACTGTTTTATGAGCGTGCGTTGCAGAGTTCCTACGCATGCTCGTAAGTTCACAAATTTTCAATATTTTCACTCCAGATTTTCAACATTGCCATTTTACCACACCTCCTTATGAGCAGTGCAGCTGTCATTTTTCACACCTCGCCCACAACGTGTTTCCGCCCATGTAGCGCACAATGGCGCAGTCGGTGTGCGAAATCAATGTATGGGACACATTAAGAAAATCACAGTGACACTGGTCATGAGCAGAGGTGTTAAAATTGCTATGTTGAAAATTTGGTGAAAAAATTCCCAAAAATGACTGTTTTAGGAGCGCACGTTGAGCAGTTCCTACGCACGCTGGCAAGTTTGCGAATTTGTAATATTTGCACACCAGATTTTCAACAGTACCATTTTACTGCACTTCCTTATGAGCAGTACAGCTACCATTTTTCACATCTCGCCCAAAATGTGTTTCCGCACATGTAGCGCACAATGGTACAGTCAGTGTGCGAAAACAATGTTTGGGACAGAGTAAGAAAGTCACAGTGACACTGGTCATGAGCAGAGGTCTTAAAATGGTTATGTTGAAAATTTGGTGACAAAACTCCATAAAATGACTGTGTTACGAGTGAGCATTGCGCAGTTTCCACGCACCCTCGTAAGTTCATGAATTTGTAATATTTTCAGTCCAGATTTTCACCAGTGGCATTTTTCCACACCTCCTTAGGAACAGTACAGCTGTCATTTTCCACAACATGGCCGAAACATGTTTTCACACTTTCAGCGCAGAAATGCGTGGTCGCTGTGGGAAGTCATTGTTCGGGACAGATAAAGAAAATCACACTGACACTGTTCATGATTGGAGGTCCCAAAATGCATGTGTTAACAATCTGCTGTGAAAAAAATCCCCAAACTAGTTACATTCTGGTGTCGTTGCACAGTTTCTCATGCCTTCGTGACTTCACCAGTTTTTCAAGATTTTCACAGCAGATTTTCAACATTGCCATTTTTACACTCCCATGAACAGTACCGCTGTCATTTTCACATCCTGTTCGAATGTGTTTTGCACCTATGGTGCTAAATGCCGTAGTCGCTGTGCAAAAGCAGTTTTGGCTAACAAACTGATATTGCCACTGTTCATGAGGTGGGGTCACAAAACCATGTTGAAAATGTGGAGTGAAAATACCAACTAATGCCTGAGGCGTTAGGGTTTCCTATAACGCCTCACCCTGTAGAAATGACAGACATCAGGTGTGACTTGCGATTCTTGCCTGTAATGCTCATACTATTCCACCCCACCCATACCCTGCAGCCAGTGAGAGGCATCAAGGTGTGCCTCGGACTCTTCGGCCCAAACTTCACCCCATTCTCTTATACCGCACCCATCTCACCGTATTTCCTGATGGAATGGGGTGCGCATAAGGGCCAAAGACCCCAAGGCACAGTGACACTTGTCAGTGTCTGCAGGGTAGGGTGTGGTGAAATGGCGTTGCCGTTATGCCTGACGACCCAAAGGCACACCCCAATGCCTGCCACTATCTGCAGGGTGGTGGTGGAGTTGGCTTCAGTTCAATACTTCGCTGCTATTCCTATGATGCAGCTCTGTAACTCCTACACTACCAATGCCAGCGAGCAAACATTCGGCATTGACAAATGCTTGTTTCATTTTCTGTTTGCTAATTAGACGATTTTCCACCTGGCAGTACTGGGCTGATGTGTGGAGCAGCACTCTGTTTGGAGACTAAAAAAAGTCAGTTCTGTTAACCAAACTTCATCATCAGAAATGTGACAAAACACACTGAGGCACCACAATCTTTGCAGCTGAGCAGTGACTTTCACAAGTCACCAATCAAAATGCAGGTAATTGTGAGATGCCTGCGGTGTCATGTAAAGGAGAATAATCTGGCAGTGAGAAATGGTTCTCCTTGGTTACTAGTGACGTCACAGTCATAATGGTCTAAGTGTTGATGATGTAGTGGGAGGAACAGAACTGACTTTTTTTTAGACTCCAGAGTGCTGTTCCACACATCACCCCAGTACTGCCAGGTGGAAAATCTTCCAATTATCAATCAGAAAAAAAATATTTCCAATATAAATAGTGATAACTAACTGGAAGTGTGTGGAACAAAAACTTCCACAGGTGGAATGTAAGTGAAAGTCTGATTTTCACATTCGCAAAAGTTTAGAAATCTATTTCCGAACTTTCGCAGAAATTCCACCTGCATTGCCCGATTGCCCAAAATAAATAACATTTATCCCTGGTGGCTGTGGGTCCCTCCCCACCCGATCACCCATCTGCCTGATGTGTATTACAAAAATACTACCCTGGTGGTTAGCAGTCCCTCCCCCACCCGATCACCCACCACTCAATGTATATTTTAAACAAAACAACCCTGGTGGCTAGCAGTCCCCTCCCCCACCCAATCACATCCCCATGTCTAGCAGTAGTTAATAAACAACTAACCCCCAAACCCTATCCCCATATATTAAGACATATATTTTTCCTTCTTGGTGGTCTAATGAGTGACCCCCCCATCCCCGATCCCCAGTATGCAGTGTTTTTTTTTTTAATTCCTTGGTGGTCTAGTGGCCTCCCTCCCCCCTCCTACCACAGCAGGTAGTGCTCAACCCTGCTTCCCCATCCCAAAATGGAGCAGGCAACTGGCACAGCCCTCCGCTGTCCTCCACAGCCAGCTGCCCACTGAGTGAATGAATGAATGAGCATGCGCACAGCTCTTACAGTTTGTCTGTCTTCTTTTGTTCAGCATTTCTATTTCTAATTTAGCTTTCCTGGTTGTCTCTTCTCCATCTCCCTGTATCACTGCACTTTCCAGGTTGCTACTGGTGCATCTATATGATGCTAGAATTCTTTCTCACTGCTCATTTTTTTTAAAGCTGCTAGAGCCAAAAACAGAGGGCAAGAAATTTTCTTAATTTCTAGAATTACTCTAGCCAGTAGTGGTCTGGTGGCCCCCCTGCCCCCCACCCCACAAGCAGTGTAACCATTCCACTCCCCCTATCTGAACAGCAGCCACTGGCACAGTTCTCAGCTCTCCACGGGCCAGTAGCCCACTGAGATATGAATGAATGAGTGTGTGCACAGCAGCATGCACTCATTCACTCACATCTCGGTGGGCTGTCAGCCATGGGGGAGAGTGGAGGGCTGTGCCAGTGGGCTGCTCTGTTTTGGGATGGGGGGAAGTGGGATGGGACATTACCTGCCAGGGTGATGGAGTGGGGGGCCACTAGACTGACTAGCAAGGAATATGAAAAAAACTACATACTGGGGATCGGAGATAGGGAGGGAGCGGGATTCACTCACTAGGCCACCAGCAAGGGAAAAATATGTTTTAATTAATGGGGTTAAGGTTGGGGGGTTACTTGTCTACTGACTACTGCTACACATGGGGGGTGTGATCAGGTGGGGGGGGACTACTAGCCACCAGGGTTGTTTTGTTTAAAATATACATTGGGCAGGTGGGTAATTGGGTTGGGGAGGGACTGCTAGCCACCAGGTATTTTTTTTTGTTTATTTAATACACATCGGGCAGGCGGGAGATTGGGTGGGAGGGAGCGACTGCCAGGGTGTACTAACAATAACAGGTCAGATGGGGCAGAACAAGGCAAAACTTTGCCCAAAACATTCAGGAGTTTTCCAATCTGCCACAGGTGGAAGCTCGGAAACTTCTGCGAAAAGTTGCCAAATTTTCACAAAAGTTCTACTAAGGTGAAAATGGCAACTTTCACACACCACTGTAACTGACTACATCTAAAAGTTACCATTAATTTTAGGCAGTACAGTAGCTTTTTAACATGTTAATGCCATTACAGTCATTAGCAGTGATAGTGTGGCTCAGTAGGTTGTGCATTCGCCTCTGAGGCTAGAAAATTGGAAGGTTGTAGTTTCTATTCCAACATCAGGAATTTGGGCTAATATCCAATACTTACACTGTCATGTAGCAGTAGAGGGGTGAGTGTTGCACTGTTGAGGTGCCACCTTTCTGATGAGATGTGAAACCGAGGTCACCTTCTTTCCATCTCTGATGATTTCCAGATCAACATTAAAGATCATGCCATTTATCTTAAGAGATGGGGATTTGCCCCAGTGTCCTGGCCAACATTCCATAAAACTGGACATTAGCTGTCACAGCTGAGTGCAGCTTTCTGGTTGCAAGTTACTAATGAGTAGATTAAAGGCACAGTTAACTGCTCAGGCACCCTTTAAAGAAGGGTCCAGTCACTAGCAAAAAAAATGGTAGACCCTAACAGAAGTCACTGCATTTGATGAAAGTGGAATTGCAAGCCATCCCATTCTTCATAATTAAGCGTAGTTTCATGACAACAGGATTTTTTTCCCTTACAATTTATCCACAGCTGTGGTTTATTAAGGAACTGATGTAATTGTGCTCTGTTTGTGACATCACAGTCATTACCTTTTTTTAAAACTTTTTCTTTAAGTCATCCAGTGCTTACAATTAGTACATACAGGTTGAAAAATACATAACATCACTGTCATCTCTTTTTTTCTTGAAATGTTTTTATTGGTCAGAGCTTACAGTTAGTGCATACATTGTCAGTAGTGCTATTCCACTACTCTCTATGGCCCCTATGCATGTATGTGCAGTGCAGAGACACTCCGCACCCATTGCACCCCCCATGTGGGATGCACAAAGGGGGGTGCACAGCTGCCACATACCTGACCCCTGGCCCTGCAGACTGCAATGCACTGGTGGCAGTCTGGGGGCATGTCAGCACTACACGCAATGCACTGAGGCATGTTGTGCTGGCCATGGGGGTGTGGAGGAGGGCGCAGCTTACAGCAGGTGGGACCCTTCCAAAACACACTGTGCAGCCCATCAGGTTAAACCCGCCAGATGCAGTGGCACCAGGACCCAACCACCGGGGCCGCCCCTGCACCCTGAGGCTGACGTGGAGGGCTGGGGTGGCTTCATGGCTGAGTGCCCAGCCATGTGAGCAATGTGTCCATTGCAGACACAACCTGATAGGTGTGCACAGTCGCCTGGCCCCTGAGTGCTGCCTGACCCACACACCCCACTGCCACATTGCTGCCCCACACCATCATTGCCTAGCATACCCACACACGTCTGATGCGGGCCCTCATAGTCAGGTCTCGCACCCCCACCAATGCCAGGTCTGAACTGCCCAGCCTGCCTGCCTGCTGGTATCACCGGAGACCTGAACCATCCCCCCAGAAATGCCATCACTGTACAGTGGACGCCACCTGCCATGGGGCAAACACTTCCACTCTCTACTCGACAGTCGGTGCCCGACCCCGGACTGCCAGCAGCACTGCCCCCCCCCACACACCACCATGAGGAGGGCAGTGCCACTGACTGTCTGGGGTTGTGACACCGACTGTTGGGTAGCAGGATTGGGCAGTGCCGCAGCACGTTGGAAGGGCCGAATGGGCTCTGCAGTTGTCCCAGGGTACCAGGTCTGGGGGTCGTCAGGCACAATGGTTCTGGGTGTCATCCAATGTAGGTCCAACAGTGATGCACTGGGCTCTTCTGCACTTCATACCCTGTCCCAGAGTCCTCCGTGTGACCTGCAGAATGTGTACCATGGCATCGGCCTCTGCTGATGTCTGTTGGGAACTAATGGTACTACAGAGGCATGCTATGTGTGTGTGTGGGGGGAGGTTGTACCAGAGGGTGACAGTAGGTGGCTGTACCAATGTGTGTGCGGGGGAGGGGGATTCCAGGGGCCACAAACATTAGGGCATAGTTGTGCAGATCCAGGTGCCTATTCACACACCCAGACCTGCGCCTCCTTGCGCAACTGATCTACTCTGGGACCAGTGCTGGGCATCTTATTGGATGCCCATCTGGATCTGCGGCCCTGCCCCTGGCCACTCTGTGGAGTGCTGCATGCCAGGAGACATGCCCGCAGACAAGTCGCAGCCATTGTTGACTACCGGCAGCGTGCACCTGTCCGCAGGAGTGCAGGATACATGCCTTTGGTGCATACTTCCCACCTGATCATGTATAAGCACCACTATCAGTAGTTCTAGTCACTGGTGGGTACACCCGTGTTTTAATTCTGTACTCCATAGCGCTGTAACCTTCCCCAACATGCACTGTGCACTTTACTATATTCTTGCTCACTTAACCTCATATCACTGCGATGAACCATGCTGTTATTTATCTACTTGTTTGCCACATTGTTCTTGCACCTTTAATGTTGTCTATGTGACTACACTCTGTTCTGTAATTTTATTCTTTCTTTACTCCCCCCCCCTTGCACAAGGAAATGAGACTTGACTCAGTGTGTCTTTCCTGGTTACCAATTTTTAAGTAAATAAATACATTTCCAGTACTATCTCTATCATCTTCCCAACTACATTACCATGGACAGCTGTTTCAACAATGGTTAACTCCTGTATGTCACAAGCTGATGATTGTAGCATTATTTTCCAGTAAGTGATCTACATCATGCAGAGATCCTGTTTTAAAGTAGTTGTCCTTAATAATAAAGGACAGACGGAATAGAAATTCAATTTATCCTAGAATGTTAAGCATTATTTTTTTGGTTTTTGTATTTTATAATGTGTGGCCCAAGAAAGCACATGGAGCCAAAACTCATTTTCAGGTGTATCTCGGCAACACAGGGAGGTAAAGTGACTGTTCAGGGTCACATACAGTAGTATGCAAGTGGAGTTTGTGGGCATCAAACCCAGGTCTGCTGGATGTACCAAGCTTGTTCACAGCTTATTGCTGTAACTTTTAAGCTATACAGCCAGCTATGTATCTGATATCATTTGATATGCTATAAAATATAATCTGATATGTAATTTGATATGCTATAAGATATAATCTGATATGATCTATGATATAATTTTTTACAACAAAGAAGTTTATTGTTTAACGAGTAATATTGTTACAATAAAAAAACATTTCTTTCTCTTATGGAAATACATAGATAAAAAAACATTCTTTAATACACTAAAATCATATGCAGTATTTACATATTTCATTATATTCTACATATTGCACTATCGTTGTGGTTTCCTGCACTTTCCCCATTTCTAACTAGTTAAATATTTTATTCTAGATTTACTCTTGTATTATTCATGTCATTGTTTACTCTCTTAATTCAACCTCTACAACTCTTTGTGTTCTACCTTGGTTTCTCTTTTATGTGCAATCTTTGTGTGTCAATTATCTTGAGAAAAGATATCACATTTTCAGAGTTTTTATCGACTCTGAGTCAAAAGAGTAGCTGTCATCACCTGGGGGTTATCTTCTATTTGTCCCAGAGTGTACCCCAATGTCTTATTTCTTTCTTTTTCATAGGACATAGAATTAATAGATGCGCTATATCGTCTGTATCTAAGTTACATTTACATTTTCTATTGGAATCATCATATAATGTTTTACGAATAATGGGCCAGATATTCAAAACTTTGCCCCGGGGCTAAATTAGCACTGCCTGGCGGGCAAACTTAGCCCGGAGCACAAAGCAAGCCATATTCAAAAGGAATAGCCCAGGGCAAACAGCCTCTGAATATAGCATGGGAATGAGGCCGGGCAAACTGGGCTGGGAGTGCAGGGCAAACTTAGCCCTGGAATAAGACAGCTCTGAATATGGCAACCAGGAAGTGCAAAGCACAACAGCAACACAGTGCACAGAGATGCGAAGGTAGGTAGAGTTGAACTATGTGGCCAATGTGTGTGCCAGCAAATGCGTGGACCCAGTACAGCTGCAGGCAGCAGCATATGTAAAAGTACATTGTGCAAAACTGTCAAATATTCCCCGAACTGTTTGCGCAGTGCTAACACATTTGCACGGGTTTAGCGCAGGGCTAAACCATTAGCCTGGTGCAAATATGTTTGCCCGGCGCTAAACTTTGCCATATTCAAAAGTGACATGCAAATGAGCCTACTTAGGTAGTCTGTGGGCAAACATCCAGATTAGCATCTCATTATGCCCTGATTTGCATGCAGTTTGCGCCGGGCTAACTGTTTAGCCCTGCGCTAAACCCGCGCAAATGTGTTAGTGCTGCGCAAACAGCTTGGGGAATATTATACAGTTTTGAACACTACTTCCCCATGCGCCGCTACCTGCAGCTGTACTGGGACAACACAGCATAGGCACAAATGGTGGTGGTGCTGCATGCAGCTGTCACACTGTAGGTTATGCTACAGTGCACAGCAGACACTACAGTAGCAAGGGAGCCAGTAGTGTGTGGACACAGCAATGCCTATGGTGTGTAGGGCAGTGATGAGGACTGCACTATGCACAGTGAGAGGCCCAACCTGCAGGTGTTTACTGACAGTGAACATTACTGTTACGCTGTTGTGTGACCCACAGATGCTGCACCTCTGGCATGGGATGCTCACAGTGACATATGCATGTCCGGCTTTGTGTGCTGTGGCAGTTGTACAGCTGTGCGGTATGTGGCCGAGGGGCATATATCATCCGAAAGGCACACTGGTGTTGGGGTATGCCCAATTCTGGCCCATGTGCACTGCATGATGTGTCCCAGCCTTGTGGCCACACCTTGCCTGTGGCACAGCTTGGCCACCCATACACTCTCCCCTCAACATCCTCCATGCCCACAGTGCTGCATGTGTGTGCTGGCATCTGTTGATGTCCACAGAAGTGTGGTCCACAGGTGTGTGCTGTATGACCACACTGCCATGCTGTCCACTGGTGGCAGGGTCACCACTTATTGCCTGGCATGGCTGGGACTGGTGGCAGATGATGGCATCATTGTGATGCCATCAGTTAGCAGCATGATCCCTCTATGTTTGGTTTTGTCTATGTTTCATATTTATTTATTAGGGTCACGCAAAACCCATGCAAACACTGCGCAAAGCCATAGTGTCGCACAAAGCTGATTGCCCACGGTTAAGACAAGCTTCTCCTGGGCAGTAATGTGCACCACGCTAAGTCGCGCAAAACCACTTTGCGCGGCGCTAGTCACTGAATATAGCATTGCACCTGTATTCATGTCAGTTTGCCCCTTGCATACATTATGATTTTGCCCAGCACTAATGCAGTTTGCCTGCGTTATTTGGCCTTTTGAATATAGCAGACCCGCACTAATCCTACGCTAAACCTTCGCAAATGGTTTTTGCCCAGCACAAAGTTTTGAATATCTGGCCCAATGTGTTCTAATCTCTCGCTTTTGTGGTACTCTAACCTGTACTTTATAGATTTCTTCTATATGGATTTTTAATTTTTATTAAATACTTTTCTAAGCCAAAAATCTGTTTATTCAAAGTTAGCCACTTACCTATTTTGTACTCTGAGCCTCATTCCATATCCCTTATTCATATCTCCATATATTTATTCTAGTGGCTTTATGTCTATATCTGCAATATTTTGTATAAGCCCATAAGGTTTAATCCAGTTTTCTATTATTTTTACTATTAGGAAGGTAATTTCCTATCATGGTAAGCAATAGCCTCATCTAAGCACTATCACACTGTCTTGGGAGATGTTGCTCTTGCATATTATATACTTTTAAAAAGTATAAAATTATTCTTTCCTGAATTAGGCACTCAACAAATACCTGTCCCAGTTCAGCTCTAATTAGTGCTGCCGGTGACCCGGGTAGTAGGCCTATTAATGTTCTATAAAATATATTAATGGTCTTCTCTATTTTATTATTTTTTTTTTTAATTCCAAATTTCACCTCCATATAGGATTTGGGACCTTATCTTGGAGTTTATTACTTTTATTGGTACTTTTATTAAACTCCCTCCAAATTTGCAAGAAGAACTTAAAATGGCCAGCATGAGTTTTTTTGGGATTTTGCTTCTATTTCCTTTATATGATCATTCCAAGAGAAGTTTTCATTCATATTAATGCCCAGATATTTGAAATCACTCACTTGTTCTAATGTGTAGTTATCGATTCTTAAGTTATAATTTTTCTTACCTTTATTTCCAAATACCATAGTTTTGGTCTTCTTGTAGTTAATTCTCAATTTTGCCTTTTTACATTCTTGATGAAATGCTTCAATTAGTCTTTTAGCCCCTAAATGGCTTGTTGAAATTAGCACTACATCATCCGCAAAAGATAAGTACAGTGCTGTTTACCAATTTTGGGCATATGATGTTCAGGTCTATATAATTTGGTCAAAATTTTGTTTATGAATAAACGTAATAAAATTGATGAAAGAATACAGCCCTGTCTTACGGCCCTGTTCCCATTTAATTCTTCAGTGTATTCACCCTTGCTATTGTACCTGATTTTGATTTGTTTTCTTTATACAAAGTCTTTAATAGGTTTAGCATTGCCGTTTCCATTCCCAGTTCTTCTAGACACATCCAGAGCCAATTTCTATCGATACTATCAAATGCCATTTTTAAATCTATGTATGTACAAAATAGTTTTTCTTTTTTGATTACTGAATATTTGTGGATTTAATGACTTAGTACATAGCATTGATCTATTGTTGAATGTTTCTCCATAAATTAGGCTTGTGCTTCATCTATTACGGTATTTCATTTATCTAATCCATTATTCTGTCATTTAAAATTCTTGTAACTTTTTTTGAGTGTTATCCAATAAACGTATAGGTCAATAGCAGGCCGGATCCTGTATTTCTCCTTTTTTGAAACTGGGACAATGATTGCGCTTACCCACGATTTTGGTATGTTACCTGTTTCCACAATTTAATTAGTCTATCTAGAATTGGTATCCATAAGTCTAAATGATTAATGATGATATCTGTTGGTATGCCATGTGTCTTTTGAATTTCTTGATGGAATAATATATTTCAGATTCATCTATTTTTTTTCCTTAGTGGTAACCATTTGTTATTTATTTGTTCTTGGATAGTTATATTATCTGTGTTATCTGTGTTAAAGAAAAGTTTTAAAATGCTGAATCCACTTTGCAGGTTCTTTAAATGCTTCAACTTATCCTATTGTCCCTTGGGCCTTTTGTTACCAATAACCAGAATTTTGTGTTGTCTTTTTGTGTTTTCTAGTTTTATCCATAGCTCCAGTCTATATTTGTCCTTGTGGGTCTTGACTAGTTTATTGAATTATTTTCTGAGTCTATTAAGTTCTTTTCCATTTTCAATATTTGGGTATTTTTTTGTTCTTCATGACTGTAAATTCAATGTTCCTTTGGCCACAGCACATTCCTCTCCAAACCAGGGGGCTCCATGTTTTTTCCTGTAGATATTTATTTCTTTATGTACTAGATTATGTAATTGTCATATTAAATTTTCATAGTTAGTTATACATTGTTCTTCTGATTCTATGAACTTAATCATTTCAAATATGATTCCTCTTACTTCCATTGTTGTTTTGAAATTTCTATGGTTTATTTCTTCCCAGCAGACCCCTTTTCTAGTTTATGTCATTTTTGGCCCTGCCTCTATTTGATTTAATTGCATATTGTTTTGGTTTTGTCCCATTATTACTTGTAATTCCAATGGAAAATGTTCACTTTCCCCTCTAGCTCCTATTATCATATTGATAAAATCTTCCACCATATTTATACTAATTCAAATCATATCTATTATTGAGGTACCTCTGCTATTTATAAATGTGTAGCCACCATTGCAATCTGAGATAATTCTACCATTAACTAAAAGAAAATTCCTTGTTCTAAAAATGTTACATATCCTTTTTTCCATTTTGTTGTACTTATTGTCCTTGGAACGTCTGGTATCTTTGAGTCTCTCTTTGTTGCAAATTTTTATAACCTCTGAGACATCTTTTGTAATAGTTGGTAGATTACCCACTCTTGCATTAAAATCTCCTAGAACAATTATTCTGGTTAGTGAGTTATTAACTATTTCACTGTCAATCATACTTTCTAGATGATCAGTGATTCTAGAACTTAAGATGTAATACTTTGACAGAGGTATATAAATATTCAACAATATTGTTTCCTTATCATGGCTCTTAACCCTTATCCCCAGAATATTATCCTTTTTTTTATATTAATTTCTGAGAATGTATCATTTTAACTCAGTCTACTCAAAATTACCAGTCCCCCTATGTTTTGGCCACATTTCCTGTTTCTTGTAATGCTTTTACAATAAGATTTATAGCCATTTAACACAGGCTCATTTCCCCATGTTTCTTGTATACAAATTAAGTCAAAATTGTTAAGATATTTAATAACCTCCTTGTCAGCTAGTTTATTTTTGATGCCAGATATGTTCCAAGACAAAACCTTGGGAAATTGACATTCCATTTTCTCTTTTGCATTGCCTAGCTGTTTTTTGTCTGATCAGGCTCCTACAGATGAATCCAATAATGAGAATCTATTTACATTTTCAAGCATTTTCACCCATTCGGGTTTCTCATTCGGTGTTCCTCTGAGACCTAACTGTCCATTATCTTATGATATGATCTGAAATGCTATGTAGCTGGGTTCTGCTGATGCTAACAGTGATGTGTTTTTTTTTTGTTTGTTTTTTTTTGCCTGGCAACTAAAGCCCCTCATTAAAGTTTATTCCAAGTTACAAAATGCAATGGAGATGTCTGACTGGTTACAAGAAATCTGAGTTTTGACATATTCCTAGTGCACTGCACCTGCTCAGAACTTTATTGTCCATTCACAGAGCTCTTTTTGGATGTCCCTTTCTGCTGTTTGGATCAGCTCTCAAAAGCAAAATCAGCCATTATTATTGCTGATGTTCTGAGATTGATTGATTGAGTGAGTGACTTATTGATTGATTTAAAAATGTGTAACTGTGAAAGGCACACTGAACTGTGGCTTGTTTCCAGGTGCAACCCTGGGGGAGGGAAGGTGAGTACAGATACTATAAAATTACAACAGACATCAGTATGTAGTTACTTAGACAACTTTACAGGTGCAAGAGCAGAATGATGATCAAGCAGATAAACAACACCATAGCAGTGATATGTAGACAGGAGTGCAACTAATTTGATTACATTTGGCATGGAAGAGGTAGAGGGTCATGTCAACATCCAGAGTGGAGTAGATGGGGGACTAATCAAATGCAGCAAGGTCATTTAGGAGGGTGCTAGTATCAAGCAGCCAGAGGGACTTGGAATGAATGTATTTGGGGGCAGATGCAGTGGACCTACTTTTCCTGATACATTAAGTCTTACAGTGGTCACTGAAGGAATCTGTCAGAGATGCTGGCTGCAATGATATGGTAGGGGTGGGAGGAGAGCACTCAGTCCAGAAAAGAGTGGTTAGGGGAGTGGGGACTGAGCTGGGTGGTTCATAAATTAGTTGAGTAAGATATAGGGACTCAATCCTGTGAGAGGTATGCCTGGAGGTAGGGGAGAGCCAGTTGATCTTAAAGTCCCCAAGGAGGATGAGCTGACTGGAGGTGACATGGGAAATGAGACATGAGAGGAAGTTGACCAAGGAGGAAGGAAATATTTTTAGGAGAGGCATAGAAAACACCAACAAAGATGGAAGACTTCAAGGGAGGGATAGTTCATCTAGAAGGAGCTTGTGAGAGGATGGGATGGACTCTCTGAAAGTGATGAAGCAGGACAGGGTCTGACAGATATAAAGGGCAATACCACTACCACTCTTGCCACCATCCTGGCAGAAGAGATGATAGGCAGGGAGAGCCAAGCTGGAGTTGGGTACCCTGAAGGAGAGCCAAGATTCAGAGATACACAAGACACTAGCAGAGTGCTGAGAGATTCAGACTTTCAGGGGTTGAGGTTAGGGGAGGAGGCTCCTAGCATTTAGGTGGAAAATGCTGAGGCTTTTAAGAAGGGTGGGGAAGAGGGGAGGGGAGAGGAAAGAGGGGGCCAGGGCTGGATTCAACATTTCCAGCTAGCAAGGGGATGGGGAAGGAAAAGAAGAAGGAGAGTGGAGTGGAACATCTTCCCCCCTTGAGCAAAGAGGAGACGGGAGGGAGGAGAAGGCACAGTGGAGGAGTTCAAGATTTAGGGAGGGGGCAGAGAGGAGTCCAGGGTGGATGGTGGGGTTAGAGTAGGGTGAAGGGAAGGAGGGGAGGGGAGTAAGCAGAGGGAGAAGGGGAAGGTGGGGTCAAGGGAGTGAAAGGAGAATTGAGGGAGAAAAGGTAAGGGATAAGAGGAGAAGGCAGGGGAGGAGGACAAAAGAGGGAGGGGGAGGTGAGGGGAGCATGACAATTCACTCCCGACTATTCGCTCCCTACAGATTCAATACCGACAACTCGCTCCAACGAAAGTTCACCCCTGTAACAATTCGATGTAACATCAATTCGCACCCGATTGCCACAGGGAAATAAGGGGGGAGAAGAGTGAAGCAGAACTGGAGGGTAATGAACATAATTAGGTATAACCAGAAGCAGGTGACTTTACCTAGGTAAATGAACAGCAATTACAGTAACAGTGAAACAGATGCAGCAGGCAAGACTGCAAACAAGCAGTGTAACTAAAGCGGCTGCAAACATTGAGACAGCAACTAGAGCAAGCTAGGTGAGCAGAATTAAAAAACAAAGTGGCAACAGTTGCAGGAGCAATTAACCAGGCAGAAATTCAATAAGCTACAGGGCTATAAAAACTGACTAGACAAGTGTAGCAACACAGGCTATAACAATACAAGATTACAGAATTATAGAATAACATTGGCTAATTAAAGCAGCAATTCAGAGGTGAGCAGAGCAGGTTAAGGTATAACTTAAAAATCCAAAAGTATAACTAAACTTAGAAAATAGTCACAAAGTCCAGTACCAAAAGTAAAGTTCAAGGAGACCCAGATAGGGTGCAAGAAATAACTAACGTTTCAGCCTAAAAATAGATAGACACAAAGTGCAGCACAATAGGCAAAGTTCAAGTTGATGCAGATAGGGAGTAGACAGACTACCATTTCAGTATTAGTGTGAGTCGGTTACCATGCAGTATCTGAAGTGGTCCAGCAGAGAGGACAGGCAGTCAGTATAATCAGGGCCGAAGCAGCAAGACCGGCCAACGACCGACACCAGGCTGATTCTAGGTAGACTCCTCAGTGTGATGCCTTTTGTGCTCAGTCCTTAGTGTGGAAGGAACCCTCATGAGGACCCATTCAAGCAGGCATGGGACAGGCATTGCGGGATACTCAAGCAGTCAGCTAAGTGGAGGGAGGATAGGAAAACAAGGGCAGACTTGATGGATCATAAGGTCCCCATCTGCCAACAACTTCTATGTTTCTGTGTAGGACAGCTTTAAGAGGTTGTACAGGTCCGTGGGTTGAAGCAGCAGTGGCTCCAGCTTGGCTATCAAACAAGATAGGAGGAGGAGCTTGCTACAGTGCTGTCCAGTGATTGGTGGTCCTACAAATCCAGCAGAAGCACTGTGTTGCAGGACACTTGAGCAGGAACTGGGATTCTGGTGGCTTGGAGTGGGGAAGGAGATCCAGCTTAGAGGAGTGCCCTTCAGATCCCCATCGGCAATGCAGAGGTACGACACTGGTAAACTATAGCTCTGGAGAGATCACTTAGAGAGCCCAGAGTTTTTAAAGCCCTCTGTGCAGTTCCTTAGACCATTGGTGGAAGCAGTGGTTGCTCCAGATTTGCTAGCAAGCAGAATAGGAGGTGTGGCTTACTACAGCACTCTTCAGCAACTGAAGATTTCACAAAATCTGGATGATGGGCTGTGTTACAGGAAACTTGAGCAGGAACTGAGTGTCTGGTAGTATGGAGCGAGGGAAGGCAATCCAGCATACACAAGTACCCATCAGGTCCCTGGTAGCATTGCAGAGGTGCAGTGGTTGTGAAATATAGCTCTGGCATCTTGCCTCTTCAAAATGTAACCACATTCAATGCAATTAAACATATTTGTATGTATAGTGCCATTCATTGTGCAGACCACAAAATGTGCAGTAATTTACAGCCAGTGAACAAACAGCACATTCATGGTTTGAAAGCAAAACATACACAGGTCTAGAAATATACAGGTCTAACAGTCACAAGAAGTCTCTCATAAACAATATGGAGCAATATAATCCTGATCCCTCATTACAAATGCCACACATCCCAGAAAATAAAATCTTAGGATGTATGTAAAGGGGGTACTAAATATGTCAGCATAAACTGGTCCAGAACTGTAGAGGAGAATAATGAGGGCAGAGCTGCTATGTACATTGTCTGGGATGTATGGCTTGGATAAGCAGCAGAGTCACATCTCCATGCACTCCCAGAATGCTTTCCAAATCAATGCCCGGGCAACCGATGAGGTGGAACATGGAGATTTAGTGTGACTGGATGGTGCTTGTCTGCCCATCACATCTTGAAAGGGGCCATGTGTCCTCATCCATCCCTGCTTCCTCCTTTACCAAATCCTGTGTCCTTGGCAGCTGGTCAGGCCCCACCTCTAGGAACATGGCTGTTAGCCATTTCTCCCAATCATTTGGAGAAACTTGGGAAAGGGTTTGGAGAAACAGAATGGGAAAGCCGTGGTGGACTGTACAGTCTCCTGTCCCCAAATGTCCTGTTTTCTTATGTAAAATACATCCTTTGCAGGAAAGTGCAATTCATTTTAGAAATGTTTTGAAGTTCCTAACAAAAATGCAAAGTGAATAATGTAACAAAGAGCCACCATTCCTTCAGTCCCATCGAATGCCAGTGCTGCATGCTTCATTCTGGTTTGTAGGGATCTACTAGGTGTTCATTCATGCTCAGCTCCTCGGGTCTTTGCTGGCTGTAGTAGTAGTAAAGACTGTGTTGATAAATGCAGCTGGATAAGGAAAAGTGGAGAAGGAAAGCAACATCATGGGATGTTTCTGCATCAGGACCCACAAAGTGGCCCATCTTGTAAACATGGCTCTATGTCTTGTGCTTTCTTTTAATGTTTTTCTTTTTTTTTATTAATTTATTTTGATGACTGGGTAGGTGCACTGGTGCCAAATCGCCTTTTTCAAGCATGACTCAGATTTAAAGCAGCAGTACTAGATAATCAGGAAGTGATTATTAAAATTTTACTTTTTGTCTGGAAGCATGTAGCCATAGTTCTGGTTTCCATATCTGTAAATATTTTTCTCTAGTGATCTTTAGTTTTTTTTAGATATTTAAAATTTATTTTCATTGGTGTGGATCCACAGTAAACATGGCTGCTGCTTAATTTGCAGCTGAACTCCCCCCTCATGTTGCATCACGTCTTTACTTCCGTGGGACCCTGTGCTGCATTCTCACTGTCCCTGTGTAGCGCTGCAATTCATGTGCATGTGCGGTTGGCAGTAGAGGGTTCCAAACAAAAACAAAGAAAAATGGAGCAAATTACATGGTGATAGTACCACAAAAACAAGAAAGATTACCAGGTTAAGTGCTCAACAGAACACAGGAAATAAACTGTTACAAAAGATCCAGTGTTTGTTATCTAGTACTGCTACTTTAATTCCATCAGCTGAAATTCTACTGTTTTGATTCTTCTGAATATTAGAGCCACCTGCCATTTACAATGCCAGAAATTTGGTGAATGTTTTTAGGTTTCATGTCTTTAGAGTTACTGTTAAATGTGTGGCATCTTTAATAAATATATAATGTTCACAGTATCCCTTTTAAGAAAAGAGAATGGCAAGCCATAATTATATTGCATATGCAGAGCATTCACACAGGACAAATGATACTTTGCAGATAATGCAATTTTTTCCAAATTAGTTAGATTTACTGTTATTTTGCTAACTATTGGAATGGAAAAGTACCAGAAATGGAAAGGGACCTGGGGTAGTTATATCAGATGACCTAAAGGTGGGCAAGCAATGTGAGAAGGCAGTAAGGAGGGCTTGGGGGATACTGGTATGCATAGAGAGAGGCATCACCAGTAGAAAACAGGAAGTTGTTATCCCTCTGTACAGACAGTTGGTGAGACCCCATCTGGAGTACTGCATGTAGTTCTGGAGACCTGATCTCCGCAAAGACATAGGTTGGAGGCTGTCCAGAGGAGGGCAACCAAAATGGTGCAGGATCTGCACCAGAAGACATACGAAGAGAGACTAAAGGAGTTTAATATGTATACCCTGAGTAAAGGGGGGTATGATAGAAACTTTGGTACCTTCAAGGGAATCAACCAAGTCCAAGAGGTGCGATCTTTCAGAAAAGATGTGCAAGAACAAGGGGGCACAATCTGAAGATAGAGAGGGACGGCCCAGAGGTAATGTGAGGAAGCATTTTTTACGGAGAGGGTTGTGGTTGCATGGAACAGCCTTCCTGAAGCGGTAGTGGAGTCAAAAACGGTGGGGGAATCCAAGAATACATGGGACAGACATAGGGCAATTCTAGTGGGGGGGGGGTAGGAGGAAGTAGGCTGTTGGTTAACTAGGATCTGCAGCTTATCCATTAGGTAGGGAAATGGGCAGACTAGGTGGGCCAAGTGGTCCTTATCTGCCATCAGATTCTATGTTTCTATATTTATATTTCCATGTTTCTAAGTGACTGAATCACATCAATGTTCTACTGGTAGCAGAACAGAGCCTTGTGAAGGAAATAACTTTGGTAAACAGTTTGGTTTTCATTAATGCATATGCATCATTGCTAAAGACTGCAAAATATTAATAGAACAACAGTTACTTTATAACAGAAGAATATGTACATCAGACAAGGCTGCAGTTGTTCTTCACTCTTATTTTAAAATAGCTCAAAAGAATCTAGATAAAGCAACTATCCCCTATCCAGAGACAGTTTTAAAAATATATTAACAGTTCTGCATATTTCATATTAGCTTTTTGTGTTTGTCTTCCCTTATTCTTAACTACTGATGACATTTGCATGAAAATGAGATCTCTGTGTCTCAGACTTTGTTGCATCTTCCTTTTTTTCTCCACTAGAATCAATCATCAGTTTGTGAGATTATACTGTATTAATTTTCACAGCAATGTATTGTAGATGAGCAATATAACAAAAAAACCAAAAACAATTATGACTTCAACAGAGTGAAAAGCAGGAGGGTGAGAGAATATACGGAAGTCAGAGGCATTCACAGATAGATTGTTCTCTTGACCAGTGACAGGATCAGTTTCATCCAGGATCAGTTGATAAGGCCTCTGACCCCTGGATCAATCCGATCCAGGATCAGTTGGCAGTTCCACTGATCCATGGTTATTTGACAAGACCACTAACCCAGGATTGTGATGCTTGGCCAGCTGGTTATAATTATTGTATGATATTTGTAATATAAAAATATAGTATGTGATTGCCTCACATAAGACAGCCTGTGCTTCCATGGGTGTCCCCCTTCCCCAGGTTTCAGTGAAGCTACAGGATATGAAAACTGACCAAGAACCATTTAATTAACTGACTTCTTTCAGAATGGCATTTTATTACCATTTTATGACATTCCTAGGCTTTTAAACATAGGAACATAGAATTTGATGGCAGATAAGCACTGCTTGGCCCACTTAGTCTGCCCATTTCTCTACCTAACGGATAAGCTGCAGATCCTAGTTAACCAATAGCCTACTTCCTCCTACCTCCCACTAGAATTGCCTTATGTCTGTCTCATGCATTCTTGAATTCCCCCACTGTTTTTGACTCTACAACCTCCTCATGAAGGCCATTCCATGCATCTACAACCCTCTCTGTGAAGAAATACTTCCTCACATTACCTCTGAGCCACCCCCCCATCTTCAAATTGTGGCCCCCTTGTTCTTGCACATCTCTTTTTCTGAAAGATGCTACCCTCTTGGACTTTGTGGATTCCCTTGAGGTATTTGAAAGTTTCTATCATGTCCTCCCTCTCCCTTCTTTCCTCGAGGCTATACATCTTAAGCTCCTTTAGTCTTTCTTCATATGTCTTCTGGTGCAGACCCTGCACCATTCTGGTTGCCCTCCTCTGGACAGCCTCCACCCTGTCTATGTCTTTACAGAGATGGGGTCTCCAGAACTGTACACAGTACTCCAGATGTGGTCTTACCAACTGTCTGTACAGAGGGCCAACAACTTCCTGTTTTCTACTGGTGATGCCTCTCCCTATGCATCCCAGTATCCCCAGCCCTCCTTACTGCCTTCTCACATTGCTGGCCCACCTTTAGGTCATCTGATATGACTACCCCCAGGTCCCTTTCCATTTCTGTTGTTGTCAGTATCTCACCCCCATTGTGTACTCTTCCCCTGGGTTTTTGTTTCCCAGGTGCATTACTTTGTACTTCTTTGCATTGAATCTAACCTGCCATATATTTGACCATTCCTTCAACCTTGCCAAGTCCCTTTTCATCCTTTCCACCCCACCTTGCATATCAACCCTGTTGCAGATCTTTGTGTTATCGGCAAAGAGACATACTTTCACTTCCAGTCCCTCTGCAATGTCACCTATAAAGACATTAAAAAGGACCGGCCCCAGTACTGAACTCTGTGGTACCCCAAAAGTAACACCCTTTTCTTCACTGTAGATTCCATTTACTATTACCCACTGTGTCCTGTTGTCCAGCCAGTATTTTACCCAGGCTACCACCCTGGGACCCACTCCCAGGCTGGCTAATTTGTTTATTAATCTTTTGTGCGGGACAGTGTTAAATGCTTTTGTTAAAGTCTAGGTACTGTAGGCCATGTCCACAGTTCCTCCTTGGTCTACTACTTTGTTCACTCAGTCAAAGAAATCAATTAGATTTGTCTGACATGGCCTTCCTGCTGTGAATCCATGCTGCCTTAGGTCATGTGCCCTGCTGGCTTCTAGGTACTCAACAGTTCTTTCCTTCAGAAGTGATTCCATCATTTTCCCTACCACTGAGGTCAAACTGCCAAGTCTGTAGTTTTCTGCCTCTGTCTTGCTCTTACTTTTGTGAAGGAGAATCACATCCATCCTCCTCCAGTCCTCAGGAACCACACCATCCTCCCATGATTTATTAAAAAGGGTAGTCAGTGGTGTTACTAGTTCTTCCCTTAGTTCTTTTAGAATTCTGGGGTGAATCCCATCAAGTCCCATTGCTTTATCCACCTTCAGTTTTAAGAGTTCTTTCAGAACCCTTTCTTTTGTGAAAGGACTAATATCAAACCCCCTATCTAGAGTGCTTCCATTGACTGGATTAGGTATCTCCCCCTGCTTTTTCATTGTGAATACTGAGCAGAAGTATTTGTTCAGTATTCCTGCATTTTCACTGTCGCTCTCTGCCCAACCACCTTCCTCTTTATTTAGCATCAGTATCCCTGCCTTAGTCTTTCTTTTCTCCCTAATGTACCTATAAAAGGTTGTATCCCCTTTCTTAACCGAGTTGGCTATCTTTTCCCCGGTTTGGGCCTTTGCTATTCTGACTGCCTTCCCCGCTTCCTTCTGCTTTAACTGGTACAGTTCTCTGTCCTGCTCCTTCTGTGTTTCCTTATACTTCCTGAATGCTATCTTTTTCTCCCTTACCTTCCCCGCCACTTCTTTTGAGAACCGTAGTGTTTTTTTCTTTCATTTTGATTTGTTTATTTGCTTCTCACAAAGGCTTGTTGCCTCTGTGATGATGGTTTTGATGTTTCCCCATTGTTGCCCCACCTTCTTGCCAGTTTGCTAGTGCTTTTCTGAGGCACTCTCCCATTTTGACAAAATCAGCCCTCCTGAAGTCCAGTACCTTCACTTTTGTATGGCTTGACTCTACAATTAAGTTTATCATGAACCACACTGTTTGGTGGTCGCTTGTTCCCAGATGGCTACCAGCTTCAAGATTGGAGATCCTCTCTCCATCCCCATTTGAGAGTACCAGGTCTAAGATTGCTCCCCCATGAGTGGGTTCCAAAACTAGCTGTCTGTGGCATGCCCCCTGTAGGGCATTGAGAATGGCCCTGCTCTTGGATGTGGCTGCAGCAAAGGTGCTCCAGTTAACATCTGGCATATTCAGGTCCCCCATCAGCAATATCTCCCCTTTCTGTGCCATCCCAAGGATGCCTTCCATGATTTCCTTGTCCATTTTCCTCCACCTGAGATGGGGGTATGTATACAACCCCTGTGCAGAGTGTGGAGCCATTTCCAGTCTCCAGGGTGACCCACAGTGCCTCCTCCCTGTTTACCCTTTAGTTCTGTTGCTTTGATCCCTTCCCTTACATAGAGAGCTACTCCTCCTCCTCTTCTTCCCTCCCTGACCCTCCTGTAGAGTGTGTACCCTGGTATGTTGACATCCCAGTCATGGTTCTCTGTGTACCATGTTTCTGTGACTGCCACGATATCCAGGCATCCCTCTTCCATCAAGGCCACCATTTCGGGGAGCTTTTTACCTAGATACGGGCATACTCATTACCCTCCATTTTTTTATTTCTTTATTTGTTTTTGCCCCATCCCTGTCCTTACTGCCTTTGTCTTTTTCTCCATTTACCTCATGCCCATCTCCCTATTGACTGCTCTATCTTGGTGTTCACCTCACTAACTACCTTGCTTTTTTCTTGGGGGGGGGCTAGGATTTCACTTCTCCTTTTTGAAGTGCTAACCAAATGTGACTTTATGACTTCAGAAACAGGACATCATTAGGCTGATTCCTGTTAGCTTTTTAACACATTGGTGCCAGTGTGGGATTGCTAAGTTCAAAGGAAACATGTATAATTAAGGAGTTGTATATAGGAAATGTCTTTTTTCTTCTGATGGCACCTTATTTAAAATACCTTCTGATAGGAAATATTTTTTTGTAATTTTATATTCTAAAAGGAGGAACTAGATGACTCACAGAAGGGGTGTGGAGACACAGAGTTTAAAATGATACTTGTGTCTGAAATGCAGGTCATATATCATTTTGGGACTCCAGAGAGACACAGCTCTCTGATCTAACTTTAAATGCACTTCCAGAGGTAATACCTTAGGCAGCAAAAATCTAAATGTATTGTGGTAGCAGTTTGCTTTGTAATTTTCCCTTTTTTTATGTGATTGTGAGCTCTTTGATATATTGTTCTGTGTTTACATTTTTCATATTTTATCATCTTTTAGTAAAGTACATATTCTTTAAGATTCTGCCTGGGTCTCCTCCATCATTTTTGCATGTGGAGTGCCTGTATTTTTAAGTCTGATGACTGTTCAAGGGCTTGATGGTGTTACTAAGCTTGGTAAAAGGTAAGAATATACCTAAGGTCTCTTATAGAGTTTTAAGGGTTCATTTTGGATACCTGGTTAGGTGCCCTTATGTGAAAGATATATTGCATCCCCCGAAGTGAATATTATCTGAGCCTGTACATTTTGGTACGCTAGCATAAGGTTCACAGTTTGAATCCCCCCCAGCACTTGAGACTAAAGGTGATTCAGACCCAAAAGCAGACAGAAGGGTTACCCTGTCTGTTACCTGTTCACACTATTGCGCTCTGAGATTGGCACTGTGGGAGCAGAGAGCCTGACCTTCTGAGTGCATTTGCTATAGATTTGGTTGGCAGCGGTGTGATAAATATGGTAATACACGCTTGAACTGTTCACTGTGTCAGCTTAATACTGTATAGCTCACTTGCAAAAGAAGGCAGTGATTTTTTTAAAAAAGAAACAGAACTGCATCATTTTGCTTAGTCAAAGTTTCTTCTGGTTTTACTTTTTTTTTCTAAAGTGCAAGTTAGAGTAGCTGTAGTTAGGGAAGAGGATGGCTTCCAACTACAGTGAGCAGACTGCAGACTGCAGACTACCTGAAGCAGTTGTGCAAGGAGAGAGGAGTCCTGCACGAGGAAAGAGCCAACAAGCAGAACCTCATGGATGCCCTGATGGCAGCAGATGCCCAGAGTATCAAGTCACAGACTGTGACTGTAAAGAACCAAACATTGGGCATGGAGGGGCCAGCGGCCAGTGCAGTGTCCAGATCCAGTGAAGAGGACAGCAGGGCCAGTGCAAGTGAAGGTCCACAGCAGCAGGGGAAGGTTACCAACATTCTGGAGCCAGAAGCAATCAGGCTGCAGATTGAGTTGTGCAGAATGGAGCTGGAGTTCCAGGGAGAAGAGCGACAACTTCAGCGAGAGGTGGAACGAGAATGGCGAGAAGCGGAGCAATAATGGCAAGAAGAGGAGCGTGAACAGTGAGAGGCTGACTGTGAAGAGAGTGAGCATCAGAGGCAACATGAACTGGAGAAGCTACAACGCCAACCACCAGCACCAGAGTAGGTAAGTGGCTTGGGTTTAACTGGAATTACAGGACTGGGTTACAAATTAAATTCCTAATTGATAGCTGAATTTAAAGAGGGGGAGAATATGGATGCCTTTTTAAATTCCTTTGAAAAAGTTTATATTCAGGCAGATATTCCTAGAGGGTTCTGGAGCTTCCAGCTATCTCCGCTACTTACCGGGAAAGCTCACGATGCATTGGGTCAAATGGACAATGAGGACAGTAGTGATTACAGCAAATGTAAAGCTACACTTTTAAAAAAGTTTGATTTAACTGCCGAAGCATACAGAGCTAAATTCCGTAAGCTCGGGAGAAGCCCTGGAATGAGCTATGAGGAGCTAGCCATGAAACAATGTCAGTGTTTAAAACGTTGGTGGGAGGGAATTGAAGCAAACTATGTAGATAAAATTGAAAGTGCCATATTGTTAGAACAGTTTTTTTGGGCATGCCCAGCAGAGCTGAAAACCTGGCTGGAGGACCGAGATCCCAAAACAGTGCAAGAGGCTGCTGAACTCTTGGACCACTATGCCAAGAGCAGACCTGCTCTGAGAGTGAATGGGGCAGGTGTGGCAGTGCAAAAAGGGAAAAGCGCGCCTTCAGGGCAGCTAAAACCCTCACTCTCTCCACCGAAACCAGTTAGCCCCAGGTTTCAAAGAAAAGATTTGTCTGAGAAAAGAAACGAATGTTGGGTTTGCAAAGAAACTGGGCATATTGCCAGACAGTGTCCCAAAAGGATGAGCAATATGTAAAATGGGGCTAGAAAAGAAGTGAGTTGTTTGTGTGTCCCTGGAAGCATGCCTGTGAACATGAGGGAGCACATGCATCCAGTCACTGTGAATGGTGTACAGACACAAGGGTTAAGAGACACAGGAGCATGCCTGACATTGGTAAAAGGGGATCTGGTAGAGTATGGTCAGCTTATACCCAATAAATTTGTAACTGTACAAGGCTTCACTGGGGAGGAGAAAACATTGTCACTCACTAGTGTTCTCCTAGACTGGGGTGAAACAGGGGGAACTGTACAACAGGTGGATGTAGCCAAAACTTTAGCAGCTGACATCATCCTTGGCAACAATCTCAAATGGAATGGTGTGTGCAGTTACCCGTAGCCAAGCTGCAGGGGAAAATTGTAGTTCCCTGGACCTCATAGAAGCCACTGTGGAAACCACTGGGAGGCTGGTTCCCCAGCCTGTGTCTCCTGATATGGAGACTAATGAAAAGGGGGTAGAAATGTCCCCAGTAGCAGTTAACCAAACAGCTACGGAAGGTTATTCTGAAGAAGGAGGGGTGACCCATTGTCAGAGGGTTAGGGATGACAGTGATCCTGAGTGCCCTGATGCTAGAGCTAGGGACCCTAGTTTAGAGACTAAAGGGGACCTGTTCCATGCCTTGGGAATGTGTAAGGAGTTTGCAGCTGCTCAGAAAAGTGACCCTAGTCTAGAGAAGCTGAGGGCTTGGGCAGACTCTGATGGAGCACAGGGAGGTGATGGGAAACATAAAGTTTATTGGGAAAATGGACTGATGTATACTCAGGATGCTAAGACAGAGGGAGGGGGTGATAGGCAGGCAGCTTGTCATTCCCCAGGGGTACCGTGAGCAGTTGCTCAAGATTGCATATGATATTCCCTTGTCTGGTCATCTGGGAATCGCGAGCACTATGCAGCAGTTGGAACAAAATTTCTATTTTCCCAACTTCACCCAGCAGGTGAAGGAGTATTGCAGGTTTTGCCACCGGTGCCAAGAAATATGGAAGGCGGGTAAGAAAACCCAAGCCACCCTTATTCCATTGCCCATAGTGGAGGAGCCATTCCAGAAGGTGGGAATGGATATTATAGGGCCTTTAAATACACCCAGCTCCTCCAGGAAGAGGTTAATCCTGACTGTGGTGGATTATGCCACCCAGTATCCAGAGGCAGTCACCCTATCCTCACTGAGGACAGACAAATTGGCAGATGCCTTACTTGGGATTTTCTCCCATGTTGGTTTTCCGCAGGAGGTTATCACCGATCAAGGGGATTCCTTCATGTCGGACCTGATGAAATGTTTGTGGGAGAAGTGTGGGATGGTGCAGACACACAACACTTTATCACCCGCAAGCGAATAGGCTTGTGGAAAGATTTAATGGTATCCTGAAGTCAATGCTCCAAGCATTTGCTGAACAGCATGGGAGAGACTGGGAGAAATACCTTCCCCACCTGTTGTTTGCATACAGAGAGGTGTCCCAAGAGTCGACAGAGTTTTCCCCCTTCGAGCTGTTATATGGAGGCCGGGTACGTTGGCCCCTAGACTTGATCTGGGAGGACTGGGAAGGCAAGCACGCCACCCAGGGAACTCCCATAGTGGATTACGTCCTTAGGTTTAGGGAAAGACTGAAGGAGCTTATGGGGACAGCCCAGAGCAACCTGGTAGCTGCCCAGCAGAAACAAAAAGTGCAGTATGACTGAAGAGCTGGCGCTCGCTCCTACACAGTGGGTCAGGAAGTCATAGTCCTTATCCCAGTCCGGAAAGACAAGCTGCAGGCTGAGTGGGCAGGACCGTACAAAGTAGTTAGAAAGGTGAATGATGTGAACTATATCATAGAGTTACCTGACAGAAGACATACAGAAAAAATGTACCATGATGAAGCCATATGTTAATAGGGCTGACATGGTGTTTGCAGTGTGTAGTCCTGGGGAGGGGATGGACGAAGGAGACCCCCTTCTGGACTTGCTGGAAGAAAGCAAGCAAGAGTCCTCTGTGGAGGCAGTTTAAATTGTCACCCCCATCTGGCCCCAGACAAGATCCAGGAAGTAATGGAGGTTTTAGCGGACTTTAACCCACTGTTGAGTGACAAGGCTGGACTAACCCCCTTAGTGACACATGATGTGGAGACAGGGACGCAGATGCCCATACGGCGGACAGCATATTGGGTGTCAGAGGCTGTCCAAAAGAACATTAGGAGGGAGGTGGAGGAAATGCTGGATTTAGGGGTAATCCAGAAATCCCACAGCCCCTGGGCCTCACCCGTAGTCCTTGTGCCCAAGCCAGATGACTCTGCTCATTTCTGTGTGGACTATCATGAACTGAATACAGTCATGAAGTCAGATGCCCACCCAATGCAGTGGACGGACGAACTCTGGACAAGTTGGGAGGGGCAACAAACCTTACGACTATAGACCTGACAAAGGGGTATTGGCAGGTAGAGTTAACTGACAGAGCTAGGGAGAGGTCGACCTTCATCACTGTGATAGGCATATTTGAATTTAAAGTAATGCTTTTCGGAATGAAGAAATGCCCCTGCCACTTTCCAAAGGTTGGTGAACCAGGTGTTAAATGGTGCTGAGAAGTATGCCGTGGCATACCTGGATGACATTGCCATCTTTAGTGCCAGCTGGGAGAAACACCTGTCCCACCTTAGGGAAGTACTGGGCAGGATACACGGTCAAAGATGAGAAGTGCCAGGTGGCCATGGCTGAAGTGGCATACGGGCAGCTTCATCCCAACCAAGAGAAAATAGAGGTGATCAAGGCATGGCCCAGAGCAGAAATGCAGAAGCAGGTCAGGAATTTTCTAGGAACAGTAGGGTACTATAAGAAATGTGTACCCAATTACAGTGCCCTGGCTGTTCCCCTATCTGACCTGGTAAAGAAACAGATGCCTAAGAAAATAACCTAGGAACCAGCCTGTGAAAAAGCCTTCACCAGACTGAAGGAGGCACTGTGCAGTGCTCCTGTATTGACAAGTCCTGACTATAGCAGGCCCTTTATAGTCCAGACTGACACTTCAGATGTGGGTATTGGGGCAGTACTGAGTCAGACATCCAACCAAGTGAAATATCACCCCATAGTGTACCAGAATGTCAAATGCTGAAGAGAGATCAAGGAGAATGAGAATTGACTGCTCTCCTCAATCTCTAGCCCTGAGAAGATCATTCTGTACCTTGACTAGTGCTGTTTCTGAACTGTGCCTTGACCTAAATCCAAACTGGAGAGGTTCATAGATGTTAAAGGCCGAGAGGTGTTCCTCAAGCTGCAGCGTCACCACCATCTCTATAAACTTACCTAAGAAGGGAAGGTTAGAGACTGGTCTATAATTTGCCAAGCAGTCTGGGTCCAGACATGGCTTTTTCAGAAGAGGTCTCTCCAAAGCTGGTTTCAAAGCCCTGTGAAAGACCCCCTCTGAAAGGGAGCAGTGGATCAGCTCAGCGAACACCAGACCCAAAAGCCCCACACACTCAATTGTTAGGTGACTCAGGCCTGGTCCAGTTCACAGTAGGTGGGCTGCAGCTGTGAGACCACCCCACAGACTTCTTCCATTGAAACCTCACTAAACTCGCTACAAACCGATAGAGAACATCCCCCCCCCCACACCAACTCAGTACTGCTGGATCATGGTGCTCCAGATGAACAGATCCCTGGGTGAATCGAGGACACCCTATCAGAGAAAAAACAGAGAAGAAGTAGAAGCAGTTGGGGTCTGGCAGAGGTTGTCTGAACTTGCTTTTGCTGAGCAGTTGGGGAAAGGATTTTAGTTGCTGGATATGCTTTAAATTCTGTATCAGTCTGTGGACTTTAGGGCAGGAGTACTGAGTTGTTTAATACAGTGTTTGTGTGCGTGTGGGACCTTCATCCAGAGGAGGTTGCAGTGCTTGGAGGTGCAGTGAGGGGCAGACACAGGGCTGATATACTCTTGTGAGAGTTGGGTGTGGACCTAATCCCACCACCCCACCCTCCTCCCAGAGCACAGCTCATTTATAGGGGAACACCTGACCTGCAATTGGAGAAAGGGGCTTCAGGTGCAGCTCATGTAGTTCTAACTAATAATGCAGCCACGGGGTAGGGAAAAAGCATAGGTAGGTCTCAAATAGGAGTACAGCATCCACAATGAATTGCTGATTAGTGTAATACATGTACAGCTACCAACAGTCCCTATTTTCCCAGGACAGTCCCTATTTTAGACAGCTTGTCCCAGTGTCCCCACAAGTTTTGCAAAATGTCACTTTTGTCCTGGTTTTTGCTTACTTGTCCCAGTTTTGTCCCTTTTTTTTCTGCTTACTGCTAATATGTGAGTGACAGTTATTTCAGCACCACTGTGGTGCTGCTCTGGCTGGACAGCAGTTTGCAACTTCAGCCCCTGCACCTGTGTTGCACTGCAAGCATGTTAGTGGGAGCACAGTAAAGCATGTTCTTTCCTGTTAGATTAGACTGGGTAGTAGTGCAAACAAGCGTATGTAGACGTCTGCCTACCAGCAGCTGAGAGGGACTCCAGACAGAGAAGAGACTGGTAGCAGTGAACTAAGGTACCTGAACCTGATTAGCTGTAGTGAAGTGTGTGAAAACAATCTGGTGTGGTTGTGGGAGTCACCGAAGTAAAGTTTGCTCAACAAATGAGGTGAGTGTAAGCAGGTTGGATGGGACTGTCAGGAGGAGCAATACATGCAGCTCGAATGTCTGATCACAATTTAACACAGGTTTGCTTCTAATGAACTTTCTGTACATCATGATTTGGAACTTGCTGCAGCAGAATGATGTATTGTTTTAATCTGGCTGTTTGCTGCTGGTGTTACTGTGGGGTGGCATGGCCAGAGCAAGAAGCAAAATTTAATTGGTTGTGTGCAGCATTGTCTGTGGCAGTGCCCAAGGGAGTGACACGGTGTGGGGGGGGCATGGTCAGGAGGGACCATCCCAGTTTTAGGCCTCAGAAAGTTGGTAGCTTTAGATAGGTGGATATTGTGGAGGGCCTTCAAATGGACTATATCAGGTAACATTTCTATTAGAGACTGGGCTAGGATTAGTTAATTCTACTTGCTGTAGGGATAGTTAGTGTGGAGAGGCTGTATAGGTCGTATGGACCATGGGTAGGATCGTTGGGTGCAATGGTTGTGGGGTAGCAATGCAGATGAATATACTGTGGAGTCTGGGAGGGTGCCCAATATGCCACAGGCTAAGGAGGCTCGAGGAAGAGGTTCAATGGCTTGGCAGAGAGCTGGGGAGGTTGAGGGATGAGGGGATGATTGCGTCAGTAGGAGGGCTGACATCTGAGAGTATTGTGGGGGCACCACAGAGAAGGAACAGTGGGTCAAGGGAGGGGAGGGGCAAACTAGACAGGAAGCCAGCTGATGGAGAGGTGGACTCTAGAGACATAGAAAGAGGAGCAGCAGTGAGCAGGAGGAGGAGAAAGCACTTAATAAGGCAAAGGGATAGGGAACATGTTTACTTTACTAGCAAAACATGGGAAGGAGGATGCAGGAGGTGATTGCACAAGGGATAGCACTCACAAAGAAGAGGGAGTGAGGGGCATTACTAGTGGAGAGATTGAGCATGGTGTGGCAGGGGGAGGGATAATACTCGGAGAGGTGAGGAGGGAGAGGGAGGTTGGCAGTCAAACAGGGGAGGGGGAGGGTCTTAATTGAGAGGGACAAGGGAAGACACTGGGGCACATGGTAAAAACACAGTCTTGAGTGGCTCCAAAATGAGAACCTGGCTGGGGTGGTGATGGGCACAAGGAAAGAGGAGGGGGTACTGGTGTTGGGGACTCTATACTCAAGGGGATCAGATGGGGCAGCAAGGGTGAGAGGCACAGTCGATATGGGTGGAGTCCATACCAGGATTAAAGGCAGACATGGCAGGACAGGCAATCCTAAGGTGCGTAAAGAGGGGTAGGAGGAAACCACACATTGTGGTACATGTAGGGACAAATGACCTAGAGGGAAACAGTGGAGGTAACAAGGGAGAGGACTGAGGATGTGGGAAGGTTGTGCGAGGAGACTGGGGAGTCTGTGGCCTTTTCTGAAGTGCTCCCAGTACCCTGTGCAAGCACAGTGAGAAAGGAGAGGATTATGGAGTTCAACACATGGTTGGTAGAATGGTGTCAAACTAAGGGGTATGGGGTTGTGGGCGGCTGGGGCAGTACCTGGAATAATAACAACCTATTTGCAAGGGACAGACTGCACCTGAGTGGGGAGGGGAAGGAGGTATTAAAGCAAGGACTGGGGAGGTATATTGCAACAAGGGTGGATTTAAACTAGATGGGGGGGTGAAACAGAAACATAGAGGTTGACGGCAGATAAGGACCTCAAGGCCCATCCAGTCTGCCCATTTCTTTTTCTGCCTTATAAATGTGCCATCGGCCTTTGCTCTGTCAGTGGTCTATCTATTCATACTCATCTGTATTGTTCCCTTATGCCTATCCCATGCCTGTTTGAAGCCCTGCACTGTATTCATAGCCACCACTTCCTGAGGTAGGCCGTTCCATTCATCCACCACTCTTTCTGTGAAAAATAATTTCCTCACATTCCCCCTTAATCGGCCTCCCTCTAATCTCATGCTGTGTGCTCTTGTCCTGCTATTTTTCTTATATTTAAACGTTAGACTCTTTCATTTTGTTAATGCCCTTAAGGTGTTTGTTTCGATCATATCACCTCTCTCCCTCCTTTGCTCAAGGGTATACATATTGAGCTCCGTTAATCTGTCCTCATATGTCTTCTGATGCAGTCCCTGCACCATTTTGGTTGCCCTTCTTTGGACTGCCTCAATTTGGTTAATGAACTTGTGAAGGTGTGGCCTCCAGTACTGCACACAGTACTCCAGATGGGGCCTAACCAGTGTCATGTAAAGAGGATTATTACCTCCGCTTATGATTTTGATACCCCTACTAATACACCCTAACATCCCCTAGCCTTACCTACTGCTTTAGAGGTCTGCTTGGATGATTTCAGGTCAGTGATGATGATGCCCAAGTCTCTTTCTTCCTTTGTGACTGCCAGCAACTCCCTCCCAGCCTATAGGTGGCTTCAGGGTTTCTCTTCCTATGTGCATGGTATTGCACTTCTTTGCATTAAATCCCAGTTGCCACTCTTCTGACCATTTTGCTAGTTTATCCAGATCTCTTCTCATTCTGCCCACCCCATCTGGATCATCTACTCTGTTGCAGATCTTGGTGTCATCTGCAAACAGACAAACCTACCCTCTAGTCCATCTAGCATCACTAATGAAGATATTGAAGAGGACTGGCCCCAGGACTGATCCTGAGAATTCCACACTTGTGACTTGCATTTCTTCTGACTGTATACCATTTACCACCACTCTCTGTTTTCTGCCCATCAACCAGTTTGCCACCCAGTTGACCAACTTCTGACCCACCCCGAGCCTACCCAGCTTATTTATCAATCTTCTATGTGGAACAGTGTCGAAAGCTTTGCTAAAGTCAAGGTAGGTGACATCAACTGCTCCCCCTTGGTCCACCACTCTGGTTACCCAGTAAAAGAAATCCATGAGATTAGTTTGACAGGACCTTCCTTTTGTAAACCCATGCTGTCTTGGATCCTGTGCCCCTATGGATTCCAAGTGTTGCACTATCCTTTCCTTAAGGAGTGCCTCCATAATCTTGCCCACTACTGAGGTAAGACTGACTGATCTGTAGTTCCCTGCCTTCTCCCTGCTACCACTCTTGTGGAGCGGGATCACATGAGCCCTTCTCCAGTCTTCTGGGACCTCTCCTGTGCTCAGAGACTCACTAAACAGTTCTGCTAATGGCTCTGCTAGTTCCACCCTTTGCTCCTTATGTACCCTGGGATGTTGCCATCAGGTCCCATTGCCTTGTCCACCCTGAGCTTAGCGAGCTCTTGTAGGACCCTTTCTTTTGTGAAGGGAGTAGTGCTCACCTCCCTTCCCCCTGTGTCCATGGTGTGCTGTGGGCCCTGCCCTACCTTCTCTTCAGTAAATACTGAGCAAAAGTATCTATTTAGGATAGATGCTTTTACAGGGTCCTCCTCCTCACATGCCCCCTTTTCTCCTTTGAGCTTAGCAATACTCCCTCTGGACTTTCTCCTTTCACTAATGTATCTATAGAAAGTCTTGTCACCTTCTTTTACTGTTTGTGCTAGTGTTTTCTCAGTTTGGGACTTTGCCTGCCTTCCCTGCTTCCCTTAGGGCAGTTTGGTATGCCTTTCTATTTTCATCCTGCTGTGTTCCCTTATATTTCCTGAAGGCCAGCCTTTTGGCTCTGGCCTTTTCTGCTACTGTATTTGAGAACCAAAGTGGTTTCCTTCTTTTGCACTTCCTTTTCTGTCTAACACAATGGGATGTTGCTTCAAGTAGTGCATCCTTAATGCTTGCCCACTTTGCCTGTACCCCCTCACCTGTGTTTCTTTTTGCCAGGGGTAGCTTAACTCTGTTGGCCATCTTATCAAAGTCAGCTCCTCTGAAGTCCCATATTTTTGCCTTGTAATGGGATGATTTAGATGTAGCAGCCAAATTGAACCATACCATGTGATGGTCACTGGCCCCCAGGTGACCTTCTACCTGGAGATCTGTGATCCCTTCCCTGTTAGTCAGTCCTAGATCTATGATAGCCCTGTCTCTTGTGGGTTGTTGCACCAGTTGTTTGAGGCCCTCCCCCTGCAGGGAATCCACCATGTGTCTAGTTCTGGCAGATGTTCCTGCTGGTATTGACCAATCTGTATCCGGCATGTTGAAGTCTGCCATTATCAGAACCTCCCTTTAGCTGTCATGTTTTGTATATCTTCTAACAGTAATGTGTCTGTGTCCTCCCCTGGTCTGGGGGCCTGTGACAACCCAGTTCTTATGGCTGTCCCATTTCTGTTTCAGGGTGACCCACAGTTCTTCTGGCTCCTTATGTGTATTCTGAATTTCTGTAACTTTGATATTTTCATTGACATACATGGCCACTCCACCTCCCCCTTTTTGCACCTTGGTCTCTTCTGAACAGTACATAGCTAGGTACTGAAGTCTCCCAAGTGTGGTTACTGGTAAACCACATCTCATTAATTGCTACTATGTCCAGTTTAGCCTCTGACATTATTGTCTGCAGGTCTGGGATCTTATTTCCCAGGCTGTGAGCATTTGTGTACATGATTTTCCATTGGCCAGATTTCGGTGTGTTAGTTGTTGGGTGAGGTTTGACATTTCCCATGTGTGTCGTATGGGGAGACGGACCTTTTTTCTTACCTGGTGATGCAAATGAACTGCAAACATGCTGATCCCTGTTTGACCACTAGCTGGGGGGGTGTTCTTCCCCTTCGACGTATGGGGTGCTGCACCCCTCTCCCCATTTGCTATTTTAAACATTCTGCAAAGACGACAAACTTCTGCCCCAATGCACTGACTCCCTCCTTAGTCAGTTGCAGTCCATCAAATTTAAAGAACTTTCGCTCCCAGAACTGTTGCCAGTTCCCAACAAATTTGTGTCCTTTTTCCTGGCACCAGCCCTTGAGCCACATGTTTAGCTCCCCTATCTCCTCTTCTCTGACCTTCCGTACATCTGCCCCCCTCTCCCAGACTGGCAGGATCTCAGAGAAGGAGCTGTTGGATGAAATGGATGATAGTTTGTCACCCAGCCTGGTCAGGTGTTCCTTCGTCTCCACAACTGACCGGCTGGCAAGATCATTAGTCCCTGTGTGTACCAGGATGTCAATGTTTTCTCCTGCTTTGTGAACAATTTTAGCAATGCGGTCAGTGTCCCTCCATGCTGATGTACCTGGGAGACATCTGACCATTACCCCTGGCTGGAGATGGGTATCAACTCCCTGAATCATGGAGTCTCCTATGATCAGAAGTTTTTTGGATTTCCTTTTTGCCTTTTTTGTTTTGGTTCCTGATTTGGGCGAGTTTTGTTATGCTAGCTCCTGTGCTACAGTGTCCTGCTCTGCAGTGTCCTCTGCCCCTTTGTTTGATTTCGGAGATTGAGGCAGATACCTGTTTGTAGTGTTTATATGGTTTTTGGAGGTAATATGTTGGAGAGCAGAGAGTGATGGGGCACCCGATTTGCCCCTCCTAACCACCTGCCAACCTCCTGGACCAACTACCCTCTGCAGTCGAGGTTCTTCTGTTGAATGTTGGGGAAATGGCGGGTGGTTCTTATAATGTATTTTCTCTTGAATATGAAATTTGAGGCACGCAATCTCTGCCCATGCTGCCCGGAGCTGAGCCCTAAGATCTCCAATGGCCCAGCATGTAGGACAGTGTCCTAAATCCTGTAAGGCTGTCCTTCTGAAAAGTGCTCTGCAGTACCCACAGTTAATGATATCCATTCCAGATAAGTTGCTGGGTTTATAACCTGTCAGAGTATTTAGAAGGAAGAAAATGCAAGTAATGGTTTGATTTTGTGTTTTGTTTTCGTATAACTTGTTATAACAAGTTAAATTACTAGTGCCCCTGTAAATGAGCAGAGCTCACCTTGTGGAGACCCGCGATCCGCCCCTTCCTACTTTTGCCACAGGAAATGTCACAACTGTGGTGCCTCCCTATAAAAGAGGTGTAGTGTGGGGTGGTTGGGGATGGGGGTGGGGGTGGGTGGCTGGGCCCGTCCCCTGCTGAAAAAGAAGAACCACGGATGAAAGAACAAGGAGGTAAGAGCAGAAACAATCGGTCAATAACAAATGCAGTAACCCTGAAAGCTTATCCTAATGTTAGATAAAACTGTAAAACCTGTAAAGCACCACCTGTAATAATTTCAGAGAAGATATACCTGTAAGAAACACTTTGCTACAGAGAAAATAAAGCAGTAACAGAAGATATACCTTGCAAAAGACAATCTGAATCAGAAGATTACAGCAGTAATCTGTTACACACACACCTGTAGGCACACCTTGTATTAATGCAGAAGAAGGTATACCAGCAACAACAATTTGAATCCGAGAAAAATAAAGCAATGAAATGTTAGCAACATACAGTAACAATCCCTGTGAGTACAAAATAAAAATAACACACAGTAAATCTGCTTAGCCAAAAGAAGTCTTAATCCATTTCCATTGCTCTGGTAAGGTTCTCTGCTCTGTCCTTTCAAGCAATCTTAGAATGAAAGAGCTCAGGTGAAGCCAGGTGCCTTGGCCAGCTTGGCAAGTGGACAGCAGGTAGGCGAGTATCCGATAAAGTGGAGTCACAGCCTACCCCCCAGGCTAGCAGGGAAAGACTCAGGGTGGCCAAAAAAGGAGAGAGTAGAAGGGAGGAGATGGAGGCTAGTGAAAGGAAGGGGGCATTACGGAGGGTGGTCTCATTGAATACAAGAAGCCTAGAAAACAAAGCCGCTGAGCTACTGGCACTCTTGGCAGTGTGGAGGGTGGATATTGTAGCTGTCACAGAAACAGGGGCAACTGAGCACCAGGACTGGGATCTGGCAATCCCAGGATACAAATTATACAGGAAGGACTGTAGGGGAAGGGAGTAGGGTGGCAGTCTATGTGAGGGACGGGATCAAATGCACAAGGGACGAGGGAGAAAAAAGGAGAACAGAGGCAATCTGGCTGCAGCTCCTAGACTCAAGGGGTAGGAAAGTGAGGTTTGGGGTGGTATACAGGCCACCATCCCAGTCTGAGGAGCTTGACAGGGAGTTAGCGGGACAAATCAAAAAGGTATGTAGAAAAGGGAAGGTGGTCATTGTGGGGGATTTCAACTTGCCGGGGGTTGACTGAAGCATTCCGGTCACCTCTAGTGATAGGGAGCAAGTGCTCCTAGACGTGATCCAGGAGGGTCTCCTGACACAGTTAGTTACTGTACCTACTAGACTAAAGAACACTTTAGATCTGGTATTGTCGAATGGGGAGACAGTGAGGGAAATAAAGGTAGAGGAACCACTAGCCGGCAGCGATCACCAAATGGTGTGGTTTAATATCACGATGTGCGGGGAGCCAGAAACATCAGTTACTCGGGTGGTAAACTTCAGTGGGGTGGACTTTGGGAGGATGCAGGAGTACTGAAAGGAAACTGGAGGCATAAGGCAGAAGAGGGACGATGGAGCAGAAATGGGATATTATTAAACGGAGTTACAGAGGCAACAGAAGCTCCGCACCAAGGCACAGAGTAAGAGGAGCAGAGCAAGAAAACCATGCCGGTTGTAGGCCAGCGAGGTTGTGGAGGTGGTGAGGGCAAAATGAGTGGCGCACCAGAGATTTAGGAGGACAGGGAAGGAAGTGGACAGGAGGAATATGCAAGATGGTCCAGGAGGTGACTAGAAAAGTGAGAAGCCAAGGCCCAGAGGAGCTGAGATTAGCACAGGAATTAATGGGGGAAGACTTTTCAGATACATCAGGAGAAAAGGAAGTCAAGGAGACAATAGTGAGGATAAAAGGGTGGGGAGTGGATGGAAGAGGGAAGAGCAGGCAGAATCACTGAATGAATACCTTTGCTCAGTGTTCATGGAAGAAAGGTGGGGAACCGCTGCCAGCATGGGCTGGGAGGTTGGGGCCAGGGGAAGGACGACAGATGGAAGAATTGAGGCAAGTAGAGTCCTAGAGGGACTGAGGGCACTGAAGGTGGAAGGCACCAGGGCCGGATGGTATCCACCCCAGGGTGCTGAGGGAGATGGCGGAGGTGTTGGAGGAGCCACTGGTGGATCTGTACAGCACCTCACTGGAGTCGGGATGTGTGCCACTGGACTGGAGGATGGCACATGTAGTACCATTACGCGAGAGCGTGCCAAGGGATGAACTGGGTAATTATCGTCTGGTAAGTCTCACCTCCATAGTGTGCAAATTTATGGAAATGATACTAAAGGAAAGACTGGTGTCGTACCTGAAGGACAATGGCCTCCAGGATGTGAGGCAGCATGGGTTTGTTTCAGGGAAGTCTTGTCAAACCAACCTCATACAATATTATGACTGGATGACAGGTGAGCTGGATAAGGGCCATGTGGTGGATGTTCTTTACTTGGACTTCAGCAAGGCCTTCGATTCGGTGCCTCATGGGTGGCTTGGGGAGAAACTAACTGGTGTGAGGTGAGGGCAAAATATTGAACTGGATTACAAGCTGGCTGAGTGGCAAGCTGCAATGGGTGGTGGTGAGAGAGGAGCTCTCAACTCCAAGGCCGGTGATGAGTGGGGTGCCACAGGGCTCTGTGTTGGGGCCAGGATTGTTTGGGCTCTTCATATCAGACATTGCACATGGGGTGGTGAGCAAGGTAAGTCTGTTTGCTGATGACACCAAAATCGGAGCAGTGGTGGATGGAGAGGAGGGATGGAAGCAGCTGCAGGAGGACCTGCACAAGCTAGAGGAGTGGTCAGAGAGGTGGCAGCTGGGGTTCAATGCAAAGAAATGTAAAGTTATGCACTTTGGGGTGAAGAGCCCAAGGAGAGAATACTGGCTTGGGGGGGTTAAGCTGGGGATCACTGAGGGGGAGAAGGACCTAGGGATAATGATAACAGGGACCATGAACAACACTGCCCGGTGTAGGAGAGCGGCTGCAAAAGCGAACAAAATGCTGGGGTGCATAGTGAGGGGGTTTTCGTCCAAGTGAAGAGAGGTGATCTTGCCCCTCTACAAGTCACTGGTAAGGCCGCACTTAGAGTATTGTGACAGAGTATACAAAAGTTAAATGAGCCATGCAATGGAGGACAATTCCTAGTATAGTAAATGAATACAGAGAGGATTCCATTGAACCCAGTAAGCAACAGAGAAATATCCATCGCACATTTGATGGGCCTGTAGCAGTTGACTTGGAAAGGCAAACTGAATTTTACATTAGGCCCAGGTAACCAAGCTGAAACCTATCTATACCCCTAAAATTAGAACTGCCTCCCTTTCCCCCCTCCCAGTCTCCCCCCCGATACCCCCCTTCCATCCCCGGGGCATGTACTGAGGAGATGCAGAGATATCAAATTATAATAAGGCAAATTAGTGAATTAGAGTGGGTAGGAAAAAATCCCTATCCAGAAGCCATCTAGTATGAGCAGATACAACTATTTGCTAGGTGAATTGGCGCTCCCCAGTTCACCGGAGTCAGCACGAACAGTATTCATAATGGGGGGGGGGGGTGCTAAGGCCAGCAGTGGACCCCAGTGAGCGTTACATGCCAGAACTTGATCATTCCTTCTGGCTATGTGTTTTTCTAATTCCAATGCCTGGAGTAGCTCTGCATGCCACTCCTGGGGTAGTGAAGTATGTTGATCCAACCAATGACGGGCAATTACTATTTCTGCCGTAACAGCAATGATAGCCATATGTGCTTGACGCATTCTTACCATATCCCTGGAGAAGAGCCCAAGGAGACAAATTTCCGGAGTAAGGTATGGCTGTAGCCCCAGAATAAGGTCAAGAGAATTTTTAATTTTCTGCCACAGGGTAGAAGCCCGGTCACAATCCCAAAATAAGTATTTGGTAGTCCCTTCTTCCTTGCCACATACCTGGCAAAGAGGTGAGTGGAGTTTCCCCATATGGTGTAAATGAGCAGGAGACAAGTACATGTTGTGCAGAAGTCAAAATTGAAGATACCGCAGTTGATCCTGCTTTATGAATTTATACCGTCTCATCTAAACTCTCTGCCAGTCTTTGGCACTCGCTGAGAGGCTGACTGCCTACTGCCAGTAAAAGCAAATGCCGGATGGTAGATGAGGGTCATGCGACTGCAGTAGTTTGTAAAATTGAGAAATCGCATGGGATTGTAGAGCTACCTCAAGAAGGGGTTGCTTGGCCGGGTGGGTTATAGAAAGCAAGGGAGGTGGACCTAGATAGGAAGAGATTGCTCTCTTAGGCTGAAGCACCTTAAAGGGGCTAAGGCCTCTCTCTTGTAGCTCGACCCCTGGGGCTAGCTTACCATCCACCAGTAACGCTGAAACATGTGTTCTCCACAGGTTGAAGCAGAAAGCTGATGAAATAGGGTTACCTGCAATTTTGAAGTTGAGATTTCCCAGCACTGGCTGGTCAACGTCTTTACCAAGAGAGATGGAGAGATAAGAGCATATTTGGCACAGTGCTTTAACAGACCACCAGAGAGGAGGTAGTTTAAGCGGGGAAGGGAGCATAGACGGTTTAATATAGAAAAGAGAATGCAAGTCTAGGCCCTGGGATCGGCAAAGTTGTTGCTCCAAGGTTTACCAAAGGGGAACATATCCTTGTGTTTGCTCAGCTATGGGGTTGGGCCTCCATCTGAAGATTTTGCTGCTATGGAGGGCACAGTAATACAGAAAGAAGTTAGGGAGGCACAAGCCACCTATATCTTTCGGGTAGTTAAGTTACGAGAACACCTGCCGAGCTGCTTTGCCCTGCCATAAAAAGTCAGATAGGAGAGCCTGCAGCTGAAGAAACCATTTTTTAGTAAGGTAGAGGCCTAACATACCCATGGGGTATAACAGCCTCGGTAGGATGTTCATCTTGATTACACTTACCTGACCCCATAGCGACATCAGAAGATGCTGCCAGCAGGTTGTCGGCTTTAATAGTAGAGAGTAGTGGTGAGAGATTAAGCCTAAACATGTGTGAGAGGATGCAGGGTAACTTGACCCCAAGATAAGTAAGTGCGGTGGGCTCCCAGGACAAACTCAAATCTGTAACCCAGTGTTTTTGAACAAGATGGTTGAGAGACATGACGGTGGACTTTCCCGCATGGAGCTTATAGCCTGAGATCGTTGAGAAATGACAAATAATTTGTAGGGTGGTAGGGATGGAAGACTGTGAATATTCTAGATTTAGAAGGAGGTCATCCGCATAGGCTGACAGAGAGAATGAGAGTTGCTCGACTCGGATACCTTGGACTTCCTGACATATTTGTAAGGAGCGAATGAGGGGTTCAAGGTAGAGGTTGAAAAGAAAGAGGGAGGGGGCAACCTTGTCTACTGCCACAGACTAAGGGAAACGGGTCTGAAAGAACACCGTTGCAATATACTCTGGCCATAGGGGAGGAATATAGTGCTCGAATCCAATCACAGAAGGTAGAAGGAACACCAGATTTAGCCAACACTGCAAACAGAAATGGCCATGAAACGCAGTCGAACACTTTTTTGACATCTAACTAGACCAGCACCGAAGGGATGGAGCTGCATTCTGCCTGGGCCATGAGGTGCAGCGCTTTCCTTGTATGATCAGAAGAAACCCTCCCCACAACGAAGCCTATTTGTGAGAGGCTCAGTAAACTCTGCCAGACTTGATGCATGCGATTTGCTAAAACTTTAGCCAGGATCTTAATATCCGAGTTTAGTAAGGAGATAGGGCGGTAGTTGCCAGGCACAAGTGGTGATTTACCAGGTTTGGGGAGAACCGTGATCCAGGCTTGAGTAAAGGAACAGTCGAACAGACCTGAAGAGTGCAGAGCATTGAAGAGTTGGATAGAAATGGGGCCAAAACATCCTGAAAAGTTGCATAAAACAAGGTAGGAAAGCCATCCGGGCACGGAGGCCTTGTCTTTAGGGAGTTGAGCTATCACTTGTTTGACTTCAGAGATAGAAACTGGGGCCGCTAAGAGCACCTGTTGTGCAGGGGTGAGAGATGGTAAGGGGACGGAGACCAGAAATTGATCAACTTCAGGAGCTTCACTAGAATTTAAGTCTTCTGGAGTGTAGAGATTGTAGTATTGCTTAAAATTGCTGGAATGTCTCGGGCTTGGTTATCAGCGGCCCGGACAACACAGGCTGCAAGCCTTGGATCATGGTTCTAGCTTCCAGCTGTCGAAGACACAGGGCCAACAGTTCCCCTGCCCTTTCCCCCAATTCCAAGTAGCGAAATTTAACCCACTGTAATGTTAGATCCGCCTTTTCAGCTAACTGCCCAAAATATTGTGCTCGTAGGGCGTTAAGCCGGACCCAGCAGTCTGGGCTGGCTGAGATGGAGAGATCCCATTCTAACAGCCTAATTTGGTGGAGTAGGAGTTGGGTAGCTTCCTCTCTCAGTATCTTGGCTTTGACAGCTAGCCTAATACATTCACCCTGAGCGGCAGACTTTGCTGCCCCCATAGCATGTCTAATGAAGAAGTCGAGCCCAGGTTGTCAGCGAAGACATTACCTATGAAACGTTCTAAAGACTGGGTCACAGACATGTCATGTAGAAGGGTCGAGTTGAGTGTTCAGGTTCTGTCCTGAGCCTTCATTCCCCCACCTCAGAGAGTGCTCCATATAGACTGGAGCGTGATCGGAAAGAACCATGGGGAGAATGTCATACACCAGCAGCCAGGGGAGAACCCACAGAGAAGTCAAGAAGAAGTCAATTCGGGATTGGGATTTACGGGGGTTAAAATAAAAGGTGTATTGCTTGTCTGAGGGGTGTAGTATCCGCCAAGGGTCTCCTAGTCCCAGAGTACCCGTCAACTCATGAAGGCCCCTTTGAGCCAGGGAAAGGCCTTGACGGTGCCCTTCTGATCTGTCAATGTCATTGTGAAAGACCAGGTTCCAGTCGCCCCCTAGAATCAGGGTGGTGGCTGGATAGGAAGAAAGAAGAGACAAGAGTTTAGCAAAAACACTAGGAGAGTCTGAGTTGGGGCCATAGAGGCACCCCAGTGTTACTTCAGTGAGGCCAAGATGGCCATACAAAAGTAGAAAGCGACCCTCAGGGTCCAAGATCTTGTCTATCAGTTGAAACAAGGTGCCTTTTTTAATTAAGATGCCCACACCACCTTTTTTATTGCTGGTACCGGCTCCAAACGCTTGGCTGACCCACTCCCTGTGAAATAATAGGAAGTCTTCTTGTTTTAGATGAGTTTCCTGCAAGAACACTACATCAGGGTGGTATTTAATAAGGTGATAGACTATCATGTAGCATTGCATTTGGCATTAGCCCCCTTTATGTTCCAGGACAGGACTTTAAATGCAGTCCCCATACTTAAATGTTAATGGGAAGAATGAAAATCACGCTCTCCAGGTGTAGAGAGAAGCCACTGGACAACCTACCAGCCCCTCCTGTATCTCTGCAACTCCTTGCCCTCCCCATAGAATACCATACAGAAAACAGTAATCCAGGCAAATATGAAAATAAGAACAAGTATAACCAACATGCCCTCCCTTCCCTCCCCACCCCTCATTCCCCATCAGAACCAGCCTCATTGCCCCCCTACAATACAAACTATGTACAATATAACTACCCCCAGCCCTAAAGGCCGTACAACAGCTTTCTCTATGTAAGTGAAGTAGTACACCCTCAGAGCAGGCCCCCCTCACCTACTTCATTAGGTAACACATGGAAAAAGGATTAGGCCCTAGTACTCCCAACAGATAGAAACCTGGGCAGAGCCTTAAACCTTGTAGGTTATGAACAGCAAAGAAGACCCCCGAAATACATTATTGTTCCCATTAGTGGAATATAATAGTCCAAGAAAACCCCCAGAGTTCACGACCACCGGATGGAATAAAGTACCGATGAGGAAACCACAACCGTTGACTGAACCACCATGGTATAGGCATGAATGTTGAAGGCCGCATTGACACCCAAGCACCTGAAAGCTAGCTCGGGCAGGCAGGCCCAGGACCGCATGAGCTGACTGCCGGGGACCAGGGGCCTTCAAGCCAGGTCAGCCCCCCCCATCACCAGGCACACCAATACCACTCTATATGAATCGGTGGAGACAGTAGGGCCCCACTCTCTAACAAGTGCAGTATGACTGCACCCCAACTAGCCTCGCTAAGGGCAGCCCTCCAACTTCAGAAAAGAACAAGACTGAGGAGCTGCCACAGTGGTTGATTCAGGAGTCATACAGTTATGTTTGTGGCAAATAGCTCCGTGAACTTAAGCCTGAGAAGGAGATAAGTATAGCAACTGAGGGTCCACAGGAAGAGGAGTGGGAGACCCCCCCATCCCTGAGACCCACTAAGTTATCATTTGCTGCGGGAGGGGGTGAGGCCACTGTCAAAGACTATTGTTATTCCAACTGAGAGAAGGCCCATGAGTTTTCACCATTGCTGCACGGCCCCTCATCCTGGAAATCAACTTAAGGGGAGGACCGAGAGGGGAACTTGCCTCTCCTGGATCTCCCCCCAGCTCCCAGAAATAGACAGGAGCCTGCAGAATCCTGCGTCATGGCGTGCCCTGATGGGGAAGAGGGGGAACCCACCCGACCCGGGCCCCCATCCCCAACAGAACCGCCAGCAGAGCGTCTACCTCACATCACCCAAAGAGGCCACCAGGCATCCCAGCATCCCTTTATCTCAGCCGTGCCCTTTACAGATGGAAATAGCCATCAGGTGTGGTGATAGCATTGCCAACCGTCCCAGTATCAGCTTCGGACTTCTCGTGGTCTGGGTCCTTAGACCACTGTAATAGGTCCCAGTATATTGTGAGCCCAGGGGGATGCAGCACCTGAAATCCAGGGATCCAACAGTGAATGCAGCCTGGTGTTCCAGAACAAGAGAAAACAGGTGCTTAACTAAACTCCCACTAAGTTAAAGTCCTCAATATAAGGAAACAGGCATTTTCAGTAGTGCCAGAGGAAAGTCATTTAGGAGCCTGAAACAGATCCGGGAACAGTGTTGGAAGTTCCATTCTTGCTTGCTCTGCAGAGTCAAATGACTTTGGAGAACCCTGGTGTGTGATTTGAAGTTTGGCCGGGTAAAGCATCTTGAACCGGATTCCGGCTGCAATTAATTTGGAGATACAAGGGTTGAAGTCCACCCTCTTAAGCCTGACAGAACATGGAAGGTCTTGGGAGATTCTTATTTTGTGGCCCTCCCAGATGAGCTCTTTTAAATCGCTGAGCTTGGCCAGGATGTGCACTTTGTCCAGGTAGTTAAGTAATTTGAAGATTAGAGGGCGAGGTGGGGCATTGGGGGGGGGCGTTGGCCTTAGTGCCCTGTGTGCCCATTCAACAGTATAGCTAGGGCCATTGGGGGAGGGCCCCGCGATCCTGCTGCAGAACATTTGTGTAAAAAGGATTGGGTTCTGACCCTCTTCCCCTTCTGGTAGCCCCATTAACAGTAAATTGTTTCACCTGCTTCAGCCCTCCAGGTCTTCAACCTTTTCTTTGAGCTTGGCTAATTTGTGGTGCATAGTTGTCGCATCGCTCTCCTGTCTACCCTGCCAATCCTCCAGGGAACTGACCCTAGCCTCTGCATCTCCCATCCTCTGCATTAGAGACTCTCTGGTGACCTGTAGACCTGCAAGCTGTGCTGTGATCCCCATAAGCGCCTCTTTGATTGGGGACAGCTCCAGAAGGAATTTTTCTTCGGTGAGTGGCATTGGTGAAACAATCAGCTTAGAAGTAGCCGCCGGATTTGTTTATGTTTTTTGGGCTGCTTTCCCTTTTTCCAGCGTGTTCGGTGGGGTGTGCACTGGCCCCACAGGCCACATCTCTGTCTCCATACTTCGGAGAGCAAGGGAGGAGGATTTCCAAGAGACCAGCACCCAAAACAGCGATCGGAAGCAGCAGTAAGTAAAGAGCAGACCAGAGGTTTACCACCAAGTGCAAATCGGGGTCGATTAGGGGCACAAAAGCAAAGGTTTTAGGAGCTGAGGAGCGGAGCTGGGAATTGTGCATCTCACCCACTCTGATGCATCATGTGATCCCCAGAAATGCTAGCTTCTTATGGGAGACTGCCCTGTGATACTAACTGTAGTGAGTCCTCAATGCTAATTTGTCTTCATCAGACTTAGATCTTCTCCAACAATGCTCCAACTTCCGACCCCATAACTTAAGCTCCCTGAGCTCCCTCTCAAACCACAGGGACCTCAAGCACCAAGTCAAGAGTCATGTAAGGATCAGTGCAGATGCATCAAAGGCTAAGGGAATGACTTGATTATAGGCTGTCACTGCCTCCTCCAATCCAATTGCACAAGCATCCAACATGCTTGAGAGATCCAGTACCACCTGGAGTCCTTCTGGGGGACAACCTCTTGAAAGGGCAATAGTGAATCATCTCCATAGGGGATGGACTCCTGGGGCCCTGAAAGAGAAACTTACTGTGACATGACCTGACCAAATAACTGGAGCAATCTTGAGTTTATTAACCTCAAGCCCCAGTGAGAACATTAAACCCAAGGCATGACCCATGCTGATGAGTCACAGAGGTAACCACCTGTGAATCCATTGGAGGAAATCTTGACCAAACTGTGAGAGTGTATCGTTGATGCAGGCATTGAAGTCACCCAGAAGAAACCATCTGGGCAACTCCAATACCATTTCAGTGATGAAGACCACAATTTCCTGCAGGAAAATCCTCTCATCCACTGGAGGCCAGTAAGCAAGAAGGATTCTGCACGCTGCACCTGGACCCCCTGCATGGTCATACATCCAAATGATGAAGTAATTCCAGTGGAGTGCACAGTGAAATTCAATTCAGATCTAAAACAGGTGGCTATTCCCCACCTTACAATCCATCTGCAGGCAGTGCACCACAGAGAATCCAGCTGGGACAGCCACCTCCAAAACAGGACTGGCATCATCACCCAGCCAGGTCTCCATTATACAAGCCAGATTGACCAAAGAACTAGACATTAAATCTGCCTTAATGGCTGTCTCATTCCTCGTTGATCTGGAATTGCATAACACTGCCTGCAGGGGACAAAAAGGAGGCTGTTGTCCCACTGACTGCCTGCCTGCGTGATCCAGCAGGATCACTCGGTATGGGCATCAAACATGTCAGGCCTCTCTCAGGCCCATTTCACCCTTGGGTGCCTCCTGGTCCTCACCAGACCAAAAATACCCCCTGTTAGTATATGCTAGTACGCAACGTACCTTAACGTATTATCAATGAATGTTTCCAAATTCTTTATTTCTTGCAAATTTTTAAGTTTATATTTAAGGAGATTAATTTCTTCGCTAAGTTTCTTAATACTAACACTGTGCTGGCAAATAAAATCCATCCAATATGCTACCTTTATCCATATTCACAAACTTAGCAATCAAGTTGTGGACTTTACATTGCATCCCTTCTTCCCCCTCCCATGAAGTTAACCTTACTGCAATTCATACTCACAGATTTGAAAGTTAAGCACTTACTAAGTAATTTGTTTGGTGTGTAGAGTTTCTTGGCCTGCCAGACTCCCTGGGATAACACAGGTAGATACATGCCTCTGCCCATTTCACCTCTGCCATGTGCTTGCCGATGCTTGCACTGGTGTCAGTGTTTACAGTATGTGTCCTGGACCAGAAGTGAAGTCACAGTCACTCCTGGTTTGGCAGTCCCCAAATGAATTTCTTTTTTTAAAAGATAATGACTTACAAAGCCCTAAAAGTATAAGTACTAATAAAAGGTCCCTTCAACAAGGATCTGCTCCAGTAGCCCTTATAAGGACTATCAGAATATCAGTTCAATTCATTTTGGTAAGCAAATTGAGTGGGGAACCCCTCTTTTACAATTGCAACCAGGGTCGCTTCTGGGTTGCCACCAACTCCTCAAACAGCCCTGCCTGCAGCTTTCCCACTGGCCACAGAATACTACCAAGGGGGAGATCTTTTTGTTTATTTTTTTATGTATTTAACAGAGATAGAGGGTTTTAGAGAATCACACACACACACACAGATTTTTGCTGTTTGATAGAGAGTCTTGCTGCCTGCAATACAGCCCCTTGCTTGAGGAGCCCAAACTGGTATCAGCATTTGTGTCCTGGAATAGAAGTGACATCACATCAGTGGACCTTGAGTTGCAGCTGACAGGATATTCAATACTTGGATCGAAGTCAAACTATGGCAGTTTGGACAAGACTTCCTCTAGGTAATGAATTCTCTGGGCCTTGCACAAGTTGTTGCTACAGCGACCCATAAACATGGGCATGCCTTGGACCCAGTATTCTTGCTGTGGCTTGAGGTAAGTACTCTCAAGACTGAGCCAGTCATTTGGATAAAGCATTTCACAGTAAGGTTCTTGTTCAGGGCCCCCCATTAGTCCTTCTGTGGAGTTGGTCTATTGTCTCCATTTAAAGGGGTTGTCCTCATCAGGACTTACGGCGGTAATAAACCTCTTGGATGTGAATGCCACTTGTGAGGCAGGTGGGTGCCATGTGATAACAGCATCTCAAAACTGCATGGACAAAAACAGCGAAAGAAAAACAGCAAAAGCCAAAACTGTGACCTGCACTACAGCATGGAGCAAAAAAAGACTATTAGTGACTATCTGCACCCACACCCCCCTAACAATTTATAATCAACACCAAGGGGGACACAACTTGTTGATGGGGAGAAAGTCGGGGAGGCAAATCAAATATTACTACTCAGAGTCAGGGGGCACAACTCAGGGACAGGGAGAAAGTGGGGGATGGGTAGCAAATTACACACCACTACTCTGGGGGGCAAAACCAGCCACAAATTTAAAAAAAAAACTAAAAAAACCCACGTAACTGTATAAGTCTCAAACCCAGATCTGCTGGCCGTAGGAAGGGAGCACATAGGTAGTGACACTATCTTGTTTGCTATGTTGCCAGCACAGAATCTTAGCCACAGATAACTGCCTACATGATTTCTCAGCTTTCCACCTACATAGGTGAATCTTCACTAACTTAACCATTCGCTATAATTACTGTGTTGCTGAAATAGTACTCGCTATTTTTTAATTGCTCAAAATGACTTGCTTACAGTGACTCACTCTTTTAACGTGATACCAGACAGGTGCGAGTGAGGCAGTTGCAGCATATAACAGAGCTGTTACCTCATCACTTGACTCTATTGCACCAATCCATATATGACTCTGGTCTTCTCACTTGAAATCCCCGTAATTTGATGGGGAGCTCAAAGAGATGAAGACCAGGTGTGGGAGGTTGGAGCACTGTTGGCAGAGATCTAGATCTGAGGAGGATAGACTAGCTTTGAGAAGTCAATATGGTGACTATCAAAAAGCAATCTCCAATTATAAGGCAGCATTCCTGTCCCTGGAGATTGCTTCAGGGAAGAATAGACCAGCTCAGCTCTTTTGGACTATGAACAGGTTACTCCATCCTACCTGTCTGCAGCCAAACAGACATTTCAGCTACCAAGTGCAGAGTTCACTCTATTCTTTTCTGATAGAGTGTCCTCTTTCCGGTCTGGGATCCCCTCAATGGGGAGATCACAGCTCCAAAGTAGGGAAGGAATTATGGTTACGAGAAGCACTCCACCCACGTGGTGCAAGTTTAGGCCAGTGGAGGTAGAAGAGGTCTGTGAGGTAATCTCAAAGCTCTGACTCACTTATTTTGAACTGGATCCAGGCCTGACTCATCCCCTAGTGGGATCTGTGGGGTCCTTGGGCCAGGTGTAGAGTGAGATTTTCCAGTGCTCACTCTCAGAGGGGCTGTTCACTAGTGCCCCAAAAGAGGCACTGGTGAAGACCCTCCTGAAGAAACCATCTCTCAACCCAGACTGCTTGGCATATTACAGACCAGTCTCTAGCCTCCCCTTTCTGAGGAAGGTTATTGAGAAAATAGTAGCTCTGTAGCTCGAAGCACATCTCACAACCTTTGACATCTACGAGCCTCTCCAGTCAGGATTTAGATCCAGACAAAGTACTGAAACTGCACTAGTCAGGGTGCATAATGATCTGCTCATGACTAGAGACAGAGAGGAGCAGTCAATTCTCTTTCTCTTTCTCCTCGATCTCCAGCTTTTGACACTGTGGACCATGGTGTGCTGTTGGATCACCTAAGGGAGCTCTGTGGACTCACTGGCACTGTCATCTGCTAGTTTGAGTCTTTTCTTACTGGCAGGACACAGAGGGTGGTGATGGGGAACTTCTCCATTCTTAGCCAGAAATTGATTTGGCTGTGGCAGCTATGGACCGGAGTGTGAAAGGTGTAATCACACTCCACTGGATAGAGGATCCTCCAGATATCTGAGAGGTCCATATCCTCTTGCATTTGAGCAAGGGCCTGTGCTCCTCTGGAGTGGGGCTCCACATTGGAGGGGCATCTGTCTAAAAAGGACTCTGAAGTGAGGTTAAAATCTCCCCCCAATAACAAGGGAACATTGTTCGTAGCTAGCATCCCTAGCTTGTGGGCCAACCCATTAAATAAGATGGAGAGTCCTTGTAGGGCCCATGGATGTTGTCCAGCAGCAAGGGACCCTCGGCCGTGTCCATGACTGCCACCACCCACCTCCCACCCGGGTCACTGACCTTTCTTCTTAACTGTCCAATGTATGTTCTTATGTAGGAGTATCACCACTCCTGTCTTCCTAGAAGTGGCAGAGACATGGATCACCTGGCCCACCTAGTCCCATTTTAATCAATCATGGTCCCCCTTGGTTCCATGTCATAACAGCTAATGTGGAATGGTGATCGCTATTATGGCAAGTGTATATCATCGAAAAGAAAATTGGTGATATACACTTACCAGTGATCTAACACACGGCAATATAAAGTGTTTCTGCGGCGGGGAGGCTTTCCCCCCACACCCCCCTTACTAAGGATTCCTAACTCCAGGGGGGGTGCATGTCAGGGAGGGGGCACAAACTTGGCAAAAAAAGAAAAATTAAGTCCAGAGCCGCAGGCAGCAGCAAACTTTACACCCTCCTGTCCCCAGCCCCGAACCCAATACGTGCTATGCTGCAGCCAGCCTCCCTCACCACCACACCACACAGCTGGCTCGGTGGCAGCAGGCACAGTCCCTCCCAATAACCCTCTTCCCTTTCCCTCCCCGTCCTCTCGCCAATCCCCTGTTCCAATCGCCGTCCCCTACTGTCGCAGTAGACCTAGTCGCTACCCTTGCAGGTAGCCCTTCCCAATAGCAGCAAATATGGAGTTGCCGTTTTGACAAGTGCCCATATTTGGTCACTATGATTACTGGATACCATCCCCCTTAGTAAGCTTGGTCTCCTGCAGGAAGGCCACTTCTGCTCGTAGTCTCTTAAGGTGTGAAAGCACCTGCTTCCTCTTATTGGGGGTATTGAGCCCCCAAACATTCCAAGTAATACAAGTTGTGTCACCCATTGTCAAAAGGATGCAGATACATACTGTAAACATTTTGTAAGAAGGGAGCAGAGACTGGGAGCAGGAAGCCGGGCCCCTGATGGAGCAGCCAAATACTGAGTGGGGCATAGTATGCAGTGAAGACAGAAATTGGCAGTTCCCTTAAACAATAGTACAAGGCATGAAAAATATTGACCTCTGTCTTTGTGTGTGTCTACATAATACTCTGATACATAACATACAGCAAACTATATACATAAAGCAGTACCTTACAACTCATATGGGGATGTAGAGGCAACTGACAGGCTGCAGTGTCCTGCTGGTGGCCTGCCTCTCTTCCCTGGGTGCTCGCAGATGCAGTTGCCCCCATGGCACTCTAAGGGCGGACTCAGGGTACGATAACCCTCAGGCCTGCAGGGGTGGTAGCTGCATGTGTCTTACTGAACGAAAAAGAAAAATCTAGGCACAGCTATCTATATTCCTTGAGGGTGGGCAACATATGTAATTGCCAGCTGGTGACAGAAATAGAGAAGGGGGGAGCCCCCTATGCCAGATTGGGGCACAAAGCAGGGTGATGCACTGGCCTTTGCCCTGAGCTCCTTTCCCCACATGGAGGAGAGATAAATAGTGGATTCTTCACCCCATGTATAGCCTGGGGGAGAGGGGGGTCAAGGTTTCTGAATTCTCTGAGGATAAGGGGGACAGTCCTATAGGGGTCAGAGATGGAGCTGAGCAAGCCAGTGGACCAGAATGGGCAAGAAGAAAAGGGGTCTGTCCAGGCTGCCCCATTCTGGTTATTGAGTCCAATCGTCCACTCGCAGCAGAGAAATAACAGTGGGTGATCCTAAGCTTCTTGCCCTCCTGTATGAGTCCTCTGACAGGACACAGCTATATTCGCTATGACCCTGCCGTAAAATCTGCAACCCCATAGAAATAATATGCAAAAACCCTGGAACCACATTAATACAACTTCAAAAACTATTTGCTAATTCCGTAATGTTCCTCCGTGTTCTGAGACCTGGGCAGCAGTCCACGGGAGTGGGGAAGGAGTCGCTGTTGGTCATGGAAGCTAGTTGGTAAATACACTGACCCACCCCAGACACTAGTCCAGCAGATCGGCATTCACCCCTGACTGATCCCTCCTGTTATGGGAGTGGGGCTGGAGTTGCCAAATTCAAGCCTTGCACAAGCAGGCTAGTGCAGTGAGAGCATCACGAAACTGGAGAGTCTTGGCCTGAGCCTAATGAGGTAGCACCAGTAGGCCCTTCCCAGGATCTCGCCCTAACCTCCCACTCCCTAAACCCCCACCCCACTGGACCAAACATCAGAACAAAGGGGTAATTTGGGACAAAAAGAAAGAGAAACCTTTACTTATCTGACCCCGTAGATCCTTCGTCAATCTGCAAGGGAGATCAGTGCTGTCCAGGAGATGTTAGGCCTCCGCTGGAGTCTGAGCTGCAGGCTGCTAGGATGGGTTGTGTCTGGCGGCATCGCGAAGGCTGGCAGGTAGGCCGGTTGGAGCATCAGAGGTTGGCAGTCATCATGCGGTGCTCCGGAGGTTTTTGGTTGCTGCTCCAGGGAGAGAGGTCTCAGGACATCATAGCGGTTCGATGTGGAGAACCCTTGGAGTGGATCTGGGGCTGCAATGTCCATTTGGCTGCTCTCTGCGGTCTCAGCGGTGGGACGTTCAGAAGGATGGTCCCTCCTGGTGTGCTTCTTCAAAGAGTTCCTCTTCTGATTTTTTTTTTGGGGGGGTCTTCCCACTATGAGTCCAGTGTCTTGTCCCAGTTCTCTGGTCTGTTTCTATGGATGGGGGAGCATCTGTTCAGTCCCTCGGAGGTCTCTCTGGGCTCATACCACTGATGGCCAGAAGGATTGCCTTCTACAGGCCAGTTCCTCCTCAGGAAATCAGTTAAAGCTTGCAGAGTGTCAAAATTTAAAGGGACCCTGTTATGTTCCACCCGCATGGTGGCTGGGTAGTGCAATGAGAATGAGAATCCAGTTTTGTGCATTGCTTGCCATGCCTCCATGTAAACCCTCCAACGGTCAGATAGATCCTTGAAATAATCTAAAAAAAATACTGACCCTGTGGGATCACCAAAGCACTTGCTCCAGCTCCCTGACTTTGCTGAGAACTAGCTCCTTCTCTCTGAAGTTGACAAACCAGGCAATGATGGACCTAGGCCTGTCCTGGGCCTTCGGCATTGATACTAAGGAGCGGTGGGCATGCTCCACCTGGAGCAGCCATGTGGGATCTAAATTAAGCATCTCCACCAGGGCATGTTGTAGGAATTCCTCTGTGTTCTTTGCTTCTGCCCATTCCGGGAAGCCCAGAAATTTGAGGTTGTTTCAGCGACCCCAATTTTCCAGGTCATTGAATTTGCTCCGCATGAGCTGCATGGTACATCGCTGTTCACGAAGTGTGCCAGTGATGTCCTGGATTTTGAGTTCAGAGGCATTTACCCACCGCTCCCTTTGGAAAATGCAGCTTTCCAAGGACTGAAGGACCTGGGTGTTGTGATTAGTAGCCAGCGTTACCTGGGACATTTGTTCTATGAATTGGGCAAACATGCCCTGGATTGAGGATTGCTCCCAGGTGTGCGGCTGCTGGTGCTGCACTATGATGCAGTAAGGGCCCATTCGAACTGCCACTGACCTTTGAACACCTAATATCAGCGCAGAAAGTCAAGTCCCATTTAAACTAACTAACTAAGTTGGGGAGGCAGTATAGTGCAGTGGTTTAAGGCTCTGAGCTGCAAATCTGGAGACCTGGGTTTGAATCCCACAGCCCCTACTTGCATACTGTGTGACCCTGAGCAAGTCACTTAACTTCCCTGTGCTCCCAGGTTACACCTGTAAACAAGCTTTCAGCTTAGTGTGCCACTCCTGGTTAAACAATTGGAGGAAACAAAAAAACAGAATCCTTGATCAATGCAGTTCCTCTTCTGCTGACTGAAGTAGCGTTTTGCCGTGGATAAGCAATGAATGCTGCAGGATTTGTCCCTCTGGGATAAGGAACCGATGCATAAGCTGCCATCTTATTAGGCGCCTCTGGTAGCAGTGAATTTGATTGCTATTTAATATGTAATGATGGTCAGTTTGAGATTAATGAAGGCCATTGCTCAACTAACAAAGATCTTACAGTAGATTGTATTAGACTAACTTAGTTAACTTCTAGGCTGACATCTTCTGTTACTACAAATCTCAGAGTCCCCTGCAGTTGACATCAGAGCAGTAGGCAGCAGTGGGAGATTCAGTAGCTGCAGTGCATATTAGAGTTTATATAAGCTCTGATCTTCTGTTTGCAGGTCCCACTATCCTCCCTAGGCTAAGTGCAGTCACAGAGGACTGTACTTAGCACCTGGAGAAAAGCAGAACTGGAGAACATCTGATAAGAGATTATAAAAGTTCTAACATGCATTGCAGGCTATTGACTCTCCCACTGCTGCCTACTACACTGATGTCAGCTCCAAGGGATTCTGGGATTTGTAGTAACAGAAGATGTCAGCCTAGAAGTAAAAATTAGTCTGATACAACTTGCTATACTATAGTAAACAGTAAGTAAATCACAGTGTTTTTGCACACAAAGTACACATTGGGATCAGCCCAACACTTGAGTGTGGGTCCCTTTGTGCTGACTGCTCCCTTTAAATGAAATCTAGGAGTGCTGGGAGTGATTTTTTTGGTTGAGTTAGGGTGAGAAGAATGTAATCAGCATACAAGGAGATAGTGCTGGATCTCCTATAAGGTTGCCATGGATGAGGGGATGGATCCTAATAGCCTATGCTAGGTGTTCCAAGGCTTGGTCAAAAAAGTATGGGGGAAGTGGACAGCCCTGTGTGGTCCCCCACTCAAGTGAAAATGATTTAAAGGTTTACTATTCATTTGCATATGGGCAGTTGTCCATTTGCAAATAATCTGTAGCATGTTTATGAATTTTGGACAAAAGTCCATGTGACATAATGACTCATAGATAACCCTGCTTGATTCAGTCAGTTGTCTTTTCTGTGTCGAGCGAGACAAGGATCAGGTGGGTGCCCAACTACCCCCCCTCATCTAGAAGGTGTGTGATCAACTTAAGATCTGCAGCTCTGTTTCTACTACCTCTCTTGCTTTCCACCCGAGTGATCCACCATCAAGAGACTAAACATTTCCAATGTGAATATCAGAGGCTTGTTCCCTAAACAGGATAAACTACATTGCTGGTTCTTTAAAAAAAAAGGCTATTCTCATTCCAACCGAAACCTACATTCTTAAATGTTGAAATTTTGCTTCTGGGGTACTGTATTATGTTCTCAGGCAGGATCATTCCAGTAGAGGTAATGGCATGTTATTTTAAAGAGTGAGGTACCTTTTGTAGTAAAATAAATAGTTAACCACCTTTATTTTTACCGTACCTCTAATTAAGTTTATTGGTTTCTCGGATTTCTGACTTTATCTGTATCTTAGTATATCTAGTATGTCAATACAGTAAACCCAAGTTTCAAGCTCATACTTGTTGCCTTCACAGTGCACACTAACTTTTCATGTGCCAGTAACTGCAGTAATTTAAGATATAATGACAGAGCATTTTTTCAATTCTGCACCTTTACAGTAAAATGGAGGACTCGCATAATTTCTAAGAAACTTGACATGACTTTAAAAATTAGTTAAGGGGATTCTTGCACTTGTTTTAAGTTAATAACTGTGCTACGGTAATGGACTTGTACTGCTTGCTTCCTGTATCATCTTGTCGTAGGAGAAAACATCACTATTAGTCTCAATCCATTTTTCCTGGTAATCAGTAAAACAAATTAAAAAAACAGGACTAGTACATAATTGCATGTGTATTTAAAAAACATCTGGCCATCACTAAATGACCATACAATTTTTGAGTTTGTGACATCACTATATACTGTATTCTAATGGGGAAAGAAACTCTTGTGCCATAAAAACATGCTTTCTGAGATCAGAACGTACTGAATTTCATGAAGCATTTTATAGAACTTTCCTGGATATTGTGGCAAGCATGCATTTTGACTGGGGAAGGGGACTGAAAAAAGTCTCTAATATATTGTAATTACTGAATGAATTCTGTTTACAAAAACCAAAAACACACACGCACACACAGAGTAATGTACTATAGATGCCAGCTCTTTTTGAGAGATATACTTATTTAAAATTATTTGCCGAGAATGTGCACTGGAGTACAGCTCCAGTATCAAGCATGTCCCACTGCAAATTACAAAATAACTTGGTGGATAAACATACATGAATACAAACTCAGTACATAAACAGGAAAATTACAATTGAATTAAAATGTGCTATAGAGTTGCAATAACTTGGTATTATTTAAATCAGTGTAAATCTAATCTCTTAAATCTCCATTAAATATGTAAAAGCGTCAACAATTTTTTCTTAACCGTCCATGAAAAATAATAATTTTGAGGCCTTAGCTGCTGGACATGCTATCTCAAATCTCAGCGAAGTTGGCAGCATTCTTAATCACTGTTTTATTAAACGTGGTATCTGTAAGACATATTCATTGAGTTCCAATGTCTCCTTAGCACTAGCAAAGTTCTTAACAAATAATAATAGGTGTGATTCTAGTTTTGCATTTAGAGTGTTCTTACAGATTAAAACTTATAACATGCTCTGCTATCTTAAAGGAAAACTACACCTTCATAAATCATATATTTTATTTTTTTCCATGTTAACAGACAATTCTTTTGCTGTAGCTATTGGAGGTATATGTGTTTGCTTTAGTTTTTTTTTTTTTTTTTTTGCTGTTCATGCAAGTCCCCTGTAACTATCCTGGGGGTCTCTATTTTGTGGTTGTTGAAATCTCATTGTCCATGAGAGCTGCATTAACATACAAGAATATGATGTCACAGCAACCATGAATGCTATGTTCTCTATGTTGAAAGTACAAATATCCTGAAAAACTCTTTGAAAACACACAAACTGAATGCAATTTAAAGGGACATTGTCAGCCGTTTACTTACTTTCAGGGAGGTGTCTCTAAACGTGCCTTTAGTGTTAGTAGCAGTGTCAGAATCAAGGCAAAACATAATGCAGCACTTATTTCCCCCCAAAAGTACTTAGTTTAAAATAATTGCCCACCAAAGTGAACCCCCTGTTGGGTTTACTGCATTGGCTCCCAATACACAGTCATATCTCTAAATAGCACTGAAGCACCAGAAGGCTTGTTCGCACCTCAGCACATTCAAGTCCAGCTAAACCGATTTTTTGAGAGTATGAAGAAAGCCAAACTCAGGAAAGTGCTAGCCAACATGAAATGAGGCTGCCAAGTGATTAAAATTGGGGTCTTAAACTTCAGTCATGATACCAGGTTTGTGTGAATGAGTGTGCACATCCCACTTATGCATTTGCCCATGCCCACTATCATGGCTGGAGTTTAAGACCCCCATTTGTATCACTTTAGACCCTTGTTTCATGTCAACTAGCACTTTCCTGAGTTCAGCTTTCTTCATACTCTCAAAAAAATCTATTTAGCTGAACTTGTGTGTGCTGAGGTGTGAACAAGCCTTCTGGCACTTCAGCACCATTGAGAGATGTGACCACACATTGGGAGTTGGTGCGGTAAACCCAAGCAGACTGCAGGGGTTTCACTTTGGAGGGAAGTTATTTTAAACTAAGTACTTTTGGGAGAAAATAAGTGCTTACTACATTCTGCCTTGATTCTGATGCTGCTAAAGACACTAAAGGCACATTGAGTGGCACCCCCGAAAAGTAAATAAACCACTGACAGTGTCCTTTAAAGGGAAAACCCTGCAATACAACTCAGACAGTTTGCAATGCTAAACTGATGGTAAATGTGGTATTTCTCACCTTGCTGCAAAGTGCTTTCTTGGAGGAGGTATACCATCACCACAGCGACTCCGACACCACGAAGACCATCACTGTGACAGGAATCAGTCAAAACCTGCACGTCACTGTGATGCTCTGTGCAGTGACCAAGACTGCCTCACTGGGTGTTTTGCCCCCCGCCCCCATTCAACTCTGACTTGGAGTTTCGGAGTTGGAATCCTAGAGACCAGGGGGTGTGGGAGGCCCCTCGATAGAGAGCACCAACATCCCCGAAGCTACAATGCCGACAGTTGGCATGGTAGCTGTCGCTGTAGGAGATGTCAGTGCTAGCACTGTCAATACACTATGGTAAAACCGTTGGAGGATTACCTGAGGATGGCTAGCATAGCAGGTAAGGTAGTCCAGCAGGCTAAAACTCAGAAGAAACTGCAGCTAGCTGAGGGAGTTAGGAAGGGGGAGGAGGCCTTGTTTGCTACATTAGTGAGAAAAGGGACAAGAAAGATGGGGTTGCTAGGCTCAAGAAAGGGAATGAGTGGGTGGAGGAGAATGGGACCAAAGCAGAGGTACTGAATGAGTACTCTTGTTAAGTCTTCACCAGGGAGAGATGGACCATGCCACTAGAGTGGAGGAGAGGAGTGGTGGGGGGCAGAGGGCACAGATGATTTGATAGAGTGGATAGGGTGAGGAAGGGACTGATAGCTTTGAAGATCAACAGAGCCCCAAGCCTGGATGGCATATACCCAAGGGTGCTAAGGGGAACTGGCGGAGGAGCTTGCATATCCATTGGCTGGCCTGTTCAGTAGTTCACCAGAGTCAGGTGTGGTACCACAGAACTGGAGAATGGCACATATACACATCCATAAGAGCGGTCCCAAGGACTACCCAGGGAATTACAGACACTCAGTCTCACCTCAATCGTGTGCAAGCTCATGGAGACTATACTTAAGGAAAGGTTGGCAGATTATTTGAATGAGCACGTTCTCCAGGATGAGAGGCAGCACAGATTTACAGGAGGGGGGTTGTGTCAAATAAATCTGATTGACTTATTTGACTGGGTCACTAAACAGTGAACGGGGGCCAAGTGGTGGACATAATTTATTGAAAAGAAACCAGCACTCCGGGTATCATGTGAATAAATTTTACTGCGCAATATTCACATAACAATTGAAAATTCACATTTCAATACAGAAAATGTAGACTAAATGATGCTACAGGACCACAGAATTGGACCAACCCCTGTGCTTTGAGGTACTAAAATCTCTTCATCAGGGAGCATGGTTACCACCAACCTACATCTGCCTTGTGTACTCCTAGACACAGGTGCTTCAAATTCAATAAGAGTATGAATGACTTAATGAAGACAGGCAAAAAGACCCATATTAAGCACCACAGCCACACCCAATAGTAGATTGCTTTTAAATTCATAAATTCCTACGGAAGCAAATACAAGGTGTGGTGGTTGTATGATGTGAGTCACATGGTAAATTTTCTATTACATGTTTAGGGTGGGAGCTGCAGGCATGTAAAACACTATTGCCCACCATGCTCTTCCTAAAGCCCATGGTAGTCACTGTTGCCCCAGGTTCAGCTGTTCGTGAAAGGTCAAGGAAGTTAATCTTTGATTTATCCCACATGGATGTAAAACAGAGTCCTAAATAATTTTGATTAATATAACTAACAGTCATCCAGCTCTGTCTGAGTGACCTATCACTCGACTAATATGTCTGATAAAACTGACATTTTTTAATGTTCACAAAAAATGGGTTGACATGGGGCTTATATTATCTTGATTTTAGATATTTTATAATATCTCAGTGTATTAAAAAGTAACATGAAACATATTTGTAACATTAAGTATATTTATGATGAGGATTGATTGCAGTTTTTCCTTGTTTAAAAATGCTTTTGGTCAATTTCACAACGGTCCCGCTATTAAAGGCTCACGCTGTGCTCAGGTTGAACTGCTGCCAGCTATTCTGTATTGATCTATGGTTGCAAGGATAATTATCCAGAAATACATTTAAAGTGCTGGCAGAGCTACAACTATAAACACAGGTTTGAGTGACTCACACCATACAACAATTACATATTTTATTTCCTTTAGTAGGAATTTATGAATTTAAAAGGAATCTACTATTGGGTGTGGTTGTGGTGCTTAATATGGGTCTTTTTGCCTGTCATCATTAAGTCAATCATACTATATTGAATTTGAAGCACCTGTGTCTAGGGGCACATAAGGCACACATAGGTTGGTGGTAGCCATGCCCCCTGACAAAGAGGTTTTAGTGCCTCGAAGCACTGGGGCTGGTCAATTTTGTGGTCTTGTAGTATCATTTAGTCTGCATTTTCTGTAATAAAATGTGAATTTTCACTTGTTATGTGAATATTGCACAGTAACATTTATTCACACGATACCCGGAGTTCTGGTTTCTTTTCAGTGTTGGTTCCAGATTTATCAGCACCCCATTCTTGACTAAGAGCACAGCTTTATTTGCACCTGTGGTAGATATCCTTTACCTGGACTTCAGCAAGCCCTTTGACTCTGTACCCCATAAGAGGATGATGACGAGGTTGGCAGATCTCAGGGCTGGAGAGAAGTTGACCAGATGTGTGGAAAACTGGCTGTGGGACAGGACACAGAATGTAGTGGTGGGGGTGAGCTATCTAGCACTAATGAGGTCACCAGTGGGATCCCAGAAGACTCAGTGCTTGGACCGGTGCTGCTTAATGTCTTTATGAAAAATATTGAGGATGGCATTAAGGGCAAAATTTGCCTATTCATGGGTGACACCAAGCTCTGTGGGAAGGTGGATACAGCAGAAAAGATAAAACGCCAAAAGGAGGATCTGGAAAAACTAGAGAGGTGGTCCAGGATTTGGCAGCTTGGCTTTAATGCAAAGAAATGCCTAGTTATGCACATTGGAGTTAAGTACCTGAGGACTAAGTACAACCTGGGAGAGATCAGGGTATCTGCATCAGAAGAGGAGAATGATGTGGGAATGATTACTAGTGACCTGAAGCACTCTATGCAGTGTAGGAAAGCAACAGCAAAAGCAAACAAAATGTTGAGCTGCATTGCCAAAAGGATCAGCAGCAGGGGAGAGGAGGTAATACTGCCCTTGTACAGTCATTAGTGAGGCAGCATTTCATGTACACACTAGTGCCCATACCTTAAAAAGGACATTAGCCTGCTGGAGATAGTCCAAAGGAGGGCAATAAAGATGATCAGGGGCCAGCAGGGTAGGACATATGAGGAGAGGCTGGAGGCCCTGAACATGTACTCCCTAGAGGAGAGGGGGGAGAGAGAGAGAGAGAAAGAGACAGGGGACATGATTGAGACCATCAAGTATTTTAAAGGAATAAATAGGGTGAATAAGGAGGGTCTCTTCAAGCTTAGTGAAAACCGAAACACAAGGGGACACTGCCTCAAGTTGGGGGGGGGAAGGTTAAGGAGAGAAGCTAGGAGGCACTTCTTCATGGAGAGGGTTATGGTGGATTGAAATGTGCTTTCAGAAGAGGGGGTTAAGTTGAAGACAGTGGGCAGCTTCAAGAGAGGCTAGGACAGAGTTAAGGGGGAAATAAAGGTCAAGGGAGGTGTGCAGAGTGGAAGGGCAGATTGGGGAGTGGCAGTGTCAGTTGCTTAAGTTAAGGACCCTGCAATATGAGCAGATTAGATAGACCTATAGATCTAATGGCCTTATTCTGCTGGCTTCTTCATATGACCATATGTAACTCTAATGAAACAGGCAGGCATACTGTGGAGTCTAAGGGGGGGGGGTGCTGACACATCATGGTCTCGTATGCTAATGCAGATCTCAGGGACAATAAGATTTCATTAACCAGAAAATGGACTCCCTCTCCCCCAAAAAAATAGTTACCAGGACTCGTATGAACAGTGAAAATAAACTAAAGCAATCACATATATCCCTAATACCCACATAAAAAGGGTTGTCTGTTGATAAGCTTTATAAGATATGAGGGTGTAGTTTTCCTTTAAGTCCTCAGGAATAAGGCAGCTTTGATGGAATCCAACCTCTCTTTTTAAAGTGGGTTGCCTTCTGATTTGCCAACCACCTACTGAGCTCATTAATATACCATTTAATCTTGTAAGAAACCCATTCGCTGCACCTCTGCCAAAGCAATCCCCTTTATATGAGGATATAGATTTTCCTTGACTAATTAGCAACAGATTTTTGTTGTTGTCAATCTTAACATAATTACTTCACGTATGGCTTATAACCACCTACTGTGAAACATTTTTATGAATCTTATTTTTTTCCCTAAATGATCACTGTGTCACTCAGACCAAACACTACTAATAAAGTTATTTTTTAAGCATGCAATTTAAATTAAACTATGAGAGCTTCAGGGATCAGCTGTAGCTTTGTGGAGATCATACCTAACAGTCATGCTTCAGTTATTTTGATAAATAATTATTAGTCCTAGATTTGGCCATACCCAGAGGAGTACAACAGGAACCTGTTGTGGGAAATTTTAGGAAAATCCCTATCAGAACATGTTTACACAGAATATTTATTCATCCCTTCTTAAGAAGTGTGAGGGGGCAAGATGGGCCTAGAGTCCCTTCTGACCTTAAAAAACTATGGTACATATTCTGTGCTGTTTTCATTGATGACCTACCTTCAGTTTGCAGATATTATGATTTTGTATTGCAATGCTAACAATGGATAGGAATTAACACATTATAACTGGATGTTTGCTATATACTACTACTACTAATAATAATAAAACTTCATTTTTATGGCGCCTTTCCAAAACCAAGGCACTGAACAGGTTTAAAAACAAACAACATATTACACAAATTACAACAGCTTAGTTAATACACAATCATCTGAACAAATTTATAAAATAAAATAAAAACAACCACTCAGTCGCCAAATGCTTGGTGCCAAAGATGAGTTTTTAAAGCTCGTTTAAATCCCTCCACAGTCACGCACTCACGTAACTGGTGGGGTAGAGAATTCCAAAGAGAAGGGTACATGCATAAATGCCTGGGGCCCAGAGATTTCAAGCACACTCTGGAATCTCTAGCAACCCCTCGCAAGTTGAGCGGAGTGATCACCCGGGGCCGTAGGGAACTAGAAGCTCTTCAGATAGTCAGGGCCATGTCCATGTAATGCTTTGCAAGTCAAAAGATCGACTTTAAAGGTGATCCACCATTGTACTGGCAGCCAGTGCAGACCTCTCAGTATCAGAGACGTGTGACAGAACCGAGAGGTTCCTGTCAGGAGCCGAACTACTGCGTTCCGCACTAGCTGCAAATAGCTGATTTCTACCCCAGAAAGCCCTAGATATGGGGAGTTGCAATAATCCAAGCAGTAGGACACAAAGGCATGAACCAGCGTAGAAAGGAAGCCGGATGGGACAAGGTGCCTAATCCTGGCGATATTCCTCAGATGGTAAAAAGAGGTCTTGATGATGGCTGACAGCTGCGATTGAAGGATCAGACCCTCATCAAAGATTACCCCCAGGTTACACACCTGTTCAGAGGCCAGGAGCGGTAACCCCCCCCAGGAATAGTCCCGAGGGTGAACCTACCCCCGACCCCCCTATCCGGCATCCTGGGTCCACGATCAGCACTTCAGTCTTTCCCGAGTTCAACTTCAACCAGCTCGAATCCATCCACTCCTGGATTTCCACCAGGCAGTAATTAAAGACTGAGAGAGCTCCATTCTGGTTGGGTGCAAAAGAAAGGTATAGCTGAGTATCATCAGCATAGCAGTGAAACCTCAGCCCATACCTCCTTACAATGTCTCCAAGGGGTAGCATATACACTGAGAACAACATGGGGGAATAACACCAATCCCTGAGGAACCCCACAAGACAGAGGGATTGGGTCCGAAGAATAAATCCTGGACACCACCCTCTGAGTTCTTTCGGTGAGGAAAGATGTAAACCACCTGAGGACTGTACCTGACAGGCCACAGATGAACCTCAGATGATCGAGCAGAACCCCATGGTCCACAGTGTCAAACACTGATGAGAGATCAAGAAGAACCGAGATGGAACGGTTCTTCCGATCTCTAGCCATCAGGAGATCATTGAGCACCTGAACCAGCACTGTCTCCATACTATGCTACTTTTGGAAGCTGGACTGGAGGGGTTCATTGATGTCATGGATGGTCAAGGGGCTCTCCAGCTGTACGGCCACTACCTCGTCAACCACCTTCCCTAAAAAGGGAAGGTTAGAGATTGGTCTATAGTTCACATGGCCGTTTGGGTCCAAAGAAGCTTTCTTTAGATGGGGTGTTACCACCGCCTCCTTCAGGGAGCTGGGAAACTCACCTGTTTCAAAGGAGCACCAAACTATCTGTGCAAGGACTGGACCGATGGAATCAATACAACCCAGAACCAGGGAAGTTGGTCCTGGGTCCAAACTACAGTACGTAGGGTGCGCACCCTGGACAGTCCTCATGACATCCATGAACTCTGGGTGGTCGAAGGTACTCCAGGAAAGCTGAAGGCTAGAGGCCAAGCACTGGTCATCAGCAGCACCCATAGAGTGTGCTGGCTGGAGAGCTGCCCTGATGTTGGCCACCTTAGTCGCAAAGAACCGAGCAAGTTCAGCGCACTCTATTTGCGAAAACACTTTCTGAACTTGTAGACAAGCCGGTTTGCACATCCTGTCCACAGTTTGGAAAAGCTGAGCTGGTCAGTTCTGAGCAACTGCAATCTCCCCTGAAAAGAAATCTGCCTTCTTATGGATGACTGCAGATTGATAGACTTGGTAATGGTCCATCAACCTAAGGTGGTCGGCATCAAGGGCAGATCTCTGCCAGCGATGCTATAACCTTTGTCCTTGTTGCTGCATCTCCCTCAAGGTCCCATGAAACCATAGAAACCGAGGGTAAAGGGAGAGAGGATGAACATGGACAGGAGCAATGACATCCAGGGCCACCAAAATGGCCATATTATAGGCCACCACAAGGTCCTCTGGGTCGCTGTTTGCAACCGGAATGGACGATAGGTCAAGCACCGCCATAAGGCCTTCAGAGTTAACATCTCATAAAGGGCGGTACTTGACCATCTTCACAGGGGTAGGCCTTTAAGGGGGGTCACTAAAATTGAACTCCACAGTGTAATGATCGGACCTTCTGACTGGGTCCACCCCCAGATCTGAGGCTTCAATCCCCAGGAGGAAAACTAAGTCAAGGGAGTGATCATGTTTGTGGGTAGCAGTGGTAATTACCTGTGTAAGGCCCAGAGATGTCATCAACTGGAGGAAGTGTTGTCCAAATTGAGAGAGTTCGTCATCGACCCAGGCATTAAAGTCACCCTGGACCATCAACCTGGGAGACTCAAATGTCATGTCGATGACGAAGTCCGCCACTTCCTGAAGGAGCCGTTTCCCATCACTGGGTGGACGGTAGATGAGGATGATCGTACAACCTACACCTGCTACCACAGTACATTCAAATGCCTCAGTTTCCTCAACTGGTACACTTGTGAGGCCCAATTCGGTCTTGAAACAGACCACAAAGCCCCCCTTCCCTGTGGTCCAATCTTGAGCGGTGGGTCACCAAGTAACCAGCTGGAATTGCAGCCTCTAATACAGGGCCAGAGTTCTCATCCAGCCAGGTCTTGGTGATGCAAGCCAGATCCACTGAATTTACAAGATCTGCAATAATTGCAGTCTTGTTTTTAATGGATCTGGCATTGCATAACACCACTTGAGTTGGATGAACTTCCGGGGCCACCCGAACTACATGCCCACCCAATTTGGTGGTGCCCTTGTGTATGGAAACCAGACACGGAGGACCTCGATCTGGATTCCATTTCACCCCAGAGCGTCTTCTGGACCCTACAACCCCGATGTGATGGCCCGCTCATTCAACCTCCGCTGTTTGCACCCCCCAACCTCCCCTCCTCTCCCGACACGCAATACCCAGCGCTCTACAATGCTGGTAGATGAAAAAATGTAATGGGGGGAGACAAAGGGGCCGAGGGAGCGGAGGGCAGAGGATGAATAGCGTACAACCATGGGGGCAGACCTCTAATACATTCCGATGACCAAATTAAACAAAATCTAAAACCATATAAGTTTAACACTAAACATAAAATAAACAAAACACACTCCCCCTCTAACCAAAACCACAATAATTAAAATAGATAAAATATCTTTAAATCCAAATCAGCTGGCAATTTCCTCAGAGTTACAAAAGGTCACAGTAATAGGGAAAAAAAGAAACCTAAATTTCCAGTCCCCGATGGATCTCTCACTTCCAATGAGACAAATAAAATTCCTAGGAACTCACACTTCCAGGGTGAGACAGATAGAAAATCTTAATGGGTTCTTCAAACCCCTTAATCACTCTTGCTGAAAGAAAAGCCAGTCCAAATATTTTGGAATATTCAGTAGAAATAAAACAAGGAAGTGTAATCAGTCACCAAATAAACTGCAAATAAAATGAAACCAGCGTCCGGAGAGCTCCCACCAGTCCGGGCAAAACCAGATGATTTCAATTGCACCACTACCTCTCGCTTAATGGATGAAAAACATCATTAATAACTCAAAAGTTTGAAAAAAATTAATACACAGGGTACTCTCACCACCCTCCAGGGTCTGCTGTATTGGAAAAGAGCCGGGCGATGTAATCTCTGAGCACAGGTAGTAAACAAAATGCCACAATAAGGGAGGAAAACGGCTGAAAATTCCGCTGGTACAACCACAAATCCACAGTCCATAGGCAAATCCATACTCCCTCTTTCTTTCTCATCCCACCTTCCCTCCCCTTATCTCTGTCACATTCTCTGTCCTTTTTCCTCCCCCTCACCTCTCTTCCTCTATTTCTCCCTCTTTCCCTTTCCTCTCCCCCTCCTTCCCTTTTTCACTTCCTCCCTCTCTGTCTCCCTTGCTTCCACTCACTCCTTCCTGTTCCTTCCTTTCTCCCTCTCTCTCCACCCCTCTTTCTCTCTCCTTCCCTCCTTCTCCCTAACCTTTGTCCCCTTTCTCCCTCTCTCTCTCTCTTACTTTCTAACATGGTTTCTTACTGAAAAACAGTACTGAAGCTGAAAGAGCACTACACTCTAACATATTGTAAATTGTTTACTTCTCACCAGTCAATTCTGTTTTTATATCTGGTAGGGATATACACTTTTGTTTCAGTTTATTATGTTGGTTTAGAAAATGGCAAGATTGTGTTCTGTTTACTGATTGGCTAGAACCACTTCTAACCTGGGCATCCATTTTTCAATAGATGCCCAGTCAAAAATAAGTGCCAGTCCAACTGCCACTTTACTGCATAGCATTGAACAGTGATGCCCAGCCGACTTTCTAATTGGCTGAAAGCACCCTGGAAATTTTGAAATCCACGCCATGTTTTTCTCTCGCTTAGCTAGAGCTACTGTCCCCCCCCCACCAAAACCTCACTCCCCTCATCACTACAAGAAATAAGTAATTTTACAAAATATATGCAAACAGCTTCCCTTGTCCTCATCTTTAAACCCAATCAGGCAAATCAAATAAAAGAAGTAAGCTTTTTGGCCCGCTTGGTTATCAAAAGACCGGGCATGACTCCTCCCTAAGAAAGTCCTTCATCACTGCACTATGCTGTGCCCGCATTCTGTCCGACTCGTAAAAAAAAAAAAGCCAAACCACAAGTATCTCCTTTCCTAATGTACCCACAGTAGAGATCCATGACAGCAGTACCTCAAGATTTATTTTCTTCGTTTTACGGCTCCTTCAGTTCAGCTGATCTGCGCAATCTCACTCGCTGAACAAACCGGATGCTCCTCTTCACACTCCCGGTTCTTGTGGAAGGCAGCGAGGACCAGGAAGTTGTATAAAGCAAAAACACAGGCCAGTTGTCATAGCAGGCACCGGGGATCAGGAACCTTAAAAAAAAATGCGAGCTGAACAACTGGCTGTCTCCCGAATATAGTCACACTCCCAAACCCACTTCCTTCTCCCGACTGCGATCGCAACACATCCTGACCCCTGTGTAAACAAACACCAAAAGCATTGTGTCAGAAAAACATATTCTCTGAAATGAAAATTGAACAAAACTTTTTTTTTTGGGGGTGTTCCAACAACAAAAAGGTTGCTGTGGGCCAGGGGTGCTAACTGCATATAACATCTTACTAACTATGGGGTCTGTACTAGGACAAAAGACCATAGTTCTAATGAAGGCGGAGGAACTATTTAATTATAAAACTTATTTAAAATTAATTATTTATTACAAATTTGTGATCAGTTTTTTTTTTTTACAGTCCCCATTTTCTAAGCGCAATAATACCCTCCAGGGTGGGCGGTAGTGGGAAATACCGGACTTTCAGGGGCTATAAGGCCCTCCGCCTGTGGCGTCAGGCCTCATTACGCCCCTTGGCGGTCCGGTATTTCCCAATACCGCCCACCCTGTCGGGTATTATTGCTTACTCATGCTTGTGCGCCAGCCAACATATTGCATTAGTAGCAGATTTGGAGACACGGTCACTGTTGGGCGAATGCAGGGCACACATCAGTAGGTGTGTCCCTCATTCCCCAATGAGCCTGCATGCGGGCACCACACCAGGAATACATAATGTGGTGAGCACATCTAAGGAAAGGTCCGCTACAATGCAAGCAAAGCTCGTCATATGTAGTGGCATTTCCCAATGTGCTTTCCCTGGTGAAAAATTACATAACATGGCGGCACACTGCCTGCCATAATGCTCACTTTAAGAGTGCAAATCCCCTGCCGGCATGCTTCTGACCCAATGTATGAGCCGACGGGAGCCCTCACCTGTCAGCATAATGCACCCCATTTGTTATGTGCCAAGGGGTGCCCAATCCCCGGCTCTTGCCCCCATTCGCTATGTGCCGAAGGGGTGCCCAATCCTCTGTCGGCTACAACATCCCCCCCATAACACTTAGGTGGCATGCTGGGAGCCCACCCCAGTGTGCCAAATCCCCTGAAAAAGGAAAACTGTCCCGCTATGTTTTTATTTTTAAAGCCTGTGAAAGAAGAAAACGGTCCTTCGCGGTCTCCCTGCCCCCTCCCACAACCCGCGCCCATCCTCTGCGCACCCTGCCTCCCCACACACCCCTACCCCATACTTACTTCCGGAGTCTGGCGCAACTAACTTCGGTGGACCGGGAACACGTCTGCACTCTTCAAAGCCGACCACGAACTGAAGAAATGCCGGTAAGCTGTATAATGGCATAAATAGGGTTTTTTCAACTTTGGTGCATATCTCGGGCATTTTTTGGAATTTGTGCACCAACTTTTCAACATGGGGTTATTGGGATCCCTCCTCATGAATTCAGTCACTGTCATGGCATTATTCGGTCCCGAAAGGTGATTTTGCTGTCACTGCACGGAATCACCTTTCGGGACTGAGTAACGAAACAACAGTGTCAGTGTTCATGGGGAGGCTCTCAAAAAGCCTATCTTTCATATTTGGTGAAAAAATTCCAAAAATGGCTGTTGTACGAGAGTGCGTTGCGCTGTTTCCACGCACACTCGTAACTTCGTGAATTTGTAATATTTTCACTCCAGATTTTCAAAATTGGCATTTATCCACGCCTCCTTATGAAGAGTACAGCTGTCATTTTACATATCCTGGCTGAAATGTGTTTTCGCATGTCCGGCGGAGAATAGCGTGGTCACTGTGCGAAATCAGTTTTTGGGACAGTTTGAGAAAATGACGGTGACACTGTTCATGAGCAGAGGTTCTAAAATGCCTATGTTGAAAATCTGGTGCCTAAAGTCCATAAAATGACTGTGTTACAAGCGTGCGTTGCGCAGTTTCCACGCACCCTTGTAGCTTCACAAATTTGCAATATTTTCATGACAGATTTTCAACACTGGCATTTTTTCACACCTTGTAATCAACAGTACAGCTGTCATTACTCACAGGCTGCTCAAAATGTGTTTCCGCACCTGTGGCGCATAATGGCTTGGTCGCTGTGGGAAATCAACTTTTGGGACAGATTAACAAAATCACAGTGCCACTGTTCATGAGGGGAGGTCCCAAAATGCCTATGTTGAAAATGTGGCTAAAAAACTCCCCAAAATAATTGGGTTACGGACGTGTGTTGCGCAGTTTCTATGCATGCTCATGACTTCACCAATTTTTCATATTTTCACTCCAGATTTTCAACATTGGCATTTTTTATTACGCCTCCTCATGCACAATACAGTTGTCATTTTCCACATCCTGCACAAAATGTGTTTTCATCCCTGCATCACCAAATGGCATAGCCACTGTGCAAAACCACCTTTCAGCTAACAAACTGATTGTGCTGCTCTTCATGAGGTGGGGTCACAAAAAGCCTATGTTGAACATTTGGAGTGAAAATACCAACAAATGCTTACAACATTAGGGTTTCCAACTGTAATACCCCACCCTGTAGAGACTGCCAGGCATCAGGGGTGTGACTTGGGATCATTGGCTGTAATGCTCATGCCATTCCACCCCACCCCCACCCTGCAGCCAGCGATAGGCATCAAGGTGCGCCTTGGAGTGTTCGGCCCTAACGTTCACCCCATTCTCCTATACTGCACCCATCTCAGTGTATTTTCTTATGGAATGGGGTAAGTATAAGGCCCAAAGACCCCAAAGCACACCACGACACTTGTCAGTGTCTACAGGGTAGGGTGAGGCCCGTTCTCCTGTACTGCACCCATCTCGGTATATGTCCTTATGGAATGGGGTAAGTATAAGGTCCAAAGACTCCAAAGCACACCACGACACTTGTCAGTGTCTACAGGGTAGGGTGAGGTAAAATGGCATGAACGTTATAGCTGACGCCCCAAAGGCACACCCCGGCACCTGTCAGTCTCTGCAGGGTGGGGGTGGGGTTGGCGTCAGTTCCATACTTCACTGCCATTCCTATTATGCATCTCTAACTCCTGCACTACCAATGCCAATGCCAGCGAGACAACATTTGGCATTGACAAATGCTTGTTTTTAAACTGCTGCAGTCCTTTGTAACTATTCTAAGTGCCTGTCTTTTCTGATAGTTAAACTCTCATATGTTCCTGAGAGCTACATTAGCAGTGAGAACATAATGTCACGGTTCCTATTTATGTATCTCTCTGCAGCGAGTCTAAATAACCTCAAAAACTCTCCAAAACACACAAAGTGAAAGCAATTTACAAAAACAAAATCCATCTCTGCCACTCATGAGATGTTTCTGAAGCCAATTAAAGGTAAAGGGTAGTTTACTCACCTGGTAAAGATGATCACAGGAGCACCTTTTTACAGTACTCCAAGTCATCACAGTTGGGACTTAGAGGTATCCTCTGATACGCTGATGCACAGCTTGAAACTTTGGAATCCAGTCCTGGCTGCACACCTTCCGGCTGGATAACTCCTCAGTGTGAAACTTTCCAAGTTACTTTACCTATTACAAAAAAACTGGTTAACCAAACACAAGTGCTGAGGAAGGCAGGCAAGACATAGGATATCTGAGAGGAGGCGAACTACTGGAATAGATCTGGTGGGCTTCATTGAATACAGAGCACATCAAGGCAGAACTTAACTATGCTCAAGTACACAACTAATCATCAACTATAAACATTTTATTAATGGCTCTACTGCAGCGTCAACAAAGGTACTGCATTCTTCCTTATCATGCTGGAATCAGAGAGCTGTAAAAAGGTGCTCCTATAATCACCTTTACCAGGAGAGTAAGCTACCATTATCCCTCGCATCTTCTTACGGCACTCTGAGTCATCACGAGTGAGTTATTAAGAAGCAGTATCAGCAAACAATGGAGTAGGATGAGGAGGAAGTGGTCTGAACACAGATTGTAGCACTAGACAACCAAAACTAGATTTGTTCTGACTCCAAGTGTCTAGCCTATAGTGCCTGGAGAAAGTGTGAATATATGACCAGGTGGCCACTGCGCATGTGTCGGCAATGAATGCTGCATCACACTCTACCCACAAGGTGGCTAATGCCCGGGTTGAATGAGCTTTACCTGAGTCAGACAAGAGAGGGAAGAGATGCCTTGTAGGCCTCCAAGATAGTGGTTTTTAGTCATCGAGTTATGGTGGACCTGGAGGTGGCCAGTCTCTGCTTGGGTCCTTGATGACCAAGGATAAATGTCCTCTCAGACTTCTTGAAAGAGGCTGTTCTGTCCAGGTAGGATTTGATGGTGTAGCTCAGGTCCAGAAGGAGGGCCTCCTTCTCAGGATCATTAGGAGCAGGATAAAAAATGGGTAGGGAAATCTTCTAGACAAGATAGAAAGCTGAGGCTACCTTCAGGAGAAAGTAGGGGAGTACTTGGCACCACTCTGTCTCCATAGAAGGATAGTAAAGGTTCTACACAGGTTAAGACCTGCAGCTCATTAGTTCTGGAAGCTGAACAGATGGCAACTAAAAACACAATCTTTAACATAAGAACACAAGAAAGTTGCCAGCAGAAGGAGACTACTTGGCCTATCAAGTCTACTTGTGTTGTTGTTGAGACCTGGCTTTTCACCAGTGCCTCCTGTCCCCATTGTAACATTAAAAAATGCAGTGAAAAAGAGTCCTAGAGTTCAAAAGGAGGTCTGGGCAAGTCATCTAGTACTCTCAAGGGGAGGAAATGGACAAGGAAATGATTGAAAGTATACTTAGAATGGCAGAAAATGGGGAGATATTGCTGATGGGTGATCTGAATATGCCAGATGCTAACTGGAGTGCAGTTGCAGCAGCCACTTCTAAGAGTGGGGTTATTCTAGATGCCCTATAGGGGGCATGCCTTAGACAACTAGTATTGGAACCCACTCAAGAGGGAGCAATCTTAGACCTGGTTCTCTCAAATGGAGATGGAGAGAGGATCACAGATGTAGAAGTGGGTAGCCATCTGGGAACTAGTGACCATCGAACAGTATGGTCCACAATAAACACAGCAATGAGGTCAAGCCATACAAAGGCAAAAGTACTGGACTTCAGGAGGGCTGACTTTGCCAAAATGGGTGAGTGCCTAAAGAATGCACTAGCAAATGGGCAGGAAGGAGGGGTGGAAGAACAATAGGGAACAATAAAAACTGCCATCACAGAGGTAACAGGCCTTTGTGTGAAGCAGATAAACAAAACAAAACGATGTAAGAAACCACTATGGTTCTCAAAGGAGGTGGCAGTGAAGGTTCAAGAGAAAAAGAAAGCATTCAGAAAGTACAAGGAATCACAGAAGGAGCAGGACAGAGAATTGTATCAGTTAAAGCAAAAGGAAGATGGGAAGACAGTCAGAACAGCAAAGGCCCGAACCAAGGAAAAGATAGCCAACTCAGTTAAGAAAGGGGATAAAACCTTTTTAAGGTACATCAGGGAGCGAAGGAAAACCAAGGGAGGGATAGTGAGGCTTAATAAATGGGAGGGGGGGCAGAGGGTGACGGTGAAAAGGCAGAGATACTAAACGAATATTTTTGCTCAGTATTTACAAGTGAAGATGGGAAAGTACCTAAAACAAACAATAGAAACCCTCTGGATACAGAAGTTGATACCAGCCCATTTACAGAAGAAAGGGTTCTGAAAGAACTCTTAAAACTGAAGGTGGACAAAGCAATGGGACCTGATGGGATTCATCCCAGAATTCTAAAAGAACTAAGGGTAGAACTAGTGACACCACTGACTACCCTCTTTAACAAATCATGTGAGGATGGGGTGGTACCTGAGGACTGGAGGAGGGCAGATGTGATTCCTCTTCACAAAAGTGGGAGCAGGGCAGAAGCAGGAAACTACAGACCTGTTAGTTTAACCTCAGTGATAGGAGAAAATGATGGAATCACTTCTGAAGGAAAGAATTGTCAAGTACCTAGAGGCCAGAGGGGCACAGAACCCAAGGCAGCATGGATTCACAGCGGGAAGGTCATGCCAGATGAATCTAATAGATTTCTTTGACTGGGTGACCAAAGTAGTAGATCAGGGAGACGCTGTGGACATGGCCTACCTAGACTTTAGCAAGGCATTTGACTCAGTCCCACACAAAAGATTAATATACTAGTTAGCCAGCCTGGGAGTGGGTCCCAAGATGATAGCCTGTGTAAAGAATTGGCTGGAGAATAGGACACAGAGGGTAATAGTAAATGGAGTCCACTCTGAAGAAAAGGGGGTTACTAGTGGGGTACTGCAGGGTTCAGTAATAGGACCGGTCCTCTTCAATGTCTTTATAAGCGACATTGCAGAGGGACTGGAAGGAAAAATATGTCTCTTTGCAGATGACACAAAGATCTGCAACAGAGTTGATGCACAAGGTGGGATGGAAAGGATGAGAAGGGACTTGGCATGGTTAGAGGAATGGTCAAATGTATGGCAGCTTAGATTCAATGCTAAGAAGTGCAAGGTAATGCACCTGGGGAACATAAACTCAGGGGAAGAGTACACAATGGGGGGGTGAGATACTAACAACAACAAAAATGGAAAGGGACCTGGGGGTAGTCATATCAGATGACTTAAAGGTGGGCAAGCAATGTGAGAGGGCAGTAAGGAAGGCTGGTGGGATACTGGGATGCATAGGGAGAGGCATCGCCAGTAGAAAACAGGAAGTTGTTATCTCTCTGTACAGACAGCTGGTGAGACCCCATCTGGAGTACTGTGTGCAGTTCTGGAGACCGAATCTCCGCAAGGACATAGACAAGATGTAAGCTGTCCTGAGGAGGGCAGCTAAAATGGTGCAGGGTCTGCACTGGAAGACATATGAAGAGAGACTAAAGGAGCTTAATATGTATTGCCTTGAGGAAAGGAGGGAGAGGGGGGACATGATAGAAACTTTCAAGTACCTCAAGGGAATCAACAAAGTCCAAGAGGGTAGCATCTTTCAAAAAAAGAGGTGTGCAAGAACAAGGGGGCACAATTTGAAGATAGAGGAGGGTGGCTCAGAGGTAATGTAAGGAAGTATTTTTTCACAGAGAGGGTTGTGGATGCATGGAACGGCCTTCCGGAGGAGGTTGTGGAGTCAAAAACAATGGTTGCATTCAAGCATGCATGGGACAGTCATAAGGCAATTCTGGGGGAGGGGGGTAGAAAGAAGTAGGCTGCTGGTTAACTAGGATCTGCAGCTTATCCATTAGGTAGGGAAATGGGCAGACTGGGTGGGCCAAGTGGTCCTTATCTGCCGTCAAATTCTATGTTTCTATGTTTAGAGTCAGGTGCTGGGGGTGATAGTAGATATTGTCCTGGGTTTAGTGTTAACAGTTGCCTCGAGAAACATCTGTACCAGGGGGTGGGTCCTAGGTAGGCAACCATCAGTCTCTCCTCTGATTGCTCCAATGGCAGCTGCTTGGACTCTAAAGGAGGCCATGGAGAGACTTTTATCAAAGTCTTCCTGTAAAAATTCAAGGATCTGGAGAACATAACTGTCAGTTGGGTTAATGTCTTTTGATCTGCACCATCTTGAGAAAATGAACAGGTGTGTGTTATAGATACGGTTGGTGGAAAATCTGCGAGCCTGTGCCATGGTGTCTGCAACCCTGTCGCACACCACATTCCCTATCATAGAGATTAGTGGAAACACATATGCTCTCTCAAACTGCCATGGTGTTGATAGGTCGTCTACACTTGCTGATTCATTTTCTTTGTACTTTGAAAAGAATGTCTTTACCTGTTTGTGGCCATGGCCATAGGTTCTATCTGGAAGGGACCCCAACATTCTTGAATCATCTGAAACACCTATGGATTCGGCTGCCATACTTCCAGTTGTAGAGTCCATTGGTTGAGCCAATCTGCTTGTGTATTCAGTTCTCCAGCTAGGTGTATGGCTGACAGGCTGAAGCGATGGATCTCTGCCCATATCAGGAGTGATGAAGCTTCCTTGGCCATTCCCTTGCTTTTTGTCCCCACTTGCTTGTTTATGAAGGCCATGGTGACCCTGTTGTCTATCTGTACCCTGATATGGTGATTCTGCATATGAGTCGTGAAGTGTTTGAGAGCCGGTCAGATAGCATTTGTCTCCAAGATGTTGACTGGTAAGTGGGCCACAGCCAGAGACCATTGTCCTTGAACTGGTCTGTACCCCAGGACTGCATCCCTTCCTGATAAGATTGTGTCTCTGTTCATGGTTCTGGTGATTTATTTGTGGAGGGAGGCCCCCCTTGATCAGGTTGCTCATGTATGTCCACAACAGTATGGATGTTTTACTGCTGATGGTAATAGGAGTCTCTTTTTGGGAATTCTGTGAGATGTGGTCCCAGTTATGTAGCAGGACTCTCTGAAGGGGTCTCATATGAAATCTTGCCCAGTCATGGAGCTCTGTGCATGCTACCATGAACTCCAAAAGCTGCATTAGTATCTAGTTGCAATGCACTTACAGGTTGCCGATGTGGGTGTCAGGGTGGACTATCCCCCATGTGTTGTCGAAGATTGCCTCCAGGTGTTCTAAGGTAGGGGGCCGATACTGGGCCGAATGGGAGGCACTTGTACTGGAAGTACTGACCCAGAATGCAGAATCTTAGGATTCTGTGGTGCGATGGACAAATGGGCACAAGAAGTTAGGCAACCTTTAGGTCTATTGAGGTCAATAGGTCATCTTTCTGAATCACCACTATGGTGGAAGGCAGGGTCTCCATCTTTAATCTTGTATAACTCAAGAACTGGTTCTTGAACTTGCAGTCCAGAATTGGTTGGCTATCGCCTGTTTTTTTGGGAACCAAAATGATGGAATAGGCTCCTGACTTCCACTTGACTGCTGTAATGGGACAATGGACCCCTGTAGTAGGGGTTGGTTTAGGAGCACTCTGACTTGGTTAATGAGGTTTTGCTTGTTGATATGTGAGACTGGAGGAATCTGGAGTTTCTTGGGACCATGTTGAACTCTTTTGCATACCCCTTGGTGATTACTTCCAAGATCCATTTGTCTGTCACTGTCTAGGCCGAGGTACTGGCAGTCTCCTGGTGTCTTCCCTCCACTGCCAGGTCTGAGTCCTATGCCTGTGTCCCATGCCTGGTAGTTTCTGTGTCTATTGCTAGATCTGAAACCTACTCTGGCCCTGGAATGTCCATTTTAGACCTGTTTGTCTGGTGACCACCTCTACAGTTGAAAAAATTTTATACGAACAACAAAACTGCATGATTCCAATCCTTGAAAGCAGTAGGTTCTGTGGCCTATCTGAGAAAAGTTTCAAAAACAGTTGCTGCAAAAGGATGGTTGGGCAGCAGATCTCCTGGGTAGATCCTTGTTGTCTCCCTTCAGCTTCAAGAACTTCTCCAAACTTGGCCCACACATTGAGTCTCCCTTGAGCTGCAGCTTTGTTAAGAGTAACCCTGCACTTCAACATGTGCTTTCATGAATAAGATGTTTCAGCTATTCCAATTTACTAAAGAATATATTTTTTTCATTCTCAAAGTTTCTTTCCAAGATTTACAGCACATCTTGGTAGTCCATCTAAAAAGTCTATATAAAAAACATTTGAAAATATTTACCTTTCCCCGCTCATCTCACAGTGCCTTTATTTATGGCATTATAGAGCTCACCATAACAGCAAACTGCGATGTCACAAACAGCAATTGTGTGGTTCCCAGGGGAGAGTCAGACACAGCTTGAAAGACTCAGTGAAATAATTGCTGCATTATCTACAATATTTAGTAGACCAACAGCAAGGAAAAGTAAAAAATAAATAAAGAACTAGAAAACAATCAAGATAAAACAGAACTGGTGCACATCTAATGTGTTTTAAGCTTTTTATTATAATAAAGAGTTGCTCTTTAACATGCTCTTCAGCTCCTGGTTTGCCAGCCATAACTTGAGCCGTTGATGCCTTCTGGTTGTCTTAATCATTGCTGTGGCCCTAGAGGTCATTTTGAAGGTGTCGATGGAAGAGTACACCAAATAGTGGATTGCCTGGATGGTGTAGTCCATGGTGGCCCTGTGAGAACTAGTTTTGGGCAGGTCTTGCTGTATGGCCTCCAGACACCTGAGGATGGTCCTGGTGGTGTAGATGGCTGCTGTGGAGGCCTTCATGAACATCATTAGGATTTTGTGGGCCTTCCTGATCGCCTCCTCTGCCTTCTTGTCCATAGGATCTTTGAGGGATAAGGAACCCTTCAATGGTAGGACACTCTTTTTGCTAAGAGAAGGGATTTATGAGCCAACTTTAGGGGGACTGAACCAGGTTTCCTGTCTCTCCTCTGGTATCAGGTATCTCCTGCCAAAGGAAGCCTTTCCTGTGGCTCTGGCCAAGTCTGGAATGATCCATTCCTTTGATAGAATGTCCTCTAATGTTTTGTACACAGGGATGAAGTTGTGGGCGTTCTTCCTTTCCCTGACAATTGGGTCCAGCTTCTGTTCCTCTAGTGGTGCTGGTTCCTTGAATAGAGGGTCTTGCAGACCACTCTGACAATTTCTGGCACTATACCATAAGGGCATACTTGAGCTGACAGGTCTTCTATCAGTTCCTCATCCTCATCAGAATATTCCTCGCCAGAGGAATTCTTTTCTATCCAGAACCACTGGTGCCTGGGTATCATCCCTTCTCTGTTTCTTGTGTTTGGGGTATCTCTGTTGGGTTCTCGTGGGCACTTTGGTTCTGCCAATGCTTTGATCCTGTGTAGGAGTTATTGAAACATGTCCACCATGACCTCTTGTGATACTGTGAATGCATTGTCTTCTGTGATATCCCCTGCAGAGGAACCCGAACGAAATGTTATCGACCTAGGAGTCTGCATCTACTATGCCCACTGAACAGAAGTCCCTAGAGGATTTCAAGTGGAAGAAGTTAGGGCACTGGTGGCACACTTATCAAGGTTTGACCACCTTGAAGAAGTGAGCACCTAGGAAAGAGAAGAATGGAAGGAGAGAGTGAGGTTTGAGATGTGTAGTGAGGCCACAAACAACAGAACAAGAATGGATGAGACCAAGGAACCCTGGTATGAGGATCCTGAGAACCTGAGCGGTGGAGTCCCCAGCTCAGGAATAAAATGTACAACTTGAGGAGAAATACCAAAGCTGGCCCTAAAAAGTCTCCAGCAACAACCAAGGCTGTTCTACCAGCCATCCAACATGGACTTGCAGCAATAGGCATAGGAATTGAAGTGAAAACTGCAGTTCCCACAGAAAGTGAAAGTTCTGTCTTCTACCCCCATGGGACAGCACTGAGCCAATACAAAAAATGTTTGCCGAGGAAACACCACCACATCTCAGTACATGAGATCAGGGGTAGAGCAGTATGGCCACCAGGATCTCCAGGTCTCGTGAGATTCCAACACCATCTTGGTAGGGGGGGGAGAGATGGTCAGGCAGATTTTCAAAATGGCCACCAGGCTATCCAAATACTGTGAGGTCATGGCAGAACCAAGGTGGAAAGGCAGAAAGAGATGGACACACAACAGTCACTGATATCAGGAGTGGTTGTGCGATCTTGGTGCCATCTTAAGAGAGGTACTGGCCAGAGTAAAACAACGCAATATAAACACACTTGTATAGCATACTTCACCTGCAGAGCAGCAACCATCTGGAACACTGTGTTCCCCATCCTGCTCAACCTCATGGTGGAATGAGCACAGCTGGACACCCGCAACACAAACTCCCCACAGTCCAAGTCAGAGAGCGGAATGGTTGGGCCACTTTGAACCAGATATCTTGCCAGCTGCAAGATCATCAAAACAAAAATTGAAACTGAAAATATCCTCCTGACTGGTGCAGAGACCCAGCACCAAGTAGGATTTCATGGGTCTTCTGAATCCCATGTGAAAAAACACCAGCACCTCAATAACCTTCCTCACCTCACCTGTCCCTGAGCCACAGCTGATAGGAGACAGGGAGAGGAATGCCCTGACCATGTTAGCGGAGGCATCGGGCAGCACTCAACCACCCGGCTGAACAAGGTAAGCTGGAGGAGAGTGCTAGTCAACCAAATCAGTTCTGTCCAGAGCAGAAAAGGCACAGTAGTCAAAGCACACACCAGGGAAGAATGGAGAGGTTAGACAGCGAAACTGCCCACCTTCCAGTAACATAGTGGACCCAACCACCGGGACCTGGAGGCATACCACAAACCAAGTCCCTAGACAAAGCGAAACAACAAATGAGCTGAAATACGACAACACAGCATAATACTAAATTATAGAACTAAAAAGTTTGAAATATCGCAGCAAAACTAATACATAATTCCTTTGTTTGTCAAGCGTAGAACAAAAGAACTAGAAAGTCAAACTTAGAAACTAGGCCAAGCTGGGGGTGGGAAGACATCCAGGGCTGGGAATTATCACTCCAGACCTGAAGGTCTCACACAAAACTCCATGACAACAAACATACAAAAATAGTCCAAAAACTTTATAAATTCATGAACCAAAAAAGGGACTTAGTGATAAAAGAACAAAATATCACTTGCAGAAATGAGAATTGAGTTCTTACCACAAAAAAGGTGAACAGTTGGAAGAGAGCCAAACTAGATATGACCAGCCTGGAGAGATGCACAGATTAAACTGAGGAGTGATCAAGCAGGAAGAGGTGGAGCCAGTATCAGACTTCAAAGTTTCAATTTGTGCATCAGCCTATTAGAGGACACCTCTAAGACCCAGTTGTGAAGACTCAGAGTGCTGCAAAAAGGTGCGAGGGATAATGGCATATTATACACCTCTTCTTTTAAACTTTATGTCTCTCAGGTACAGGCAGTGATTTACCCTCTTGTTCTGTGCCTGGATCTTCCACCCAGCATCCTCCTCAGGTCACCCAGACTGGGAGGCCTGCAGCTTGCCCTCTGCAGTGAGGCTTCCCAAAGGGAGAGACCGAGATCCACCTGAGGCCGCAGCTGAGGCTTATGCCTGGGGCATCATTCAGGTGGAGGCCCAAGAACATCATCATGCAGTTGGCCCCAAGGGATTTTTGCTTCCTGTTTGCACCTGGAGGAACAGACATGCAGTGACATCAGATGTTGGCTGTCGCCTACCCCTATCAATGTGTGGTCCCAGCCGATGTACACATAGTCTTCACTGGGTGTCATTCATATGCCAAGAATCAACACCCCACCCCACCCCCAGAGAAGAAGAGCTGTCCATAGGATGCTCATCCTACATCCCCTCCGGCTGGCCCTCTGACGCTCCGAGCTTGTTCCCAAACTGGGGTCATCAGTGTCATAAGCAGTAATGCTACCACTGCACCTGCAGGACAGCCCCCTATTTAACACCTTTGTTGCTACTTATTTTGTTAGACTCTAAAACAACACAAACATACTGTAGAGATAAATAGATACCACTGCATCATGCCTGCACTGCTAATGCAACTCCTAGGAATAAACAAGATTTTAGCTATTAGAAAATAAAGTCACTCAGGATAGTTACAGTGCATTACTACGGTTTATATCCCAAACAGCCATAGAAACAGAGCTGACAGAAGACAATGAAACAGATACAGTTCACAACACGTGAAGATGTAGTGGTTCTTTAAATATCTTGGTCTTTGGTTGGCTGTCATTATGAAATTTAGTTTTCACATTTACAAGTTGATTACTCAAGTGCTCTCCAAACTAAGAATACCCTTAGAGAACAAATACTGCTTGTCCTTAACTGGCAGTAAGAAATGAATAGCCCAACTGATTGGGGTATTATGACTACATATAAAATAATGTATTGGCAAGCATGCATAACAAGGCTGAGTTTCCATTAAGGGGTTGTCATAATGACAGAGGGACTTTTCATGAGCAAAGCATGAGTGGTCCCTGTCATCAGTGACAACCCCGAACCTGAAATACAGCCTTGAAGTGTATGGTTGCCCATACCTTATTCTGTATAGTATATGGGCAGCAATACAAGCCTGGCAAGTTTTGAAAAAATTACTTTTTTTTAGGTGTTTTTTGAGAGGCTGTTGCCATCCACCTACCAGTCTGCCTGCCTGCCCACCCACATAACTTGTCTGATTGCTGCCATTCTTAGAAACCCCATCCTCTGTAATAATGTCACCTGATGTTTCTGCCTCCCAACTTGTGCTTCTCACGTAAGTGGAACATCGATTGCCTGATTGACAACAGCAGCATGAGTTAAATGATTGTTGAATTAGGTATGCCCACCCGACAGCGACACCATTACAGTGAACATGTTGATGCTGACAACATTGATGGTTCACTGTAATGGTCCACCCGAGATCCCAGCACTCTGTCTCCCGGTTCTGCATCCCCTCCCCGAATCAACTCCAACTCTGAGTTTTTATTATATTTAGTACACGTGGAGTGGCCGGGGTCTCCAGTCAGATTTATGTCGACTGCAAATTGCGGTCGACATAAATCCATCGCTGTGATGACGGTCAACAACGTAGTTGCCGAACCAGCATCATAGAGCCGGTGAATTCCTCAGTTTAGTGCCATAACTATTGCAGCACCGCAAAAAGTCATTGTGCTGCAGTAGTTCTACCACTACTGTATTGCAGCACTACTGCTTTTTTTAAGTGTAATGATTTCTATAAACAACAAGCTAATGTTATAATATAGTATAGTCAAAACATGATGTGCTATACAGTTTACTGTATGAGTTTATACTACAGTGCAATCATAGGAACATAGAAATTGTGTTGGCAGATGGAGACCGCAAGATCCATCTAGTCTGCCCCCCTCCCTATTTAGTCTGCACCCTGATGTGTCCACAATGTCTGTCCCATATGAGTTTGAACTCATGTACTGTCTTGGATTCCATCACCTCCAGAGGTAGTCTGTTCCATGGGTCTGTAACCCTTTCTGTAAAGAAGTACTTCCTGAGGTTGCTTATGAACGTGCCTCCCACCAGACGCAAGTTGTGCCCCCTTGTACGTGCATCCCTGTTTTGCTGGAAGAGGTTTCCTGCTTGTGTTGATTCCCTTAATATAATTAAAAGTTTTGATCATGGCTCTCTGTTTCTTCTCTGCTCAAGGGAGTATAGATTTAATTCCCTGAGTCTTGCCTTGTATGGCTCACGATGCAATTTTGTGGAGCAGGTATAGCAACTAGTTGGGAGGCACAACTCATTCACTAATTATAGCTCAATATACCTTCAACTTGATTAGCTATCCTTACTATATCAAACAATATTGTTTATAATTGCCAAAGCATTGTATATAATTGCAAAAACATTTTAGATAATGCACCTGGGTACCTCTGATGTCAGCATTCTCTAGTTTAAAATATTAAAGCATTAGCTGATGACAGGATGTACATTAAAGAATTTTGATGCATGCCCCAGGGAAGAGCATTAAAATCCTTTACAGGTTTGGCCAACTTCTGGCTCCTTGTAATGGCCCGGACCCTGTCACATGGTACTGCACTAACCTGGCACACACCCCTGTTCTGATGACATCATGGGATGCATTAACTGAGAGCACAACTTGTTGGGGTCCAAATCATTAATATTATAATTACAGAATTGCATGGTCAAAACAGTCACAGTGCAAATCCAAACCCAGCGAAATAAAAAAGAAACCATACAAATATAAAAATGGCTAAAATTAACAATACCTCCACTCCTCCAGAATGGAAAATACACAGTGCTTCTCACAAAAAGAAGTCAACTTAAACACTTAATGAAAACATAAGAAAATATTTGAAAACTGAAATTTTGCACAACAGAAAAAACATATATACAAAGAGCACTCAAGTATCCTCAAAAACTTCCTGCACATACTGCTTTAAAATTTTGTAAAATATCCACTTACCTATCTGGAATACAGCAACAAAGAACCACAGCCTGAAACTCTGTGCTTCCACCTTATCAACTGCTTTGAAGTGCACTTCAGCTAAATCGCACTGCATCTAATCCATCACCCTGGCTTCCAGCTTTGACTCACAGATTACATGGGAAGTGCAGGGAAAGCACAAAAAGTACAGCCCAGACTTTAATCTCAGAATCACAGAGCATATGGAAAGCATGAGAAGCAAAATTTCAGCAATACTCATTTAAAGCAATAGGACCAACTATGCCCATGGGTATCCCGTGACTTTGGCAACCGTGATTGGGTGCCTACCGAAGGTGACTCAATTGTGGCACCTGTCATTAGAAGCGACTGAGGAAGGTGGGTGACGGATGGGGGATATGCTGAAATAGCAACATCTTGTTGCTACATGCATACGTGCTGGGGAGGGAGCGAGCATGCCGAGTGTGGGGTGGGAGGGGATGGAGAGGTTGTAGGGGGTGGCACCTTGGTGAGCTGCCGAGCTGCTGCTGTAGCATGGTGGGTGGGTTCAGAGCTGTGGCGGGAATGGTGTTGAGTTCGGGTCTGGGCGCAGGTACTTTTTGTTGTGCCGGCCCGAAATTTTATTTATTTGCACCTCCCCCCCCGACATGTACCCTCCTGGAGTTGAGAATCCTTAATTAGGTGGGTGCGGGGGGTGCAGACCCCTCCATAAAACAAAAAATTCCAACTCCCCGGCACTGTTTCGCTGTGTGCTGGGGAGTACATCGCTGAAATATTTTTCAGCGATGTGCCGACGCCATGGGCGATAGCCCTTATCACATAGATCCATACCCATGCAACCATAACCTGCTAGCTGCAGTGCAACTGCACTCCCCTAGTGAAGCAGTCAATTTGCATTCTAATCCCTGCTGCATATCGAGTGTATGCTAGTGCTTTAAATTGCCCATTTAAAGATGCATCACTAAATTGCAGTACTACGACTCTGCTAAGCAAACATTTTATATGTGGAATAAGGAAGTTCTATTGGGGGTATTATGTTTGTATATGTACTTCCTTATGGCTGGCCTCCCTTGCCCTTCAACTTGGGACTCTACACCAGTCAGTACATTAACAGCATAGTCCCTCCTTTGCTGTGCCTTATCCCTTATATAATGCAGACTGTACAGTGGGTCACTGGACTCATAAAACGACTCATTATTCCAGATTTTAAAAAATAACTAGAAAATTGTTGAAAGCATTAAATTCATTGTTTAATGTTACTTTAAAAGTGACATACTGTACTGCACTATAACAAAATCAGAAAGTAGTCCCGTAGAGTTATGTGCTTGTTCAGAGGAGGTGCTGTGACATTCTGTAAACGTTGCTACTGACTGTTATTTTTCCTTTCCTACTACTTTTTTAATGCATGATTTATGTTTTATATGCATGGTGGATTTTCTTCCTGTACTTTTGCAGGCAAAGCCTGTGAAGGCATTAGAAGTTTTGGGGTTACTCAAGGAAAATGAAGATTTTATGTAACACAATTGCACCTCTGTGGAAAGATTTTATCATTCACAAATGTATGCCATTGCTATTTATTTTTCATGTCTAGGAACCAAATATCAGAAAATGGTAAACAAGTATTATAATTAAAAAATATCTCTTAAATGTTTACATAAAAAAATCTCTTAAATGTTTACATCAAAAAAATCTCTTAAATAATTACATCAATGTATTGTATTGGTACGCTTAAGTACTGAATACATCAGTGTACAGTAATGTATCTATCAATTTATTGTTTTTATATTTATGTAGTTTTAGAGGCCAATATGATTGCAACTCTACATGCAAGGAGCTATTGCTATATACAAAACCATTAAAAAGGTGAGGGACAGGCTGTTACAATGGTGTATAGTACAAGGTGCTAGCATGTACAGTTTGTTACAAATAATATAATATAAATTTGCATTGTCGTCATCATTAACGCTATACGACAGTGTAAAACTTGATGTACTGATACATAAATGGGGGATCAGCATTCCACATCCATGCTGACATGGCACCAGGCTTTCATGTACAAAATGAAGGGCCCAATTCTCAGTTGCAAGGGACTGTAACAAAATCATTGCAACATAATTTAGTGGCAGTCCCTTGCCTGCGACCCCCTGAAGCTATGCTCAGAAGGGCAGACAGCCTTTCTGCCCCAATGCACATTAAAGTGCTATAGTTCACAAAAGGGGTGGCATGGACATGTAACTATTATTATATTGTTACTAATATAAACATTATTGCCTTTCAGAAATTGTGCATAGATTGACTGAATTTTTGTTACCTTTTTATGCTGTATATTTGTTTTGTACTTTTCAAACATTTTTGCATACTTTTTACAGCACTCTGATACAGTACTTTAAGTGTGTTTTATAAATAAATAAATACAATACAGTGCCATTCACAAAGCCAACTACTGCCAGTGCTTCAGGATCAACAATTTGTGATGCCCCTAAGAACATTTTTATAGGCTGTAGGGATGTTGGACTGATATCAAAGGACCAAGCTTGCCGGGGACCGAATAGTCAAATAGACATGGATAGAAGTGGGGTGGGGCTCCACTGGACTGCCAGGGACTACAGTGGGTTTTGAAGTATAGAAGGGGCCTTGTGAACTACTATGGAATAGTCATGGGACCCAACACTGGACTTTGGTACTGGGCCCACAAGTGGCCCTAAGGTATGGGTCAGGCAGGTGGAGGGGACTATGTTTACTGCCAGCACAGTGCATGTATGCACCATACACAGACATGAATGAGCTCATAAAGTGCACTGGAGGATGCAGTGTTGTCCCATCTGCAGGCACCTCTCTGGGCTGAGGGAGGAGGTTACTCATCTCCAGGCTGAGTTGGCTAGGATTTGGGGGACCTCCTCTCCCACCCAGGGACCACCAGGGCCACTGCCATTGCCTCAGAGGTTGCCAAGAAAGAGGAGCAGTTGGACCACAGTGGGCTTAGAGAGGGTGAGGGTGGTGGAACAGAGGTATATCCCTTCAGTTGTACCTCTCCACAATTCATATGCCATTCTGGCACAATGTGGTTCCTCTATGGAGGCATCCACAGTGGAGACCAAGGAGGATGCTGGGAACCTCCGAAGAGGAGACCCACAGGAGGGTGGCATGGGACCCCACAGGGGAAGGAAACAATTCCCGGTGGGGGACTCCATTGTTAGGGGGCTAGAACTGGGGGAGGAAGGGGAGAGGGAGGGAGGTAAGGTGCCTGCCTGGCACCATGGCTTGGAGGAACAAGGAGCGAATCCTCAGGATCGCTAGAGCAGCTGCATGGGGGAGGGAGCTGGATGTCATTGTCCACCTAGGAACAAATGACCTGGCTAAGAAAGGGATCAGAGCAGTGCAGGAAGAGTTTGTGGAGTTGGGGAGGGGCCATAGACAAGTAGCACGCACGGTAACCTTCTCGGAGGTGCTGCCTGTCTATGGTATGGGTGAGACTAGGGTGCTCTACACCATGGGATTCAATCAGTGGTTGAAAAACTGGTGCAGAGATCAGGGATTTGGCTTCACTGGGGACTAGAGGTCCACCTGGAGTGATGCAGGCCTATACTGGCGTGATGGTTCATTGGCAAGCATTTAAAATAGCCAAGAGGGGATGCACTGGAAATGCTTTGAAATCCTAGCCCCCCCCCCCCAAAAAAAAAATCAGGGTAGTAAGTGAGGTAAACACCAAGATAGAGATGTTGATAGGGAGAAGGGCTGGGGTAAATGGAGAAAATAACAAAGGCAATAAGGACAGGGATGGGACAAAAAGGGGTAAGGCCATCAAGAAACGGAGGGTAATGAGCACCAATGCCCATAGTCTGGGCAACAAGCTCCCTGAACTGGTGGTCTTGAAGGAAGAGGGATGCCTGGATATTGTAGCAGTCACAGAAACATGGTACACAGAGAATCATGACTGGGATGTTAACATACCAGGGTACACAGCCTACAGGAGAGAGGGGGAGGGGAGAAGAGGGGGAGGAGTAGCTCTCTATGTAAGGGAAGGGATAAAAGCAATGGAATAAAAGAGTAAACAGAGAGGAGAGAAGGCACTGTGGGTCACCTCAGAGACTGGAAATGGCAGCACAATCCACACAGGGGTTGTATGCAGACCCCCATGTCAGGGGGAAGGAATGGACAAGGATATGATAGAAGGCATCCTTTGGATGGCGGAGAAAGGGTAATACTGTTGATGGGGGACCTGAATATGCCAGATGTTAACTGGAGCACCTTTGCTGCAGCCACGTCCAAGAGCAGGGTCATTCTCGATGCCCTACAAGTGGCATGCTTCAGACAGCTTGTTTTAGAACCCATTCATGAGGGAGCAATCTTAGACCATGTAATCTCAAATAGGAACAGTGAGAGGATCTCAAATCTAGAAGTGGGTAGCCATCTGGGAACATGTGACCACCAAACACTGTGATTTACGATAAATTCAGCTAAAGAGTCAAGCCACACAAAAGTGAGGGTACTGGACTTCAGGAGGGCTGACTTTGGCAAGATGGGAGAGTGCCTTAGAAAAGCATTAGCAAACAGGCTAGAAGAAGGGGTGGAGCAACAATGGGGAAACATCAAAAGTGCCATCACAGAGGCAACAAACCTTTGTGTGAAGCAAATAAACAAATCAAGATGAAAGAAAAAGCCACTAAGGTTCTCAAAAGAGGTGGCGGGGAAGGTTAGGGAGAAAAAGATAGCATTTAGGAAGTATAAGGAAATACAGAAGGAGCAGGACAGAGAACTGTACCAGCTAAGGCAGAAGGAAGCAGGGAGGGAAGTCAGAATAGCAAAGGCACAAACTGAGGAAAAGATAGCCAATTCAGTTAAGAAGGGGGCATAAAACCTTTTATAGGTACATCAGGGAGCGTAGAAAGACAAAGGGAGGGATAGTGAGGCTGGACAGAATGGACGGTGGGTGGGCAGAGAGGGACAGTGAAAAAGCAAGGATACTGCATGAATACTTCTGCTCAGTATTCACAAAAGAGTAGGAGGGGAGGTGCCTAATCCAATTAACAGAATCATTCTGGATATGGGGTCGATCCCAGTCCTTTCACAGAAGAAGGGTTCTGAAAGAACTCCTAAAACTGAAGGTGGATGAAGCAATGAGGCCTGACGGAATTCACCCCAGAATTCTAAAATAGTTAAGGGGAGAACTAGTGACACCACTGACTACCCTTTTTAACAAATCATGGGAGGATGTTGTGGTACCTGAGGACTGGAGGAAGGCAGATGTGATTCCCCTTCACAAAAGTGGGAGCAAGACAGAGGCAGGAAACTACAGACCTGTCAGTTTGACCTGTGTGGTAGGGAAAGTGATGAAATCACTTCTGAAGGAAAGAATTGTTGAGTACCTAGAGGCCAGTGAGGCACAGGACCCAAGGCAGCATGGGTTCACAGTGGGAAGGTCATGTCAGATAAATCTAATTGATTTCTTTGACTGGGTGAACAAAGTAGTAGACCAGGGAGGGCTGTGGACATGGCCTGAACTTTAGCAAGGCATTTGACACAGTCCCACACGAAAGATTAATAATCAAATTAGCCAGCCTGGGAGTGGGTTCCAGGGTGGTAACCTGGGTAAAACATTGGCTGGACAACAGGACCCAGAAGGTAATTGTAAATGAAGTCCACTCTGAAGAAAGAGGGGTTACTAGTGGGGTACTGCAGGGTTCAGTACTGGGTCCAGTCCTTTTTAATGTCTTTATAAGTGACATTGCAGAGGGACTGGAAGGAAAAGTATGCCTCTTTGCAGATGACACAAAGATCTGCAACAGGGTTGATACACAAGGAGGCGTGGAAAGGATGAGAAGGGACTTGCCAAGGTTGGAGGAATGGTCAGAAGTATGGCAGCTTGAATTCAATGCAAAGAAGTGCAAAATAGTGCACCTGGAAATAAAAACCCAGGGGAAGATTAAACAATGGGGGAGAGGTATTGTAGTAACAACAAAAATAGAAAGGGACCTGGTGGTAATCATATCAGATGACCTTAAGGTTAACAAGCAATGTGAGAAGGCAGTAGGGAGGGCTGGGGGATACTGGGATGTATAGGGAGAGGCATCACCAGCAGAAAACAGGAAGTTGTTATCCCTCTGTACAGACAGTTGGTGAGACCCCATCTGGAGTACTACACCCCATCTCCACAAGGACATAGAGAGGATGGAGGCAGTCCAGAGGAGGGCAACCAAAATGGTGCAGGGTCTGCAAGAGAAGCCATACGAGGAGATACTAAAGGAGCTTAATATGTATACCCTTGAGGAAGGGGGGCATGATAGAAACTTTTAAGTACCTCAGTGGAGTCAACAAAGTCCAAGAGGGTAGCATCTTTCAGAAAAAGAGATGTGCAAGAACAAGGGGACACAATTTGAAGATAGAGGGGGGATGGGTCAGGGGAATTGTGAGGAAGTATTTTTTCACAGAGAGGGTGGTGGACGCATGGAACAGCCTTCCTGAGGAGGTTGTGGGGTCTAAAACTGTGGGAGAATTCAAGAATGCAGGGGACAGACATAAGGCAATTCTTGTGGGGGGGGGTAGGAAGAAATAGGCTGTTGGTTAACTAGGATCTGCAGCATATCCAGTAGGTAGGGAAATGAGCAAACAAGGTGGGCCAAGTGGTCCTTATCTGCTGTCAAAGTCTATGTTTCTATGTTACACAACAACAGTATGACTGACTCCTTTGCGTGCCATGATTTCTACTGAGAGATCTCTACCACTGGTTCAGAATAATGTTCACAATATAGGAATTTCATGGGTCAGCACAATGGGTGCCTCTTTGGGGCCCATTTTGGGGCCCATAAAATTGCAACTGTGACTTGGTCCTTATGTTCCTTAGCAGTATAAAGTTAGACAAGGAAAAAGAAGAGTAATAGTAGAAAAAAGATGCAGAAGCACAGAACTAGAGGAAGAAGAAGAAACATTTGCATTTATAGTGGAGTCAGCCCAGATGCAATGTTCTTTATTACAATTTCTGCCAGTGACATGCTGCATATTTCTACAGGAACACAATGTATTCCAACAACAATTAGTACAGTCTGTCATGCAGGGAAGGGTGACGTGTTTGTCACAGAGCATTGCATCCTGGTTTACTTTGCTGTATATAATGCTGTTCATGCACATTATATTCCAAAGCACTTTACAAGCAATTAGAGATTGGTGTTGAAGTATCTGTGAAAGTATAGTGGCAGCCATTTCAAGGGAAAAAAAATAATTGTATTTATATAACACCCTATCCCATGGGCTCGAGGCACTTAAAAAATTGACTCAGAATAAAATCATCAATACAATATATATTTAATAAAATCAGAGGTACAGACCACAAGGATCTGGCATTAAGTCCATGAGCCAGCCTGAACACGTAAGTTTTCAGGGCCCGTTTAAGCATCTCCACCAAGGGGGAACATCGTAGATGGTATGGCAAGGAGTTCCATATTGTAGGTGCCGCCACCGATAAAGCCACACATTAACTCCCACACACAGCCTTGGATAATTGCCTGAGACAGTTTTATGGGTAGGGGGAATGCTGGCCAAGACACCAGGAAAATCCCCTACTCTTGTGAAAAGTTTGGGTCCTTTCACTTCAGAACAAGCATAATAGCACTGTCTCACAACCATATGTTAGCACAAAAAGTTTTTATTGTTATAAGAAAACATGAGTATACTCACACCAAGGCAGTATAGCATAGTGGTTAAGAACAATGAGCTGCAAACCTGGAGAACTGGGTGTGAATTCTACAGCCACCACTTGCATACTCTATAACCATGAGCAAGTCACTTAACTTCCCAGTTCTCCCAGGATGCACCTGAAAACAAGCCTTGGCTTAGTGTATCTTTCCTGGCCAAAAATTGTAAAACAAAATAAAATAAATTAGGAGTAGAGTACATACAGAGACACCAATGGGAACCCACACTCCTCTTGACTATCATCACCTCTCCTGTTGGTCTCCCTGTACTCTTCCTTGCTCCAGTTGCTGTCTGGGCAGCTGAAACAAGCTGATGTGTGCTCCAGTTGGGAGCAAGCTGGCAGTAGGATGTGGGTTTGACAGATAGTACTTTTCGAACTAGCGCTGTATTTCAGATGGAGCTCAGTGGATCAGGCGGAGAGGGACACCTGCTGTAGTCAGTTGGGCTACTTTGAACCTGCCACCAGCTCTCCTGTTGGTCTCCCTTGGTTGCTTCCTTCCCTAGCTGCTGTGTGGGTAGCTGAAATGAGCTGCAGTGTGCTCCACTTGGGAGCAATCCAGAAGTAGGGGCATGGCTTCAACAGATAGCACTTTTTGAACTAATGCTATGGTTTGGAGGCAGCTCAGTTGATCCATCTGAGAGGGACACTTGCTGTGGTCAGTCAGATGACTGTGGACCTATCACTACCACTACCATTCCTGTTGGTCTCCCTCGGCTGCTAACTGTCCTAGCTGTTGTGTGGACAGCTGAAATGAGCTGCAGTGTGCTGTAATCGGGAATGAACCAGAAGGGGGTGTAGCTTCATCAGATAGCACTTTTTGAACTAGTGTTATGGTTTGGAGACAGCTCAGTTGATGCAGCTGAGAGGGATACTTGCTATGGTCAGTCAGACCACTGTGGAATTATGACCTCCTCTCCTGTTGGTCTCCCTGAGTTGCTAACTGCCCTAGCTGTTGTGTGGACAGCCAAAGTGAGCTGCAATGTGCTGCAATCAAGAGCGAGCCACAAGGGAACATAGCTTCAACAGATATCACTTTTTGAACAAGGGCTATAGTTTGCAGGGAGTTCAGCAGATCAAGCTGAGAGAGAGACACTTGCTGTGATCAGTTGGGCCACTTTGAACCTATCACCACCTCTCCTGTTCATCTCCTTGTTTTGCTCCCTGCCCAAGCTGTTTTGTGGGCAGCTGAAACAAGCTGCAGTGTGAGCCACTAGGGAGTCAGCTGTCAGTAGGGGGCATGACTTCATAGTACTTAGTGTACACTCACTAGCAGTCCTCTGCTGCAGTCTTTAGCTAAAGGGCTAAAGCATAAGGGAGTCACACTGTGTGTATTAGTGTGGTGTGAAGGTTGGCAGGAGACACGGCACCCCAAGTATGACACTCTGGACATCCCTAATATTTAATATAATAGGATGAATATGAAGTAGGAGTTGTGTTCACCAGTTAAAAGGGCATCATCCAGCATCAAGGCATCAAGCACTGTAAGTAAACATTGGGCTTATAATGATACTAGTTATATACTGATTACATTGGGGGAGGGGATAACTAGTAATAAATGGTGCACATAATAATATATCCTTCATTGTTCAAACAAATACAAGCTGCTATAGGTTTGTTATTGTGAACTTATTTTTATGCATTGATGCTATGGTTTATTATGAAATTACTTAACTTTAATAATCAAGGATGACTATTTTGTTAATGTTGTTTTACATAGTGAAATTGATTAACAGTGTTTTTAAGTACTTAAAAAAGTACTTAATTCAATGTACTAAGCCTTAATAAGTAGTCACTAATAAGTTAGATTGTGGGTAGCAACCTGTTGGGATAGGCTCAATGCTTCCCAAAGTAAAGGGGGTAGAACAGGGAAAGAAAAGCAAATCCTATATAGGGTAGGTCAAAAAGTAAGGTGAAGGAAGGTAAAGATCATGGGAATGGTACAGTGCAATAGTTGAGGTGCCACGGTCTTTCAGGAGACCTCCTGGAGACTGAGAAGCTGCCCCATATGTATTCACCTCTTGACTCTGGGCTGAATTGGCAAGGGTATATCAGGCCTTCTGCCCCACCCAGGGACCCTCAAGTTCACTGCCGCTCCCCAAGAGGTTGCCTAGATAAAGGAAGAGCTGATGGACTTTAGTGGTCTCCGGGAGGCTGAGAGTAGGGGCAATGGTGCACACTCATCCACCAATACCACTGCAGAACTTCTTCACTGTACTGGAAGAATGAGGCAGCTGAGAGAAGGTACTCATCACAGTGGGAAGGGAGGAGGTGGGAGTCCTCAAAAGTAGAGGGCCCCATGGAGGTAGGGGAGAGAGAGAGAGGCCCCCAGCCCAGGAGGAAGCAGCTGTTAGTGGAGGACTCTACTGAGAGGTGGACAGACTTGAAAGTAGGGGGAGGAAGTATAGGGAGCTGGAGTGCCAGACTTGGGGGTTCAGCTTACAGGGATCAAAAGCATATCCAGAGGATCGCTGGGGTAGTGTGAGCTGGGAGGAACATATACATGTAAACATAGAAACATAGAAATTGAAGGCAGATAAAGACCGCTTGGCCCACTCAGTCTGTCTATTTTCCCTACCTTCAGTATCACCACACACCCTAATCAATCTCCAGCTCTTTCTCCCTTCCCCCTTCCTTACCACTAAGATACCCTTATGCCCATCCCATGCATTCTTAACCCTCACACCCCCACTGTCTTTGCTTCCACAACTTCCACTGGAAGGCTGTTCCAGGTCTCCACCACTCTTTCTGTGAAGAAGTACTTCCTCATATCCCTCCTGACCCTCCCAGCTCTATAGAATGTCCCCTTGTTCTTAAGCTACGTTTTTCTAAAAAATACTTCCCTCCTGTACCTTTTTTACATCTGTGAGATATTTAAAAGTCTCTATCATATCCCTCCTCTCTTCCAGGGTTTACATATTGAGGCCCTTCAGTCTCTTCTCATAGGGCTTTTTATGCAGACCCTGCACCACTTTAGTTGCCCTCCTCTGGACCACCTCCACTCTGTCTATGTCCCTCTGGAGATATGGTCTCCAGAACTGGACACAGTACTCAAGGTGGGGTCTTAGCAGAAACCTATACAGGGGCAACACCACATCCCTCTTTCTGCCGGTGATATCCCTCCATATGCACCCCAGTATTCCACTAGCTTCCTAACTGCCTTGTTGCACTGCCTGTCCATCTTTAGGTTATCCAATATGATTACCCCTAGGTCTTTTTCCTACTTGCTTGTCACCAATACCATTCCACCCACTTTGTACTCTGCCCCCAGGTTTCTGTGCCCTAAGTGCATTATTTTGCACTTTTTCCTCATTGAAATCAAACTGCCATACCCTTAAGCACCCCTCAAGTTTCCTTACGTCTCTGCTTATCTCCCCCCCCCCCCGAGTGTCCACTGTGTTGTACATTTTGGTGTCATCTGCAAAGAGACAGACCTTCCCTCCCAGTTCCTCTGCAATGTCACTTATAAAGCCATTAAAGAAGACCCATCCCAGCATTAATCCCCAAGGCACCCCACTGGTCTCCTGCCTTCCTCAAATTGGATGCTGTTTACAGCCACCCTCTGTCACCTATCCCCTAACCAATTTCATACCCAGTTTATCACCTTTGGTCCCACTCTTAAGTAGAGATGCAGCGAATTAAAAGTTTGCCAGTGAGCACTTTGCATTGTCATTCTGCTACACGGAGTGGCCAATATGAAATGTTCACTTCGCCTTGTAATTATTACTTCACATTGTCATTTCACCTTAATGTGAAGTAAGGCAAAGTTACAACAATATTGGCAGCCCCCCCCACACACACAGTCACCAGAATTAATGTGCATCCCCAAAATGCTACTGTCTTTTGTCCAGAAGATTTCCTAGTGCTGACCAAGTGAATTGAGAGCGTAACAAGAAATGCAAAGTTTCCCAGAATTAATGGTGCACTCAGTCATGCGTGCAGTGGTCACACACAGTCACCAGAGTTAATGTGAATCCCCAAAATGCTACTATCTTTTGTCCAGAAAATTCCCCAGTGCTGACGAAGTGAAATGAGAGCGTAACAAGAAATGCAAAGTCTCCCAGAATTAATGATGCACTGCAAATGCACAGACAGATTAAGATTGCGCTGCACACTTAAGGGATGCAGATGCAAAGGCACAACAACACCTAACCAGTGCTTACAAGTCACAAATCCAAATCTGGAAAAGAATAACTTTTGCCAGTGGGGGGGGGGGGTAGTGCAAGGCAGTAACAGTCCAGCAGATACCGCACCAGGAACACGCGTCTGCTGTGCAGGCTGTACTGAGGTGCACATTTTAGCAAACACGTCGCAGCAGACATATAATCCAGCAAAACTAGTAAAATTAAAATGCTGCTGGTATGTTTCACAATAAAACGAGCACTGGATTAACTGCAAATCACTACCGGAGTCTGGCGCCAAAATCTCGCGCGTGCGCACTAATGGCACATTCTCACACATGCGTGAGATCTTTCCTCTGAACGCAAGTGCGCATGCGCAGGATTTCAGCGCCAGACTCCGGCAGTGATTTTCAGTTAATCCAGCGCTCATTTTATTGTGAAACATACCAGCAGCAGTTTAATTTTACTGATTTTGCTAGATTATATGTCTGCTATGACGTGTTTGCTAAAATGTGCACCTCAGCACAGCGTACAGTAGACACGCATTCCCCGGCGCGTTTCTGGTGGTATCTGCTTCAGGATGGCGGTTTCAATCGGGACGACTGAAAAGAAACAAGTTGAAAATATAAAAAAACAGGTAAACTGAGCACTTTTACTTTGATGCAAGACAATTCCGTAGCATATTTAGTGCTCGTTTGTGCCCACAGATTATCATTTGCAAATTGAAAGTAAACCGATGGGTAAAGCTGACAGTGCAGCTTTAACACAGTTATACAAGAAAAATATAACCAAAACAGAAAGACTGCCTTTTTCTCCCAGTTAATCTACCTAAACCACAGATACACCCCTCCCCAAAAGCACCCTTCATAGTACACAGACTGAATGTTCTAAATTAACGTTCAAAATTCACACAAACAATAAACATTTGATCACATGAGCACAGGAGGGTTTCTTACAATCGGTGTACTAAATTTTGATAAAACAAAATTACTCAGAAAGGTTTTTTAACAACTTTTAGAGGTTTTGAATTGCAGAGCTCTGAGAGCAAACTGTCTTCAGCTACCACTACACACACACTATCCAGAACTGAGGCTGTGCAGAACAATCTAGAGCCCATGTGACCTGCAATCCCATGTATCACTGCAGAATTCACCTTGGAGCTCAATTACAAGGTGAAGTGATGTGAAGTACATTGAAATCAATGGTGGAGAAGTGGTTTGGGGAAGGTGGAATAATGTGAAATCATTGTTTTCAATGGACTTCGTATTCCTCATTATGAAGCGAAGTACTCTGCTTCGCGTTGCTGATTACTTCGCGGATTCTGCATTACACCGCAAATCATTTAGTGGAGCAAATTTTGGCCACTTCGCTCACCACAACTCCTAAGCTACCCAGCTTGCTTACTAGTCTTCTATAAGGAACAAAAGCCATACTGAAATCTAGATAGGTCATGTCCACCACTCCACCCTGATCTAATTCTGTGGTCACCCAGCCAAAGAATGCTATCAGATTAGTTTGACATGACCCCCCACCCTCCCTGTGAATCCATGCTGCCTTGGGTCTTGTAACCCACTGGGTTCAAGATAGTCCACAAAGCTTTCCTTCAGCAGTGTTTTTATTAACTTTCCCACCATCAATGTCAGACAGACTGGCCTATAATTGCCAGCCTCCTCCCTGCTACTGCTTTTATGAAGTAGAACTACATCTGCCCTACTCCAGTGCTCTGGAACCACTCCAGTTTCCTGTGATATGTTAAATAGGACTGTCAGAGGTGCAGTCAGTACCTCCCTGAGCACCCTCAGAACCCTTGGATGCACCCTGTCAGGACCCATTGCTTTGTCCACTTTCAAATGAGTGAGTCCCTTTCAGAATGTCTTCTCCAAAAAAGGACTGGTGTCCACCTCCCCTCTTCAAGGCTGCTGTTACTTTTTTGAGGTTTCTTTCCTTCCCTTTCTTTTCTGAACACTGAGGAGAAGCATTTGTTCCGGATGTTTGCCTTTTCCTGGCCCCCTCTGCATAGTTCTTCCCTGTTTAGTCTTGCAGTCTCTATCTTGGTCTTCCTCTTTTTTGGTTACATACAAAATATCTTGTCCCCTGTTGTTACCACCTGACCTATTATCTCTTCAGTTTGCACCTTTTGCTTTCCTTACTCTTTCCTTGCTTCCCTCTCTTTCCCCTGATACACATCCCTATCCTGCTCCCTCTGCGTTTCCTTGTACCTTATGAATGCAACCCTTGTAGCCTTTACCTTTTCTGACCCCTCTTTTGAGAACCATAGCAGCCTCTTTTTCCTCCAGCTTTTGCTCACCTGCTTGATGCAGAGGTCTGTTGCCTTCACCATACCCACTTTTAGCTTTGCCCACTGTTTCTCTTCCCCAGGTCATCCCCACCACCAGGTCATCCTGAGGCATTCACCCATCTTTATAAAATCTGCCCTCCTGAAGTCCAGGACCCTCACCCATGTGTGGTTCAGTTCAACAGCTGTCATTATATTGAACCATGCTGTACAGTTATCATTGGTCTCCAGATGGCCTCCTACTTTGAAGTCTGCAACACTTTCCCTGTTAGTGACATCACTGTCCATCTTGGGACAAATGACCTGGCAAGGGAAATGGTAGCAGAAGTGCAGGGAATATGGGGAAAGGTCTTAAACAGATAGCATGCCCAGTAACTTTTTCCGAGGTGCTACCTGTGTATGGCTAGGGAGAAACAAAGATGCTTCACACCAGGGCATTTAATGACTGGTTCAAGACATGGTGTATGGAGATGAGTTTTGGATACATCAAAACTGGGGTCCAACCTGGGAGGAGATGGGTCTGCATAAGTGAGACAGCCTGTATCCTTCTAGGAAGGGACCGCAGCCCTTAGTGAGAGGTTTGATTGTTACTTGGATGAGCATTTCTACTAGCTGGGGGGGCAGTAAAGCCAAAGGGAGGCAATAATTGCCTTCCCCCAGATGGTACAATGTCAGAGAATGAGGGCTTGAGGGGAGAAGACTTACCTAAAGCAGAGGTGCAGAAAAGTTGGAACTGGGATAGGACAGAAGAAAAGGGGGATATAACTAAGGTAAGGGAAGAAAGGGGACTGAAGGAGACCAGGAATGGTAGAAGTAAAAAGGGAAAATGTGAGACATGGGGATATCAAGAAACAACATATGCAGGAAGGGGGGAAGCAGGGAAACAGGCAGGGGAAAAAGTGTGGAGAGCCTTGTGTGCTAATGCAAGGAGCTTTGGAAGTAAAATTCCAGACCTGAAAGCCATCATGGTCGAGGCTAACCAAGATTTAATGCCTATAATGGAGACATGGTGTACTGAGCACCTCATTTGAGAAATGGGCATGCTGAGCTACTCTCTGTTCAGAAGAAACAGAGTGGGAGGAGAGGGAGGAGTTTTATTACATGAGAAGGAGGGAACGAAGGCAGTGGAGGTACAGAGGCACAAAGAGGAAAAGGAGGGGATGGAAGTGCTGTGGGTTATCCTGGAGACAGGCTCTAGGACTGCTGTCTATACCAGGATAGTGGACAGACCTCCAGCATAGGGCAAGGAGATGGATAAAGTACTTGTGGTAACCATTATCAAAAAAGCAAGTAAGGGAAGGTGCTGCTTGTTTGCAACATCAATCTGCCAGGATGTGGAGTGGAACTATCCAGCTGCAGTTTTGGCAAGGAGCAGGGCCATCCTGGACTCCCTACAAGGGGCTTTTCTCAGGCACTTATTCAAAGAGCCCACTAGGGATAGGGCAGTGCTAGATCTGATGCTTACAAACAGGAACAGCATTGCAGACCTCACAGTGGGTAGTCCTCTAGGTACCAGTGATCATCGTATGGTGTGATTCAGCATAATGACAGGAGCAGAGATAAACCACACAAGGACAAGGGTCTTGGACTTCAGGAGAGTGGATTTTAAAGACATGGGAGACTGCCTCGGAAACTGTCTTGTAGGGAGGATTGCCAGGGAGGAGTAGAGGCACAGTGGTGAAAAATAAGGGAAGACATAATTAAATCAGTCAACCTCTGCATGAAGAAAATGAGCAAAAGCAGAAAGAAAAATACTATTACAATTTTCCAAGGATGTGGCAAGGGCAGTAAAAGACAAAAGGCTGGCATTTAAGAGGTACAAGGAAATACAGAGGGAGAAACCAAAGGAAATTAGGCAAGGTGGTAAGGGGAGCAAAGGTGCAGACAGAGGAAAGAATTGTCAAACATGTTGCTAAAGGGCACAAGACTTTCTTCAGGTACATAATAAGAAGAGGAAAACAAGGGAAGCAGTAATAAGAATTAACAGGGCAGAGGTGGGGAGACTCTGCAGAAGTGGACAAGAAAAAGCTGTCATCTCAGATAGATACTTTGGCTCAGTCTTCACTGTGGAGAAGGGAGGGGATGGACCACCAGGGAGAAGCAAGAATGGGTAGGGGCACATTGACACAAGTTCATTTTCATTGGATGAAGTCCTGAAAGGACTCACAGCCCTAAATGTGGAGAAAGTCATGAGACTAGGCAGGGTTTATCCAAGGGTACTAAAAGAATACATGGATGTGCTGCCCCACTGACAACATTGTTCAACAGCTCACTGGAAACATGAGTGATTCTGAAGGACTGGAGAAGGTCTGATATGGTCCCTCTACAGAACAGCAGCAGTAGGGAAGAGGCTAGCAGCTATAGGTAGGTAAATTTTTCTTCAGTGGCGGGGGATCTTAATGGAAGCCCTACTGAAAGATAAACAGGTAGAGTATCTGGAATCCAGTGGTTTTTAAATTGACAGACAGTAAGGATTCATGGGGGAAGATCTTGCCAAACAAATCTAAGGAGTTTCTTTGACTTGGTGTTCAGGAAAATAGATCAGGGGAGGGCAGTGGCCATGGCTTAACTGGACTTTAGCAAGGCCTTTGACAGTGTGCTGCACAGGAGGCTGATTAGGAAGTTGACTAGCCTAGGAGTAAGATCCAAAGTGGTAAACTGGGTTAGAAACTGGTTACTGGCTAGGAGGCAAAGAATAGTGGTTAATAGTATTCATTCTAAGGATGGGAGGGGGACCAGTGGGGTACCACAGGGCTCAGTACTGGAACCAGTCCTGTTAAATGTCTACATGTGGGGCATTGCAGAAGAACTAGAATGGAAGGTATGCCTTTTTGCAGATGACAACAAAATATGGAATAGGATGAACACTCAGGAGGGGATGGGAAAATGCACTGGGATCTTGTGAAACTCAAGGAATGGTGAAAAACATGGCAGTTGGGGTTCAGTGCCAAAAAGTGCAAAATCATGCACTCGGTGTATAGAAACCCTAGCACTGAGTGCAGGGGGGTACTGACAGTCATTAGACAGTAAAGGGACCTTGGGGTCATCATGTTGGAGGACCTCAGGGTGGCAAGATAATGTGATAAGGTAGTGGAGAGGGCTAGTATGATGCATAGGGAGGGGTATCTCCAGTAGGAGGATGGAGGTGGTGTTGCTGCTATATCACTCACTGGTGCAACCTCACCTGGAGTACTGTGTCCAGGTTTGGAGACCACACCTCAGAAAGAACATAGACAGGGTGTAGGCAGTCCAGAGTATGACAGCTAAAATTGTGCATGGTTTGCATGAGAAACCCTACAAAGAGAGACTTAGGGAATCTCAACATGCACACCCTGAAAGAGAGAAAAGAGAGAAGGTTGTGGCAGGGGGAGCTCCCTGTCATGGTAATGGACCATCTTTTCTCATTTACTGAAACTTCTGTTGCAACAGTTCTCTAATTTCTCCTTTTATTCTATCTTTGTATTTTGTAGTCTAAAAGACTGGCCACCTTTAGGTGCCCCCCACCCCCTTTTCTCTTGGCTATCACCCACTTTTATTTCTTTTTTTTTCTTTAATGGTCCACCTATTGGGAGGTTAAGAAAGTGAGCGCTGCAACATTTTGATAAAAGGAGCCTATGTGGGGATTATAAGGAAAAGTACTGGCAACAGTACTCTCAGGACAGGAATGTATAAACTGTTATTTTCCAGAGCAAATGGCTTAGACGTTTGGTTAATGGAGCACCCCCCTTTTATGTTTCTGTATCCCTTTAGTTTCCCTGCTGCCCCATAGTATTATGTATAAAAATGCTGAGATATTAAACCGAGTCCTGGCTGAGGAGAGATGCTGCTGTTGGGTCCTGGTTAAGTACAGTGGCTTTCTGTGCATATTAAACTAAAACAAAACTGAGAGTTTTGATATAAGAACAGCAAAAACTTGTGTCTGTTTCTTTAAGATGTTAGCTGCCTCCTTCTAAGATATATTTTGCAGCAGACAGCATGTTCCTGCAGGAGAGTTTTGGGAGTACAAAATGTTCTGACCTCAGGTCTGACCTTTCCCAATGTTGTAAACAAACCTGCAGGTGCCCACTGAACTGTTCTCTATGGAGCAACAGTGGCCCATTGTGTTTAATTTTATGTTATGTCTGATGTCAGTCACAGGGAAGTGAGAATTTCCTAACTTCTAGAGAGCCAGAAAAGCTCTAACTCACTTCTGAAATTAGTTTATTTTAGACTGAGACTGAGAGATAGGGTCAGTTCCTGCTGGCTGGTGGAGGTAGAGGACTGAGAGGAGTCCCATACTACTGCTGAGTGGAAACTGAGAGGTTTTCCACATCCTAAGAACGTTATCTGTGTTCATGTTCTGCTTATTATTTTTTATGAAGTGTCTCTTTTGGATCTGCCCTGAGGAAATGTTTATGAAACAATAAACATCTCATTAGACAAAGTGTGTTAACCTTATAAGAACTGTGTTGTGTCCATCTGTTATCCCACACTCCTACAGATGGTGTAAGCAGTGGGATAACTGCTGGCTGCATCTTGCCAAGGAAGGGAGATGTTCCAGCTGGTACCACCCTGGTGCCCCAGGTGGAAACTTGTTCCAGGACAAGGACTCTAGAAAAGTAGCCACAGGTGTCCTGGCAAGGAGAATGGCAAACTAGACAGGAGCTACCCTGCATCCAGGCTTGGATGTCCAACCCAAGATGAACTCAAAACCACAGAAAGACGATGCCAAGCTGGAGGAGGAGGAGGAAGAGGAAGAAAGCTGTCCAATCCTGGAGGAAGTTCCCCGTGAGGATGTGGGAAAGCTGCTGAAATGGCTATGCATTAAGCAGATGCAAATGGACAAGGAGCAAGACTTGGAATGCAGAAGTTAAGATGCTAAGTGGGCAGACACGATGTGTGTGCTGCATGCCACCCAAACTAGGACAACAGACAAAGTAAGTTGTCCAAGAGACATTAAATTATCAAAATTAATGGACTCAGATGATATAGAGGCATACCTCACAACATTTGAGAGGGTTGCCAAAACGTGTGGGTGGCCCAAGGAACAATGGGTCAGGAGACTGGCCCCACAACTCACTTGCTGGGCCCAAATCATCTACAGCCACATGGACATGAGTAATGCAGAGGACTATGACAAGGTAAAGAGGTAAATCCTGAGACAGTATGATATTAACACCGAGACATACCATCAGAGGTTCCATTACCTAAAGATGCAGTCTATAGATACACCACGGGCAACCTTTGCCAGACTGAAGGATCTTTGCTACAAATGGTTGCAACCTGATAATAACAGTGCATCAGCTGATAGAGACCATCATCATCGAGCAGTTCATAAAGGTGTTACCACAGGAAGTCCAGATCTGGGTGAGGGAGCACAAACCGGAAGGAGCAGAGAAAACAATAGCCTTGGCAGAAGATTTCCTGGCTGCTAGACCCTCGAGATTGTAATGCACCCAAGGGACCACCTCCACTAACCTGGTAAGAAACCCACCTTTTTCTAATAATACTCAGATTGGTAGAAGTGACTAGAGGGCAGAGAAAAAGAGGATACCCTTGTCAGAAATTGTGTGCCATGGGTGGCAGAAGAAAGACCATTTAATTAGGAACTGCCCTGCTATGAAGAAAGAATTGGGGAACTTGGCCTTTGCAAACTGGGGACCCTCTCTGGCCATGGTGGAGGTGGGATCTCATCAGCTATTGGAGCTGATAGACTCTGGCAGTCAACAAGACATTAGTAAGGACCAATTTGGTTGATACCCCAAGAAAACAGGGAAAGGGAAACACTATGGTATGCTTCCATTGTGGCACCCATTGCTACCCCACCACTTCTCTGGAAATGACTTTTCAAGGAAATGCCCATGAGATAGATGTGGGGTTAGTACCACATTTGCCTGTGCCCATAATCATCGGACAGGACCATCTGGACTTTTCCTCTTTTGTGGAATGTCATACTCTTCAGGCACCACTTTCTGGGGTCACTGTAAGGGCACAGGCTAAACAAGGGCATTTGCCAGACCTGTTTCCTTTTGATGAGGACATACATGAGGCTCCTAGGAAGGACCGAAAATCCAAGTCCAAAAGGAGAAAAGACAAGAAGGACTGGCATGATAAGCATGCTGTGGTCCATCTTGATGTGGGACACTTATTTCAGGATAACAATATGCATGAGGAACAAACTGTTGATCCTACCCTAACCCCTTTCTTTTTACAGGTGGGGAAAAAACCAAAAGGGGCCCCAAAATGTGTAATAAATGAAAGGCTGTTGTACAGGGAAAGTATCAACTCCTGGACAGGGGAGGTTGTTACCCAGTTGTTGGTACCTGAAAGGTTTAAGCCACAGATCATACAGTTAGCCCATGATGTTCCATTAGCAGGGCATGCTGGTAGGGATAGCACATTACATTGCATACTGTCCCACTTTTACTGTCCGGCTATCCATGAGCAAGTTGCTCATTACATAATGTGTTGTCCTGAGTGCCAGAAAGTGGCTCGAATAGGGAGGAAGGATAAGGTCCCAATTCATCCTATCCTTATAGTGTCCCTTGCATTTGACAAAATAGCCATGGATGTAGTGGACCCCTGGAAAAAAGTTCCAAGGGGAATCGCTTTATTCTTGTCATCTGCCATTATGCCACCCACTACCCCAAGGCTATACCTATGAGGACTGTCACTGAACCTAGGATATCAGAGGAACTGGCCAAAGTGTTCAGCCGGATGGGTATCTCTCAAGAGATATTAACAGATCAAGGAAGCAACTTCAATGCCAGTATTTTGAAGGAACTCTGCCATCTCCTGAGAATAGCTGCAGTCCATACCTCTCCTAACCACCCTCAGACAAATGGGTTAATCGAAAGATTTAACCAGACTTTCAAGACTATGTTAAAAAAGTTGTGAGTGAGGAAGGTAGGGACTGGGATATGTATCTCCCTTACCTACTGTTTTCTTACCGAGAGATTCACCAGGTTTCTCCCCCTTCTCCCTTTTGTATGGGCGGAACCCCAGAGGGCCCTTAGATGTGGTGAAGGAGCACTGGGAAGAAGGCAAAACAGTGGGGCAATGTAATATCCTAGAATACATGGCTAGGCTCAGAAAACGCCTAGTGAGATATGTGAAACTAGTGCACCAAAACCTAGGGCACAAACAGGCTGAACAAAAGGTACAGTATGACCAAGGGGTAGGTGCCAAAACATTCCAAGTAGGGGATCAGGTCCTGTTGTTGCTCCCAAGCACAGAGAATAAATTGCTAATAAAATGGCAAGGCCCCTTCCCCTATCTTGAGACAGACAAGGCCAGTGAATTACAAGATTGGGATGCCAGGAAAGAGACCCCCCCCCAAAAGGTATATCACATCAATCTGCTAACAAATTGGCATGAGAAGAGTACCCTCATGTGCTACATCCATCCTGAAGGCAGGGAGTCAGAGTTGGAGACAGCATACCATAGGTTAGAGAAACCTAGGAGTGTAGATGAGGTGCATGTAAACCCAGAGCTAAACCCCCAGCAGCACCAAGAAGTAGAAGATGTGCTGCAGAAGTATGCCTGCACCTTCACCAACATGCCAGGGAGGGCCAAAGGGATTACTCATACTATCACAGTAACACAAGACAGGCCCATACATCAGAAACCATACCGGTTACCTGTAAAGGTAAGGGATGAGGTCATCTAAGAAGTTAAAAAACTAGAAAAGCTGGGAATCATAGTTGCATCAAAAAGTGCCTGGTCGTCACCTGTTGTGGTGGTGAATAAAAAAGAAGGAGGGATCCGTATCTGCCTTGATTTCCGGTGAATAAACAATGCATAGCTACCCTATGACGCGAATTGACAACATGATTGATAGATTGGGTAATGCAAAGTATAACTCTACATTAGGCCTAACGAAGGGATATTGGCAGAGACCCCCCCCCCCCGAGTCATGTGAGATAACCGCTTTTAGTACCCCCACTAGGCCTGTACCATTTTGTAAACATGCCATTTGGGCTGCATGGAGCCCCTGCCATGTTCCAGCAATTTAAGGACCAAATGCTTAGGCCACATACAGAGTATTGTTCTGCTTATCTGGATGATGTTGCGGTGTTTAGCCCTGACTGGGAAACCCACTTAGTACATCTTGAGAGAGTACTTGTGAATTCTAGTAACTGCTTACTTCACGGCGGTATGTTTCAACTTGTTTAAATAAATACAAGAGTTGTTATCAGCAGCATAGGAGTGCAGCTTCTTACAAAGGAAGTTACGTCGAATAAAATAAAAACAACAGTCACTGCATTGATAGACCAGGTCCATATCAAGCAGGAAATGACTAAGGCAGTGACAACATGGAGTGACACAGAACATTTGTATTGCATAGTAAAGTTCTTTGAAATATTTCATTTGTTAAAGACACCGTATAAATCATTTTAATTCTATTTTATTATGAAGAAATAGAGATATTCTGTCATAGATTAACCAACCATTTAACTTTGCTAACTTACCTTTTTTTGAACTTCTGAGAATATTCTTTAACAACTTTATTAGATATCTAAAGCCAATTTTAACTCATGCTGGTCCGCCACTTACATCAACCTTACCTGAATGGTGTGCTCCGATTGCCAGATTACTGACTAGCCCTCTTGCATATACGGTAAGAATACAATGTGGATATGGCAAATAACGTTTTTGTAAATTAGTCTTCTAAAATAATTTTCAGAATGTAAAATTTGTATGGTATCTATTGGTAGGGACTTACATACAGTATCAAAGATTAAAACAATTCTGACTTCACAGTTTTATTAGGTTACAACCTTTTGCACTGCACTTGTATAACTAGGTATACATTTGTAGTTTTTTTTTTGTAAAGAAAAACATTTTTTAAAAAATGTGCTGTTCCTTTAAAATATACTTGGAAGTGTTGAAGTGAAATGAGAAAATGAAAACTTGAAGTGGCAGTTCATGTTAACAGGGGCATTTTTCACGATGCCATTTTAATAGTTTTGTAGTCCTGACATCCTTAGATTCTCTGCAATAATATAGTTTGCACATTCAACCATTTTTAAATTGTTTTTATAGTTTGTTTTGTAATTAATGTGAATCTACACTAAAGCTCTCAGCCCTAATTAGTTTTTTTCTTAACTGCTTCCTTGAGGTCTCTGTTCAATTCTGAAATCTGTACTCAGACTGAAGATATATTTATTTGGAGCAAGTATATATTTATGACGATTTGCAGTATAGTACTGCCCCAAACAGTTCAGAAAAGGAAATCTAGCACTTAGCCAGACCACTGGGTTCACAGGTACTTGCTACATACTGCAATTGTATACACCTCAAACAGACTGATGCTGTAGGTAGGTTAAAAGGTGTGCAAACTTTTATTGTGATGCTAAAAAACATTTGCAAATACAAGAAATGGTTGGTGAGCAGCATAGCCCAAGGAACCAATGATTCACGTCACTGTGTGCTTTTATAATGTGCCTTCCCTTACACTATTTTCTTCCTCTACTTTTTAAATTCTCACTGTCAGCAGTTACGATTCTGCTGCATTGGCACCTTTATTGTATTTTAAGAGCCAACTGATTTAGCATACAAACAGCTGCATGATCCAAGTCATTTAAGATACGTATGTCTAAGGAAACATAAAATTTAATGGCAGGTAAGTACCGCTTGGCCCATTCAATCTGCCCAGTTGTCCCTGCCTGTACTGTCATTGTAGACTCTACTTGATCTCTGGCTCCCTTCTCCCCCTTGCTTATGAATTAAGATTCCCTTGTGTCTTCCCCATGTGTGCTTAAAGTAACCCTGACCCCAAGACCCTAGAGACATAAATCCAACAACACTTTGCGGATGAAGAAAACTGGTTTAGAAAACAGAAACTTATAATGAACTATAAGAAGACCAAAACAATGCTATTCTCCAATCCTCAAAATAGGCACAGGACCTGCCCTCTTACCATCCACAATGCCATGGGCTCTCCACTGGAGCTAGTCCCTCAGTTTAAGTACCTGAGGGTCACTATTGACAGTACCTTGTCTTATGTTCCCCACATAGACAGTATTGCCAAATCAGTTAATACTCGCATCGGGTTACTCTATAGGCATAAGCATTCTAACCCCTGAGGCCCTTAACCTTGCCATCCATAGTTCGGTTGTTTCACTCATCGACTATGGCCTGGTCATTTTATGGGGCAGCCACTGATACTGCTGTCTCCTGAATCAAGGTAGCACTAAGCAAAGCCTGCCGCCTCCTCACTGGCACTGGGTGCTTGACCCACACTTATAATCTGTACTCCCAGGCTCATTGGCTCTAGCTTGGGAACAGGCTCATGTACTAAACCTGTCTTTTAGCCAAAAAAATTAGCCTTGAATTGCTGCCACCAGGGGTACAGAAGCTCCTCTCTCCATCCAACACTCAATGACATACAAGAAGTGAAGAGTGTCAGTTCTTTAGGATCCCTCATTGTTGTACCTCCCAAAAACAAAGGTCTTTTGCCCACCGAGCCCCACTTTGGTTTAACTCCATCAGTAATGATTTATCAGCAACTGCTACCTTGGGCCTATTTAAGAGGAAATTTCGACAACACCTAGTAGCAAACGCCAGCTGTGATTGCTTCCACTACCCTACCTATACCCAGTACCTAGCAACACCGAGTAGCATTTATCCTCCCTCCTCCCCTCCTCACCATATTAATGGCTTGTAACACTTGATCCTCCTCAAACCCCACTCCCTTCCCACTCTCACTCCCTTAGTCTTCCCCTCACCCCCTTACATTCTCCTCCTGTTTCTTTGCCTACTCCCTATACCATCTCCTTACACACTTACTTACTCCTTCCCTCCCTCCTTCTCCCCTCCCTCCTCCTCCCCTCCTACCTCATCCTCCCCCTCCCTTCCTCCGTCTCTCTCTACCCCCAATCCACCCCTTATTGTTTTATCTTGACCCTCCTATTACCTCGGCATCCCTTCCCCCCCACCATCACCCCTGCTCCACCCTATCCCAACCACTCCCTTTCCTCTTCCCCTCTCCCCTCTCCTGTTAACCCTGCTTTCTCGGCCTCCTGGGCTGATTCTCCCTTCCCCTATCCTGTCTCACCTTGCTGACAAGGCCTCCTGGGCTGATACTTTATTCCCCCATGGTACTCTCCCCAGACTTGATTCACCTTGCTGAAGCCTAAGCCTAACTCTCCTCTACTCATCAAGGCCCATGGGCTTATCCTCCTCTCCTATGACATCTCTCCCTACTTACTCTCTGCCCCCTCTCAGGTGTACTATGGATCTCTGTAAGTTGATGTTCTCTGTATTTTGCCATTCCCAGATGACATTGCTTAGCCATACTACCTTGTCACTTTAATTTCATTGTAAAAGTTGCTAGCTGTCTGCTTGCAGCACAAGTAACCTCTACATTCTCTGTAACTTACTTGGCGTGGAACCTATGTAATGAGCTTCTAGCTCAATAGTGTCTTCCAAGATTTCAATAAAATAAATAAATAAATGTTTCCACCCCCACCACCTCCGCTGAAAGACATTTCCATGCATCCACCACTCTTTCAGTGAAAAAGTATTTCCTCACATCTGTCTTTTAATCCCCCTTCCAGCTCCACTGCATATATTCTTGTCTTGTACATCTTTTCCTATGGATTTCTGGGGAGTAAAGTGTGTGAACTAGTATGGATAGTATAATAATTCAGAGCAGCATATTTTCAAGTAATAGAATCAAATGACAAAGAACATTTATATGCTGCACTTCTTCAAATAGGCTGACAAATTTCTCATTGGGCCCTTTGCACAGCACACGTGTGAACCAAGCATTGCCAGCATGTGGTACTCTGTGCCAGAATGCAGCTGCACCCATATAGGTGGGCCAGAGGCATGCACAAATGCTTGTGGTGCACCTGCACACCACAAAAGGGGCAGAACCAGACCCAGAGTATTGGCGTGGTCGGGCATCGGGCATCCAATTGGACACCCTGCTTGGGTACACTGTGGCTCCCCTACTGTGTTTCTGCAAGGGATCCTGGGATGTGGCTACCCAGGTGGTGACTGCCTATATCTCCTTCATTATGGGAAATAGGCAACAATTAATGTCCTGCACCCTGAGGTACAGGGGAGTGACAGGGGTAGGCAGGCATGGACCTGCATGTGGGGGACATACTGAATATTTTTTAAAGTGCAAACAAGCACTATATTACTTTAAAAGACAGTGGCAAGCTGTGGAGGCAGACAGATTGTGCCAGTTGCCCATCGGGGGATTTTATTTTAAATAATAAATTATATATAACACAATTGTGGGTGCTGGAGTGGAAGAGGGTGGGGTTGGGCTGCTGACAGAGGGTGGGGGGATGGTAGTTACATTTTACTGGGTTTTGGGCTGGAGAGGATGGCAGGGGGCTGTTTTTTTTTTTTTGAAGGCTCCCAAATACCTGAATATCTGAATATTTGGCTGCTGAATACTGAATATTCAGCTGAATATTCAGAATAAGGTGCTCACACACCCTTAATATGTACACCAGGTGGGATGAGGTGCAGGGGGATTTACTGCATATGGTGTCATGCATACCATTGAGGTCACATGGCCCCCTGATACATGATGATCAGCTGTATATCCAGCCTATTCACATGGCAGATCATAGGCATTTTGCCTAGGCTGCATTGTTAGCAATCATGATTTTGCTGGTCTGACACAGTTACTGCATGTTTAGAATCAGCTGCTTTAACACACTAACAGCTGAATAACCTGGTTCATTTAAGAGTTGCACCTATATGAAGTAGAGTGTGAATTTAATATGGCTAGTATAATGAATCAGAACCACATAATATTTCTGAATAATGGAATTAAATAACAGCACTTTTACATGCTGTCCTTTTTCATCAAGTAGGCTGACTACTGTAGTGTACTGTACAACTTTGGTATAATGTGCATTAATAATGAAGTACTGTAGCCCTGTTAGGTTAAAATACAAGAGAGGTTTTGTATTTGTTCAACCGTATTATTATGTGCGTTTCACTTCTTTGTTTATACATTTTCACCTCTCCTTCCCCATCACCACCCACACACTTTGTCCAGGTTATCATTTATCGATGTTTTAATCTGCTGATTTATATGAACATGTGGTTCTTTCAGGTCTCTGAACCACAGGGAACACAAAGAAGCAATGAAAGTTATAAAAAGATGGACTATTTAACTCAGTATGGATTTTTTCATGTCTGTTATTATTGAATGTTGTCAGATATGTTTCTTACATTTCAGCATTGCACTTTATCACTCTGAATTTGCATTGACCCTGGGGCCCCTTTGGGCTATATCAAGATTATGGTATACCGCAGTAATTGCACAGTTTATTAGGAGATAATAGTACATGGGGCGGCACCATGAAAAAGAGTATGTAGTGATACAGAATGTTGGTGCTGTGGGCCACGCTTCTCACCAGCCATTTCTTGTATTGCATGGGTTTTTTAGCACCTCTGTAAAGGTGTGTACACCTTTTAACCTACCTACAGCATCTTGCTTTTTGTGGTGTATGCAAGTGCAACATGTATCGAGTGCCTATCAACCGAACAGTTGGGATAAGTGCTGAATTTTCTTTCTGAACTGTTTGTGCAATAGGTATACCCTGTATTCTTCCTGCGCTGCTTTTATCTGTGTGCAACCCTAAAAAAATGTAGCTTTCACAAGGTAAGCCTGGAAGGGGAAACAGGATATTTAAAAAAAATCAGAAGCACTCAATTTTCCTTAGGGATGAAAGAAAATGGTTGGATTACTTGGTATTCTTAAGTCTGTGTCTGTTCTAGCCACTGCATTTTTTTATTTATTTGCTTATTTATTTATTTATTTATTCATTTAAAAGTTTCACCAGGAAAAGCATACTAAGCAGTATTGCTCATTTCCCGATGCATGCTGGGGAGTAAGGGGAGGGGATCAAGCAAGAATACATGGTAGCAATCAACAATACACAATCCAAACAAGGCAAAGTACAGTGTAACAGGATTATAAGTGCAATTCAAGGAGGAAATTCTGCAGCAGAGCTTCAATCATTGGGTTATACTAGTGCTTCTAGTAGACAAATAGCAAATGTATGTTGAGCCAGAAATTTAGTAGAGAGAGAGCTATGCAGCTCGAATGACACCAAGAGCAGAATAAAGTTCCTAACAGTAGGTAGGAATAGGGATGGGTGGCACAGTGGGGTTTGGAGGGTATAGAGGATTAGGAGCAGTTTCAGGAGGAGCAGATGAGGTTTCAAACAAGAGAGGAGAGGGCATGGTGGGGATGAGGCATTTTGGATGGGAGGGGGAAGGGAGTTCCACTGTTTGGGGAAGTGGTGGGAAAAGGCAGCCTGACCAGCAGAGGTGGCCATAGAGGGAATGACTAGAGTACAAGGGTCAAGGTTTCGAAAGCAGTAAGCAGAAAGGGGGGGGGGGTTAAGGGGGGAGAGAGCTGAACCAGAATTTAGCTACAGAAGTTGGTGCAATGCTCACACAGCCTCTCACAGGCTCACACAGCCTGAATAACTTATTTCATTTTTTTAAATTATGAACTGCAGCTTTAAGAATGAACCATGCCTGAACCACACTCTAATGGCATTAAGATTTTCAGCTACTGTATTTTGCCTCATAGGGCTCAATTCTCAAAGGGCTTCCTAGACTGATGCAAGCTGTGGCAAAGAGCAGCTTGCACTAATGCACCAGAGTCCTTGCACCCAATTCTGTAACAGGTGGGGTCCCAGTGCCAAAGTCAGTTCACTTGCCACCAGTGCTCCCATGCACCAAAAAAAAGGGCATAGGGGAGGGGAGCGCTGCAAGCTTCAGAATCATCATGCAGCTGTGCTCTGAGGGCCAGACCCTGTCAGGTGAGTGCCCAGGAGGTTGGCAGTGGCTGTGGCACTGCTGGTGGTGGGGTGGCTGGGGGTGGCACTGATCCAGGGGAGGGATGGGTAGGGAACACATCATTGAGGGATGAACAGCACTCTGACCTGTGCTGAGGGGGGCAGAGGACACCGCTGACTTGAGGGGCACCAGAGCCTATGGCCACCTAATGCCCTGTTGCAGGGCTGTGTGGTAGTTGACTGCCTGCTCTGCACTCCCCCCCCCCGGCACTCGCCATCCACATTGCTATCCTTTGCATCACTGCCCCATTGCAGCCAGCCTGTTAGACCAACTCTGGCTGGTCTAACCCTGGCTGGATGCTGTGGTCTTTTGAGACCTTAAGTACACAGTAAGGGATATGGCAGCAAAGGACTGGCGCATAGCCCTGTACACCATGGTGCAGCCCCTTGGTTGGTGCAGGACTGGTGCAGGGCCAGTCTGCCACAAGGACACCCAAGTTTGATGCAGCTTGCCTTCCAGAATTGGGACTGCCACAGGTTTTGATGCAGGGTGCCCCTTGTGTTACTTTTGTTTGACATAGGCAACTTTCATCAAAATCGGGGCTTTGAGAATCGACCCCATAATCTAAAATGCTTTTTAGTTCAGAATGCCCTTTTGTGACTAGATCATTTTTTACACTATAGCAGCTTAGTTAGTTTGTATTTATAAAATGCTCTGGGCATGTTAGATCTAATTCACATTCTGTGTATAAAGATATGTTTATGTCTTAGATATCTGAATTCGACTGCAGATTTTTTTTCATGCAGTTTTACAGTTTCCACAAATATTGTTAAGTAAAAAATGATATAACATGTCTCCGAAGAGAGCAAGAGACACAAACTTGTCATTCATTCTCACTTTCTTACAATATATGAGATTGTGCCTGTTTTGAGGATGGCTTTTATTGTACTTTCTTAATCCAAATTGAGTTTCTGTGGGTGGAAATGATATACTGCATCTCTAATTAGTCTACTTCCCTAAACTCTCTGTACGACTTTTGTTACAGAACCAGGAGCAACTGAAGGATGATGATGCAGACTACATTATCAGTAATGATGAACTCACTATAAATTATGAAGCTCACACAGCCGCTGTTGCCTCAAACCCTGATTCATGTCCAGTAAATGACAACATACAGACTGCAGGCAAAGAAAATATTTCTGAAGGAGATCTAGGACTTGGAGGGTACAAACCTAAACCAGAGAGCACCCAAGGTCAATCTCAAGTCGATCCAATGGCTTGAGCAGCACATGTGAACAAAAACATAAGGGAATACACAGGGATATAAGCCACTTTAATAAGCAGTGTGCTTCGTGGGAACACGCAAATGATAGCTGTGAATAATGTGTTGACCGTTTTTCCCATGCTATCATGATTCCTGCTTACATCCTTTCTGCAGCCCATAGGCAACAAGGTTTGTCAACAAGAAAGATACAAGCAGTGTTTCCAGTCTAAAGTAGGATATGTTTCAGCAGCAAACACAATGGCAGAAAAGATCACACTGTCCTTTGTTAATGGTAATTGGACACTTCTGACAGTAACGTGGCCTGCAATGTGAAAATGAATTGTGCCTGCTTCTTGTTTCAACCTAGCTTTCTATGTCCCTTATTCCTGCAATAAAGATTTACATGCTGGGGTTAGACTATACTTTCACATTCTCAAAAGCATTACCAATTATCTAAAAACAAAACTGGGCATTATGACAAAAAGTAGGTATGGAACAAGTTATGTACTTCTTTTGGTATCCTAAAGTATGTTTGGAAGTGCCATTCCCAAGCATTTTCTTAGTCTTTTTTTCAGCTTGCATCAGTTCAACATGCTTATTTCATATACATAGTATTTTATCACACTAGCTGTATCCAAAACATCTTTTATAATATTTGTTTCTACATTTTTGCCTTGATTTTGTTAATCCTTCTCAAGAAAGGGGCATTCATACATTGCTAAATAATTTCCACATGTTTATGGTCTGTTTAATTTTGAATTCTTTAATCTTAATTTTGAATGTTATCTGAAGCCCATTATCACGAAAAATGTATTTTAAAATTTGATTTTGATTCAAAAATGTTTAAAATTAAATTAAAGTTGCTCAAATATTGTAAAATATGTGTTCCTTATATGTTAAAAGCACAACATGGTATTCTGGTACCATTTAGTGACACATAGAAAAATGCATAATGCAGTATGTTTACCTCTTTGAATATTAATTAATGCTATATCACATTTTAAGTATGCCAGCAAAATTGTGCTAATGAATTGCAAACAAAATACCTGAACTGGTTGATCAGGCATTTTTCTCCAAATTATCAAATTTTTTTCACTGATACGAATGAAGGAGTCCCTCGTGCATCATGGTGCAGCGGTATATTCAAATGGTTTTGGTAACATAAACACCTCCCATATTGGTGCTGTTTACTGCTGCTGAAAAAAAAGTCTAAATGCAGCTAGTGGATCCCCTCCCCCAGTTGCCTCTGACATAGTAGAAATCCATTATCCTTAGTATTCTAGTCGAACACCTTACCCCATCACCCCAGGACCCAGGTATCTCTAAATTCCAGGTGGACCAGCACCACCCTCCATAAGCATGCCTGACCACACCTCATGGGAGTATCACTCCCCAAACCACTAAACACCCCCAGCCAGTGACCACCATTACCTGGGATGACACTAACCACTAACTTCAAGGTCAGATCTGCAGCTAGGACATTCATCTGTTCACCTCCTCGGCCAGCCACCATCTGACAGCCTTAGAGCACAACTGCATGCTTGCTTGGGATCATACTCTGCGACTGTCAGATGGCGGCTAGCTGACGAAATGAGTGGAGGGCTGTGCCAGTTACTGATCTGACCACCTTGTTATTGGTGAGTGTTAACCGGGATGAGGGGGAACGGGGTGATGGTTTCTCAGTGGGTAGATGGGTGAGAGAGGTGATACAGCAGGGGGTGGGATCAGGCACAGTCAGTGGGGTGGCACTAGCCCATCAGGAATTTAGATATACACATGGCCCTGTGTGATCAAGGGAAGGGATGTCCACTAGACTACATGGTAAAATGGATTACCACTATGGCAAGGGTGATAGGAGGGAGGAGGTTGATAAGAGGGAGGGGGTTACACTATACTACAGCTATGATGGAGACAATTGGGGGGACTGCTAGATACCAAGGAGAGCCATATTTAATGTAATAAAGGGAGATTGGGGGAAGGGGATCCACTAGACACCAGGGAAATGCTTTTTCATGAATATTGTGCTACTAGCTAACTGACACACATTCCAAACTGCAGAAAGCCAGCCCATTCCACTACACTGGACATGGCATACATGACCTCTAACTTTTCCAAGCTTGGGGGCTAAGATGCTGCTGTGCACCATGCAAATGAGCCCATAATGGGCATGCAAATGACCCCTTAGTGCCTTGCATGCCCAATGAGCTCATTTGCATGTTCAGGCTGAAAATGGCCCACAGAAGCCCTGGCACTATCCCGTTTTGGGCAACGCTATCTCCTGTGGGCTGTGTGCAGTCATGGGCTGTGTTGGTATAGCCCCTATCCACTTAGTGCTGTGCCAACATGGCCCCATAGTCACCACACCCTATTAGCACCCGCTGACTGGTTAAACATTGCTCAAAGCTGTCCGTGTACTATTTTTTGTGCAGCACTACAGCCTGTGTTGCACTTGTGGCTGGCTCTGAATATGGGGGCCCACATCTTAAAACAGCAGTATTTGTCAGTCAACAAAACATTTCATCTTCCAGTTTTTTAGCAATAATATATCTCTTACGTCCTTAGACTCATCATTAGTACATTTCAATGCTCTCCGATATTTGTGAACCCATTTTTATTACTGGTTTTATAATTAATGTCTTAAGTAAAAAATGGCATCCACTCACAATGTTTAAAATCTCTACAGTTGATGCTGTGTTTTTGACTGGACATACAGTACTATATTCATACTGTGGCTGTGTGAGGATAGTGCTAGCATACATTTCTGATAGTAAACAGCACAACACCACACAAAGATGTTTTCAAGGTGGGTGTGGCAAGAGAGCAGGAACTTTTAGAAATTTCCAACCCACATATCTCAATTCAGAATTTTATAAAATGAAAGAAAACTGAAAATACCATATTGAGGTTTTTGCCAGAACTGCGTTATTACCTAAAAAAATATGATTAAATGTTTTGCCCACTTACAAACACTGCTGTTTTAAGACTGTGGTATTATACACTTTAAAAAAGACAAAGGCTTCCTTAATGTGCAACATTTTGCAAAAACAATGTGAATTTTGCAACAGCTGCACAAAGTGAAAGGAGGAAATTTTGTCCAGTTCTAATATTAATCTACAGCAAATAGTTTTTACTGGTTAGGTTTTTGTCCCTAGTGACTGCATCCCAAATGTTTTTTTTTTAAATATTTTAATACTGAGGTATACATCATAATGAATTCTGTACTAAAACATGTAAAAATCCCAAAAGATACTTTTGAAGAATAAATGAGGCCCTCATCCACCACCCGAGTGTTGGCAAAGTCATGCATTTGAACTGATTTTGAAAGGGCCCCAAATGCATGTTTTGTGGAAACACATGCTCTTTTCCGAGAAATGACTCCTCCCACTCCAGTCAATGTATTGGAAACATGAAATACACTAACATGCTAAGAGCTCTCTGCATAAATAAAAATGCATCACTAACGTTCTTCCATCAGTTTAAACTGTAGGTCAGGAGGATCTCCTGTAGGTTGCTGCTGTTTGGATATTAAAGTAATGCTGAGTTTGCTCACCTGGTAAAGGTGATTATAGGCAATAACCCCTTTTGCAGCACTCCAAGGATGAGAACCATTGGGTATTACAGGCTTAATCTGATAGGCTGATGCACAAACTTAAAAAGCAAGAATGTTGAGCAGGGAGTAAAAAAACAGAGCCGATCAAAATGGTATGTGGTGAAAGCGGTAACAGAGAAAACAAAGAAACGTGTGCACATACTCACACCAGAAACTTGTAGGTAAGTACAAAGACCAAGACACGACCACTATTGTGCTCAGGTTTTAATGATAGAATTCAGCAAGGAGGATCCTCATGACAAAGTGCACAAGTGCAAAATGTTTTTTTTGTCCGAGACAGTGGGTGCCTGTTCACCTGCTGAATTTTTATAATTAAAAGCTGAGCACAATAGCCATTGTGTCTTAGTATTTGCATTATCCACAAGTTTTTAATTTTGTCTGGAAACGTTGAGCTGGGATCTGGTCTCTGCCCCTCCCAGTAGCTTGTTCCTCAGCTTGAAACTTCAAAAACATCTCTAGGTATCTGGAAGAGTCTGATTGGTACAGCAGGAGAATACAAAATGCCATGAACAAGAGATAAAACAAAATTTGCCTTGGTTGGCATGGTTTAATAAGATATACCTCAGTAAAAGTACAGCATTTTCTTATCACCAAGGCCATAGCCAAAACAAAATACATCTTTTTTAGATGAAGTACTAGAACTACTATTATACAATGGCAAGAACATTTCCTGGACTCTGATTGGCCAGTGTGTGTTTATTACAGTGAGATTATCTGAGCACAACCTCACAGCATCAAGTTCAGACACACAGGTAATTTGCAGGTCAGACTGAAAAACAAGCCACAGCTTCTATCACCAAGAGAGCTTGAAGCCTTGCAATTATAGTACAGAAGCAAAAGTTTAGTTCATATAAAAACCTTATTTACTTATATTGTGGGGTACAAACATTTTTGTCATGGCTAGAACATTTCATAGTTAGGCAGAGAACAGGTGTCAGAACATCTCCTTTATAGTGTGGGAACATCTCTTTCATAGTATCAGTTTTATTTTTTATGAGGAAACGCACCACATATGACTGCACTGCATCATGGGTATGCAAATACCCAATTGCCTGGTATTGCATAACATATTACAGTGATAAAAGGCAATTGATTAGTTGCATACCCATGATGCAGTGCTTTAACATGGGGAGTGTTTCCTCAAAAAAAAATTAAATTAAAAAATAAAACTGTACAACTGATACTATAAAATAGATGTCCCTACACATAAAAGGGATGTTCCAACACTTGTTCTCTGCCTAATAGCCCTCTACATGTGCTTGTTTGTGCCCCTACAATATTAATAAATAAGAGCCATTGTACAATAGCAATAATGCACTCTAGAGTGTGGGTTGTACTGGGATGACTTCACTTCTGGGGTGTTGGATGTACTCAGCCTTGTGCCCAACCACCCCAGGCATGAGGTTATCCCAGCACAACCCACACCCTGGCATGCACTATTGCTTAATTACATACCTCTGACTATTAGGTTCACCACAAGAGAAGAAAAGCATAACATCAACATTATATATTAAAATGGATTTACTTGTTGTAGGAAGACAATGTTGATGTTGATTGCATGTCTAGGGAAGGGGTAGGAGTGCTGTAAAAGGTTATCTGATAATCATTTTTACCAGGTGAGAAAACTCACATTATCCATCACAACTTTTACAGCATTCTCAGGATAAGAACCATTGGGTGACTAAGAAGCTGTGCCTTCCTCATCCCGGGTGGAAAGAGATGAGAGTAGGTCCAAGAGCATTTGCAAATGCTGCATCCAAAGCAAGCTTTCTTGGCATCTAGGGCATCGGTCCAATAGTGCCTAGTAAAAGTGTGTACAGAGGCCCATGTGGCAATGGAACAGATATCTCCAGTAGTGAAGCAGTTGCACTCTGCCCATGAGGTAACCTCTTCTCTGGAAGACTGGGATTTCAACCCATTGGGAACCTATTGTTGCCTTCATCCAGCAGGCAGTGGTGGCTCTTGCCATTTGAGTGCCCTTTTTTGGATCCTGGATGAGTACAAATAGTCTGTCAGATTTGCAGTGAGTCTCTGTTCATTGGAGATGTATTTTGACTGCTCTAATAACATCTAGTGATCTCATGCCTTTTCTATAAGGGTATTATGGTCCTGGGTCATAAGAAGGCAAGAAAATGTCCTGGGACATATGAAAAACAGAGACCACCATGGGAAAGAAGTATGGGATAGTTCTGAGCACAACCGTATCATTCTAAAAAAATGAGGAAAGGGGGCTTACTAGATAAGGCTGGAAGTTCACATGTTCTGCATGCTGACCTTACTACTACTATGAAATATGTATTTAATGTCATGAAATACAAGATCACAGAGTCCAAGGGTTCAAATAGTTGCCTGATCATAGCATCCAGAGCCACGTTCAGTTTCTGGTTTCACCCAGGCCATGGTTTTGGATTGGATGCTGTCTGTTGCCCTTAAGAATCTTAGGACCAAGGGGTGATTCCCAGGGAGAACTCTGTCAGTATCACCTATGACGGCCCCCATCACTACCATTTGCACCCTGCTGTGGATGGTGACAGTCTTTTTTCAATGTCAACCTGCAGGAAGCCTAGTACTTGAAGGACTGTACTGTTTAGGGGTTCAAGGCATTTGCTTGCACACTATTTGGCAGAAATGGTCCATTTTCTGTTGTATGTCCAGTTGGTGGAGTCTCTCCTCGATTGAAAAATGGTGTTTACCACACCTGGTGAAAGGCCATCTACTAGCAATCTCTGCCTTTGAGTAGCCACGCCATTAGCTTGATGGAACCAGGGTCAGGGTGACTGGTAGGTGTCTTAGTCAAAAGGTCCAGTGAGATGAGCAGAGGGTAATCCACCAGCATTGCCATTAAGGAGGTTTATCATGTTTGCCTGGGCCAGTCTGATGTGACTAGGACCACTAAAGTCCAAGATGCTTGGATTTTTCTCAGAACATGTAGAATTAGCAGAATTGGAGAAAATATGTAACCTTTGGTGAAATTCCAAATCAATAGAGCATCCACTCCTGCCATCCCCTGTTCTCCATAAAGGAATCATAGGAACATGCAAAGCATAGGAGACCAGAGATCCATAAAGCCCACAATGTGTCTAATTTTTATACCCCTTCATGTGCTCAATCCTGCAATATGAATCCAATTTAATTTTAAAGTCTGCCATATTTCTGCTGCCAATAATTGTTTCCGGAAGAGAGTTCCAAATTGGTACTACCCTTTGATTAAACCAGTATTCCGTTCTGTTAGTTCTACATGTTTCTCCTGATACTTGTAATAAATGTGATCCCATATTATACACTTGATGTTTCATATCCAGCCCTAAGCAATCCCATAAATCTATGCTTGTCATCACCTTATATAATAAAGAATTGTCTCTTCTTAATCTATGGTATTCAAAAGTAAACATATCCAGATACTCCAATCTATCCTCATATTTCATGGTCTTGATGTTATGAATCATCCTTGTAGCTATTTTCTGGGCATTCTGTAATAATTTAATTTCTGCTTTACTACTAGGTGCCCAGAGCTGTGTACAGTATTCCAGTTGCAGTCTAACCAAAGCTGTATATAATGGTGCTATTACTTCCCTACTCCTACTTTTAATATGTCTGCTAATAGAATTTAGTGTATGTGTTGCCTTCCCAACAATATGCCTGCAATGTTTTTTTTAAAAGTTAACTCATTATCTACTAATACACCCAAATCTCTTTCCTAAGTAAAAGCTTTCAAATATGTATTGTTTAGTATGTACTTTGTCTTACTGTTTTGCTTTCCAAAGTGCATAACTGCACATTTACTCAAATTTAATTCCAGCCCATGTTTAGTTACCAGCTCCCTAAGTTCACTAGGGCAGCTTGCAGTTTGTTAGTGTCTTCATTATTATTTACCACAGTCGGAGTTCTCATATCATCTGCAAATTTAGCCTCCCATAGGTCGTATCTACTATTCACATTGGCCACATAAACATGAAAAAGACAAGAACCTAGGACAGACCCCTGTGGCACCCCACTCGTCATTCGGGTCCAGTCAGAACTAATGCCTCTTATACAAACCATTTGCTGTCTGCCAGTCAACCAAGCTTCTATCCATTTTGATTATTTACCTGGAATCCCTGCCTCAATCAGTTCATCAATTATTTTCTCATGCGGTACCTTATCAAATGCTTTAGATAAATCAAAAAACATGACATCCACAGAATGACCTTCATCCAAAGCTTTACTGACCTTGCCCCAAAATTCCAACAAATTTATTAGACAAGAATGGCCCTTAGTAGACCCATATTGCATTAAGGCTAACAGGCTTGATCTTGATAGGGTCTCCCTTGTGTAATCCTTAATAATTCCCTCAACAATGTTGCCTAACACTGATATCAAACTTATAGGCCTATAATTCTGTGGATCTTTCTTATTGCCTTTCTTGTTAAGTGGTACTACATTAGCCCTCCTCCATGCCTCTACAACCTCACCATCATCCACTGATTTCCAAAATATGGCTGTTAACGGGCCCGCTAAATAATCACTCAGTTCCTTAGTTACCCTTGGGTGTATACCGTCAGATCCTTGTGCCTTATTTGGATATAATGCTTTTAATCTTTTCCCTACATCTATAATGTTAAATAGATCCTCCCTTATTAAATCCTCTTGTTGTTCTTTTGACCTCACCACATGTTTGTTAAATATGGATGAAAAAACGTTGTTTTTGATATTTGCCATCTTAGCCAAATCTGTTATTTCCCCCCTTCTTATCCATCAAACTAGTGATCATGTGTTAATTTATCTTCAGAAGAATGCCGTGACTTTCCTTTTGTACTTTGTTGCCATGAGGCCTTTTACACTATGTTGACAGATCCCCATCTGGAAGTAATTGCTCTGAAATTTTTGTGGCTCAGCTGCCATTCTCCTGGATTTAGGGTCTGATGGCTCAGCCAGTCTACCTGGTGATTGAGTTCACCTTCTAGATGAACTGCCAACAGATTTTTTCAGGTTTGTCTGCTCACACGGTTAGTCTTTCTGCTTCTCTGAAAATCTGTGGGCTCTTTGTGCCTCCCTGCTTATTTATGAAGAACATGGTGATCTTGTTGTCTGTCTGGCATGCTGACCTGACACATGTTTGTGAAAATGTTTCAATGCCAGTAGAAGTGCCCTTGTCTCAACGATGTTGGTGGGTAGTTTGGACGCTGTCCAACCACTTTCCTTTTGCTGTCCTGTTGTGAAGTATTGCACCCCATTCATGGAGACTTGCATCTCTCTCTCTCTCTATGATCACCATCATCTGAGTTTGTAATCTTGCTCCCTGTTGCAGGTTGTGTGGTTTCATCCACCATGAGATTGCATGTTTCACCTTAGGTGGGAGAGAAAGTTGAGCTTTATAATTTTGAGATTTGTGATCCCAGTTCCTGAGGACAAATAGCTGCAGAGGTCTCATATGCCACCATGTCCATGTGTGGAGGTCTATGCAAGACACCATAAGACCCAACAATTGCAAGAGATCCTACACCATCGGTCATTCCTTTCTGAATGTATGTCTGCAGTGAGTTGTCATTGCCCTTATGCTTTCCTCCAAGCATTGGACTGTGCCCCTGACTGTGTTGAACACAGCTCCCAGATGGTCTAAAGACCTTACTGTATTCAGATTGCTCTCACTTGGTTTATTATCTAATCGTGCTGGGATGAAACTTGTTCCACCCTTCGAGTTGCTTTCTTTGACTCTTCCAGAGACCTGGCTCTGATGAACCAGTAATCCAAATACAGAATTACGTGTATTCCTTCCTTTCTCTGGATTGCTGCTAAAATGACCATCACTTTCCTGAACATTCAAGGTGCTGAAGTAATCCACAAGGCAGCCACTGATGTTGAAAATGCATTTTGAGGATGCTGACTGTAAAGTACTTGTAATATCTGGGTCTCATGGGAATTGACAGATATGCATTCTTGAGGTCCACTGAAGTAAAAAATCTCCCATTCTGTCTGATGCAATTGTGGACTGCAGGGTCTTCATTTTGAAATGCTTGTACGGAGGAGGTGGTTGAGGCACTTTAGGTCTAGGATCGACCTCAGGGCCCTTGTTTTCTTGGGCACTAGAAGGAAGTTCAAGTAAATGTCTTGCCCATGTTGGTGTAGAGGGACTGGGGCTATTGCATGTTCATCTAGACTGAGGAGAGCCCTCACTCTTGAACTGTAGTCTTGAACAGGGACACATGGGACAGGATGAAATGGTTGTATCAGGGGATTTGGCTGAATTCTGTAGCAAATACGTGATGGATGAGCACCATCAAACACATATTGGAGATTGAGCTGGCCCAGCTCATCAAGAAGTGTTGGAGTCCCCCCCCCACTGCTGTTGTTACATCCTGCGCTGGCCTTGTTTCAGGCCCTGTAGTTTCTGTTTCTGCCCTGGTGCCAGAAACCAACACTCTATCTTTCCCAATGGTATCCTGTGTACAAGGCAACCGCAATTCAACACTTTCAAAAAGGGCAACTCAGTCATGGTGCCTGTGCACAGGGCTACCTGGCAGGGTAGCAACCACATACAGGGGGGTAGGAAAATATAGCGACGGGATGTCGCTATGTATACACGCAGGGGGGAAGGATCACACCATGCGATGGGCAGAAGGAGAGGGAGGGTTTGTGTGGTGTAGCGCATTGGTGGACTGCCGAAATGGCCATGTGGTGTGGTGGGTTGGTGGCAGGCTGCGGTTGGGAAGGTGCGAGGTATGGTTCTGGGCACAATCATGTTTTTGCGCCTGGTCTTTTTTTTTTTTAAGTTTGTACACACCCTCCGCCTTGCACCCCGGAGTTGAGAATCCTTTATTTATTTATTTATTTAAGATTTTACCAGGAAGGCATACTGAGCAGGGTACCGCTCGATTCCAGATGCGCCCTGGGGGTAGGGGGTACAAGGATGTAGTACATAATACATAAAGCACAATAGAGCATACATAAATTGTAGGTATCCAGCAAAGGCCCAATGGGATGGGTGAAGTAACTGAGATGCATGTGGAGTTGTACAAAGTGTAGAGTAGTTACAGGCAGTATTTACAGGCAGTGAGTACAGTAGCAGTATTTACAGGCAGTGATACAGTAGCAAATAACAGCAATTACATAGAGAGATTAGATTTACCTACTAGATGGATTAGGTGAGAATATCAGACAGTAGCAGAGGAGGGTCAATACAAGATGATGTATGGTACTAATTTAGAAAAAAAGGTGGAGCCCAGGATAGCTGATAGGAATTTGAGCAGGGAGTTCAGCGATGGGGAAGGCATAAGCAGTTGGTGTCGAAATGCGTTTTGAGGAAGGCATAAGCAGTTGGTGTTGAAATGCGTTTTGAGGAGGGCATTTCGATGTGGGGTACTGTTGGTGTGTCTGATGTCAGCTGCTAGGGAGTTCCATAATTTGGGGAGTCTGAAGCTGAAAGCAACCTGACCTGATCGGGTGGATCTGTGGGGGATGTGGAGAAGTCTGGAGTCAGAGTTCCTGAGATCGTAGGTAGGTGGGGTGGTGGCGGTTAGGGATGATGATAGGTAGGAGGGCAGCGTATGCGACCAGAATTTAGCAGTGATTCTAGTGCAGTGCAACAATCGCCGATTTTGGAGAGATGGGAGGTCAAGGGATTTGTAGAGGTCGCAGTGGTGGGTGTTCGGCAGACAATCCAAAGTGAACCGGCAGAAGGAGTTATAAATAGGGTCGAGCCTGGCTAAGGATGTTTGGGGGGCGGCCCCGTAAATGACATCGCCATAGTCAAAAATTGGAAGGATCATTTTTGTATCATTTCTTGCCTGGTTTGTGTAGGGATGCAGAACTTGTTCCGATAGAGAGCTCCCAGCATGGGATGTAATTTTTTGCAGAGCCTCAACATGAGTAGAGAAATCGAGGTGCTGATCAGCCAGACGCCAAGATAATGATATGAGGAGGTGACCTCAAGTAGGGTCCTATCCAAGGTGAAGAAGGTGGGCGCATCCTTTAGCCGGGTTAGCTTGGCATGGGAGCCGAAGGTGAGGGAGACAGTTTTTTTTGAGTTTAGGAATAGTTGGTTCTTAATGAACCAGTATTGGATGGAGTTGAAGTCCTTCTGAAGGTGAGATGCTACAGTGGTTCCAGATGGGCCAGAAGCAAATATCACCATATCGTCTGCATACATATGGATACCAGATTGTGTGCAGACAGTAGGCAGGTCGTTAAGGAAAATTGAGAAGAGCAGCGGGCCAAGTACAGACTCTTGAGGTACGCCACTGGTGACAGGGAGGGGGGAGGATAGAGCCGTGCCGATACGGACTGTTTGTGTTCTGCCGGACAGGTATGACTGGAACCAGCTGAGTGCTGATGTCATCAGACCAGTTTGGGCAAGTTTAGCGGTCAAGAGGGGGTGAGATACTGTGTCGAAGGCTTTTGCTAGGTCTATAAAAATAGCTGCGGTAATGTCCCCGTTGTCAATGCCTGTAAGGATGGAGTTGGTGAAGCGAAGGAGGGATGTGGTGGTGGAGTGGTTTTTTCTGAAGCCAGCTTGAAAGGGGGTGTCAAAGGAGATTGAATCGAGATAATTGTGTAGCTGGGATAGAACAAGGCACTCTTGAATTTTGGCAAGGATGGGGAGCAGAGATATAGACCAATAGTTTGAAGGGGAGGAGGGGTCCCCTTCCTTAGGGAGTGGAATGACTGTGGCCTGTTTCCATTGTGTAGGGACAGCACCAAGTTTAAATGACAGATTATAGAGCATGGTTAGGGGGCAGGCTATGATTGGGGCAGAGAGTTGAAGCATTTTTGAGTCTAATCCAGATGGGCATTTTCCTTTGGTTGTGTTTAGAGAGTGCAGGATTTTTAACACCTGGTCAGGGGTGACTGGGTGGAGCAAGAAGGAGGCCTGGGGAGGTGTGTTAGGGAGAGTAGGGGGGGTCATTTGGGAGATCGAGTGGAGGTAGGTGAGGGTGGGATGAAAGAAGCGAGGCAGTAGTGGTGGAGAAGTGGGCATTAAGCTCTGATGCTACCTGGCAAGGGTCATTCTGATTCTGCCTGCTAGGTTGAGAGTGGGGTGGGGGTTGGGTTGGCGGAGTGAGGAGGGTTTTATGGATTCCAGAATTGAGATGGTTGGTGTGGTTTTGTTAGCGTCAATTTGAAGTAGTTTGATTTGGACAGCCGTATGGGCATGTGCAGGCATTTCAAAGGGACGGTATTGTTGTTGTGCCAAGTGGGAACCAGTGGTCTTGAAAAGTTTCCAGGCCCGGTCTCTGGCTTGGAGTTGTTCCATGAGTTTTGAGGTTACCCAGGGTAAATGGGAGCCCCTGACTCTGGATCGCTTTAGTGGGGCATATATGTCCCAGATAGCGAGGAATTTTGTAGAGAAGTAGCCCAGGGCCTCGTCCAAGGAGGTGGCACTAGGGATAGGAGACCAGTCAATGGTGGAGAGGGTGTTTAGAAGTGTTGGCAGATCCAAAGATTTGTAGGCTCTGCAGCGCAGCAGATGGGAGTGGGGGCCGGGGGATGGAAGATTTTATGCACTAAGTAAATCATGTGGTGGTCGCTAAGGGAGTCCGGTAGGAGGCCTGCTTTGAGTATCCTGTGTGGGTGGGTAGTGAGTGCCCAGTCCAGTAGTGCGTGTTTCTTAGATTTGTGGTTTAGGCGGGTGGGTTCCCCTATTTGCTGGTGTAAATTTAATGCACTTATCTGGCAGCGTGCCTTGGATGCAGCACATCCCATCCAGTTCAGATTGAAATCCCCAAGGACGTGGAGTTCACTGCCTTCAGTGAGGGTCCTCAGGTTGCCTAGGTATTCAAGGATGGAGGTTAGTGGTGTGTCCGGTGGGCAGTATGATCCAGCTACATATACTGGGATAGAATGGGGCAGGGAGATTTTGATCAGGAGGGACCCAATGTTTATTGAGGGCATAGGTGAGGGGGTTACCGAAAACTGGAGATTTGAGGCGGCCGTGCATGGCAACGCCCGCCACCTTTTTTCCCCCTGCCTGTCTTGGCGGATTAGAAACCGGAATAGAGAATTCCTCGCCCGGTGATGGGGCTTCAGCCATGACTCTGTGATGATTACGATGTCTGGGCTAGGTAAGAACAGTTGTTTGTAGGGCAGCAATTTTATTTAGGATGCTGCATATATTTAGGTGCGATTTTGAGACCTTTTGGGAGGGTGTGGGTTGAGCTGGTGGTGGGGGAGCCATGGGTGCCTGTGGCCCTGGGTTCCATTGACATCCCTGCCATGAGTAGCAGGAATATCAGGCGTTCCTTAACTGGCGCATGATCTTTACTGGTGCGCCCCTCCGGGTATTTTGAGATGCGGGGGTTAAGTTTGTCTTTGGGGCTAAGAGGATTGAGGGATATAGGGCAGGTGCAGTACCGTGGAAAGAGGGGGGGAGGATAGAGGCCCCAAGTGTCCAGTTGTGCCCCAGGTGTAGGTAGTGTTTAGGTGGAGCAGAGGAGGAGTGGGGTGTAGGTTTGAGAGAGAGGGCAGGCAGTGACACAGGGTCTGGTAGGGTAGGGTTGATTGAGGTAGGGAGGGAGGATGAGGCTATGCAGAGCAAGGTAATAGTAGCAGTGAGGAACTGCATTTTTTTTTTTTGCTTTCAATACCAAGTGGAATTCCTTGTGTGCAGGAGGGAAAAGAAACAGACTGCTCAACAGTGGCCGCTAGTGGTGGAGCAGTATAAGGGACTAATGGTAAAGTGGGCTGATTGGTTCACGAGGGTTCGGGGCACCACTTTATAAAGAGAAGCCGACCAAGGGTGGTGGTGGGGGTGGTGGGGGAGCCTACGCGTAGAGCAGGCGGGGCTAGAGCTCCTCCAGGCACTGGGAGCAGCTGCAAGAAGAAGAGAACTCGGGCTACCTGTTGCAGCATGGCCCGGGGGGGGTTCCAATATTTCAGCTATCCAGCGGCTGTGGGGAGGGCTGTGGGGACTCCTGCCCTCGCGACCTCCACGTCTGCAGAAGGAAAGAGAAGGACAGAAATAAATACAGGTGAGAGCAAATGGAGGAGGAGCGTGTTAATTCAGATGCTAATTTTGTTTTTAGGGCAATTTGGAAGGGAAGGAATTCCAGTGCAACTACCCCTGTGCTCCAAACTTGCTAGTGCTTTTAAATACAGACAGAATTACAGGTCTACTGTTCCACCATACAGAATTAACATAAAAGAAATTTAGCAGACCTATTTGTTTTTTGTTTTTTCCCATCTAACGCTATGCAGTAAACTACAAAAGTTCTGTAGATTGGAGGCAGAGAGCTGTGGTACGCTCGGTGCACGCCAGCCACTTAAATGTACATTGAGTCAGGATTCAAACAAAAAAAAGGCACCAAAGGCAAGAAAACGAGTGGCGTGGCAGAAGCTCCTCCAGGCACTGGGAGCAGCTGCAAGAAGAAGAGAACTCGGGCTACCTGTTGCAGTGTGGTCCGGGGGGGGGGAGGTTCTGAAATTTCGGCTATCCAGCGGCTGTGGGGAGGTGCAGCTTTAGTAGGGGTGGTGCGGGGGGGGGGATGAAGCCATAGATCTCGGGTGCCCTCTTGCAGTTCGCCACGAGTGTACATCGCCAAAATTAATTTACGGTGATGTATACTCGCCCAAACAGCGATCACTATTCCGCAATCGCTGTTATCCCATGAAACCTTACCAATTTGCTCTACCTCTGTTGTTGTCTGCTGTTTTATTGAAATAGTTGTTTTTGAAGCCAAAGTTCCTGTTGGAGTTGTTATTCTGGTAGTAGTTGTTTTTGCCATTCCAGTGTGCTTGGTTGTGAAAGTGGGATTTGAAGGATGACAGAAAGGGCAGCCTTCCAGAGCTATCTTTAGCTAGTTCTTTACCTTCCTCCTTTTGTTTTATGTATTTCCATAGGCCAAATCGAAAGACTGTTGATCCCATGAACTGTAGCTTCAGGAACATGTTTTTGTTGTCCTGGTCTACTTGCCATAATTTTAGCTATAACTGACATCTGGCATGGTTTATTGTTGAGGTAACTCTAGATGGCATTCTGAATAGGTCAATGGTGGCATCCACCACCTATTTGATCCCTTGTATTGCACACTCAAGGGTGGGGACACAGAAACATAGAAATTGTCAGCAGATAAGGACTGCTAGGCCCATCTAGTCTGCCCATAAGCCCTGTACTTGATTAGAGCTTTTGACACTCCCTCCCTCTGCTTTACCTCTATGGTTCCCCTATGTCTGTCCCATGCATGTTTAAATCCATCCACAGTGCTCACTCCCACCACCTCCTGTGGCAAACAATTTCATGCATCCACTACCCTCTCTGTGAAGAAAAACTTCCTCCCTCTTAATCTGCCACCCTCCAATTTTGTGTAATGCCCCCTCGTTCTTGTACTCCTCCTGTACTGGAAGAGGTCTCCCTCCTGCACCTTGGTTATGCCCTTGAGGTATCTGAATGTTTCTATCATGTCCCCACTCTCCCTCCTGTCCTCCAGCGAGTACATATTAAGGTCCCTTAATCTCTCCTCATATGTTTTGTGGTGCAAGCCCTGTACCATCTTCGTTGCCTTTCTCTGGACTGTCTCCAGCCTGCTAATGTCCTTTTGAAGGTGCGGCCTCCAGAACTCCACACAATACTCCATGTGAGGCCTGACCAGGGTTTTATATAACAGGATCACTACCTCCTGCCTTCTACTGGTAATGCCCCTACATATGCACCCTAGCATGCCACTGGCCTTCCCTGCTGCCTTTATACCTTGCTTTGACATTTTCAGGTCATCTGAAATAATAACCCCCAGGTCCCTTTCTTCCTCAGTGAGTGCCAGCAAATCCTCCCCCCCCAATCCTGTAGCTCTCCCCAGGGTTTCTCTGGCCCAGGTGCATAACTGTGCACTTCTATGGATTAAACCTCAGTTGCCACTGCTCAAACCATTTCTCAAACTTCCCCAGGTCCTTTCTCATTTTCTCCACCCCTTCTGGAGTATCTACCCTGTTACAGGTCTTGTTGTCATCTGCAAACAGGCAGACCTTTCCTTCTAACTCCTCTGCAATGTCACTAATGAAGACATTAAACAGGACTGGCCCAAGGACTGACCCCTGAGATACCCCACTGGTCACCTCCCTCTCCTCAGATGGTACCCCATTTACCACCACCCTCTGCCTCCTGTCCGTTAGCCAGTTCCTAACCCAGTTTACCACCTTGTCACCCATGTCCAGACAACCCATCATGTTAACCCGCCTCTTATGTGGGACGGTATCGAAGGCTTTGCTGAAATCAAAGTAGGCAATGTCCACTGCCCCCATTTACTTCCTTCATCACCCAGTCAAAGAAATCTATCAGATTTATCTGACATGACTTACCTGCTGTGAATCCATGCTGCCTAGGGTCCTGGGCACTGATAGCTTCTAGATGTCCCACTATCCTTTCTTTAAGCAGTGCCCCCATGATCTTCCCCACTACTGAGGTGAGGCTGACTGGCATATAGTTCCCTGCATTCTCCCTACTGCCTGGTTTGTGTAGAGGGACCACATGTACCCTCTTCCAGTCCTCTGGCACCGCTCCTGTGTTGAGCGTGTCAGTGAACGAGGCTGCCAGAGGTTCTACCAGCTTTCTTCATAGCTCCCTTAATATCCTTAGGTGCCATCTGGCTCCATCACTCTGTCCACCTTCAGTTTAGTGAGCTCCTGCAGGACTCTCTCCCCTGTGAATGAACTATTGTCCACCTCTCTTCCTCCTTGGAAACTCATTCTCAGCTGTGGTCCCTGCCCCTTCCCCTCTTCCATGAATACTGAATGGAAGTATTTATTCAGTAATTCTGCCTTATCCATATCTCCCTCCTTACATTCCCCTTCCTCTCTTTTGAGCCTAACAATCCCCCCATTTTCCTTCTTTTGTTGACATACCTGTAGAATGTCTTGTCCCCTTTCTTTACTGTCTGCGCTAATCCTTCCTCAGTCCACACCTTTGCTCTCATTACTGCCCTCCCCACTTCCCTTAGGCACTCTAGGTACACCTCCCTGTCCTCCTTCCTTTGGGTGTCCTTATATTTCCTGAACCTTGCCCTTTTAGTCCCTACCTTGTCTGCTACCTCTTTCAAAAACCATTGTGGTCTTCTCCTTCTCTTGCCTTTGGATACCAATCTGATGCATTGGTTTGTCACATCTACTATGGCTCCTTTTAGATGCTCCCACTGCTCTTCCACCTCTATCCCCCTTTTCCCCAGGGCTGTTTTGATCTCTCTCTCCCCATTTCAGCAAAGTCATCCTTTTTGAAATCCAAAATCTTTGCCCTGGTGTGACTTTACTGAGTCCCTGTACCCATGCTGAACCACATTATGTGGTGGTCGCTGGGTCCCAATTGCCCTTCCACCCAGACATCTGCGATTCTATCCCCATTGGTCATCACTAGATGCAGACTCGCCCTGTCCCTGGTGAGATCAAGCACAAGCTGCCTGAGTCCTGCTTCCTGTAGGGAATCTAGGATGCCTCTGCTTCTGGCTGAAGCAGCTATTTGAGTGGTTCAATCCACGTCTGGCATATTGAAATCTCTCATCAGCAGAATTTCACATTTCATTGCCATCTCATGTATTTCATCCACTAGCTCCCTGCCCACTTCCTCCCCCTGTCCTGGAGGCCTGTATATCACCCCTGTGTGTATTGTTGTGCCATTTTCTGGGTGAAGGGTGACCCACAGTGCCACATCCTCCCCCTGGCTACCTTGTACCTCCATTGCCTTTATACTCTCTCTCTGACATAAGGTGACCCCCCCTTTTTTTTACCCCCATCCTTCCTGAACAGAGCGTAACCCGGTACATTGATTTCCCACCCATAATTTGCAGTATACCAGGTTTCAGTTATTGATACTATGTCCAGGTCTGCCTCTGCTATACTTCCTATCCTTCAGTAAATCCCTCTGAATAGCCTCCATCCATCTTAGTATGGCACTTGTGGTATAGATTGACACTGTGGATGCCTTGAACATCATGAATAGCATTTTATGTGTTTCCTTAATTATGTTTTCCACTTTTTTATCTGTATGTGTCTGTGCCATGGAGCTTCTGAGGGAAGGATTGTTTTATGACTGAGAGACATGATTTTTTGGTCCACCTTAGGGGGAATGGCCCATGCCTCTAGATTTTCCTCTTGCAAGAATACCTATTATCGAAAGACTGCTTCTTACAGATTTTAGCAGGATCCGAATCATCCCATTCCTCCATCAGAAGATCCTTTAAGACCTTGCACACCAGGAAAAAGGTTTCAGGCTTGACTCTTTCCTGAACAAGGGGGTCTAATTTTTATGCTGTGCAGGGTTGCTACAGGTTCGAACTTCAGCATTTCTCTCACCACCTGAATGAGCTCTGGGATGACTTCGTATGAACATAAACATGCCGAGAGGTCTTCCCTCTCTTCCACTTCCTCCTCTGACTCCTACTTGTTTGAGGAAGGGTCATCCCCCAACTCATATGGTTCTAGTTCTTTCCTAGGCTTTTTAGATTTATGTGATTTAGAGGTGGTTTTCATTGGATCATTCCTTGTTTTTTGGGGTTTAGCCAATGCATCAGTTCTGTAAATGGGTTTTTGAAATATGTTTTCCATGTTAGCTTGTGAAAAGAATCATTCTCATCTTTTACAACATCTTCTGCAGTGTTGAAAGCCTGTGCATCCTTCTCCTGATTGTGGGTGTTCTCCTCTAAATCATGGGGGTCTTGGTCCAAGACACAGAGCAAACATTGGTCTTCTGTGTGGTTTGTCTTCAGGATGTTGGGGCATTCCTTGCACACTCTGTTAGCACATCTCATTTTTCAGTAAGAGGATGTTGACCTGGAGTGGGCAAGTGGACGATTGGTCATGGTTCCAAAATAATCAAAGCAAAAGCAGTGTGTGTCTTTGTGACACAAATGACAGTAAGGGAACATGGTGCTCTAGACTGAAGTGAGTTCTGGTCCATGCAATGCACTCTAGAGAACAAGGGGCAAGATGCATAGTGGTGACCAGAAAGGGGAGCCTTTAAACAGGTAAAAGGTAGCTGCCATGTAAATCTACACAAAGTGGCCAGCATACAAGTCCACCCAACCTTGTTCCACATTCAATATGGCCACCAGACCTTTATGGATGGAAAAAATGCCTATCTTGCAGACTACACAGAAGATGTCCACTGTGCAAGGCCACCTAACATGGCCACTGACCTGGCTTCACATCCAGTATGGCCACCAGAAGTGACATAGAGCTGTGGAGCAGCCCCAATGGTTGGGACAACAAAATGACCCATCCAAGATGGTTGTAGTAGAGCAGTTGCCAAGGGTGTTGGCCAAATATGGCAGGTGGCAAGATCCTGGAATGGCTGCTAGATGCTGGCAGCAAATAATGTCTACCACACCAGGATTGAATGTAGAAGAAGAGGACAGAGTTGAAAAGCTTTAAAGGTGGTGCCACTATTTGGAATTCTGACTCCAAGCCTGCCGGGGACATCAGTGACTGTTGGGAGCTTCTGCATGAGGAGAGTTGGTAAGGCATGAGGATGATGTCCATCCACAGACACAGTCAGTGTTGCTGAATGCAAGAGGGGGCTAAGCACATGCCTTTGGAATCAGACGTGCAATGATATAGTCAATGAATCCCAATAGATGCAAGCAGGATGGGGGGGGGAGGCTGAGGGTCCACCAACCATTCAGTAGCAGCACTACAGAGACAACAGCTAACCTATAAGGCTGCAGTCTAGCACTGGGGGAAAAAAGTGTACCAACCTGTGGAAGAGGGCCAGGAGGCACACTTCCACAATCATGGAATTATAGAGCTGGTTCACAATGGTGAGAGTGGGGCCCAAGATGCACCTCTAAAGTCAGTTCAGCCAATAGCAATGTTAGGGTAAAGGACTGTCATGTAGTGTAAGGGTTCCAGCATAGCCTAAAAACTGAAGTAAGCAGCAAAGTAAAATCCAGTGCATGGCAACTCTTGCCCAAAAATGGGCAGTACTGTGTCTCAAGAGGTGCAAAAATGCAGACAAAACTGAAATTAACAAAACTCCAGTGCAGCAAGCCCTGCCCTACAGCTGAAACCAAAAACAGAAGGGAAAGGAGGCAAACACCAGTTTTCAGGTGCCCAAGCCAGCAAGAGATGCTGTGGGCTAAAAATAACAAAGGGCTCACAGGGGAGCCTTTTCTTCAAATACAGACAAAGGCTGATCTCCCTTGGTGAATGAAAAAATCATGCAGAAAACCATGGGAGCTCCTAGCACAATAGCACAGAAGGAGAGAATGACGGGGAGAAAAAAAAAAAAGAGTGAACATCAATAAAAGAATTTAGGGTTTTACCTGACAGACATTAGTAGTGCCTTGGAGCCAAATGAAGTTTAACCAGCCTACAGAGATGCACAAACAGAACTAGAGAACAAGCCACAGGAACCCTAATTCCTGCTCAGCTTTCTTGTTTTCAAGTTTGTGCATTAGCCTATCAGATGAAGTCTTCAATATTCTGTAGTTCTTATCCTCAGAGTTACACTCCAGGAGGTTTAAAAAAAGGAAGTTCAGGTTCTATGGAAGAAGGGTTCAAGATTAGTAAATTGAGTGTAGGGGTTTCTGCTGAGCTATTTGGCTTAAATTATTTGGTTTCTCATAAGGAGGATGTTTACTCTCTTCTTACATTTTTTATTAATTCTAATTTTTTTCATTTTACATATCCTTAAAGCGATATGGCTGACATAATTTCACAGTTCAAATGTGCCACCTTTAATGTCAGTGTCTTTAATTCACTCATTAAAAGGGCAGGGATATTAATCTATCTAAATAAAATCAAAGCTAATGTTATTACTTTACAACAGACCCATTTAGACTCAACCAAGTCAAAACAAATTGAAAAGTAATAGGATTGATGGTAACTATTATTCTTTGGGCACAAAGAAAAGGGCTGGAGTTTCTATTTTCTTTAGATGGAATTTAAATTTCAGAATGTATAAAAAATGGGCAGATAAAGAACTCTGTATTATTTTGGTTAAGGGGGATATTCATGGCACTATATATACATTTGGGGCTTTGTATGTTCCATTTGAAAGATATTCAGAATTCTTAGCTAATATCATTAGCACCTTACTTGAAATTGAAGTGATAAACCTTGTCATAATGGGAGATTATAATGCATTCTTGGATCCTTTGTTGGATAAAACTACCACTTGTACTCATAATAATAGTAGGATTTCTAGATTATAAAAAAAATGGAAGAGCATCAGCTAATGGACCCATGATGTACACAGAATTTTACTCTGAAAGAGTACACTCATTATCATCATAAAGCACAACGTTTTTCAAGACTGGATTATATCTTTATCTCAAATTTTTTAAAATGTTTTTACAGCATCTATTATGTCTATTTTTTTTTTTTCAGACCATGCAGGAGTGAAGGTGACACTGTTACCTGCAAGGGAGCAAAATAACGTCAGGAGCTGGAGTTTTAACAACAGACTTCTTAAAATTGCAGAATTTATTGCCAAAATGAAAGAAGTTATAGTGGATTATTAGTTCTATAATTACTCAGGTCAAACAAATGTTTTGAAGTTGTGGGATCCCTTCAAGGAAGTTTTGCATGGGGCTATAATATCCTACCATACCTGGCACTATAAAAAATGAAAGAACAAAATTACAGGTCACAGGCAAAACTGAAAGAATTAGATTAGTTATTAAGAATAAAAGTAAACATTATTATGAATGGATCACCTGTAGATTAGAGATGCAGCAACAAATGAATAAAGAAACAAAGACAAATATTCTAAAAGTGAAGGGTTTAAGATATTTACAGGGAGACAAATCTGGGAAACTTTTAGCAAACCATTTAAAAAAAGGAAAGAGCACAGTGTAATCCCCTTTTAAAAAATAATAAGGGTATCCCTATTTCTTATAAAGATAATTAGGAAGATATAATTATGAAATATTATAAAGAGATTTATCAATCCTCAGGTGGTTTGAACAATGAAATTATGCACAATTTCTTGTATCAGATTCAGTTCAAGTCACTCCAAATCCAGGAGAAAAATTCTATAAAAAAATAGAGGAAGTAATAAAATCACTTCCAAAAAACAAATCTTCTGCTTTGGATGTCTTCACAATCAAATCTTATTGGGTGTTTATTCAAGAACTGTTACCATGGTTTGAGTTAATGTTGCAGGAGCTGATGAATGGAAAGGGTGACATACTAGATTCCATGAATAATGTTAAAATGATACTGATTCATAAGGAGTGGAACCTAAACAATACATTGAGAATTATAGACCAACAGCCCTCTTAAATGTTGACTATAAGATTTTGGCAAAATTAGTTGCATCCAGAGTTCTATCAAATTTACACCTTTCCATCCATCAAGAGCAATATGGTTTTATGCCAGGTAGAACTCTTGCACAAGCAGTTCGTAGTGTACAGGAAGTCTTTGAATATACTAAATGTTTGCCAGAAAATTATTGCACTTTAGCTATAGATACTAGTAAGGCTTTTGATATTGTCAATCAGATTTATATGATGAAAGTGTTAAAATTATGGGGCATTCCACCACAATTGTTAAAGATAATTGTTCAACTATACAAGAAACCAAGAGCTTGTTTTTCGATTAATCAACCTCTAACTAACTCAGATATTTAACGGAGTAAGACAGGCCTGTCCATTACTCCTATCTTCATATTATGTTTAGAACCATTACAAGCTATAAGATACTTCCATAGTATAGAAGGAGCCCTAATTAATGAGGAGGTAATTAAACTGAGTGTGTATTCAGATGTCACTCATTATGTTTAAAAATATAGCCCTTCAGTTCTGACAGTAATGAATATTATTTCAACATTTTCTAAATTTGCTAGGTATAAATTAAATCCTTCCAAATCAGTCATTATTCCCTTATCTAACAAGGGTAGGGATATGGATTCTCAATCCTTGAATTAATTTAAAAATGAGGATGCAATTAAATATTTGGGAATAATTCTTACAAATGATATTAGAACAAATATTGGTTTGAATTATGGGATAGCAAAAGAGAAAATATATAAATTAGCTAATTGGCAGAATGTATCAGTTTTTTTATGGGAATGAGTTGCGGTTAAAAAGATGATGGCATTGCCCCATTTTATTTTTGTATTGCAGGCACTTCACGGCGTGCATGATAAATGATTTTTGGATATTAAGCGTATTTATTCAAAATTCTTATGGAGCAGTGGTATACTCAGAATTGCATGGGATTTCATGGTTTCTAGTAGGGCTGTTGGTGGGTTTGTCTGTCCAGATCCACTTAAGTATTTATGGTCTCAGTTTTGGCAACTGCCTGGGAATGGGCTGTTTTGCCAAAACATGATTCTATAATCATACAGACATTAGTGGAGAAATTAGGGTATAGATTTCAAATTTATGCCATGCTATTTCAGAATAATTATAAGTACTGTAGGGATATACTTCTATTCAACTCATTTCAAACCAACTTAACATGCTTTATAGCTATTTGGAAAGAGCTCCATTCTGTGTCTTCATGCCAAACTTAAGTCATTTCATTTTCCAAATATTAGAAATTATAAGAAATGTATTAAGGCGCTTCAAGATAGAAATGTTTATACTTGGCTGGACTTTATTCAGGATAACAAGTTTATCTCTTATAATAAGTATAGAGAATAAGTAGGGGTGGAGTTTTGTGCAATTTCTTAAAATACAATATGTTGCTGTGCAAATTTCAAACTGTTATCAGGACTGCTGAAATAGAGAGACCAAATCTTTTTTTTACAGTCAAGGATGGAGGCTGAAACTATCAATAATTATAAAACTAAAACTCTCTCCAAGATGTATAAAAAAATTATTAGATGACTGAGAAATTGAGTTGAAAACTCTATAAGAAATATCCATAAACCTTTTCATTACAACAGTGGCAACAGGTTCAGATTGTGTCAAATAAAAATTACATATCAGCAAAAAATAAGTCCGTCCAATCCAAATTAATCAACAGAGCTTATATTACATGTCAGTATTTAAATAAAATATCTTCTAATTTGTCTGATAAATGCTGGTATGACTGTGGCATGATAGCTAACCTACGTCATAATATATGGACCTGTCCAATAATTAGGGGTTGGTGGCAGGACACTCACAGAGCTTTCCCAATTTTTAGGGATAGAAATCCCTTTTAATATAGATATATTTAACAAATTTGACAATTTGGTGCTTACTAGGGATCAAGCGAAGGTTATATGTTTAGGAAGCATTGCAACAAAAAGAATAATACTGGAGTACTGGCATTTCCAAACTTTCCCACAATCCATAAAACAAGTATGGTGGCACAAAGTTAAAGAAACTTTAATGTTTGAAAGATTATGGTATCAAATAAAAAATCCAGAAGATATTATGTCAGTTTCATGGGATTAATTTATGGATTTATTTCCTCCATTATTAAGAATATAGCATTTCTATTACAGGTTAATGTAGTTCATGCTGGTAATTATGTATACGTGATTCAGTTTACATGTATTGTACTGGGTTAATGCTCAACAAAATATAGAAAAAAATAGTTCTCATCCTCAGAGTGCTGTAAAAGGTGCACTGGATAACAGACTTTAATTCATGAGAACCACCTGAAAAGCTGGATGGGCTGATTAGGGATTCAGCAAACATACTTCCCTCAGACCAGCAGCAAGGGGTCATGCAGCCTGTTTCTTCCCAGTGTGGCCTTAGGTTTTGTGGGGAAGCAATGCATTTCCTTAGAGGTAGTGAAAAAAACATAAATCAACAGACATGCAGTACAGTAGAAGATTAAAGAGCCATTTATAAAAAGTTAGTCCATGAAGGAAACATCTCATATGGCTCAGGGCAGGCACTCCAGTGTTACTCTATACACTACTGCTTTATCACCTACTGATGACATTCTTGTGTACAGTGCAATGTTGGGGAGCCTGTCCTGTGCAATGTGAACTGATTTCTTCATAGATTTACCTCTAATAAACAGCACTTTAATCTTCTAGACTGGTGCATGTGTTCTAATTTAGGTTTCCTTTGTGGTCTTTCCCTGTGGTTTTGGCAGCATTACCCTGGTCTTTGTGTACGTTTCTTCATATCTATTCCTTGGTCCATGGGAGCCCCTGCTCATAGCAGTTCTCTTCTCATGATTGATTGGGTGTTACTCTAGTTAGTGACTTCATGACATTATGATGGCTCTCCCTTAGGTCTGTCCTCTCCCCTCCCCTTCCCTCCCTCTCACCTAGGAGAGAGCATGCAGTACCCTCAGCCCAATTCTGGAGGCCATGATGTCCAGAGCACTACATGTGCACCATTAGGGCATCTAGAAACAGCAGTGTTCTCTCTGTCTTCATGGACATCGGGATCAGGAATCCATCTCAGGTCTCCTATGTGGAAATGCAACACACTCCCAGCCATGCCACCTGGAAAATCAGATTAATTTTTATGGCCATTGTCATTAATAATACCTAGGTCACAGAGGAACGAAAGAGAATGAGAATTCAAACTCATGGAACCATTCCTCATGCTAGATGCTGGTTTCAACAGAACCAAGTACTAAATAGTGTTGCCACCTGTCAGTTTTTTTACTTTGTCATCCGGATTTTAAGGTCCCTGTCCAATAAACCATCTTTGCTCAGTGCTAGTCAGGTTTTTGAGCTATTTTGTGTGTTCACATACTGTACTTTTGAAACAGATTTTATCATACCATTCATTGATTCAGCTGCATGTCTAGGTTACAAATAACCTCTGTTGTCAGTATAGCCCTTTCTAGGTAAAAGCAGTCAAACTGGGAGGTATAAAGTATGGCCTGTAGGACCATTATCAGTTACTAACCTAATATTTTCCACTCTGCATCTCAAAGCGACACAGCAGCAAAGCTGGGCAAAAAGTCTGCCCATATCTTTCTTAACAGTAAAAGATCCAGCTATCTTCCACTTTCATTTGCTGGTAAACTTTTCCATCTCTAACAGAATGCAGGCATTTTTAAATGTTTAATTTTTTTTTCCCTTTGAGAAAAAAAAACATATGATCAATTCTTTGGCTTTGAAATAGTATTGGGACATGAAAAGGAAATGTATCCCAAAAAATATAAAGCACACATTACAGGAAACAATTTCTTTATTATATATTATTGTGTATTATGTATACTATTGTATGCTATTTACAGTATTTCCCTTGTCTCCCCCAGATCATGTCTGTAAATGAGAGTTTATTTATCACTGTGTGTTTACCTGGTAAACCTATTTCAATAAATAACTAAACAAAATAATAATTAATAACTAGGAAAACCCCTGAAAAGCACATTTAACTGGTAGAATATGTTAACATTTTTATTCAAGTGTTCCTTTGAAGAAGGAGCAATGCATGATCAGTCATGAAATGGGGTGGGGATGGGGATGGAGTTTAGGATGTGATTTAGTATCTGTTTTTTACCTCATCCAAAGGTGGCAACCAAAGTACTGAACTCAGAGGTAACTGCAGCATAAAATGCTAGATCCAACACAACAGACTGTGTTAATGGAGTCTAAACAACAGTAGCTCAGTTTTGATCCCTTTGTCTGTTACCACCACCCAGCACAATCAACATAATGGAACACACAGTACTAACAGCCCCTGCAGTTTGTTTAGCATAAATTTGTAAAACTTACCATCTTTTCTCATGGAACTGTCTTTTTAAACTTATACCACTATAAAAGGAATTCAGTTTTTGATTAGTAAACATACCCAATGAAACAACTTCAGAGATCTCAAAAACGTGTGTATCTAAAGCATCTTTAGCCTAATAAAGGTTTCAGCTGTGCCTCAAACAATTGAGATGTGTGTGTGTGTGTGTGTGTGTGTGTGTGTGTGTGTGTGTGTGTGTGTGTGTGTGTGTTTTTTTTTTGGCTCAGACTGCTCTTTCCAAACTTTTTATATGATGTCTGAGGACTGGATGCTCATTTCACATTTTAAACTAGAAGAAGGTTGTTGTCCATCTTATGGAATACTACAGGTGTCATCTGATTCCTTTATCCATTAACTGTTTCTTAATTTAAATGCTTTTGTTTTGCTTTATACATTGTTTATGCTTATACAATTGTTAATTACGTGACAGAATGACATACTCCAAATAAATACATAGATGAATTTATTTCTAAGAAAGTCATTATATGTGTTTATTTTGACATGCATTTACTGTATATCAGTACTGAAAAACTTAGTTAACTGTATTGATAACCAATAATGTTATCAATTCACTGAAAATCAGCTTTCCCTAATCAACAGTGTTGTAGCAAGCCAAGACTTTGGGAGAAACCTCAGGGGAAAAAAAACTCCAGGCAACATTCTAAGAAATAAACATTTGCTTTACCTGAGCACCAAACAGGGGTTCAAAGCAGCTTACTTTGGCAGAGCAAATATACAAGACTTTTTAGTTTGATTCCACTCTCCAGTTCACAGCAACCCTGCTGTCTCTTTCAAACCCCCAAATTCTCCTTCTTGCTCTGTCTGGTTGCCTTTTTATGCATCCCAACTGTGGCTCATTTGTGCTGTACCTCTACATTGATGTCCAAGCTTGCATACAGCCAGCGTTCATATGGCCTTTAAAGGGCCAGAACAGAAATCAGCAGGTTTAAGTCTCAATTCAGCTTGTTCTCCTGCTAGTATCTTAGTGAAGGGGGGTCCCCTGTGAATGTTGTATAGACTTCTTCACATACCATCCCCCAGAGCTGTGCCCATGGCACACTCAGCCCTGGCTACTACCGAGCTGCCTTCCTAGGAGAAACAGACAGCATTATTATTCAGGAATCTGCCCTGTGATGCACCTCAGATGAAAATGGCTGCAGAGCCAGGTACCACCAGGTGACTCAGGAATTAGAGTCCCACATGGTATGCAACCATTTGTGGGGTGCATGGTCAGTGAACAAGGTGAAGGGTCTTTCTAAAAAATAGTAGCACAGGGCTACTACTGCCCACTTCACTGCCAAACACTGTTTCTCCAGTGTTGCATACCGTTGTTCTGTAGGAAACAAATTTCTCGACAAAGGATGGGGTGAAACCCATCATCAATTGTTGTGAAAAGATAGCCCCCAACCCAACTTCTGAGGCAACCATGTTCAAAATAGATGGATGTTTGAAATCAGGATTTATTATGGGAGGTCCCATACACAACACACTTTTGATAGTTTGGAAAACCTTTTGACACTTTGGGGACCACTGAACCTTATTTGGGGCAACGTTTTTAGTCAGGTCAGTCAGTGGGGTAGCAAGTGCCAAAAACTCTGGAATGAACCAGCGATAATTCCACACTAAGCCAAGGAAGGACCTAGCTTGCTTTTCGGTAGTCAGTACAGGACAGTCAGCAAGGGCTTTTACCTTATCAACAACTGGGTGTAAATGGCTGTTCTCAACCATGTATCCCATGTATTAGTGTCCTGTCACCATAAGGCACATTTCACAGCACTGGCCATAAGACCTTCCTCCTTGAGTGACCGAAGTACTGCAGCTAAGTCCCACAGGTGAATGTCCCAATCAGAGCTAAATATGACAACGTAGTCCAGGTACGCTGCTGCATATAACCCATGGGGACAGAGGAGTCAGTCCATCTTTCTCTTATATAGAAACATAGAATCTGCTGGCAGGTAAGGACTGCTTGGCCCACCTAGTCCTATATGTGACCAGGGCACCATGCAACCCAAAGGGCTGCACAGTAAACTGATAGAGACCACATTTTTTTATTTGAATTTAGGTAATGGGGTGAGCCCGCTGAGACCTTGCAGTCCCTTTTTCAAGGGTGACCCGGGAGACACTACAATACAGTACATTACAATACAATGCAATACAATACAATATATCATATATAGAATAATTACAAAGTTGTATGCAGAGAGATTTACAAAATTTACAGAGTGATATACAAGTTTACGAAAGTTCATGTAGTAGATTGAACTGGGATTTATTTAGCAGGCTATAGGAAAATAGTAGGGTTAAGATGTACATAATAGAGCAAGAGAAAGCATGCTTGAAAAAATCCACCTGAGACAGTTAATTTAAGAGAAAATAGGATACAGAGCAGGCAGAAATTAGCAAAAACAAATGCAGGATGAAGGTTTGAACAGGTGTGTACCTAGCAATTTTTTGAATAGTGATAGGGAGGGGCAAGAGAGAGATGATGAGGTGGTAGCGCATACCAGGCTGTGGTGGCAGAGTAGGTGAAAAATGGGGTGACAAAGGTCATTTTCTCCCATGATTCAGGAGATAGTGGGGTTTGCCATTATCCCTTGGTCAGGTCAAGGATACAAATGCACTGGGCCTTACTTAGTCAGTCCAGAAGTTCATCCACCCTAGTCATAGGATATGCATCAAACTTGGAGACTGCACTGACTTTCCGAAAGTCAATACAAAACTGAGTGGATGCATCTGGTTTGGGGACTAATACAGTAGAACTAGACCAGTCATTCTGAGTTTCTTCAATAATTCCCAGTTGCAACATAGAGCAGATCTCTTCCCATACCATCTCCCTGACTTTTCCCGGGAGCCTATATTATGGCTGTTGGCAGATCTGCACACACGGGTCGCACCTGGAATCGAGCCTCGGCTCAGTGTGCCTTTCCCGGTTACCAGTTGTTTAAATAAAAATAAATAAATGTGGGTCTTTGTGTGGTATTGGATCACATGAGTTTGTCCCAGTTTTGGGGAGAAAAGATCCCTAAAATGTCCTGCCAGTTGCTGGGCTTTGTTTTTCTGGGTCAGGTTGAGCCATTAGTCCAGTAGGATGGGGCTTGATTCTTTTAAAATTGTAGGGCCTGAATTGAGGATTCCATCTTCAAGTTCCTCATTTGTAGCCTGACCAGAGGTCCTTTTAAGTTCCTCTAGGTCAACAAGAAAAACCTCCCTGTCTTTCCAGGGTTTTAACAAATTAACTTAATAAATTTGTTTTTCCTTTTTTCAGATGGGTTTTCTCAGGACTGCATGTGGTCCTTGTCATTTAGCCAGGAGTTTACTTTCAGAGCTACAGAGCAGAAGAAGAACCTGTACTCTGTCTTCAAGTTTGAACTCCCATAGCGTGGACCCTTAGTTATGGTGTCCCACTTGGGTTTGCTCTGCTTTGAATACATTTTCTCTGACAAATTTTGTCACTCATGTCCAGTCTTTCTCTCACTTGCATTACATATTGGAGCATGCTCGGGGGACTATGTGCCTTTTTTTTCCATCTCTCTTTCACAAGATTCAGCATCCCTTGAGAATGTTGTCCATACAACAATTCAAAGGGTGAGAAACCTGTGGATGATTGTGGTGCCTCCTGAACTGCAAACATTAAATACGGTGACAGTTCATCCCAGTTTTTTGCCTCAATTAAAACAAGTTTAGACAGCTTCCCCTTTAAGGATTTGTTAAATATTTCAACTAAGCCATTGGTCTGAGGGTGGTACACTGGCATCTGGATGGGTTTAACTTTCAATAAAGCATACACCTATTTCATAAGCTTTGACATAACATTTCTTCCCTGATCAGTTAAAATCTCCTTCGGTAGCCCAACGCGGGAATATATTTTTAGCAATTCTTTCACTACTGACCAGGCTATGGTGGAGTGTATTGGAATAGCCTTGAGGTATTGGGTAGCATGGTTCCACCAAGTCACAGTGACAGAAATCCTGTCGACATCCCTTACATCAACACAATCACACAAACATCGCCGATACCAACGCATCCCATCACTGACCCACAACACACCGCCACTGACCGCCACACTTGACTGTCAATGCGGGGGTCTGTGCCCATGGCACCCCTTCTTTAAATATCTAACTCCATGTTGCACAGACAGTGGAGTTAGGTGCATCCCCCCATCGAGGAGAAATCCCCGTCGACAAGAAATCCTTGTCGACGCGAAGTCCATCAACGTTGAGGTTTCAATGTTGGGGATTCGATGTCCCCGCGTCGATGTCATAATGGTATACCTGGTGGCATAATCCATTATCTCCATAATATACTGATAACTTACTGAACTTTTGACCAGGGTACCACCATATTAACCCTAATTCTTTTAAGTGAAATATCTATTACGGGCATAGGATCAATGGGGCTGGCTTTATACCTTCTGGGAGCAACCAACTGACACTGGGCTGGAAGCACAAAAATCTTCCACTTTCTTCCACACACCTTGCCAGAAAAAAATTGGCAAGTATGCACTTCTTGGTTTTCTCTTGGTCCAAGTGACCTGCATTATGTATGGTATGAACAAGTCTTAATACAGTGCAGTCCCGTTTATCCGAACTGTTAGGGCATCAAATTCAAGGTTCAGATAAATGTGAGTTCATAATGTTGGGGTAGCCATTTATTTCAATGGATTTCAGTGGCTAATGTGTTTTTGTTTCTGTTTCTGTAGGTTTAAAAACAATGGAATACAGTACTGTACTGTACTGTACTGGAAGTACTTACACTGGGGATGAAGTGGCAGTCTCCATTTATATATTTTTAAAATCTTTACTTCGATCAGGCCACATGCTGACTCCCTGCCAACTGTGTGGTTCTCTTCCTTGGCTCGCGTTAGAGTGAGCATGGGAGCAAGTGAGGGGACAGCTTAGCCCAGTACGGTAAATGGTTTGAGAGAAGCAGCTAAATTTTAATATTTTTAAGGCAGATTACCTTTAATACAGACCAAGTAGCAGCTAATAGGCATTGTCAATAAACATCAATTAAGTACATAGATTAAGCAATAGTATAGGATAATACAGGCAAAAGCATAGCAAAATCCATGGCGTGAGTACAGAGTATATGGGGATACAGTTCCCTCAGCAGCCTAGATAATTAAAAGTGCACCAGTCCATATATGTACAAGCTTGAGTGATCATAAATACAGTCAATTCTGGATGTGTGCACAAGGTCGGGACCAGCTGAATTTGTGCACACATCCGAAAATGCACATAACTGAAAATTCATCTCAGGGACCTGTCAGCTCAATTCTGCCACTCCCCGGTAATGCACTTGATGAAATATTCCATACTAATAGACTTGCAAGCATTTGTAAGGTACAACAATACATGCTGTCAGTTTAAAAAACATTTTAAAAGCAGGGTTACACTGTAGTAATTTAAAAGGTAAAAACAGCAATTGTAATACATTGCCAATTGTTTAAAAAGCATTGCACACTACTGCATCAGACTGCTGGCATCACTGTAATAGAAACTGGTAATGTTTTCTTGCCTGACAGTCCTACTCAATCAATGTAGTGACGGAATTTTGGCAACATATGCCAGATCTCTGCCGTGCTTGGAACCGGGACCTCGGGATCATCTTCCTCCTCTTCCTGAGTGCTGGCATCACTGAGGACTGATGTGAAAATGTCCGCATCAGTTAGTTCACCACCAGAGACAAGAACGTGCGGGTAAGCTTCTCCATCGTTGTTGGTTGGGCTACTAACTGAGCTACAAAAATCAAACTTTATATGAATAGCAATGCCTTCAGGTAACAACAAACAAGCCATTAGGAAGACATTTAGGCTGATTGAGTACTGGTGCTGATGGCTGGAGGAGAGACACAGAACAATTAATAATAATAATAATAGTAATAATAATTTTATTTTTAAAGCGCCTTTCAAATTTCAAAACGCTGTACAATCATACAAAAAATATAATCAACATTATAATACAATATAAAACACTCATAAAACCACAATTTTATAAACAGATCACATAATACTATAAAAGGCAATGTGATACAGATGGGTTTTAGGCCACTCTTAAATTCCCCAGAGGTGCACTGCCATAACCGGCCAGGTGAGAGAATTCAGAGAGTGGGAGCAGCATAAGAAAAGGCTCTACAACCAGATGAATTTAAACACACTCGGAATCTCTAGCAACCCTCATCGGCCGGCAGGAGCAATCGGCCAGGGCAGTAAGATACAAGAAGATCTTTCAGATAAGCTGGACCCTGATCGTAGTGGGCTTTAAAAGTCAGTAAACAGACTTTAAAGGTGATCCGCCACCGAACAGGAAGCCAGTGCAGTTAAATGCAACACCGGGGTAATATGACGCGACCTACTGGTTCCCATCAAAACCTGGGCTGCCGCGTTCTGCACTAGCTGAAGGTGGCGGATTTCAACCCCAGAAAGCCCAAAATACAGGGAGTTGCAGTAGTCCAGACGAGAGGACACAAAGGCGTGGACCAACATAGGTAAGCAGTGTCAGCCTGTCATCCAAGATAACCCCTAGGTTACGCACCTGTTCAGAGGTCAGAAGTGACACACCCCCAAGAAAAATTCCTGACGGTGCAACAACAGGTGACCCCTCTATCTGACAGCCCAGGTCCACCACCAAAACCTCCGTCTTTTCTGCGTTCAACTTCAGCCAGCTAGAATCCATCCAACCCTGGATTTCTCTCAGACAGCTGTTAAACACTGAGGTAGCTCTATCCTGGTCAGGAGCAAAAGACAGGTATAGCTGGGTATCATCTGCATAGCAATGAAACCTCAGCTCATACTGTCTTATAATGTCTCCGAGGGGGCATATACACACGCAAATAACATGGAGATACAGCACAGAACCCTGAGGCACCCTACATAACAAAGGTATAGCGCTGAGGAAAAAGCCCCGACACAACCCTTTGTGATCTCCCAGTGAGGAATGAGGTGAACCATCGGAGGACGGTTCCCGATATTCCACAAATCTGCCTCAGGCGTGCTAGCAACACCACGTGATCCACGGTGTCAAAAGTTGATGAGAGATCAAGAAGAACTAGGATAGAACGTCTCTTCTGGTCTCTCACCCTCAAGAGATCATTAATCACCCAAACCAGCACAGTCTCAGTGCTGTGTCTTTTATGAAAACCCGATTGGAAGGGTTCGTAGATGCCATGGATGGTTAAATGGTTCTCCAGTTGGGACGCCACTACTTTCTCAATCACTTCCCCAATAAAGGGAAGGTTTGAAATAGGTCTGTAGTTTGTGAAACAGTCGGGGTCCAAGGTAACTTTTTTCAAGAGGGGTGTCACCACCGCCTCTTTCAGGGAGCTAGGAAACTCACCTGATTCCAAGGAGCACCAGACTATTTGCACAAGGATTGGGCCGATGATGTCACAACAACCCAATATTAGGGAAGTCGGTCCAGGATCCAAACTACAGCTCGTAGGGTGCACACCATGGATAATCCTCATGACATCCACAAAATCTGGCCTGCTGAAGGAACACCAGGAAGACAGAGGTACTGTGAACTCATGCTGTTCAACAGCATCCCCCTTAGAAGCCACCGGACGCAAATCCGTCCTGATGTCAGCCACCTTATTAGCAAAGAATCGAGTGAGCTCCTCGCACTCTTAATTGCGAAAAAGCTTTCCGAACTTGTAGACAGGCTGGGTTGCACAGCCTGTCCACAGTTCGAAAAAGCTGAGCCGGTCGATTCCTGACTACTGCAATCTCCCTGGACAGGAATTCTGCCTTCTTATGGGAGATTGCAGATTGATAGACAGAATAATGGTCCATCAATCTAAGGCGGTGGGCATCGGAGGCGGATCTTTCAACAGCGTTCTAATCTTCACCCCTGTCTCCGCATCTCCCTCAGCGTCCCATCAAACCAGGGCGCCTTGGGATGAAGGGAGAGGGGGTGTACACAAACAGGAGCAATAGTATCCAGAGCCAGTGTAACAGCCTTATTATAGGCTGTCACCACAGTCTCCGGACTACTGCTGGTGATTAACACCTGCTTAATGCCTAGCCGCACTGACAGTTCAGCTTTTGTGCATCATTCAGTTAATCATTAGCACCTAATTCTCCACACTGACAGCAGAAAAAAAGGGGGCAGCAGGTTTTAATGTTCAGGGACATGCTTTGGGGCTCTGAATGTGTGCACACAACGGAAAATCTGTGTGCACACATCCAAACGAATTAACACTGAAGGTATAAGTGATGAATCGGGACTGGGTGTTTTTGTGCACAGAAGCGGAATGTGCACACATCCGAATTGCGCACAACTGGAATCGACTGTAGTAGCTATACAGTATTGTCAATATCCTAGAGGGTACAAATGTAGCATCACCAAAAAGAGTCAGTACAGCCATTGCAAACTTTAATCATCTTCTTGCAATAGGGAGTGAACTTGTCCACTGCCGCATTCAAGTGATTAAGGAAGAGCTGCAGGGCTGTGACAACAAAGGAGCACAAGTCAAGGAAGCTCCAGTCTGTCCCTTTAAGGTGGTTCCTGAAGTCGACCATAGAGCTATTTTTAATAACTCTGTTCCTCACCATTCTTGTGGGAGGCTTGGCCTGTTTAGTTGACCACTCACTTTGGATAGGTGAGTGGTCACTGAGGGTGTAGGGGAGTACCTTGACATCCATTAGGCATTCAGGGTGCATTGCTAGCACCCAGATGATCAGAGTGCTTGTGCCTATATGGTAGTTTGTTTGGGTGAAGCTCATGACCATCTGCATAAGGTAGAGTCCTGATACTAAGTCTCTGTGTGCAGCGCTAGAGCTGGAAAGCCAATTAGAGTTACAATCCCCAGTACGATAGTCTCCTTGTTCTGACTTGCCTGGGTGTAGTGGTTAGCAAAGGCTTCTAGCCCAGCTTACTGCCAACCTGGTGGGATATAGACTGCCATAACAATCAGACCTTTGCACCCCTTGCCTATCAGGATTTTTATTGCTAGGCATTCACAATCATTATTGGTAGTAACCAGTTGGACTCTGTGGCCTTGCAAGTGGTTGCAAATGTAGATTAAAGAACCGCCACCTCTTTTCCTGGAATGGTCCAGCCTGTGCATGTTGTATCAAGGTATGGAGACTACCAAGTCAGTTGTATGCGTAGTGAGCCAGTATTAAATTAAGCAGTCTGTATATCTAGCTGGGCAAACAGTATTAACGTGATCAAACAGTCAAACAGGCTAAGTAAACAGTGATTAACTTTAAGCAAAACAGCAAATCAGGCTAAGCAAACAGTAAATTAAGCTGAAAATTAGAGATACAGTAAGCCCTGGTATTAAAACTACGCCCTTGTTTGAAAATGTGCACCTAGAGCGAGAGGGGAGTCTGGTAGAGAGAGAAGAAATTGGCGACCAATGAGGAGTTGGTTCTCAGCCTTGAGCACCAATGGAATTCACAGCTTTCAAGCCAAGCACCTCCAGGAGTTCCTTGCCATACCTGTGTTCTGGGCGGGTGGTTGGGTGGGCATGCAGAGGAAAGCTTGCAGCTGGCTGCAGTCAGAGCCAGTGCATCAAGTCACAGGACGCCCATTCAGGTAGAGACAGTGATCTGTGCTATGGGTGGGTGGGTGCACAGGTGTGAAGAGGAGAGCTTGCAGCCAGCTGTAGTCAGAGCTGGTGCACCAAGCCTCAGGGCACCCATTCAGGGCAAGGCAGTGATCTATGTTCTGGGTGGGCAGCCATGCAGAGGAGAGTTCATGCCCGGCTGCAGTCAGAGTCAGTGTGCCGAGCTGCAGGGTGCCCATTCAGAGTGAGGCAATAGTCTGTGTTCTGGGCAGGCATGCAGAGGAGTGCTCACAGCCAGCTGCAGTCAGAGCCAGTGCGCCAAGCCATGAGATGCCCATTCAGGGTGAGGCAATGATCTGTGTTCTGGGCAGGCAGGCACGCAGAGGAGAGCTCACAGCCAGCTGCAGTCAGAGCTAGTGTACTGAGGGTGAGGCAGTGATCTGTGTTCTGGGTGGGTGGGCAAGCAAAGGAGAGCTCACGGCCGGCTGCAGTCAGAGCTGGTGTGCCGAGGGCAAGGCAGTGATCTGTTTTCTAGGCGGGTGGGCATGTAGAGGAGAGCTCACAGCCAGCTGCAGTCGGAGCTGGTGTGTCAAGCTGCGGGGCATCCGTTCAGGGAAAGGCAGTGATCTGTTTTCTGGGCAGGCAGACATGTGTGCAGAGGAGAGCTCACGGCCAGCTGCAGTCAGAGCCAGTGTGCTGAGGGTGAGGCAGTGATCTATGTTTTGGGTGGGTATGCAGAGGACAGCTCGTGGCTGGCTGCAGTCAGAGCTGGTTCACCGAGCTGTGGGGTACCCATTCAGCGTGAGGCAGTGATCTAGAAAAAAGCACTTCCTCACCTCTCCTGAATCTACATCCCTTCAGGTTCATAGCATGTCTCCTTGTTCTAGAGCACCTCTTTCTCTGGAAAATACCCTCTACTTGCACCTTATTTAGCCCCATGAGATATTTAAAGGTCTCTATCATATCCCCCCTCCTCTCCTACAGAGTGTACCTATTGAGCTCCTTTAGCCTCTCCTTGTAGGGCTTTTGATGCAGACCCTGCACCATTTTGGTAGCCCTCTTCTGGACTACCTAGACTCTATGTCTTTCCTGAGATATGGTCTCCAGAACTGGACACAGTATTCAAGGTGGAGTCTTACCAGCGATCCATATGGGGCAACACCACCTGCCTCTTCCTGCTGGTGATACCCCTACTACACACCATAATATCCCAGTAGCTCTCCCTACAGCTTTGTCACACTGCCTGGCCACCTTTAGATCATCTGATATGATTACCCCCAGGTCTCTTTCTTACTTGGTGGTCATCACTACCACTCCACCCACTTTATACTACACCCCACGGTTTCTGCGCCTAAGTGCTTTATTTTACACTTTTTCCCTAGAAACCCAGCTGCCATACTCTTGCTCACTCCTGTTGTTTTCTAAGGTTTCTGCTTTTCCTTTCCACCCCACCCCACTCACCCCCAGAGTGTCCACCCTATTGTGGATTCTGGAGTCATCTGCAAAGAGGCAGACCTTCCCTTCCAGCTCCTCTGCAATGTCACTTATAAAGACATTTAAAAGGACCATTTCCAGCACTGATCCCTGAGTCACCCCACTGGTCACAATCCCTTCCTCAGAGTGAGCTCCATTTACCACTACCCTCTGTCTCCTATCACCTAACCAGTTTCTTACTCAGATTAGTAAATTATTTCCAACCCCCAAGCTACCCGACTTATTTATGAGTCTCCTATGGGGAATGGTGTTGAAAGCCTTGCAGAAATCTAGGTAGGCCACATCCACCATTCCTCCCTGATCTAACTCCTCGGTCACCCAGTCAAATAAATCAGTTCATTAACCAGTATCTGCCCATTACCCAAATCCACAAAAGCCATAACTGTGTGGTCACCCACTTGCAACAGACCATATAGGCAAGGCCCCTAGAATTCTGCGGCCGCAGAATTTTGCATAGAACACACAATCTACCATAGAACTTCTGCAGTGCATGAAATTCACTCTTTTGGTGATTTTATTAATATTTCTGTTTATCCATAGAATCTGGTTCCCTTCCCCTCTTTTTATATTCAAAACCCCATTATGCTCAGAATGTGATGTTATCATTGCTATAACATCATACATTAACTAATGAAATGATTGCATTCTGCAACAGAAATGAACAGTCACTAATCTACCACAGCTCCCACTGCCAGAGGCAGTGGCACAGCACATCAAGCGTGGTGATATTTGCTCAACCTGCACTACAGCCTAATACAATTTTCTGTCTTACATTATTGCACTAGGGCCAACTTAAACAAAACCTTGTCAATAGCACAGACCTGTTAAGTCCATACCTCACTTTGTACAAACTTATTTGTGCCTTTAACATACAGAGATGCCATCTGAAATGAATAACTGGTCAAATGAACTTAACTGTCATTTTTAAGAAAAATAAAGTAATTATGCCCAGAAAAGTGTAATATAATAGTGTGTAGACCTGCTGAAAGAACAAACCTGTTAAATAAATAATTGCACTGTACATATTTTTGCCTGGGTTACTGACTACATATTGTCACTGGTTGATAGATGTTGGGCCAGAGGGTAGCATACTGTGTTTCCATGCCAGCAACTCAGGTTCAGAGATTAGCTCTGGGAGCTGGCTGGGCAGCACAAGGATTGGTGGAACACATCACAGCTCTGAGCCTGGGAAGGTATGGTGCAGTGTTCTGTCACACAGTGGACACATTGTGATGGGCTGGAGAACTCTATCTCACAATCGGTTCACATGCATGTCATGGCCTGATAGTGTTATGTAGTGTGTCAGGGGAAGCAGGTTGGCATTAAAAATTAGTTTTGCAATAAGTCCTCTATTCTGTTCATTCCATTTCCAATGGGACCTGTATGAATGAGGATGCAATTTCATGAAATTAAAAAAATATATATATATATATATATACACCTCAGGCGCTATCTAAGGGCTACCACCCTGCCTGTCTCAGCTGCGACAGGGTAAGGGGCCCAGATCCTGACGGGTGCTCACCCAGAGGGTGGGGTTAAAACAGTCACCATTGACTCGGTCACAGCCCTCTGGGTTACTGCAACCCCCCCTTCTTCGAACTAGTGGCTCACATGGATTTATTGCAAGGCTGTTCCCCTGAACACTTACCCCCCCGGCCCAAACCACTCAGCTCACTCCAGGGACCTCCTGGAAAGTAAGGTACAGTAATCAAATATTCACTGTGCAGTAAACCAGCCAGGGTACAGTTGCAAAACAAACAATCTGATTTATTTGAGGGGAGATAACAAGGACCGGGGGAAATCAGGGTGATTGACTTAGCACTATAAAATATATTGAACTACCTAGGGCTCTGTGCACAGGCCTAAACCTATCAGTTACTGTCTATGGGTACCCAAGCCCTAATGGCTAGTTCCTCGATGCAGCTGGTTGGGGCACTGGCACAGAGGAGCATTCAATTCCTACGAAGCTTGGAAGAGCCAAACTAGATTGGTACAATCTGCAGCACAACAAAACGACTGTGTCTTGGTTGGTAACCTTAGCAGGGGGCTACCCTGATGTAGTACTCACAACCTTCAATAGAGAACCACTCTTTCACCACTTGCAGGGTTGAGCCTGAGATTCAATGGCCTCCTCACACATTTATATGGAAAACACAACAGAGGGGTACCATACCAGGCAGCTGCTTCCAAGGCCCAACCGAACTCACAGCTATGCGAGCGTCTCACTGCAGCCTCACTGTCCTGACAGACCGAGCGCGATTCAGCAGATTCTCCAGTCCTCTACAGGGTGAGCCTGGTAGGTAGCTGTGTGACTCACAGCCTCCTCTGACTGCTTTCCCCCCACGGGTTTAGTCCGAAGATGTCCGCTATGCCAACGGCCACACAAGGCCTTTCACGGAATTCACGCGCTTCCCGCATGAATACTTAACGCCGCAGGAGCAAGAGGCTCCTTTCACACTCTCAGGCACTACATCTCTGCCCTTCTAGCAGTTGGGGCCAACCTTCTCACTCACGCGCCAGCCGTTCCCATAGGTGGGCTGCAGAACACCAGGCTATACGACCTGTCTCGATTGGTGCAAAAATGCACCTTGGGTCATACTTCCCTTCCCAGGATTACTAACCAAGTCCTCATTGGTCAGCTGGCTCTATGAGAGTTCCAACGTACTGACTGGTCCAATTCGACAGTTCTGGACCAAAATGGTGAAACAAACAAACAGAGTTCGCACTGCAATAAAAGGCAGGTTAGACAAACTGCATTTTCATTTTCCCTCTGCATTCCTCCTCACAAAGGGCTACAGCTCTCAACTAGGCTCTCTCTGCACACCTAGCGGTGACAGCCACAGAGCGCTTTGCCAGCAGCCCGGGCAGGACTCGAGCATAAATACACGCGGTCCCCCCATCCAAGCTAATTAAACCTGCGAGCAGGCAGCCCTTAAAAGGGACAGTACACAGAGGCTCTAAAAGCACTCACAGCATTTGCTGTTTAAATGGCTTAAACACCGAACGCCAACCACCAGGGGGAACACTTAGGCAGCTCCTAGGAGGCTTTTAGGAACCCCCATTTATAGGGGGGGTTACACCTTTCCTGGCCTGGGAAGAACTTGGCATCCGCATCAAGTAGTTACCCTTAAATCACTTTAAGGCAAACAGTTTATTTAACATTATATCATGCTTTAAACTACATGCATGGATACTGTATTCACAGTTCACTACGGTTTATGCAACATTATACACACACATAACCTTTTTCTTTTTAAATCAGGTTATTACTCTCTGCCCATGACACTTGAAAAGAGGGGGCCCCTTCCCTTTCAGCTACTGGCGGGCTAACTGGGGTAGGGGTACCACACTCGAAGGGCAATACTAACAGACTGGAGTTATCCCCCAAGGCTAACTTAGGCAAGGAGCTCGGGGAACACACACCCTTTATGGACCACATTTAGGGCAGGTCCACAGGCTGACCCAGAGATTCATAACTCAACTTTACTACAGGCGTACTTCGGCTGGAGCATCTAGGGGTCTCGGAAAACCCTGCTACAGGCCCCGACTCTGTCTCAGCCTCGTCAAGATTAGTAGGGGGAACCTCCACAGGGGAAGGGGACCCAGTGCTCATAATACTTTTGGGGGCATGACCCCCTATATCAGGACCCACACCTCTTGGCTCAGCTGGAGACTGTTCAGGCACTAGTAAGGAACCATCAGGGCATTCAAAATATTCTTCAGGTTCCGGCATATCACTGGCTTGATCCCCCACATCACTTTCTTCTTCTGAAAAGTCAGGTAGTTCAGCCAGGCCAGACAGTTCAGCCAGGCTCAAGGACCCCACCCCTTGGGCTTTGCTGCTACCCAGTTCATCCTCTGGAAGCATTGGTTCCAGAGACAAAGCTGGGGGCTCAGACAGTCCAGGAAGCCCAACCTCATCTCCAGACTTAATGAGGGGATTGCCCCGAAACAGCTGGCTCAGTTCATAAGAGGGATAGTATTCAATATTATTTTCATTGTCTTCAGACACAGAGTGGCGATCATCTTCATCAGCGGGGTTTGGACAAGGTCCTCTTATTCGGTTCTGAAGAATCAAGTGGTCTAGTTTTTCCCTTGGCAGCAGATCTAGTCATAGGCCTGGGGGGGGGCGGGGCATTGGGAGGTTCAGCTTCAATCAGGATTTGTCCAATTGGCAGCAGATGATTTCGGTGTATAGTTTTCACATCTTTTGAATTGTTTTCAGGCCACACTTTATATACAGGTAAATCTGCCAGTTTTCCCACAACAATATGAGGGAGGTGATGCCATCTGTCAGCAATCTTATGTTTGCCATGCAGTCCCAAATTCCTCAATAGCACTCTATCCCCTTCTCTTAGTTCCATTGTTTTCACTTTCTTATCGTACTTCTCCTTGTTGGCCAGGTTTCATTTAGCAGCCATAGTCTGGGCCAGTTGGTAGGCATGGTTTAATTGGGCCTTCAACTTCTGTACATAGTGTAGATGATTTTTTGCTTGCACCCTATCAGGGGAAACCCCGAAACACACATCCACTGGCAGTCTAGCCTCTCTCCCAAACATCAGCCTGTACGGGGAAAATCCAGTGGCATCACTTTTGGTGCAGCTGTAAGCATGAACCAGGGTGCTAATCTGCTGGCTCCATCTAGACTTGTCTTTAAGTTGCAGTGTGCACAACATATCAAGCAATGTGCGGTTAAACCTTTCAGGTTGGGGATCTCCCTGGGGATGGTATGGGGTGGTTCTTGATTTTCGTATTCCCCACAAAGATAACATTTCTTTAATCAAGCGGCTCTCAAAGTCCCTCCTCTGGTTGGAATGGATCCTCTGGTGGGCCCCATAGTGGACAAAGAAATTCTCCACAAGTACTTTAGCCACCGTAGTTGCTTTCTGATCGTTAGTAGGAAAGGCCTGTGCATACCGGATAAAATGATCAGTGACTACCAATATGTTACCGATATTTTTCAGATCTGGTTCTAAACTCAGGAAATCAATACAGACCAGTTCCATAGGGGCACTAGTGGTGATATTGACCATGGGGGCAGCTCTCTGAGGTAGGGCTTTTCTTTGCAAATAGCGGCCACAGGTCTTGACATAATGCTCTACATCCGTACTCATTTTTGGCCAGAAGAATCGGGTCCGTACCAGATCGAGCATTCGGTCTACGCCAAGATGCTCCATGTGATTATGCAAGGACCTCAGGACCAGTTCTCTAAAAGCTGAGGGCAGCACCAGTTGTTGTTTGTCTACCCGGCCCTCCTTATCCACAGTCTGTCTGTGTAGTAGTTAGTTAATCAGCTTTAATTTGGGCCCTTCTTTATATAACAAGGCAGTTCTCAGGTCAGTGGAACGTAACTTGGACACGTCCCTCCTGGCCTGCAAAGCCTCCACAGCCGTTTTTATCATAGAGTCCCGGGATTGAGCCTGTTGGAGACTATCATTGTTGAATTGGGGCAGTGAACTAGTGTCTAATGCAGAAAAATGGCAGTAGGCAGCAGGTATGCAGTTTTCGGATGGCCCCAAGCAATCCACCATACAGTCCACAGCATCAGGAGACACGTGTTCCTCCTGGTCAAATTTCTGGCAAAGGGCTCTTATGTCAGGTTCTGACAACCTGACCCAATCAGTTCGTGGCATAGGCCTCCGAGAGAGAGCATCCGCATCTATATGGTTTAGGCCTGCTCTATACTCAACAGCATAGTCGTAGGTGGCCAAGGCAGAGAACCACCTATGGCCAGTGGCACCCAACTTGGCTGAGGTCTGTACATAGGTCAGAGGATTGTTATCAGTCTTCACCAATATCTTGGCACCGTACAAATAATCATGAAACTGATCAACAATGGCCCATTTCAGAGCCAGGAACTCTAGTTTGTGCACTGGATAATTTTTTTCGGAAGGAGTCAGACTTCTGCTGGCAAAAGCTACAGGTCTCAGACCGTTCAAGTGCTCCTGATATAACACAGCCCCCAATCCTTGTAGACTGGCATCAGTATAGAGAACGTATGGCTTGGTCGGATCAGCATAGGCCAGCACTGGGGCATGGGTAAGTTGATATATGACATCATAGAAAGCTTCCTCACACTCAGCGGTCCAGCGGTCCCCAAACACATCATTCAGCCAAAAATACTTCTTCTCCATCTCGGAGCGCACAACTTTCTTATGCTTTTTGTGCCTGGGAGGGTACCCCTGAGTGAGGTTGAGGAGGGGGCAAATCACTCGAGAATAATCCTTGACAAACCGCCTATAATATCCACAAAACCCCAGGAACCATTGCAGCTCTTTCAAATTCCTGGGCTGAGGCCAAGTGGTCAAAGCCTCCACTTTGCTAGGGATAGTCTCTGTGCCTTCAGTGGATACTATGTGGCCCACATATTTTACAGAAATTTAGAAGAATTGACACTTGTCCATAGACAGCTTGAGGCCGAAATCCTCTAGCCGATCCAGGACCTTGAACAATCGCTGCTCATGTTCTTCCAATGAGCGGCCAAACACTATGACATCATCCAAGTAAACCAAACACTCGAGCAAATTCATGTCTCCCACAGCACGTTCCATCAGGTGCTGAAAGGTGGCTGGGGCACCTGAAATCCCTTGAGGCATCCGAATGAACTCATAGAAACCTAGGGGGCAAATAAATGAGGTCTTCTCTCGGTCCTCTGGGGCCATCGGGATCTGGTAGTATCCACTGCGGAGGTCCAACACAGAGAACCACTTACTGCCATTTAAACAATCCAATGCGTCCTGTATGCGTGGCATGGTATACTGATCCGGGATGGTCCGCCGATTCAAGGTGCGGTAGTCTACAAACATCCGAACCGCCCCATTCTTTTTCCTCACTACTACAATGGGGGAGGCATAGGGGCTTCTGGACTCTTGTATCACACCAGCAGCAAGCATCTCTTGCAGATGCCGCCTCACATCGTCTATATCAGCCAGGGCTAGGTGCTGGGATCTCTCTCGGAAAGGCCTTTCATCATGCAACCGGATGTGGTGCTCAGCCCCTCGCACACATCCCACATCCCATTCTTTCAGGGAGAAAACCTGGTCTCATCTAGCAAGCTTCTCACTGATCATCACTTTCCATTCAGCAGGCAACGGGGAGTCACCGAAATCAAACAAGTCGGGAGTAACTCTGTCATCTTTCCTGGAACCCTTGCTATTTGGCAGCACTGCAGTATCTGCACAATGTACACTTGCCAAGGTGCACCCTCTTCTTATTCGAATCTCTTTGTCGGACACATTATGCACTTGAACCATCACCCTCCTAACGTAAGCGTGAGCTCTAGCTGGCAGGATACTGGGTTTGACCAACAGTCCCTCAGGTAATCTTCCCTTCCCAGGCCCATCTAACATCAACAACTTATTCTTAACATCTGTTTTCAATCGTACTTCCCCGTGGAGAACACACTGAGCATTCAGAGCAAGTGTCACTGGGGCCGGATCCTTTCTCCATACTACACCCACCAGGCCTTCATGTTCCTCCTGGCTAACCTTCATCTGAGTTTCAACGGCCTTTTGAATCACAGCGGGTATTCTTAGGGCTCGCCCGGTTCTGAATGCTTGCTTTTCTGAACACAACTAGGCTAACTGTCCAAACATATGAGCATTTGTCCCAATCAACAGGGGTACCCAATCATACAGCCCAGTGGGGGGGGCAGACTAAAGCTAAGGTCTCCACCTGTTCGTCCACTCCAGCCACAGAAGTAGGAAATGACAACCAGATCCGGATATACCCCAAATACGGATAGGCCTTGTCACTCAATCCCCACACATGCAGACCATCCAAGGGTTGTAGGGGCACCTCAGGTAGGTGTGTCTGATACCAGTCCTGAAACATGATGGTTACCTGAGAGCCACTGTCTAATACAGCTTTGGCGGGAATCCCATTTTCTCGCACGGGAGCCTCCATCGAGGGGCCGACCACATCAGACCATTTGGGGGGCACAGCATTGGCAGTTGCTTGGGCATTGGCCCGGGTCACAAAGCCTTTCCTGGGGGGTCGGACATGGGCCCTGCGATGTCAAGTGATCAATTTACTGTTGACTTTCTGAAAATTCTCCGGCATCTGGCACTCAGGCTGAAAGTGTCCATCCTCCCCACAATGATAACAGAACTTGGGGTCCTGGGGTCTCTATTGGGAGGGGGGCACCTTGTCTGCGGGGGGCCCTGTGAGGAATGAATGGGTTCCCCTGGGCCAGGGCAGGGGTTCCTGGGTAACTCAGGCTCCCCAGACCTACCAGAGTAGATGGTAGATCGCTTCAAGTCTCTCACCAATTCGCGTAAATTGCTAACCTCAGCCCTCAACTCATTCTCTACTTGGGGATCGGAGGAAATAGCTTGCACCCCCACATCACCTGGAAAATCTGGGGGTCCATCAGGCCTTTCTGAGAGGTGGGTCTCTTCGTGGGTACTACACTTAGGGGTCCCGCTTGGGTTCACAGCCCCCACATAGGGTTCCCACCCCTCCTCATCGGTCTCCACTTCTCTAATTTCCCTCATCAATTGACAGTATTCAGGCAGGGCAGCCCGTCTATCATGCAACTTAAGTTTTAACAATATCACACTAGAAAATCTAGCAGACTTCAAAACATGTTCCAGCCTGACCTGGTTCAAGGCCCGTGGCTGTGATCCCCCTTTCCTATGGGCCTTTTGCAAGGCCGGCTCCACCCTAGTAATAAGGCCGACAGTTTTCATTTCTCCATTGCTTGGCAGATCTGAATTTCCATAATAAGTCTTCCCAGTCTCTGTACTCCCAAACACTCCTCCAAAGCAGAAAGATACTCTGCTGTGGTGGCGTCGAGTTAGTGGCCGCCAAGAACCTAATGGCTTCTAAACAGTGCCCATAGACTCTCCATCAATCGCTTTCTTTCTCACCCTCAGGCATTGCCACTCCTGAACTAAGGGGTGGCGTAGTCATCAAGCCTCAAGTCATCCTCCCCTCTAGGCACTGGCACTGTGCCAGAAAAAAGTTTCAGCCTACGGTAGGAATTCGAGCTGTATGGGGGGACAACTAAGGGCAGTGGAGCCAAAATAGAACTCTTAAGGGGGACGGGGGAGGTACCTGGGGAAACCTGGAGGGTGGTATCACTAGACAGGTCCAATGCTTGCAGCAACTCCTGGGTGGTCCTCTCCTCCACAGCCAGCAATTTAAGCAGTTTATCTTTAAAACTATTAGTCTGGGCAGATCCCCCAGGAGTGACTGACCCACTCTGAATATGAACAAGCCTCCACCCCTGTGAGGCGCCCTCCGGGTAGATCACTGGAGGTACCTTCTCGGGGTTGATGGCCACACTGCACAGAAGTAGCACCTGCAGGGTTTGATCGAGCAGGTCAGCCATGTGCCCCTTCACCTCCACTTTGCCCAGACATTTAACACGCTCTGTGGTGGAAATAATGTCAGCCATCGGGGTTCCCAGAGGCAGATCTAATAGTAACACAATTCTCTGGGAATCCAGCTCTTCGGCTTTGCCCCACCCCATCAGTTTGTGTACCATTGTCTTAATAGGGTCCAACTTAATTTTTGCCATAATATCCCCTTCCAGTTTCCCCGTCAGCTTTTCCATTTTTATGCACTTCCCTCACTTGGCCACTAGGGGACGCTAATCCCAGTGGTGCCTCCAATTTGTAACCCCCAGGGGGCACTATCCTAAGGGCTACCACCCCTGCCTGTCTCAGCTGCGACAGGGTAAGGGGCTCAGATCCATTGGCGGGTGCCTCCACCCAGAGGTCGGGGTTAAAACAGTCAACGTTGACTCGGTCACAGCCCTCTGGGTTACTGCAACCCCCCTTCTTTGCACTAGTGGCTCACATGGATTTATTGCAAGGCTGTTCCCCTGAACACTTACCCCCCGGCCCAAACCACTCAGCTCACTCCGGGGACCACCTGGAAAGTAAGGTACAGTTATCTAATATTCACTGTGCAGTAAACCAGCCAGGGTACAGTTGCAAAACAAACAATCTGATTTATTTGAGGGGAGATAACAAGGACCGGAGGAAATCAGGGTGATTGACTTACCCCTATAAAATATATTGAACTACCTAGGGCTCTGTGCACAGGCCTAAACCTATCAGTTACTGTCTATGGGTACCCAAGCCCTAATGGCTAGTTTCTCGATGCAGCTGGTTGGGGCCCTGGCACAGAGGAACATTCAATTCCTACAAAGCTTGAAGGGGCCAAACTAGATTGGTACAATCTGCAGCACAACAAAACGACTGTGTCTTGGTTGGTAACCTTAGCAGGGGGCTACCCTGATGTAGTACTCGCAACCTCCAACAGAGATCCACTCTTTCACCACTTGCAGGGTTGAGCCTGAGATTCAATGGCCTCCTCACACATTTATATGGAAAACACAACAGAGCGGTACCATACCAGGCAGCTGCTTCCAAGGCCCAACCAAACTCACAGCTATGCGGGCGTCTCACTGCAGCCTCACTGTCCTGACAGACTGAGTGAGATTCAGCAGATTCTCCAGTCCTCTACAGGGTGAGCCTGGTAGGCAGCTGTGCGACTCACAGCCTCCTCTGACTGCTTTCCCCCCGCGGATTTAGTCCGAAGATGTCCGCTATGCCAACGGCCACACAAGGCCTTTCACGTGCTTCCCGCATGAATACTTAACACCGCAGGAGCAAGAGGCTCCTTCCCCACTCTCAGCCACTACGTCTCTGCCCTTCTGGCAGTTGGGGCCAACCTTCTCACTCATGCGCCACCCGTTCCCGTGGGTGAGCTGCAGAACACCAGGCTATACGACCTGTCTCGATTGGTGCAAAAAGGCGCCTTGGGTCATACTTCCCTTCCCAGGATTACTAACCAAGTCGTCATTGGTCAGCTGGCTCTACGAGAGTTCCAACGTACTGACTGGTCCAATTCGACAGTTCTGGACCAAAATGGTGAAATAAACAAACAGAGTTCGCGCTGCAATAAAAGGCAGGTTAGACAAACTACATTTTCATTTTCCCTCTGCATTCCTCCTCATTAAGGGCTACAGCTCTCAACTAGGCTCTCTCTGCACACCTAGCGGTGGCAGCCACGGAGCGATTAGTCAGCAGCCCGGGCGGGACTCAAGCATAAATACACGCGGTCCCCCATCCAAGCTAATTAAACCTGCGAGCAAGCAGCCCTTAAAAGGGACAGTACACAGAGGCTCTAAAAGCACTCACAGCATTTGCCATTTAAACAGCTTAAACGCCGACAGCCAACCACCAGGGGGAACACTTAGGCAGCTCCTAGGAGGCTTTTAGGAACCCCATTTCTGGGGGCTACATATATATATATATATATATATATATATATATATATATATATATATACACACACACACACACACACACACACACACAGGATCTCTCTCACTATACACACACCACACACATATTTGTATGTATGTACAGACTGCATATAAATATATAAGTGATACACAGTGGGAACCTCATGAGTGGTGTAGAAAGCACATACAAATATATAAGTGATACACAGTTGAGACCTCATTAGTGGGATAGATAGCATGCATATCGAAATACCTTATTTATCACATAAGGTCCCTTCTGCATATTTCATTTATGCAATAGGCTAGGACCTTAAGGGAGAGATATTTGTTTTGCTTTTTAGGCATAAAATTATTTCTATAAGTCTGTTATTTTTTGAACTAGTGTTACTGTGCTTTCCACCATCCTGGTTGCTATAACCAGTGCCATGAAAGTGAAGTCAGGATGACAAGATGACACTGTGATGTAGTAAATACAAAATCACACATGCCCACACAATGCAAAGCGTCATGGGCTGCATATGCAAATCACCACAGAATGTTATGCTGGTCCAACTTTAAGCAGAATTGCATGGTGCCAAAAGACCTCTCACACAGTTTGCAAAGGGTGCTTACAGAAGACATAGACACGTGTTTCGTCCTACCAGGACTCATCAGTATGCCTTGTCTGTTTTACACCCCAGTGGAATGGACCAGCTACCCTAAGACAGTGTGTCTTGGATATGTTGTGGTGAACCCATTAAAATAAAAAACTATTTAAAAGACAAAGAACCTCTGTGTGCAAACACTGAGGCAAGGGTTACCCCAAAGGGCATTTGGCTGGGAAGCCAAGTTTCAAGAAAATACAAAAATCACACATGCCCACACAATGCAAAGCATCATGGGCTGCATATGCAAATCACCACAGAATGTTATGCTGGTCCAACTTTAAGCAGAATTGCATGGTGCCGAAAGGCCTCTCACACAGTTTGCAAAGGGTGCTTACAGAAGACATAGACACGTGTTTCGTCCTACCAGGACTCATCAGTATGCCTCATCTGTTTGACACCCCAGTGGAATGGACCAGCTACCCTAAGACAGTGTGTCTTGGATATGTTGTGGTGAACCCATTAAAATAAAAAACTATTTAAAAGACAAAGAACCTCTGTGCGCAAACACTGAGGCAAGGGTTACCCCCAATAGGTAAGGTGATGTAGTAGTTTGTTAGTGCCACAGAACTTCTGCAGAAGTTACAAACCACTGCCACAGAAGTTCTGCGGCAAATGGTAGTCTTGCCACAGAACTTGGCCCCACTGTGCCGCAGAAAAGTAGGGGCCTTGCATATAGGGATGCTTGTAATGGGGTCTACTGTTGTGGTCTGTAGCTACACATTCCACCAAGTCACAGACCATACTATCAAAAAACATATGGATATGCTCCATTTTGCCACAGGGGAAAACTTATAATGGTATTATCAGGTCAATGACCTGTGCCCCATATTTCGGTGACTCAGGACCAGGGTCTTATGACTGAGGGAATTATACTAGAACATGGGCTTATACCTTTTAGACATGAAGGGGTAACCATTATATGATCACTTGACAATTTACCCATACCAGTACACTTATTTCCATCCCTCCATTTTCCTTTCTCCCCTCTTCTGTGAGGATCTTTCCCTTGGGTTGCCACCCAAGGTTCATTCATGGGTTCCACTTTTCTTGGCTGCCTCTGGTCTTTCAGCTTCCAAATAATGCTTTCTGATCTTGACAGCAGCGGACAGGGTGGTTTGCTCATGATGTCTTACCCAGCCAAGTACTCCGTTTGACAAAATGTTCCGGTAGAGCTTCAACACAATTAAATCCAAAATGTCTTCTTTAGAGTGTACCTCTGGTTTTTAACCAAAGTTAGCCAAGTCTTTCAATTTTTGAGCTTCCACTCTAGGTCAGGTTCCAGATTTAAAACAAAAAGTGCAAAAGTTCCATTGATAATTCTCTTCAGTTATCCCAGTCCAGTCAAGGATAGCCACCTTTAGCTGGTCATAGTCTCTGGCAGCTGCATCATCTAGGCTCCAATGAGCAGCTTGTACATCTCCAGTCAGACATGGTGCAATGCAAGAGTCCCAACTTTCTCATGTCCAGGTAGTGGAACTGGCAACTCTTTGAAAAGTCATCAGGTAGGCTTTAGGGTCATCCTCAGGACCCATTTTTGTTAGCATGGGGTGACAGCCTACAGAAACTGGATTCCCTGTGACCTAGACCTGGGGAACAGTTCCTTTTTGTGTTTGCAGCACCTACTACATAAACCCCTGCTGTTGCTGGTTGCTCTGTGCCTACTATTTAACCTTCTTCTGGTCTCTTTGTACTGTACCTGCTGTTGGTCTCTCTGCCTGGAGTTCTGCTTTCTGGACCATCCAGACCCTTTGCATCTAGACCTGTTACACCAGCTGATTTCCCTGAGCCTGCTGTTGCACCAGCTATTGGTCTCTGCACCAACAGTTGGTCTCACTGAGCCTGCTGTTGTGCTTGCTGAGCCATCTGGTCCCTTTGCATCTGGGCCTGTTGTGCTTGCATCTGCTCCTGTTATGCTTGTTGTTCTGATAGCCATTTCAGTACTTTCTCCGAATCTATTTTACCTCTATTTAGACAACATGAAATTCAATCCCACCACTTAAGCCAACCACTTGTAACAGTGTTGCAATGAGCCAAGGCTTTGGGAGCAACCCTCAGAAAAAAAAGACTCCAGGCAAAGTTCAATGAAATAAAAAGTTTCTTTACTTCAGCGCATTACAAGGGTTCCAATCAACTTACTTTACTTTGGCTAGCAAACACAAAACGAAAGACTTTTAGCTTAATTCAGCTCTCCAGTTCACATCAACCCTGCATTCTCTCTCTCTCTCTCCCAACTCCCAAATCCTCCCTCTTGCTCTGTCTGCTTTCCTTTTTGTGCCTCCCAGGTGAGGCTCATTTGTACCTTTCTGCTGCAGGGATTTCATTCAGCCAATGCATATGGCCTTTAAAGGGCCAGGCCAGAAATCAGCAGGCATGGGTCTCAATTCACCCTGTTCTCCTGCTTGTGTCTTAATGGAAAGGGAGTCCTGGATGAAGTTTGTATAGTCTCCTTTGCAGCAATTAATCAACCTAATGATGTTTTTCAATTATTTTTAAAAGCCTCTTTTAACTGTACAACTTTCAAACTATATTTAATGATCTTGCCTTCACAGTGCTACATAGTCTGACTTGTATTTGGTCATTAAAATCTATTGTCTTGTAAACAGATTTTTTTCTCATCATAAATAATATAATTTTCTTAATATCATTTTTTTCTGGTTAATTTCCTTGCATCATTATAATGAAAATGAAATATCAGTGTATCAGTGGTGTAAGACTATTTTTTTATATTGCTATTCTAGATTTTATGTAAGCAATATCCCATAACAGATTATACAGAAATGCTAAATCAGTCCATGCCTGAGAGGAGATGAAGCAATAGGTGTTTATGTTAATTGTGTTTACACACCTGAGAAGTGAATCCATTTAGCATGCAGTGGGTGTCACAGGGTGTGAATATAGGATAACACAACTTCAGGCAGACCACAAGTCAGCTGCATAAAAAATGCACAAGTGCGTTTGTCATTTTATTTTTATCAAGTAAAAATATACAGAAAGCAAAATGGTAAGTCAGGCAACTGCTTAGCATCAACAGTTTCTCTTCCCAGGAACACCAACAAACAATGTGAATGTTACACACAGCTGAGGTCTTCCACCGTCAACAGCCAGTATACAACTGACTTCCCTATCTATTCTATTGCAGCACTGAAGTAGGGCTTTTTATAAGTTCACTAGAAGTTGGAAACATTTCCAATGCCTTATGATTAACAGCAGACATAACATACAACTAGCCTCTAGGGGCCACTGTTGCCCCATAGAGAACAGCGATTTGGCAGCCACCTGGAGCACAGAAGAGACCATGTAGTTTATTTTGTCTTTTTACAACATTGGAAAAGGTCAGACCTGAGGTCAGAACATTATGTGTTCTCCTAAACTCTCATGCAGGATCCTATTACCTCAAGCTGTCTGCTGTAAAATATATCTTAGAAGGGGGCTCCTAACATCTAGAAAAAGCAGACACAAACTTTTGTTATTCTTATATTAAAACTGCCCTCTCATTTTGTAACTGTTTTCTTAGTTTTGTTTTAGGTTAATATGCACAGAAAGCTTTATAAGCACTTCAGCACCTACTTTATAACCAGCCAGCCAGCATGTTGGACATTATACAAAAAATATTAAATCTTGGAGAAGGGGTTTAATTTATCCCAGGGATGTCCACTATGACAGGGGTCACCCTGTCACACATCTCCTTCATAAGAAGGCAACTATCCTACAGTTGTCCAAATCTCAACTAACACACTGGAAGGGTGTGAAGCTTCAGCCCACCCTCACCGGAAGCTCTGTCTCAGGGTCCCTTTCATAATTATCTTTTCACTCGCTAAGGTCCTATCAAACCAAAGTGTATTTCCTCAATACTTTATCTGTTTGTGGCACCAGGGTCAAGCATGTGATACACAGGCTGCTCTAAACATTACCGTATCTTTTCCATCATTATACAAATACCCTGAGACATCTTAAATTCTGAAATTAGTATCTCCATTAGTAGACTACAGTATCATCACACACATTTAGGAGAAAGAACCACTAACGGCAGTTTTTTGCCATCTACTGACTTTCTCTGACCAGATACACTCAGACAGCTGGACCATCCAGCACCCAGTAGAACTGTCTTTGGGGGGAGAACTACCTTCCTCGATTCCCACTTAAACATTTAAAGGTAGGCTAGTAACATACCATGCTGTATGCCTAACAGCCTGTCCCTAACCACTGGGTTTACATATCAAATCTTATACACTACTAGTGGTGGTGGCTACCACCTAGTCTCTTCTGTTCTATGTGGGAGTCTCCCCTTCCTCCAAGGGTGCCATCTCTTACCCTTCACCCTCTGGGTTACTCCTCCCACATCACTATTGGCAGTCGCTATCTGTCTGTCCCTATGACAGGTCTTATAGTATGCTGCCATCTGCCTGTACCTGCCTGGCCAATAGAAATACAGGGTTAGTCTAGCCAAAACCTTCCAATGGCTCAGATGCCCTGAGTGACTGAAGTGTGCATCCTTCATCACCTTTTTCCTATATGCCACAGGCATCACTACCTGGGCATCCATTTGCTTTGTCCGGGGGTTGGGCCTCATATGATATAGAACTTCCTTCCAAAGTTCATATCACCATAACCTGTCCCCCATGCCACCATTAACTTCTCTACCATCTTTAGTTTTTACATACTCCCTTAACTGGGTTACTTCAGGATCCCCTACTTGCAACTTTTCCCAATCAGCACCAGGAGAACAATCATTTTTCATAGGAGGAGTTTTAAAACATGCAAGAGTCCCTTCAGCCAAAATAACTTCTTTCTCCTTGCTTGAAGTCTTCTGCCCCAGTAATACATTGCCATTCAAAGTCTTACCTGGGGTCTCCTCTTCTTGTTTGCTGTCCTCCACCAAACAGCAGCCCATAAAAATGGGCAACAATGAGATTTCCACAAATGTTGGTCACAAATGCTCTGTCAGGGGGTCCTCCTCCTCCAGAGCCCATGGATCCTGCTCCACCAATTCTTCCTTGACATCCTCAAGTGGGACCTCTTGAGTAGCTCCTGGCATCTGCTCTCCACCTCTCTCTGGTGTCAATCAGCCTCCATCCATCTCCCACTCATCCAGTGAAGAAGCAGTGTCAGGATCCCCATTTGGCCATTGGATTTGCCTCATCCCATCCATGGTTCTTCATTTCTGTCACCATCTCCAGCAGGGGCTGTCCTCATCTCACCTGGTGCCATGCACCTCTGCCATGTATCCTCGGTATCAGGTCTGGCACCAACTGACTGGACTCCCCCTGTTTCCTTGGACATTCAGTCAGATCCCACATTTCACATCATATATCATAGGGTGTGGGTACAGGATAACACAGTTTCAGGCATACCACAAGTCAGGTGCATAAAAAATGCATAAGTGCATTTGTCATTTTATTTTTATCAAGTAAAATATACAGAAAGCAAAATGGTAAGTCAGACAACTGCTTAGCTTCAACAGTTTCTCTTCCCAGGAACACCAACAAACAGTGTGAATGCTGCACACAACTGAGGTCCTCCACCATCAACAGCCAGTATACAACTGACCTCCCTATTTATCCTGTCTCAGCAATGAAGTAGGGCTTTTTATAAGCTCATTAGAAGTTGGAAACATTTCCACTGCCTTATTAACAGCAGACATAACATAAAACTAACCTCTAGGGGACACTGTTGCCCCATAGAGAACAGTTATTTGGCAGCCACCTGGAGCACAGAAGAGAACATGAAGTTCTTTTTTCCTTTTGCTTACAACATTGGAAAAGGTCAGACCTGAGGTCAGAACATTCTGTGCTCTCCTAAACTCTCCTGCAGGGTCCTATTACCTCATGCTGTCTGCTGTAAAATATATCTTAGAAGGGGGCTGCTAATATCTAGAAAAAGCAGACGTAAACTTTTGTTATTCTTATATTAAAACTGCCCTCTCATTTTGTAACTGTACTCTTAGTTTTGTTTTACTTTAATATGCACAGAAAGCTTTGTAAACACTTCAGTACTTAATTTATAACCAGACAACCAGCAAGTTGTACATTATACAAAAAATATAAAATGCTTGGGGAAAGGTTTTCAATTTATCCCAAGGGTATCCACTATGACAGGGTCACCCTGTCACAGTAGGTTATTGCATTTATTAAATGGCTCTCTGAGTTTTAGTAAACAGGCATTTTAGCTAAAAAGGATCTCTGAAACATGACAGTGAAATTAATGTGTGGTCATGTGAGCCATTTTAGTCAGTAAGCTTTATTTTTCAATGTCATGTTATATTTTTGTATCAATAAACTAAAAATACCCTTTTAGTGTATCAATATTCAAAATTAGTTGGTTTATTTTGTTGATCAGTATCCATTTTAAATGTGCTGGTACGCTGAAAGTCCACTTTCAATGTATCAATATGTTGACTCTGACCACTTTTTAAACATTTTCAGATTTTGGAATCATATACAAACAAATAAATAATAATGGAATTACTTTGTTATGAAATGTATTTCTGAAGTGGTTTAATCACATCACATAAATCTTATTTTCCCCTGGAAAAATCACAATTCTCTCATTGCTTTTGGGGAAAGTGGCATGAAAATCCCAAGCTACAGTAACTGTTGCTTGACAGGATCCTAAAGAATTATATCTTCATATTGCACTTCTACTGGAAAATCTTCAATGTGAACCTAATACAGTATATTGAAAAAAGTAAATAATATGTTTTTTGTTTCTTTAATATATCATATGTTAAAGAAATTATTAGGCAGCTTTAAAAAAAATTATTTTGGTGCTGGCCCACTGAAATGCCCATATCCCTCCAGTAGCACTCACCAGTGCACTTCTGTGCAGATTCACACATGTTTGGGGCATTCAGTTCAGTTTTATTTAAGGAGTTATCCACTGAGACAAGCTCATTTGCAATGGTGTCCCTTCAGATTGTACAAACAGTTTCAATTTTCATTCATACAATACAACAGGAAAAATAAAATACAACATAAAATATCATGATACAAGGTAATGACATTATGAACAATACAGTAACTTTGATGTACTGTTAACTTACACTGTACACCTAGTATACTATGTTATTCCACTATCCCCTGGACAACAAGGACCAAATAGGGGATGGTATTTTCAAACCAGTTTAGTAGTGCTTTCGTTTTAGTCTTCCTACTCTGAATGACCCTAAAGCTACAGCATTAAATAATGAAATCTCTGAAATGGCCTCATTTGGAGATATTATAGTACTAGGTGATTTTAATTATCCTGGACTAGATCTGGAGATCTTCTCTAGTGGGGATCTCACTGAGAGACTGTTTATTGATTTATGTATACATAGTGGACTGGATCAAGTTGTTACTTATCCAACCAGAAATAACAACATTTTATATTTAATCCTAACAAATATGGAGAATGAAATTATAAACATTGACATTTTAGCTGCATTAGGAAATAGTGATCATCAGGTAGTGACCTGCCAATTGGTGCAGGGGATATCTAAACTCACCTGTAGCACAACTATTAAAAACTACTATAAGGCTAATTATGAAGGTATACTGGAAAGTCTTTCTCAAATAGATTTAGATATAACCCTTAGGCACATGACTGTAAACAATGTGTGGGAAAGATTTAAGGAAATAATTCAGGAGATTGAACACATACACATACCTACTAAGAAAAAATATAATAACAAAGGTAGGGTCCCATGTTGGTTAAATCAAAAAGTCAGAAAACTAATAAAATGAAAGCAAAATGCATATAAATGTTACAAAAACATACCAGACCAGGTTAATAAAATAAAGTACCACCATATACAAAAAGAGTTAAAAAACATGATATGACAGGCTTAAAGAAATCTTAAATTTAAAATTTTGCATACAAAAAATAGGACATTATTGTATTCCTATATAAATTCAAATTGTAGGAATAAAGGAAAAATAATAGGACCAAATTGGATGACAATAAACAAATTATAATGTGATAAATTGGTAGCAGATAAATTTAACAATTATTTTGTTCTGTTTTTCACTGTCTTCTTATTCTGCCCTTCCAACTTCATTAAATAAATCAACTAAACCTCCATTTACAATACAGAAAGTATTTTCTGTATGGTCACAACTGAATGCTAAGTCTAGTTCAGGGTCTGATAATATCAACCCCATTTTTCTAAAAAAAAAATCAGCTTCAGTAATAGCCTACCCTCTTACGACTATCTTTAACTATTCACTAAGGGACGGTATTGTGCCTGTCGATTGGAAAACTGCAACGGTGGTGCCAATATAAAAGAAAGGTAACAGGGGAAGAGTTGAAAATTATAGACCAATAAGCCTGACCTCCCACTGTTGTAAATCAATGGAAAGATTAATCAAAAACAGACTTGAAATACATCTAGACTGTTTCAATACAAAATATGATAATCAACATGGATTTAAAAAGGGAAGGTCTTGTACCACAAATCTACTTAATTTTTATAACATCATCAATTATAGTATGGATAGTGGTTGCCCATCCGATGTTATTTGGCTCAATTTCTCAAAGGCTTTTGATAGAATACCGCATGATAAATTAATAAATAAATTATTGCAACTTCAAGTAAATATCGATATTGTTAGATGGATTCAACTTTGGCTCTTATATATAGGAAGGGGTGACATGGCACCCAGAGCTTGACTGTTCCCTAGTGGAGGTTGGTGGAGAGTACATTAGGGCAGCAAAGTAGCAAGAGTCCAGCATGCCATGCATGGGAACATGTGTAATGTCACCACTGCCACCATTTCACACATGCTCCTCTGTTCCACAAGGAGGGGGTACAAGAACAGAGGAAGTCATCCAGGATGGCAAGATGATTGCCACTCCCACAGGCCCCGCACCCAGTGACTCCAGTATAGCCCTGCTGCATCCTTGACCTGATGGGTTGAGAACACTGCATGCCACCCTGCCATAGGGGGTAAGCCATGGGAGTTTGAGGTCTCATAAGTCCTGGGGAAGTTGGGATGATAGGACTTGGGGGTTGGCGGGAGAGGGGCCATTCCAGGAAGGGAAGAAACAAAATTAACTAAAAAACACTACTTGAGACTCACACAGATGTCACCAGCTCTCTTGAGTTCGGTGATATATGTGTGCCTCAAAGAAAACATTCTGCAAACATTTCAACTTCCTGAAAATAAAGATGTGATCATCACCATGAGTACATTACAGTAAAAAAGCAGTCAAAACTATTACTTGAGCTGCACCAACATTTATGTCCACAATTTCCATGGACCACTCACTGCCTTCCCTTGTAGCCACTCCAGCTTCAAATACTTTACTCAGACAAGACATGATGACTCGTGATGGCACAACATGAACATCGAACAACAGTGCATAGAATATAGTATACCATTCTGTAAACTGTTCTGTGTAAATTTCTTTATTCTTTGTCACAACACCTCCTTCCACAATCCCTCCCTTCCACACACAGTATCACCAAATGGAGCCTGGAAGCCTCGTACCCACCACTATGCATGTAATTAATCCTGGGTTGGCTGCTTTTGGTGACCAATGACTGTGGACTTACCCTCTGCACTGTACCAGACATGCTGTAAGAAGCACCTTAGTCTCCATTGTCCAGGGATCTACATTAATAGAATTAATATCACTAGTCTTTTCTGGCAGATGGGCCACTTTTCTGCTCATTTGTCACCTTCCTGCCCATCTTTGCTCAGCTGCACTTATTACTGCCATCTCAGACTCTCCTCAACAAAACTGCAAACTTACATGTGCACCACAGCATGGAAGGGGAGTGAAGGCAGATCAGGACTGTGGGTATGTTTGGAAGTGAGTTAAAAAGGATCTTTTGGCAAGTACTGAGGGCCAGCACAATCAACTGACAGAAAGCATGGGCAGGAGGACAGGGGGCGGAGTAGAGTAGAGGAGAGTTGACAGAGGACAAAAAATAATGAAGGAAAAGAATTGCAGGACACCAATCTTTGTTAGGGCAGGAGAACAAAAACAAAATGACAAAGGGGCATGTCATTTGTATTTAGTATGCAAATCAGTTAAAAAAATGACTCATAAATGCTGTTTTTACATGAGTAATTATGGGCTGCACACACCTTAATTGGAACACTGATCATCATACCATGGTCCACCATGGTGAAGGCCTTGGAGAGGTAAGCAAAAATATCCCCAATATAGTGTCCGGAGTCCATAGATTTTGTTGACATCATCCAAGACCTTTGACATGGAGGAGATGGTGCAATGCTTTTCCTGACTCCAGACTGATATGGGTCTTGAAGTTAGTTCCTTTCTATATAGTTCTGAACTTGTTTCATAGCTTGTCTCTCTAACATTTTGGAAATTGTTGGGAGGAGGGAAACTGGCCTATAATTGGTCATTTGGTGTGGATCACTACCTTTAAAGACAGGAACCACTTAGGTAAATCTGTACCCCCTGGAAGGTACCTGGATTCCAAGGATATTGATGGCAGTTGTGGGCAACTCAGCATGCGAGGAGTGTTAGTGCAACTGGGGTTGTCCAAAGCACACCCCGGATGTATGTAATGGGGCCCTACACACTGGGTACTCAAGCACATATGGACAAAATTCATATGTGCATACAGCCCATAGTATAAAAGAGAAGAGAGAGTGAGCAAGTGAGCATGCAGTATGTACATGCATGCATATGTGTGTGTGTAGTCACAGATGAATACATGTGGCATATGAACACTTTTTGTAGTTAAACAGCTTTAGAACTTGTTTTCACTTCTGTAACATGGTGACTAGATTTGTTCTAAGTAAGATTGATATTCAGTTATTTGGCTTTAAATTGAGTAATTTATAAATGGCCAAAGAATATATTCAATTTACTTTAGAGGAGAATTCCAGAATGCCTATTAGTTACAAGGACAGGTATAATTTATTTTGTACCAGTAAAACACTGCCACATTTTTCTCAAAAATCAATAACATATTTTTTGTTGAAATGCTAAATTACTATAATTTGTATGCCATTTCTGTCCATTTTATATTGCTGTTAATGAACACTGCTACCCAAGATATGTACAGTACATGAGTTATTTATGACAAATCAATTTCAAGAAATTAATCACATTTTTGTTTACGTGGCGCCTTTCCCAAATGGTTCAGGCTGCCTCAGATAACATATAGCCATCAGAAACACAAAGAAACAAAACAGACAAAAAAAAATCTTATACGTAGAGATACTTATACAGGAGTCTAGAGATTTCAGCAGTCTAACTACAGAAGTAACAACCCCATTATCTTAATAATCAGAGCCCACCCACAACAGCCAGGTGGAACTTTGGAGTTTTTAGGCACCTGCTACACATTTCCACTGAGATGGCCACTGTATATCCCCAGTCAAAGTGTTCCAAAACTGTGATGCCACCACTGTGACAGATATGCTGCCACAGCAACAGAAGCATTACTTGAGAAAAACAAGTAGTCCAGCCTTGCTGAAGCAGAGGAGGGACGGGGGTCATACTTCACCAGAAGTTGGTTCAGATAGCTCAAAAGACCCAACTTGAGGGCAATAGCCACTGAACTAACAGCCAGTAATGTTTGCGGAGGATCAGCAGGAGATAAATACCAGCCTGAATGTGGCATTCTGCATCAACTGCAGGTGGTGTACTGCCCTGCCATTTAGTCCAAGGTGTAGAGTGCTGCAACAATCCAACCTGGACATATAAAAGGCTACACTAGAGTAATTTCCTGAACTCAAATGCCTCTCTTCAAATTTATTTAGCATTTTGTGTGTGACAGAGAGGCTATGAACACCCAGGATAGGAGACAAACTATGCTGTGGTGGAGAACGTAGTCATTACAGCAGTCTTGAATGGGGGCAAAGCCTGTTTTTGAAAACACACACCCTGGAATCTGAACAGCTGTAAAATTTATAATTAAAGACCATGGGCAGGATTTTCAAAATGTGGCACAGGGCTTATGTTCAGCCCTGAGCCACGACACTTTGGTTCTGGCATACCCTGCCCTTGCAACTGCGCCCAATTTTGCAATCCCATGTGCAGTTGTGACAGTTTTCACAAATTGCAGCAGCTTGCACCAGATATTTGGTGCACGGTCTGCAAAACAGGAACCCAGGACTGCCACAAGTTAAACCAGAAAAAAGTTGGTCTAACTTGCAGCAACTGCCGCATAGGATAGAAAATCTGGTTAGACTGCTGAAAGCCCCATGCACCATATCATCAGTGCACCAGGGCTTGCAACAATCTAGGGCACCTGAAAATCCTGCCCCCTCTCTTTAGTAAACAGTTTGAGTGGTTTGAGATGCAGGTACACAATGAGCACATGATTAGCATTTGGTAATACGCACATCAGGAAGTTTGAACATAAAAACTTTTCAGAACCTTTTGGGGTTCTAATAGGAACTGAATAAAGCTTGCTTATCCCTAGTTTTTGAATTATTACATTATTATGTTGCATTATGGAGTTAGTTCTCCACACAGTCACCTAAGGGGCACACAATCAGCATTGTCACTGATATGATAGTTTACAAAGAACCTTGAACAAACACTGCAGAATATAATGAATGTTGTGCATGATCTTATATGGCATTACCCTTAGCTTGTCTAATTTTATGTATTAATAGGCATGATCCCAAAATGCTGGTGTCTCAAAACTAAGGGATAATACCATTGCCAACTGCGTCTGGACCCCTAAAATCTCTCTGAGAATTCTATACATAACTGAAAGAATATGTGGAGAAGTTACTAGGGACAGCAATTTATGATATAGGGAACCATCTGGAAAACACTAAGGGCAGGAGCCCAAAAAAACCTGAAGTAATAAGCCCTATTAAATAGTTTACTCTGGATCTACTGTTCTTAGCCCAAACAAGTTCTTTATTGGCTAAGGTTAAATTTTTTTCCCCACTGTTCATTATTAAGGCAAACAAACATGGAAACATAGAACATGATGGTAGATAAGGACCGATAGGCCCATCCAGTCTGCCCATTTTCCCTACCTACTGGAAAAGCCGCAGACCCTACTTGATCTCTGACTTTACCTTCTCGCTCCTATTGCTAGGGCTCCCCTATGCCTGTCCCATACATTTTTGAATTCCCCTACTGTATTTGCCCACACCACCTCCACTGGAAATCTATTCCATGCATCCACCACCATTTCTGTAAAGAAATACTTCCTCATGTTACTTCTTAGTCTACCCCCTTCCAAACTCATATCATGCCCCCTTGTTCCTGAACATCTCCTTTTTTGAAAGAAGCTACCCTCTGGTACCCTATTTATGCCCCTTAGATATTTGTTGGTTTCTGTCATATCTCCCCTGTCTCCTCTCTCCTCCAGGATATACATATTGAGGTCTCCCAGTCTCTCCTCATATGACTTTTGGTGCAGGCCCTGCACCATCTTTGTTGCCCTTCTTTGAATTGCCTCCTCTCTGTCCGTGTCCTTACATAGATATGGCCCCATAACTGGCCACAGTACTCTAAATGAGGCCTCACCAATGAGCTGTACAGTGGCATCACCACATATTTTCTTCTGCTGGTGATACCTCTCACTGTGCACCCCAACATCCCACTGGCTCTCCCTACAGCCATGGCACATTGTTTGGCTGCCTTTAGGTCATCAGATATGATTACCCTCAAATCCCTTTCCTGTTTGGTGACTGTCAGTATTTCACCCCCATCATGTAATCCTCCCCTGGGTTCTTGCGCCTCAAATGCATCATTTTGCACTTTTTCACATTGAATCTCAGTTGCCACACTCTAGACCATTCCTTCAGTTTACCTAGGTCCATCCTAATTTTTTCCACCCGTCCTGGAGTGTCCACCCTGTTGCAGATCTTTGTGTCATCTGCAAAGGGGCACACTTTCCCTTCCAGCCCCTCCGCAATGTCACTTTTGAAGACATTAAGCAGGACTGACCCCAGAACTGATCCCTGTGGCACCATGCTGGTCACCTTCCTTTCCTCAGACTGAGCTCCTTTTATCACCACCTTCTGTCTTCAATCACTCAACCAGTTCCTAACCCAGTTTACATAATGTTCAGAAAGGTACCTTTGCACCTGGGGCAAAAGGCTCTGCCGTGGGTCTAAATAAACAATGTGCAAAAAAAGGGAGCTGATAGCTCCAAGGACCCAGCACCTGCTAAGGCTTCTCAGTCGTAGAATGCTACTGACCACAAGTCCTCACTCAGTGGAATATTGTAATAGTGTGTTGAAAAGCAGTTAAAGGACTCACTGAAGGGCTGTAGAAAATGAGTTTCCTTTATTTCGAGGTCACAACAATTAATATCCACCAAAAGCTGCACAAGTATATCAAACAAATCCACTTCCCGGATCCCGCTTCCAACGTAGCATGGCAGATACAGTACATCACCAAGCACCTGACATGTTTTGCTCCTACAGAGCTTTCTCAAAGGTACAGGAGGTAAAAGCAAAGCTCCCTTAAATGAAAAAACAATTAAAGTGGCAGTGCACAATTAATATAGACATTTACAAAACACTCAATAATATCACATTTTTAAAATCGTTGCAGGACTGAAATTTCTTCAGGGATATATCTAAAGCTCCCTATTATTTAGCAAAATGCAATTACTGTGCTATCCAAGTATACTATACTATACTATACTATACTATACTACACTACACTACACTACACTACACTACACTACACTACACTACACTATACTATACTATACTATAGGCACAAGAATGCAGAATGCAAACCTGCATAGAAAGAGAGAATCAGAGATTGCACAATTTCAAAGCCAATGGCTGGAACATCAGTGCAAATCTGAAAAAAGAAATATAGATAGAAAAACATAGTTATTAGTGTATACAAGAACAATTTTATACATATAATGATCAGCTACATTTACTGTTATATACTCTCTACAAGTATCATACTTTTAAGTTCTTTTCAGGAAAGGTTTTATTTCCAATCTCCCATTTAAATCTTTTCCTTCCATTCCCTTGGAAGCAAAAATCCAGTACTGTTCACGTTTTAACAGAACATTATTGTAATCACCACCCCTCTGGGTCAAAATAGGTTTTTCCAAGCCAATAAATGTGAATTCATGTTCCCCTTTATTTATGGCTAAGTAATATGTACTGCGAGGGCAATGAAAAATAGCTGTAGCAGTGTGAGCTACAAGAAGATATTCGACAGTTTCTTTATCCAACATTCCTTATAGCAGTACAAAATCCAGATATTTATCTACTTCTTTTTTAAATTCTTTAGTTGGGTCACCCCTAAGTTTTTTGTAAAACATGGTGGGCCTGATTCTGAAACTTATCATGTCACGCCATAGGATGCATCCAGCGAATGGTGCAAAGTACTTAATACATCAACAAATACAACGCTGAATTCTACATTGCGAGATGCGCGATGATGCAACGCAGTATGCCAATGGCGACTTACACTGCAGTTGAAACAAACCCGCAGGTACGCAAATGCGCAACTGAACACACGCCAAGGAAATGGCAGAGAAATGCCAGGGTGGGATTCTAGAAGCAGCAGTGCCAAAACTTACACCAAGACCAGCTGGCGCAACATAAACCAGATGGAAGCAGGTGTAACATACACAGCATAGAAAGGAGCAGGGGCAGACAGGCCGGTCACACAACAACACACATGTGAGATAGGATAGAGAGTGTCTGAGGAAGGCAGGCAGGCACACAGGGGCAGTGTGACATAGGGTACAAAGGGTGCACAGAGGCCACAGGCACAATGCAGGGATGATGGCGCCACCAGGCACAATGCCCCTGCCATGGCCACTGATACATGTAAACAGTGGAACCACAACAGGGACACAGCACCTGGTGACATAAACCAATGGATAGATGGTGGTGAGACACCAACGTCCGTGCCAGTGGTGTCACCTGCAGGGAAGAATGGCACCCCGAGGCAGAAAGGCGCAGCACAGGCACCATGCCACAACACAGCTGGGAGGTACAATATGAGGTGGCAAGGACACCATAGCATGCATGGTGACTTTTGCAGCACACAGGACACCATGCAGATGTGGCCTGGGGACAGTAGCCTGTGCTGTGAGCAGCACAAATGGCACACCAACCTGATGCATAGGAAGGGAACACTGGGGACAGCAGGCACCAACACCAGTGTGCACTCCTGCCCATAACAACACACACACACACACACACACACACACACACGCACACAGCCAAGCATACCAGTAACAGACACAGAGACAGTGTGTATGGCAAACGGTTAAATGAACAATATGGGACAGGGATACAGGGTAACAATGGAAGGGGGATGGGGATGAAAAACAGGCAACAGCAACAAATAGTAACATGACAGTAAACCCAAAACCAAACAGCTACCCACAACAACCCCGAACACCAACCTGCACCCACATACATTCCAACACAGGCTCAACAACCAAACCACAATCCCACCCACAAAACAAACAGCAAAATGCATACCCGCCCACCCAATGTCCACCCACAACACCCATATGTACAGCCCAGCAATACCAACTACCCCTATATACATGCCCACCCACACGGAAATCCCCACCCATGTCCGGCAGTAGTGGACACATGGCACCTAGGTCCACCGGACTTCACCAAGGAGGGCAGCCACCGACTCGTGGAGGCACCCAGTGTCTTGCAGGATGGCCGTTACTAGTACTACAAGGCACTCCCAGTCCAGGCCCCTACCCTGCATTGGTTCGGCGGCAGGTCCCTCAGCTGCTACAGGCAATGGCTCCTCCTGCTGCAACACCAGCATGGCCACCTCCTGCCATGGTCCAGTGTCCCCAGCTGCAGGGACAGCAGTGCATGGTGCAGTGTCTGGTGGTGGGGCATCCTCATCCACCCATGCTGCGATGGCCACAACAGCGGGCCCGGTCAGTGATGCAGCCATGGCCCCATCCTCATCGGCTGCGACACTGCACTCCCTGTCCAGGCTGTGTGGCTGTGGTTGTTCCGGACCCTGTTTTCCACCATCAGTGGTGTCCCCCTGGTCTGGCTGTGTGTCCATCATGGCCAGGTCCCCTTCAGCTGCTGCCATTGCAGAGGAGGTGGAAGAGGAGGAAGAGGATGATGGTGGAAGCACCCTGGCCCTCCACTGCCTGCACTGGGTGTGCATCTGGTACTCCTCTGCATCTTGTGTCTTGATGGCTGCCATAGCCTGCAGCAGGGCCTTCTGCCTCTGTGGCAGCCTGGTATGGACACCTGTAGGGATGTAAAGGATGCGGTCAGTGTTGGGCCTAGACTGGGGGGGCACACACACATAGGCAAGCAATGTGAGGGTGCAGCATGAGCCACATAATGGCTGCCAGCCATGGCCATGGCACAAGGGGTCCATGGAATGTACTTACCTGACCTCCAGTGAAGCGCCTTCTGCCTGAGGCTGGTGAGGCAACCCTGCTGCATGCCATGGGTCACACCAGTGGAACCTGTGGGGTGAAGGGACAGGATAGTGTGTTAATGGCACCACGTGCCATGGCCCCCACGCCAGCACTGCTGCAACAGATGAACAGCTGTAGAGATACATACCAACACCAGGGTCCTGCCCAGACCACATCTCTGTGTCCCTGTGGTGGGCCATGCTGATCATCCGCTGCAGGATCCCAGCTTCCCTCCACGTCAGGTCCTGCCAGCGGTGGGTTAGCTGGTGAATGATCCGGTGTGTCCCCGTTGCTTCCACCATGCAGATGCAGATGGCTGTTCATGCCTGCTCATGCTCTACGGCACTGCTCCTCCAGCTCCCAAGTGGCAGAAGTGTCCTACCCCACTGCTCACGTTGTTAACAAGCAGTGCCATCTCATGTGGTGTAAAGTTTGGAGCATGCCCGCTGAGACTCAGGGATGACCCAGAGGATATTATGGCCTGTCATCCACATGACACCTGTAACAAGTGAAGGAATGGCACATGCATCACTACAGAATTCCACAGTGGCTGTACAGACCACCCCCACCCGCCATGCGCAACAACAGATACTGGCTGTGGGACATGGGACAGTGCCGGGCAACGGGCCTGCAACTGTGGCCCACCACCCCAGGTGGTTCCCCCATGCCAATGCCATGCACAGCATAAGGTGTGTAAAGGCCGAGCCATGCTATGCAGGGGCCTGGTACAAAGTGCTGCACACAGTGACCACAGTGCACCTACACAGCACCCATCCCCTGCAGAGGCATGTCGCGGGCCGACCCTGCACAGAGTGGGCTTGGAGCACCACATGCAGCCCTGCCACATGTCTGCACCACCACCCCCATGCAAAGCTGCATGCAGCCACAACCACCAGGTGCCCAAGGGGCTGACACAATGCCAACTTTGGGTGCCGGCCTGGGGACTGACAGTTACTTACCTGTATTGTGCACTGTGGTGTCTGGAGTGGGTGGCGCTGACGGGTCTGGAGCACACCTGGATGGAGAAAGAGCAGGGCAACATAAGCCTGTGGCACAGTCAGGAACCCCCAGAGCTGCTGCGGTGTGGCAGTGTGTACCTACCTGGACCTGTGCGGTGGTGCTGATTCCTACACAGAGGAAAGAGAGCAACAATGTCAGGTATACAGTGCTGTACAGGAATTGGGAATGTGCGCATTGAGCAATGTCATATACTTACCGAAGACTTGTATGTGTCCACCATGGAGCTAGGGAAGGAATGGACATGGGTTAGTACACAGCTGTAAGTGTCCCCGTGGCCAGCAGCCTGTGTGTGCTGCAACCACCCCCCCCCCACTGGCACTATCCCACAGGCATGTACCCGCATATGGCCCAGGACAGCCCCCAGGACACCCTGCTGTGACCGACCCTGCACAGGGCAGATGTGGTCAGGTGCATACCCAACAGGCATAACAAGTAGGGTGTGGTACAGGGACAGTGTTACACAGCCAGCTGGGCAGGCAGCTGCGCACCTGTGTGTTTGGCACAGGCAATGACCTGTGTAGGCCCCTCTTGCCCACTCTGAGGTGACGTCTGGCAGCACCCGGCCCATTCCACGTGGGACAGCCGGGACATGGGCTGCCATGTCCTGCATACAGGCATGGATGGCACTACAAGGGTGGACATAGCGGCATGACTGGTAACGGCGCACAGGCCAGCATGTGGGCCAGCCCACCACTGCAGTAACACACCCCCACCAAACAGTTATGCATCCCTGTCACACCGGCACAGTGACAGTGTGACTGGGCCATGGCACCGCCTGTGTGGTCCGGTACGAGTGCCGTGTTGGCACCCCATCAGGGATACCTGTGACTGGCCCCAGCCGCACTGTGCACCTATGATGTGCCCGCTGGCACACTGTCCGTGCATATATGCCTACAACACAGGACTACTGTACCACGCATACCGTACAGTCTGTGACACACCTATGTGACCCTGTAGTACAGCATGCCACCGTGGTGTGGCAGCAATGACTAACAGGGCATGTGTGGTGCTGGGCACCACCTTGCCTCTGGTGGACATTGCACCCTGCCCGCAACCTGTGCCCACGCACCAGAGGCGTGATGGTACACCTGCACGCCACCCTCCAAGGCAGTAAATAGTGCCCACCGCTAACACAAAACCGACCTGTGCTAGTACAACCCTTCCTGGGCACCTACAGTGAGGGGTGCACCCATGGTGGACCATGCACCTGCAGTGGGGTCATGCCACACAGACAGGCCCAAACCCCTCACCCTCCCATGGCACAGCCCAGGTCCAGGGTGGCCTACACCAGGGACCCAGCTGCCAGACTGATGTCAACTGTGCCAGGGCCTGCACACACCATGCCACTGGATGTGCACTGCAGTACCCTGTTGTGGTCTACACGGCTTGTCCAATGCTTGCATGGCAGTATGGGTCCCAACCCCACCCAGCCGTGGCAGCTGTGCGTACCACATGTGGGCTGCCTGAGTGGCCATGACTGTAGCAGGCACAGCCCTGTACTGTAGGGGCCATTGAGGGGTGTGGCCTGGGCCTGTGCCATGCAAGCATGCTGGCCTGTGCCATGGGGAACGCCGCCGAGAGGCTCAGAGGATTGGGTGCGTACCCCTCAGGCGCCCCTCAGCACGGGGGCCTTCCTAGCCCATGTCCCATCCCAGAGCCCTGATCCACGGCTGTTCCACATGAGCAGTGTGCTGCTCACACAGCCATTATGCAGTGCCTGCATGCCACTGGCCAGATGCCACGTCCACAACACATCCATCACCGCAGTACACGACATGCGTCTCACCACCATGGTGGTCACAGCGGTCTAACCATGTGCCCTAATGCGTAGGGCAGTGAACCCCACCCTGAGGGCACTGTCCCACATAGTTCACAGAGGTGGGAGGGGGGCTGTCAGTGCCATCCGGCCGAGAACACAGCCACAGCCACAGGATGTATGCCCCCACCGCAGGCATGGGTGCAGGCTTGCTTAGCCTAACCACATGAGTGAGTGATGGACCACACAGACAACATGTTACCACACACATGTAGCATGTCCAGTACACCGCCTGCCACACAGTGGTGTGTGGCCGTACCATGCCCCCCATATCCCTGGGAACCCTCCCACAGCACAACCCCTGGTACGGACCACTGCCATTGCACATATCGTATCAGAACCCCTGACTGTCCACCTTTGGGAGAGTCATGCCTGCACACCTCTCAGCCATACCACAGTATAAGGACTGTTCCCCATTGTACCCCACAGAGGCTCCCTGTGCCACAGTGCGGGGACCTGTTCCACATTCATAGTCCACATACGTGTGCAACACTCCATTGTACATGATGCATGTCACTATATCGGTCACGTTGTGACAGACATTCTGAACATGAACAGGGGTGTAGCTGGAAGGTTCCGATCTGTACACGCATTCCCCAACAGTCCTCCCCCCATTATTATCTGTACACATCCTCTCCAAGTGGTACCCCCTTCCAAACAAGTCTGACTGTTGTCAGATGATTCCTCTAAACCCTAAAGAGGTTATACATGTATCTGTCTCCCAAACAGAAGTGTAGACAGTGGCACCCCTCGGTGGCCTACATCAACCCAAATACTACAGATTAGAGAGCAAATATCAATAGAAAGGCTTATGGTCTATGACAGGCACTCAACAGCACTGTACACATATGTGTACAGTGAGTATGCCTGCCTACACCCTTGAACATAGAATGCAACAGTACAACAGTGGTCTGTGCTTCTAGGTCTTGTTTGTTGCAGTGTTCCACATGCAGCCCATGAGTTCCACAGTGTGACAGGCACTGTACAACAGTTGGGGGACAACAGACTGAGAGGTATGATTGCCTGTCCCTGTCCCTCAGGGCAGTGACAGCTGGAGTAGGGGTATGTAAGGGGGGGCCTGCTGTGGCCCAGTACTCACCAGTCTGCTGATTGTCTGTCCCTCTCCTGGTCTGGATGGCACTGTTCTGATCCAGCTCTCTTCTACAGCCAGGTCTGCAGCCCCTGTACTGCTATGCTGTGCCTGGGCCTCTCGCCTCACAACCGCACGTACCGCACGTGCATTTTGCATGTGTATCGCATGCCGCACATCGCATATGTGGCATGTGTGGCAGCAATTGCGGTTTGCAATAGCAAAGTGCGGCATCGCATCTGCAATGTAGGGATGCAGCCTGCCTGATTCACGTGTTTGCGTGTGCTCCCCGCAGATGCAATGCAGATGCGGGATGGGTGTGGGTGGCCCTGCATGTGTAGTACCTTTGCCTGCAGGGGTGTGTGTGGGTGTGTGTGTGTGTGTGTGTGTGTGTATGTGTGTACGCGCATGCCCTGGGAGGGGGTCAGTGGCAGACAGATGCCCACAGGCAGTGGCCCACGCAGGACACTGTTGTGACTGGGGGTTATGCCCTATCCAATATGTTCCCAATAAGGCCCTACCAATGCAATGATGACAAAAGCACAACACACCATAGGGTTGAGGTGCAAACAGGTTTATTTACATGATGCGCAATACACACATGTACCCAATGCACAGTGCTCCCCAGTTTCACCCATCATGTGTGACCACACACTCACCCATACACACAGTCATGCATACACACACACACACACACACCCATGTGACCGCATGGTGCTCCCACAGACATGTGCACCCTACCATGTATATGGCCCCATCCCCCTCATTGCAGCCCCACCCACCATTTCCCCTACTGCACAGGTTGCCTGAGCATCTCACAGCCGTCTGCCATGCACAAGCCATCCTCGCACCGACCCCTCCAGTACCGGGTGCTGGGCTGTGGGGGACCCTGCCGGTTTGGCGGGCTGTGCAGTGCCCTGGCGGACCACCCCTGGCATCACACCCTGTGGGCCTGTGTGTGCCCCCACAGGCGGGCTGCTGTGCCTCCGCCCATGCAAGCCTACTTGCCTCTGTGCCACGTGTGGCAGCAGCCATGCCGGGGCTGCACAGTGTGTTCCCCCATCACATGCTGAGTGCCTCGGGCACTGTGCAGCCTGCGGAGCACCCTCCTCAGTGTGCCCACCCCCCTGTGCATGCCCTGTGCCTGACTCTGTTCCTGTGGGACTATGTGAGGTGCTTAGCTTGGTCTGTGCCTGTGTTGCTGGCATGCCTGTGTGTGCCACCGTGGTCGCATCTTGGCACTGTCCTGTGCCCGGGTCAGTGAGAGCGGTACCCGTCTGGGCATGCGTCACTGACAGCATGACTGGCGGGTGGGTATACACCGACTCCTGGGCCGGGGTGGAGGAGGGGGTTCCACTGGCTCTGGTGGCTGTGTCTGTGTACTGGAATAAGCGGTGGCCGGGGGTGGCATCCGCTGGGCCAGGACTTGCAGGTGGTTCAGCGACTGCAGTGCACACACTGTGGCCTCCATGGCCGTGGCCATGGCTGTGTCCTGGCACTGCTGGTGTGCCAGCATGTTCTCCAGGCCTGTGCTGAGGCAGTCCATGATGACCGTCTGGCATTCGGCACAGTGCCGGATGCCCTGTATGGTATCCCCAGGCCAGCCATGCATACCGCTGTGTCCCTAGTGAATGGCTGCAGGCTGCTGACAATGCTAGATAGCTGCAGCTCTATACAGGTGTGGTGCTCCTGCATGCCCTTCTGTATGTTCCCCAGCTCCTGCCTGCAATCCCCCTGGCCGGCCAGCACCGACTGGCAGTAGTCCCCAATGTAGGCTGGTGGAGACAGCTGATCCTGCAGCACCCGGACGGCTTCTTCCAACTTGTCCTCCAGTCCACGGGCACTCAGTGGGTTAAGCAACCCTATAGCAGTGTCCTCAGCCACTGGCTGGTCTTGGTCTGATGCCTCCCGCTTGACCACGGGTGTCTGCACCACCTCCACAGATGTGGCGGCACTGCTGGTGGTGTCCTCGGCAGTCCCCTGCTGCTCACTTGGTGGTCCAGCTGTGTCCTCTTCACTGCTGTCCACTGCCTCCTCTACCATGGGGTTCTTGCCATCCCCACTCCCCTCAGGCTCCAACATCTGCTCCGGTGTTCCTGCCACAGGTGTACTGGTGGCAGGGCTGCCTCCAACGTCCGCTGGGCTGCCGCCATCATCTGACACCATGCCGGTGGCCAGGGCCATGCTGGCACCATCCTGGCCCTGCTGCTGCTGCTGCTACCACCTTCTGGCTCTGATGGGGCCACCTACACCAGCTGCCACTGCACCTGTTGGATGGGAAATGTGTTAGTGTGTCCCCGCATCACAGTGTGCCTTCACCTGCCTGATCAGTGTTAGCCTTATAGGTCTGCTTCGGTGTTGCGCTCTGGCATTGTACCCACCACACTTCTGTGCTGTCCCACATGGTGTAAAAACATAGAAACATAGAATCTGACAGCAGATAAGCACCGCTTGGCCCACCTAGTCTGCCCATTTCCCTACCTAATGGATAAGCTGCAGATCCTAGTTAACCAACAGCCTACTTCCTCCTACCCCCCACTAGAATTGCCTTATGTCTGTCCCATGCATTCTTGAATTCCCCCACTGTTTTTGACTCTATGACCTCATCATGAAGGCTGTTCCATGTATCCACAACCCTCTCTGTGAAGAAATACTTCTTCACATTACCTCTGAGCCACCCCCCCCTCTATCTTCAAATTGTGTCCCCTTGTTTTTGCACATCTCTTTTTCTGAAAGACGCTACCCTCTTGGACTTTGTTGATTCCCTTGAGGTATTTGAAAGTTTCTATCATGTCCCCCCTCTTCCTCCTTTCCTCGAGGCTGTATATCTTTAGTTCCTTTAGTCTTCCTTCACATGTCTTCTGATGCAGACCCTGCATCATTTTGGTTGCCCTTCTCTGGACAGCCTCCACCCTGTCTATGTCTTTGTGGAGATGGGGTCTCCAGAACTGTACACAGTACTCTAGATGTGGTCTTACCAACTGTCTGTACAGAGGGCCAGCAACTTCCTGTTTTCTACTGGTGATGCCTCTCCCTATGCATCCCAGTATCCCCCAGCCCTCCTTACTACCTTCTCACATTGCTGGCCCACCTTTAGGTCGTCTGATATGACTACCCTCAGGTCCCTTTTCATTTTTGTTGTTGTCAGTATCTCACCCCCCATTGTGTACTCTTCCCCTGGGTTTTTGTTTCCCAGGTGCTTTACTTTGCACTTCTTTGTGTTGAATCTAAGCTACCATACATTTGACCATTCCTCTAACCATGCCAAGTCCCTTTTCATCCTTTCCACCCCACCTTGGTGTATGCCACCAATGTACATGCATCCTGCATCAATAGCATAGACCCCCACCATTGCTGCCTTGCTGTGCCATCCATCCTGGTATGACAATATCAGCTGTCACACGGCTGCCCTGTATGGCTCCCCACTGCACAGTGGCACCATGTATGGCCACACCCATGGGCAACACCGCGCTGCAGGGGCCTGCACCCCTGGGTGACTACATTGTCCCTGCCAGCCATGCACAACCCCTGCAGCCCTTGCCCACACTCTGCAGGCACTGGGACAGTGACCCATGTCCCCTCCCTACTGCCCAGCCCATGCCTGTGCACGGTCCCCCCCAGCACACAGTGCAGGACACAGCAACACCCAGTGCAGCCCAAGCCATGCCTCAGCATGCCCCCCCAACAGTACACAGTTCAGGACACAGCTTCCCCCAGTGCAGCCCAGTCCTTACCTCTGCATGCCCCCCCAACAGTACACAGTGCAGGATACAGCATCCCCCAGTGTGGCCCAGCCCATTCCTGTGCACAGCCACCCCCTCTGGTTTCATGTGCCCATGCCAGTCCCTCCACAGTTGGCCACAGGTCATTCCTTTGCACCGCTACACATGTCAGCAGCACACATGCCTGTCCCTGGCCTGCCCCTTGCCATTGCCTGGTTCCCTTGGCCCACTCTGTCGCTGGCTGTGGCCATGTGGCATTCCTGTGGCATGCCTCCCCACCATTACATCTGCTTACACATTGTCACCCCACCCACTCCATCTTTGTTGTTGGCTTCGGTGCTGTTGCCATGTCTGGCCTGTCACATACATTGCTGGTTGTGTGTCCCTACCTGTGGCTGTCCGCTGTCTGAACGTGTCCAACTGTGTTATGCCAACGATGCTCTGCTGGCTGAGATGTGCCGCTATCCTCCTCTCGATGCTGCTGAGTGGCTCCTGCTGGGTGGGTCCGGCCCCTGTGCCCTGTGCACTGCACCTGTTGTGTGCCACCTTGCGCTTCACCAGGTGCCTGAGGTCACTCCACTTCTTTTGCACAACACTGACTGTCCTGCACTGTGCAGCAATGGCATTGACTCTGCATACCACCCTGTCTTGCATTTCTCCCTCCTCATGGCATCCCCTCCGTGTTCCATGAGGAGTGCATAGTGGAGGTCGATTTTCTCCACCAGGATGTTGAGCTCCTCATGGCCAAAATTCCTCTTCCTTCTCTGTCATTCAGCTGCAGCTTCTGCCATTGCTGTGGCATATCTGTTGGTGTATGTTGGGCCGCTACTGCATGTTGCAAGAGTGGTTGTGAGAGTGGATTGTTAGTGGTCTGCTTTGGCCTTATGGATGGCTCGAGTGCATCTATTGCGAGTGGCATTATAGGATTGTCTGTTCGCCAACCTGCCAGATTCTGTGGCTTTGTGCCAGGGATTATCCCTGTCTCTCAACATTTGGAGTAGGGAGGGGGTTATCCAAGGAGCATGTTGCCTTTTGGTGCAGAGTTTGGTGAGTGGAGCATAGAGGTCACAGGCCTTGGTGAAGGCCTGTGTAAACGGAATTGAGTGCAATGTCGGCTGTGGGCTATATTAATGGGGACCAATCTATTTAGGTGAGCAGCTGTTTAAGTTTTATTAACCCTCCTGGAGAGCGCCTGGAAGGTTGTTTGGGTTATGGGTTTGGGTGTGGAAGAGGTCCATTGGAATAAGATGGGTGAGTGGTCACTTAGGGAGTTAGGAAGTACTTTTATATCCTGGATTTTGTTGGGGCGGTTAGAGATAATGATATCCAGGAGGGTGTGGGTACCAGTAGATGGGTGAAGTCTAGTGGGTTGGGTAACTAATTAGACCATGTCAAGGGCCGAGAAAGAGTCCTTTGTTGGTGCGGCCGAGGGGCCAAGCCAGTTGATATTGAGGTCCCCTACTAGTGTCTGCTCTGCATTGTGTGGTAGGGTAGAGAGGTATTCGGTGAGGGATGTGACGGCAGGCTTTTGGTTCTTAGGGGGTATGTAGGTGACTGTGAGGTATAGTTGGCCCCTGGAGGGGTCAGGGGTGATTTTTAGGGTGAGGGCTTGTGCTCCGTTTGTGAGTTTGGGGGATGGGAGCATGTGACCAATAATGTTATTATTGATGTAGAATGCACAGCCACCCCCAAGCTTTCCTACACTGTCTTCCCGATATAGGGTATATCCGGGGAGTGAGACAAAGGTGTCAGGAGTAGATTTGGAGAGCCAGGTCTCCACTAGGGCAATGACATCTGGTTGGTGAAGGGTGGCCCAACATTGCAGTGCTGCAGATTTCTTTGGCAGGCTGCGTATATTCAGAGAGGCAATGCGGAGTCCAGAGGATCTGGTAGGTGGAGTGGTGGGGGCAGGGCCTGGATTAGGGTGGATATTACCAGAGAGGAGTAGTAGGATGACTAAGGCTCTAACCATAGGGCGGCAGGTTGTTATATTTTTGGGAGTACGTTTGGGGAGGATGTAGTGGAGCAGGGGATGGGCAGGGTTTGGAGGCATGGGCAGATGCAGAAGGGGTGGAGCCAGGGGGGGCCCGGGTGGGTGCTGGGGTTGGGGCTGCCGGTGGGAGGTGGATGCAGGAGTCCAGTGTGTGATGACAAGGTGGGGGGATGGCCAATTCTGGAGAGATGCAATGGTGCAGTCCACAAAGGGCATAGTGTGAGGTCTGGCTGATGGGAAGTGAACCCCAGGGTGGTTATGAGGATGAGGCACATAAGGTGGAAGTGAACAGACATGGTGCCTAGATAGCTTTGGGGGCAGAACAAAGAGGTTGTGGGGGAGCCAGAAAAGCTGTAAGAGCTTTGAGATATGCCATGATACCATAGCTTGACTTGTAGGCTCAGTAGCAGAGCTGCTGACTATGGTGGCAAAAGCACAGGGTTTGAGACCTGCAGTGGGACAGAGGAGAGATTTATTTAAGGCAGACTATAACGATAGAGGCTTTGAGAGCTTTAGAAACTAAGCATGAGTTAGTCTGCTTTGGTTGTCTCACCGGTAGAGCTGAGGATATTGGTGGGAGGGGTACAGGGTTTGTAACCTGCAGTGAATGCCAGATATGTTATTTTAGCAGACTATTGGGGGCAGAGGCTTTAAGAGCCTTGAAAATGGGGGCAAAACTATCCAGATATGATGGCTGAGTGGTAGAGCTGCTGACCCTGGTAACAAAGGTGCAGGGTCTGAAGCCTGCAGTGATACCAAGAATATTATTTTAGCAGACTATGGGGGTCATAAGCTTTGAGAGCCTTAAAAACTATAGCTAAAAATAGTTTGATATGATGGCTGCGTGGTAGAGCTGCTGACATTGATAGCAAGGGTGTAGGACTTGAGGCCTGCAGTGATACCAAAAAAAGAAAATATTTTAGCAGACTATGGGGGTCAGAAACTATGAGAGCCTTAGAAAGGAAGGATAAAAAAGCTAGATATGATGGTTAAGTGGTAGAGCTGCTGACTCTGACAGCAAGGGCACTGGTTTTGAGACCTGCAGTGAGGCAGAGGATAAGTATTTTTTCTAAGTAGGGAGAAGGAAGGGTTAAAAGCTTTGAAACAGAGATAGATATTGGTCTGGTTCATTGGCTTAGTGGATGGGCTACTGACTTTGGATGCAGGGTTTGAGGCTTACAAGGGGACTATGGTGGGACAATGGGCAAGGAGATAGTAGAGATTGAAGAGGAAGGCAGCAGAAAGGATTAGGAGAGAACTGTAGTGGACAGGGGTTGATATTAGTTGTGATGGAGGAGTGGTGCTAGTGATGATAGTGCAGCAACCCCTAGTGGTCAGAGTGTATAAGCTGCAAATGGGAAGTGGGCACGGGGAGGGAGAATAGGGTATGTCATGTGACCTGTAAGCAGCAATAAATGGAGTGCCAGCCATGGGTGGGGCAGTCCATGCAGATGGGGAAAGTGCTCTCCACAAGCAGCCTGGAAGGAAGGAGACTTTACCTCTTATGGCTCTCTGCAGTCCCCTGTTACTAGCTCCTCAGCAGGGCGGTGTTCTGAGGTGAGAGGGCTGCTTCTGAGGCCTATAAGGGAACAAAGGAATCACATTAGTATGCAGCGGGCTAGATCAGGACCCTACTGATATATCCCTGAAGAAATTTCAGTCCTGCAATGGTTTTAAAAATGTGTTATTATTGAGTGTTTTGTAAATGTCTATATTAATTGTGCACTGCTACTTTAATTATTTTTTTTTTTCATTTAAGGAAGCTTTGCTTTTACCTCCTGTACCTTTGAGAAAGCTCTGTAGGAGCGAAACATGTCAGGTACTTGGTGATGTAACTGTCATGTTACGTTGGGAGCAAGATCCAGGAAGTGAAGTGGATTTGTTTGATATACGAGTGCAGCTTTCGGTGGATTTTAATGTTTTTTGGGTTTTTTTTAACTCTTTTTTTTTCTGCTCCACTGGGCCCTGGGGAACTATCTCCAGCTTCCTTAGGTCTCTGGGTCTCTACCTCCAACCATGACCACTAGCTCACCTCCCCTGCACCCAGCACAACCCGGGATCTGTACCCCCCAGAGGAAGGCCACCCCTACCCCACCCAGAGCGCTCTATCTAAGTATAAATGCCGGGCACATGAAGTCGGCCATGGAGAGGAAAGTGGGTCCAGTATCTGGAGTGTGGACATTGGAGGCTGAGGGGCCTTTGCCTATCCCCAGGGTGGGCATTTTCTGCTTCTTTGCACCTAACCCCCACCCCGGCAGAGCCCCAACATGCAGTGACACCAGGGAATGTCCTGTTGGGGCTCTGCAACCCTCTACACAAGCCCTGAGCATTGCAGTACCTCCAGTCTCCAACAGAGGTTACTGCTGTGCCAGGAATGGTCACTGGAACCCCCGAGGGAGGAGAGATGTCCTCCGGATGCTCGATCCTTCCTCTCCCCTGCCAACCCCCGGCAGCCCAGGCTCGTTCCCGAACCCGGGTCGCCGGCGTGGTGCGAAGTGTGGCATCCAGCACCTCAACCCTCAGCACCACCGGCCTGGTTAGATTTTAATTGTTGTGACCTCGAAATAAAGGAAACTGTCATTTTCTTCAGCCCTTTGATGAGTCCTTTAACTGCTTTTCAATACGCTATTATAATATTCCACTGAGTGAGGACTTGTGGTCAGAAGCGTTCTATGACTGACTTAGCGGGTGCTGGGTCCTTGGAGCTATTGGCTCTCTTTTTTTGCACCTAACCCAGTTTACCACATTGTGACCCACTCCCAGCTGGCCAGCGTGTTCACAAGTCTTCTATGTGGAACAGTATCGAAGGCCTTACTGAAATCCAGGGAGGCCACGTCCACCATTCCTCCCGATCCACTTCCCTAGTCACCTAGTCAAAGAAATCAATTAAATTTGTTTGACATGACCTTCCTGCTGTGAATCTATGCTGTCTCAAACCCTGTGCTCCACTGGATTCAAGGTGTTCCACGGTCCTTTCTTTAAGTAGTCATTCCATAATTTTCCCCACTATTGAGGTGAAGCTGACTGGTCTATAGTTTCCAGCCTCCTCCCTACACCCACCTTTGTGAAGAGGGGCTATATCTGCTCTCTTCCAGTCCTCTGGAATCACCTCCATATCAAGTGATTCATTGAACAGGGCTGCCAGTGGTGCTGCCAGCACCTCCTGTAGTTCCCTCAGTATTCTAGGATATATCCCATCCAGTCCCATTGCCTTGTCCACTTTCAGGTTTATCAGTTCTTTTAGGACTCTCTCTTCAGTAAATGGACTGGTGTCCACCTCCCTCCCATACTTACTCATGTTACCTAACTGTGGTGCCTCACCTTCTCCTTCTTCTGTGAATACAGAACAAAATATTTGTTCAGTATTGATGCTTTTTCCAGGTCCCCTTCCACACATTCCCCTTCTTCCCCTTTAAGCCTTACAATCCCACCCCTGTGTTTTCTCCTTTCACTAATGTACCTATAAAATTGCTTATCTCCCTGTTTTACCTCCTGTGCTATTTTTTCCTCTGTTTGCACCTTTGCGCTCCTGACTGCTTTCTCTACCTCCCTCTGTTTATCCAGGTACACTACTCTGTCCTCCTCCTTCTGTGTTTCCTTGTATTTCCTGCAAGCCATCTTTTTTGCCCTTTCCTTCCTGGCCACTTCTTTTGAGAAACATAGAGGTTTTCTCTTTCTCTTACCTTTGTTTACTTGCCTAATGCAAAGGTTTGTCACCTCCACTATGGCTCCTTTTGGATGGGCCTCTGCTCCTCAACCCCCATTTGTCTGTCCCTGCCGGGGCATTCTAGAGACATATCCCCATCTTAGTAAAGCCCACCCTCCTGAAATCCAGAACCCTCACCTTTGTGTGGCTTGACTCTGCCACTGTACTCATCCTGAACCACATCATGTCATGATCACTGGTGTTCACCCTCCCTGACTTCCACAATTCTGTCCCCGTTGGTGAGTACCAGGTCCAAAATTGCATGCTCCATTTTCCATTTATTATTAATGTGTTGTTGAGTATCAGGCATATTCAAGATCAAGTTCTTACGTCATTTAGAAAGTAGCTTCTCAAAAGATAATCCAATTAACCTTGTTTCTATCTTCCATCTGCTACTAAAAAAATACTAGCATGACTATGAAAGGCTTGACGTAGAACATTATATGCAATGAAGCTCACTACAGGGTTTCTACCAGCAATGATTTAGTATTCTGCACATATTGGAAATTTAAAATCATTTAATATGTCAACCTAACTTGATATGTTTCTTTTATTAAGAAGAGAAATAATGTTTTACCAATGTTGGAGTTAAGTTTATTATTACCCTTAAGAAAAGCATGTGGCCATGTTATCTTGTGTTTCCCAAGTTTAACTAAAGTTTGCTTAAAATGAAAGCAAAATAAAGTAATAGAATATCCCAAAAACCTTTCAGGTTATCTTCAAATAAAATAGATTCCATAGAAAAATTTATGTTTAATGTCTAATAATGACTTGGATAATTTTGTGATATTTTTTAGGAAAAAAGTCCCGTTCCCAGGTAGTCACTAAAAATTGGGTCATGAACTATGCACAGTATAGTATATGGGTTCTGACAGCCAAAACCTTCTTGTGACCTGTCTGTTACCATATAGCTCCAAGCAATTTGCAGCCCCACCCTATAAAAATGTCCTAAATATTTACCTTAGATCTGCGAACCACTTAGTATTTGAACCCCTGTACATAGCCTGAATAATGTAAATTAGATGTGGGAAAACCATCATCTCGACAATCTCTGCTCTTCATCAGAGGGAGAGGGAGAGGGAAAGGTTCTGCCAATTGTCCAGTGTCTTCTTAATTTGTTCTTTAACTTTTCCAAAGTTCAGCCCAATATTAGTTTGAACATTGCTGACAATAGTTATACCTAAATATTTTATTTTATCTTCTTTTCTGAAACTTATCAAGAGTTATATTTTTTTATCTTTGTAATCCCTAGATGGCGCTATCCCAAGGGCTACTAACCCTGCCTGCTTGGCTAGTAGCAGGTTAAGGGGCCTGAGTTCTGAAACAGGTGCCTCTACCCAGAGATCAGGGTTGGTAGTGGTCAAGCTAACGTGGGCACAGCCCTCCGGGACACTGTAACCCCCCTCTTTCCCCTCTAGTGGCCTGAACACTGTACAATAATCACTTTCACAATACCCCTGGTACACCACACAAGTACCCACACTGTTTGCACTTACCGCCAGGGCTGATTCCTCTGGCTTGACCCTGGGGACCCTGTAAAACAAGGTTGTGCACAGCAAATAGCAACAGTAGAGTACTTTGAGCACAAACTGGAACCACAGTCAGATTACATGCAGAAAAAGATCTGATTTATTCAGGGGACTTGAACGAGGGAGGGGCAAAATCAGGTTAATTAGCTTAAAGGTTATATCAATCAAGCAGTTATGCATGCATTTTGAGTCCCCCACACAGTCCACCTCTGGGTACCCAGGTGGAGAAGAGATGGGCTAGCCAGGACCGTTGCCCACGGTTGCAGCTGGTTGGGGCCCTGTGATGGAAAACACAACATGCACAGTACACAATATTTGTAATCCAGAGCCAGAGGGCTCAGTTCATAAAGGAAACAAAACAACAAGACAATCAGATGACACACTCAGATTAAGCTGTTGTTGCTGCGAGCCACCCTGGTATTTACTCACGATACCCAAGACTGGACACAGGCTGGACGAAAATCGAGACTGCAGGTGGTTGATCTGGAATGCCAGCTGAAGCAGGGCCCACATGAGTCACAGAGGCCTCGTTCCTGTTCAAGCGTGGAGCAGGGGACTGATCCCCAGGCAGGTCTCTCGTCGATGGCTTCTCTGTGCAGTGGGTATTCTGGCTGGGCCAGTCTGGCAAGGCCCAGACTGCATGGAGACAAATTTGGATGCAGTCCATTTTGGGCTGGATACAGCTTCCAGCAAGCAGAACACAAGTCACACAGTGGGGGACTAACTCACGACCCACCAGCAGCTCATAGCACATTTACATGTAAGGGAATTCTACTGTACCAGGCAAAGCGCTCCCCAGTCACAATCGCAAAGTCTCTGCACACACCGGGAGCTTAGCGGTAGCTGAAACTCCTGACAGGCCGATCACCTTCAGCAAAATCTTCGGTCTTCTTTAGGTTGGGTCTGGCCCATTTCAGTAGCTTACTTTAGTCACACAAACTTGGATTTAGTCCAAAATAATTCTCTTCTCCCCCTCTCAGGAGCAGCACACCGACATGCAGGCCAAAAACGTAGCCTTTTCAGAGTTCTCCCATGAGAATCCATTCAGGATTGCTGCTCAGAATCACTTCAGCTCCTTCTTGTTAGGCTTCCAGCTTAGATCTAACTGAAAACTGCAAGCAGCCTGGGACTTCCCCAAGATCCAAAAGATTTGGTTGGCTGATTTGGCTGTCAGTCAAAGCAAGAGTTCCCCCTTCAGTTGCAAAGAAGGTGCAAAAAGCTCAAACCACAGTTCCCACAGATTTTGAATTCAGATAGCTCCTGTAGTCCGGCTACATTTTACGTCCCACCAGAACTGATTGGTCCAATTTGCAGTCCAGGACCAAGATAGTGGAGACAAACAAAACAGTCCTTGCTACAAAGAAAGCAGGTTAGACAAACTACATTATCATTATCACTCTAAATAATTTTCAGTAAATAGTTACATCTTTCAGCAGAGCTCCCTCTCAGATTACTTAAGCTGCAATCAGGCAGTTCTTAAAGAGACAGTACACAGAGGCTATACAGGCTCTGGTAATCACATTTAAACTGCTAAAACGCAGGACACCACCCTGGCAGTGAGCATTTAGGCAAGCTCAAGAAAGACTTTTTGGGAACCCCCATTTGTAGTGGGGTTACATCTTCTTTTCTGAAACTATTTAAATTGGTGCAAGCACTATCTGTAGTCCTCTGGGAAATCTGCATCAAAACAATTGCAAATGTAAGAACTGGTGCCTCATTTACCACATTGATTATCAGTGTGATCAAACACCATAATAACCAGATATGATGTCATACCCAGTTATTACAGCATTTGGAGTGCACCTACATCACTTTCCCTGTTGGGAAACATGATTTTTGTGCTCATGTCCCTGCACCAGTTATTATAAAAAATAAAACATAAATGACTGTGTGCTTATGAAGTTTTTTTAAACAGCCTGGGCATGTGATAAACACATAAACCTCTCAAGCTTCGTCCTTGAGCTTTACTAGTCATCACACACCTTGAGTGTGTAAATAAACTTCATAACACACAGTTGCCTAAGTGTTATTCTCTATTTAAAGCAGCACTACTAGATAATCAGGAAGTGATCAGCAAAATTCTGGTTTTTTGGCTGGAAGCATGTAGCCATAGTTTCGGTTTCCATATCTGTAAATATTTTTTCTAGCAATCTTTAGTTTTTTAGATATTTAAAATTTATTTCCATTGTGGTAGATCCACAGTAAATATGGCTGCTGTCTAATTTGCAGCTGAGCTCCCACCCCCTTACGTCGCATCATGTCTTTTGTTTACTTCCGTGGGGCCCTGAGCCGCACATTCCCACTGTTTCTGTGTAGTACTGCAAGTCATACGTATGCTTAGTTGGTAGCAGAGGGTTCCAGTTCAACATGGTGGGTAGGAGAAATGCGAACAAAAACAAAGAAAAAGGGAGCACATTACGAGGTGATAATACAGCGAAAACAAGAAAGATTACCAAGTAAGTGCTCAACAGAGCATAGGAAACAAACTGTTGCAAAATATCAAATTCTTTTTATCTAATACTGATGCTTTAACTTGAAACCTGCAAATTCAGAGAAGTTAATGACTTGTAGAAGTACAGGAACAGTTATATTCTTAAATAAAACGAGGGTATCATCCAAATATATGCTTACTTTACTTTCTTCTTGTTGAAGTTGGCTTCCTTGAATGTTGGTATTATGACTGACTGTTTGAAGCAGTGGTTCTAAACATAAAATGAATATAGTTGGTGAAGGGGGACAGCCTTGCTTGACACCATTAAGCATATCACTTTAGACAGTAAGTTTATTATTCAGTAAACACATATTCAGTGGTTTATGATATAAACTGGCTTGACCAACACCTCGACTTTTCTGAACACGTAGATGCTATCCACAGGAAGCTGCACCCCAAACTGGATGCCCTGTACAGGAACTGTGGGTGTATTACATTGCTGCCGGCAGTGCACTTGTACAGAAAATGATCCTCCCATTTTTCAACTACGGGGATGTACTCTACAGTGCCGCTCCCAAAACTTCCCTTACCAGACTGGACATTCTTTTCCATTCTTTCTGCCGCTTTGCTCTCTACTGCCCTCCACGCACCCACCACTGTGACCTCTACCAATCTCTCTCTCCCTCCTTCCTCTCTTTTGAGGACAGACACCATGCCCACTGCGCCAACTTCCTACCTAAATTCTGGTTCTACTCTCCCCCCCACACCTCTCCTCTTCTCTCTCTCTCTCTCTCAAGCCTCCTTCCTCCCACTCCCATAGAAACCTCGACTCTTGTATCCTGACTGTCCCAACCAGGTCTATCTCTACAGGTCAGACAGCCTTCTTCTACCGCTTCCCCAAACTATTGAATTCCCTTGCCCCACCCATCCATCATGCCTCCTCCCCCCGTCCCCTGTGTCATCTCCTACTGCCTCCTCTCCTCCCACCTAAGTGACCTATTCTCTCCTTCCTGCAATTGCAATAAATTTCCTTCCCCCCCCTCCTCATTGCCGCTCCCCCTCCTTACTGTTCACTGGCCATTTTCCACAATTTCTTACTCTAGTAGTTATTACCCTAGTCTCATTCCCTTACCAATGAGCATCTGTGGGCCTGGTCCCCTGGCCCCCCCATACCCACAATCTATTCAGTGCTGTATAATACACTAATCTCAATCCTTAATTGTACCGCTGTTCTCATACCAGTGTTAACACTTATTCTCTGTATAATGCTGTATCCTGACCATGCTTGTAAATGACTATAAGCTGTAAATTCCTGTTTTTTTTTCACACTTGTATATGACCGCTATTCATTCTTATTCCTGTATTTTTTGCTGTCCCCCCTCCCCCAGGATGCATTTGGAAATGAGCAACACTGCTCAGTATGCCTTTCCTGGTGAAACTTTTCTTCCCTGCTAAAAGCCATGTTGTTCAGAGTCAGTGGTGTTTAACACAGGTGTGATGACATCTTTAATCAAGCTTTTGAAAATTTTACAAACTGGAGAAGTGAGACTAATACGTCTGTAGTTTTCCCAGTTAGATCTTGACACATTTTTATGCAGTGGTATTACATACGCAGTTTTCCATTCTGGTGGAATGTAATTGTTGGATAAACAACCCCAGCAGCTACTAGATAAAGTAAATGCCCACTAATATTATCAGGACCAATAACCTTTTTATCATAATGTGTGTAGTCTCAGAGCATAGGATTATAGATTCTTCATTGATCAACCAGTACATGTTGTTCCTAGAAATTTTTAAGATTCTAGAAATTATTTTATTATTACCTGAAACTGAGGAGGTTTTATCTAATGATGGATCTAATAATGTGTTATTTATTTGTTTGTTTGTTTTTGATAACCTGGTAGGTGCACCAGACATAGTAAATGCCTATTTTCAGACCTATTTTCAGGCTTGACCTGGGAGAGTACAAAACAGGTACAGCCAGTACAGAGAATGAACAGTACAAGAAAAATACTGGATACATAATCAGTACATCATGGAATAAAACAGAAACATTGTAGGCAGTAAAACACATCAGTAGAGTACGGTACACTTATTTATTTATTTATTTATTTAAAAGTTGGTAACCGGGAAAGGCACCGTGAGCAGAAGCTCATTTTCAGGTGCAACCTGGAGGAGGGGGTACAGAGGAATAAAATACAGCATTGATAATATAGCATTGCTAGCAAAGTTGTTACAAAAAGTAGGAATTTTATATAATAAAAAGAATGCTTAATACATTGAGGAAATATCCTGTCTATACAAAACAAATTTACATTGATTATATACAATGAATTATATACAACGAATTGTGGCAAGCAGAGAGGGGAACAACAAAGCAGAGGTAAGTGAGTACTAGGAAGGGGAACAGATACAGGAAGTAGCAGGGGTTGGGTTGAGTAGGCGCTTGAGGGAAGGGAAGGTGGGAGAAAGACGGATTTGGAGGGGAACACTGTTCCAGAGGAAAAGAAGTCTAACGAAGAAGGAAGTTTTCCAGCTGATGTGTGTACACATGGGAGAGAAAAGGTGTGGGCGCAGTTTGACCTCAAGTTGTAAGGTGAAGGGTTAGCTGGATTAAGTAAGAAAGCGAAGTAGGGCGAAAGGGTTCCAAACCAGTATTTAGCAATGAAGGTGGAACAATGTGAGAAGAGTCTCTGAGTGAGGGATTGGAGGGAAAGGGAGGAGTAGAGGTTGCAGTGGTGTGTTAAGGATGGGGAGTTAGAGGCGAACATACAGAAGGCATGAAACAGGACATCAGGTTTGGCAAGAGAAGTGGCTGGGGCAGCACTGTAAACTACGTCCCCATAGTCAAAAACTGGGAGGAGTCACTTAACCACGAGATCATGTCTTATAGGGAGGGGGAGAGACTGGCTTTATGGTGATAAAGTAGCCCATGTTTGGGACACAGTTTGGAGTGTAGAGCACTAAAGTGGGAAGAGAAGTCGAGGGAGGGATCAAGCCAGACCCCTAGGTACTTGTAGTTGGGGACATTGTCTAGAGGGGTGTTTGCAGCAGAGAAGAAAACTGTGTGGGGAGCCTAGCGAGATTCTGTTTAGATCCAAAGGACATGGCTATGTTTTTTTTATGTTTAGTTTTAGGCAGTTGGCATGGAACCAGGCTGTGACCGCTGTGAGATCAATTTGAAGGCGGGATTGGATGGCTTGGATAGATGGGCCGGACAGAAAAAGTCATCCGCATACATGTGAATATTGACATGGGTGCAGACTGAGGGGAGATCGTTGAAAAAGAATGAGAAAAGAACAGGCCCAAGAATAGATCCCTGAGGCACACCTGCAGGGATGGGGAATGAGGTGGATAGGACATTGTTGATAGATACCAACTGGGAATGGCCAGTAAGGTAGGAACTGAAGCAGGACACTGAGGCAGGGGAAAGGCCAGCAAGGCATAGTTTATTTAGTAAAAGAGGATGGGAAACAGAGTTAAAGGCCTTGGCCAGGTCAATGAAGATAGCCGAGGTGATCTGGCCAGGGTCCATAGCAGAATGAATGACTTCAGTAAAGTGTAAGAGGGAGGAGGTGGTAGAGTGAAATTTCCTAAAGCCTGATTGGAATGGGAGAGGGTGTTGGAAGCAAGAAGGAATTCACTGAGCCTTGAGAGAATGAGGAACTCTTGGACTTTGGTGAGAGAGGGGAGAAGGGAAATGGAGCAGTAATTTCCAGGGACAGTGGGGTCGCCACCTTTGAAGAGGTGAAGGACTGTGGCAGACTTCCAAGCCGTAGGGACAGTAGCAGTGGAGAGTGAAAGACTTAAAATGAAGGTTAAAGTGGTAACAATAGAGGAGGCCAAGATTTTGAGGAGCCGGGGATGCAGGCCATTGGGACTTGTCTTAGAAGGCTTAAGTGAAGCTAGAGCTCTTAGAACTTCTGATGGTGAAATAGGCGATAGTTGAAGACCAGAAGTCTGTGAGGGGGTTTGTGGGGTGCAGGGTGGAGAGGCGGAGTCTCCTGGGGAGCAGCACAGGATGTAAAGAACTTATTTATGGCCTCAGCAACAAGGGAGGAGTCAGAGATTAGTGAGTCTGACACATGAATAGAGGGAGGAGGGGATTCAGCGGGGGGAGGGGTGCAGAAGCAGGCGTAAATCTTGCCAGGAGGAAGGGGTACTATTTGAGGGGTGTAAGCATGCCTTAAAGAAGTCAGATCTGGCATGGTGGATACTGTTAGTGCAACTGTTGTGGAGGGCGTGAAAGCCTTATAGGGAGGCCTGGTTGCCTGAGGATTTAAAATGGCGCCAATCAAGATCATGCTGTCTGTACATGGCCAAAATATCAGGGGTGATCCAGGGATGATGGTTACATTTTACTCATATAGTTTTAAGTGGGGCTTGGGCATCCCAGACTTTTAAGATGATGGATGTGAAGTGAACAAGGGCTATATCGACTGAGAGGGAGGAGAGAACAGGAGATCAGTTTGACCAAGCCAGGTCATGAAGTAGTTTATTCATGTCAAGGTATTTGAGGTGGATGGTACTGGATATATTTTGGGGGGAAGGGGAGGGCAAGACTTCCTAATGGAAAAGGTTGGGCAGTGGTCGCTGAGTGCATTGGGTAAGATACCAGCACAGCAGATACGGTGGGGGTGGGTTGAGAGCACCCAGTCCAGAAGAGAATGAGAATTAGGATTAGGATAGGTGGGCTCTTTGATCAACTGGGTGAGGTATAAAGCTTTGATATGGTGACATGAATTAAGTGACAACTTGGGATGAGAGCCAGTCGAGATTAAAGTCACCAAGAAGGATAAGTTCACCTGCCGATGCAAGTGTAGAAACTGCAGAGATGCAGGAGATAATGGATGAGGGTGGAAGTTTCAGGGAGGCATATAAAACCCATACAAAAAGGGTTGTGGAAGTTGGCAAAGCTAGATTTGCTAAGAGGAGTTCATGGGAGCTGAGGATTGCTTCACGGTGGGAGATAGTGCACCTTAAGGAGCAGCGGGAGTAGACAGCCAGCCCACCTCCGCGTTTTCCATGGTCTTGCCGATAGAGGTTAAAGTCAGGGAGGGCAAGATGGGAGGCAGGGATATGGGAGGACAACCATATTTCAGTTACGCAGAGTATGTCAGGGGAGTACTAGGTGACGGCCCACTTTTAGTTAGTCCCGGTTGGGAGTAGGTATCGTTGATGTGGAAATCAAAGCCTTTGGGGAGGGTCTGTGGGGGTTGGTAGAGCTAGCAGGGCAAGGATTTGCCTCGATGTCCCATGCAAGGAGAAGGAGAAGGACTAAAAGGTGTAGGTGAGGGGCATGACTCATGACTCATATACTTGGTTCAGTAAACTTGGAGAGAAGTATTAGATAAACATTGGGATAAGTATTAAAAAGCAGTAACATTCAGTATAATACACCATAAGCAAGATTTGGCCAGCTTCCATTTCTACCAGGCCTTTGGTTATTTTAGACAAAAATTCATCACATCTGTTGAAGGGTGCATATATAGATCCAATTGTAAAACAGACAATTGTTAATACTATATTTAATTAACAATATTCGGCCTTTCCCATTTAACCATTTCCTAATAAATTTAATTTTAAGGTTTTTCTAAATGAAGATTGCCGTTCCTATACTTTTCTTTGCCCCATCTGAGAAATATGCCAGTGAAACCCAAATCCTTTTCAGTTTTGTGGACTCAGTTGGGTCGAAATGAATCTCCTGCAGACCAAATGATGGCAGCTTTGATCTTATTAAAGCAAGTTAAAACCCTGGATCTTTTTAGTCCCTCTATTCCTACAAAGTTCTCACTTACTATCATGTCCCCTACTCTATCCCTCACCCTATTCCTACAAATTCACTTACTATTCTGTCACCCACTATATCTCTCCTTGTAACCCCCTTTCTCACCTAATCCATTTGCGGGGTGTGCATCCCAGAGGGGTGAAGGCCCATTTCTACTATCTAATCGCTCCTACTCTCCCCTTCTATTTCCTACAAGTTCTCAAGAACTACCCAAATTTGAAATATCCCAATTATTCTACATACAATATGTGCATATGTTTTGTATGTAAGTATTAGTTAAGATACATACATATGTGTGTGTGTGTGTGTGTGTGTGTGTGTGTGTGTGTGTGTGTGTGTATATATATATGACAAAGAACCTCTATGTGCAAGCACTGAGGCAATGGTTACCCCAAAGGGCATTTGGCTGGGAAGCCAAGTTTCAAAGAAATACAAAATCACACATGCCCCCACAATGCAAAGCATCATGGGCTACACATGCAAATCACCACAGAATATTATGCTGCTTCAACTTTAAGCAGAAATGCATGGTGCCGAAAGGCCTCTCACACAGTTTGCAAAGGGTGCCAACAGAAGACATAGACACGTGTTTCGTGCTACCAGGACTCATCAGATTAGGACTCCAAATTATTTAGCCCAGAACTGGAATGAGATGCAATCAGGCAATTTTGGGGGGGAAATTATGCTTTATTCCCCCTACTGCTTGCTGACCCCGACCCTTCAGGGCATCCAAGGGGTCATCCTCCTTCCGCCTGCTCACCAGTACCTATCTCCCAGTCTCCCATGTAGCTTCGACTTACCCTTCAAGCGGGGATGAGGTGGGGTCCAAACTCCATAATCCTTCATTTCATCGGGCCTGGAGGTGGCCAGTGGGCAGGGGCAAATTGGAAGCATGCCTTGGGAAGCCTGTCATCCCAAAGGCGGCAGGTGTTTTTCCTGTTTTCTTCCTCTGATGTAATGTAAGCCCCTGATGTCAAGGCATTACACGCCTACGTCCACTGTGCATCTGGGCTGCCCGTCCCCTTCCAGTTGGGACTTGCAGTCCCCGAGCCTCCTCCTGGAGTCACACAAGTGTGGTGGGCATCGGCCCTTCCACCCCACCCCCCCTGGAGACAGCGAGCTGTCATAGGATGCTCAAGCTGTTCTCCCCCAGCCGGCCCTCCAGTGTCCTGAGTCCACTCCCTAACCTGGGTCGCTGGCGTACGCAATCTGGCAATTTTATTTAAATCCAGAAAACTCAAGCTGGCACACACAGAGACTCCATGGAGGGTGCTCATTTACATTTGTTATAGTTCCCAAATTTCTATGGCTTAATGCCATGGCACAGTCTCTTGGGGGACTGGGATTTAAACCTGGGCCCTACTCTCTCATCTCTCTCCTTAATAATAATAATAATAATTTTATTTAATATAGCACCTTTCCAAGTATCAAAGCACTTCACAAATACAAACACACTCAATTAAACAATAAATAAGCATAAAATCATAGAAAATCAGGAAATGCTTTTTCCCTTAAAAAGGTCTTCATTGCCTGCTTAAAACTCCCCACAGTCCTGCACTCCCATAGCTGGCGAGGTAGAGAATTCCAAAGGGATGGGGCAACGAACATAAAAGCCTGTGCCCCAGACAACTTCAGTCTAACCCTCGGAATCTCCAGCAACCCCATATCAGCCGAGTGGAGTTGTCACATAGGGGTGTAAGAAATCAGAAGTTCTTTCAAGTAGTCAGGACCCAGTCTGTGTAGGGCCTTGTAGGTTAACAAACCTACCTTAAAGGTGATCCATCACTGAACTGGCAGCCAGTGCAGATCGCGCAGCACTGGGGTTATATGAGCTCTCCTTGATCCCCCAGTCAATAAACGTGCCGCCGCGTTCTGCACTAGCTGCAAGCGGCAGATATCAACCCTGGAAAGCCCTAGGTACAGGTAGTTACAGCTCAAGGTGCGAGGTCACAAAGGCGTGGACCAGAGCATGCAAGTCGCTGGACAGACCAAGGTGCTTGATCCTGGCAATGTTCCTAAGGTGGTAAAAGGCTAACTTGATGACTGCAAACACCTGATGACAAAGGGTCAGACCATCATCAAGTATCACTCCCAGGTCACGCACCCATTCAGAGGTAAGGATCTGCTCACCACCCAGAAATAAACCAGATGGCAAATCAGTCCCCAATCCCTCTATCCTGCGATCAGGGTCCACCACCAAAGCCAAAGAGGCTCAGTTTCTCCTTGGGATATCTTCCCTGTCCCCAATCTGGTTGCAGCTTCACAGATCCCCACCAGTGGAAGCAGCTCCACATCTCTCTGACCATTTTAAAGCTCTCCTCAAAAAGGAGGGGGGGGGGTGTCAGCTGTTATACAGGCACAGTCCTTTCTTCTGTGGCTCCTGCTCCTGCTGATCCATGGACAGGGTTCACACAGGGCAGGGCCAACTCTTCCCTGAGGCACCAGCGGTCCCCTTCCCTAGACAGCAACTCCTACCTTGAGTGGACACAGAAAGCACAGGGGTCTTATCTGCCACTTAACCTCACCAGAGACGTCACTGCCACCTCTGTACTTCGGGCCCTCCTTGGCAGCCACCCTTCTATGACAGGAATTTGCAGCCTATCAAGCTCCTTTCGACCTCCTATTGTTGCTGCTCTCTCTGGATCTCTCTGCTGGCATGTGGGTGCCCTTGCTGCTACTTTGGGACCGGGGGACTATCTCCCCCCTGGCCCCGGGCCTCTCCAGCCCTGACTGGAGACCTTCCGTTCAGGCCGTGGAGCAGGCATGCCCGTTTCTCTCAACGACTCTCCAAGACTCCCCTAATGGCTTCTCCCCATGCCGGTTGGTGCTTCAAACTCCCCTGCACACTGCCTAGGCCACGCCCATGGCCCTGCAGCGTGCACACCTCCCAATGCCAGCAGAGCATCTATCTGGTAACCCCCCAAATTGGCATGGGGTTACATATATATGAACAATCAACATTAATGTGTGTTTATCTATATGAATATTTGTATATAAATTATATATGTTGGCAAGTGCTGCTTGCATAACCCACAAAATATCTAGTAAGCTTAAACGGTGGGGGACATTGCAGTTACAGTGGCAGCTGCAACAGACATCGATGGACCATTTTCTTTTTTACAGGCTATGCAGTGTATAAAAAATTAATTAATTAAAATATGGGAGACGTTATTTATTTCAGTGGACACTGGGATATTGGGCACCCCAGTGTGAGGTGGGCTCTCCAGTGCTGCATAAATAAAATGGGGGAGAGGCAGTTACGGTGGTGGTAGAAACAGACATCGATGGACTGTTTTCTTTTCTGTAGGGTTTTAAAAACAAACTTCGTGGTGGTGGGGGGAAGGGGACATCTGCTGATGGAGAAGGGAGAGAGAGCGTGGAAGAAGAAGCACAGTGGAAAGCCATGCAAATGTAACCCCCCTACAAATGGGAGTCCAGAAAAGTGTTCCTTGAGCTTGCCCAAATGCTCACTGCCAGGCTGGTGTCCTGTATTTTAGCAGTTTAAACGTTATCACCAGACAGTGCCTGTGTAGCCTCTGTGTACTGTCTCTTTAAGAGCTGCCTAGACTGCAGTTATAATTAATCTGGGAGGGGGCTGAGTGTTTCTATGCTCGAGTCCCGCCCGGACTGCCAAATAATTGCTCCATTCTGCCATCACTATTTGTGCAGTGGGGGCTCTGTTAGAAGATGTAACTGTTTGCTGATCATTTATTAGAATAGTAATAATATTGCAGTTTGTCTAACCTGCCTTTTTTGCAGCATGGACATTTCTGTTTGTCTCCACCATTTTGGTCCTGGACTGCTGAAATGGGCCAATCAGTACCTTTGGGGACTCTAAAATGGAGCCTGTCCCCAGGGGCTTTGTGGGAGCAAAATTTTGTAGAAATTGTAGTTTTGGGCTTTTGGCGCCTAAATGAACCTGGAGGGGGAGCCCTTGTTGTGACTGACAGAGGAATCAGCCAGCCAAACCCTTTGGATCCTGGAGAAAGTCACAGACTGCTTGCAGTTTCAGTTCAGATCTGAGTTGGGAAGTGAAGGAGTAACAGCTCGAGATAGTCAGCAGCAGACCTGCGTAGTTTTACGCGGGAGAACTGTGGAAAGGCCTGAGTCTGGCCTGCATGCCTGCTTGCTGTCCCTGAGAGGGAAGCTGTGCCTTTTTTTGGACTGAATCCAAATTTGGAGCGTGAGTTAAGCCACTGAATTGTGACTAGGCTCCTACCTGAAGAAGACCAAAGATTTGCTGAATGCGATCGGCCTGTCAGAATTTCCCACCACCTCTGAACTCCCGGATTGTGCAGAGACTCCGTAATTAGAAACATAGAAACATAGACTTTGACGGCAGATAAGGACCGCTAGGCCCATCTAGTCTGCCCATTTCCCTACCTACAGGATAGGTCGCAGATCCTAGTTAACCAACAGCCTATTTCTTCCTTCCCCCCACAAGAATTGCCTTATGTCTGTCCCATGCATTCCTGAATTCTCCCACAGTTTTAGACCCCACAACCTCCTCAGAAAGGCTGTTCCATGCATCCACTACCTCTCTGTGAAATAATACTTCCTCACATTGCCCCTGAACCGCCCTCCTTCTATCTTTAAATTGTGTCCCCTTGTTCTTGCAAGTCTCTTTTTCTGAAAATGCTACCCTCTTGGACTTTGTTGATTCCACTGAGGTACTTAAAAGTTTCTATCATGTCCCCTCTCCCTTCTTTCCTCAAGGGTATACATATTAAGCTCCTTTAGTCTCTCCTCATACGGCTTCTCTTGCAGACCCTGCACCATTTTAGTTGCCCTCCTCTGGACTGCCTCTATCCTGTCTATGTCCTTGCAGAGATGGGGTCACCAGAACTGGACACAGTACTCCAGATGGGGTCTCACCAACTGTCTGTACAGAGGGATAACAACTTCCTGTTTTCTGCTGGTGATGCCTCTCCCTATACATCCCAGTATACCCCCAGTCCTCCCTACTGCCTTCTCACATTGCTTGCTAACCTTAAGGTCATCTGATATGGGGGTCTGTACACAACCCCTGTGCGGATTGTGGTGCCCTTTCCAGTCTCCAAGGTGACCCACAGTGCCTCCTCTCCTCCCTGTTTACTCTTTTATTCAGTTGCTCTTATCCCTTCCTTTACATAGAGAGCTACTCCTCCCCCTCTTCTCCCCTGCCTGTCTCTCCTGTAGGTTATGTACCCTGGTATGTTAACATCTCAGTCATGGTTCTCTGTGTACCATGTTTCTGTGACTGCTACAATATCCAGGCATCCCTCTTCCATTAAGGCCATCAGCTCAGGAAGCTTGTTGCCCAGACTACGGGCATTGGTACTCATTACCCTCCATTTCCTGATGGCCTTACTCCCTTTTGCCCCATCCCTGTCCTTCTTGCCTTTGTCACTTTCTTCATTTACCCCTGCCCTTCTCCCTATCGACACCTCTATGTTGGTGTTTGTCGCACTTACTACCATGATTATTTGGGGGCCTAGGATTTTCCTGCTCCTTTCCAGTGCCTCCCCCCTTGGCTAGTTTAAAAGCTTGCCAATGAAGCATTTAAACCTATCACCTAGGATCCTGGTTCCCCTCTCGGACAGATGCAGCCCATCATGCCAGTATAGGCTTGCATCACTCCAGGTGGAACCCCAGTCCCCAATGAAGCAAATCCCTGAGCTCCACACCAGTTTTCAACCACTGATTGAATCCCATGGTGCGGAACACCCTAGCCTCTCCTATGCCATAGATGGGTAGCACCTCCGAGAAGGTTACCGTGTGTGCTACTTGACTAAGGCCCCTCCCCAATTCCACAAACTCTTCCTGCACTTCTCTAATCCCTTTCTTAGCCAGGTCATTTGTCCCTAGGTGGACAATGACATCCAGCTCCCTCCCCTGTGCAGCTGCTCCGGCAATCCTGAGGATTCGCTTCCTGTCCCTCCAAGCCACGGCGCCAGGCAGGCACCTTACCTCCCTCTCCCCTTCCTCCCCAGTTCTACCTTCCTAACAATGGAGTCCCCCACCAGGAGTTGTTTCCTTCCCCTGCAGGGTCCCCTGCCACCCTCCTGTGGGTCTCCTTTGTGGAGGTTCCCAGCATCCTCCTTGGTCTCCACTGTGGGTGCCTCCATGGAGGAACCACACTTTGCCAGAATGGCATAGGATTGTGGAGGGTACAATGGGAGGGATGCGCCTCTGTTCCACCACTCTCACCCTCCCTGAGCCCACTGTGGTCCAACCGCTCCTTTTTCTTGGCAACCTCTGAGCCAACGGCAGTGGCACTGGTGGTCCCTGGATGGAAGAGGAGGTTCCACAAATCCTGGCCAACCGAGCCTGGAGATGAGCAACCTCCTCCCTCAGCCCAGAGAGGTGCCTGCAGATGGGACAACACCGCATCCTCCAGAACATCTCCCGGAAGACTGCTGCTCCACAGCCACTACACTGCACCACTCCAATCATGTCTTATTTCTGGCCCCTTAACTGTTTGCAATCCTTACTCTTTCCTCTGTTTTTTTTTTCTCTCTCTCCTTTCTTTCTGCCTGTGTGCCCTTTAAGCTCCTGATTGTCCTGTTCTGAGACAAGAATATCCTATATTTCGCAGTAGACTACTTACTTGCTCAGAGGCAGACCTCCAGCAGCTAGAGGGGGCTGGAGAGCTACTCTTGCCCTTCTAGGATGGTGGGTCCTTGGTGGTTCTGTGGTCACTAACTTCCTGCCCCTAAACAGGAAGTTACTGTTGTCAGTCAAATTCTGTGCCTATAAAAATAGAACTAGCTTTGGGTGGAGGGGAGGGAAGGAGCGCAATATAGTCCCAGCAGAGAAGTTCAGTCACACAGCAGTCCTTTCTCCTGGTGTCTTCTGCCAAGCTATTAGCAGAAACTTTCTAAGGCAGTCTTTAAATGTAGCTTCCTTCTAGCTAAGCCACTCCCCCTACTTACCAGATCTTTCTACAAGTAATTTGAACCTCACAGCAGTTAAGTCCTTTCAGTCACCTGAGATTTACACCTAGATAACTCATCAGATACCCATTCAGTTCAGTTAACCCAAACACACACTTTTTTTTTTGTATGTTAGTTAGTTTTTTTACCCTAAATTAAAAGTCAAATACAAAAGTTCTTCTACTTTAGTCCCAGAAGATAAGTTCAGCCACACAGCAGTCCTTTCTCCTGGTGTCTTCTGCCAAGCTATTGCGACTGGAGAGCCATTTGCCTGGTACAGTGGAATTTCCTTACATGTGAATGTGCTCTGTGCTGATAGTGGGTCATGATTTCGTTCCCCACTGTGTGTCTGAACTGTGTTTTGCTTGCTGGAGGCTGCATCCAGCTCCACAGACTGAAAACCGTATTCATCTCCATTTGGCCAGGGCTTTGCCACACTGGCCCAGCCAGAATATCCACTACACAGAGAAAGTCATCAATGAGAGACCTGTCTGGGGATCAGCCCCATTCTCAATGCCTTGAACAGGAATGATGCCTCAGTGATTCATGTGGGCCCTGCTTCTCCTGGAACTCCAGCTCAACAACCTGCAGTCTCCATTTCATCCTGGCTGTGTCCAGTATTGAGTATCGTGAGTAAACATTAGGGTAGCTCCCTGCAGCTACAGCTAAATCTAAATTGTCATCTTCTGATTGTCTTGTTGCCTTTTCTTCCATGAACTGAGCCCTCCGGCCCCGGATTACAAATAGTGTGTGTTGTGCATGTTGCATTCTTCCATCACAGGGCCCCAACCAGCTGCGACGCCAGCCTACCCCGGGCAACGTTCCTAGCTAGCCCACCATTTTCCTACCTGGGTACCCAGAGTGTGTGACTGTGTAGGGACTCTGAAGTGCATTCATGACTATTTGATTGCCATAGCCTTTAAACAAATTAACCTGATTACACCCCTTCCTTGTTCAAGTCCCCTGAATAAATCAGATCTAACTCTGTTTGCATTTAAACTCACTGTGGTTCCAGTTTGTGCCAAAAGCACTGTACTGTTGCTATTTGCTGTGCATAACCTTGTTTTACGGGGGTCCCCAGGGATGAGCTAGAGGAAACAGCCCTGGTGGTAAGTGCAAACAGTGTGGGTAATTGCCTGGTGAATAAGGGTCACTGTGAAAGTGATTATTGTGTATTGTTCAGGCCACTAGAAGGGAAAAAGGGGGGTTACAGTGTCCTGGAGGGCTGTGCCCAGGTTAGCGTGACCACTAACAACCCTGACCTCCAGGTGGAGGCACCCGTTTCAGTACCCAGGCCCCTTAACCTGCTACTAGCCAAACAGGCAGGGGTAGTAGCCCTTGGGATAGCACCACCTAGGGGTTACACAAATCAAATTACTGAAGCCCTTTCTGACTGGAGTGGGTCAGGACTCTGAAATACAGAACATTTCTGCCCACCAGGTAGAGAGTGCTATCAGAACCACAGCACGTGGTCATTGATGTACACTGCTGAGCCCATTCTTTTGTGAACTGCAATGGGCTTGGCAGTGACACACCCCTCAGAAGTGCTCTCTCATAGTCACCCATAAAAAAACCAGACAATATATTTAAAAATGTATGTTTTAATCCTTTTTTAATATAAGTAAGCCATTGTATAATAGAAATAATGCAGTCCAGGGGTGTGTTTCATGTGGGATAATGTCACTTCTCAGATGTTGAACGCACTAAGCCTGCAGCCTCCTGCTTCAGCCACCCAAGGCATGATGTTATCCCAGCATGACACACATCCTTGTCATGCATTACTGCATATTATACAATGGCCTCATTTTTTTTAGAAAACTGATTGGCTACTGAGGGTCTTTACCTTTGGGTAAATCCCACAATAACCCATGGGTAAAGATCCAGTAGCCCCTTCATGAGAAAAGAAAGAGAAATCTATCTGTGCAGACAAAAAGCATTCCGACCCCCTGAAAAAAAACTTTCAAGCCGCCATATTTCATTACCCGGTAAAGTGCAGTACTGCAGAGCTAAATCCTGGCAGGCTCGTTCTCAGCTCCGACCATCCCAATTCAGCTACTCACATATTGTAAGACTCTGCTGAATGCTGAACTGGGCAAAGTCTTTCTTTACTAAATACGAGGGCTACAATTTACAGAAATGATGGCCGAAAAGTGGAGCCATGATGGTGGGAATGCACCTATAATGGCTCCACATTTCGGCCATCATTTTTGTAAATTGTAAAAAAAGGTTTTAATAAAGAAAGACTTTTTCCAGTTCAGCATTCAGCACAGACTTAAAATATATCAGTAGCTGAACTGGGATCATGTAGACCAAGAAGGATCCTCCACGTGACTTCAGCATTAGGACCGCAAACTGTGATGTTTCAGGAGAGTGAGCAGGAGCCTCTCGTGCCTTCCGCAAACTGCCACCGTAATCTTTCAGTCTGACTTCTTCAGTCTGCCAGTGTGGGTACTGTGCTTTATTTTTAGGAACTCTGCTTACAGACATGTTTAAAAAAATGTTTTTTTTCTTTACCTCCCAACCTGTTTTCCTCACTTAAACCTTTACTACCTCTGTGCTTCAAAACTGACATTTATCATGGGACAACCAACAGTCTGAACGCCACTCGAATCACGCTGTCTCCTACTGTTAAGCAGCTATTTGTTACTGGAAGACTGTTTGTATAAAAGAAAAAAACTCATAACTTTCAGGCTCTCCCTTAAAAAACAAACTGAACACCATATTACTGTGTGTGTGGGGGGAGCATATTATAGGCAGCACTGCTACTGCGCACACATATTATACCTTGCAACACAGCACTATTCTTATTCTGGCACAGCAATACATTAACACAAATAATTTAAAATAACCCCCCTCCCCAAACAAAATTATTTTTTGTCATTTTTTGTAACAAAAAAAAAACAGAGACATTGTATAATCGCAATAAACCACTCCAGGGTGTGGGTTATGCTGGGATTTATCCACTTCTGGTGCGTATTTGATCACTCGGCTCCACCTCATGACCAAACCACATCAGGTGTGGGTAAATCCTAGCACAACCCACACCCTGTCGTGGTTTATTGCTTAAATAAGACTCCAGCCATAATTCATTTGTATGCACAACTGCCACACTGCAGGGATCAACGTTTCCAGTAATGGGTTCAGTCAGACTTTACTGGTTACCAGAGCACGGGTGGGCACAACAGCTGGCAATAAGGGCATCAATACAAAGAGTGCATATTGTTCCTAGCTCTACACTACATGGGAAAGAACCAGGGCACTTTTTTTGTGTTTTGTTTTGTTTTTAAACAGAGTGCATGCCCCGGTATACACCCACAAAAGGAAGCAATGTTTAATAAACCTGACAGGTGCTTGGTGGAACAATTTCGAGGTGTTTTGCACAAGTGCATTTCTAGCATATTTATGATAGTTGAAAACAGCAGCAAAGCACCATGCAAGTATTTACTGTACTAGCAGGTTTTATGTAAACAAGGCAGTATTATACAGAACTACTTCATTTGCAGTACCCAAGTTTGACTCTGAAATAAATGCACTGTTGCAGTAACACCAAGATTACAATCGGCACAACCAGAAGAAATTACATACATTTTCAGAGGGACCCACATGAAACCCCTTTGATATGACTTGGCCACTTTATTATATGCACTACAGTAGTGCCGCGTAATCTTAAATTTGCTCGCCTTTATGCAATTTACAAGACTGAAAACATGCAGACAGGTACATTGCTCTAGATATGTGCAACCACGGTTTCAATGGGGGAGTAAACTTGCTCAACCCAATGTTATAAAGTGCCACATTTCCCCCTTACTTTACATAGTAAACCCATCCATTTTTTGTGGTTATCTCCTCCCAACCTGGGGACAGTTCATCCTCGCTGTCTGTGTCATTCAATCCTGTGTATTTCAGTGCAACCATTGTGCTGATTATTGTTTCTTTTTATGTTTGTATTAGCTGGGGTTTTGTGGCATCGGGCAGAATCCAAAGCTCAGAGATACCCTACACCTGCACTCAGCCCCTTGCAACTAGTGCCACACATTTACTGTTTATACTGAGCGATGCTCCCAGGATCAGCATGCCTGTCAAGTGACAACAAGAAGGGAGTTCTGCTAAATGCAGTTTATGTACCCCGTCAGGTATGCGGGGTGGTACCTAAAATGGGATGAGGGCAGTTATGGTGGTGGCAGAAACAGACATCAATGGACTTTTTTTTTTTTGCAGGGCTTTAAAAACAAACTTCATGGACAGCAGGGGGGACATGCTGACAGAGAAGGGAGAGAAAGTGAGGAAGAGCAGGCACAGCAGAAAGCCACTCAGCTGTTTGTAGACGCGGCTTCATGCAAATCAAAGGATCAGTGCTCTCTCCGATAGGAGCGACTCGATCCTTTAAAATACACAAAGTTTCTGCCTGCTAGGCAGAGAGTGATGACAGAACCACAGCACATAGTCATTGGTGTAGACTGCCAAGCCTATTCTTTTGTGAACTGTAATGGGATTGGCAGTGACACACCCCTCAGAAGTGCTCTCTCATAGCAAGATGTTCCCTGCGAGTGCGCAGTGAACATGAAAATGGAACACACTCAGCCTGATGTAGCCTTGATGGGGATATGCAGGGTGTTTGTTCCTGCAGTTTTCTTTAGCTGGTGTGTGGTATTGTCACAGGGCAAATAAACCCCTTCCCACTGCATGCTTGCGTGTGTGCTGTTTTTCTTTCTTCATTTTTACAGCTGTGGGTGGAACCTACAGTCGTTTTGCTTTCTCTGATCTTAAAATGGCCAATCATGGCAAATTCCATTGGACTTTCAGAAGTACTCTTCCGAAAGTCCAATGGAGATTGTAACACTCCACCTCGATTGGTTGCTACGGAGTAACAGTCGCACTATTTCGGCTGTTATTTCTGCATTTCAGGGCAAGAACTGTGCATGCCCACCTTGCATGCATGTGGAGTTCTGCTGGTGCTGCCATCTTGTGAGTGGCATATTGCTATTCACTGCAACTGCACATGAGCAATTGTGTCGCCACCACCATCTTGGAGATGGCACTCAGCGGCACTCACTCTCCGGAGCTCGCAAGCTCGGCACAGCCATGTTGGCTCTGGCTAGAATTTGTTACTATTTGCATTACTGGTTTCCCAAAGTGGCCTTATTTCTATTCCTGCTGAAGTATGTATACAGGGACCTGGAGACAAAGCATGTATTTGAGTCTGACAGAGTTTGCAAAGGCAGATGACTGGCTTGTATCATGTGGCAGAATGAAGCAGAAACTGGACTAAGACTGTGTGGAGAGTGTTGTTGAGAATGGCAGTGGGAGTGTCCGACAATAAAAAAAAAAAAAAACCTTAACATTTTGAAAACACTCTCTTCTGATCTGTGAAAACAGCAGTGGGTGGATAAGTGAGCAAGAGTGTGGATCAGAAGACACATTCAACAAAGAGCAATGTTTTATAATGTTTGCAGTTAGGGACAGGGAAATGTTATGGAAGGCATTATATCTGTGGCTTCCTCAACTCAGTAACAGCTCAAGGAAGCAGTTTTTCCAACTGTTAGGAGCAGGCCTTAGCCTGACTTCAGTATGGGTTAGGAGTATAAGTACCTAGAGGCTTCTTGGTGTTCAAACTCAGATGAGTGGTTGTATGGGGGCAGCAATAGCATTTGACAGATATAAGAAATACTGTTGCAGTAAGAAAAAATAATACATGAATAAGGGACATAAGACAGATTGAAAAAATGAAAAAATGTTTGGTGATGTTTCAGTATGTTGGTAATTAAAAGTTTTTTGTGTAACATTTTCTTTGTAGTGGCACATATGGGGCCTGATTTTCAGAGGGCCACTAGATTGGAGCATGGTGTGCTTATCCATGGCTGCAGCAAACTCTGGGTGCATCAGGGACCCTCTGCCCAATTTCATTACAATGGAGGTCCTGGCACCAAAGTCCCCAGAGTTATTGCAGTTGGAGTGTTGCAGCAAACATTTAGCACACAGGAGGGGTTTAACAGAAGGCCCTGTCAAGCCCCACTGCCCAGCGCAACTCTGGCCCAGACTCGCGATGTTGGGGAGGGAGCCTGCATTGTACACTGCAGATGGACTGGTGGGGGGACCAGTACTGGGCAGCATGGGCACAACAGAGTGTGTGAGGGTACACTGGGGCAGTCATGCCCTGGACTGTGCAACAGATCCACAGAGTGGGTAATGGTAAGTATGCTGGCACACACCAAATCCTGGACCCCTGATGCCACCAGCCCTGCCAGCTGTCCTGCATCATGCAACCTCCCCGACAGGGGGTGACAGTCCATGTCAGCGTGATATGAGGTGCTGTAGTTGGTGAGGGATGTATCCCAGGCAGCACCACCTTCCCCAATGCACAGCTCTCTGTGTGGTGCCATACTGCTACTACGGGTCACATAATAGTTACAGTAGGTGGGAAGTGTGACAGGGTTGAATAAGGCCCCGACCCATTTGTTATGCAGGGAGTGTTAAACACAAGGATCTATTCTAGCCTCTCCTTTTTTGTTTCTTGTCTGGTTGCACAACCAATTGTTCTTGTGAGACCCAGGAACCGAGCACTCTGACTGTTTCATGATATTCCACCTCTCGCTATCTCTCTACCTTCACTTGCTGTTTCTGTCTTTTTCCCCCTTGTGTATCTGTGCTTATAAAGATATGTGTGAGTCTTTGTGTGGAACTGGGATCCCTTGATTTGAAAATGTATATAGTCATACTGTTGAAATGACTGCAAAAAGCTATTTGGAATTTAGGGGGTTAACCTGAAATGCAGTTTGAGCTCCTCTCAGGCTTTTTTGCAGACTCTTTTTGCAGAGCTGTCAGCAAGAGGTCAGTTCTGGGACATCATGTTCTATATTATTACATCTGCAAAGAAACTGACAAGAACTATGATATATGTTATGAGAAACAGGATATCTCCTTAACAAGCTCACAATGAAGAAGTTAATTGTAAGGCAAAGACTTGTTATAAAAAGAGCAGCGATCTTTGCTGGGGAGAAAGATTGAAACTTGGAATTAGAGATACCTTCAGATGAAGGACTTTGTTTTCTCTGTTTATACTGCCTTTTTAAATAGTTATACCAAACAATCTTTATTTTTTTATTTTCCTGTTACTGATATTAATAAAATGCTACTTGTGAATTTTATAACTGTTCCTGGTTTTCCTATGCTTCCTCACCTGTGCCTCAGTGACAAGAAGGGTACCTCATGTCAGGTGTCATAATGAGGTATGGCAGATGGCATGTCACGGTGTTTGCATAATACAAGACAACTGGCAGGGCTGGCAGCATCAGGGGATCCAGGACAGTCTATGCCAGAATATGTCTAGTTACTCAGTCCATGGCTCTGTGGCTCTGTACAGGGTATGACTTCCCCAGTTCCACCAGTGTACCCTCCCACACCCTGCCACCCACTGCTGTCACCCCCCAACGGTCCATCTGCAGTGTACCACGTAGGCCCCCACCCACGTGGTACACTCCGGACCTGCAGTGCAAGAGCTGTTAGACCAGCTCATGGCTGATCTAACGTCAGCCCCAACTTGCAGCCATGGCGGGGCTTCCAAAATCCCAAATAAGGGGATGCTGCAGCCTTGTCGTGGCACAAGCCCCCTTCTGACCTGGCGCACCACCATGTCTGGCGCAAAAGTGGCACGGGGTGGTTTGACGCATGGCTTCCTGATTTTAATGCAGCCTGCATTAAAAAATTGGGATTTCTGCAACATATGGTGCAAGGTGCCACTTTTGCCAATTCTTTTTGCCGCAGGCACCTTGCGCCAAATTTTGCCATTTGAAAATCGGGCCCATGGTGTCTTGTATGAATTTTAAATTTTGAATTTGGCATAATAATTTCTACAGTTATGAGGCAGCTTGGCAAGGTCCTTGTACATACATGTGTACTGTATTGAAATAAAAACATGGGTGTCAGGCCGCCTTAGTGAATTAAAAGCAAGGATTCTTTTACCAATTTTCCAATATATTTTTGTGATGCTCTATTATGAACATTCATGTAAAATAAACTTATTCAATGTGCTCATATTGTGGTTAATATAATGTTCCTAAATTCTTTGTGCATGGTGTCATTACCTGCATAGATGTACATAAGTGGTATGTCTATAGGCAGGAGGTTAGTATTTCCATGCCTTTTTTGTTTTTTTAACAATATTTTTGAGATGACCCATTTGCTTTGTATTACCTTTACCCACCATGTACTCTTATTTCCTTTCAAACAAAGAGGACATGATATGTCTACCCATCCATGGCTGCGGTCCATGATCAGAAGGAAAAGTAGGTTTGGGACTGTTCCACACCAGACCCCAAGGGAACAGTTTAGTTTCAACATAGAGCTTTGAGTGCATACCATGAACATGATACTCATTCAGCTGTTTTTATTGTACAGTAACAGGGCCAAAAGTTAGGATTAGAGCTGAAAAAATGTCCCAAAATATTACTTATATTACTGACAATCCATACCCTTTCCAAGTGTGTCATATATATCCATCTGAGAACTATAGTACTATGCACATATCTCAAACTGTCTAGATAGACTGAATGAGACCGGATTTATTTGTGTATATATAGTGCTTAGAGAAGCTTACAGTATAATATACATAAACATAATTATATAAAGGAAAATGACAATAACAATACACTTAAAAGTAGCAATAAATAACCAGTGTGGCCTGCCCACTACCTCTCTAATCAGTGCAGAGAATCCAAAGTGCCAAAATGATGCAATGCAGCTATAGGTCAGGATAAAGATGTAACTGTACCAAGGACAGAGCTGAGCAAATGTTTCCCCTGAAGACTGTTTCAAAGGCATGACACCAATCTCAAATGCTTGATGACTTAAAATGGGATATCAGGAGAAAAAGCAGCTCCTGCCCCCTAGCACAGGTGACCCTACCTGGCTAGTATGTTGTCAGGAGCACAACATGGTAATGGGCACAACCAAACAGCCTTTTATGTAAGTAAAACAATGCAGTCATTGGCCGACCTGGTGGTGCTGAGGGTTGAGGTGTTAGATGCCACACCTCGCACCACACCAGTGGCCTGGGTTAGGAAATGACCTTGGGTACCTGGGGTTGGCTGTGAAGGGAGAGGATACGGTATCCAGAGGACTGCTGTCCTCTCCTCTTCTCTCCTGGGGAGGGGGAATTCCTGGCACACTGCTCCTAGTCTGAAACCATATGGAGGTGGGGTGGCATGGCACCAAGTGTGACTCATCAGGGATGGCCAATGGCAGAGCAGGTGGTGTGTGTGCCTCCACCTACATGCACACATGCACGCATTGCACACCACCAGGTTGAGGGAGGAAAATAAAAAATGGCTTGCAGATGACACCAGGCACACGCTCTGGCCCATGCCACCACCACGGGAGTCCCTGCAGATTTGGGTGTGAGTACTTCAAGAAGAGGCTGGCTCTCCCCTGCTCCTGCCACAGGGGTAATGCATGAGGTAACTACTGCAGATGAGTCCTGGGAGAGGTGGTGGTCAGCCAGGAATAGGCTAGGTAAGAGCAGGGCTGACTGGCCATGGGAAGAAAAACCTTTGTGGAAAAAAGAATGTAGCCACTGCTGAATGTGCAGTGATGACATCATACAATTTGACTTCAGAGCACAAATTAGAACTCTCGCTGCCCCATTCTGAATTAGCTACAGGTGTTGAACCTGCTAGCAAGACAGACACTTACAGAATGCTATATGATAGTCTAGCTGAGATTCCATGAATGTCTGAATTAGTGTTCTCAGATCACCGACCTCAGGAAAGGAGCATAGCCTTGTGATAGCTCTAAGACAGTAAAAGCAGCTCTTGTTGGTTACTAGCATCTGAGAAACAAGTGACAGCTGATCATCAAGAACTGCTCCCAGGCTATGAACTTCCTGCATAGTTTCCAGATAAATATAATTTAAGATGGATAGCTGGAGGCTTCACTTAAGCGATGAGATTTGGCAACTTGATCAAAACAACTCAGTTTTTCATGGGTGAATCAGGTGTCAGCTACTGAGTCTCTAATCTTTGCCAGACAGTGATTTAATACTTGCAGAAGAGGGCACCAGTTTTATGCAAATGGCAAGTACTACTGATTATAAAATGGGCATTACTGATTATAAAATGGGCACAACATTTCCTGCTTTCTGATTGGCTTATAGCCTCTTTGATCCATGTCCTTATAAGTCCATAACTTGCCAACTGACATTACATACCACAGAGAAAGCCTCATAACCTTAGAGATCACTGCATCCTACTGGGTCTTAATGTCGCACGCTTAATAGCATACGACATTATGGCTAAACCGGCACAGCATAGTACGTATGCGTTCATGATGCAATACTGCGTATACTGCTGTACGCAGTATTGCACCATTAGCACTTTCCCAGGCAGAGGATAAGACCTCTACTGGGAGTGAGTTCTGTTGACCAGCTGCCGTGGCTTACAAGACTGAGCCACAGCAGCAGCAACCCAGGCGCTGCGTCTGGGACCGGGTTTCATTCCCGGTACCAGAATCTTTTATTTTTACCTGTGCGCTCCCGAGTTGAACCCCCCCGAGTTGAGAATCTTTAGTGGGGGAGTTTGGGGGGGGCAGAGCCCCCCACAGAAAAAAGACTTATGCCTCATGGCAGAAATCGCGTTGTATTGGCAGTGTGATTTTGCCATGCAGCATAATGTCTTGCAACATTATGACCCCTTGCCTGACTGCGTACCCCAGTCAGCAATATCACACTGTAAAGCCAATCACGATGAGTAAAGCCAACTATGATGTGTAAAAGCTGACTGCAAAATCAGAAACCAGTCTCCACTGGTTGCTCATTCAGCACTTTGCTGCAAATGTTGAAATGCCCAGAATGACAGCCACAACATAAAAAACATGATATACCTGTACTTCTCCTTTTCTTTTCCACAATTTCCATTTCTCCATTCATTCCTTTTAATAATAATAATAAATTTATTATATTTTAAAGTGCCTTATCCATTGCCAAGGCGCCTAACAATATAAAACAGAAAAAAAACAATTACACAGACATCAGACATCAGTTCAGTTCAATTAAAATCACATCATAATGCATCAGTAATAAATTTTAAATTAGTTAAAAAAGCTTGTTGCCACAGTAAGGTTTTTAAGCCCTGCTTAAACCCCTCTACAGTTGCGCACTCCCGTAACCGACAGGGTAGAGAATTCAAAAGAGTGGGGGCTGCATAAGCAAAAGCTCTGGCACCAGATAATTTCAAATTCACCCTTGGAATCTCTAACAACCCCTCGTCGTCTGAGCAGAGTGATCGACCAGGGCAGTAGGGGACCAGGAGCTCTTTCAGATAGTCCGGACCCAGTCCATGTAGGGCTTTGAAAGTCAGTAAACCAACTTTAAAGGTGATCCGACACTGTACCCGGCAGCCAGTGCAGTTTGTGCGGCACCAGTGTAATATGACAGGATCGAGCAGATCCTGTCAAAAGCTGGGCTGCCGCATTCTGCACCAGCTGCAAGCGATGGATTTCAACCCCAGAAAGCCCTAGATACAGGGAGTTGCAATAATCCAAGCACGAGGACACAAACGCGTGGACCAAGGTAGAAAGGTCATCGGACGGAAACAGGTGCCTAATCTTGGCAATATTCCTAAGATGGTAAAAGGATTTTTTGACTACAGCCGACATCCGAGCATATAGGGTCAGTCCATTATCAAAAACTACCCCCAGGTTACGTACCTGTTCAGAGGTCAGGAGTGAGACTCCGCCGAGAAAAATTCCAGAGGGCGCACCAACACCCGACCCTTCTATTCGACAACCGGGGTCCACAACCAATACCTCAGTCTTTTCCGAGTTCAGCTTCAGCCAACTGGAATCCATCCAGTCCTGGATTTCTTTCAGTTATTAAAGACCGAGAGAGCTCCATCCTGGTCGGGTGTAAAAGAAAGGTAGAGCTGGGTATCATCTGCATAGCAGTGAAACCTCAGACCATACCTTCTTACAATGTCTCCGAGCAGTAGCATATACACCGTGAACAACATGAGTGACAGCACTGAACCCTGAGGCACCCCCACAAGACCGAGAAATTGGGCATGAAGAATGAACCCCAGACACAACTCTCTGTGTTCTACCCATGAGAAAAGAAGTAAACCATCTGAGGACCGTCCCCGACAGTCCACAGATATGCCTCAGGCACCCTATCAACACCATGTGGTCCACAGTGTCAAAAGCTGAAGAGAGATCCAGAAGGACCAAGATGGTACGGTTCTTCCGATGGCTTGCCATCAGTAGATCATTGAGCACTCGAACAAGCGCTGTCTTGGTACTATGTCTCTTACAAAAACTGGACTGGAGCAGTTCATAGATGTCATGGATGGTCAAATGGTCCTCCAGTTGGGCTGCCACTACTTTCTCAATCACCTTCCCTACAAAGGGAAGGTTAGAGATAGGTCTGTAGTGTGCATGGCAGTTGGGGTCCAAGGTAGCTTTCTTCAAGAGTGGTGTCACCACCGCCTCTTTCAGGGAGTTAGAAAACTCACCAGATTCCAAGGAGCACCAGACTATCCGCACAAGGACCGGCTGATGACATCACTACAACCCAAAATTAGGGAAGTCGGTTCAGGGTCCAAACTACAACACGTAGGGCACACACTCTGGATAATCCTCATGACATCCATGAACTCCGGTCGACAGAAGGTACTCCAGGAAAACTGAGGTACGGTGACCTCATACTGATCAAAAACAACTCCCATAGGGTGTGTTTGCTGAAGTACTGCTCTGATGTCAGCCACCTTATTTGCAAAGAATCGAGCAAGCTTATTGCACTCTAATTGCAAAAAAATTTTCGAACATGTAAACAGGCTGGGTTGCACATGCTGTCCACAGTTCGAAAAAGCTTTGCTGGTCGATTCTGAGCAGCCGCAATCTCCCTGGACAGGAATTCTGCCTTCTTAAGTTTGATTGCAGATTGATAGACTTGGTAATGGTCCATCAATCTAAGGTGGTCGGCATCAAGGGCAAACTTTCACCAGCAACGCTCTAATCTTCGTCCTAGTCTCTACATCTCCCTCAAAGTCCCATCAAACCAAGGGGACCAGGGGCGAAGGGAGAGAGGGCAAACATGGACAGGAGCAATGAAATCTAGAGCCGCCGAGACAGCTAAATTACAAGCCATCACGAGGGTCTCTAGATCACTGCTTGCTAATGAGGGGGACCAGAGGTCAAGTGCCGCCGTTAGGCCATGGGAACTTATATCCTGTAAAGGGCGGTACCTAACCTTCTCCACAGGGGTAGGCCTATGAGGGGGGGTATTAAAACTAAACCCCAGGGTGTAATGATCGGACCACCCAACTGGTTCTACCCCCACATCAGATGTTTCGATCCCTAGGAGAAAGATTAAGTCAAGAGAGTGTCTGTGTTTATGAGTAGCAGTGGAAACCACCTGTGTAAGGCCCAGAGATGTCATTAACTGGAGGAATTGTGAGAGTTCATCCTGCCTTTTCTACCATCTTCACTTCATAGAATTTCAGGTCCTCTAATCACACCCCTTTTAAAATTATAGTGCCAGATTTTTTTTTAAATCATTCTTTATAATAAAATTTGTTGTTGCCACAAAACCATGCATAATAGACTGAGCATCCTGATGAAAGCACAGAACATAAGCAACTCGCTCGCAAAATGCAAACCAACAACCATTCAGTATGGTGGCTGCAGAGAGGCACGCTCACTCCTGTTCAAGTCAGCCACTTGATCACAGAACACATGACAGCCTGTTAGTTGAAATACAGCATTCATGTAAAAAAAATCTGTAAAACGTAAATAAAAACAAGCATTTGTCAATGCCGAATGTTTGCTTGCTGGCATTGGCATTGGTAGTGTAGGAGTTGGAGAGCTGCATAATAGGAATGGCAGTGAAGTGTTGAACTGAAGCCAACCCCACCACCACCCTGCAGAGACTGACAGGTATTGGGATCTGCCTTTGGGTCGTCGGGCATAATGGCCATGCCATTTCACCACACCCTACCCTGCAGACACTGACAAGTGTCACGGTGTGCCTTGGGGTCTTTGGCCTTATGCTCACCCCATTCCATCAGGAAATACAGTGAGATGGGTCCTGTAAAAGATAGTGGGGTGAACTTTGGGACTGAAGAGTCCAAGGCACACCTCGATGCCTCTCACTGGCTGCAGGGTGTGGAATGGTATGAGCATTACAGGCGAGAATCCCAAGTCACACCCCTGATGCCTCTCAATCTCTACAGGCTGGGGCATTATGGTCGGAAACCCTAATGCCTCAGGCGTTTGTTGGCATTTTCACTCCAAATTTTCAACATGGTTTTTTTGTGACCCCCACCTTATGAACAGTGGCAATATCAGTTTGTTAGCCTAAAGCTCATTTCACACAGCGACTACACCATTTGGCAACACAGGTGCAAAAACACATTTTGAACAGGATGTGAAAAATGACAGCTATACTGATCATGGGGAGGTGCAAAAAATGGCAATGTTGAAATTCTGCCGTGAAAATATAAAAAAAACTGGTGAAGTCACGAGCGTGCGTAGAAAATGCGCAAAGCACACCCGTAATGCAATTAGTTTGGGGATTGTTTACAGCAGATTGTCAGCACAGGGATTTTGTAACCTCCGCTCATGAACAGTGTCACTGTGATTTTCTTAATCTGTCCCAAACAGTGATTTCCCACGGCAACCACGCATTTCTGCGGTGGAAGTGCGAAAACACATTTTGACCATGGTGTGAAAAATTATAGCTGTACTGTTCATAAGGAAGTGTGGAAAAATGCCAGTGGTGAAAATCTGGACTGAAAATATTAGAAATCCATGAAGTTACGAGGGTGCGTGGAAACTGCACAATGGTCGCTCGTAACACAGTCATTTTATGGATGTATTTCACCAAATTTTTAACATAGCCATTTTAACACCTCTGCTCATGAACAGTGTCACTGTGATTTTCTTAATCTGTCCTGAACATTGATTTTGCACACTAACTGCGCCATTGTACGCTACATGGTCGGAAACACGTTTTGGCCAAGATGTGAAAAGTGATAGCTGTACTGCTCATAAGGAGGTGTGGTAAAATGGCAATGTTGAAAATCTGGAGTGAAGATATTGAAAATTCGCGAACTTACGAGCATGTGTAGGAACAGCACAACGCATGCTCATAAAAAAGCAATTTTGGGAATTTTTTCACCAAATTTTTAACATAACCATTAACACCTCTGCTCATGAACAGTGTCACTGTGATTTTCTTAATCAGTCCCAAACATTGATTTCGCACACCGACTGCGCCATTGTGCGCTGCATATGCGGAAACACATTTTGGGTCAGATGTGAGAAATGACAGCTGTACTGCTCATAAGGAGGTATGGTAATTTTGAAAATCTGGAGTGAACATATTTAAAATTTGCAAACTTACGAGCGTGCATAGGAACAGCGCAACACATGCTCATAAAACAGTCATTTTGGGGAATTTTTTCACCAAATTTTCAACATAGGGTTTTTGGGGGCCTACCTCATGAACTGTGACACTGTCATTTTGTAAATTAGTATTGAAAGGTGGTTCCATGCAGTAACCACAAATCACCTTTGGGGCCGATTACGCCATGACAGTGGCCGAATTCCTTAATTAGAGGTCCCAACCCATATTGAAATTTGGTGAAAAATCCCAAAATACCCACAATATGCACTAAAGTTGAAAAAAAACTATTTATTACATTATACAGTACAGCTTACTGGCATTTCCTTAGTTCGCGGTCGGCTTTAAAAAGTGCAGACGTGTTCCCGGTCCACCGAAGATCATCGCGCCGAGCTCCGGAGGTAAGTATGGGGTGAGGAGGAGGTGTGGGGAGGCAGGGTGCACAGTGGGTGGGCGGGTGGGGGAGATTGGGTCAGGACAGTCAGCGAGGGAAGATTTTTTTTCTTTCAGGTTTTTTCTTTTTTACTTAGACGATGTGGGATGTTTGCCACGCTGGGGTGGGCTTCCAGCGTGGCAGCTGGAAGGCTGTTTGGGGGGCCGTGGAGCTGATGGGGGATTGGGCACCCCCGTTGGCCATACGATCTGTTGCCACGCTGGGGTGGTGTCCCAGCGTGGCATCTGGAACTCTGTTGGGGGGGAGAGGGAGCACAGCACAGCCAACAAGGGATTGGGCACCCCGTCAGCTCTACAGTGTGTGCGTGGGGGAGAGCACGAGCACGCAGTATGCGTGTGTGCATGTGTATGGGGGAGAATGCGCATGAGCACATGATATCTTATCGCTGCTCACTGAAGTGTAGCTCTCCCTTTCAGCTGTACGGCTACTGCATTTTTAACTGCTGTCATAGACAGCTGCAGCATTCATTGGAGAACTGCGGCTGCGCCTGAAAACACACTGACTGAATTGGAAGACGGCTGCCACACCTCTGAAAACTCAGATGGTGGCACTATGTTTCTTGCACATGCATGCAAGCAAACGTAATAAGCTGTCACACTGTGTGGGTGTTGGGGGGGCTGCCACGAAGAAAACTGACTCCCTCTTAAGCTCAGTGACAGTGAAAGCCACTGTTACTCCCCTAGTTCCTCCCTGCCAAATACAACCTCTGAAAAATAGAAATAAACAAATACTGGGCAGCAGGGGTGGAGGGGGCAGAAGGAGAGGCAGACAGACTTCACATTCCCTACAATTCTAAAAGGACTTTTAACACCTTCAGTAGATGGACAGTAAAAGGGATTATTTTCTTCAAAGTACAAAAAAAATTATAAGTAAATAAAAACATTAATCTCACTTTTTAAACTGCACTATGAGAATCTGTGTGTTGGAAATTTTGTGCCCATTTTATAAGCGCAATAACACACTCCAAGGGGTGGTTTATGGGCTGATAAGAGCACTTCCCAGGTGCTAAATGCACTCAGCGCAAGCGCAAACTTGTGCCTCATTATGCACCCAGGGTGTGCCACTATCAGAACATAAACCACACACCTCATTGTGTGTTACTGCTTGCATATTATCTGTGTAACAGTGAAAACACATTCTATACCTTCTACAAATTTCTTTTTTAAATAAAACAGGTTTTAATCAGTAATACAGTACAAATATCTTGGATGTACAGCTTTATGATAACTGTTCCAGTATAGCAATGAATTCTATGTAGCTTGTTTACTCTTTTACATATAAGTCTATGTCAGTATGCATATACACATATTTAACATTATGAATTTTTGTATGTACTAGTACATATACATGCAGTCGTATACCTCACAGTTGACTATTATGTTTCTAACCACCTGGAGAAGGAGTTCCATACTGCATCAAATTTTTCCAGGGAATGTGCAATTATATGACTCATATGCTCATTCAAGGTTGTCTTGGACATATATTTTATCAATTCTAAGTCAGGTGCCCTTTCTCTTTCCAGTAGCGTAGTAAGAGACGTTTGTAGCCTAAGCCTAGTGCTACCAGCAATAACCATCATATTTCACCATGGTATAAAGTGCTGGTGTCCCTCAGTATGAAGATTCTGTGATCAAAGGGGATGTTATCATTAAGCAATATACCATGACAGAGAGTGGGTATATTGGTGGATTTACCACGCCTGGTGTGGTTCGGTCACGAGGTGCAGCCGAGTGACTTAACCACACCAGAAGTGGTAAATCCACCCACATACCCACTCTCTGTCATGGTATATTGCTATTATACAATGTTCAACTTGTTTTCTGTTTTTATAGTGATATAAAACTTTTGCAGTGGGTATACAGGAGGATTTATCATGGTCATGTGATGTGTTTTGACCAATGAGGTTACATGATCTTCATACCCCATTCTATAATCATAATTTGTTTATAGATTTCCCAGATTAACCTTATTAGGACATTTCCAGAGCATATGTACTAGGTTTGCCTGATTCTCTTTACAGCTCCAGCATGTGTTATCTGTTGATAAACAGAATTTATGTAGCTTTTCAGGGCTATAGTATCAATTATGGGTTATTTTAAATTGAACCAGGCAACCTTGTAAGTCTTTGCTAGATTTGTAAGAGTCTTTCCATATTTGATTCCACATTTCTTGCATTAGGAGGCAATATAGTGCCATGGTTTAAGTCTCTAAGCTGCAAACCTGGAGACTTGGGTTTGAATCCCACAGCCCCTACTTGCATACTGTGTGACTCTGAGCAAGTCACTTAACTTCCTTGTGCTCCCAGGTCGCACCTAAAATCAGGCTTCGGCTTAATGTGTCTCTCCTGGTTAAACAATTTCCCCTTCCCTTACTGTATATTTCAAGTTCCTTTTCCATGTTTCTTTAGCTTTTTGGGTTGGTTTGGGTCTGGGTCTGCATTCACACTAAGCTTGTATAGTTTTCCTGCCCCACCTTTACTTCTCATAACTGTGTTTATGTTTTTTAAATCCTTATTTATTTGTACTGAATAGTTGTTGTCTAGAGTTTTTATTAATGCTTCTCTTTCTTGTAAGTAAGTATAAAATTGTGTAATGGGGAGCTTAAATTTGTTTCTAAGTTCAGAGAAATAAAGTAAGACTCTAGTTAGAGGGTCTGTTACATCCCTTAACATCGTAATCCCCTTTTTATTCCAGACATCATTATCAAGGGTTCCTTTTCAAATTTCACGTTTGGATTTCACTATAAGGGAATAAATTTGGTAGGGCTCTGTGGAATATTAAGCAATTTTGTAAAATAGCCACAAGATTTGGCAGATGATTTTAAGTATAGATGTAGACGTATTTGTTTAGGGAATATATCTACCATCAGATGCAATAGAAAATATGGTTTTACTATGCCTCCATTGTTTTTGTCCACAGCAGTTGTTTTTGTTCAGGTAAGAGTCAATAGCTTGCTTGTCTATATTTAAAGGCTTCTTAGGCATAGGAGAGGCTCTATAGCAAGACCAAAGAAAAACAGTGATGGGGACATATTTGTCTGGTCCCTCTTTTTAATTCCATGCTTTCTGATAACACTTTATTAGTACATATTTTTGCTGTTGGTGATTAACATATTGTTAAGATCCAGGAAATAATGTATCCCCCAAATACATTTTTTTTCAGTACTACATATAAGTACTTCCAATTCAATGGAGTCAAATGCCCTCTGGGCATCTAAGAGTAACAATATAGGTTTTGCATCTTGAAGCATACAATATTGTTGACAGGAGCCTTCCGATATTTTAAAACCAAGTCTCCCCTTGATAAAACCTACTTGATCCCTGTGTATTTATTAGAGGGTTGAGGGGGTTTTGTAACCTACGGGCCACTGTTTTGGCTATTATTTTATCATCTACATTAAGCAGAGAAATTGAGTGATAGTTGAGTGGGTCCATGGTGTCTTTCTTCTTTTTGTGTAAGGCTAATTATTGCCATAGTTGTTGTTGGTGGGAGTTTTTTCTGATACCCACCTCCTTACATACTCATACTAGAGGGAGACCTAATACTTCATTCAGTAAGCTATAACATTCTCCTGGTAATTAATTTGTAGTGGGAGCTTTAGTTTTTGGTAGAGTGCCTCCATTGTAGGCAAATTCATGTACATCATACTAAAGGAGAGACTAGTGGACATTCTGGTGATTCATAGTCTCCAGGATGAATGGCAACATGGGTTTGCCTTAGGGAGATCATGCCAGACCAGCCTGTTAGAATTTTTTGATTGGGTCACAATGACTGGATAGGGGCCAAGCAGTTGATGTTCTGTATCTGGACTTCAGCAAGGCCTTTGACTCTGTGCTACATAGGAGACTGCTCAGTAAGCTACAGGATCTGGGAGTTGGGGCAAAACTGATGGTGTGGGTCAAGAGCTGGCTACAGCATAGAAACCAGAGAGTGATAGTGGGAGGGGGGGTCTCTTGAAGCCTAGATCTGTAACCAGTGGGGTTCCACGGGGCTCAGTGCTTGGTCCAGTGGTTATTTAATATCTTTATTAGTGACATAGAGAATGGGATCAAAGGTAAAATCTGCCTATTCACAGATGACACTAAGCTCAGTGGAGAGTGGACACAGAGGAGGAGAGACAGGAGCTCAGGGAGGACCTGGCTAGGCTCAGAAAGTGGTCGGGTATCTGGCAGCTGGGGTTCAATGCCAAGAACTACAAGGTCATGTGCCTGGGAGCTAAGAACCAAGGGAAGCAGTTACTGGCTGGGAGGGGTACAGGTGTCCAGATCTGAGGAGGAAAAGGACCAATGATAATCATCACAAGGGACTTGAAGCACTCTGTACAGTGCCGTAAAGCAGCAGCAAAAGCCACCAGGATGCTGGGAGACATTGCCAGAGCAATCACATCCAGGAAAGGGGAGGTCATTTTGCCATTGTACAGGTCCTTGCTAAGACTGCATTTGGGGTACTGTGTGCAGTTCTGGTGCCCATATCTGAAAAATGACATCAGTTTACTGAAGGGGGTGCATCGAAGGGCAACCAAGATGATCCAGGACCTGCAGGACAAACCTATAAGGAGAGGTTACAGGTGCTCAGCATGTATTCTCTGGAGGACAGATGAGAGAGGGGGGGACATGATCAAAACCTTTAAGTACCTGACTACCTGATTTTATTGACTGCTGTAATTTTATTTCATATTTTAATTTAATTCTGATTTTATGTATGGCACCCAGAGCCTCTGGGATTGGGTGCCTAAAAATAAACGCTTACTTACTACTTACTTACTTACTATGGTATAAGCAAGGTTAGTATGGCAGGCATCTTCAATCTCAGGGTGAATGGGTCCACTGGGGCCACAGTCTTAAATTAGTGTGAGGAAGATTAAAAAGGAAAATGAGAAGGCACTTTTTCATAGAAAGAGTGGTGTCCAAGTGGAACGAACTGCCGGAGGAGCTGGTATAATCAGAAACAGTGTACAGCTTTAAAAGGGGTCTATGTGATAATGGCGAACACCTAAAGGTGATTACCGTTATCACTCAGTCACAGTGCCGAAAACATTTTCGGCACTCTGACAACCCCGGCGCCTCGGGACAACAGCACCAGGACACTATTTTACTGCTTTCTGGGGCCTGCCTCCCACACACCTCTACTGCGGGGACTGCACCCCCCACTTAAGGATTCTCAACCCAGGAGGTGCATGTCGGGTGAAAGCAGGAAAAAAAGGTTTGGGCCGGTGCAATAAAATTGCAACAACGCCCGGACCTGAACCTGGTTCCTCTCCCACCACATCCACTCTCCGACCCCCGACACCACAACGCAGCTTGGCCAGCCACCACAGTGCCACCTCCTACAGCCTCTCCACCCCTTCCCAGCCCATGCTCGCCGTGCTCGCTCCCATCCCACCACGCATGTATGCATAGCGACATCCTGTCGCCCAATTCGCCGACAGCCTCATCCGGTCACCCTACCCTCCCCATCGCCGTGAGGGATTGAGCCAGAAAGGAGTCACCGTAACTGACGGCGCCCTTCCTCATGCGCCCACCTCACGGGTTACCCTTTAAAAGTGGTTGGGACAGAGTGAAAGGGAGAGCAAAGGAGGAACACTCTATGTGGAAAGGGGAAGGGGGCAGCTCCCATAATTTCATTTGAGAGCTGCACACTTCGGCAGACTAGATAGATTGAAATGGCCTGTTTCTGCTGGCATTTTCATATGTTTATTGCCCATTATATTTCTTCTGTTGTTAAGCCAGCCCCCCACCCCAGTCTATGTTTGTCTATATCTGCTATCTTGGGTATACTGTATCAGCTTTTGTCAAGAAGGAGTTTAACCTGTCTTCACTAAGATTTTGCTTACTTTCTTTTAGAAAATGGACTGAAAAATAAAGGCATGCTGATTGACTAAGAGCCATGTCCAAGCATGCATTTATTTTTTCAACAATGCCCTCTAAATAACAAGTACCACTTTGGGGTGTCCCATTACTTTAGGTATCCTTGGGCCACCCCAAATTTTCAACTGGCCATCTACCATTTGTTCATTTTGCTCACTAAGTGAGAGAAAAGACTTAAGCTCCACAGTACCTTACTGACGACTAGAAACTGAGGGGGGTGAGACAGAACCACAAACTGACTTTTTTCTTCCTTAAGACTGCTTCTCTCATAACACCCACCGCACAAAAAGTCATTTTCAAACCTTAGTGCTGGTCACTTGAAAGCGGTCAACAGCTGCTTTTCAAAGTTTTGCTCCTTTTGGGATTGTGCTTGCAATCCATGTACTGGCTAAAAAAAACAAAAAAACTGACAGCAACTCCGGGGTAGAGAGGGAAAAGACAACTGACAGCAAAGTGTTCTCACTCACTGCTTTTTTTGTTTCTACATTTTATTACAGAAAAAAATCACAACACATCTACTGCCAGTGCTTACCTTAAGTTAATGGCACTGCGACACTCGAGCTAATTTTAACATTCCTCAAGCTCTGCTCAGCCATACATTCTCATTGCTATAAAAAGAAATATCTCACAATGCCCAGGCAGCCATCAACATACAAACCGAACTACTTCCCCAAATAACTGCTATGGGGGTTGGGGCTGGGGTAGAAGGACAGCAAACATTAAACAACCTGGTCTTTTTTTTTTTATTTTGTAATTTTTGTGCACACACACACTGGGTGTCGGCTCAGCCCCTTTTGCCCTACCCCTGGCTGTCGCAGGCTCCCCATTGCCTGAACTACCATCCGTCCTCCAACAGGTGGCAGCCAAGGGTCAGGAAAACCCCTCATCCCTCCCCGAGAGAGGATTGCTGCCTCGCAGCAGTTCAATCCCACCTCACCCCACCCCCCGCCAACCGGGCTCATTCTGGAAGCTGGTGTCCAGCACCTCAACCCTCAATGCCACAGGGCCGGCCAACAATCTGAAGTCTTAAAAGCATCAGTGCCCCCTGCTAGTTATTCTCTGTATACTAGTAGAGGAACTATTTGACAGCTAAACTAACTTTTCAGTACTTTTTCATTCAGTTTTTATTTATGAATTTTTTTTTAAATATTAAATAAAACTATTCCTTAAAGCCCATTTTCTAAGCACAATAATGCCCTCCAGGGTGGGTGGTATTGGTCAATACTGGAAATTCCAGGGGCTATAAGGCCCTCTACCTGTGGTGTTGGGCCTTGTTACGTCCCTGGGCAGTCTGATATTGCCCAATACCGCCCATCCTGTTGGGTATCATTGCTTGCACAGTTCCATATGAAAATAAAAAACACCTTGTTGATACCTTTAGTCTTTTTTCTGTACATTCATATGTTTGTCTACAATACATATAATGGTTGGGATTCTCTGAGGGATGTAGGGTGAACGTGCCCCACTCTATGTTGGAATGCTGCATAGGGGGGTCTTTTGGACCCCCTGGTGGCATTCACTATAGGAGTGCAACCCCATGCGAACACCATCATCTGCCCAATCCCGCAGCCATGCACCATAGGCAGTCCAGGGGGTATACCAGGGGTCATGCCCATACTCTGCACCACTCACATGGGTGCAGAGCAGTGCAGAGTGCCAGGCTGGGGTACACAAATGAAACCCAGCCATACATGGGATGTGCGGTCAGCATCACCAACTAACCAGCTGGGGCAGATGGCTGTCAGACCACTGCTATTCAACAGCCTCTGCCCACTGGGCTACCTGGATGTGCTGGGGGGTTGTCATTGACAGTCGGGACCAGCAGGTGTGGTGGATACCCACGTGTGCCATTCTCCTCCCCAGACCCACACCATGATGCAGGAGATCTACTGCAGACCCAGGATGGGCATTCAATTGGATGCCTGCCTGTATCCAGTGCACTGACAACGTCCACCCTCCATGGACATGTGCACCAGTGCTGCGGGACTGCAGACAGGTACCTGTCCGCAGGTGAGGAGTGTGGTTCTTCAATGTGGGAACCACCGCTTTAGAGAATCGCAGTAATTGTCTGTATTGTTCCTGTTTGTATCTGCTTCAGTCTATGTGCTAGCATGTGCTAGCAATCTATCCATTTTGTCCTAAATAGGGCAGATTTTGTCATTTCTGTATATATTTTATTTATCTCAAATAACAGTCTAATAATTCTTTTGAGCAAATTTGTGATTTGTCCCTTGATCTTTTTGGGCACATTTTGTAGTTCTTTTTTTTTTTTTAGTTTTCCTTCTTTTTCATTAAGAATTTTTCCCCTTTCTTCATTGAAGTGTAGCTCAGAATTCTTCCCCCATGTAAGCTTTAAAAACTTCCCATAAGATAATTTATGAAGTTTTTCCATTATCATTTATGTCAAAAATGTCATTCTTTTTTTTTTAATCCACATTTTGAAGCTACTCTTTCAGCAGGGTGCTGATAAATCTCCATTTTTTTTAGTTTGGATCTAGAATTACTACAATGGAGACTGAGGCATGGTCAGAAAGGTACATGAACCAATGTCTGATTTAACAACATTGTTGATTAGAAGGCAAGACCAGCAGTAAAACACATGCTGCTATACATATTGTGTCTGGAAGAATGAAAAGAATAAATGTCTTCTACCTAGGTACATAAGGTGCCATACTCCTACAGTACCCAGTTCTTTCCTTCTGTCTTTCAGAATCTTCCTAGCTTTAAAATTTATTTCTTTCATTGCAAGGTTACTTCTGTCTACCTGATGATTCGAGACCATATTTAAATCTACTCTAAAAATTATTTTATCATATCTCATTTTGGCTGTTTCATCACATAGTTCCGGCAAGAAGATGCAAGAGTCACCATTACTGTAGGTGCATAAAAATTACATAATGCCAGATCGACTCCTCCTAATACCCCTTCCACAATTTTCCATCTTCCCAGCATTAACAGCTGTCTTATGTATTGAGATACAGAAGTGAATTCCCTTCTTAATAAGAATTGCTCTGCCTGTTTTTACTACTAACTGAATTGTGAAGCATGTCTCCCACCAACAGTCTTTCTCATTTTTCTGCTTTAGCAGTTAATAAATGGGTTTCTTGCACTAAAACTAGTCCACTTTCATTTTATATAGCTGAGAAAGCACCTTCTTCCTTTTGATGGGAGAGCCTAGTCCCTTTAAATTCCAGGATATGCAGTTAATATCCAGGTTATTAGTCATTTGTAAAATAAAGTATTCTCATGCTTCTATCAGGGCTTGACAAATCCTATAGCCTGACATCCTGGGCTATCATTTTAAACTCTGGGACAAGCACTTTCATGAGAGTTACTTATCTGTGGAGGCAGTATAGTGCAGTGGTCTAAGGCTCTGAGCTGCAAATTTGGTGATATCCGGCAGACCAGACCTGGGGTTTGAATCCCACAGCTTCCACGTGCATACTGTGTGACCCTGAGCAAGTCACTTGTGCTCCTGTAAAAAAGCTTAGTGTGCTATACCTGGTTGTTTAAAAAAAAAAAAACTAAATAAAAGTATGGTTTTAAAAAACAAAAAAAATATTTTTTTCTTTTGCAGTTGCTTAAACTTTCTAGCAGGGTGCATGCACTAGTGGGTTGTGAGGCCCGATCGGCCTGGTGGTCATGTTACACACAGATCATCAGGTGCTGATCTGCGTAATAAGACATCAGAAGAGCACACGGCCAAGACGAGGAAAGCGCAAACAGGGAATATGGGGAATGAGTTGCTGGCAAATAGTCATCGGACCAGCCAGCACTGAGCTGCAATCTGCAATCAGAAATTGAATATCGGGTCTGTCATACCGCCAAGGGGTAAGTGAGAAATAATGGCTGTGGCAGTGATGGGGGGGGGTCAGAGGTGCACTTTCACTTCATTGTAGCTGCTAGGTAGAGGACGTGCGATTGATCGTATGCTTCGGTATGCTCTGCAGAACAAAAAACAAAAAAACACATTGTCGACTTGCCCAGTTTACTAGGGAAGGGAACTTTATACACAGGAGAAAAAAAACATTTTAGGGTTGCATAGAAAGATATATTGACAGGGAGCCAGAGGGTGCCCAGAGTGATGGTAGTGAGCCGGGGTAGGGAAGGGCAGGAGGCAAAGGGTGCAGTTATATTTGCCTGTCAGCCTAGTGCAGAGCACACTGTGCAGACTCGGACTCCATTTTACTTTTTTTTTTACCTTAAATAAATCTGCCCCCTCAAAAAAACAAACAAAAAAACCCACTAAAGGGCTGACCTCAAAAAGGAAGAATGTTTGTTGGTGTTGGATTGGGCAAGGTTTGGGACCATCCAGACAGACACAGAGGAGAGGGACATCGAGCAGCAGTAAAGGAGGAGAGAGAGAGAGGAGAACAGAGAGAGCCAGTTTAAAGCTAGCAATTCCAGAAGTGAGCAAATAAAAGCAATGAAATAAAATAACAGGCTGCTCTAAGAAGATAAATATTAAAGAAAGGGGAAGGGAGAGAGAGAGTTGGGATTTGTAGAATAAACTGCAGAAAAAGGCAACAACTTCAACAAACATAACTGACTAAACAGAGCAAATCCCCCCCCCCCCAAGAAAAAAGGACTGGGAGTCAGAGGGGAGATTGACATAGAGAGAGAAGGATTGGGCTTTGTTGAGTTACCATAAGAAAACTAAGGGGTACTGTGTTATCACAGCTCAACCTCTGGCAAAAAATAAATAAAAGGCTAGTCTAGGGAGATAAATATTTAAGAAAGGGGAGGGAAGAGGTAGGGTTGGGATTTGAAAAGTGTACTAAGCTGCAGATAAAGGTAACAAATTCAGCTGTTACCAACATAACTGTTTATTTCTTTATCCCGTCCCAATCCAATTCCACTGTGACTGCATTCTGTCTTGCTTAGTTTAGCAGCCTGGCCTTGCTACATAAAAGACAATCTTTTATTAGTGTCTTGTCTGTTCCCTTTCCCTCCCGTTCTTGACTACCCGTACCACCACAAAATAAACACACCACACAGTGACTTTAGAACAGATTTTATTAGCATCATAAAACAGTAACTACGTACATACATACATACATTGTTCTAAATTATTATCCTAACCTACTAGTATGCATGTTAGTATGTTGAACTTTGTTCTGGGACTGGCACTTATCTTACACTTCCATGTCCACCTGTATTAATTTAATGGAAAATACATCATTTTTCCTGTTTTCCAGTAGTTACAGCTTCATATTATTCATAATACAACTCCCTACACCATGTATTGTGTTGCTATGAAAGTTTTCCTTAAATTATAGCCTTCCAAACATGGACTACCACTCGCAACACTGGGACTACCATTTTTGGCTAGGCCACTTGTCCCTGGGCTAGCATGTAATTTTAAAATTTGTCAACCCCTGGCTTCTATACAGATCTGAGTCTCTGGGTCTGATTCTTAAGGATCCCTTAGAGCGAAGCAAGTTGCATCACTCCAGGGATGTGGCAAACTTCTGGTGTACCAGGGACCCCGTGCACCATTTTATAAAACTCAGGGTTCTAGTGTCAAACTCCCTGGGTTTTCTGCAAGTCAACTGCAGCGCCAAACAGTTGCCATACCTGCAGGAAGTGCCGCAGGGATCCGCCCCCCCCCACCTAGCAAAGCACTAAAGGAGCCAGAATGGGGGTGGTGGTGATTGGCCTGGACACAAAGTGGCAGGAGGGAATTAGGGAGACAGCTGTGCATTAATGGGAGTGCTGTGGCACCTGGTGGGGTGCATTTGCAATTGTGTATTTTTGCATATGGTACTATAATATGCATCATACTGTACAGGAAGGGTCCAGGGACAGCATATGCAGCTGCCAGGGCTGTATCCTTCTGGTGCCATGTCACGTACTGTCACTGGATCGGGAGGACAGTACAGTGTAATGTATTATACCCCATACAATGTATTATATAGTATAGTACAGTATGCAAATATATACAATTGCAGTTGCACCCCGGCGGATGCCACAGCACTTCAATTAATGCCCTGCTGTTTTCCCAACTACAGTATGCCACACCCATGCCCCTTTGGTCCTCAGCATCCCATTGTCTGACCATGTCCCACTGGTGCAAGCCACTTAGACCACCTTCTGGCTGCTCTAAGTGGTGCCCCTTGCTGTGTCAATGATGGGACTTGTAAAATCCTCAAAAATGGGATGTGGCAGCCCTGCGGTGGTGCAAGCCCCCCTTCCGACCTGGTGCACCTGGTTGTTGGACACAACCTTGGTGCAAGGCAGCTGTGGTCAGCCATATCAAGATTTGTCACAGCTGGAATGGAAAATCGCAGTTGACGCAAGTTGTGATACTAGTCACCTCTTGCGTCAATATCTTCTGATGCAGGTGTCTTGCATTGATTTAAGTCTTTTGAGACTTGGGCTCAGATCTGTGTTTAACTATAGCCCTGGAATATCTTAAAACATCCATTACAGGTATTCTTTTTTAACCCAGTTATTATTAGGATACTGCCAAGGCAGTCCACAGAACTCTGAAGCCAGCACAGGGGCTCTCCCTCCACCCCCGAACGGAGCTCCGCACTCCTGAAGGTCACGAGGGCCAGCACAGCACAGGGGCTCTCCCCCCATCCCCCGAATGGAGCTCTGCACTCCTGAAGACATGAGGGACATTTCTCATTTGTCGGAGGCTCTCCCCCAACCCCTGCCATAGGATACGGCTGCCAAGGTAGACTAAGGACCTGCACTCCCTGTAACAAAGAGAATCAGCTCTGACATCTGTGATTCGTGCCTTTTTTATTGAAAAAAAAAAGGCTCCTTTTTATATGTCGCCGCAACAGTGAAGATAGCTTATATTTTACAGTAGTTCTGGTATTGCTCTGTATGTTTTTGCTGCTCAGCTGTGTTCTTTAATCAATCTTAAGGCATAACATTACAGGAACTGTAACAACTGTTTTCACTTTAATTCAAGTCATATCAACTGGTTCTCACTGTTTGCTGTCCTCTTTCGCTAACTCGGTCACTTAAAAACTATAATTAGATCTGCTTGCAACTCGGCCCCTTAAAAACTGTAATTAGATCTGCTTGCTGGAATACTATTTAAACCTGCCTACCTCTCCCTTCCCTAGGCAGTCCACAGAACTCTGAAGCCAGCACAGGGGCTCTCCCCCTACCCCCCAAAACGGAGCTCCATGCTCTTTGAGGTCGTGAGGGCCAGCACAGCACAGGGGATCACCCCCATCCCCTGAATGGAGCTCTGCACTCCTGAAGACATGAGGGCCGTTTCTCGTTCGCCGGAGGATCTCCCCCACCCCCCGCCATAGGATACGGCTGCCAAGGTAGACTAAGGACCTGCGCTTCCTGCAACAAAGGGAATCAGCTCTGAGATCTTCCCCGCAGTCGCTGCGTAATTGCTCCCCGGCCACCTCCCGATACCCTCCCACCCTTGGCTGGTGTTAAATATATAGGCGCAATCCTTGCGATATCTTGGACGCGCTCGCGTTTTTTCCTAACAGTCCAATTTTCCATTTGCTCCTTATAACTTTTGGACACTAGAGGCGCCTGATCCTTCTGGAGCTTACTAAGTCCATTCTGAACAGATGAGATTCCTACTGCTTACCACTCGTAGTTGGCTAATTCTACAGGTGCCATTCGTAGTTGGCTAATTCTGCAGGTGCTTAATAAAACTACATTCTGTACATTCATCGCCCTGCCTCCTGCTCCGGCCCATCCTATCTCTTTCTCTTTTTCTCCCTTTATATAATGTCTCCCCCACCTTTGCTTGCTCTGCTCATGGGGTCATTTTGCCTTCTCTGGCTCTCTGAGCTCACCTGCCCTGACACTCCTACCTCACCCACTAATGTTCACTCTTATGACAACTTTTACTTCTCCAACCTACTTGCTACTGCATCACCTACACCTCTTCCCCAACTGCTCTTATTAGTAACCGCATGAGGCTTTAACCAGATACCTTCACTTTAAATTGAAGCTCTCCCACAAAGTCTCAGTAAGGGCCTGCTTCATTATCTCGCTGTGGATATTTATCCTGGCACTTATGCTTGCCGGGGACATTGAGGCTAACCCAGGTCCTCCTCAGGTACCCATCCTATCTCTGCCTCCCCCGGTTACCTGCCTCCCAAAATCTAATGGTCTCACCATGGCACACATCAACTCTAGGAGCCTTCTAGCCAACCTCCCTGACCTGCAGATCTGGGTGAGAGTGAACGGCCTGGACATCCTAGCCATCACTGAAACGTGGCTAAAGCCTTCAGTTACTGACTCTCAGTGCTCCTTTCCAGGCTACAATATGCTCTGTGTGGACCGCATCGGGGCAAAAAGAGGGGGTGGCCTGGCTCTCTACTACAAAACGCACCTAAACATCACCCTCTTACAGGACCCCACACTACCTAATAGTGAGGTTCTCCATTCCCTCCTTCTGCTTGGCGGAGTTAAGAAACTCCACATCTTCTGTATTTATGTCCCTCCTAAAAGTTCCAAACAGGGTCTCTTGGAATTCATTGAGAACTTGCTAACAGTAACAGGAAAAAATGACATTATCTGCCTTGGGGACTTCAACCTTGACTGGTCTGAGAATAGCTCAGCCATCTATCCTCTTTGGTTAGTAAGGCAAACCTTTCTCAGCTCATCCAGGAACCCACCAGAGTTTCCTAGGGGGTGACTGCACCACCCTGCTTGACTGGATACTCACAAACAGGAAGGAATATGTCACCTTGTCTGGAGTGCTCTCTGACACCATTAGCGATCACTATCCAGTTTACTGTGTCTGGGACACCGGCACCCCATCTTTCCCATCTAAAATTATCACATTCCCTAATCTCTCCCACCTAAGCGTGGATGTCTTCACAACTGATGTAAGCCTGGTTGACTGGTCTCCTCTCTACCTAACCGAGGACATTACCTACGCTACTGATTATTTCAACTCTGTCCTTATCATGCTACAAAACCAACATATCCCCATCACCACACGTAGGGTGGCAGGGAAAGTGACCAAGTGGCTCACATGCCCCCTGCTTCAACTTCTGAAATGCAGGGACAAACTTTGGTCCACGTGGAAGGTCTCACATCTTCGCTCTGACTTCGAAGCCTATAGAACCTCGCGGAACAAATGCAAAAAAGAAACATGCCTTGCTTAAAGTACCTACTACAGGAACCTCCTAAAATCCTCTTCCGACAACCCTCAAAAGTACTGGGCCCAAATCAAGGAAATTCTCAGCAATGATAAGCAGCAGACTCCAACTGACATGAATATTCAAGGCGTTCACTGTAACAACCCGAGTACAATTGCCAATGCCTTTAATTCTCTCTTTTCCATGCTACCAGCTGAAGCTCTGATTAAGCCCCAAGCTTATTGTCCTCCTGCTTCCTCCTTGACCCTCATTCCACCCACCCTGGTGCTGGCTCCAACCACATACCGTGAAGTACGAAAGCTACTTAAAGCCCTTCTAGCCCATGGGGGCCCGGGACCGGATGGCATCCATCCTAGTATACTCAAGCAGTTTGCACCCTGGCTGGTCAAGCCTGTCACCAGGCTTTTCAACCTATTGATCAGCACTTCCACTGTCCCATCTACTTGGAAAATGGCCAGAACTATCCCAATTCACAAAAAGGGCGATGTCAAACTCATGACCAACTACTGTCCCATTTCTCTCCTTCCCACTCTCAGTAAGCTTCTTGAAAAAATAGTCCATCGCCAGCTCTCTGAACACCTTGCCAAGTTCAATCTTCTAACCCTCTGCCGCACGGTTTTAGGCCTGGACACAGCACCACTACGGCTCTGACCCAACTCACCAGCGACATCAGATCAATATGGACCACAGCCTACTCACTGGAGCTGTCTTCATTGACCTGTCCAAAGCTTTCGACATGGTTCATCACCCTCTCATGCTTGAGAAGCTCCAATCCGTTGGAGCATCTGACCTCACTCTATCATGGTTCTGCAGCTACCTGGACAATCGTACTCAGGCGGTAGCTTTTCACAAGGCCCAATCCTCCCCCAAAAAGATCACCCATGGAGTCCCACGGGGTCCACTCTCGGACCCCTCCTTTTCTCCCTTTTTCTAAATGATATTCCCTCTCTCATGTACAGTACACTGACAAGCTGGTTCTCTACTCTGGATTTAAATCGATTGAAGACATCAACTCCACTCTCTCAAATGATTTTCATGTCCTTCAGTGATGGCTCTTGAATTGCCATCAATATCTTAACCAGGACAAAACACGTGCCATGCTATTTGGTTCCTCAAAAAAACTGCCCTCCACTACCCCCAAGCTCTTGGTTCACTGCCTGGACAGTTCCCCTATCACCAACATGGCGTCCTTCAAATACCTGGGGGTCACACTTGATCCTTCTCTTGACTTGACATTACATATCAATGCGGTATGTCATGCTGTTAATGCAAAACTTGGTGGCGCCTACTGAGTGCGCCACTCCCTCACACCTTCAGCCAGATTATCTGTAGCTAGGGGAGTACTCTTACCCCAGCACCAATACGCTCTTCCTCTCATCTGCACTGCCAACTCTAGTATACTCAGTAAATGGGACACCGCCTATAACAATATCTGCAGATTCGCCTTAACTGCCCCTTGCCTTACTCATCACTGCCTCCTCTACTTCTGTTTAAATTGGTTGTCACCTAAGGATCTATGGGCCTACTCCCTGGGATGCTTTATTGACTCACTAACCAAACCCCCTAGCCTGGACTTCCTGGCTAACTTGCTGACTCCAGCCTCACAAACTCTCATCCTTAGATCCTCCTCTGTCCCTATGCTCTCAACCAAACCTTGTGCTACAAAAATGGGTGAACAGGCATTCTCTGACTTTGCTCCTAAGTTCTGGAACTCACTCCCCCTACAGGTTAAAAATTCCACCTCCCACCGAGTTTTTAAAAGCTCGCTATTCTCTCACCTCCATGCCCTTGGTCAATGCACATGCTCATAATATTACTTCACCCGACCGTCGGCCTGTAGCATGGACCTACCCCCATTTCTTGCTACAATATGATCTTTACTGTGCACTGTATCCTTTGTAACAGATTTGTTGCTCTAACCACTGTGTATGAAGTTAATTTGGTATTGCTGTCTTATGTTTTCATTGATTTTAAGATGTACTACTGTAATTTGTGTTCCAATGTCTTGTGCTCTCCCGGGTCATGCCTGAAAATAGGCAGGATTGTTGCCTAGCTCACTTACCCAGTTACCAAAAGCTAATAAATAAAATAAAAATAAAATATAACTATAGAATTAATCCCAATAGAATTAGTTTTGTGCGTGATATATGTTCCCCATCCCTTAAATCTATTGTAGAGTATTAGAGCCTTTAAAAAGCCACAAAGACTGAGCAGATCTTTCTGCATGGGTGTATACATCCATGTAGATGTCTTCTATTATGCACTGTACATTTGAGTATTTCAAGTCTGTATATTACTAATACTATATAATCAACCAATTCACGATTACTATGTATAACTAAACATGATAAAAGAATAATATTAAATCAGAAAATTAAGAAAAACGAGTTCCTATTGTAGGTTATGCTAAATGAAGACAGTTTAGGTCTATGAGCCCTGTATGACAAGGTTCACCCTTATTTTTTATTTTTAATTTTTATTCTTTGGTAACCAGTAAGGCCCACTAGGCTCAATTGCCTGTTCTCAGGGTGCAACCCAGGAGCACTGAGGAGCTTAAGTGACTTGCTCAGAGTCACACAGTTTGCAAGTGGAGGGTGTAGAAATCAAATCCAGGTCTGCTGGATGTACCATGCTCATTCATAGCTCATTACTCTAACCACTAGACCATACTGCCAACCCTTGGTTCACAGTCCTCTCATGTGCATCTTTCTCCTGTTTGATTTTGTCCTTAAGTTCCGTACCCCCAACAGATTTGTGTGCTTGCAGGAAATGGACCCAGGTTAATCCTATTTATAATTACTAGGCAACTGGGGGGAAGGAAACAAGTGAGGGAAGGGTTAGATAAACACATTCTTGTCAGAATGTATATATGATTAAGAATAATAAGGGTGTGAAGGTAGGGATCTCGGCATCAGGGCATCAAAAACTATATAAAAATATTATATGCCAAATTAAATTGCTTTGAGGATTAACACTGTTATCCTAGTTCATTTTTTGTGTGTGTGTTGATTCATGGAAAGCATTTTTTATAGTTGTATTGCTTTGGAAGAGTTACAATTTTATGGTGTGCTGGGGCCATAAAATCTCCCTGTTATTTCCCCAACACAGCATTGCTATTAACATTCTCATCTGTATTTCCCTGAATACTCTGGTGATACCTATTCAACAGTGCCTATCCAGTCTTGTGTGTGCCTGGACATGTTTCCCTCTACTGATACCTTTCTCTTCAATATACCAGTGTAAAATGAATTATAACCTTTTTATGAGTTTATAAGAATAAAAGTGGAAGATCTCAGCCTTCTGATGCTAAATCAGGAATAGGTTATAACAAGCATTTGTCAATGCCGAACATTGGTTGCTTATCGAACAATGAAAATCACCAAAATGAAATGTTACCAAATGTATACTTTTAGAGGAGGTAACATTTTAGTAAGTAAAACAGTTGGGCTAGTAGATTTGCCCAGCCACTAGCCTAGTGTCTGAAAGATCTAATTTCAACATTTATATTATTTTAATGAATGGATACATCAGTATAAATTTAATGGATGGGTACTGCATGATGCCCTGTAGAAACTGAGCAGAGAATAAGTGGCTGACTTCAGCTCCTGCTCTCTGGCCAGGTGGACCCTGGCATTCCCACCACCCTGGCTCAGACAGCATGATGGCTCTCGACCTCTGCCGGATGCCAGCTCGCATGCCCAGTGCTGGTGATTGGTGCCCCTGGGACAGCTTGGGTTGCTGGGTGTAGTGAATCTGGCCACCTGTTACCGTCAACCCACCAAAATAATAAGTAAAATAGAGGGAATTACCTGCTGCAAGGTGCCAGGGTATGAGTCCACAGGGGTGACGCCAAGGTGCCTGTTAAAAAAAGATAGAAAAGGGGTCACAAAGGATCTGCAGCTCTTAAGAGGTCCAAACAGGGTGGAAGGGACAGAATAGACATAAAAGCATACTTATCTGATGTAGATAGGAGCCCTCATCCTGTCAGACCTGTAGAAATAAAAGAGAAAAATATGTTAGAAGAAAAATGACAAAGAGAAGAAACAGAGGAAAGGGAGTGAGGTTTTGGGAAGGGAGACTCAGCCTAAAACCCCTGTGCCCAATGGTGGCAAAGTAGACAATATTTTAGTTAGTAGCCAAGTGCATTAGTGAAGGTTAGTGGAGGCTAGTAGCCCTTTTATATAAAATAATATGCCCTGGTGGTCTAGTGGGCTAGGAAAGGCCCTGGGGGAGCCACAGGGTAAAGGTTAGCCCTGGTGGACTACCACTCAGGTGCAGGAGGATAGTGTTTATTTTAAAACAATAAAAACCCTTTTCCTGGGGTCTAATGGGGGGCTTCCCAGAGACCTTTTTATGCTGTGGTCATTGATTTATGGTGCCAAAAGGAAAAGCAAGTGTGGGCTGCCATGCAGCCAAAGGACAGCCAGCTGCCAGCGTGACTGAGCTTTAGTGAGAGTACCTACGGGTCCTCCAAACTCCCAGCCTGCGTGGAGCTTAGGCTGCAGCCTACTCCTCATAGGTGGGAAAGGAGGACAGAAATTGAGCCAGCGGGAGGTGGAGGAGGCATGTCAAGGAATTGCTTACCCTCAACCTTCCCAATCACTGCTCCAGGGGCAGTGTTTTAATTATTTATGCCCTACGGGGCTTAGAAGCAGCCTGGAGAGAGCAAGGAGCAGAAAGAAGCAGCAAAAAAGCTGCTTTTAAGTGAAACCGCACCATTGCATTAGTGTGAGTTGGGGAGGGGTTCCCACATAGTGAGCGTGCAGCAGGAACCACCAGAATTTGAAGCTTAAATCACCAAACTTGCAGCTTCAGAGCTCCTGCGGTACCATATCAATTAATTTCCTTCAGCATACCACAACATGTATGGCTACTCGCAAGAAGAAGAAAACAATCCCAGTACTAGGGAACTTTTATAAATATATTTTATTTAAAAAAACATTTTTAGTAGCACCCCACAAATCACACCGTCAATGTTTCAAGCCCACTTGCTTTTTATCAATTGGAAGCCGCACTGTGGTGAATTGTGACACCTGGGGGGTGTGTTGAGTTAAAGTGAGGAGGAGAGAGCAGCAGGTGCCACAAATGGAAAGCCACACCGCAACTTAAGCAAATGACCAGTGGGTTAACCGGCTGATCAGCCAAGATCCACGTGACGGGTGGGTGTGGATCCCTCTTCCTGGCAGACATGAATGGAGGGGACTGGTATTTAAATGACACTTATTGTCAGCTGTCCTTGGAATGGCTGCACAGGCTTGGCAGCAGCTCGGCACCGGGACGAGTTGCCAGTTGCAGGGGTCACTTTTGCGGTCATGAGGTCCCCTCTCTTTGGAAGTTTAAATCACCAATAGGACTGGTGAGCAAGGTGGCACACAAATCTCTGCAAGTCTTGGTGGACTGGACGGTCATGGAAATCAAAGGATTAGAGCAGCTTCAGTCCTTTGAAGTGCATGACTGTTCAGCTCACCTAGCAGAAAGCTGCATCAGAACCACACTGAGTGGTCATTGGGGTAGACTGCTGAGCCCCTAGTTTTGTGAACTGCAATGGGCTCAGCAGTGACACACACCTGAAATCCTGTATTGCCACAATACATTGGTTTGTGCAAGTGCAACTAATGTAAAATATAGGGGGAAAGGTTGTAAAAATGGAAGGGTTTAGAGATTAAGTAGGGTGAGGGGGATTAAAGGTTAATCGGTAAGGTGGCTTAAACTATAGGACTGAGTTTGTGTCCACCTTATTATTGTAGGCCACAACTTCTTCTGTATTAAGTCCACTTTTTTCCCTTTTCCACAAGTTAAAAATACTGGAGTATCTTGCACTGACCTGTATGCCTCGTTTATGGTATATTTCTAGATAGTCTGGGAATTTTTGCAGTGTCAGTGGCTCGGTAGGTAGCACACTCACCTCTGAGGCTGGGAGATCAGAGGGCTGTGGGTTTGGTTCCCACATCTGGCACTTGGGTTAATATCCCAGTACTGACACTGTAGTGCAGCATGAGAGGGGTGCTGCACTTCTGAGGTGCTGTCTTTCGGATGAGACGTTAAACCGAGGTCCCATCTGCCTAGATTGGTGGTAGTTCAGATGGATGTTAAAGATCCCATGGCACTTATTGAAAACAGTAGGGGAATTTCCCCAGTGTTCTTGCCAAATTTCCCTCATTCACTAAAAATACCACCAACAGCTTAATCTGATTCAAGGTCAGTTGGCATTCATCTGTATCCCCCTCCCCCGGGTCATGCCTGAAAATAGGCAGGATTTGTCTAGTGCACTTACCTGGTCAACAAAAACTAAATAAATAAAATTCTCCTTGATGTCCATTGAAGAGTGAGGTTAGTTCTGATTTGCATCACCAAGTTTGGTATTAAAATGAAGTAAAATAAAAGGAGAGAAACAAAAGAAATTTAGTAGATATTGAAATAGTGACATAATACTTGCATGCATATTGGTTAAATTGTGGGTTTACAGGACAACAAGGAATGATGTGTTATTTTCAGCACATCACTCAGTCTCCATCATGGGTCACCACCTCTCCCTGTGCTCCATCTGGGTCCTTGCCAGTACCTCTGTGATCTGACTGGACCACTGGACCACTGAGTGCTCCATGTAGATTGGCTACACCTCCTCTTCCTCTGCAGTGAAGGTGGGGTTATCCACTACTAATGAGAAGTGCAAATCCATTGCAGGGTTTGTATTACTGAGATTTTTGCTAAATGACTGCTTTGGGGAAACATGGTGATTTCTGTCTGACCTCTAGTGAGAGCTTTGCATTTCCTGTGAATTGCTTGCCATTCTTTGTACTGGGAAGGCTGAGGTAATTTACAGTTGGTTTCTGGCTCATAGAGGGAGTTTGGAATTTTGTGGAGGACTGAATTCTGTGCCATGTGCTTTTGGAACATTGCGAGTGAGGCTACTGTCAGAATGTTGAGGTGTTTGAAAATGGTGGTAATTAGCAGATTGGAAATGTCTGTTGATAAAGTCCCAAGCAGATCCAGTGTTATTAAAGACATGAGTGTCTCCTTCATGTTCAATAAGTAAAGTTACTGGATATTTTAATTCTGTATGAAACCCCAAATTTTGAAAAACAACTCTAATTTCTGCGAATGGCTTTCTCTTTTTAAGCACTTCACTGGAGTATCTTGAAAAAAACAGTATGCAGCAGTTCCCATTCCAAATTAATCACTTTTTATCCCTTGCAACTCACAAGATTTCCTCCTTAACTGTGAATTGTAAAAGTTTGTCACAGTGGGGTGGGGTTTCCTTGTTTAGGTCCAGGAGATAGTGCCTGTGGGTTCTATGTGATAATGGTGAGTGCCGAATGGCAACCCGCATTATCGCAATGTCTGGGCAGTGAAAACAATTTCACCACCCTGACATCCTCGGCGCATGGAAGAACGGCACCGGGGACTTGGTTCTTTTGCTTTCTGTGGGGGGGCTGCCCCCCAACATCCCCGCACCCCCCTACTAAAAGATTCTCAACTCCGGGGGGGGGTGCATGTCGGGGGCAAAAGCAAAAAAAACACAAGTTTTGGGCCGGGCACAACAAAAATGCAGTAGCGCCTGGACCCAAGACCCGAACCTGGTACCCCACACACTGCAAGTGGAGGCCAACCCGGCACCAGGCTGCAGCTCAGCAGCCGACCACAGCACCACCCCCTACATCCCCTCCACCCTCTCCCAGCCCACACTCGCCATGCTTGCTCCCCCCCATGCGCATGTACATATAGCCACATCCTGTCACTGCAGTCACCCACCCCACCACATCCAGTCACCCTACCCCCCCATTGCCATTTGGGCTTTCGCCCACATTGCGTCACTGTTTTGGATGGTGCAATAATTCAAGCACCCACCTCATGTGCTACCATGCTGGTGGGCCCTTTCTGTCTCTAATGGCCAGTTCCAGTCATATTCTGACAGATTAGGCATGAACATCTATAAGAAGGTTATCATACGCTTGCTTTCTCTGCCCTAAGGAATGCCAATGATTCTAAGATTATTTCTCCATCCTCTATTTTCCAGATCATCAGTTTTTTTGTCAAATGAGTTGTAATTGGGAATTATGGAATTCAAAAGTATCATCTAGCCTAATCAGAGAATCCTCTACCAGTACCACTCTTATTTCAGCCTCGGTTAGGTGTTCATTTACGCATCAGAGTTTTTTTTTTTTACTTCATCTACCACTGCTTTGAGATCAGTAATATCATTCTTTATCTCAGTTTGGCTTATCTTAATAGCCCTAAGTATTTATGTTATTTTGGTAAGGTCAATTTCCTTTGAGGAGCTGTTTGATACTGAACCCCTTCCCCCATTCCTGTTCCATCCACTCTGTTAGTTGTATTCAGTGCTGATGGCATTGCTGAGAGATCCCTCTTATTTGAAATGCTGAGACTTACATTTTGTCGGGTCTGTTCATGAACAGAGGTTACCAAGGCGGCCCTAAGATTGTTTTGATGGTAACAAAAAACAATTCCCCAAGGACTGTGGTGCATTAAGTGTGTCCTTGCCTGTAGAGATAGGAAACATAGCTTTATTTAGTTTGGAGATCCCTAAGTTGCAGTATTTTGGAAAAGACTTGCAAAATTCAGGTGTTTATCTGCCCCCTAAATGTGACATGCCAAGCCATCCTGTTTGGTTTTGCTATTGTGAAGCCACTGTGCTTTACAGTATGTATCCAAAGTGTTATATTATTCTCTCCTTAACTCCCTTTCAAAATGTGACTCTCCTGTCCCCTAAAAATGATCATTTTTAGTTCACCATGCAAGCTAGCACAAGTTGAACATTTTGCTATGTACAGGGGTTTGAGAGGTGTGTCACGGTGGTCCAATGCAGGAGACTCTACAAGGGGCTTGACCAATAATCAGCAAGCCTGATCATGACACTATTCAGGCATGAAAGTGCATGGACTTCAAAGCAACGTGCTGACAGACACATTCATAAATCAGCTCTTTCAGCAAGCACAGCTGATCTCATCATGTGCTCTTAGCCTACCTGATCCCTTGCTCCTCAATATTACAACAATAGAAACTGAAACGGCTTGTTAAATATTAGTTGCCTATTAAATTTGAGACTAGTTTATCCCCTTCAAAATGTAACAACTTGCACATTTAAATACTTAGCATTTAAATATTTTCTTGCTACTAGCTTCAGTTGGGCAGTTATTCTCTTTCAAGAAAGATTCATACCTCCTAAATATCACCCTTTCCCAGCAAGGAATCTCCTTAAAAGATTTACAGTTTTTTTTTAACCTCTTAAGATGCTATCTGATAAGAACGGTCTTAAACATATGCCACATCTTCTGTGAACTATCCAGGCTAAATATATAGCAATCAGCAGGCATTTTATACTATGTTTTTTGGGAAAAAATATTTATATTGGACTACAGCAAACACACACACGCACTGTACACACCATCCTCATGGCCACAACATTCCGAAATAAATACTGCAATCTAATATGTTATAAAACAATAAAGAAACTGTTTGTTTATATCAGTCTTGGTTCTGTGGAACATAGTGAAGTTCAGTTTACAGTAGATTTCCTTTAAATATTTCTTATCCTATATTTTATATCCTGGATAGCAGAGAGGAGGTGCTACATGTCAGTCTCATAAGGATCTTCATTTTACACATTTTTGCACTGTATTTACTCAGGATGTCCCAGATTAGATGCAATATCTTGTTTTCAGTGGGGTCATGATGTTACCATTTTTATAATGTATTTATTCAGGGTATCCTAGTCCAGATGTAAATTATTATTTTCAGTATGTTCTGATTTTATGCAATGCAGCATAATATTGTGTAGATGTAGAGCCCCACTGAAAATAAGATGCCACGTGGGTGGGGATGATGAGAGCGCACTGATGCAGGAAGCTTGTCCCAGGCTAGCCGGCTGAGAAGCTGGGAGTTCTCTCTCCTCAGGAACTGTTGATCTGCCACTGCATTTAGTATATAAAATCTCCTGCTTCAGTGTCTCAGAGTGCATTCTTACTTTTGAAGCATTAGAGTCAGGCAAAGGACTTGATAAATGCATTGTCAATTTGGTGGATTGAGAAGGTATTTCTCTCTCCTTTCCCCCTGCATTGATGTGGACTGTGGGTGCCCCGATGGGTAAAAATGTCAGTAGAAGATGAGGTATGAAACAATGAATGACTAACTTACCCACACAATCATGCACAAGTGAGAACACACCAAAGTTACGATGGGTTATCAGAGGACTATGGAGCAAACTATGGAGTATATTACAGGAAAATGAGTGAATGAATAAGTCATCTAAACTGCAGTACAGCTTGAATTCAACTAAGAAAGCACCAGAAGGTGTTTCAGGCAACTCGGTTCATCAGACTGGACTTATATACAGCTAATGGGAAGGGTGACGTATGTATTGCCTGATGTTATAGGTCCTAGAATGTTTTATGCCTATGCCTAAGAGCCTTTCCTGCTAAATGTGAGTCTGTGGCCAAGCACAATATGAAAAGTTTCATGTGCAAGCAGCCTAGAAGTCTCTCTAAATGATTATGTTGTGGTTTAAAATAATGACTTTGTGTTGAGAGTCTGTGGCCAAGCACATAACAAAGAAGTGCAAGCAGCCTAGAAGTCTCTCTATAACCTGGGCTCAAGTTTATTATTCTGATTATCAGTAAAACAAGCCTTCTTTTCTCTGGACTGAGAAAAAAAATTCTCTTCCTGCCAGGCCCATGGTTGGGGAATCTGTGGCCAGACACACTAATAGCAAAATAAATTTGTGTGCAAGTAGCCTAGACTTTTCTCTGCTAAATGTGGCAAGCATTTGCAGGAAATATTTCTTGTCATTTGGATATTAAGAAGAGGCCTACATCAGAGGTTGCACAATACCGTGTATTGCCATGAAGTGTTGAAACAGAAATTTTACAACTGTATAAGAGTCACATGTTCATAATTAATCAACCTTGTGCTCCCAAAATTTTCATCCTGGAGTCAAGAAATTCTAATAAATACAACAGTGATCAAAGTAAGATTAACTGTTCTAAAACACCAAAATTAATAGAGGGAAAGGATCTAGTAAAACATAGAAGGCTAGTGAAGTTATTTTATAATTCTATAATACAAAATAAAGAAGGAGAATGAGACTTCATTATTAAAAAAACTCCCAAAAAACCCACAGGGACCAGGTTCTGCTAAAAAGAAATTGCAGCAGCAAACCTTACCATTCAAAAACTGTTGTAAATTATCAGGCCAGAAAGAAATTAAAATGCATCCAAAGATTCAACAGGACCAAGATAAAAAATAGAAAAGGACAAAAAAGGTAAAAGTTTGGTGAGTCAATATAAAATTATACCTGGCACAGGAGATGAAAGCACTGATCACAATAGTGGTGATGAATCTTTACAGAACACTAATAAGGAGACAAACACTGCAGAGAATTCAACAAAAGAAGGGCCTGGGACCTCTTTTCCTAAAGAATCACATCAAGAAACGCCTCCTTCTTGGGCACAAAAACTTAAGGATAATTTAACATTAGTCCAAATGGTGGTTCAAAAGATACAACATTTACCGGACACATGAGAGGCAGTAAACTCTACCATGACTAGAATGGAAAAAAAGTTGGAAACAGAAGGCAAAAGAATAAATGAGCTGGAGGCTAGACAATCAAAAATAGAAAACGAGTAGTCACCAATTCAAAAATAAATTAAAGGCTTAAAAAATATACCATCACCTGAGAACAAATCAGAAGAAGAGGAAAATCACTTAAGATGAAAAAATATCAGAACTTATGGTATCTTAATCAGTTGGGGAAAAAAACTCTAACATGTTTGTCATTGTTAATGAATTATTTTCTTCTTCACTCGGACAGGGCCATCTCTTACCAATATTGGACAGAGTACACTGGTTGTCATATAAAAAAGACAATGCTTCATGTCCAGTGATGGTCAAGTTTTTGACTTCAGCTGGAAAAGACAGTGTAATGCAAGCTTTCTATAAAAACAAGAACTTCAAGTTTAAATAACAGAGTATTTATATAAAACACGATTTTTCCAAGAGCTTATGGGATCTGAGATGGCAATACTCAAAATTGTAGCACTTTTTGTGGAAAGGAGGGGTGAAGGCCTATATTGTATTCCCTGAAAAGCTAAAGGTGTTGGTAAATGGTCAGCCACTTCTGTATAATGACGTGAATGAGGCCACAATGGACCTCAATGTACGGCTACCAAATGTGTTAGCAAAATAAGAATGTGGCTAAGCGGTCTGTGGAGGGGGTCATCTTAAAGGATGTCCCAGAGGAGGGAGACTAGCCTGGGTGTGGATGTATGCACCCAAGGAGACATAGGTTATGCCAGAATTGAGTCTTTGGCATAGGAAGGTGGGGGGGAAGGTAAATTTGAAGAAAAGGAAAGTTACATCCAGGGACTAGGAGAGGAAATGGTTGGTATCTTTTGATATTACATTGGGAGTATGTCAGGACTGGAGAGGAAGTTTAAAACTAGATAGAGAACAAGAAGTAGAGAGAACATGCAGTTTTTGGGATAACTTAATGACAGGAACCATATTGTGTAGTACTTGGAATTTAAATGGAATAAATTATCCTATTAAGAGATACAGGATTTGCAACAGAATAAAAAAATGAAATTAGATATAGTTTTGTTACAGGAAATATTCCTGAATGAAATAGAAATAACAAAGCTGGAGAAAATCAAAGGAATTGTCAAAGTACTGTACTCCATTAGCAATAAAAAAAGGAGCCCAGGAGTAACCATTATCTTCAGTAAACATTTTATAGATTACATTACAGACTGTGTTACAGATAAAAATGGAAGAATTATTTTGGCTAAAATCAAATGTCAAAGGAAAGAAATAGTGATAGTATCCATCTATGCCCCTTTTATGGGCCATGGAAATTTTATTGCAGAAATTATGAAATTATTAAGCATTTGGAATTGTCCACTCATTGTGTTGGGTGGAGATTTCAGCTCAATGTGTAGCCCTATATTAGACAAGTCTTCTCAACCACTTCAGTGGGACAAACATAAATCAAGACTTTTGAACAATTTAACATCTTATAATCTAGCAGATATGTGGCATGTTCTACACTGAGAAGAAAGAGATTCTACCCATAAATCTGTACGATATAAATCATACGCTAGATTAGATTATATTTTGATATCGAAAGAACTTTTGATAGAATGTGTTTCATTAGATGCATATATAGAGACATTAATGATTTTGGACCATAATATGGTATCTGCTAAACTATATGTTGATTTTGAAAAAAATCAAACAACTGGCAATTTAACAACAAGATACTGGAAGATAAGGCACTTATTACAACAATAATAAAAGATATTCAAAATTAAATAAACAATAATTCACTACAAAAAACAAATATAATTAATAGCTGGGATGCTTTAAAAGCAACCATAAGAGGGCGAATAATTTCAGAAACAACATGGAGAAAAAAACACGTACAAAAAAAAAAGAAGTTGAACAAAAACTAAAACTATTAGAACTTGATATCAAAAAAGGGGATATTAAGAAGAAAGAAGACTATCAACAATTAAAAAAAATATTGGAAACCCTGGATATCAAATACACAAAGAAATGTTGGGCCCAGGTCAATAGCTTTTGGAAAAACAGCAGTGAAAACATAGGTAAACAACTGGCAAACAGATTAAAAGCAGCAGAAAGTAAAACAGAAATATTGGCCATAATGGATGCATCCCAGCAAAAAAAAAAAAAATAAAATATTGATCTGGAACAAATCAAAAGTGAATTTTTCCAATTTTACCAGACCCCAGATGGATCCGGTCAGTAACATCACGGAACAAAATAAAGTGGACAAAAATAAAGTGGCAAAAACAGTGTCACCATCAATAATGGCAGTACAAAATGTAGTGTGCCAGAACAATGCAGGCCACATGACACACAGGTAGCAAACAACATACACTACATGGAGACACTGCACTGGAACACACAGCAGCAGGCACCAGTGTACAGGAACAGCACAGGGGTGCAGGGAGATGGAACAGCAACACACACAACACACAGGGCAGGGGAGACTGCATGCTGGCTTGTGCTTCTGGCTCCTTGCATTATGCACAGCTATCCACATGGTGGCCATGGTCCACCTGTCCTCCAGTGGTTACCCTGGTGCACTATCTCCATCACGCAGCATTCTGGGTGGGGGTACCTCACCATGAGGGTGCCTGTGCCATTAGATTATCATGGTAGGTGTCCAGTGGCCTGCTTCCCACAGTGGTGGTTGCACCCTGCCCTGTTCCATCTCCCTGCACCTTGTTGCTGTTCATGTGCACAGGTGCCTGCTGCTGTGTGTTCCAGTGCAGTGTCTACATATGGTGGATGTTGTTTGCTACCTGCTTGTCATGTGGCCTGCATTGTTCTGGCATGCTACATTTTGTGCTGCCAATATTGATGATGACACTGTTTTTGTCACTTTATTTTTGACCACTTTCTTTTGTTCTGTGATGTTACTGGTTGGAACCTACCAGACACTGTATACTTCAGAATGCAACATGATAGAGGATATTAAATACTATCTGTGATGCTTGGCCACCTGGCTATGAATATTGTATATACAGTATTTGTAATATAAAAATATGGTATGTGATTGTCTCACATAAGACAGCCTGTGCTTCCATGGGTGCCCCCAACCCCAGGTTTCAGTGAAGCTGCAGGATATTTAAACTGACCAGGAACCATTTAATTAACTGACTTCCTTCAGAATGGCATTCTATTACCTTTTAAGACATGCCTAGGTTTTTTGAAGTGCAAACCAAATGTGACTTTATGACTTCAAAAAATTAGGCCAATTCCTGTTAGCGTTTTAACACATTGCTGCCAGTGTCAGATTGCTAAGTTCAAAGAAAACATGTGTAATTAAGGAGTCATATATAGGAAATGTATTTTTTCTTCTGATGGCACCTTATCTAAAATTTCTCCTGATAGAAAATAATTTTTTGTAATTTTATATTCTGAAAGGAGGAGCTAGATGACTCACAGAAGGGATGTGGAGACAAAGAGCTTAAACTGATACTTGTGTCTGAAATGTAGGTCATATCATCTTAGGACTCTAAAGAGACACAGCTCTCTGATCTAACTTTAAAATGCACTTCCAGGGGTAATACCTTAGATAGCAAAAATCTAAATGTATTGTGGTAGGAATTTTACTGTGTAATTTTCCCTTGTTCTTTTATGTGATTGTGAGCTAATTGATATACTGTTCTGTGTTTAAATTTTTCATATTTTTATCCATTTTTAGTAAACATATTCTTAAAAATTCTGCCTGGGTCTCCTCCAGTTATTTTTGCATGTGGATTGCCTGTATTTTTAAGTCTGACAACTGTTCAAGGGCTTGATGACGTTACTAAGCTTGGTAAAAGGTAAGAATATACCTAAGGTCTCTTATAGAGTTTTAAGGGTTCATTTTGGATACCTAGTTAGGTGCCCTTAGGCGAAAGATATATTGCATCCCCCGAAGAGAATATTTGCTGACCCTGTATATTTGGGTACACTAGCATAAGGTTCACAGTTTGAATCCACCCAGAACTTGAGACTAAAGGTGATTCAGACCCAAAAGCAGGCAGGAGGGTTGCCCTGTCTGTTACCTGTTCACACTATTGCGCTCTGAGGTTGGCACTGTGGGAGCAGAGGGCCTGACCTGCTGAGTGCATTTGTGACAGATTTGCTGGCAGAAGTGGGATAGTATTGGTAACACAAGCTTTAACTGTTCAGTGCGTCAGCTTAATACTCTACAGCTCACTTGCAAAATAAGGCAGTGATTCACGTTTGCTTACAGTCAAAATTCCTACCTGTTTTATTTCTTTTCAAAGTGCAAGTTAGAGTAGCCGTAGTTAGGGAAGAAGACGGTTTCCAACTACAGTGAACACACTGCAGACTACCTGAAGCAGATGCACAAGCAGAGTGGAGCCGTGCACAAGTGGAGAGCCACCAAGCAGAACCTCGTGGACGTTCTGATGGCCGCTGATGCCCAGAGTGCCAAGTCACAGACTGTGACTGTAAAGGATGAAACCATGGGCATGGAGGGGCCAGCAGCCAGTGTAGTGTCCAGATCCAGTGAGGAGGACAGCAGGGCCAGTGCAAGCCAAGGGCCACAGCAGCAGGGGAAGGTCACCAGCATTCTGGAGCCAGAAGCAATCAGGCTGCAGATTGAGTTGTGCAGGATGGAGCTGGAGTTCCAGAGAGAAGAGAAGTGAGAGCAGCGAGCTGCAGAAGAGAAGAGGGAGTGAGAACAGCGAGAAGCTGACTGGGAAGAGCGTGAGTGCCAGAGGTGACAGGAACTGGAGAAACTATGACTCCAACCATCAGCACCAGAGCAGGTAAGTGGCTTGGGTTTAACTGGAACTACAGGACTGGGTTACAAATTAAATTCCAAATTGATAGCTGAATTTAAAGAGAGGGAGGATATGGATGCTTTTTTAAATTCCTTTGAAAAAGTTTGTATTCAGGTGAAAATTCTTAGAGGGTCCTGGAGCTTCCAGCTATCCTCGCTACTTACCGGGAAAGCTTGGGATGCATTGGGTCAAATTAACAATGAGGACAGTAATGATTGCAGCAAACTTAAAGCTGCACTTTTAAAAAAAGTTTGATTTAACTGCAGAAGCATACAGAGCTAAATTCCGTAAACTCAGAAGCCTTTACATCAGCTATGAGTAGCTAGCCATGAAACGACGCCAGTGTTTAAAACTTTGGTGGGAAGGAATTGAAGAAGACATTGTAGATAAAATTGAAAGTGCCATATTGTTAGAACAGTTTTTTGGGGCATGCCTAGCAGAGCTGAAAACCTGGCTGGAGGACCAAGATCCCAAAACAGTGCAAGAGGCTGCTGAACTCTCAGACCACTATGCCAAGAGCAGACCTCCTCTGAGAGTGAATGGGGTGGGTGTGGCAGCACAGCAAGGGAAAAGCATGCCTTCAGGGCAGCTAAAACCCTCTCTGCCTCCACTGAAACTAGTTAGCCCCAGGTTTCAAGGAAAAGATTTTTCTGAGAAAATTAACGAATGTTGGGTTTGTAAAGAAACTGGGTATATTGCCAGACAGTGTCCCAAAAGGATGAGCAATATGCAAAATGGGGCTAGGAAAGAAGTGGGTTGTTTGTGTGTCCCTGGAAGCATGCCTGTGAACATAAGGGAACACATGCACCCAGTCACTGTGAATGGTGTACAGACACAAGGGCTAAGAGACACAGGGGCATCCCTGACATTGGTAAAAGGGGATCTGGTAGTGCCTGGTCAGCTTATACCCAATAAATGTGTAACTGTACAAGACTTCACTGGGGAGGAGAAAGCATTGCCACTTGCTAGTGTTGTCCTAGACTGGGGTGAAACAGGGGAAACTGTGCAACAGGTGGCTGTAGCCAAAACTTTAGCAGTTGACATCATCCTTGGCAAAAATCTCAAACAGGGGATGGTGTGTGTAGCTACCCATAGCCAAGTGGCAAGGGAAAATTGTACTTCCCTGGACCCCCATAGAAGCCACTGTGGAAACCACTGGGAGGCTGGTTCCCCAGTCTGTGTCCCCTGATATGGAGACTAATGAAAAGAGCATAGAAATTTCCCCAGTAGTAGTTAACCAAACAGCTATGGAGGGTTACTCCAAAAAAGGAGGGGTGACCCATTGTCCAAGGGTTAGGGATGGCAGTGATCCTGAGTGTCCTGATGCTAGTGCTAGGGGTCCTAGTTTAGATACTGAGGGGGACCTGTCCCATGCCTTGGGAATGTGTAAGGAGTTTGCAGCTGCTCAGAAAAGTGACCGTAGTCTAGAGAAGTTGAGGGCTTGGACAGACTCTGACAGAGCACAGGGAGGTGATGATAAACATAAAGTATATTGGGAAAATGGACTGATGTATACTCAAGCTGAAAAGACAGAGGGAGGAGTGATAGACAGGCAGCTTGTCATTCCCCAGGGGTACCGTGAGAAGCTGCTCAAGACTGCACCCGATATTCCCTTGTCTGGTCATCTGGGAATTGCATGCACTATGCAGTGGTTGGCCCAGAATTTCTATTGGCCCAACTTCACCCAGCAGGTGATGGAGTATTGCAGGTCTTGTTACCGGTGCCAAGAAATAGGGAAGGCAGGTAAGAAAACCCAAGCCACCCTAATTCCATTGCCCATAGTGGAAAAGCCATTCCAGAGGGTGGGAATGGATATTGTGGGGCCTTTAAATACTCCCAGCTCCTCCGGGAAGAGGTTCATCCTGCCTGTGGTGGATTATGCCACCCGGTATCCAAAGGCAGTCGCCCTATCCTCAATGAGGACAAACAAAGTGGCAGATGCCTTACTTGGGATTTTCTCCCATGTTGGGATTCTGCAGGAGGTTATCACCGATCAAGGGGGTTCCTTCTTGTCAGACATGATGAAATGTTTGTGGAAGAAGTGTGGGGTGGTGCAGAGGTGCACAACACCTTATCATCCACAAGCCAATGAGCTTGTGGAAAGATTTAATGGTACCCTGTAGTCAATGCTCCAGGTGTTTGCTGAACAGCATGGGAGAGACTGGGAGAAATACCTTCCCCACCTGTTGTTTGCATACAGGGAGGTGCCCCAAGAGTCGACAGGATTTTCCCTCTTCAAGCTCTTATATGGATGCTGGGTGCGTGGGACCCTAGACTTGATCCGGGAGGACTGGAAAGGCAAGCATGCCACCCAGGGAATTCCCATAGTGGATTACGTACTTAGGTTTAGGGAAAGGCTGAAGGAGCTTATGGGGACAGCCGAGAGCAACCTGGCAGCAGCCTAACAGAAACAAAAAGTGTGGTATAACTACAGAGCCAGAGCTCACTCGTACACGGTGGGTCAGGTAGTCATGGTCCTTATCCCGGTCCGGAAAGACAAGCTGCAGTCTGAGTGGGCAGGACTGTACAAAATAGCTAGAAAGGTAAATAAAGTGAATTATATCATAGATTTACCTGACAGAAGACATACAGAAAGAATGTACCATGTCAACATGATGAAGCCGTATGCTAATAGAGCTGACATGGTGTTTGCAGTACGTAGTCCTGGGGAGGGGATGAACAAAGGAGACCCCCTTATGGACTGCTGGAAGAAAGCAAGTGGGAGTCCTCTGTGGAGGCAGTTAATTTTTCACTTCAGCTAGCCCTGGACAAGATCCAGGAAGTAAGGGAGGTTTAGCAGACTTTGCCCCACTGTTTAGGGCCAAGCCTGGACTAACCCCCTTAGTGACACATGATGTGGAGACAGGGACACAGATGCCCATATGGTGGACAGCATATCAGGTGTCAGAGGCTGTCCAAAAGGACATTAGGAGGGAGGTGGAGGAAATTCTGGATTTAGGGGTAATCCAGAAATCCCACAGCCCCTGGGCCTCACCTGTAGCCCTGGTTCCCAAGCCAGATGGCTCAACTAATTTTTGTGTGGACTATTGTGGACTGAATGCAGTCACAAAGTCAGATGCCCACCCAATGCCCTAGACGGATGAACTCCTGGACAAGTTGGGAGGGGTGACCTACCTTATGACTATTGACCTGACAAAGGTTTATTGGCAGGTAGAGTTAATTGCCAGAGCTAGGGAGAGGTCATCCTTCATCACTCCGATAGCCTTATTTGAATTTAAAGTAATGCCTTTTGGAATGAAGAATGCCCCGGCCACTTTCCAAAGGTTGGTGAACCAGGTGTTAAATGGTGCTGAGGAGCATGCCGTGGCCTACCTGGATGACATTGCCATCTTTAGTGCCAGCTGGGAGGAAACCTGTCTGACCTTAGGGAAGTGTTGGGCAGGATACAGAGGGCTGGGCTCACTGTCAAAGCTGAGAAGTGGCAGGTGGGCATGGCTGAAGTGGCATACCTCGGGCATATTGTAGGCCAGGGGCAGCTCTGTCCTAAACAAGTAAAAATACAGGTGATTAAGGCATGGCCCAGACCAGAAACATAGAAGCAGGTCAGGAGATTTCTAGGGACAGCAGAGTACTATAGGAAATTTGTACCCAATTACAGTGCCCTGGCTGCTCCCCTATCTGACCTGGTAAAGAAAAAGATGCCTAAGAAAATTACCTGGCAGCCAGCCTGTGAAAAAGCCTTTACCAGACTGAAGGAGGCACTGTGCAGTGCTCCTTTGTTGACAAGTCCTGACTATAGCAGACCCTTTATAGTCCAGATTGACGCCTCAGACATGGGTATTAGGGGCAGTACTGACTCAGATATCCAACCAAGGGAAAGGTCACCCCATATTGTAACTGAGTAAAAAGTTACTTCCCAGGGAGCAGGCTTACTCTACTGTGGAAAAAGAGTGTCTTGCCACAGTGTGTGTGCCCTAAAGAAGTTAGAGCCATACTCATATGGACAGCATTTTGAGGTACAAACTGACCACAACCCCGTGGTATGGCTGACACAAATGGGAAAAACTAATGGTAGATTATTAAGATGGAGTCTTGCCTTGCAAGGGTATGACATGACGAGCTTACGTAGGGCTGGAGCAACCAATCAGAATGCAGTTGGCTTGTCGCATCTATATGAGGAGTGAACTGACTTTGGGAAGTTCATCCAATGTAGGGGACAGAGCTCCCAAATTCAGTCTAGGTGGAGAGGATTGTGACGCTTGGCCAGCTGGTTATGATTATTGTATGATATTTGTAATATAAAAATATAGTATGTGATTATCTCACATAAGACAGCCTGTGCTTCCATGGGTGCTCCCACCCTCAGGTTTCAGTGAAGCTACAGGATATGAAACTGACCAGGAACCATTTAATTAACTGACTTCCTTCAGAATTGCATTTTGTTACCTTTTTATGACATGCCTATGCTTTTTGAAATGCAAACCAAATGTGGCTTTATGTCTTCAGAAACAGGATGTCATTAGGCCAATTCCTGTTAGCTTTTTAACACATTGGTGCCAGTGTAGGATTGCTAAATTCAAAGAAAACGTGTAATTAAGGAGTTATATATAGGAAATGTATTTTTTCTTCTGATGGCACCTTTTTTAAAATTCCTCCTGACAGGAAATAATTTTTTGTAATTTTATATTCCAAAAGGAGGAGCTAGATGACTCACAAAAGGGGTGTGGAGACACAGAGTTTAAAATGATACTTGTCTCTGAAATGTAGGTCATATCATCTTGGGAATCTAAAGAGACACAGCTCTCTGATCTAACTTAAAAAATGCACTTCCAGAGGTAATACCTTAGATAGCAAAAATCTAAATGTATTGTGGTAGGTGTTTTGCTTTGTAATTTTCCCTTGTTCTTTTATCTGATTGTGAGCTCTTTGATATATTGTTCTGTGTTTACATTTTTCATATTTTTATCCATTTTTAGTAAACGTATTCTTTAAATTTCTGCCTGAGTCTCCACCATCATTTTTGCATGTGGAGTGCCTGTATTATTAAGTCTGACAACTGTTCAAGGGCTTGATGGTGTTACTAAGCTTGGTAAAAGGTAAGACTATACCTAAGGTCTCTTATAGAGTTTTAAGGGTTCATTTTGGATACCTGGTTAGGTGCCCTTAGGAGAAAGATATTTTGCATCCCCCGAAGAGAATATTATCTGAGCCTGTACATTTGGGTACACTAGCATAAGGTTCACAGTTTGAATCCACCCAGTACTTGAGACTAAAGGTGATTCAGAACCAAAAGCAGACAGGAGGGTTACCCTGTCTGTTACCTGTTCACACTATTGCGCTCTGAGGTTGGCACTGTGGGAGCAGAGGGCCTGATCTGCTGAGTGCATTTGTGACACTATCATCAGTTCTGTAAAAATCAGATATCTGCACAAGAAGAACAACAATTTTTCAAAGATATAACAGTAAAGGAATTTTCAGACACTGTACACAATATGACAAAAGGAAAATGTCCCGATCTAGATGGTTATACTCTAGAGTTCTGTGCTACATTAGAGTATGTAATGTTGCCATTATTGGCAATATTCTTTAATCAAATACAAACAGAAGGTTCATGACCACCTTCCTTTAACCAGGCTTACATTGCCCTTATTCCAAAACCTGGGAAAGACCATCAAAAAGTAGAAATTTATAGACCAATTGCTATTTTAAATACAGATTAAAAGATCTATACAAAAATAATAAATATCAGACTGATGATAGTGTTGAACTCCCTTATTCATAGAGACCAAGCAGGTTTTATTATGGGATGATCTATTCAATCAGGGGTATATACAATTCAATTTCTGACTGAATATCTACAGAATACTCAGAAGGATGAAATTTTTCTCTCTCTCAATGCAACTAAAGCATTCAACATGCTGGAATGGAGTTATTGGTTTAATGTATTAAAGGGTTATAAAATTCCAGACAAATTTATTAATTATACAATAACTCTGTACAGGTCATCTATAGCTTGGATAAAAATCAATGATTCCTTTACTGACTTCTTTTACATAAAGAAAGGGGTCAGACAGGGCTGTTCCCTTTCACCCACATTATTCATATTGGCATTAGAGATATTGTTAAATGAAATGAGAGAATCATAAGATTAAAGGTATAAAACTTGGAGAGGATGTTTTAAAAATAAATGCATACATGGATGATTTACTGCTTACTTTGCAAGATCCTAAAAATAGATTGAGAAATGAAAAGTATGATTAATAATTTTTCCAAATTATCAGGATATAGAATCAATGAAACCAAATCAGAAATCATAATTTTTGGGAATATCCCCAAGGAAAATATTTAATTAATTGTTAATGCTAATATTAAGGACAAAGGAATGATATTTCGGTATAGAAATAATGAACAAAATTCATTCTTACTAGCCTTCAAATTTTGATGCACTAACTTTTACTCTAAAAGACAAATTACAAGGGTGGAGTAAAATCCCAGTGTCCCTCTGGGGAAAAATCTAAGTGGTGAAAATGCTGGCTATACCCCTTATTTCTTACAAGCTTTAATCTGTAATAACCCCATACCAAAAGACTGGTTTTAGAAGATTAACAAAATTATATCACATTTTATATGGAACTAGAATCTGCAGCTTATCCAATACATAGGGAATGGGCAGACTAGGTGAGCCAAGTGGTCCTTATCTGCCGTCAAAGTCTGTGTTTCTATGTTCCTATGTTTCCAACTACAAACATCCAAGAATAGCATGGAATAAATTGTGTTTGCCTAAAGAAGTAGGTGAAATGACCTGCCCTGTTGTGTGGAAATACTACTTGGCATACACTGCTAAAACAGCAATTAATTGGTCTCAGATGGAATTAAATAAAGTAAAAACAATAAATATGTTAATTAGCCATATAATAATATTTCATATGACATAAGAGCACTATTACATTTGGCAAATAAAGGTAAAAACTCAAAATGTAGAATAATTAGGCATATGGCACCTTACTAAATAAAGCTGAGGAGAAAACTAATTGGCTACTACATTGCTCTCCCAGAGCAAGTATCTGGGAAAACCCCAATTATACCTTGAATGGAAAAAATCTAAACAAGAAAGAGTGAAAACAGAAGGGTATTTACACCTGGCATATGTTAATTAAGCAGTAATGCATGACAGGGTGTGTGTCGTGCTGGGATAACCTCATGCCTGAGGTGGTTGGGTACGACCACTGGAAGTGAGGTTATCCCAGCATGACACACACCCTGGAGTGCATTATTGCTATTATACAATGGCTTATTGTTATGCAAAATAAAAAAAAACATTTAAAAAATGTTTTTAGTAAATATTTAGTGTGGCAATATATCTTTGTTTCTGAAGAGAAGATCCTTTAACAAATCAATACAATGAGGTTGTGCTCTAAGACTAGACCCATGATGTTGTACTGGGATAACATCACGGTCCAGTCCCAGACTGACCAAACAGAGGCAAGCATTCTTTCTTGCCACTGTATAATAGAAAATAGTGAGTTGATATCTTGAGAAGAGGTTAAGATGAGGTATAATTTAAAAAACAATGATAGATTATTTTATTATCAAATATGCAGCCTATATAAAAAAAAATATCCCAGATGGGAACGAGCCCCAATAGCAAAATATTAGACAGGGAATTACATCAACAATTGGAAAGCGGTAAAAGAGTTAAACCAAGAATATTTCAATGGATGATTAAAATACTAGCAGACTCAGCTCGAGTGATATACAACAATGTGATGAATAAATGGGAAGCCGAACTGAAGGCGACCTATACAGAAACACAGTGGCTTCAAGCATGTAAATTTATTCAAGAATATAATTTATCAAGAGATAAATCTATTCAATTCAAGATATTAAACAGATCTTATTATACACCATATAGGCTTCATAAAATTAACTCGGCTATCAATCCAGTGTGTTGGCAATGTGGTTATCAAAATGCAGATATGCTGTATTCCTTAGGAGGCAGTATAGCGCAGTGGGTTAAGGCGCTGAGCAGCACCTCTGGAGAGCTAAGTTTGAATCCCACAGCTGCCTAGGTGCATACTGTGTGATCCTAAGCAAGTCATTTAATTTCCTTGTGCTCCCAGGTTGCATCTGGAAACAAACATCGGCTTAGTGTGCTACTCCTGGTTAAACAATGTTCCCTTCCCCTTTTGGGGATTGTCAACTATGTAAAAGTTGGTGAGCACATTCCTTTGTGTTCCTGAATCAGATAGGATCAAGACCAGTTAATTATAATGATTATAAAACCATTATATTAGAAATGCATTGTGATTTGCATTTAGATAAACAACAAAATACGCTATTGAAAGCCAATCTTATGGCAGTTAAGAGACTCATACTAAGAACTGGAAAGAACCTTCTACTACTTTGCCCTTTCCAGTATGGGAATGGAAACAACTATTTTTCAGTTATTTATATAATAACAATTATTTTACAGCTTGGGAAAAAGTCTGGACCCTGCATGATGGAGAAATTCAGGAGTGGACCCCTGAAGATGTTCTATGAGGGAAAGAAGGAAAAAAAACATATATATATATATATATATATATATATATATATATATATATATTTATATATATATATATACAGGGATGGAGTCCTTTTTTTTTTTGTAATACAATTGAAATGTAATTTATAATAATGCACTGTTATACTTCTTGCTCTTAATGAAATGTCCTGACTACCCATAAGTCTATAAGGTTTGTATTTCATATAGTTTTTATACAATATTTTATTCACCCTTTCTATTACCAGATGTATTAAGACCCTTGTACTTTACGACAGTTATATTTATCAATAAAAACATTTTTTTGGGGAAAAAAAGAAAATAAGATGCCACATCTTCTGTGAACTATCCAGGCAAAATATATAGCAATCAGCAGACATATTCAAGGAAGACCACATTGAAACTGCCTCTCAGCAGACCTGCATTGTGCAAATTCATTAGAAATAATGGGTAAAAGCATGACCACACTGTAAGTGATATTTTACACAATATATCAGTTGAGATTCGATATATCATACATCGAATCTCAACTGGCATATCCTGTAAAAATTCAGTATTTAAAATGGTTTAAATACTTTACCCAAATGAAATAAATATTTTAAATATTGACTTGGCTAGTCTTTCCTCAAAGGTCTTATCCCATATGCCCTGCACCACTGTAGTTGCCCTCCACTGTACCGCCTCCACCTTGTCTATGTTTTTTCTCAGATGGGACCTCCAGAACTGGATGTAGTATTCCAGTTGCAGTCTCATGAGTGTCTTATACAGGGGCAATATGACCTTCCCCTTTATACTCCTGATAACCATCACTGTGAATCCATGCATCTGGCTAGCCTTTAAAACCACCTTATCACACTGCTAGTTTCTCTTTGGTCCTGTGAGATGATAACTCACAAGTCCTTTTCCTGCTTTGTGACTGTCAGTACCTCCCTACATAGTTTGTACTTTGCCCCTGGGTTCTTGTTCCCGTATCTGCACTATCCTGCACTTCTTTGCACTGAATCCCAGCTGCCATTCTTCAGACCATTTCTCCAGGTTTTTTTTATTGTTTATGCCCCCGTTTTTTACACATTTTCACCCAACTCCCTGTGCTGTGACCATGCGTGCACCTGTGGGGACACATGCAGGCTGTGGTTCCACAGTGCCCTCCCTCTGCTTGCCACCTGTCTGCCTGTGCTACCCTCAGGCTTCCATGTGGTGCAGTTGGACTGCAGGGGGTGACAGAGTCCTTCCCCGATAGAGATCTGCCTTGTGGCTGCTCAGTCCTCCCTCCCTCCCTCCCCCAGCTGGCCTTCAACAATCCAGGCTCACTCCTGAACCGGGGTCACTGGTGTAGCATGAGTTGCGGCATCCAGTGGCAAAATGCTCAGTGCCACCGGGCCAGCTATCCATTTTTTTACAGTCTTCCATCATTCTTTCAACTCCCCCTGGCATGTCCACCCTGTTGCATACCTTTGTATCCTCTGCAAAGAGAAATGTCTTCCCTTCCAGTCCCTCTGCAATGTCCGCAACAAAGAACTTGAAGAGGCCTGTCCCCAACACCACCCCCTGCGGCACCCTGCACGTCACCTCACCCTCTCCAGAGTACTCCTTGTTTACCACAACCCTCTGACTCCTGCCATTTAGCCAGTTCTCCACCCAAAAAAACTATTTTAGGATCCACCCCTAGGCTGTGCAGTTTGCTAATCAGCCTTCTATGGGGGGACAGTATCAAAGGCCTTTCTGAAGTCCAGATAGGTACATCCACTGCACCTCCCTGGTCCTACCTTAGTTTCCCAGTCATGCAGTAGATTAGTACAGTGAGTTAGTGCAAAACACAGTGCTTATCCTAAATACAGTAAATGTTAGGCTTAGATGTATAAGTAAATAAATGCCATGTAATGGCTTCACCAAGCCACAGTGATGGAAATTTCTCCACAATCCTTCACATCGACACAATCAGGCTGACATCACCGGCGTGTCCAAACAATAACCCACAGCACACTGACACCAACTGCCACACTTACCTTAACGGTATCATTGCGAGATTGCTGTGCCCTTCCCCGCATCCCCATCACCCGTACTTTAAATATCTAACTACACATCATACAGACAGTGGAATTAGGTGCTTACCCTCTGTCAACGAAAAATCTCCCTGTTGACGCAAAGTCCGTCGACGTCAGGGTTTGTATGACGGGGAGTCAATGTTCGATTGGTATACATCATAAAAGGTTGTGTGTGTGTGTGTGTGTGCATGTGTGTGTGTGTGTGTGTGTGTGTGTGAATGCTGTGTGTGTGTAGACAGCATACTGCTATCTTATACTGTAATATATATGCATATATGTGTATTTGTATTAGTCATCGTGTGTGTATCACAACAATTAAAAAGTACAGTTACTGTAGGATGCTCTTTGGTTAGTGCAAAAAGTGCTAGTCTACATTTCCCCACTACCTAGATCAGTTTCAGCCTTCTGCATGTCATCGTTTATTTAACTGAAGTGTCTAATGGCAACTCCCCACTCTCTGATATCCCTCAGAGCCTGAAAAGAAGAAAACGATCACTTGATATCTTCTCTTTTAATCGTTAAACATGTAGGTGGTGCACTGCTATGTTATACTCACTGGAATGTTATACTCACTTAAATATATATGCGTATATGTATTAGTCAGTGTGTATGTATAACAGCAATCAGAAAGTGAAGTTAAGTGGCTCAGTGGTTAGTGCAAAAATTGCTAGTTTACAATCCCCCACTATCTAGATCAGTTTCAGCCTTATGCAGGTCATTTCTAATTTAAATGACAGTCTGTTGATGCCCCACCATAACTGCCCCCCCATGCCCAGCTCATCCCAAGTCCATCCCATATTTGACTTCTAGCATGGGGAGCTGCTCCTAGACCTAGTACAACATCAATACCAATGGTGAACATCTGTCATTGACAAATGCTTGTTATTTCAGTGGTGCTCTCAATTTAATGTGATGGGTGTAATGTCTGGTGTTGCAATTTGTTACACCCGTCACAGTGGCCCCAAACTGCGGCTGTGCATTTTGTTTGGCTGCCTACTATTTTTAAAATGTGACCCAAACTCCCAGGTACTGTGGGCAACTTTGCCCTTACAGCTGGACCCCTTCACCATGATTGGATTTCAAAGTTTGACCCCCCCCCAACTGATGTAGAGTTCGAGATTCCGGTATGTTTGCACGTCACAGGTGGGGGGGGGGCAGGTTTCCTTCCCATAGTGCATTATCTTCGAGATCACGGTGGGGTACCATGTTTGCCTGAGAGGCATTATAAAAGCTGCTATTTCGAGCCGTTCATCCCATTTACATTCCTGTTTGCCCGAGAGAAAGACACATCCAAATTGCTACTGCCTGTTACGACCGACCGCAGATAAGCAGTTCTTTATGCATATCATGGTGGACAAATGTTAATTTTTATAGCCGGGCTGCTTTCGGGTAAAGACGTATATCTTGGTGTTCAGAAAGCAGCATCAGTTCAGTTCCGGCTGAAATTTATTTAACTTTTCTTCGGTTGTAAACTTATCCCAGGGATGTTTTAAAAGAACACGCCAAGGCCTGTGATGTGTATGTGCACTAGCCACATGGTGCGTAGGTTCACCCACCACGCTAATTGTTTACTGGGCCTAACATATTAAAAGTGATCATGGATCTTCACTGGCAGGAATATTGACAGCTTTTAAGTGGCAGCACTATTTTACTTTATTTTAACTGTCCAATTTGATTGCTGTAATATGCCACATGTGAACAATGCCACCAATGCTGATTGGTAACATGGGTGAGTTCCCAACATTGCTTGGCTTCGACACTTGTGTGCCAGATTATACCTTTTTTTTTGTTTTTGTTACTTTCACTCCATTTGTACTGCACTGTCTTTTGCTTTAATATAGTTAAAATAATATTTCTCTGAATTCTGGCTTTGCTCTTTGCTGCTGACCTCACCAACTTGGCAGGTAACTACTTAGTTCTGTGAATTATCTGGTGTTGGCTGTTAGTTTTATTGCAAAATGAGACAGTAAGCACACTTGGTGAGAATGAAAATAACTTTTTATTTAAGCCAGCCAGCTGTACTCTTGTTGGTGCTTTGTGGCCATATGCTTTGTATGTCATGTGTGGGCTAGGGCCACTGTTTCTGTACTCTGTGCTGGCCATGCCACATATGCTTTGTATGTCGTGTGTGGGCTAGGGCCACTGTTTCTGTATTCTGTGCTGGCCATTCCACATATGCTTTGTGTTTTTTTATCTTTTCTGTGGGTCCAAAGTGACTTGTTTCCCCACCTGGAACTAGGTCCCACCCAGTCTGTTGTGTCTCGGCCTGTTTGAGCATTCATGTTCGGCCATCTTGAGGACCATGCGGCTTCACTGCTGCTTGGGGGGGAGGGGTCTTCGCTGTTCAGTGAATGTGCTGGTATCAATATAGCTGAACATGAATGCTCAAATGCACACTTGATGCCTTTGATCTTGGATGGAAGAATAATGTGATTGTTAGTAAAAAAAAAAAAAGTAAAGTCTGGCGGTAATGCTGCCTGGGGCCTGGTCCCACCCAACTGCTCTGTTGTGTCTCAGCCTGTTTGAGCATTTATGTTCAGCCATCTTGAGGACCATGCAGCTTCCCTGGCTGTTCAGTGTTTCTTACTGGTCTTAACATGAATGCTCAAACACACACGTGATGCATTTGCGCTTTGGCTGCATTTGGGCTTATGAGGGTGTGGGGGGGGTGTTAATTTTCTTAAAGCACTGTTTACAAGCTTGTTTGAACATTGTGGACCTGTCTCTTGGAGGGTGGGTGCAGGCTAGGGGTAATTGACTGTTTCTGGGTTTTTTTTGTTTTGTTTTTTTAATTTTCTTTGGGGGAGGCTGGTAATGCTTGCCTCGGGCCTGGTCCCAACCAGACTGCTGTGTCCATCAACTGGTCTTGAGTGTTCCGTGCCCAGCTCCCTTGATTGGAAGTATCATGTGGAGAGTGCATGCTCTCTCATTTGTTCCGTCAAATGGTATTGCGTGTTACGTGCCTAGCTCCCTTGATTGAAAATATCATGTGGATTGTGTATACTCTCTCTTGCATTCTGTCAAAGAGTATTGATCAATCACTGCTGTTGTATTTGGTGGCCGAAAATAAGTACCTTAAACACATCAGAGTCTTGGTAATAAGAAAGTACATCACACAGAAATCTAGGCCTTCTCTGTTTATTTCCATTCAGCACAGACATACCGGGAAAACTGTTCTCAACACACACAGGAAAATTCACAGGCTCACAGGAAGTACATTTCTTAAAGCTGTACTGTCTAACATTTCTTAAAACTGCACTACACCTAACAATCCCTTCTGACTTGGCTAGAAAGTACGTAAGTAAATAATTCAGAAGTAATATGAAACTAATGAAGTTATTACTGCAATGTCCTTTTAGTTAGTCTATGTCATTAGACTATATCTCTACAAGTCCATTCTCTTTGGTGGACATCTTATACGTCCTGACTAATGTAGTAGAACTGGAGGCTATTGCTCTGGAATCTGATTAGCATTAGCCACATCTTGTCTCAATTGCTGTGGTTCCACTATCTCCTCCTGTTCTTGATCTATAACAATTAATGCTGGATAACTACCCCAACTCTGGGTATCCCTTTTTTGTTCTGTCTCAGTTCTAGTATGTAATTGGTCCACATGTTTTTTACTCTCCTCTGGTTAGTCAGTTGAACACTACAGACAACATTTCCAAAAATGTTTTCTACCATGCCTTTTATCCATCTCTTTGGGCCTGCATACATCCTGACCCACACAAGATCATTGAGTTTGAAAGATCTGGTCTTAGGAAGCATTTCAGTTACTGACTTATAGCCTAGAGGGTGAAGAAGGTCCAACTGAGTTTGAATCTGACTTCCAAACAACAATTTTGCATGGGATATTCCCATGACACAATGTGGTGTTGTTCGATACATTGCAAGAAAGTCCAAAAGGGCTATTTGTATTGTTGTTGGTGTAGTAGGATTAGCTTTGTCCATACTCTTTTTAAAAGTCTGAACCAGGTGTTCCACTTCACCATTTGAACTTGGATGGTAGGGAGTTGAGAAAATATGGTGGATACCATGTTGCTGGCAAAATGCTTGGAATTCAACAGACATGAACTGTGGTCCGTTATCCGAGACAATCACTTGCAGAAAACCATGGGTATCAAAGATAGATTTCAACACTTTGATGGTACTCTCAGTAGTTGTCAAAGACATTTGATGAATTTCTGGCCATTTACTATAAGCATCAGTTAAGAGTAACCACATGGAATTTAAATAAGGTCCTGCGAAATCAATATGCAACGTTTGACAGGGTTTTTCAGGTCATTCCCAATGGTGAACCGAAGCTCTTGTCAGATTTCTCATCGATACAGCACAACCTTAACATCTTTGCACAAGCTGGTATATATATATCTGTCAATGGAAGGCCACCATAAGTGAAGTCTTGCTAGGGATTTCATTTTAGCAATTCCTGGATGGCCCGCATGCGAGAGTCAGCACATTTGAGTGACAACATTGGGGTACTATGACACGCAATCCCCATAGAAGACACCCCTCAGCAATGGACAACTGCTGTCTCTTTGTAAAGTAGGGTTGTAGTGTCGTTGAACAAGCAGTGACTTGCGGCCAACCCTCAAGCGCATACTGATACACTTGTTTCAAAACTGCATCTTAACTAGTCGCTTTTGCAATGTCCTTGGCTAGTACTGGAGGCTGATCTAACTGTTGCAGCTCCACTGCACACACAACAGTAAAGTCCTCCATATCTTTGAATTGCACTGGAAAACTATCTGGCCCCACCTGGCATACTAATGGCTCCTCTTTAAGTCCCACATCGAATTCCATTTCTCTGGATATTGGTGACCTCGACAAGGTATCCATTTCCATGCTGTTCCTTAGGTAGGTATGTAACCTCGAAATTATAGGCAGACAAAATTAATTCCCACATTGAAGTCGGCTAGTGGCGGTCTCTGGAATTCCTTTTTCTGGACTGAAAGTTGTCACTAGGTGAAACTTGTGACCTAGCAAGTATTGTCAAAATTTCTGGACTCCAAACACAATCACTAATGCCTCTTTTTGAATCTGGGCATAATTTCTTTCAGCTGCAGTGAGTTTGTGTGAAGCATGGGCTATCAGTTTTTCCACTCCTTCTGGATCTGTATGGATAAAGACAGCTCCTATAACTGCAGGACTAGCATCACAGGCCAATGTGATAGGTAGGTTTGGGTCATAATGAGATAAATTATTCACATCAGTAAGAGAGAGCATGATGGCTTAAACTGCCTTACTGTGGCCCTTGATCCACTTCCACAGAGTACCCTTATGTAACTTTTCATTTAGGATAGTACATTCAGTGGCTAAGCCAGGTATGAAATGGTCATAGTAGCGCACCATACCCAAAAATGAGCACAACTCTAAAACATTCTGTAGTTCAGGCATGTGCACAATGGCTTCCAACTTTTCATCATTTGGACGAATTCCATCTTTGTCAATAGCGTGGCCTAAGACATGACACTTGGTTGACAAAGTTGGCGTTTTTCTCTCCTGAGTCTGAATCCACTCTGTTGCAATTTCTCTAAAGTCTTTTGTAAGTTAAGTAAATGTTCTGCTTCTGTCTTGCCCATGACAATGATGTCATCCAAATAACAAGCAACACCTGGCATATCACCCACCATTTGCTAAATCACTTTTTGAAAAATAGCAGGTGCAGAACTAAGGCCAAAACATAACTGTTTGTACTTGTACAGTCCTTGGTGTGTATTAATCACTACCAATTTCTGAGAGTCTGTATCCAACTCCACTTGAAGGTATGCATCAGCGAGGTCCAGTTTAGAAACCCCCACACCACCATTCAGTCTAAGAAAAAGTTCTTCTGGTACAGATAAAGGAAATACACCTGTGCTAAGTGCTGGATTAAGTGTCACCTTAAACTCTCCACATATTCAAACCTTACCACCTAGTTTAGATACCACCACAATTGGAGTGGCCCAATCTGAACTTGAAACCTTTTCCAGCACACCCGCTTTTTCCAGTCTGTCCAATTCTGCCCCAACCACCGGTTTAAAGGCAAAAGGAAGTTTCTGTGATTTACAAAACTTAGGGACTGAATTAGGCTTTGTAACTAGCTTGGCTTTGGCTGTTGTGCAACATCCTGGGCCTTTCCACAACTCTGGATATATGTCTAAAATCTCCCCAAGCTTGGGTGGATTACTGCTTTGTGGTACCTGGACAGCAGCAAGTAGGCCAAAATCTGCTGGATCAATATGAATGCTTAGAAGAACCTGAGCATCTCTGCCCAAAATGTTGACACCCTTTTTTGAAACCATAAAAGTTAAAGGTGTAACAGGAGAATCAGTCCTGCGTACTAAAGTGGTAAACGAGCCCAGTGGCTAAATTGGTTGCCCTTCAAATGCACACAGCAACTTATTACAAGGACACAATGGTGGCTTATCCAGATCAGATCATGTTTCATGGTTAATAAAAGTAACTGGGGAAGCAGAGTCTACCATTAAACACAACTGATGCCTCAGTTGAGGCAATTGAAGAAACACATTGAAAGGAGGAACATCTTTAGTCTGCATTTGCAGTACAATAGGAACTACTGCACTGTCTGTGCTCTCTGAACTGACCACAGTAGTTCTCCTGCTTCTGTAGACTGTAGCAATATGACCCTGACATTTACATGCATGACACGGAACTTCTCTGAATTTGCACTGGTCCCCGTTATGCTGAGATGACCCACATGATGCACATTTACACTGTCCATGCAGTTTGGGTGGAGTGGTTGAATTTTTCTTTGAAAACAGTGGCTTAGACTTAGGTTTGAGCTGTTTCAATTTGGGGTTTACTGCAGTTACTTGTACCTCATTTTTAGTGTTCATCTTAGCGTGCGCTTCATTTTCTGCAGCCTCATACATTTGTGCCAACTGTAAAAGTACATCAGCAGACTTCTTGACACTTATAGAAAGTAATTGCTGAATACAATGTTCATTATTCAGCCCCATAACAAACTTATCAGCTAAATTAGATTGAAGATGCTCCCTGCTCCACTCACACGTGACAGCTAAGTGTTTGATCTCAGCCAAATAAGATTGCAATGACTGACCTGGTTTCTGACAGCACCTGTAGAATTTATAATGTTCAACCCTTGGAAAAGTTGCTAAACTGTATTGTGCACTCAACTTAGCCTTTAGCTCTTGATATGACAAATCCTCCAGCTGGTCCGGTGCACACAGACTGCATAAAAGTTTAAAGGTTTCACTCCCCAAGAAAGTACAATAAGCAGCTCAAATAAGTATATCCTGTCACTCAACATTTGCAGATTTTGTGGCCATATTAAGTAATAGCCACTGATCAAACCATCTGGACCATGTATCCCAGTCCATTCCAGTAAAAATCTCAAAGCTGGCTGAAGTTGCCATGATACTCCACAGTTCCAAATTGCTTGCTCACCTCCAATGTAGAAAGTCACAAAATGGTGTAATTCAGAAAGCTGGAGCTATGAAAATTTAAACCATCCTCATCACCAGTTTGTTGTATTTGGTGGCTGAAAATAAGTACCTTAAACACATCAGGGTCTTGGTAATAAGAAAACACAGCACACAGAAATCTAGGCCTTCTCTGTTTACTTCCATTCAGCACAGACATAAGGGGGAAACTGTTCTCAACACACACACAGAAAGATTCACAGGCTCACAGGAAGTACATTTCTTAAAGCTGTACTGTCTAACATTTCTTAAAGCTGCACTACACATAACAACTGCCTCTCCCTTGGTTGGAAGTATCATGCGAAGTATGCGGTATCTACACCTCATCCCATCAACCTGTGTTCAGAGTTGACAGCATTCTCTGTGATTTCAAGTATGTGGTGTGCCTATCCTTCAGTCTGCAGTGAAATAATCTGAACTTTATTTTATTTAAAGATCAACAAAGAAATGGAAAATGTGAGAAGAAGACCCCAAGTAGCTGCTGCAGTGCTTTTGCAAAATGCACTAAAGAATGGATCCCGACCACTATCTGACAGGCAATGAAGTCAGCGCTACAGAGACAACCTGAAAAAGGATCCTGAACATTATGCTGAACATAAAGCAAAAACATTAGCACACTACACAAATTACAGGGCTTCTGTGAGTGACAAGAAGGGAAAAGCATCTAATGAAAAGTCAAAGCTGCAAATGCAGAAAATGAGAGAATGGTGGAAGAACATCTCTGAGCATGCAGAGTGCCCCATAGCTAGGGGGACAACCAGGACTTCAACAAGAGCTGAAGAACAAAAGAAGATGGAACAGAGAGCACACTGAAGGGAATGCAGAAGGAAACAGCATGGCAAGATGTCTGCACAAAAATGCAGAAGAATAAATGAAAAGAGAAGACAGAAGTACAAGGGAAGTAAAGAAAGGGAGAGAGAAAGATAGAGAAACAGCAGTGTTAATAACACTGTATCATCCATGAGCACCATTGTTGCCTCTTCCCCAAGTCCCACGACACTTGCTGAGTCCTTTACTAATGGAAGCATATGTGAAACCCCAGTGACTGACATACGTTCATACCATCTGGAAAGCACTACAAAGAGTATGTAGAGGACTTACACAGTCTCCAAGATGACTTGCCTCAACTATTTTGAAACCAATTTCATCCTGCTCCCCTGCGAAAAAGGAGGCCCTATCAAGAGTCAACATGAGCATGCCCATAATACAAACCTGCATGGCATTCTGGTGGAGGTTATGAAGGATAAACTATGTGATTTAAAACATCAGAACTCAAACGCACAACAAGAATTGAAGCATGCCTTCACCAGTTCCATTTTGGTACTGAAAAAGTCCAGGTTGCTCCGTTATGCAAGCAAAACTCTTAGAATAAGTTGGAGGTGGGTGATGAGGGCATCACACAGCCAATGAAAGAAACACATCAACAGGCACAAGTCACCACTGTCTGAAGAAATGGTGCAGAATAGGGCTGGGTGGACTGTTCCAAGGGAGATCCAGACCCCCGGATTGAACCCACAGTTCACAGACCTGGATAAATATGGACTTCAACATAGAAGTCCTGGGTCAGTGCAGATACCATTTCCTTGATTTTGGTTGTATGTTGCCATGGGGATGCTGTCAGCACCTACAGGCAGCCAGCGGCATCCAGTTAGGTAACAGAAGGTCACATGACATACTCATGGTATATAACCATGCTGAGTGCGCACCACAGCCCCATACAAGTGAGGAAGACTGCTGGAGCATGAGCTTCACTCAGCAAAGCCAGGCAGTCAACAGAGAGAGTCACCAAACAGAAATACCAAAACCCTCCAAAAATGCCAGAAATATATGAGTCAGAGGGGAGGAAAGAGAAGAAATTAGGGAGAGTGAGAGAAAGGAGGGGGACAGAAACAAATCATCAGGGATGGGTGAAGGTGGATTGGGGAGTTGGGACTGGGGAGATAGTGGTGGCCTGAGTGGCTGCTGGTAGGATGCAAACTAAGGCAGTATTTCAGTACTGTATGACTATATGTATGAGCAAGAGCAGGCTGTCAAAATCTTTGACTTGTGCCATTCCAGACGAGAGAAGGAGAGACTACTGGGGCCCAAGTGAGATTTTACAGTTACAGACAATCCCAAATGAAAGTTTTTTTCCTTTCTTGGCCTTAGACAGTTTAGATGTATGTACATGAGAAAGGACAGGCTGGCAAAATCTTTGACTTGTGCCAATCCAGATCCAGAGGAGAGAGGGAGAGACAACTGTGGGGCTCACTAGAGATTTTACAGTTACAGAAAATGCCAAATGAAAGTTGTTTTCTTTTCTTGGCCTCAGACAGTGTAGCTGTGTGTACGTGAGAAAGGGCAGGCTGGCAAAATCGTTGACTTTTGCCATTCCTGTTACAGAGGAAAGAGAGAGAGACTACTGCGGGTCCAAGAAAATGTTACGGTTACATAAAATCCCATTTATTTTCCTGGCCTCAGTGTGGCTGTTTGTATACAGGGCATGGGCAGCAGGGTGGCAAGATGAATCTTTGACTTATGCTATCCAATCGTGAATCACAATCACTTGTTGACATTCATTCACAATCTCATCCAGAGGCGGGAGAGAGAGAGAGAGAGAGAGAGAGAGAGACTGCAGGGAGGCTGATGATAAATGTGACAGTGCCAGAAATCCTAAAGAAAATTTATTTTCCTGGCTTTGGTGTGGTTGAGTGTACAGGGCAAGAGCAGCAGGGTGGCAAAATAAATCTATAAGTTGTGACGTCCAGAGGGGAGAGAGAGAGACTGCAGTGGGGGACCACAATAAATGTAACAGTCCCAGAAATTCCAAATAAAATGTATTTTTCTGGCTTCTGTGTGGCTGTGTGCACAGGGCAAGGGCAGCTGGGAGACAAAATAAATCTTTGTCATGTGACATCCAGAGGGGAAGGAGAGATTGCAGGGTGGCTCACAATAAATGTAACAGTCCCAGAAATCCCAAATATTTTTTTTTCCTGGTTTCCATGTGACTGTGAGTACAGGGCAAGGGCAGCAGGTTGACAAAATAAATCTATGACTTACGACATCTGGGGGGGAGAGAGAGAGAGAGACTGAGAGACTGAAAGACTGAGAGACTGCAGAGGGGCCAACAACAAATGTTACAGTCCTAGAAATCCCAAATATTATTTTCCCTGGCTTCAGTGTGGCTGTGTGTATAGGGTAAGGGCAGCAGGGTGGAAAATAAATCTTTGACTTGGCTCAGGGGATAATCTGACTTTGTGACTTGTAGCAGGCTGTTTACAACACAACACAAGTAAAGTACAAGTACTGTACACACAAGTTTCATCATCATCATCACTTATTCCCTATTATTCCTCCTTAGTATCATTAGTTTTATAAGTATATCACGTTACATTACGCATAAGCATTAACCAACCCCCAGTGTGGGACTGTGCTGCGTGCGGCTATGCACCAGATGTGTCTGCATCTCCAATTCAAATTCTGAGGCACCCTTAACAGTTTCTGAATTTGGTTACTTAACAGTAACTAACTGTATTGTAGGAGTCAGTCTGGTAATCTTGGAAGGAAATGGTGGTGGACTGCTGTGCTACCGGTGTGCTGTGCAAAGTCATGAGTCATGATAGTAAATTTGTCCCTGGCCTGTGAATGGGAGTCATCAGATGGACATCACATTAGTTAAAGGGATCTTTTGTTACAGGTTAGAATACTAATAATAAAGGGATCAAAGTGTTAATGAGACACATTCTATTTTTTAGGTAGGAAGTGGTACTGCAAAAGACAGCAATCAGCCTGAAAAGGGAAAACAATATCAAACCTCAAAAAGTGATTTTTTCACTTCTAAGGTTTCGTCTTCCAAGAGAATGATTTAATCCAAAACAGGTGAATGTCTTGGATCATCATCAGTCCCAAGTAAAAAAAAATGTATGTAGTTACAAAAACTAAAGACATGGTGGGTACCACCAGCAGAGGCACTCAATAGTATGGAACAATTGCATACTCTGCTACTGCCAGTCCCTCATCCAATTCTTCTGAGGTTAAACCCGACAAGGGTAATAATAAAGATGAAGAGAATGATCAGGCAGCACAAGGTTTACTGGAGGGGATGGAAATTGCAGATGAGGAAGGAACAGGCAGAAATGTTTTGGTTGTGGAGGTAGGCAGTGGGAATAAACCACAAGAAGAACAGGCCCAAGAAAAATCCAAGGGGGGATACCTTGAAAAGGAGACCAAGGTAAAGTGCCTTCTGGGAAAAAAATCTAAAAAAATATCATCTTTTGTTTGGTCATACGTCTCCATTAGTTCTTCCAATGAGTTGGTAGCAACATGCGTTATTTGTAAATGGCCAATCAGTAGGGGTAAAAAGAAAGGAGCATTGGGAACTTCAGCACTGAAAAGGCACCTAGACAGATCTCATAACATTACTGAGAAGTCCAGTTGTGAGTCTCAAAGAGAAAGTGACAGTGATAGTTCACTACACTCAGGGGTAACTCCCATGGATGAAAGCATTGGCAGCCCCCGCAGCACTACTGAAACACCTCTACCACCACTTCTGCCATTCAAAGGACTCCTCTGACTGTTACTGAAAGTGGCCATGTGTTCAAAAGCCCTCCTCCTTCAAGGAGACAGCTTACCATCTCAGAAACATATGAGCATAAAGCCAAATATGCCTTGACTCACCCTGTTGCTGTTACAATAACCAAAATAATTTCATAAATGATAGCTGTTGATTTGCTACCATATAATGTGGTTGAACATACAGGATTCAGGTGGCTGCTTGAGTACCTCGAACCTCGATATAGTATACCATCGTGGAAATACTTTTTGACATCAGGTATTCCAGATCTTTACGATGTCATATGTAAAAAATTAAGACGTGTCTTGTGCAATGCTATTGGGAGGGTGGTGCTTCTCACAATAGATATCTGCACAAGCTGCCAGCCTGAACCCTTCATGTCTATCATGGCACATTGGGCATGTTTTGATAATTCATGTGGGACTAGGGGCAGTGAAGCATTGCAGTTTACTAATGAATATTTTATTTTCCATCTGAACATACCTCATACAACATCAATGAAGAGCTCCAAGAACCAATACAGCAATGGTTCACTTCACAGGGACTGTCAGTTGGCTTTATAGTTGCAGATAATGGGTCCAACATAGGGAACACCTTGAAGGAGGAGGACTTTGTTCATATCTGCTGCTTTCTGTATTACTTAAATTTAATAGTTCACATTTTTCTCGATGACGACAGGGAGATTAAGGCTCTCGTTAGCACTGTTAAAAGAATATGCACTCATTTCAGTTACTCAAGCAAAGTCTGTCACTTGTTTTAAAAAATACAGCAAGAGCACATTTTGCCTTTGCACAGACTGATCTAAGACATTTCTACTTGATGGAATTTGATCTTTTATATGTTCCAAAGGCTGCTGGAACAAAAGAAAGCAGTCAGGCAGTACACCTTAGACAATAAAATTGGTGATGAAGATGTCTGTATTACTCTACCACAGTGGGCCATGCTGGAGTTTCTAATTTTCCTGCTCCAGCCATTTAAGGAAATCACAAGGGAGGTTAGTGGAAACACAGCAACTCTCAGCCAGGTGATACCCCTAATAAAAAATTTTAAAATTCAGATTGAATTTGATTAGAGAAAAGTTAGAGAAGCAAGATGGTTCTATGATTTCACAGGCTGCCAGTGGTGCTGCTGTCACATGCAGGTTGCCCCCCAGAATACAACATGATCTAACGAGACGTATGATCAAAAAAGTTGAAGAAGATGACAAACTATGTAAAATGCTTCATTCTGAGTACTACATTAAAGCAACAATCTTGGACCTATGATACAAATCAAAGCAACTATTGAGTGACGATGATGATGACACTTGTTTCAAGATAAACAAACAAGAAATAATTGACAAGGTACGAGCTGTCATGGAACAGAGTACAACAGCAGCACCACATTCACAATCTTCTTCACGACACAGCACAGCATCAGGTGGCCCATCCTCTACTGTTGTGGCATTTTCTCCATCCTCCTTAGCCACTGCAGCCGAATCTTCTTCTTCGCCACCAGTCAAGCACAGCACTGTTCCACAGTCACTTGGTTCAACTTCATGTCTCTGGAGTCACTTAGAAGATGTAGTTGTAACATCTTCTTCATCTGCCTCTTGTAACACAGCTGCAGCACAGACCATTGTTGAAATGTACCTGCCAGAGCCCAATATCAGCTGGAATGCTGATCCTTTGCAAGACTGGAAATCCAAACAAAATATGTGGCCTGCTTTAGTAAACATTGCAATGAAGTACATGAATTGCCCTTCAACTATCATCTGTTCAGAATGATTGTTTAGTTCAACTGGTAATGTCATTACTGACACACAATCCTGTTTGACACCACAAAATACTGAGCACCTCACATTTCTCAAAGTCAACATTCCTCACTTTAATTTCAAATATGATAACCTGAATATATTTTAAACATACACTGACTGCTGTGAGCAAGCCCTATCCACAAAACACTTTCAAGAATTCATACCTGTGGTAAAAATCTTTTGTGAATAGGGTCTACTACATGAGATAGCAATTAATTGCAACAAGTCAGGTCAGGACGGACTAGGCCAGGCCACTAATACAGCACTTGAATGATCACATGATCAGCACAGAATAAGAAAAAAAATAATAACATCAGTGGGTTCAGAGTCCAGATACACGAAGCAACCACATCTCACGTCACAAATTTACTTGGTGGTACCTGGTACCACTATCTGATCTGGAAGGTAGGGTACTGCTGTTTACTACTACTAGTACTATCACTTTTTGTCCTCACGATTCATGACTACTACTTATCACTTTTTGTCCTTACTCCAGTCCTTACTACTACTACTACTACTATTTGTCGTTCTTTTTCCCTCAGCCACTGATCCTGACTGTACAGTTTTAATTTTCATACAGTGCATGGCTTGGCAGATGCCTGAAACCCAGAAACAGAATACTCTGTGTATATTTCTCATGTCCCCCATATTTGGCTGCCAGTACTTCACAGAAATTCAGTGGTCTACGCAGCCAGTATGATGTTCTGCTTGTGCAACTGTGTTACTTGGTTTTGGCTGTTCGCACTCTCTATTCCTGAGGAATTACCACCCTGTAGGGGTATCAAAGGAAAGGTACCCTCAAAGAGGGCTCCATCCCTAGAGGTGCCGTAAGATGATTCCCTTGGCTGAAGGTACCTTAGGAAGGATCCCAAGGAGAAAGACAATGCTGCTGGAGGAGGAGGGGAAGATGGTGGGGCAAAGAAAAAGTGCTTGAGAGAGAGAGAGAGAGAGAGAGAGAGAGAGACTCTCAGAGGAACTGCTTATGTAGAACAGGAAGAGGGAGTGGCTAGCTGCTTGTCCACTGAACTACAAGCATAGCCTTCCAAAAAATGCTACTAAATTGAACATTCATATAATTTCTTTATTGTTTGTGTGTGCGTGGTATGCTAGCCTGGTTACATCTCACTTACAGTAACTTGGTTGAGATTATTACATTACTGTATTTCATTTTTGATACTTAAATTACTTGGCAGTAACTGGCAGCAATTGTGGAACTAGGAAGGATGTAATTGTGTTGTGTGTGTGTCATCAGGTCTTCAGGTGGCAGTGGCAAACTTTTTTATGACTGCACAGCACTTGACCAATGCGATGTGTGACTGGCTGCCTGTCTGGGTGGTGGTAATCCCTATGTCTTTCATTTTTCTTCTTTAAGGATTCAGCATGTTGATCAGATTCAGTAGAAGTAGTTGTAGTGCTAGAAAACATTATCACCTCTTGGACCAGGTAGTGTACCATATACCCCAGTACACCAGGGCATGCAAAGCAGTTACATCATTCACATAGGTACGGTGGGTGGGCTCTCTTATTGCTGCTCATTTGATCATTTATATACATCTCTTTGGCCTGTTTGGCTCTGACTGGAATATCCATCAAAATAATACCCACACAGCAACATTAATAAAAAAAAAAATCTTAGCTGGCTGGCAGTACCTGCAGTGCTTGGTGGTGCTATGATATAGGTATTTGCATCTGTCTGTCACTCTCTCTCTCCATCTCTCTCTGTCTCTTCCAGCACACTCATGTCCTTGACCAAGCAGGATATGCCACTCCACCATTATAGTCTAGCCATGAAAGGGCTAGTAGTGACTGACTGCTTTTTATTTAGCAGTTTTACATAAATTTGTATACAAATAATCCATTAAATTATTTCCTTTGGGCTTCTGCGTCAAATATGACTGACTTTGGCCACTTTTATACATTTTTTCACATTTTTTCAAATATTTGTCAATAAATCAGAACTAATCAGAACAAATCAGAACTGCACCGTGTTCTGGTTCTTATTTAAAAAGGGTCAGAACTTCACCCAGTTCTCTCAGCCCTAGTGCAGAAGGTAGAAAAGTTATTCGAGGCTTCGTCAACCCTTTTACCACACAAAAAGGCAGTCTCAAAAAGAATAGGTAAGGCAAAGACTTTCTTGGAAAAGCCACTTCAGAGTCTGTACCAAGAGTTCTGTGAGCAAAACCCAGGGAAAAAATTAGACTAAAACCATTCTGCAGTCTGAGGCTAAGGAACATCAAACTGACCAAAGAGCAAAAACTGGAGCAGTACTTGTGTGAGTATTGTACCAACGCCACCCTAAAGTTGTGATCATTAAACTGATTTGCTGATGTCCACAGATTCCCTCACTGCAAGATCCCAAATATATACAGGGCTGCCAGCATGACCATGTGTCCAAGGTCACCAGCTCAACAATTCTTTGACAAAGAATGCATTGAAAAGAACTGTGAGAACTGCAGCATGGATGGCATCAAAAAAATACAAAGGAACTGTTGCAAAGACATGGCATGGAAGAACTGAATGGTACCAGTGGGACAGTATTACCATTACAAATACAAAGAAGGCACAGATACCAAACAAACTACAAAAATGCTGAAAAGAAAAAGCTGCACAATTACAAAACTTGTTGAAGTGCTGAAAGAGGACATCATGTTTTGGGGGTGACACCTGCATGTTGCATCATGGCAACAAACCCAGTTCAAAAATCTGAAACATAATGTGCCACAAGGATGGGTGTTCATGGCCCTCGACTTTGCAGAGAATTACACATGTAAATTTCAGGATGAAATTCAATCTGCCCATTGGCACCATGAACAGGCCACTGTTCACCCCATAGTTACATTCTACCGTTGTCCTACACGTGCAGTCAAAGAGTCCTTGGTGTTTATATCGAGTGATCTGAAGCATGATGACCATGCTGTTAAATAGAAACATAGAAACATAGAAGCTGACGGCAGAAAAGGACCGCAAGGCCCATCCAGTCTGCCCATTTCTTTTTCTACCTTATGAATGTGCCATAGGCCTTTGCTCTGTCAATGGCCTATCTATTCATACTCATCTGTATTGCTCCCTTATGCCTATCCCATGCCTGTTTGAAGCCCTGCACAGTATTCATATCCACCACTTCCTGAGATAGGCCGTTCCATGCATCCACCACCTTTTCTGTGAAAAAGAACTTCCTCACATTACCCCTTAATCGGCCTCCCTCTAATCTCATGCTGTGTCCTCTTGTCCTGCTATTTTTCTTATATTGAAACATGTTAGACTTTCACCTTGTTAATGCCCTTAAGGTGTTTGAATGTTTCAATCATATCAGCTCTCTCCCTCCTTTTCTCTAGGGTATACATATTGAGTTCAGTTAATCTGTCCTCATATGTTTTCTGATGCAGTCCCTGCACCATTTTGGTTGCCCTTCTCTGAACTGCCTCAATTTGGTTAATGTCCTTGTGAAGGTGTGGCCTCCAGTACTGCGCGCAGTACTCCAGATGGGGCCTAACCAGTGTCTTGTAAAGAGGGATTAATACCTTCCTCTTCTGACTTGTGTGACCCCCTACTAATACACCCCAACATCCCTCTAGCCTTACCTACTGCTTTAGAGGTCTGCTTGGATGATTTCAGGTCATCGGTGATGATGACGCCCAAGTCTCTTTCTTCCCTTGTGACTGCCAGCAACTCCCCTCCCAGCCTATAGGTGGCTTCAGGGTTTCTCTTCCCTATGTGCATGATCTTGCACTTCTTGTGTTAAACCCCAGTTGCCACTCTTCTGACCATTTTGCTAGTTTATCCAGATCTCTTCTCATTCTGCCCACACCATCTGGATCATCTACTCTGTTGCAGATCTTGGTGTCATCTGCAAACAGACAAACTTTACCCTCCAGTCCATCTGCAATGTCACTGATGAAGATATTGAAGAGGACTGGCCCCAGGACTGATCCCTGAGGTACCCCACTTGTGACTTGTATCTCTTCTGACTATACCGTTTACCACCACTCTCTGCTTTCTGCCCGTCAACCAGATACTTTGTAGAAGTAACCAATGTTCATCTGCAGAGCATCTGTTCGCATAATATCAAGAAAGAAGTGCACTTTACAGATGGCTGCAGTTCCCATTACAAATCCAAGTGGGCATTCCACACCATTTCTGAAGCACACACACAATATGGCTTTCCAATGAAAAGAGCTTTCTTTGGTTCCAGACATGGGAAAGAGCCCTCAGATGGAGAGAGTGTTGTAATCAAGTCCAGCACCACCTGAGCAGTGCAGTCCCACCATGCAGTAACTGCCGGTGCAAAACAGCTATATGAATACTGCAGAAAGAACCTCAGCAAACAAAACACAACTGAAGGCTGCAGCCATGATCTGTGCACATTCTTCTGGGTGGGGAGAAGAAGATAAAGAGGCATGAAACACCACAACTCACAGCAGTACCAGGGACACAGAAAATACATAGTGTGAAATCTGTGGCTGATGGTGTGATTGTCATATGCGAGTATAGCTGCTTCTGCAATGCATGCAAAAGTGGAGATGGACACTGTGAAAACAGCTGCCATGTAGAACCATGGAAGCAAAAGAAACTTACAGATACTCCACACTTCCAGCCTTCTGTACCTCAGACCAGCAATCATCCTTCAGTACACAAGGCAGATACTCCAGGCACTCATGTTCCAACAGTGGCATCTTCTCCCTCGCAAGTCAGTCAAGATGGAGCTGACATGGTGGATAGCATTAAAAAAACAGTACCCTCACATCCTAAAGCTCCTGTACAACTCTTTGTTAATCATGCAAAACTGTCAACAGTTCCTGGTACACAGTCTGCCTGCCCTCACTTCATGTAGCAACCCCACCATTCAGACCCTCGATGCTCCCTCTTCATCTACATCATCAACCCAGTGGTGTCTGCCAAAACATTGGAACACATACAAATAAACAATTTTTTATGCAGTTTATTACTCAGCCAACTTCTTTTTTTGGACAACTGACAATGATAAATGACAGCAGGGATCGACAAATTTCAAATTTACATGCTAGTCTAGGACAACTGACCTAGCCAGAAATGGTAGTCCCAGTGTTGGGAGTGGTAGTCCATGGTCGGAAGGCTATATTTTAAGGACGTTCAAGTTCAAGTTTATTGCAGGAAAACTCCATTGAGCAAGCTCATTCACAAGGAGGTCCTGTGACATATACACTTAAAGTACAAACATAGATAGGTAATAACAGTATATACATGAAATACACGTTACATGATACAGGCTGGATATACATACAAGGGTACCACATAGGGTGACCGCAGGTGGTAAACATTAATATGAGACAGGGAAGTGACTTACAGGTTGCATACTGATAAATGAAACATGATGACTGGTGCGTGCAATACATATATTTTGGCAGCTAGAACAAACAACAGACTACAACTGATATGGGGGGAGGAGTGATTTGATACAGTAGCAGTGGAGTGTAAGCATAGATAAAGCCAGGAGTAGAAGGGGAAGGAAAGCAGCTAATATGACAAGCAATTATACCTTACCAGTGGATAAATATGGCACACATGGGAAGGAAGAGACTTAATGACAGTTACAGGTGTCTTTTATTTTGGCTGAACTTAGCGATTTGTAGAAGTTTATTGAAACTGTGCTAGTTAGTTTCAATACGGTTTGTAATTGGTTCCAAATGGAGGGAAGGGCATATGCAATATAACGTTTACCAAAGGAGGTCGCGTCCTTGGTATGTCAAGTATAATAAAGTCAGATTTTCTTAGCAGTATGCACTATGTGAGATACTAATAAGGGAAGAGAGATAGCTTGGCAATTTCTGCAGGAGCAGTTTAAGAGTCCATAGCCCAGCATGGAGCAGGGGTCTAGTAGTAAGGGATGTCCAACCAACAGCTGCATATAAGTCACAGTGGTGCGACAGTAAGGAGTTGGTAATGAACCGTAGCATGGTGATAAAGATGTCAGTTTACTTAGATTTGCAAGAGTGGTGGAGGAATAGATTACATGCCATAGTCGGTAGGGGAGGAAAGTGGCCTGTACAAGCTTGTTTCGAGTTTCAAGGCGGAAAAGGGCCTATTTCTGTAGAAGAAACCTAACCTTGCTTTTAACCTTCTAGAGACATCTTCGACGTGGTCATTGAAAGATAATTTATTGTCAATCCAGATACCCAGATATTTAAATTTGGTTACAACTTCCAGAGGCTCGTTTAGGCGTGGTGACAATGAAGTCTTGGGCAAGGGTATTGGGAGGGCCTGTGACAGCACTGCGGGAGAATATCATCGCTTTAGTCTTCTTAGCATTGAGCAGAAGCTTTGCCTTTATTAGATTATGCTCAAGTTGTGCAAAGTCCGCTTGAAGCACTCCCTTGACTTCAGATAACGATGAGCCAGAAGTATACAACACAGTATCATCTGCAAAAAAGTGCAGATTGGATGTAGATATGTTAGCATCTAAGTCATTAATGTACAAAGAAAACAAGATAGGGCCTAAGATGGATCCTTGGGGGACTCCTCTTGCAACTGGCAAGGCAGCAGAAAAAAAGCCTTCCGCCTTTACTTTTTGGAATCTTCCAGTTAGGTAGCTAGAGAACCACTGGGTGGTATGGTATGTGGCACCCAACTTTGCAAGTCAATTGACTAATAGTTTGTGATCAACAGTATCAAAAGCTTTGCTGAGGTCCAAAAAGACTGCACCAGTTACCTTCTTAGCATCTATAGCAGAGATCCAATCATTGGTTACTTTTGCTAGTGCAGTGATTGTGCTATGATTAGCCCGGAAGCTGGATTGAGCTGGGTTAATGAGAGAGAAGGTTTCCAAGTGAGATTTTAACTGAATATGGATCAGTTTTTGAGAACTTTAGAAAGGATAGGCAATATGGAGATAGGCCTATAGTTGTTTACACGCATGGGTCACCAGATTTAAATAGAGGAGGATATGTGCTGATTTCCAGCAGGGCGGCACAGTAGCAGATGTATTGTAAGATTGAAGATGTGGAGAAGTGGGGCAGTGAGATGGGCGTAGCCTGACCTTAGGAAAAAGGGTTCCAAGCCATCGTCCCCTGCACTTTTTTTGGTGTCTAAGTTAAGAAGAGAATCTTCTACTTCTTTATAAGTTATCTCGTGCAGTTGGAAGGGGCTGAGTGCAGGACTAGATGTAGGGGGAGGGGTATGCTGGTTCACCGCACCACCAGCATAAGGTGACGAGTCAAAAGCTAATCCAGCTGTGGCAAAGTGGGAGTTAAGTTCCTCCAGGATTAGGGACTTGTTTTCCACAATCTTGCCACTTGCAACTATCTTTATTGGGACAGAGGGGGCCATGGGCCGTCCTTCTATAACTTTGATAGTCTTCCATAGTTTATGAGGGTTACCTTTAGCTTGTTCAGAGTAGAAATATAATAGTTAGCTTTAGCAGGCGAAGTTTTTCACACAGTTATTCCTGGCTGTTCTAAAGGCCTGCCAATCCGAAGATTCTTTGGAATGTCTAGCTTTGCCAGAGCTTATCTCGAGCTATAAGGGCTGCCTTGAGATCGAGGTGAACCAGGGGTTGGAATTGTTCCGTACCCTTACTTTGATGAAAGGGGCATGCTTATTTATTTGTAGTGAGTTTGTCATTAAGGATGTAAGCTGCCTTGTTGACATCTTTGGCTAGGTAGAGATCTTGCCATCTGATCATGCTCCAGGTCAGATAGGAAGTTTACTACACTGAATTTGCGAAAGGATCTTTTGTTATAAAGATGGGTTGCGGCCGGCCTTAATTTGAGATCTTATGCAAGCAACAATTCCATGATCGCTCATATCGTTGTGAAACACTGCCAAATGAGATATTTTGTGTGGATGGGTGGTTAGTACCACATCTAGAATGGAACTGTTGGCAGTATTTAGAGTGTTGTTCCTAGTGGGTTCACTGACTAATTGCGAAGACCTAGCTCGTCACAAAGGGATGAGGCCGTGTGATTAGGTGACAGCCAGTCCATATTTAGATCTCCTAGAAATATTGTTTCAGTTTTGCATCTACGAACATGGATTTCAAAGATTAAGGACTTCATCACCACCAGGCGGAGGTCTATAGCCACCTAGGATAGTGATACATTCCGAGGAGGAGATGAAGGCTCAAGAAACTAACTCAAACTCCTTGGCTGAGATTTGCAACTAATATTGGTGACCAGTACTTAGATTTGGTGAATAACCACACCCCGCCTCTAGACTCTCTATCTGCTCTAAATAAATTGTAGCCCTGCAGTGATATTTGTTGATCAGTGTTCGTCTTTTTAACCATGACTCAGTAATTATGATAAGGTCTGGGTTAGCGTGTGCAACCCAGGCTTGCAGCTGTACAAGTTTTTAGGCAGGCTTAAAATGTTGACCATCATCATTTTGAGACCTGTGGCCTCAGCAAAATCGATAGGCAAGGTAAGTTGTAGGGGGGGCCAGGGTTGAGCTCCACATTTCCTGAGCAGAGAAGAAGCAGAAGTATAACTTTCTTTAAGGAGCTTATAAGAATGGAGACTGCTTTTTTATTTCTTCACGGCAACCCATATCGTGCTGCACAAGAGGCGGCACCACTGTAATGACAGTTGATCGTGATCAATGTAGGTGCTTGAATAGACATAGGTGAGGACAGTAGCAAGGGGTGTAGGCTAACTGGGGGAATAGGCTAAAGGTGAGAGGAGAATGACATAGTGTCTGCCACATTGAATACGTTATAACATTAGGTATTGATAAGGTACATTGGAGAACTGAATTGCTTTGAGGTACTTCAAATTGCACTGTATTGCTGAGAACTCTGCACCTTAGGAGCAATAAAAACACAATAAGGAGAGCCATGGTCCCAGATTGAGTGGTCTCGTGATTTGTATTAGTGCAATGTTTTCTAGGCAAGTAATTTGCCCACCTAGGTACTCACTTAAAACCTAGATGAGAAAATACATCAGAAAGGGGAACAAGGAGAGCAGGAGCAGCTTAGTTAGTGGCGGGGCTCAAGAGATATTCACACAGGGCAGTCTTATTGGCCACACTCAGATACCAATCATAGGTTGGCAGCAGTCGAAACTAGGCCAATGAGCAGTAATATGATATAGGAGGCAGATCATGAGTGTATTTAAATGAGGCCTGGGAGAGGGTGGTGGGGGTGGGAGAAAATTTCAGGTCAGAGCGAGGCTGAGAAGTCACAATTAAGAAGGAGACACAGTAACAGGCTATGAGAAGGTGCCCAATCAGAGCAAAGCAGGCAAGCGGGCGTACCAATCACAATTCCCCTAGGGCAGTGCCGCACCAATCAAGGGTGCCCAGGCGTGCTGGCTCTCTGCAGAGGATTCTCTCGTTATCTATCGGTATGACAGCTCAGCGTAGGTAATAATAGGGTGCTCAGTGTCTATCTGACTTGAGTCTGAAGGGTGGATGGCAGACACTGAGGGCTTCCTGTTTTCAGCTGCAGAGCTGTCGCACAGCCAGTTTTCAGGAAGTTGTCAGCCTGTTGAGTGAAGCTTAGGGGAACCTCAACTACAAACACCCCTTGTAGCAGCACCGGGAAAGAAGTAGAATGATAATGCAGGCCATATTGCCCATGAATGAGTACAGTAATTTATGAAGAAGACCAAGAATCCTTCTAGTGGCAGGTCTGTATAACCTGCTAATGGAAAACTAGCCACTTAAAAAAAAAAAAAAAGGTAGTTAGACTTATCGGCGCCAAGGCACAGTGCTTGGATGGAGGGGGGGGCGCTGCAGGAAGAGCAGTCAGACAGAAGAGGTGTAAGCACTTTAAAACAGTAGTAGAAATTACAATCCAGCTAATACAGTTGAAAAACTTCTAATTACACAGTTGAAATGTGCTTAGTTCTATCGAAAATCTAACAAAGTGCCAGGTGTCTATAGCAGGGGAAAAGTCCTGGCCAATCAGAGTGCGTTTGCTGGAAGCACCGTGTTCCGATTGGCTGCGCTGTCCCGTACCTTCCAAGGAGCTGCAGGCGGGTGTCCTGGTCTTGGTCGGTGGCTGGCTGGGTGCCGGCCGACCGTGGGGGAGCTGAAGCAGCCCTGTTCAAGGGCAGGCAGCTTCCAAGGAGCTGCAGGCGGGTGTCCTGGTCTTGGTTGGTGGCTGGCTGGGTGCTGGCCGGCCGTGGGGGAGCTGAAGCAGCCCTGTTCAAGGGCAGGCAGCTTCCAAGGAGCTGCAGGCAGGTGTCCTGGTCTTGGTCGGTGGCTGGCTGGGTGCCGGCCGACCGTGGGGGAGCTGAAGCAGCCCTGTTCAAGGGCAGGCAGCTTCAAGGAGCTGCAGGCGGGTGTCCTGGTCTTGGTCAGTGGCTGGCTGGGTGCTGGCTGACCGTGGGGGAGCTGAAGCAGCCCTGTTCAAGGGCAGGTAGCTTCCAAGGAGCTGCAGGCGGGTGTCCTGGTCTTGGTCAGTGGCTGGCTGGGTGCTGGCTGACCGTGGGGGAGCTGAAGCAGCCCTGTTCAAGGGCAGGTAGCTTCCAAGGAGCTGCAGGCGGGTGTCCTGGTCTTGGTCAGTGGCTGGCTGGGTGCCGGCCGACCGTGGGGCAGCTGAAGCAGCCCTGTTCAAGGAAAATGTAAAAAAATTACATAACAAAAAAGTAAATGGTGTGGGGGTTGCATTATTAATATTATGTAGAAGTAAGCTATTGAAAACAGTAAAAATTATGTATTTGTAAATGTTGCCGTTAATTCAATATAGGTTGAGTTGAAGTCCAAGTCAGGTGCCAGTCCCAGAGCAAAGCAGGGAATAATGAGAAGAACAACGAGACGGACAACTCAGAAAAACTGTCATCAACATCCAATGTAGGGCAGGGATGTCAGTCAAGGTAGGGTACAAGGCAGTCTGGGTGGCTTATATTTTTTGGTCAATATTTATTGTGGTACAGAGGGACACTGGGACTACACTTCAGTTTGTACTGTACACTAGAGATTTTTTCAGTCTGTGCAATAAGCCCTGACCTGACAATTAGTTCCTCTTCCTGCCCCACACCCTTTTGCTGTGTGTATGGATTTACAAAAGAACAACACAAAAAAACAATCCACAGCACAACAGTTCATACAAGTGGTCACCTGCCCCCCCCCCCCCCAGTCAGCCAGGATAGGATACTTTTTTAAATTAGCTCTTTATTATATTACACTTTTGTTTAAGTGTGCACAACAAGAATTTTCTTTTTTTTTCTTTAATCTTCTTTCTCTGACTTAAATTAACACAACACACCTCAGTCCTCTCCCCAACTGCCCAAGACAAGAGTCCCACACTAGACCACACAAGACCCCCACACAAGTCCAGTTAGTTACGGTGTGCTGTTTCTAGCCTCTAAGATTAGATACAGTACTCCTGTGTCACCCCCAGCCCAAACTGCCCAAATCAGCTCCCCTTCCCTCACACTACAGAACCCAGTCCCACTTCCTACTGAACTGTCAATATCCACCCCCCCCCACACACACACTTTTCTTTTGATAAAGTACAAGCAGCCACTTCTGAATCTTTTTGGTTCCATGCCTGGTTGTTGAATCGGGGTCCTCAGTCAGTGACTATGTGTATCTTCTTTTATTTCTCTTTTTTCTCTCTCACAAGCACTCCTTTTTAAATGATATGCCAAAAAGAACATATTATTTCCTGATTCGCTGATCCTGTGTGTCCAACCAACTCACTACTCAGACGGTTGTCATGATCCATCACCCAACTGACCTACCTTTTCCCACCTCCTCCCTTCTCCATTTCAGTCTTTTTTTCACAAAAATTCATTCTTGAGCAGCGCATCCCCCTAAACACCACACAGCACAGTAGGAGAACACAGCTCAGGAGTAACTGCACCGAAGACTTCCCCCGAGGTGGCCCCAACTAAATTAATTTGCACTCCGACATGGACACAAACTATCCACCTCTCTCTCAATCTTGCAGCTGAAATGGTGCCTCTCAGCCCACCACCCCCAATATCATGTCAGGACTTACAGGCACAGACAACAAACCCACTGGTGGTGTTACCTGTCAATCCTGTGGGTGGCACACTGGCAGTGGGTGCTGATGTTCCAATGGCTGGGCGGGTTGCAAGCAGGTCCCGATTGATGCAGGTGCGTTCGCACACAACAGGGCACAGCAAACATGTGCAAGCAAGACAGACTCACGGTCATGTGGCTGGCACTCCGCTGCCTCCCCAAGTGAGGGACAGAATGAGCCACGGGACATCTAGCGGCAGAAACAATGAAGATCAGCTAAGAAAAAGGCAGCAATGAAGTGGTTGTCCATGGACAACCGAGTGCTGTGAAACTGATTGTCCGATGGCTGAAAGTTGTAGCCCGGGATGTCGGGCTATGGGATTTGTCAATCCCTGGATGACAGGAGGTGGTTCCACTTCACTTTCTTAAGACATCATGTGGATGGCACCTTCACGCAGCCCCATAAAAAGGACATTGATGAAATACGGAAGACAAGCTGTATTTTCCATGGGCCAATAACTTTTGCAGTGCCGGGTACATACACCATCCAACAGGAAGGGCTGCAAAACATAAACAAGAAATACGAACAACTGCACCAGCACTGGTGGTAAAAGTAAAGTGGGTCATACTTTGTTCACTTCAGTTATGGACACAGTCAATCAAAATGAGTGACAAAGAAGGAAACTGTACCTAAGAATGAGGAACTCAACATAAACGCTGTGGAAGCAATTATCCTCACCTGTAAACTGCTTATTTGTGGTGCTAGCATCTTAGGAAAGCATGCATTTTTTAAATGCTTTTTCAGTATCCTTTTTTCATCTGTTCTTTGTGTGGACATTGCCTATTCTATGAGGGACAGATGATAGACATAATAATTGATAAGGATGAAATTATGGACATCCATCCAGATCAGGGACTCTTGAGAGGTATGCAGTGGTGTGTCTGTTACACACATCACAGTGAAACTGTTCAGTGTTTTCTACAAATGAATTGAACAGCTGATTGATATTAGGGCTCCCTATCAATATTACTGAGACTTCTTGTACATATTAAAAAAATTGCATAAAGCCATTACAGCTAATATTTCTTAGGTTTGATGCTGATTGCACAATTGCAGGATAGACAAGTTTTCAAGGAACTAATTATACAAAATGTATAATCATGGCTTTAGTTGCATGTAGTGTTTGTAAAGCTTTACTTCAATATAAGCACACTTTTTTCACCTTAACAATTGTGTGGTGCCCTTTCTTACACTCACCACACTGTGTGGTGTGTCTTGATACACACACCACGCTGTGTGATGTGTCTTGTTATGCTCATCACATCAGGCCTTTTTTCCTTGGGTACTGTAAAGGTATTTATCTTGCAACATAGCTGTTTTTTCACAGGTGGGTCATAGTATCTCAAAATGTATCACAAAATTCATCTATGGCAGATTTGAAAAACTGACTCTCATGTCACACTTTGCTAACCACTTTTTGTGAACAGACCCTATTATAACTTGCTGTTATTTTCAGAAATTTTCTTCAGACTCAGCGATTTCATAGCTGGACACTAGCTGAAGCAAGCAGTGACTTTACCCAACACCAAAACAAAATGTGTTGAGATGGATTTTTCAGGATTCATTCTGTGGGTATGGCTCCAACTGTTTCGAGGTGATCGTCTTCCGTGACTGCTGGTGCGCAACCACTAGTTTTTCATAGAAGCAGAAATACATGTCGAACAACATTGGTGATGGCAAATGAACTATAACATCCAGAAACTGAGAGATCAGTAACTTTCATGGGACAATACCGTTTTTAAAAATATTGGGCCCTAGGCATATTGGTTTGCCTATGCATTCCACGGAAGGAGGTCATTTGTCAGTGTTGAGCCCATTATGGCATTATCATCCCTACTCCCAGTCATGTACAGTCACCACCTGACCTAATCCTGTTCTGTCCACTCTATCATGTAGGGGACCAGTGAAGGGGGCAGACTGTACATTGTAGGACTGAACTATGTAGCATGCTCTATGCCAGACATGACTTCTTTCAGGCACCCCAAGGAACACATATGTTATACCCAAGGGAAACTTGCTATAATGACTGTATGCACCCCAGCCATAACTCAGGATCACAGCTGGTGGCCTAGATCAGCCCAGCAAACACCTACACCTATCACTCCTCCCCGGTACAGAGGACTGGGAGGGAACAATGATGCCCCTAACATAATCCCTACTTTAAAATAATGTCTGCTGTAAAGATATTGGCGGTCATATCCCACAATCACTTGCTTGTGTGGAACAAGAGATCCTGTGGTGGCCCAATATGGGCTTCCAGTTGGAAAACTGGTGTCCATAACACTCCTTTACTCTCTAACTCTCTCTCTCTCTCTCTCCCTATGCAGTGCTCCATACCCATCAAGGCATAAATGCAGTCTGTGAACACATCCTCCAAGCCTTTGCAAATAAAGAAGTATAGGGGAATAGAGCAGTGTGAGGCAGCTGCATGGTTTACACATTTATAAAATGGCAGGGGAAAATCCAGTAATTTGATTGGCTCTTGGCCATGTATAAAATATGTTTTATACATGGTAAAAAAATAGCTCTGTCTGACAGTAAAGTGTCCACAGCCATGATCAATAGGTATTTGTAACTCTGACATTTTAGTTGGTCCTCTACAACCAGAATTTATCTTCCATCACAAACATGGCTGCTACCTTTACACTGTAAAAAAAACCTCAACTGGGCCCTAAAAATAAAACTACATTGAATAAAAAATAAAACAAATTAATTAAATGTTATTTCCATGATCATCACACTTTCCTTACACATAAACAGATTAGAAGCATTAAGTGTCATTTATTACGTTAAACTGCGCATCGCATAAAGAGCGTTGGGAGAGTAACACACTTTGAGTGTGCCTCTCCTGTTCAATCACTGCTCCATTGAGCAGGCGTTGGCAGTCCTGCACAATGGAGTGCGGGCTGTGTATGACAGCGGTGGTCTTCGCTTCAAAGAAAACACCGCTGTCATACACAGCATTGAACCTCACGCCCCCAAAGCTTTAGTACGCTGGGAGCCCACCAGCGTGGCAAATGTCCTGTGTCCTTCTGCCGACAGGTGCCTAACCCCATCGGCCACACGCCCCCAAAGGCCCCCCCAAAGCTTTTGGTGCCACGCTGGGAGCCCACCCATCATGGCAAGCGTCCTGCGTCATCTGCCGCACGGGGTGCCCAATCCCGTCGGCTCCATGTCCCCAAATGCCCCCAAAGCTTGGTGCCACACTGGGAGCCCACCCCAGTGTGGCAAACATCCAGCGGCCGTCTTTTTTAACCTGAAAAATAAAAGCGGTCCCACAGCGCTTCTCCCAGCCCGCTCTCCCACAACCCGCACCCACCCACTGCATACCCTGCCTCCCACACACACCTCACCCCATACTTGCACTTCTGGAGCTTTCATGCGGCAGTCTTGATGGACCGAGGCTGCGTCTGTGCCTCTTCAAAGCCGACCCTGAACTGAGGAAATGCTGGTAAGCTGTATAATGGACTAGATAGGGGTTTTCAACTCATGCATATCTCAGGCATTTTTGGAATTTTTAATATTTTCAACATGGAGTTTTGGGACTGACCCTTCTCATGAATGATGTCACTGTCATGGGGTTATTCGGGCCCGAAGGAGTGATTTTTTCAAAAGTACAAGTCACTCACTGCGGAAATCACCGCTGGACCTCAGACCAACACCATGACAGTGACATTATTCATGAAGGGGCTAAACCCCATATTGAAAATTGATCACATCAAATATGACTGTTTCTGGCGTCGTTGCGCGGTTCTACGCGGGCCCGTAAGTTCCGGAATTTTCAATATTTTCACTCCAGATTTTCAACATTGGCATTTTACCACAGCGTCCTCATAAGCAGTACTGCTGTCATTTTCACATCCTGCTCAAAGCGTGTTTCGCGCCCATATAGTGCACAATGCGCACAGTCGGTGTGCAAACTCAATGTAAAGGACACGATAAAGAAAATCACAGTGTCACTGTTCATGAGCAGAGATCTTAAAGAGATATGTTGAAAATTTGGTTAAAATTCCTAAAATAACTTTGTTTTACAAAGGCGTCGTTGTGCAGTTCCTCGTTTGCCTTGTAAGTTTGTAATTCAAATATTTTCGCTCCAGATTTTCAACATTGCCATTTTACCACACCTCCTTATGAGCAGTACAGCTGTCATTTTCACATTCTGCCCAAAATCGTTTCTGCCCATGTAGCGCACAATGGGCGCAGATCGGTGTGCAAACTCAATGTATGGGACACATTAACAAAATCACAATGACACTGTTCATGAGCAGAGGTCTTAAAATGGCTATGTTGAAACTTTGGTGAAAAAATCCTAAAATGACTGTTTGACGTGCGTTCTGCGCATTCCTAAGCAAGCACAAATGAAGTTCGTGATTTTCAATATTTGCACTCCAATGACTTCAAATACCTAAACAGCACATAGAAGCAAGCAACATTTGGCATTGACAAATGCTTGTTTATTTTGCATTAAACTTGCATGCATGTGCAAGGCAGCGTTTTAGGACAATCGTGACTTTTTGAAAAGGTGTGTGACCCTCCTGTCAATGCAGTGCTCAGTGTAGCGATGTGCAACCCTACTGCCAATGGATGCATGAGCTGTCTATGACAGCAGTTTGGCTACAGTGGTCTTCAGTTAAAGAAAAGCACCACTGCAATTAGCGGTGGTAGCGTGTGTGTATTTAGCATATTAGCGTCACCTTTTCCTCTGGCTGCTAAAATCCTCCACTTCCTCCCACTCTACTGCGTCCTACCCTGCTCCCTTGTTATTGCCCCACCAAACACATTGTATGTGCAGCGGGAGCACAGTCCCATTGTCTCCAGGCCCCCCAACAAACACCCAGGTGACATGCTGGGTGCCCACCCCAGCATGCCCATTGTCCCTGTAAATGGGAAAACTGTCCCGCAACATCTTTTGTGTTTTTAAAACCTGTGAAAACAGAAAACCATTCCTCGTTGTGTCTTGTGCCCCCTTCCTGAACCCACACCCACCCTCTGCATACCCCACCTCCCCCTCGCCCATACTTACCTCCGGGCCTGCGCAATGATCTTCAGTGGAGTGGGAACACGCCTGCACCTTTGAAAGCAGAAACGCAAACTGAAGAAATGACGGTAAGCTGTATAATGGCATAAATGGTTTTTTTCCAACTAGGTGGCTATCTCGGGCATTTTGCAAATTTGGCACCACATTTTCAACAGAGGGTTCTTGGGACACCACCTCATGAATTCAGTTACTGTCATGTGAGTTATTTGGTCCCCAAAGGTGATTTCATGGTCACTGCACAAAATCACCTTTTGGGATTGATTAACTAAACAACAGTGTCACTGTTAATGAGGTGGGCTTCAAATCTATGTTACAGGTAGTGAAAAAATTTCAAAAAATGACTTCAATATTCTGGCGTGCATTAACGCAGTTTCCCGCACACTCATAACTTCCAGAATTTGAAATATTTTCACTCCAGATTTTCAACACTGGCATTTTTCACACCTCCTTATGAACAGTACAGCTGACATTTTTCACATCCTAGCTGAAATGTGTTTTTGCACATCCAGCGCACAATGGTGTGGTCACAGTGAGAAATCAATGCTCAGGACAGATTATGAAAATCACAGTGACACTGTTCATGAGCAGAGGTCCCACAATGCCTATGTTGAGAATTTGGTGACAAAAGTCCACAAAATGACTGTGTCATGAACGTTCATTGCGCAGTTTCCATGTACGCTCGTAAGTTCGAGAAATTGTTGTATTTTCACTCCAGATGTTCAACATTGCCATCCTTCACACCTCCCTATGAATGCAGCTGTCATTTTTTCACATCCTGCCCGAATTGTGTTTTTGCATGTGGAGCACATAGTGGTAGCTGTGGGAAATCAATGCTCAGGACAGATTAACAAAATAACAGTGGGACTGTTCATCAGCAGAGGTCTCAAATGCTTTATGAGGTGGGGGTAACAAAAAGGTCATGCTGAAAATTTATTGTACAAATACCAGCAATCGCACAGGGCATTAGGGTAAAGCACCATACATACCAAACACCACTGCAAATACCTGCAAGCGAACGTTCGGCATTGACAAGTGCTTGTTGTTTTCATTACAACTGTTTCTTTGCTGACAATGAAACATCCCCCTTCTATCTTTACCTGCTCATCTGGGCAATCTCTTCTGCTTGCCCTAACAGTGAGATAATTGAGTCTCTGACTGTAATGGAGGCCTTTGTTGTCTGTGTGTACAGTGTGTTAGGAGACAAACATTCTGCCAGTGGAACTGAGCAGAATTTTGAATCCATGAATTCCATGAGAAACATTCCATGATAAACATTCCATATCTTGAATCTTGATGCCAGCAAAGAACAAACTTTGTCTGGCAGTAATACAGTGACATCATCTATGACATAAGTGGGCAGAAGGACTATTTTATCATAAATGCACACAAGTAAATCTATTGTTTCTACATATAAACATGCTTTTCTCAACTGTAAAACATTAAAAAGGAGCCCATTTTATAAGCACAATAAGCCACTCTGGGGTGTGTATAAAACATATTTTACCACACATCCAGTGGCTGAAGTCACTCGGCCTGCAGCCTTGTGCATCACCACACCCCTGGCCATGTGGTAAAATATGTTTTATACATACCCCATCATGTCTTATTGCTTATGTATGCTATCACGTTTTGTGAATCGAGCCCAGTTATGTGCAAAACTTGCAAATAAAGACCAAAATAAATCAACATCTAGCTACATTGTATTTATTGAAGTTTTGCATGCCAACATTAAAGAGCTGCTGATACCTCAAAAACATTTTTAAAAAACAAAATATTTAAGTATGATTCAGCTTGCATTCCATATACTGTATATTCCATAGATTTCTCCTCCCCATTATTTATTACTAAGGAAATTTGCATTAAAACATAATCTTTATCTCTTAAGGTTCATCTGCACCTATAGCTGACTCCCTACTTCATGTCATAATCATCTGTTGTGACATCACAATATGTAGCCATGGGAGTAACTGTGATGTCACACACAGTGCATTATGACCTTAAGTAGGGAGAAAGCAACAGGGATAAATAAAACTCTTCAGGAACAAAGATCCTGTTTTCATGCAAATGACCTCAGTAATAAATAATGGAGAAGAGGAATACATAACTAATGTGAAATATAAGCTGGACTGTGTCTAAGTATTATGATTTGTGAACATCTTGTTAATGGCGTCAGCTGCTTTTTAAGGTATTGTAGAAATAGTACTTTCTGATTTAAAGCCTCACAAAATGTATTTATCCAACCTTTTGGATATTAATAAGGGTAGGTGATTCATTTTTAAAATGCATTAAACACTATCGATAACAGGTATATAGTCCAAGACTAAATTGATTAGGAAGGGCAATGGACATAATCATTTGATTTCATGCTAAGTCTGGAAGTTATTGGGCATTCAGTGTTCAATGAGAGAAACAATATGTGAAGTGGGAGTTAGAGCACAGAGCTGTGAACTACTGTAGGTGATCCCAGATGTGAACCCCCACACACACACACACAGTCATTACCTCACTGCATGATTTGAAGCATGACTCTTGGCCTCCCTGTGCTTCATTCCATAAAGCTCTAAAAACTGGGTAGAAACAGCACTCCACTGAAAAAGGGTATAATAAATGCAGGTAAAGTACACCTAACTGTTAACTTTTTGATATTTTCTAATGGAGCACATGTATCATGTTTAAAAGAAATCTGGACATCACAATGTTTTAAGGCACAGTTTAAATGGCAGTCATCATGTAGTAACTGTATAATAACAGGGTGACTATTTGGTGTTTACATGTAACCATGTATTCTATATGTAGTAAGCTTCATTGCAATCATATGATGCACACATTCTAGCGCAGGTGGTATTGCCAAGTAACTAGAGAAGTAGAGAAGTAGTCATTATGTAACTACATAGTAAAGCAGTTGCCATGTGACTACATACTTATTACATGTATGCGACATGGTAATACCAACAGTTGCATTGTTATTATTACACAGATATTTAAGTGATAACATTCGGTTGACCAGGGTATATGAAGAAATATTAAATACTGAAGCCATAGGCCGAGGCATTTAATCAGTCATAGAAGCTGGTTATTCCAAGGATACTCCAGGTAATTGAATGTTATTACTGTACTATTATATGACTGGTAATTTTTTTTTTATTAATTAATTAATTTATTTATTTATGTGTTTATTTATTTATGTATGTATTTGGTAACCGGGTAAGCAAGCTGATCTAAAGGACTGTTTTCAGTCATGACCCAGGCCACAAATGTGGCAGGAAAACAAATATCAGTACAATACAGCGATACAATCAGTGGAGATACAATCAAGCAGCGGATAAGATACAAATATTCTGTGTGAGGTCAAATGCAGGCTTGAGCAAATTCAATAATATGTACAAAATCGATTACAGAAGTAATTTACATGGGTTACAGTAAGTATTATAGAAGGATACACTAAATAAAGGAACAAATACAGCATAGCAGCAATTTTGAACCCAGTATTTTAAAATTTCTGTGGTCATCAAAGTAGAATATGCCTTTTTTTCCCTCTTTGGGAGATAACCTACAGTTGGCATGCCTAACATGTGGATAACCTACTGTGGGCATGCCAGACATGTGGATAACCTACTGTGTATGTGTTTAAATGTGGTTACAGTAGTTTGTGGGGTATTACATGAGAGTTTCCTTTGTTCTGATTGGTTTATAATAGATACTTATTGCATAATACCATAGATCTACTATGTATCCTGCACCCTGAAACATAAAATGATACAAAAATTTCAAGAAAAAGAAATTCATATGGATTAATCAACAGCCCCTGTTTACCAACAAGACCCTTGCTTGAACAGTCAGAGTGAGAGCAGAAGGAATCAGATGTGCCTCTCTGATTGCTGAAAAAAATCTCTGTCGGATTAGATTGAAAAAACTGTAGTTCCTGCAGAAACATTTGCTGAGTTTGAGTGCTGAAATTTTGTAGGAGATAAGCAGAAGAAAATGGGCATTTATAAAGCACTTTTCATACATAATGTATTCCTAAGTGCTTTGCAAGTAATGAGAGGCTGATAGTGAAGTGACTGTAAATGTTTAGTGGCAGCCATTTCACACTTCAACACCCACATGCAGCCTTGGACAATTGTACGAACTATAGTAGTTGAATGTTGGCTTGGACACCAGGGAAAATCCCTTTGAGTCTACTTAATACAGATCTTAAGATTTTGAGCAAGATTTTATTAATAAGGCTTTTAGCTATTTCAGATTCCCTAATTAGTTCTCCTCAAACATGTGCAATTCCAGGTAGGAAGCAACAAGGCAACTTAATAGTATTAAGAGAACTGTTCTTCCAAGCTGCACAAGACATCATACAAGGTTATGTGCTCAGCTTAGACCAGGAACAGGCATTCGACAGGCTATCCCATAAATTCCTATTTTCCACACTAACAGCCTTGGGGATCCCTCAAAGTTTGTGTCTTGGCTATAATGTATGTATGATAATGCTCTTATCACCCCAAATGTTAATGGCTGCTATGGTAAGAAACTTAAAATTAGTAGGGGAGTAAGACAAGGATGCCCCCTTAGTTTTTTATTGTACAATTTTGGTGTGGACATCCTATTATGACTTCTTAACTCTGACGATAGGATAAAAGGGATTCCGGTCTCAACAAATGTGTCTATAATTAAAACACTAGCTTATGCAGAAGACCTAGTTCTAACTCTTGATCCATCCTCCTCAGAAACAGCACTAGTAGACACCTTACAATTACATTCTACAATTTCAGGGTCTGAGGTCAATTTGGGTAAAAGTAAAGGAGTAACTTTAGGCTTAACTCCTGTGCCCGCTTCTGGGAAGATGGCAGGAATGTTGGTTTCTCGAGTCCCAATTACTATTTGGGGCCTAAATTTTGGACCTGATGAATTAGCTTCCCTAAATTGGGAGAAGATGGTTAGCGACAATTGCTTGGTAAATGGATAGAAATGCCAGCAACTGTCCAAAAAGCGTAGGGTGGTACTTATTAAATCCTTCTTGGTCCCAGTCTTTTTGTACCTGTGCTATGTTTTCCCTCCCCCTCAAAGCATATTAACTAGGCTATACAGTATTTTTTGTCCAGGCCTTTTGGGGCTCCAGATTAAACCCTGTTAAGAGGTAATACACATATCGGCCTATTGCAGAAGGGGGACTGAGTATGATACACCCAGTTGCTTTTTATTTCAGTATCTTTTTATCTTATAACATTGGCAATTCTCTAAAACCAGGGGGCATACTATGGAAGCCCTTAGTTAATCATTGGTTGCAACCTAACTTAATATATTGGGCAGTAGGAAACTCTTGTGCAGTAGGTAAATGTGGCAGATTACCTGAAAATGGGTTAGATAGTTTAAAATGGGCAATAAAATGAGGTCTTTCATCTAACCCACTCCAGACTAAAGATACGAAATCTATCTATAACATAATTTTACAAAATGAATGTCAGACCCCGGTAGAATTCCCAGTGTTCCATCATTCAGACTAAGAAAGTTCTGCATCAGTTAAGTAACCCCAGAATCCTTCCCTTCATGTGGGATGTCATCTGGCTTGGAAACTTTGGGAGGCTTAGTGTTAAAGGAAATAATAAGTACAAGTAGATGTCAGAAAGGTATTATCCCAGAGACTCCTGTATCCAGATACTGGAAACACAACAGCATCTTTTTTTAGACTGCCCCTATTCAAAAGAGCTTTGGTCTTACATTGCTAAAGAATGGCAGGAACCTCATTTTGTTTCCTTAACTTAACCTGAATTACTTACTATATGGACCATCAAATGGGGCCTGGGTTAGATATCACCAGGATACTTTATATATAATTTTTGCTACTTTGCGGTACTATATTTGGCAAGCCCGCTGTATGTTGGTTCTACAGCAAAAGGTGGTGTCATACTTAGAACTATACTCCAATGTTAAAAAATCAGTTCAGAGAACTTATCAATTGGATGAAGAGCATTTGTCTTTAGAAAAAGTTAAACATTTATAGATACAATGTGAAAAATGTTTACACTGATTGTGTGGAAGGGAAAAAAGGGGGAGGGGTAATCTAATGAGAGAATTTCTCTGTTTTCTGAATGTTGTGTATTGTCATTGATGGTTTATGGATGTATGGTTTTTTTGTAATGAAGTCCACTTTATAATACAAAATTCCCCTTTTCTAGCAAAAAGTGGCTTGGGTTTTTAATTTCCACCTGGACACCCAACAAGACATCACCAGATATGGGCAAAAGGGACCTCAGTTTAACATGTCACCTGAAGGATGGCACACCCCGACAGTAGAGCACTCAGGTACTAGCACTGATGGTATCAGCCCAATCCTGGTGTAGGATAATTTGCAAAATTGGTAAAGAGATTCTCTCTAGTGATCCTATAATGGTACTGCAGACAGACAGGAAATTTCTCTAGAGATAGTAAAGAAAATTTTGAATCTCTCTGCTGTTGCAATTGTCTCATAATCAAGATATTGAACTAACGCTCAAGGTCCTAAGTGTATGTCAAGCGATTCTAAAGAAGCACTAACCTCTCTGACAGTCTTGGCTATCTCCAATGAAGAAAAAAAACTTTTGTGATTTGGCCCATATTATTAAAACTGGAATCATTCTGCTTGTACTGCTCTCCTACAATCCATCCAAGAATCCAGAGTACAGGGCTGCCACCTTATTAGACCCACAATTCAAATGTGGACTCCCAGCACTTCTGGAGGGGGTTGGGGGCCAATACATTTAACAGGTGAAGAAGCATATGGCCAAAAATGTGTATGGACAACTACTAACAGCAGAGCTAACCAATATGAGAAATTACAATCCTTTCAAAATGATCCCAGTAGTGACTCTGTCCCTTACACATCGATGAGCACTTTGGAAACCAGCACCACCAACTCTAAAGGCCACTCCAGTATAAGTAGCAGTTCCAACCCTTAGTGGGCAGTATCACAAGCAGGCACTGAGTAGGTGGAGATGGAGGAGGAAAAGGAGGAAGTCAACCATACATCTGCAGAACACATGATGGGGGCATGCCTGACTAAATCAGAGAACCTGAACATTGATGAGAAGCTACTTTTGTACTAAGCAACAAAGGTTCCAGAGTGACCATCATTGTCTTCTGTGGCAACATGCTATTTGAGCTTCCCGCTGTCCAGCACCAAATCCAAAAGAGTGTTCCTTTCATAGAGGGCCATCATTACTGACAAGCACACATCTGTCACCCCCAAAACATTGAGACTAATAGTCACAAAAAGGAATAGTTACCTAATCCCACTCATTGCATTTCTGCTGCCACAGACTAAAGAATAGTCTACATCAGAAGTGCTGCCTGAATTAATACCTGTTTTCAATTCAGATAATTAAGATGGAGAGGGGGAGATTCCCATATAAAGGTGTTAACAAAGAACCTATTAGATGAAACTTAATATCTTAAAAAATGCTTGAAAGAGTACTGCAAGGTGAGCCCATCTTCCTCAGTGGCCTATTACAGTGGGTCCAGCCTATGTCATTACAAGCCTCCTCCTCTTTTGGGACCTACACCATTCTGCCTACCTCCAGTCACTGCAACCACCTTCTCCTCCTCCTCCTTACATGCCAGAGAGGCCTAGTGTTTTGAAACACTGGCAAGTTGCCATGTGGGCTGCTGTACCTGCTTTCCTGCTAGCAACAGTAAGCATGTTAGACAGGCATGATTTTTTTAACCACAGCTTACCTTCCATGTTGGCTGCTGTACCTGCCTTTCTGCTGCCAATGATAAACATCTCAAAAAGGCATAACTGAAGCAATGACCATCTTTCCTTATGGACTATTGTATACACCTACATCATCCTGACACCAACATTAGGACCCCCCCAGCTCAGCTCACTTTCAGTTCAATTCCAGTCACAGCTACCATAACTGAGAATTCACAGTCAGTATTTATAAAAAAAAAAAAAAAAGAAAGAAAAGCTGTGCTGAAAAACATTTTGGAAAATCATCTCACTCCCAAACACAGCTTGGAGCACTACGACTAAGCACAGTATCACTGCAGAAATATCTGTGCTGTAAAATGCTTTTGTTTAAACTCATTCTGCTCTCATCTTATTCACATCTAAGAGCACTCTAAATACAAATTATCAACTATTGCTGCACTAAATGTAGTTTTTCTGTTTCTGGACAGCTTTCTTTACAGTAAAGTAGAGATACATTGCACCTAACAAGATAGGAGTACATTGTCTGGTAGGCCCCATGGCCTCTCCTAGGACAAGAAAGACACAACACAGTTCTTGGAGGAAAATGGCCGCAGCCATGTTTTATTTATTTCCAAATATAGATATTAACCTTTATTGAGTCACCAATTACTTCATCTTTAATACTCTAGATTAATACCTATTCAATTATTTTATATTGAGCAGCGGGTGCTGATGGGAGGAAACACATACCCCAGGCCTCCACAACGCCCACAACCTGGGAAATCTGTTCTGGTGCTGGCCAAGGTATCCCTCTGCAGTAGCAGGACAGGTCATATGACCAAGTTTCTGGCAGCCGCTCCCCCCCAATCTGGTGTCGCCGACCTTGCAGTCTCTGCTGCTGAGTCTGGACCAAGACCCCCTGTGCGGGTACAGGTCTTGTGATCCACCATTCTCATGCCGACCAGGGGTCCTGACACTTTTGGGAGAACTGGCATCGTCCTCTAATTTCCCACTACTTCCCTCGTGTGCTCCTCCTGTGTCCCACCACCCAGCTGCAACATATTGCAATACCACTCAAATACTGTACTTCAACTAACTCTGCCCTTTTTCTGTGTATACCTACTTCAAGGATTTTGTGCTACATTTTACTTGACATGCACATTTATTTTTACTGCTACCTGATACCCTAGTTCTTGTGTCCATACCCTTACATCCCTTTCCGGGGGAGGTCAAAAATCCAGGAAAAACCCCAGTAGGAGAAAACCGGGAAAAGTCACTCCCAACCCCTAATGCAGTCACCCATAATGGGTGAAAAAGGGGGCCCTACTTAGCCATCCCCACCTCCTGAAATGCCAGGGGGATGGGTGGGTGAGTGATCCGAGAGGAGAATGAGCCAGAAGGCTGGACTCCAGACTGCTGTCTGGTTTTATTCTACCTCCTCCTCTCAGACCCCCCCGGAGGGCGGCTTGGCTGTGCCCCATCCTGCCTATGTCACGAGGTTGCTGACCACTCCCCTAGGCTGATCTCCAGCAAACTCTGATTTTTGGCCATGTGAAGGGGGAAGAGGGCCCCTGGACAAAGAGATGGCTGCTGCAATTCTTGAGCAGCCTATGCATTGTCCGGTAGGACCCCATTTCCCAACCACGCCCATGGACAAGAAAGATGCAACACAGTTGTTGGAGGAAAATGGCCACAGCCATGTTTTATTTATTTCTAAATCTAGATATTAACCTCTATTGAGTCACCAATTACTTTATCTTCAATACTCTAGATTAATACCTATCCAATTATTTTATACTGAGCAGCAGGCACTGCGAGAGGAAGCACATACCCCAGGCCCCTGCACTGCCAACAACCTGGGAAATCCCCTCTGGTGCTGGCCGGGGTATCCTTCTGTAATAGCAGGACAGGTCATATGGCCAAGGTTCTGGTCGATGACCTTGCAGTCTCTGCTGTTGAGGCTGGACATAGACCCACCGTGCGGGTATAGATCTTGTGATCCACCATCCTCACACTGACCAGGGACCCCGACACCTTCGAGAGAACTGGCATCATCCTCTAATTTCCTGCTACTTCCCACATGCACTCCTCCCGCACCACCACAGGCTGGACCCTGTCCGACCCTCCCCAAGCCATCTGCTCAACCCTTCCCTTCAATATCCTTTGAAAATCTTGCAATAAACTATCTAAAACCTCTCCTTAAAGCAGGCCCTCCAGGCCCACCATGAGGTACCAGTGGGTATAGTAAATGTTTTCATGTCTCAATACAGTGACCCCCAGGGCCTCCATAAAAGTTCCCATCTTCTTGTTGATTCACATACAAGCCCTGTTTAATGCGGGGACCTTGCATGCATGAGTCCAATGCTCCCTTATCAACAAGTGTGACCAGATGAGTGCAATGCTGGACCACCAGCCCTTAATGGTTCACAAATCTTCTTTCATCACCTACAGCAGATTCACCATCTTCCTGCGGCCTAGGTCTTCTCCGCCCAAGTGAATCAACAAGATTTGCGGTGCGTACCCTCGGTCAGCCTCACTTTGCAATCTTGGAAGCAACCCCTTTCAGAGCATAGCCTTGGTCCCCAACCACTCAATCCAGGCAGCCTGCCGCGGCAGAGAAAGGTTGCTTCCCCCAGCTGACCAACTGCCCTCTGTGCCGCCCAGCAGATGAATGAATGGCAACATATCCAAATGTGCATAAAGTCTTCCTTAGGGCCTGTAAGAGACAATAAACAATTACTGCAGGTGTGGTCTCACATAACGCAGGAATGCCTGAGACTTCCAGCGTCCCGAGGCCTGAATCTCTGCGTCTGATAGGCCCCCTCCCCTGACAGTCGTTGCTGCCCCAATGTGGGAAGAATGGGTCCCATAATCCCCGGGGTGTAGCCTCAGCTCCTGGATAGTCTTCCACAAGATGAACCGGAATTGGTAAGCCATCACTGGGCTGCCATCCTGGTGCCTGAAGAAAGCCTCCCCATTTGCAGAACAGCATGCCCGATATTCTTCCAGACTATGGGCTACCTGCCACCATACTCCAGCTGGAGCCTTAATTTTGTGCCAGTGTGCCTGTTCCCCTCTGTTCCATCTTTGATCTGTGGAGACACAGGAATACCCTGTTCCCTGTTGTCACCACATCCTGCATCAGCAGGCTTGGGGTGCCATGATCCTTGGAGGGTTTTGTTAGTTCCAACACCCTGAAGGCTCCACTGAAAGCTACCAGGAACGTAGTGCTAAACAGCCGGGTTTCATGCTCATCCCTACAAACCTTGGGCAAGATGCCCCAAATGGCTTCTAACTTCACAGGCGTATGGGCCATCTGGCATCTGGGGTTGAGATAACCTCCCTATGCCATCCCTCCAATAGTTTCCTCACCTTGAAGGCACCCATGGTATCTGCCATCCCCATGGCTTTCATCACCCATGAGAAGCCTGTAAGGTGATGGGCCATCACTCCAGAACAGTGTCCCTCCATTCTCCCTACCATGACATGCCTATAAATCTGATCAACCGGGATGGGCCAAACATCTGGCCACCCCTTGGCCTCTTGCGTGGCTAGATAACTTTTGACTCCCTTGACATTACACCTCCTTTGTGCTGGGCACAATGGAGTTATCTATACATCTCCAAGCCTGTCAGTCACCACTTCCCACAGGAAGGGAGGTATCTGTTGTGACTCCTTGTCCGTTGTTGGTGCCAGCCTGAATAATCTGTCCCACTGTGAATGAGATAAAGCATCAGCAATGCCGTTATCAACTCCCAGGACATGTACTGCCTTGAATGTAATGTTTAGCAACATACATTTTAAAATAAATACCTGCATCAAATCTCCCAGCGGTCCCAATTGACCTAACTGACTATTGATGGTGCGCACCACTCCCATGTTATCTGATCTGAAGTACACTGCTTGATTACGGAATCTGTGACCCCAGATGCACAGGGCCACCGCCACTTGAAAGAACTCCAGCAGCATGATCTGCTTCCCCACCCCAGTCTCCAGCCAGCAGGCTGGCCACTGCCTTGCACACCATTGCCCCTGAAAATAAGCCTAGAGGTTAAAGCAATGAGCTGTGAATGAGCTTGCTACAGCTAGCAAACCTGGGTTTGATTCCCCAAACTCCCACTTGTATACTGTGTAGCCCTAAGCAAATCAGTTAACCTCCCTGTGCTCTTGGGGCAACCCTTTCACAGTGGGCCTTTCTCGGTTACCAAATAATTAAAAAAAACAGCCTTTTGTTTCTGTGCAGCTCTTTTCGCCATTCACAAAGTGGCACTGTCTTTATTGGAGAAGCACATCATACAGTTTTGCAAAGTACACTATGCCCCAAATTTAGTGAACTGGGGTCAATTCATGAAGTCTGCACCAAATGTGAAATTAGTGAATTCACCACATAGTCACCAGGGAAGGAAAATGGTCATGTAGCCCCCCCCCCAACATTGGCCACACAATGGCTATTGCTGTGGTCCCTGAAGCTTATCCATGGTTCCTACAATCTGGTGACCACACCCTACATTAAGGGATTATAAATAGAGGCCTCCCTTTGAACAGCGCACTGCATTACCTCTTTGATTTATATATGTATACGGCTATGCTCTGAATTGTGTTTGTGAGAATGTGTTAGCAACGAGTGCTCCAGATGCACAACAAACACAGTAGCAGCCCTTCCACACCATCAGCTGGTCATTTATTTTGGTGCCATATAAGCAATATAAAGCAACATTTAGAAATGTGTAAACAGAATCTACAATATGGACTTCTGCTGCTTCTGCATATAGTCGCCTACCAGCAGCTTGTCTGAAACATTAGCAGCTAACAAGCCAAACTCAAAGAACAGTACTTTGTTTCTAGTGCAGATATGTATTTCAAGAAGTTTTAATCCTGCTGTGTGTATTAAACCCAGAACATTTCAATAATCAGGTTCAAACTACAGACACACATGGTAAAAAACATTAAGATTTATCTTCCCCATAGACAAATGTATTTTCTTGGAGCCTATTTCAATTCTATATTTGATCTAGCACATAACATATGTCCAGAGATGATTACTGTCACTCTAAATTGGATAATCAGATATATTCCCTTTTGTTAACATGAGAGCAGTTTCAGTAGGCTATCTCTATAGCCTGTGTTGTTGTCTCTGCACAGTATCCTACTAGAAGCTTGTGACTCACTTCCTCACAAGAGAAACTACCATTCCCAGAGCTCCTTGTGTTTTTGTAGTCCTTCCATTTAAAGGGATGACAGCAGCCATCAGCTCTGTACAGTCTCTGAGTTTTGGTTAGTCATACCATCTCCATTAAATTCATCTAGGGCAAGCAGTCTCAAGAGCCAGATTTGGAGTACAAGAAATTATTTTATTTTTTTAAAAGAGCAAATGTGAGATGAGGAGTTGATGGGACAATTTGTAAAATATTGTTTTCATCTCACTGTTGCCCGTTTTCAACCTAAATGCCACCAATGGGTTTGTGACAACTACATTTACCACAATTCCTATTATATCATCATGTGTGCCCTGATTATACTGCTACACTGGTCACTCTGCCCTATGCATTCCCATAAGTGTTTAACACTGGCTCAAAGTCTTTAGGTTGCTTTTTATCATTATGCCAAAATATTTTTCATCATGTGAGGCTTCTACAGTTACTTTATCTATGGTATATGTTACCTGTGGTTTCCTCTTGCCGATATACATAACTTAACATTTTTGGCATTGCATTGTAGCTCCCTGGCAACCAACCGTTGTTTGAGTTTCTCCTTATCTTCCTGCGTGTTTTTAATTCCCTCTGTTATGTCCACTTTATCACAAAACTTTGTGGAATCTGCAAATAGGCTCACTTTGCTGTTCGATCCCTCCCTTATGTCACTGATGAACATTGATCAGGACCTGTCCCAGCACTATCCTCTGCAGGTCAGGACCTCACTTGTAACTTGCTTGATGCATGATTTACCATTCTGTCCCACTTTTTGGATCTGGCCAAACAGCCAACTACCTATCCATTTTATTACTCTTAGCCCTACTTTTTCTTCTTTTCTGCATGTCTTCTCTGTGTCACTGAATCAAAAGCCTTGTGAATGACAAGGTATTAAATATCCACTCCCTGTTTGTTCCTCTACCATCTGTGTCACCATACTGAATAAGCCTAGCAGTTTGGTTTGACATGATCCTTCCTTTGTAAACCTAATTCATTAGTTGTCTATTGGTCCATTATAGAAATGAAGAAACATAAAAAACAACAAGGACAGAAAAAGACCTAATCAATCCATCAGAATCACTCAAGCATCAATAATTTCCTCTTATTTTCTCCTTCCCGTCCCACATTATCCCATCTGATAATTCCCCTAAATGCATCCCACATTTTCTTGAACTCCACACTTCTCTTTGCTTCCACAACCTTGTCTAAAAGTTTATTTTGTGTGCGAAAGTGTCCTGGGAAGTCAAATCCCTGCAGTGATTTTACTCTGTTTGGTTGGAGGAACTCTTCCAGGCATGGTCATAGAAGAGTTGGAAGAATGAGAGTTCAACTCCTGTATATATTCAGTAAGTTAATTTTCACTTCAACCAAGGCTGTCCTTATTGGTGGAAGTAAAAATAAACATATTAAATATATACATAAGCTGAACTCTCATTCTTCCCAGTCTTCATGACATGTTTATTCTACCCATCCACCTCCCACTCTGTGAAGTAGTTTTTCTAATGTCTTTTTTAACCTCTACCACCCCACTTCTAACTTAAATCCATTACTCTTGGTGGATGTACTTCTTCTCAGATTAAATAAACTTGTGTCCACTTAAGTGAATCCTATCATAATCTAGAAAGTCTCTATCATGTCTGCACACTCCCTTCTGTCTTCCAATAAGTACATGCTAAGGTATTTCAGTCTTTTCACATGCATTTTGCCCTGCTGTCCATGGACTGATTTGTTACACTGTTTCTAATCTGTCCTTATCTTTCCCTAGCTATGGGCCTCAGAATTGCACATGGACCTGTGTGATCTGATCAGTGACCTATACAATGACAGTATTACCACTCTCACTCATCTTTCTGCTAGTAATCCCTCTCCCTATGCATCCCTACATCCTGTTAGCCCTCCCATATGTCCTGTTGCAAAATGGCCAATAGTTGCCAAGGTTGTCCTTGTCCCCACTCTTGTGCCATTGAACCACAGTCCTTCATTCTCTTGATACATCCTCAGTAGAGGTTGACTCAGTGAATAGGTCTAACAGGGGTCACCAGTGATATGCACATCTCCTTTAGCACCCTGGGATGCCTTCATCCTGTCCTGGGCATTTGGTTATATATTTAGTTTTTTTAGTCCTTTTAGGGTCTTATCCTCTAAAATGTTTTGGATGACTAATCTCCATCCTCTTTTAAGTCAGTACCTAATTTAGCTTTCAGGTATTGGTCCATCCCTTTTGAATGCATATGAAACCCACCCCCACTGGTCCCCTTGTCTAACTAGCAGAGCTGCTCCACTCACCACAAGGTGCCAAAGAGAGGGATGGGGGTTGTCACTACAGTTCAGTTTACTAGTACATCTACTTCTGAGCCTGCCATAAACAGACAGGCAAACCAAGTGTGGCAACTACATGGCACACACCTGGTGGGACCATTTACCATGGCCATCAACCTAGGCCCCTGGGAGAAAATGTTTGCTCACAATTATGCTAGATTTGCACTTCTAGACAGGGGCTTCCAAGTAAATCCAGACACAGTGTAAGCAATAACAGTACTGTCCAAACCAGGTTGGCAGTCTAGAATGTGGCTTTTATTCACATACACAGAGAATAATCACAAAGCGAAGATGGAACCCCACAGGGCTACTCCTACTGGTAATGTAGATTACTGAGGTACAGACATTCCTAAATTCCCATTTAGCATAGGCATACTGAACACACACAGTGAACCCTCAGGTTTTGACTTGAACAGCGAACACTCTGGTTCTGAAATGGAGATTGGCACACACGGCCAGAACTGGTACACTTCCTCTTGACTAGGCACACAGCCAGTACTAGGAGACTTTCCCATATTTCATGAGGAATTACTGGTGGTACCCTCAACCACCAAAGAGCACATACAAGCTCACAGAGAATCTAACCCACATCTGGGTAAACTATTTTCTTCAGGCACTGGCCAAATGCGCTGAGAGAAAACTCAGGTGCCCAAACTGAACCCGGAGAGGTAAACTGGTTGCTCGAGATGGGGGGTCTCCCACCTTTTGCTTCCAAATTTATACTTGGCCATTCATCTGGTTAATAACACCCTCACAGAAAATTTGTAGATGCTATCTTGAAATGTCTTTCACACTTAACATACTACATTACACACCTATGAGGTGTCAGAAAGCAAAAAGTTCTGTAATTGGCAATGTCTGTTCACTAGACCCTAACTTTAGCAGGCACTTTTAAACAGAAAACAGTCTAGGTGACAAGATCCCTTTGACAGAGAAAATTCACCACAAGGAAAGCAGCTGCCCCAGGGCTTTTCCAAACAGGTACTCACATAGCAGTTGAATCTCAGGCAGTTTCAACACAGCCCAGACTGGGTGAGGGGATTGCCCCTGCTTCCTGGAATCCACCCCATCCCTCCTGGGATGTGGCACTATGAAAACCACTTGGCTTGGTTTCCACCACTTCACCACTAGGCTGTATTAGCTCACACTAGGGTGAGAAAGAAACAAAAACACTACTTATAGCTCTCTGACAGAACTGAGGAGAGGAGATGCACTACCTGTAACCTCCTCCACTAACTCTGACTACAGACTCTCTCACTCTAACTGAACATTCCAAAGCTAACTCCCTGCAGCTAGCTTGAGTGTGGCTTATGCTGCTGCGACAGTTCCATGATTACATCATCCTCCAGCTCAGCTGAGACTGAAACCAGAGAATGACAGTGTGAAATCCATTTTACTGGCATTTCACCAGCTGCCTCTCCCTGCCTGTTAATAATTCTAATGGGATTCTAGTAACCCCTGGGAACAAGGGGGTTACACATACACTGAGCTGAAATAGTAATGTAGCATGTTGGTTTTATCTACATCTTTCTCAAAGCATAGATCATCTCTCTTGAGCTTTTTAATGATTTTTTTTGCTTTTTCTTTTCCCCTGTACATATCTGAAAAAAAATCTTGTCATTATTCTGCAGTCAATCTGTAATCCTCATTCCTGTGTTTACTTAAGCCCTCTTTATGGAGCCCTTACAAAAGGCCAGTGTCTCCTTGTATTTGGCCCTATCAGTCTCTGTGTGGTCCTTTTTATACACCCTAAATGCCTTATTTTTGCAATTTACTGATAGCTTTACCTGAGTTTTGAACCACAACTGTATCCTGTTCTTGTTGCCTTTCTTACATACCTCACACAAAGTTAAATGACTTCTTATATGGCTTTCTTTATTCTAGACTGCTCCTTTCCTAACCATTTTGCTCTATGTGGGTCCTCTAGCTGTAGTTCTATTATAGACCTCATTTTGCCATCGTCTACTTTCCTAAAGAAAGGGAACTCAGAACTGGTTTTAGTTTGCTCATTCTCAAGCACTATTTCAAATTTAATGTTTTAATCACTTAGTCCAATTGGAGATTCATTCTGAATGCTCTTGATTGGTGTCCCATCAAGATGGCAAGTCAAAAATGGCAAATAAAATACAGTGACTCAAAAACAGCACTGAGCATTTCAGTGAGGTAGTAATTATGGCACAAGTGACGTTTAGCGCTGTCAGGGGTATTGTTCTTCTAGTATACACTTGTGAGGCTCAGAGATTGTTATTTAAGTGGAGTTTGCTGGGCAAAGCCCCCCCATTGGGGGGTGGGGTGCAGCCCCCTACAACTGATGTAGAATGGGGGTTTCACTCTCATTGTTTGGCATTGTATAGCAAAGCACCATTATGGGTCTCGCTGTTTTTCATTCACTGTTTTTGCCCAGTGCCATTTTGGAAACATGGTTTTCCACATGGAACCCTCTTGATTATGTCATGATCATTTAAAATTAGATCAGATAATGTCTGCCCTCTTAATGAAGTGTGGGCCCACTATGTAAGGAGCTCGCCCATACTATTACCACAAGTCACTGACATTTTGGCTCCTTAATGCACTATTTTGACAACCTATGTCTCTGAGATTGAAGTCTCCCATGAACACTGCTTTGGTTTATACAGCTGTCTTTGAAATCCCTCAGTCTGTAACTTCTTCCCTAGTTATTCCTTGATTTGGACACTTGTAGATTACTCGGATTGTGTATTTCCTTCCTCAGTCATCTATTAGTTAGCTACCTCACAATGGTAAATAAGGTACAGGAGGGAAGTATTTTTCAGAAACAAAAGTGCTCAAGAACAAGAGGATATGCTATGAGCCCAGCTGAAAAGATGATGATTTAATAATGATGTGTCATGAATGATTATTAGCACTTATGTTCAAAGATCATGTTCAAACTTCAAAAACCATTATTGTGATCATGACTAACAATGGTTAAACATGAACGTTAAATGGCCGGCAATCAAAAAACATGAATGATGATCTCATATTATCATGCTTTTTCATGATTGGCCATGATCAGAACTGCTACCGTAAACTAAACCGAAATTATTTATCTTTCTTCTCTGTACAGAATGCATCTTGCCTTATAATTAGACATGTTCATTGGAATAATCAATTATGACACATCTTCTACACAAACGCACCACTTTCAGTTATACATACTCTGACTCCTTACACAAACACACTGCTTTCAATTATATGTACTCTGACTCCTCACTTCTTACTAGTATAGTAAAGCCTCAGATTGGTTCATATAGCTCCATTCACTGGTTCTCTTTTTAAGTTGTGGTGAGTTCCTACAAGTACCTGGTTTGTGCTTAGAACCTTTCTTAATAGTCTGCACACTAATGCTGTCTTATTAAAAATAATTTAGCAATAGAAATTACCACTGTATTAGTCCATAAACTGTGCTTTTGAAATTTGCAAGAAGTATGCAAATTAGTTTTGCAAAACTATGTACTACACCTAACAGTTCATGTACTCTTCCCAAAGGGATTAAAATTTAACTTCAGATGATTTACATTATAATGTGTTTCTGCTGATAGCGGACATTCATATTTTCATATTAGTAACGAAACTTTGTTAAGTATTACTAATGTGGCTCACAATTGTATAATACAGAACTAATATAAATATCAACGATCATCAATGACAACCTCTTAATCATCTATGGATCATCAAAAACCATCATGCTGATTTAAGCTTACCAAAATAATCAATAATCATCAGTTGGTGATTTAAAAGGTACTTGGTTGATGATTAAATCACAAGCCAGATGATGATCTTAGATCATGATATGCCTTGATGATCATATGGTAACATTTGATGATTAACAAGTATGAGTCATGACTGACCTTCAAAAAACATGACTGCTGATTTACCATTTCACCTGGGAAGCTGGAGAGTGTAGAGTCAGCAGAGATGTGAGGAAGTACATCTTCACAGAAGGAGTGGTGGAAACTGGAAAAGCCTTCCAGAGGAGGTGGTGGGGGTGAAAACTGTGGGATTCAAGAATGCATTGGCTAGGCATAAACAAATCTTAGTGAAAAGGAAGGGGAGGAAGGAGAAAGAGATAGAAATCAAGTAGGGTGATACTGTAGGTAGGGAAAAGTGAGCCGACTATATGGGCCAAGCAGTCCTTATCTGCCGTAAAATTTTGTTTCGGTTTAGTTGTCGCCAGAGTGAGACCATCCTCTCCCCCTCTGTGTTGCAGTTATCTCCTATTACTCCTATACTAGTGCTGTGCAGAATTTTCAAAATCCGATGAAATGGAATTCTATCGTTTCAGAACATTCTGCCAGATTCCACAGCATTCCTTTAGTGAGCCACAGATTATATAAACTGAGGATTCCTTTTCTGAAATCTGCAGCAAATTATTCAGTGGTTTACATGATCCATAGAATGTTGTTCCATGGTTGAAGTAGACATGCTTTTCGGAATTCTGATGAATTTAAAAATAAATTCTGAAAGGCAATTTGGAAGAGAAATCACCATTCTGCATGAATTCCAGTGGAGAAATTCCACATTTTGCATTACTTTATACCCCATTGTATGTATATTTCTAACCCTCCTCCTTTGGCTGACTCTTTATCCCTTCTAAATATTGTGTAGTCTGGGACATTTATAACAGATCCCATCTTTTTTCCTGAGTATTCCACATCTCAGTGAGATCAATAATGTTGTGTTTTTTCTGCAGCAGCTAGTACTTGTAGTTTATCCATTTTATTACACCTTGAATAAATGGTGCCATACCTTCTTTACTGAGACCATGTTTTGTTGTCTGTGTACTTCTGTTTGTAATGTGTGGTGGGAGCCAGTCCAGTGGCATGGAGACCTAAGGAGCTATATGCCTTACCACCCACTGTGCTAGTGACCTGAGTTCAGGAACAAGATCAGCTTGCCAGGGTGTCAGCCAGGATGGGAGAGGATTAAGCTTTGCTATAAAACACTCATCTCCTGGGGTGGGGAGGCATGCTGTCTTGGCCCTTGTTTGCCACGTGGTGAAAGCCTGGTGGTAGTGCTAGCACTTAAGTGGCACTGAAGGGAGAGGCCACGGTACAGTAGCATGTTTGTACCTCCATGTACACATGCTAATGTGCCACTGAGGCTGGGGACCAAGGGAAGAAAATGAAAAATGGTTTGCACAGCCTTCATGAAACCCTGCCCACCTACCCTCATCCCTGCACTACAACCTGAACCACCAAGCCACTTCTGGATGAGATTCACTGGGTGGAGGGAAGACAGCCCTCCCCTTCCCAGCCCCAGCATGGGGGAACAATCTGTGGGGGAAGGCAGGCGAGGTGAGCCCCGGGAGGTGGGTGCCAGGCAGGGGAGGTGGGGAGAGGACTGAGAAGCTTGCCTGGTACTGTTGCACCTCTGTGCACCCTTACTTAGATCCTGCACTCCACTCATTAGTTTAAAAGCTGGTTATCTAGACCCTCTATCTTCTGCTCCAGTGTACTGGTTTACCAATGGCTAATATGCAGTCTGGCTTTTGTGAACTGCTGCTGACCATGTAAAAGGTCCCCTAGTCCCCTGGGTAGGTCAGGCCCTTGCCTTGCACCATCCCTTTAGCCACATGTTGAACTATTTTTATCTTCTTCTATTTTCACCTTTTCTGTACATGGCACTGGTAATTCTTCTGAGAAGGCTACTTGTCCTCATCATTCCCAACTGTCTCCTTAACTTCTTCTACATTATGCTTTGCTAATTCATTGGTGCCAACATGCAACACAACAGTGAGCTTGTCTCCTTCCCCACACAGTTGTCTATCAAACTGGGGTATGACCTTCTCTACAGTAATTCCTGGGAAGCACATAGCTTATCTTTCAACCTAGTCTGAGTGGCATACTACTCTCCCCATCTCTCTATTAAGTCCCCAATCAATATAAAATGTTTCTTACAACTCCTTGCTTCCTATCCTCTTCAACCACCCTCCAAAATCTGGCTTCAGAAACTTTTTCCTGTACTCTGTTTCAGCTTCCTGTAGGGTCAGTCTGCATGCTTTTCTTGCTGCAGCTATGGGGCATCCTTACAGTTCACCATTCCTCTCCTTTAGCCGTTCAGTCTCCTCTCAACCTACAGTCTCAGTCTATGTCTGTATGGGACCCTCCTGTCACAATGACCATACCACCTTATCACAGATTGCAAGTTCACTGTCTAGCTGTTGGGGAGACTTGTGCCACCCTGCATGTCCTTCCTCCTCACAACCTGCTGGCTTACTATTCAGCTGTGGTGGAGCCTTGTGTCCATTTGATTGTGCCTCTTTCTTACCCTCCTGAGTGGTGCAGGACATCCATGTGGAAGTAACCTGTATGTCATGAGGAGTCAAACAAAATGAATGACAGGAGGGGCAACAGTAGACATCTGTATGCCTTTTGTCTTGCCCATTTACTGTAGCTAACTGCTCAGCCAGATGGCCTAAACTCAATTCTGTGCCATATATGCATAAGGTGTTGGTAAGTGGTAAACCTTCCACAGGTAAACCGTCCACAGATCTGTCACTTATTAAGAAATCACTAGTGTTAAAGGTCAAATTTGTGACAGGAGTGACTGCTGAAATTAGGTCTGCTACAGGAGACACAGTGGTGGTAACCATAGCTAACGTTCCTCTAATATGGTATAGGTATGATGAAGCTTCCAAATGGGGGTACTTGCAGACCAGTATCCATGCTGTATTTCTTGTAGGCAGCCCTGACAGTGAAGGTGTGAACCCCATACTGTTGAAGTCTCTCCAAGAGAATGCTTAGGCCTATCTAAATGGCTACTGGATTTTTTATGGCAGTATTCAAAAACCTCTTTCAAATCGGATTATATTGGACTATATTCTGGGACCCCTTAGATGTGTCTATCTTATCTAGATGTCAAGTTTCATGCACCACAGTGTTTCCAGCACTGATCCGTGTCCTGTTGTCCAGGAAAAAAGACAAAAAAAAAGTGTTTCTTTGGAATGTATTTATAACTGAAGCTGCCTTTTGTTCAGCTGTGCTCAGTCATTCCTGCACTCTTGATGAGACAAGATTCATCACAGCTACATTCAGTTCAGTAGAGTTTATTATTTGATTAAATTAACCATTAAAATGTTACAAATAAATGGAATGAATACACCACACAGAAAGCAAATGAGAGCAAAAACTGGGTAAAAGAAGGAACAGCTGTTACACACAATAAATGCATTGGTTACTACATGATAATAAATTTATAGTGTAAGGGAGAGGGTTATTAATAATGGAATTCAATGAATTCCTATCATTGTTATGCTATCATTGTGATGTCAAGAGGTTGTTATACCCTCTTGAGTGTGTCACAACGATATCATAACAACATGAACCTCTTTGCACATGCGCGTCTCACAAATGGGAACTAATCACAACCATTCTGATTACAGCTGTTGCCAAAGAACCCAAAGAACCCAGAGAGTTGTGCCAAGGAAGACCCAGACTCAGAGAGACACTGCGGTATCCAAAAGGTAGACAGGCTTCTAAGAGGCTTGTTCACGTTCGTACCAAATTTACTTAATTAGAAGAACTACAGTCTGTTATGGCAGGAATGGATCAGGGCTTGATCATGGTGAGGGGTCTGAGATTTCAAAACACAATCCTGAGGAGAGGCAGAGTGGGACAGGCTGGGTGCAAGGGTGAACTCAGTGTAGGTGTTCAAATGCTGTCCATACACTATGAAAGACAATGGATGGACAACATTTAACAACAACGCTGAGTTCCCTTCTCGAGGTTGTCATGCCAATGGTAAAACTAGGTTGGCATGACAACCTCTCGAAGGGAACACAGCACTGCTATTAACTGTTTCCCATCTATTATCCTCTATGTTCTACATAGCAAGCAGTTCATAGATTTCTACCTGATTATAAATAACTATATAATTTAATATAAAGCCTGGTGCTTTGGTCTTGCTTTTAGCTATTTAGTCCTTTCCAAATTTTCAGTTCGGCAACACTGAATAAACACTCAGCTAAGGGTAAACATTCCGATTGTGTTAACATTAACCATTATCCCTGTAGTCTCCAATTATTATTTATACTAGTTTGTCAAGGCCTGTGAGCCTACCCATTTGTATCCCATTGACTGAACAAGAACAGATTTCTGAGATATTATACCCAATAAGAAAAGTCACAAACTGTGTGAAGAAACCCAGGAGGCACTTTACTTATCCCCAAAAGCAAGTAACTCCTCTGTGATCCTTCCAGACTACACCTTGCCACAGAGTTACTTCAGACAATACCAGGGCTCCAACAAGTGCAATACAGTATCCCAATACATGTTAACCAAGGCCTCAATTAAACATCACTCTATCTCCACATGTAGCAGTTCAATACTGGGCTAGGCCAATATACTAGCCTGCCCTTGTTGAATGAACCAGGGCTGCTTTCCAAAAAAGGCTATTGTTAGTACCTGACCACAAATACCAGGAAAAGGAGCCCCAAAAAACAAAGCTCATCTGCCAACAAGTTGCAGAATCACTCCTGGTCATGTCACAGTACATGTTCAGCACCTCATTAGGCCCCATGTTTTATCCTGAAAACCAACTTACTAAGTAATTTGTAGGGCTGTGCATGAACCAAATATTATTTCCCAAATACCATGAATAGTGGGCTTTCCAAATATTTAGAACTGAATAACGAATAGTCTACTATTCGTGAGGTATTCGTATTCAGGGCCACCCTTTCTCCATGTTTGTAATTTTTAGATGTAGTCCACCCTTATCCCATGTCCCAAATAATACAGAAGTATACATTTTCAAATTACTGGCTCTTGGCATACTGCCAAGAGCTGACACTGTCTTAGGAAAGCTCCCACACTACCCCTACCCAAGTCGCACTCCTCATACTAAGTGATAAGGAGCATTTTTGTTCCTATCATCTCACCCATAATATGTCAGATTGTGACCTTCCAGTATAAGAGAGTCTAGGTTAAGTTTAAACTGAGCCGTACTACTTGCACAGATAACTTCCACTGGCAAGGCATTCCAAGGGACAACCAACCTCTGGGTAAATAAAGCCCTTCTCTTATTTGTGTTGTGCTTAATATGTCTCAGCTGGAGAGGGTGTCCTTAGTATCCTTTATGTTATTTTCAAACTGCAGGTTTAGCTCATTTAGTATATAATCATCCTGCATTACATCATAACACAGCAATAGGTCCCCTCTAATTCTTCTTGTCTCCAGGGACATCAGCTGTAATTTGTTTAAGCGTTGTTCATACAGAGCTTTATTTAGGTTATATATCATTTTGGTGGCCTGCCTTTGCACCCTCTCTACATTTGCCACTGCCCATTTTGTAATGGGTCCCCATCCAGTATGGGCCTTACATATGCTCTTTACAGTGGCATAATCATCGTTTGGTTATGGCTCCTAAAGTTTTTCTTTATCTTCCACAGCACTTGTTTAGCTTTAATAATTTGTTTGTTACAGTGGGCCTGGTATGTTAGGTTACGGTCTGCTAGGATGCCCAGGTCTTTTTCCTCATCTGATTTCCGTAGTGCTATTCCATTTAAATAGTAGTCTTCTTCACAGTTCTTTTTACCCAGGTGGATTGCACAACATTTGTCTATATTAAAACTAATACCTCTGGCATACGCCCAGCTATAGATGTTATTTAAATCTGTTTGTAGTGTCTGTACTCCCCTTGCGTTGGTCACTATACCTGCAAGTTTAGTATCGTCTGCATACTCACTTAACCAAGTCTCTGCCCCCTTACTTATTTCTGCCATGAATACTCTAAAGAGCACTGGGTCTCAGGACTGATCTCTGGGGAGCCTCGCTAGTGACTGGCACACTATCTGAATAGTAACCATTTATGCACACTCTCTGCGATCTATCCCCCAACCAGGCTTCCACCCAACGGACCACTCTGTGATCCAGGTTAATTTCTTTTAGGCTTCGTATGGCCACAAAACAAACAAACAAACAAAAAAACAGAAATACACATGATTCTACCCCCCTTGCCGCGATCCTTTAATGCCGAGATAGCAAAACTAATATCCTTCTAGTTCAGTCCCCCATTTACCCCCCCACTGGCGCAAGCATCACCCTATCTCATATACCAAGGCACAATCGCAAGGAAGGGGACAGAGCAGGAGGAGCATCATTAGTGACACTAAACAGTGTTTATTTCATTACATCTTACTCACAGATAGCATCCAATCAAACAGACCTCTTTGAAGGCCCACGTCATGGGCATTGTGGGCATCATGCTTGAGAGCCATCCTCACAGCTGTCCCTCTCAGCTCCTAAGGTAAGACAAAAATTCCTTTGACGCAGTTATGGCCTGTTGAAGTTCCACTGTTATCCTATGAGAATTTTTATGTTTTCTTACTTGTTTTTTAGTGGCAGTAATTGTGTAAGGGTGGAGCATATGTTATTCTTGTAGTACCCATGAAGACCTTTGTTACTATATATATATATATAGATATATAGCCACTTAAGTCCAGATATTGAGGGGGTTATAGCCTATTGAAGTTACGGTATTATCCTATGAGAATTTTTATGTTTTCTTACTTGTTTTTTAGTGGCAGTAATTGTGTAAGGGTGGAGCATATGTTATTCTTGTAGTACCCATGAAGACCTTTGTTTGATATATATATATATATAGATATATTGTCACTTAAGTCCAGATATTGAGGGGGTTGTAGCCTGTTGAAGTTACGGTATTATCCTATGGGAATTTTTATGTTTTCTTACTTGCTTTTTTAAATGGCCATAATTATTTAAGGGTGAAGCATAGGTTACTCTTGTGGTACCCACCTTTGTTGCAATATATAAACTGCTACTTAAGTCCAGATATTAAGGGGAATTATTGCCTGCTGAAGATGCAATGTCATCCTATGGGAATTGTTATGTTTTATTACGTCCTTTAGTGGCCATAATTATTTAAAGGTAGAGCATATGTTATTTTTGTAGTGCCCACGAAGACCTTTGTTACAATATATGGACTGCCACTTAAGTCCAGATATTGCGGGAGTTATGGCCTGTTGAATTTGCAATGTTATCCTATGGGGATTTTTATATTTTGATTTATTACTTGCTTTCTTCAGTGGATGTAATTATGTAAGGGTGGAGTATATGTTATTCATGAAGTACCAATTTAGACCTTTGTTTCAACATAAAGATTGTCACTTAATTCCAAATATTGACAGAGTTATTGCTTCTTATACTTCCAGTGTTATCCTATGGGAAACTGCATGGACATGAACTCTTTTCCTCTGCATCCTCCTCCTCCTCCTCCTCCTCCTCCTCCTCCTGAAGCACCAGCAGCATTAGTCAGCCTCTGATACCAGTGAACAAGCCAAAGGGCTGCAATCTAGCCTTCTCTTCCTGAAGCACATGCAGTACAATCCAGCCTCTGGCACCAGTGTACAAGCCAAAGTGCTGTGACCTCTCCTCCTCCTCCTCCTCCTCCTGAAGCACCAACAGCACAAGTCAGCCTCTGGCACCAGTGTACAAGCTGAAGTGCTGTGACCTCTCCTCCTCCTCCTGAAACACCTGCAGCACAAGTCAGCCTCTGGCACCAGTGTACAAGCCAAAGGGCTGTGACCTTTCCTTCTCTTCCTGAAGCAATAGCAGCACAAGTCAGCCTCTGGCACCAGTGTACAAGCCGAAGTGATGTGACCTCTCCTTCTCTTCCTGAAGCACAAGCAGTACAATCTAGCCTCAGGCACCAGTGCACAAGCCAAAGTGCTGTGCCCTCTCCTCCTCCTCCTCCTGAAGCACCAACAGCACAAGACAGACTCTGGCACCAGTGTACAAGCCAAAATGCTATGACATCTCCTCCTCCTGAACCACAAGCAGCACAATCCAGCCTCTGGCATCAGTGTGCGAGCCAAAGTACTGTGACCTTTCCTCCTCCTCCTCCTGAAGCACCAGCAGCACAAGTCAGCCTCTGGTACCAGTGTACAAGTCAAAGTGCAGTGAATCTCCTCCTCCTCCTAAAGCACCAGCAGCATGTCAGCCTCTGGAACCAATGTACAAGCCAAAGTGCCATGACCTCTCCTCCTCCTCCTCCTCCTCCTCCTGAAACACTAGCAGCACAAGACAGCCTTTGGCACCACTGTACAAGCTGAAGTGCTGTGACCTCTCCTCCTCCTCCTGAAACACTAGCAGCACAAGACAGCCTTTGGCACCAGTGTACAGTACAAGCCAAAATGTTGTTCACTCTCCTCCTCCTCCTCCTGAAACCATTTTAAGGGCTTCTATAGCAATTCTTTAAAAAGGCAACTTTTCCTGGCTGAATACTGAATAACAAATACCAGGGACCTGAATACTGAATATTCGGAAAAAGGTATTCGCACAGCCCTACTAATTTGTAACTAGTTATTTCCAAAATGATATCCTGTAGGAATCATCTTTGCTTCTGGCCTCTATCCCATCATGTTTCACCCCATACAGGCCATTCCTAAAGTCAGGGAAGTAACTAATGGTCCTATCACTCCCAGCTCCTTGTCTCACTTTGTGTCTAGACATTAACTTACTTACTGGACTGTCCTATTTCTGTTTACCACAAGAACCAAAATTAACCTTTTATGTGCCTGTTAAGGCCTACTTAACAAGGAGGCCTTGATATCCTAGAAATCTAATGAACATATTACCAGGATAACTATAACAAAAATGTTAATTTTTTTCCAACTTGTGCATCATATTCATTATTCTATACTGTTCCTTAAAGGTGCATCAAATCTTCACATAGTGTAAATGTTATCTGTCTTCTTGTCACCAATCAGCTCCATTTCTATAGCAGTTGAGTGATTTTAACCTTTGTTTTTGTTTACTTTTACTGTTAGCAGTAGTCCTCTGACTATGCTGGATGAATCAATTTTCTCATTGTTGAAATCTTAGTTGTTCCTGGAAGCAGCATAAGCAGTGAAAAGGTGATGTGTCAAAACCTATTAGTCTCCACAGTACAGTATATCTGTCTGCTGACTTAGAATGAAAAAACAAATAGCAGGAGGGCTGGGAAATACTGCCCCCAACCCCCACCTTCAATTAGTTAAACAAAACTTCTCAGAAGTGGTACAGCTGGATATTGTCCTTGTAAATCCTTTCACTTTGTGTATTTCTTGAGCATTATTAAGGTCATTTGGACATACTGCATATACAGTAGACTCATACTGTAAATGGGTGCAGTGACATCATTTTCTTGCTGTCAATGCAGCTCTTGGAATCATGCTGAGATTTTGACAATCAGAAAATGAAGGCACACATAATAGTTATGCAGGACTACTACTAATGGTAAAAGTAAACTAAAACAGCTCTTTATTCCCATAACTGCTACAGAAATAGAGCTGATTGGTGACAACAAAATAGAAAACATTTGCAGTTCCTGTGGGTGTAGTGCTGCTTTAACTGTCACAAAACACAGTTCAACTCAATTTTATCTGCTAATAATATTTTAAACAATAAATAAGATGCATGTCTATCTAAAGAGAACAAAATTGTCATACAATTTCAAGTCTTCAGCTTATGAAAAAAGATCAGATATAACTTGCAAAATATAAGTCCAGTATGACTGTAGTGTGGGACTATCAGAAAGCAAGAGCAGGATGTGGACTATCTTCACAGCTATGGCACCAAGAAGAAGAACAGAACCACTTCGGCTGTCATAAAAGGGACAGTATTCTAATGTTGCAGCTAGCAAATATGAGACCATATATCAGAATGAAATGCCTGCCCTTTCCTCAGTTCCCATCTTTTGTGCACTTTTTTCAAATATGTGCTTAATAAAGTAAGAATGTTTCCAAAGTGTCCTTAAGTCAAGTGAGAAATAATTTATATAAATAACAAAATCATTTTTAGAGGAATGACCCTGTTGTGCATTTTGTAAAAGGCTAATGAGATAATTTTCTAAAACCCGTAGTGTATGGTCTTGAGTGTGTGACTCTATTAAATAAAAAAAAACTTGTAAGTAATAAAACAAATGATCTTTACAGAAACCATGTTTAGCAGATCAATAACTAGTATTACAGTCTTCTCATGAATGAACTAAGTCCAGACCAGTCTCTTAGCAGGTGCCATTTTTAATGCAGCCTGGAATTCAATTTGCCTTACTCACTGACACTGCACACTGTTGTAGCAGCTGCACATTCCAGTCAGTGAAGAGGTCTACATCCTTTTCATTGTCCTTGGTGCCAGTTGTTTACTATGTAATTATAAAATGGATTTGGAGATCGTGTGTTGTGATTGGTGGAATCTAATTACATGACCAAGCATTATTTCAGCACAACAGCACAAATTAGAAATGTTTAACTTTCTGAACTTTATTACATAGTTCTAAAATTGTAACTCAGGATAGCCATTTTATAATAACAATAAGGCAGTCCAAGAGCCGGCCCGGTGGCACTGAGGGTTGAGGCGCTGGATGCCACACGTTGCTCCACACCGGCGATCCGGGATTGGGAACGAGCTCGGGTCATCAGGGGTCTGCAGGGGCAGACTAGGATTGAGCATCCAAAGACAGGTCTCCTAGTCCGGGGGAAATGGGGTGGTTGCACACCACGCTCTGGTGGTCCCTAGGGACACCCGGAGGTACTGCAGAGGCATGGGTGCCAAAGGTGGGGGGGCATGGCAGACATCTGCACGCTAGTGTGCAGACATCATTGCACATCCGTGTCCCCATTGGGGAAGAACAAGGAAAAATGCAGCGCAAGTCCCTGGCAGCTTGATGGCCGCATTTCACCGGTCTGACGATGCCTGGAGGCCCTGCACCGGTAATGGATCCTCACCAGGTGCGGGGGCTTAGGGGGAGCCCCTCTCAACAGTGTAGCTGCCTACGCCAGCTGGGCACGACAGCTTCGGGGTCGGTGGTGGATGAGCGGTGGCTGGAAATTGGCAGGACTATGGTTGCAGGTGAGAAAGTATTCAATGATAAAAAAAAAAAAACAATAAGGCAGTCCATGGTGGGCATAATAGTGGGAAAATAGACCTTCTAGGAGTGTGTAAAGCACTTAGCTTTGCCTTATACCTCACTTCCCAAGGTGTGTCATGATCCCACAATAACACATATCTGTCATGCCTTATTGCTTATATAATACTTCTGTCCACATTTCATTTGGCCTATGTGACTTTACACTTATCCACATTCAATTTTTATTTGCCCCTTGTTGCCTCTCATGCTCAGAGCACTTGCACCCCCTTGCAGACAGTATTTCTCTTCACTAGAGTCTACCACCCTCATTGGGATGTGTCATATACAAATTGTATTATTATACTCCACTACCCCAACTCCAAGTCGCCAATAGAAATACTGAGTAGTAGGGTATGAACCCTAGGGAACCTCACTGGTGACTTCCTTCCAGATAGTCTAAGATGCCCATGAATCACTACCCACTGAGCCCAGTTGTTTAACCATCTCTATATCAATTGTGCTATTCCTGTAATTTCTTTTCTTGATTTAAAAATGTTGTTTTTCAAGACATCAATGATTATCCAATTAATATACTAGTATACAAGCCCATGTTTCAGTAAAATGTCTAGTTAGGCTTAACTCAATAAACTAGTACACAATATTATTCTAAGGAAATTGTGATGCATGATAATATTGAATCTCCATTTCACTAAATTATAGAAACATAGAAATATACAGAAACATAGAAACATAGACTTTAGCAGCAGATAAGGACTGCTTGACCCACCTAGTCCGTCCATTTCCCTACCTATTGGATAAGCTGCAGATTCTAGTTAACCAACATCCTACTTCTTCCTACCCCCCCACCAGAATTTCCTTATGTCTGTCCCATGCATTCTTGAATTTCCCCACTGTTTTTGACCCACGACCTCCTCAGGAAGTCCATTCCATCCATTCACCACCCTCTCTGTGAAAAAATACTTCCTCATATTGCCCCTGAGTTGTTCCTCTCTATCATCAATTTGTGTCCCCTTGTTCTTGCCCATCTCTTTTTCTGAAAGATGCTACCCTCTTGGACTTTGTTGATTCCCTTGAGGTACTTGAAAGTTTCTATCATGCCCCCCTCTTTTCCTCAAGGGTATACATATTAAGCTCCTTTAGTCTCCCTTCATATGGCTTTTGTTACAGACCCTACACCATTTTAATTGCCCTTCTCTGGACTGCCTCCATCCTGTCTATGTCCTTGTGGAGATGGGGGTCTCCAGAATTGCACACAGTACTCCAGATGGGGTCTCACCAACTGTCTGTACAGAGGGATAACAACTTCCTGTTTTCTGCTGGTGGTGCCTCTCCCTATACATCCCAGTATCCCCCCAGCCATCCTTATTGCCTTCTCACATTGCTTGTTTACCTTTAGGTCATCTGATATGATTACCCCCAGATCTAAAATGGTGCAGGATCTACAAGAGAAGCCATACAAGGAGAGACTAAAGGAGCTTAATATGTATACCCTTGAGGAAAGGAGAGAGAGGGGGGACATGATAGAAACTTTCAAGTACCTAAGTGGAATCAACAAAGTCCAAGAGGGTAGCATCTTTCAGAAAAAGAGATGTGCAAGAACAAGGGAACACAATATGAAGATAGAGGGGGATGGCTCAGGGGCAATGTGAGGAAGTATTTTTTCACAGGGAGGGTGGTGGATGCATGGAACAGCCTCCCTGAGGAGGTTGTAGGGTCTAAAACTGTGAGAGAATTCAAGCATGCATGGGACAGACATAAGGCAATTTTTGTGGGGGGTAGGAAGAAATAGGCTGTTGGTTAAAGAGGATCTGCAGCTTATCCTGTAGGTAGGGAAATGGGCAGACTAGGTGGGCCAAGCTTTCCTTATCTGCCATCAAAGTCTATGTTTCTATGTTTCCTTGTGCTCCCAGGTTGCACCTGTAAACAAGCTTTCAGCTTAGTGTGTCTCTCCTGGATAAAAAAGAAGTACTTTTACTTGATCACTTGAACTTGTCCATTTACAGTTGCACTGTTTTGTTGAATTGCTCCCCTGTATTTTATTGCTGGAGCCTGCCTCTGCACATTGCACAGTGTTCCTGTTTTAGTTGACTTACCTTACCCTTCCTCTGTTACAGCATTTTTTTGTCTAACACCTGATGCGCGCATTATAAAAAACTAAATATAGTCATTTTCAAGAGATTGCTTGGTGATCCCTCCCATCCAGACCATTACCATATTGTGTGGTACTCACCTTTGTTGAGGTTTTATGGTTGTCTCTGCCCTTATATAACAACAACAAAAAAATGTAGCATTAACTAAGTAATAACAGTACTTTAGTTGTCCAAACACAGGTGATCTGTATTTAAAGTTGGTCACTTGTGCCCTTTTTCCTTGTGTGTGTCTCTTTAATTTCTATTTGCGGAAAAAAAAAAGTTACCTTTTTTATTTTTACTAGAAAAGGCTACCTACTATATACAGTATTAGTTGTACTCTAAGTGCTGCTATCTATCCTGATCGTGCTTGGACTGGTAAGAAAGCCAGTACTATAGGTGTAACGTCACATGTAAGGTGTTATTCACACAGTTAGTAATTACCCTCTGTGTCCTATTGTCCAGCCAATGTTTTACCCAGGTTACCAGCCTGGGACCCACTTCCAGGCTGGCTAATTTATTTACTAATCTTTTGTGTGTGACTGTGTCAAATACCTTGCTAAAGTCTAGGTAGACCATGTCCACAGCCCTTCCCATGTCTATTACTTTGGTCACCTAGTCAAAGAAATCTATTAGATTAGTCTGACATGACCTTCCTGCTATGAATCCATGCTGCCTTGGGTCCTGAGCCCCGCTGACCTCTAAGTACTCAACAAGTAATTATTTCAGAAGTGATTCCATCATTTTCCCTACCACTGAGGTCAAGCTAACAGGTCTGTAGTTTCCTTCCTCTGCTTTGCTCTCATTTTTGTGTAGGGGAATCACAACTGCCCTCCTCCAGTCCTTAGGTACCACACCATCCTCCCATGATTTGTTAAAAAGGGTAGTCAGTGGTGTCACTAGTTCTCCCCTTAGTTCTTTTAGAATTCTGGAGTGAATGCAGTCAGGCCCCAATACAGCCTCATTATATTTGAGAAGGTATTGTACATTTGTAGAACACCTATCTACATGCACATAAGACCAAACAACATACAAGATATACACACAAAGTGACGCTGCTGCAGTACTTCATTTCACATTAATACATAGGTAACAGTTTGTCTACATTGCACAGATAAATCTGAACTCTTCCACTGCATGGTCTCAGATTGCCTAAAACAGACTACTCTGACCCTTAAGAAGATAAAATATATTTTAACAGACAATTATCTATCTAAGCTGATTAATCCATTTAGCATAGATAGGGGTATCCCTATCTTTCTAATGGTAAAAGATTACCATCTTAGCTTCAATTAATGCAATAAGGAAAAGCTTCTTAGGTGGTAAAGATTCCCTGAGGATGTAAATTGCTGTAAAAATAATTTTGTACTTTTCACAAGAGGTAAAGAGGAAATTTACACTTCTCTATAATCTTGTTCCAGAATAATTTTATCCTCAGACTGTCCCATATAAGATGATAGGGGTATGCATTCCGTTTTTGCATTTTTGGGCAAATTGAAGTATACTGTTTGGCTATTTTCAGCATCCAATTTGGAGCTCTAAAAGTGTAATTAATAATTATGAATTGTGCCTTTCTTAGATTATTATTTGGACTTCATGTTTTCTTTAAGTTTTTAAAATCCTTTTCCAGTTTTCCTTCATAGTCTCATAACCAAAGGAATTATTCAACTTTCTTCTTTTTTCCCACATTTATTGTCTGGCCCTCTGACAATAGTTTATATGTTTTATTCATAAAAATACTGATATAAATAGCATATTTTCTCAAGAGGTGTGTATTTGAAATGTTCTAGCTTGTGCCCATATATCTCTTCTATTTTGTTATTTTAGAGTAAACTCATCTATGCTTTGCATTTAGGTTGTGATTCAACTTTAAATTCCTAAAGAATATTGGTCCTTCATTATTCAGAAGATTTGTAATACTGTGTATTGACCCATTAGCCAACTTAGGTTCACATATTGTATTAGTATTCCTCTACATTATGGGATTACCCCACAAACCTGAGCTCAAGAATATTCTGTTTTTGTTACTTGCGAGGTAAAACAATTCAAAAACTGTTTCCCTGTAAGCACATTTTTGAAGGTTTGAAATAAGTAATCTGAAAGTTTGCTCAGCAGTTTATCTTTCATTGCAAAGTATCCAGTTGATAGTGTTTCAAAGCATTTGCAGCAGGAGAATTAAAACAGGAAAGTTGCAACTTTGTTTGATATGCTATGTGGTAAAACTTGAGTCTGGGTTTAGTTTTAATCCTCTTTATTATATCAAGACCTTAATTTAATTAATGATATTTTTCTTTTTTATTATTCCATAGAAAATGATTCCTGTAATTTCAGGGTTAACCTTTAGAATCAACTTCTTATGAGAAACCTTGTTGAATTCTTCATTGGAATATATGTATATTACATCAACGGCCTTTCCCATCTACAGCTTGAGTTACTCCTTAAAGGAAGACTAACCAGTTAGACTGGCACAGTCTTTACTAAGTGAACCCATATTGGCTGTCCATTAACAGATGGAGTCTGTTCTGATATTCCATAATCTAATTATTGATAATAGTCTTCAACATATGTTGCACAATCAAGGTAGGAGTCACTGGCCTAACAGTTACAGTTTTACTTTCCTTTTTACGGCTGTGGGCATAGCCGAGAAGACGTTTTGCATTCAGAAAAGGGCAGATGACATTTTGGCTACCAAACAACATGATAGAGTGTTACATATAGATTCCTCCACTGAAGCCTCATTACTACGCTGCCTGTGTGTGCATAGGAAACTGTAGATCATTATTTTTCCGCTGGCTTGAGGAGTTGATTGAGCCCACAGAAAGTTAACTCATTATCTTCTGGCAGTCATTCTGTGTCAGATTACCAATGGATAATACAGACATCATAGAAGGTTATTGGAAGTAGAATGGGTTAAAAACTTCCTGGAACACTCCTCCCCGGTATATGTTGCTGGCATCTATTCCGCCCCGGCTACTCCTGGTGATACCATCATCAATCATCTAGCCACCCTAAAAACTCTGGCCACCACAGGCTAACTCCACATCCTAGGCGACGTAAATCATAACTGGCTTGCACCCGCCTGCGTGAAAATACGCAGCAGTGTCAAAGCCCTCAACCTTTCCCAGCTAATAGAACAGCCCACGCGTCTAAATCCCGCAACAAGCAACCACTCCCTCCTGGACTGGGCTCTCACCTCCCACCCACGCAGAATAATCATGGCTGGCATCCTCCCAGACTCCTTGAGTGATCACCACATGATCTACATGTCTAGGAAAGTGCACAGACCAACTAACCACCTCCCTCCTACACTGTCAACCTTTTTTGCATCATATTATTTCAAGGTAAAAAAACACATTTTATGATTGCTTACCTTCTCTAAAATGCATTAATGTTGCTGGTTGTTTAATCTGCCTCCTTACTTATTAGACATGAAATGCATGGAAATGTATAGTTATACACAGCTTTGTTTTGCTCCAAATTGTTTACCTAAGCTTACTGCATACTTTCTGAATATTAGAAACACCCTCAAACAGTACAGTTACTTGTGATACAATAGTCTAATCTACTCCCCACTGCACAATGGGTAGCTAGATAGTGGTGGGGGTGTTCCTGAGTCCAGGAAAGATGCAGTTGTAGTTAGTCAAGAAATGTAAACAAACACGTTTTGGTGTGGCAACAGCAGTCTGGCTGACACTCAGTTTTTCACTTTTTAGAAGGAAAAAGGAGTCTGAATCAAACAGCCAGCTACATCAGCAGCCTCAATAGAATGAAAACAATCATAAAATGTGTTTTTTAAACTAGGGCCACTTTGAGGCCAAATGGGGTTGACAGTGTCCCTTTAATCTGCAATTTGTGACTATAGGTGTTTACAACTGAATGATAGTAATCACATTTACTTCACTAGCAAATAGGTAGGCATGTGTGTGTGTGTCTAATTTTGTTTGACTTAGGTTACGCATAGAATCTGATCAGTTCATAACATGCTGTATTGTGATTAAATAAATTGATAAATGGGGCTTTGGTTTCTTTTACAAATTAATTTTTCCTGACCATGGATATGCTAAAACAAAAAATTCTCAACAAAATGTTTAAAAATAAGGAGTTTAGCAGTAATTTAGTTGATGTGGTGTAAAGAACTGCTCCCTGGAATATTACCTGGTTGGGGGGGGGCTGTCACAAGCAGAATGGGACTTCATGAATGGGGGAGCTCTGGCAACAGAAGATGCATGATGGCATTAAAAGCTTAATGGTATGGATGTAGAAGCACCAATATTTGAGCATGACTTTGGCAGAGGACAAAGTGTGACTTGGAGGAGGGGGATGATCAGAAATTGAGTGAGTCTTGGTATTTTTAGCATAATGGTTTTCTGAAACTTCAACCTTCAATGGGTTAGACTCTGCATCCATCTGTACAGTATGTCATTAAGCCACATGCAGTGGGGTATGTGTAAAAACCAGATAAGTAGACCCAGACCAGAGCTCTAAAATATGGACTGGGCACAGCTTGTGCAAATATTGCTGAGCCACTCACTCCAGATGATCTAGTCTGGCTTTTACTTATCTGGTCTGGTCTTGACAGCTCTATTTTTAACCATGCCAAGGAAGGGTTGAAAAACCGATTTCCACAAGCGGACCAGATATGTAAAAGTCAGATTGAACAGTGCAGCCAGAGTGACCGGACCCAGTATGGCCAGTTTGGATTTTTACAGAACTGCTGTGGTTCAGGTCTGTCAGTCCAGTTTTTAATCGATCAATCAATCTTTATTTTATACTGAAAGGTATGTAAGTAAAAATGCTCATTTACACAAACATTCAGTTAAGCAAAAAAAGAGAAGAGAATGCCAGGTCAAACAATTACATAGTAAAATACACTATAAACAGGTCTGACATAAACAGGTCTAATACAGAGATCTTGAGTGATATACAGAAGCAAGGGGAAGCAAATAAATAACAGTGACACATTTACAGCATGGGATATAGTTGGAGGTACAATTCAGGAACATGAACAATTGGGCAATGCGTCGAAAAGAAGAAGTGCAAGTCCTGCGGCACCGAGATCCTGCATGCGGACAAGCATTCCCACTGCGTGATCTGCCTAGGCCCCAAACACTGGGTCAAGGACTGTGTGCCCTGCCAATACTTCAACCAGGCCACATGGATTAGGCACCAGGAAAACCTTGAAGCCCACTTGCTGGAGAAGTGCCTAGCTTTGATGGAAAAGGAGCTGCAGAATCTGCAGGAAATATCTTCTTCTCCAATGCCAGAACCCAAAAAGAAGAAAAAGGACAAGGAGAGGCACCGAGACCAGGATAGGTCTCCATCCACTTTGCAGCAACCTTTGGGCACCACTGACACTAGAGGGGCCTCCACTTTGGTAAGTACCTCTACTGCCAGGTCTCCTACCACTCTGGTGGATCAGACCACAGCCTTCCTACCTGCTTTACTCACGGTGCAGTCGGGGCTCTTCTTGGACAATGGAACCCCTGTTGTGCTCCTTAGGCCCATATCTTCTTTAGAGCCTATTGCCAGCAGCCAGGTTGATAAGTCACTCCCTGGCCCAACTGAAGAGTGCATGGTCACAGCCGGTAAGCTGGACTCCAGCTCCGTTCTTGTCTGCATGGCCCAGGCTGATAAGTCAGGTGTTAGCTCTTCTGACGTCTGCATGGCCGCAGCTGATAAGTCGCTCCCCAGTTCCTCTGGGGACCACACAGCTGAGGCTCTCCCATCGGGTTCACAGGATACCCATGACATTAAGTTGAGCCAGCTTCCAGACATGCAACAATCTTTAGAGGGTTCCTCGCTCCCACTGACCTAACCAGGCCCTCCGGGCATGCCTGAAGATCTAGATCTGGAGGTGGGTACTAATCTGGAGATTTCCCCTCCTTCACCAGGTCAGTTTCTTCCTAGTTTACCCACTGGGTCTATTGTTAAGCCTCCAGGGGCCTTCCATCGGGATCTTCTCAATCCAAGTCCCCTTGGACAACCAGGTTCCACCATCTGATGGCAGGTCTTCTGTTGGGTTCTACTCACACCCCAATGCCAAGTGACCCTTTGCCAGGTGACCCTTCACTTTGTCATGGTATGTCTGTCACTCCAGCCATTCCACAAGCACTGGATGCTGAATCTTCCAGTGCCGGACATTCCTGTGCCTGATCCAGTGCCAGACCCTTCAAATGTCCCTACGGGGTTGATGCCTGGTTCTTCTGGACCTCCTGCTGGGCCTTCAGCTCCACCTCCGGAAGGACCTATGGGCAATGTTAAAGGCAATATGCAGCTACAATACGTAATGTACCCTTCGTCAGAATATTCAACACCTGGTCATCAACCCCATTATGTACCGGGGTACCAGATGCTGGGCTATGTCTAATCAAGGGTATGCTTTTTCTGGCTTTTCCTACTCCTATCAGACTCATGGATACCCTCAATATTAGACACCAGGCTACCCATTATACCAGCCTCCTCCTTTACCACCACTTCCTTCTCCTCCTCAACCTCAGCCTCTACCTCCACAATAGCCTCAGACTGATATCCAGGCAGTGTTTCAGACTCTGGCTCAGGAGACTAGGACTGAACAAGCCTTGGAGCTTGACCATTGGAAACCAGTGTCAGCCTCTACTCTCACCTCCTTTCTGACCCCTAGATCAGCCTCTCCTATGGATTCCCACCTTTCCAGAGAAGGCTCTTCTAGACACCATGTCTGGGATAAAGCCCAGGACACTCCTCTAAAAAGGATTCAACCCCCCAGCAGGCATGCTTCAGACTCTGACTCTGACTCATCCTCCAACTCTGGTATGCATACACCTATAGCGCCTCTGCCTAAGGAGTCCCCAAAGTCCCCTCTGGAGGACCCTTCCTTTGCAGAACTCTTTATAACTATACAAAATGCCTGTGGCTGGGCTATCCAGGAACAGAATCCAAAGCAGAAAAGGATTGCAGAGCATCTAGACATGACTGACACAGCTCTTATGAAAAAGCAGACAGGATGTACCACCCGCCAGATGGGGTCACACACCTTACTGGCCATACTAATGTAGACACAGTTGCTATCATGGCTGCCCACAGCCAGTCCTCTAAACCTAAACATTTGAGCATGTCTTCTCCTGATAAGGAGTCTAAGCAGCTGGACAATTTCAGTTGCAAGATCCATTCTCCTCCACTTGCACCCTCAGGTCCCTTAATTATGTGGCTCATATGATTTCCTACCAGAAATCTTCCCTGGCCTCGCTGGAGTCTAAGCTGGAAACTATCTAGGACCAGGAGCTCAAGGCCAAGATTGCCAAGACAGTGAGAATGACTAAACTCTCCTGTCATCATGCCCTCCGGGCCACTTATGACACAGTACACTCAGTTGCTTGCACCACAGCCACTGCTGTCTGCATTAGGTGACATCTGTGGCTCAGGATTGCTGGCCTGGCACAAGACATCCAGACCTCCATCCTGGATGCCCCTTTCAGGGAATCCATTATTCAGAGGTGACACCAAGGATATTATCACTGAATTGCAGGACCATGGTAAAGCCATCTGTGACATCTGCTTCACGTACCATGGGGGTCATAAAGTGAAACAGCCTTTTCATCAGCAACAGAGATGCCAAACCAAAGAGGCCTATGCCAAATGCCAAGCATAATGCTGGTATCCAGCATCAGGAACCCCTATTCCCCCTACCAAGTCCCAGAAGCCCCAAGAGGAGCTGCCAGCTCCCTTCCCTCAGCCTCCTGACTTGTGGGGGACACCCCTGCCTTCTCCAGATCCTCTACAGCAACCAGTAAGGGGGTTAAGGTTTGCTCTCCACCTTCCGGGGTCGCATGACATAACCATGCATTCTTGGGTCTTTCAGTTGATAGCAAGAAATCATACCATAGAGTTCCTAGACAGGCCACTGGACAACCCTTCAGACCTCTCCCATTATCTTCCAAGGCACTTGTCTCTGATAGGGGACAAGATTCAGGCTCTTCTGCAAAACTCAGCCATAGAGCCTGTGGCTCCAGCACAGACAGGAAGAGGGTACTACTTCCATTTCTTCCTAGTGCCCAAAAAGACAGGTGACCAGAGGCCCATCTTGGACCTCAGCATACTCAGCCTGTACATCGAGTACAAGAGGTTCCACATGCTCACCATCCAGAGACTTCTACCCCTGCTCCACAAGGGCCATTGGCTTTGTTTGCTGGACATGCAGGGTGCTTATCTGCACATCTCTCTCTTCCAGGCCCACCATTGCTTTTTTTGGTTTGCCTTCCAGGGAAAGCATTACCAGTTCAAGGCTCTTCCTTTTGGCCTATCCTTGGCACCTCAGGTTTTAACCAAGTGCCTAGCAGTGGTGGCTTTGGCCCTATGCCACAGAGGGATCTAATTGTGTCTGTATCTGGATGACTGGCTTCTGTCAGCCCCATCACAGAACAGTCTAAGGGAGTCCCTCTCCTTCACCCTGGACCTCTTTTGCAAACTTAGAATAACAGTTAACTATCCCTAGTCCCACCTCTACCCTCCGGGTGCCTACAGTTCATTTGGGGCAGTGCTGGAGATGGTCCAGGGCAGGGCATTCCTCCCATCGGACAGAGTGCAGACCCTGCAGGAACAGACCAGATTAGTGGCCAACTCACACTGGACCACAGCCCAGTTGATCCTCCATCTTCTTGGGCTGATGGCAGCTGTGATCCCTACTGTTCCTCTAGCCAGACTGCATATGAGGGTGACTCAATGGACTCTTTGTGTCCAATGGGATCAATGGCTGGACAACCTGGACCACAGGGTCCTAGTGTCTGGGTTCATGAAGAAGGATCTTCTTTGGTGGCAGGAGTTGTCCAATCTCTCCACGGGGGTTTATCTTTCAATTCCCTGCTCCTACCATGACCCTTACAATGGATGCTTCATGTCAAGGCTGGGGAGCCCACCTAGGAGACCATTAGACCTAGGGAACATGGTCTCAGCTGGAAGTGTCTCTACACATCAATGTTTTAGAAATGAGGGCAGTGCTGTATGCTCTCCAGGCATTCCAGCCTCTTCTATGTCCAGGGACACTCCTGGTTCATACTGACAATATGTCTGTGGTATGATACCTGAACAAACAGGGAGGCACTCGTTCATACCCTCTATGCTGAGAGGCAATGCAAGTGTGATACTGGGCAGTCCAGCACAACCTCCACCTGACTGCTGTCCTTGTGCTGGGCATCAGCAATGTCATAGCATACAGTCTCAGCCACACCACTGTCAGGACTCATGAGTGGGAGCTAAATCAAGAGGTGGTTAAAAGCTTATTTGATCTGTAGCGTCGGCCAGAGATAGACCTCTATGTCTCCCCATCCAACACAAAACTACCCAATTTTTGCTCACTCATTCCCGGGCATGGTGTTTTCTGGTGAGAGGCACTGTCTCTTTGCTGGACAGGGAGGTTCTTATATGCCTTTCCTCCCTTCCCAGTGCTTCAGAGGGTTCTCCTGAAGATACAGGTGGAAGGGGCTCACATGATTCTAATAGCCCCTCTTTGGCCTCACCAGATTTGGTTCCCTCTGCTTCAACAGCTATCAATGGAACCTCCAGTACCTCCGCCTCTCTGCCATGATCTTCTGGCTCAGAAGCAGAGCAGACTGGTGCATCCAGGCTTCAAATTCCTCCCCTTGCATGTATGGCACCTGTGGATATATGTGGAATAACTCCCATTGATATTATTTTTTTACAAAAATTGTAAACTGTGCAGACGCATTTGTAAAAAATGAATTATAATAGACTTTTTGAAATGTTATTTGACTTACCATACTCATGCTTGTCTACCCACTTACTCAGTCTTCTACTTGTTTCTGTCCTTGTACTAATTAATTCCTGTTGCTTCATATCAGGGGTTGTTTATTTTCAAATTGTGTGTGCCTGGGGTGGAGCAGCAATAAAAGATAAACTATGCAGCACCCTCAATAACACACCTACCCCAGTTTACTTTTACCTAACACCCATTTTTAGGCATTGTATAGTAAGATCTTCCTTCAAGAGAACAACTTGTAATGAAATGTGTAAGATTTACATTGACGTTTGGGTATATGCACTTTTATATTATACTAATGATGTGTGTGTACTGTATAGCAATCTCTAAAAAATTAAACACATCAAATATCTTTCTAAACATGTCTCAACATTGTGTTTATCTTCCACCTTGTCACAACATATAGTTGTCTCAGCAGCATTTGCAATTGAGGTACAGTACCTTCATGTATATGGTGGCCTGGTTCTGTTGAGCTGATTGCTATAACAGTGCATAGAATAAAATGTGAAACATATAGGTAACTGTAATACAGTTGGTGGCTTTTTTTATATTTATCCTTTCTCAATGTATCGTACTTTGATTCAGTTAGTGTATGCAATGGCAATTCATATTTATGTTTAAGCCCATGAAACACCCATATCTAGTTAATGCATTTACAGCTGTAGTGACTCTGTCAGAGCTTATTTAACAGAGGATTCACATTTCCCTTCTCCAGTCCCCAGGTACCTCACTAGTTTCCAGTGTCTTACTAGAAAATCATTGGCAGAGTAGTAACTATTACATCATTTAGCTTCTTGAACAGTCCTGTGTCACAGAGCAACTAGCCAACAACTGACTTAACACATTACCTTTGCTTACACTAATCTGTTGTGAGCATACCACTATGTAATTCTCTTCTTATCCCTTTATGTTATTGCTCACATAGTACAAGGAATGGACATGTGAACCCCTGTTCACTTTTGACACTCCTGAACATGCTCCTGAACTACAAGTGATCTCCCTTTAATTCTTTATTTGATCTTTGGGACAGAACACAGAATTTCCAGCAAAATGAATTAATATGTACCTTCTAAAACCACTGCACAGTCACAAATGGATTAAATGTAAAACATTCAGTAACTACACATTGTGTTGGCTATACAAGAACCAAATGGGGAGATGTTCAACACGCCATTATAACAAAAACTAGTAGACAAAAGAATTACAAGGAACAGAATAAAATTAAACTAAACTGTACTGAAACAAAATTGTTTTACCACACAGGTTTTCTTGGAAAGTGTGATTGCACACAGCTTCACTTCCCCACAAAATGCACACAGTAGTTTGGAGAATGTCTCTTCTTTTAGCTATAGGATAGGTCAACAGTCAGTAAACACTGTCCTTCCCTCTCAGATGACTCTTACTCTTCCAACCCCAATGGCCCATTTAATCCTCAAAAACTAAGCACTCCAGGATATATGGCTTAGCTCCTACAATTCTACAGACCCAGCCTATACCATTCTCCAGGGTAACATTTCTGCTTTGAGAGAGACTTTTTTGTAGTATATATTTTATTGGTTTTCAAAATTACATACATCAAGTAATATTACAAATAGAGTTTACAAGACAAAAGTCAAATGATAACAGTTTTATCTTCTAATTTAGCATGTGAACCTGGTGGGTAAATAGCACTGATGTACTATAATCCCATTTAAAGTGATTGTGAACATTTTCCCCAAAAGAAAATGTAAAGATAAACTAGCAAGAAGAAACAGAAGGAAGCAGTGAAATCAAAAGAAGGAAGAAGAGAAGAGCCAAAGAATAAGAAGGAGAAGGAGTAGGAGTAGGAGGAGAAAAAGAAGAAAGACATCTGAGTACTGATGAGAAAGAGTCACAGGAACTAATAAGCCATTTTTTAGATATGAAGAGAGGCAACCCTTGACAAACACAACAGTAATGGATACTGGGACAGATAAATTAATTCATAAGCAACATTTGGTCAGGCTAGCTCCCAGGTGTCCTGTGAAAGGAATGTCATGGACTAGGGCTAGGAGCCACTTCCTGTGTTCCCAAGGGACCACTAACACTGGGTGCACACTTCCTCTTGCACTTCCTTGGGTATCCACTCCCTATAAATTGCCCACTCTCCCAGTATACCTCTCTCCTTTCTACTTTTTCCCTGAGAGTCAATGTCAGCCTTGGCTGCCAGTTCCCTTAATTTATGTATGGATGGATCACCCTGCTGAGATCTGCTAAGCTCACCATGCATAACCCTCCCTAGAGTATACTCTCTCTCTCTCTCTCTCTTTCTCTCTCTCATTGGGAAACTTAATCATAGCTCAGGTTTCTACTACCTGTAGCTGTGGAAATAAATTGCTACTCCAAGCAAGTTCATCAGCCTTGCTGGCTACTTCCTCTGCCTTTGAGGGTATGCCTTAGGCTGCACTACCCCCAACCCCTACCTTCATTAGCTTGTCTCATTAACTGACTCTGGTTAATGACATAGACAATAGTTTCACTGCAGTCAAAGTCATTCCCAGTAATTGTTTTGGAGGGGAGGTATGGCATCACCTCAACCTCCTTTACCCCGTGACCCCCTTCCAAGCTCAGAAAGACCTGTGCTATTGATACTAAGACCATAAATCCTGTCACTACCTGAATTTTGAAGAACTGACTTGGTCGAATATGTTGCTCATTTATTAAATTCTGCTTAACACGTGAAATGGAAGCCCCTATGTCCCTTAAACCTTGTGTGATTTTGCCATTCACAAAGACAGTGTGTATGTGAGCGGGAGCAGTACAAAAGATCGACTATCAAAATATCGACACGCATTCGATCAACGTCGAAATACCGACACGTTTATGATATTGCAGTATTAAATACTGACATCATAAATACCGACCGCATCTGGAGAAGGAGTTAAGCAGTGAGCTACTGGAGTAGTAGTTAAGCAGTAAGCAGACCCTGAGTTAAGGTGGTATTTACAGACCCCATTGGGGGGAGAATGATACAGGGTTTGCAGTGAGTATTTGCATTTCATGTTGTACACTGCTGAATGAACACTGCTTTTTACACATATGCAGCTTTCAAACAGCAGCATATTTCTGACAGCTATGGTGGAGACATGGAATTTAAATGCCAGTTTCTTTATTGAAGGTTTTTTTAAAAAAAGTGTTGTGTCATATGTGCATCACAGTGCCAGATTTACCCCATGCTCATCAGCAATATCGTGTACATCTTGGAAGAGCCTAACATAACAATCTTGTGATTTTGCAGACATTAGGGAATATACTAGTGGCACCACTCTGCTGTTGTCTGCACTCCAAACTGGTGCATGTATTGAGTACAGCTGGCGAAATAATGTAGGAACAGTTTTAAATGTTCCATCCATTAACCAAACCGCAGCAGCAGACAATTTTAAGATGTTAGCTTTGGTTGTAAATATCATTATGGTCTCATCAGCACAACTTGAGTGCTTAACAAGAAACAGCTCACCATCCAAGTATTTAATGGAGTCAGGAATAGATAGATGTTCAAGAGTATTTGGTTCCGGTGGCATATTTTCTCATTGTGCACGTTTCACCACTTGCCTCAAGGCATGATGAGATGGCATGTTATGGCGCACCTCACTATGGATACCAGCACATTCAGCCTATATAATTTGGGCAGGGGTATAGTTAGTGTCAAGTGCTCACTGCTTTATGACAGCAACAGCTTCTGCAACAGGTCCTTCAGTTGCATCTGGAGAGTGCTTATGCTCTGAGTTAGACCGCAAAATGTGCTGTGCTCCGACTTTAACAGTGCTTGCTCATCCTCTGCAACCATATTTTTTTGGGGGACAAGCCCAGTAAAATATTTCAAATATACATAACCATCCACATATAGCTTGTCATGACCCTTTTGAGAAGGGACTAGTTTGCAAACCTCCACCATCGATGCAGCCATCCTATTACCTTGTCAGTTCTACCGGCCACTCAATCAGAGCTACCTATGTGCAGTATGTGTCAGGTTGGAAGCCAGAGCAGACCAGCGATTAATTGGATTAATTAGATTAATTAGCTTGAGTGCTGGAAGCCATAGTAAAGCTAGTACTAAAAGTAAAGCTTCGTATGGTAAACAAAAATAAGCAGCGTTCATTCAGCATGCTCCTGTGAAGTCATCAGTCTGTTACTGCACTGTGTGTAATTGATAACTACTACTTTAATGTCAGGCTGTCAGTAATTCATTTTCATTATTATTCGTGATGATATTGTGAACGCATCAGTATTGCGGTGACGATATAGTGAGTGTTGAGAAATTGGGTGTCGATATTTTGTACCAGACCCATGTGAGCAGTGGAGTTAGTGGTGATTTTATTCCTTGTGCAGATCACTAGCTGCTTGGCACTCACAGTTATTCCTACTCTCATAAATGTGACCCTCATGTTTTTCTTGGGACAACTGCAGATAAGTGCCCAATTTTCTGGCAAATATAACACTTCCACTCCTATTACTCTTTAGTTGTGGATGCATTGGTGTTTTCCCTTTTGGTTCAAGCTGAGGAAGGTTTACATTAGGTCACCCCTGGGGTTTTCCCTTAAAACCATCTGATGTTCCACCCCATTGCATTTGTGTTGGATGTATGGCCTGCTGGATACAAACTGATCAGCCCATTTTGCAGCTTCTTTTATCATATTGTGGTACTATCCAACAGTTATACATGCAATTCATCTTGCACAGTCTAGATAAATTATTCCACAGAAACACTACTTGTATTTCTTAAGAGGTTACTGCTTTAGTACCCTCATGACATCATTTTAAAACATTGCATCAATGACCACACAATTCAGAATAATTCTCCCCCAATGCTTTATTTAAATCGTTATATTTGAGTTTATATGCTTTGGAAGTCAATTCAAATCATTTTAATAAAACATTTTTCACTTTGAAATTGTCCTTGCAATCAGCATTGTCTTTTCGTAAGAAGAGACACCCAAGAAGCCCTCTCCAATTTAAATTACCCACATAATCTTTCACAATAATTTAGAAGGACAAGACAATCAGTGCAACAATTTGCTGTGTTTACCTGTCACTGTTTTTTTTTTATTTTATTGAATTATTCTGCATGAGCATCAGTTAGAAATTAGCAACTAGACCTCTTATAAGTATTTCAGCCGAGTTAAATCTGTCTAATAAAGTTATCTGCCAAGAGGCATGGCATGGGGCTCTGGTGAGAGATAATCTCTTTGGATAGTTACTGGGATAGCTGAAAGCAGAAAGCATCTATTCAATGTTTCATAGAGGAGTCACCCCTGCTGTGCTAGAAGAAACTTGGGTAACAAAAACAGGTGTCATTGTATATATAAAGTCCAAAGTCCAGATCAAACCAGGTTTTTTATGAGGATCTAGCTCTCTAGACACAGAGAATGTTGAATCTATGATTTCAAACTGACATACCGGATGTCGTGTCATGGGAGCAGCTGGAAGGTCTCGAGATCTGGCACAGACTGAAAGAGACAGTCAGGTTTGGGACTATGAACAAGCTATCATCTAAGAGTTCAAGTCAGCCTGTCCCCTCCACAGGCTGCATAAACACACCCCCTTTGCAAGGCTCTACTTTTTCTTCCATAACTGCAGAAGTGACGTCCACCATGCCCAAGATTGTGGCACTGACTCAAACTGCACATGCGCAAGTATCTCATATGCACAGTTTTGTCAGCACTGCCATCTTGGAAATGACAGACTCCAGTGCAGTGAGAACGCAGCGAGAGCTCCAAGTATTCTTTTACTCACTCTCACCGCACTAAGCAGCCATATTGGCTCTGCCCAAAGTTTGTTTTTTAAAGGGAAAGTCCTCTCAGCTTTTTATAATTTTTTCCCCGTGTAGCTAGTAGGCACGAATAATGATTGCCTGAATTGTCTGCATTGCACCATCCTAATTTCATCAGGATTTAAATGTGAATGAAGGTACTTAAGTCTGGTGTGAAAAGCTGCTTGACTCCATTTCAAAAGTCATGACCCGCCTCATGTAAGGCATCCTAGAATTTTATGATGTTTTGATGCCAAAGCCTGCAGTAGTTACACATTATTAGTCAGTGCCATTCCTGTCCTCTGAAGTACCTATGTTCTTGTCTTATGCTGGCCATGAAACCTTTCAAGGCAAAGTAAATTACCTGCATTTTCTGCAGTTTAAAGTGTATCTGAGTTAGAAACAAAATGCTTTAAGAGAATACAGGGACCTCACAAGATATGTAACAGAACTTAATGAGAGTATAACTTCTGCTGGGTTGTGCACATACACATCATCAACTCCCATGATGCCTTGCATGAGTGAGGTCATGACCTTTGGAATGGAGACAAACAGATTTTTACACCAGGACAAAACAGAGGGAAGCAACCTCATTATTTTTAAATTAGGATAACATTAGGGGATGCAAGAGAGGGAATCATTGTTTATGCCCACACAGTTATACAGAAAATAGACTGAGAGGACTTTCCCTTTAAGCAAGAGTAGCTAGACAGAAGACATTAAGGGGTTACTTTTAGCCAAAGTTTTGAGATGAAGGCTAGGCAGATTGCAGATGAGCCAGAGGCTTTGATCTGTGCAAGCAGACCTGGTATGGATGTTAGAGCTGGAACTTGCTCTGGTTAAGGAAAAGATAGAAACTGAGAGGTGAAATTCAGAGGTGGATCTGCAGAAGATGAGGCTGGAAGCAGAGGAGCAAAAGGAAGAGAAGCAAAAGGCTGAGGAGGAGAGGCAAAAGGCTGAGGACTAAGAGAAGGAGCACCAACATGAGATCCAGATGAAACAGAGTAAGCATGCAAGAGAGATGGAGAGGCTAGGTTAGGAGACATCACCACCAACTGTGAGTAATGACATGAGGAGTTCGACCCAGGAAGCCAAAATTAATTCTAAAATGTTTCCCAGATACCAGGAAGGGGATGATCTTGATTTGTTTTTAAGATCTTCTTAGAGAATCTGTGGGCAATTTGACATGGGCAGGGATTCTTGGGCAACTCACCTATTGCCTCTGCTTACAGACAAAGCATTGGAAGCTTTTGCAGAATGGACACTGATGACTGCATGGAATATGATAAAGTGAAAAATGCCTTGATAAAGCATTTTAAGTTAACCACTGAGGCCTGTAGTAAGTAAGTAAGTAACATATTTTATTCATACAGGTTATATGAATTAGGATAATCTCAATTGAGTTATTGCTCATTTACAATAAAGTCCTAGAAGTTACCAATCATACAATGCAAAAAACATAAAACAATAAACACTGAATAAATAGATATATATATATTCAATATACATTAATCACTCATTCAAAATTACAGGCAGGCAATGGCATAAGAATATCCTACAATATCAATGAGGGCAGCATTGTCTGGAGCTAATAACCAGCTTCCTAAACCAGGACATGATCCCTGTCCAAGAAATTCTACCCTTATTAATTTTGATATTTGCTGGTATTTTATCCCACTCAAGAGGACCCTTGTATAAAACAGATTGCCAACCAATTTCGAGTTTACATTTAAGAATTTCAAAATCTGTGGCCTTTGCTGTTCTTAATGACCTCAGTTTATCATGTTTTACCACCCCTACAACTATGTATGGGGGTAAGATACCCAACCAGCACTTGTGCATAAATACGAGTAGATATCCCTGTCTGTATTCTGAAAGTCTCAGCCATTCCAAATGATTGTATAAGAGACACTTATGAGTGGAGCGGGGGACATCCAAAATGAATCTAGCTAATCTACCATGGCACACCTCCAATCTCTCCAAATCACTTTTTCTATCACTAGTTTAGATAAAGTCCCCATAATTAAACATGGGGATTATCTTCAAGTTGACAACCCTCCCTCTTACCTTAGGGCTCATACAGGATCTAACCCTATACAGAGCTCCTAGTTTTTTCCTATGTATTTAATTACACTGTTTTTGTGAACTCCCAATTTAGAAACTCATTGAGCCACAAGCCAAGATATTTATAAGACTGGACCTGCTGGATTGGGGATCCCTCCAGGGTGTCCACCTTCAATGTCAAATTTTCCTGAACAGTCAAGGATCGATGAAATAACAATGACTGCATTTTTTTAGGATTTAAAACTAAACTACTATCCCTAAAAAAATATGCAGCTCATTAAAGGCGTTCTGTAACTTAACTTGAATTTTGTTTACTGTAAGATCTGATGTATATATAATGGTATCATCATCATATAAATGAAAACAAAATAGTTGAATCTGAAAAGTTTAACCCATTAACAGAAATATTAAACAGTAATGGACCCAAAAAGGAACCCTGGGAGACCCCACTCCAAGAAGAACAACACCTGATGTCTAGCCTCCCAAGGAGACCATTTGAGTTCTATCAATTAAATAGGAGGTGAGCCATCGCAAGCTAGGCCCCACTATCCCCAGAAAGGCTGCTCTAGATAGGAGGACACTGTGATTCAATGAATCAAGGCCTTAGACAAATCAACAAAAATTGCATCTACTGGTGTCCTCCCATCCAGCGCAGCCTGGATATCCCCAGTAACCTTAACCAGGGTTGATATGGTACTATATGATTTCCTAAAACCTGATTGCATATCATTCAAAAGGCTCTGAGATTCCAGGTGTCCAATAATCTGACCAGCCACAATCCTTTCAAAAATCTTTGAAACCTGCGGTAAGAGGGAAATAGGGTGATAGTTGCCAAGCTCAGATTTATTGCCCCCTTTAAAAATGGGCCCAACTTTCGACTGTTTCCAGGCATTAGGGAATTCTCCTGTCTTAAGAGAAAAATTAAATAAATAGGCTAAGGGGTGGGCAACAACCAGAGAGGCAAACTTCAATAAATTAGAGGGGATGTCATCTCGGCCCGTGGCTTAAGAGGTATTTCATTTTAACAACTCCACCAAGACCTTGTCAGCTGAAATCTCTGAAAAGGAAAAGTTGTGCATTGAACCTCCATCTGTACCCGGCTGTACTATGTCTATCCCCAGTTTATTTTTTAACCCAATTTTACTAAAGAATTTGTTAAATATATCTACAACCAGTTGGGACATGGGAATCATCTGACCATCAATTGTGAATACATTCAGGACATCAGTTCTCCAACCTTTCAAAAGAAAATTGATTGTCCGCCAAAAATCTTTTGGCTGTTGAAAACATTTAGTATCCAAACATCTTTTATAATATTCTTGCTTTGTGATCCTCACCTCTTTCACATAAAAATTGCAAAGTATTTTATAGATTTCCCAATCTAGGTTTTTACCTACTTTTTTTGCTTTGGCCCAGGCTTTATCTCTAGCAAATTTTTGTTTTCTCAGATCGTTAGAAAACCAAGAAACATTACTGTGTTTCAATAACCTAGATTCGATGGGAGTGTGCTTGTTGCACACTAACATAAATTTATGTTGAAAAAAATCCCAGACCTCATTTACCGTGAGTACCAATAATAATCGATCCCAATTTATACTACCTATATCCAACATAAAATCTTCATAATCAAAATTTTTAAAGTTACACCAAGTTATTAATCTATTACTTATCAATTTCTCAGGTCTGATTCTGGTACAAAAGGTGAACTGATGGTCAGATATAGAATCTGGAAAAATGCCACTAGAAAATATGTTCTCTGTTGAACTGGAAAAAAATTAAATCCAAAATTGTAGATGAATCAGGGGTTGCCATATTTATTCTGGTAGGATCAAGAATCAGTTGGGTAAGACTCATGTTTATTTGAAGGTCAACCAATGGATGAAGGTCATTAACAGATCACCAATGAATATTAAAATCACCTGCCATAAGGATTTCATGTGACTTGTTAAATCTATAGAGAAAATCCTGAAGGCAATTAAAAACAGATGGATTAATTTTAGGGGGGTAATATACACCCACAATTGCCATTTTCTTATAATGAGGTATACTTAATTCTAGGGCTAGGACCTCCAAACCATTTAGGTCTATATCTATATCAATTGATGTTAATAGCAGGTCAGATTTCTCATAAATCAATATGTCCCCACCTCACTTATTTCTATCCTGCCACCATAAATTGTAACTAGTTGTTTACTAAGGAATCCTCCTTTCTCTTATCAAGCCAGGTTTCTGTGATAATAACTATATCAGGGTTATGATCTATAATCCAAGTACTAATTAGATCTATTTTAGGTAACATGCTTCTAGCATTAAATTGGATCAGGGTAAGATTAGACCCTCTCATTCCTAAACAAGATGTACCCTTATCTATTGAGTTTGACTGGTTCCAAGGCTTATTCCAAAGAGGCTATTCGTGGGGTTATTAGGCCCGGGTTTGGATGCACATCGCCACATAGCATGAGAAATATCATAAACACATATTTCAACAATCTTAAGTATTTGTGTTTTATCTTGTATTCCCTTAAAGTTTTTGTAAAAAGCCAATTTAGGACCACCTGAAACCCCTGCCTGTATAAATTTGTCTGCATCAGAAAACAGCTGTACCTAAGCAGTGCACTATTTAAACATTTTGTCAGTAAACTAGATCTAATAAAAACATTATCACAATTATTAACACTGCTGATAATAGATGTACAATGCTTAAAGAGTCCATGCTCCAATAGCATGTCCTGGGTGCCCTTATCCACTCCATATCCCCCAGTATAGGGCAATTCCATAACAGAATTAAAAAATACAAAGAATAATATTGCATTTCAATTCCATTTCGAAATTTCACTGGGTAAATAAATACAAGTAAAATACCCAGCAATATACCTTAACTACCAAAGGAGTGGAAGGGGATTCTAGGTAGAGAGCCCAAGGGTGGATTAATATACTCCACTACTTGACATTAATTAAATTTATTCTAAGTGGTGCTCACGCCACTCATGCCATGTGGCACAAGACTTTTAAAGCAGCTGAGCACCCCACTTTACTTCTCGCTCCTTGGATGGTCCACCGCCAGACCCCCTATAACACGGAGCTATGCAGAGTTTGACTCAACACGATGTTCCCGGGGAAGTTTTAGTCAGTACAGCAGTCACTCAGTAAGTTGATAGTTCCACACACAAACAGCATTCAGGGCTCTGAATCCACACACCAGGTCAAACATAAAGGCTCACAGTTCAGCAGTTTCCCTAGTCACCAAGTGCAGCTCTCACCTGCCAGCTGATATTATAATCAGGAAACTCCTCCTGTATTGTCCTTGTGGTGCAAGACTTTTAAAGCAGCTGAGCACTCCTCCCCTTACTTCTTACTCCCTGGATGGTCCGCTGCCAGACCCCCTATAACATGAAGCTATGCAGAGTTCGATTCAACATGCTGTTCCAGGGAAAGTTTTAGTCAGTACAGTAGTTACTCAGCAAGTTCATAGTTTCACACATAAACAGCGTTCAGGGCTCTGAGTCCGGTCACCAGGTCTAACATAAAGGCTCATAAAATCTTTGAAACCTGCAGTAAGAGGGAAATAGGGTGATAGTTGCCAAGCTCAGATTTATTGCCCAGTTCAGCAGTTTCCCTGGTCACCAAGTGCAGCTCTAACCTGCTGGCTGATGTTATAATCAGGGAACTCCTGTATTCTCCTTGTGGCGCAAGACTTTTAAAGCAGCTGAGCGCCCCTCCCCTTACTTCTCGCTTCCTGGATGGTCAAACATTTTGAGGGTAAAGGTGGGCAAGCCTTGATTTTTTGAAGAAGAGCTGAGCCAGAGCCGAGCAAAGTCTCTGGCTTGGCTCTTACAGCCAATCACGAGCTGAGCCAAAGGTTATCAGAAATCTACTAAAAAATTATTCTTTTTTAAGGGGAGTTTTCCATACACTGCAATAAATGTATAGAAGGCATTTTGTGCACTGCAGAAAATGCTTTGAAGAGTGTGCCAGTGCCACAATGGAAATCTTTCCGGCTTAACCAGATTTTCAAATTATTTAAGCAGTAATATGCAGGTAACACAGCTAGAATCAAGTGTAAGCCAAATTGGACACCTGCCTTTGCTTTCCCATTTTAAATAGCAAAAGCAAGGTAGTTCAAACTTCACTCAAACATTACATTGGTGGTGATGTTTAATTATGGTATGGTAATATTGCTTACCTTGTCTTGTTCGACTCAAAACATTTTCTGCTTCTTTTTTACAAGAACATGCATGTGAGACTGCTTTGGAGTCTTGTTATGTTGATTTACCAATGCAAAATCAAAAACACAAATTATTCCATTTTCAAGCACATGGACAGTATAGTTCTTCTAAAAATAGAGTAACTTTATTCTTCACGGTAATGTTTCAGTTACAGACACACAATAAAGAAACAGCAGCTTTATATTATATATTAATTTCATAAATAAAATAGCATTCTGGCAGACTGGTGCACCTTCATTAACATTTTGGGAATCAAGTTAGCAGAGACAGCGCTAACATGTACCTAAAGGGCAAAAGTTTCACCCTGGCCACATTTGACCCCTCTTTCCTTTGCCTATGAATTGTTCACAGTGAATACTCAAAATAAGCAAGTTGAGTGCTCATAAACATGTGTCTGAAATACCCAACTACAAACATTTACAAGCAAAGGTCATAATAAATATAGCACCATTGATCATGAATTGTAGCCACTGCACTGACATGATTATGATACTGTATATGCATTATGCAACAAGTGGTATAATGACAGAAGTACAATACTTGCATTACATTACACTGTAGTCAACAACAACAATAACTTGTTATGCTAGTAGTACTATTGATGACAGTCATGTGTTTATTGGATTGAAAAGCAATCCTCCCCCCAAAGGGACTGCTGGCTCCAAGTTATACAACAATTTGCATCAAGAATTTAGTAAAGATTTTTACTGACAAGTTGATGTTTTTGCTAATTGATGTTCAATAGTAGCCATAGTGCCACCACTGAGCAGTGTAATGACAAGCGAGCCCCCCCAAAAAAGGGACTGCTCTTTCAAAGTTATATAATTAACATCAGTAATTTTGCCTTTGTGTGAAGCAAATAAACAAATCAAAATGAAAGAAAAAGCCACTATGGTTCTCAAAAGAGGTGGCAGAGAAAGTGAGGGAGAAAAAGACAGCATTCCGGAAGTATAAGGAAACACAGAAGGAGCAGGACAGAGAGCTGTACCAGTTAGAGCAGAAGGAAGCAGGGAGGGAAGTCAGAATAGCAAAGGCCCAAACTGAGGAAAAGATAGCCAACTCGGTTAAGAAGGAGGATAACACCTTTTATAAATACATCAGGGAGCATAGAAAGACAAAGGGAAGGATAGTGAGGCTGAATAGAATGGACAGTGGGTGAGCAGAGAGGGACAGTGAAAAAGCAGGGATACTGAATGAATATTTCTGCTCAGTATTCACAAAAGAGGAGGAGGGGGAGGTGCCTAATCCAATTAACAAAAGCATTCTTGATAGGGGGGTCGATCCCAGTTCTTTCACAGAAGAAAGGGTTCTGAAAGAACCTAAACTGAAGGTGGACAAAGCAATGAGCTCTGATAGAATTCACCCCAGAATTCTAAAAGAATTAAGGGGAGAACTAGTGAAACCACTGACTACCCTTTTTAACAAATCATAGGAGGATGGTGCGGTACCTGAGGACTGGAGGAAGGTGGATGTGATTCCCCTTCACAAAAGTGGGACCAAGACAGAAGGCAGGAAACTACAGACCTGTCAGTTTGACCTCTGTGGTAGGGAAAGTGATGGAATCACTTCTGAAGGAAAGAATTGTTGAGTACCTAGAGGCCAGTAGGGCACAGAACACAAGGCAGAATGGGTTCACAGCAGGAAGGTCATGTCAAATTAATCTAATTGATTTCTTTGACTGGGTGACAAAAGTAGCAGACTAGGGAGGGGCTGTGGACATGGCCTACCTAGACTTTAGCAAGGCATCTGACACAGTCCCACACAAAAGATTAATTGTCAAATTAACCAGCCTGGGAGTGGGTCCCAGGGTGGTAGCCTGGGTAAAACATTGGCTGGACAACAGGACACAGAAGGTAATTGTAAATGGAGTCACTCTGAAGAAAGAGGGGTTACTAGTGGGGTACCGCAGGGTTCAGTACTGTGTCCAGTCCTTTTTAATGTCTTTATAAGTGACATTGCAGAGGGACTGAAAGGAAAAGTATGCCTCTTTGCAGATGACACAAAGATCTGCAACAGGATTGATACACAAGGAGGCATGGAAAGGATGAGAAGGGACTTGGCAAGGTTGGAGGAATGGTCAGAAGTACGGCAGCTTGGATTCAATGCAAAGAAGTGCAAAATAATGCACCTAGCAAACAAAAACCCAGAGGAAGATTACACAATGGGGGGGAGGTAGTAACAACAACAAAAATGGAAAGGGACCTGGGGGTAATCGTATCAGATGACTTTAAGGTTAGCAAGCAATGTGAGAAGGTAGTAGGGAGGGCTGGGGGTATACTGGGATGTATAGGGAGAGGCATCACCAGCAGAAAACAGGAAGTTGTTATCCCTCTGTACAGACAGTTGGTGAGACCCCATCTGGAGTACTGCATCCAGTTCTGGAGACCCCATCTCCACAAGGACATATACAGGACAGAGGCAGTCTAGAGGAGGGCAACTAAAATGGTGCAGGGTCTGCAAGAGAAGCCATACGAGGACAGACTAAAGGAGCTTAATATGTATACCCTTGAGGAAAGGAGGGAGGGGAGGACATGAAAGAAACTTTTAAGTACCTCAGTGGAATCAACAAAGTCCAAGAGGGTAGCATCTTTCAGAAAAAGAGATGTGCAAAAACAAGGGGACGCAATTTAAAGATAGAGGGGGGGCAGTTCAGGGCAATGTGAGGAAGTATTTTTTCACAGAGAGGGTGGTGGATGCATGGAACAGCCTTCCTGAGGAGGTTTTTGGGTCTAAAACTGTGGGAGAATTTAAGTATACATGGGACAGACATAAGGCAATTCTTGTGGGGGGGAAGAAGAACTAGGCTGTTGGTTAACTAGGATCTGCAGCTTATCCTGTAGGTAGGGAAATGGGCAGACTAGATGGGCCAAGCGGTCCTTATCTGCCATCAAAGTCTATGTTTCTATGTTTAAGAATCTGTAATTAATGATTACACATGTTGGAGTACATATGTAAGTGCTATGCTCTATTTGGGATATAAAGACAACTGCTCTCAAATAAGATACCATGATGGGCGATTGTCAATTTTCATATTCATAAATGTACTCTTCATGGAGCAAGGTGCATACCAATACAACGCTGATTATTAAGTAAAGTTGCTTAGATAAATACAAGCTACCTAACCTTACATTTTTGAGTACAATTTTGATTTACCATGCTCCTCCTCTGATTTGGAGTAGCACACCAAGTAAAATGTTTAACAACACCACCCCTAATGTAACCCCAGACCCCTGCATGCAATCATGAAAACTCAAACGTTTCAGTTTTACCAACCAGCAGAACATCTATCACAGATGTTATAACTTTGTTTGGTATTTGTGAACTGAGTCTTGGCTGTCACAACACAAGCCTGTCAATTTTTGACATATGTTTTCATTCCTGGAGTGTGAAATGAAGCAGAGTAGTTCCAGAATGGAACACAAAGTTTTCAAGATGACACTATTGATTAGGCAAGTAAAGCTGAGCCTGATCACGAGGCTCATGTACCTACCTACTACCAATTGAGACAGACAGCCCATACCATCACCGCTGAATTGAAACCAAGTCATTTTAATAGTTCCAAATGCTCTGTGAGTGAATGCACTACTAGTAACCAGTGCTGACAGGAGTGTGAGGTTCTTTTCTGGGATTCACAGCCAATTACACTGCAGTGACAATAGTCCCTAAGTTGTCCAAGTCCTCGTACCTCATAATGCTGTCCATTAGGGGAGTGAGAGAATCATAACAATGATTGAAGTATCAGTGAGTTGTTCCCCACCTCCTGGTCAGTTGACCACGATCCAACACTTGAATCTTTTATGATCTCCCACAAGGGATACTGCAGCTGGAGTAGCACTCATTCAATTGATTCCAACATAGAGGGGCAATATTCAGAATATTACATTACCAAGCATATAAGCTACCTGAGACAAAAAATGTAAGCCACCGCTCAAGTAATTGTGTCACTATTAGCTGAGCTGTGACTTCCATTTGTGTCAGATAGCTTAGAGATGCATTGCATATTAATATTCTGAAAATCTCCCCCATAGGATTCAATGTGGTGTTGTGTTACCCCTTGCCCCCAGTCTCCCTATCAGGATGCTACAAAATAAAAATGTTCAAGCGTGTGATTGTGGTGAAGAAGACATAAAGTGGAATGGACCAGCAGTCCAGGCAGTGTTACAATTCCATCATTCTTTTGCAGTACTGCTTAAGGGTATGATTTTGACAATTAGAGACTACTGCCATGGCAGAGTAAGTATGCTACAAAGCCCAACAGACAAGGTAAAACCTGACATCTTTAACAACAGCGTAGGCATACATTTTAGTATAGTAATTACAGTGATGGTTGTTTGGTGATGGTGGTCCTGATAGTATCAGTTTAACATGTAACTGGAGTTTGGGAAATGAATTCCTAAAGATTTCAGAGAATAATTTTAAGCATTCTATGATGCATTTGTTTTGATGAATGTTAACATGTCAGTGTGTGCAGGTGTTAAACTGGCACATCTGTTACTTACTATATCTTCAGTTTTGCTGAACAGTTGTTCACTTGGAACAGATGATGCAGTTCCACAGAGATATTTCTGTACAATTTTAGAAAGGCATGGGTATTTGTATGCCTTCTGTCCCCACCAAGTGTGTACATCAATGGTGTAGTTCTCTATATCTTCATTCATGTACAGTTCTAGCTCAGAAATTGAGCTTTTCTTTGCACGAGCAGATTGAAGGTTTTTTTTAGATAATATTTTCCAGAAATCACCGTCCTGCAAGTTTTGTTTCTTAGCATGTGGAGGTTTGTTAGCTGCATCAGACTGGGTGTCAGCCGTGGTGGTTGCACTGCCTGTATTCATGTTGATTCGGTTAGTTATTGTAGTTCTACCTCAAGTGTTTTTAAATGAGACTGTGCAACACTGTCATCTTGGAAACCAAATGTTTTAAACTGCGGATTTAAAATAATTGCCTTACTCAATATTGTGTTTCTTTATGTTCTCAGATCTTTCAGAGCCTACATAGCAGTCCGGAGATGACCTATAATCCAGAGCCACTACCGTCAGTTGCTCCATCATTACCTTCCTCATCACTATTTTTTGAATCTGAGTGCATCTCATTCTGCTCAATTAAACTATCTAATTCAGATTGCATCTCAGTTAGTATTGGGATAACCACAGAAGATGAGACATACTGTTGACCTGACAGTTTCTCAGTGGCATTCATAAAAGGTTTTAATATTAATATTATGTAATTCAGAATGTCAGGCTCATGGGTTATAAGTGACTGTGGGACATTTCGTGAGCTCCATTTTGCCACATGTGCAGTGGACAATGCTGCATTAATAGCAATGTCTTGCTGAGAAATACGTTCGACCATTTCATACGCACTGTTCCACCTAGTGGCCACATCAATTTTAAGTTTCTTTTCTGGAAGGGAATTTCTTAACTGCCTGTACTTGTTTAACTGCTGCTATTATCAGATGAAAGCAATGACCAGTACATCTAATATGTTTATCAATAAGACCGAGTAAGCTGATAGCTTTAGTGATATTGAGTTATTGTCCGTTGTAAAAAAATAAACCTTTTCAAGAGGAACTCCAGACTCTTCTAGTAAGGAACAGATTTGTTCCACTACATTCTCAGCTGTATGTTTCTCTTGAAAAGAGTGAACGCCCAAATAAAAGTTTTTCTGTGTGAAGTGGTTATCAAGGACTGTAAGATCCATATAAGCATCATTTGCACGTAATGTCCACATGTCAAAAGTAATAGCAACATAATTAGCATTTTCCAGGTCTTTAATAACGTTTGCTTTCACTGTTTCGTATTTGTTGGGCATTAGTGAATAGGTTAAAACCTTCTTAGATGGTAGTTCGTAGTTTGGATTAAGTGCGGTTACAAAACTGCGAAACGCTTCATTTTCAACAACTGACAATGGCTGTGAATCAATTGCCACCATTAATGCTAGCGTTTTATCACGTTTAATTTTTCTTTTAAAGGCAATATCTTTTTATGTTTAATGAAATCTGTCATGGACTTTTGGCCTGGTATTACTCCAGACTGCACAGTCGCACCACAGCTTGACCTTCTTTTGGATTCTTGGTACAGAGCAACTACACCAGGAAAGATGAAGAGGGACCAGTGGGACCACATCAGCGGGTGCCAGGGAGCCAGAGGGGATTGATGCCAGACTGCCTAAAGGAGGAGAGGGAGCCACAGAGAATGAACTTCCTATTTTTGGCTGCCAGATTGGCCTACAGCGATTGAGGAGTGGGGAACTGAATTTCTATGTTGAAGGTTTTTAAAATCTCCCTCCCACACATCCGTCCAATCAACAGCACCAAACAAGGGTGCGTAATCTAAACAGACTTGAACCACAGCTGGGGGCTATAAATAGTAAAAGCCCTGCCACACTCACAGGACAGAGCAACCACACTGGGAAAGATGCAGAGGGACCAGCGGGACTGCATCGGCGGGTGCCAGGGTGCCAGAGGGGATTGCCACTGGATAGCCTAAAGGAAGACAGGGAGCAGCAGAGAACAAGCTTCCTATTTCAGCTGCCAGATTGGATCACAGCGCTAGGGGAGTGGGGAACTAAATTTCTTTGTTGGAATCTCCCATCCAATGTCCCTTCACTGCCACAAGATTTAAAAGGGGACAAGCCACACCCAGAAACTGAGAGGGCCAATAAGAGGAGGGAGAGACCAAAAGGAGAGGCCATGAGAGAGTTCAACACAAGAACTGCCAATATAACAGGGCCATAGATGCAACCAGCTATAGGGGAACATTAACTTTTGCTCAGATGTATATTGACAGATGTCCTAAAAGGGTTAAAATAGTAACTGAGGTCATCCTCACACAGGGATACAGGGGAAGGGGGAAAGGGATTGGCTTGAAAGTTACTACTGTGCTACTGCTCATGGATGGAACTTTTACTGCTCTATGATACTGTTTTTTTTGGATACTGCTTTATGGTTGGTGCCTTGTAATACTATAAAGAGGCTTAGCCCTAAAGGTACTACTGCTACTGTTTTACAGGTGGTGCTGGTTCTTACGGTACCAAGACAGGCTGTTTGGTAACACCCATTGTAGAGGTGCCCCAGGAGATTAACTACTGTAGGTAGAAATACAAGGCAGGCGACATTGGAGGAGGAAGTAAGTGGGCTCAAATACTTTTATTAAGGCTGTATTATCCTTGAGGGTGGAAGCAGGACTGGACATGGGAAGGATTGTGGGGTACAGTGGATGAGGGGCAGCAATCTGGAAGAACGTATTGTGGAGGTTGGGAGAATGCCCAATCTGTCACTAGCTGAGGGGCCTGGATGAGATGATAAGGAGGATTGAGAGAGAGCTGGAGAGCATGAGGATAGGAGGGGGGAATTTTAGGATTGGGTGACACCCAAGGAGGGGTGGAATAAGGGCAATGTAGGGGGTGTATAAGGAGAGAGGGGAGGAGGGGGAACAAGAGCAGGGTGGTCTGGGATGGAGGAATGGACCAGGGTCGTGTCTTCCCATAGAGGGAGGGTTAGGGTCAGGAGGGAACTGACCTTGCAGACCAGAGGGGAGAAGGGGAGTAACAGGTTCAAAATACTGAGGACACTGGAGGAGGGGAGGAGATGGCAGATGATGTGCAGGAGGGGGCAGGTGAGGGAGAAAGAGAAGATAAAATCAATGGAGTGTGGGAGGTGAAGAATGGAAATGGGAAAGGGTATACGGAAGACATTGGGGTAAAGAGGGCAGGGCAGCGGGTGGTAGTGGGTGAAAGTAAGAGCAGAAAGCAAGAACGACAGGAGGGTGGGACCAGGAAGGGAGCCACTGAAACAAAGGACCATGCTCCTGGAAGGGGAGAGCAAGGAGAGAGAGCCAAAATTTAAATGGAGGAAGGAAAGAGGCAGAACAGGGAGTACTTGTAGTGGGGGACTCCATACTGAAGAGGATCAGATGGGGCAGCAGGACAGAATGGCACAGTTGTGTGTGGGTGGAATCCATACTGGGGCTGAGAGCAGAAGGGGTGGGGCAAACAATCCTAAGGTGCATAAGGAGAGGTAGAGGGAGACTGCACATTGTAGTACATGTGGGAAGGAATGACCTGGCAGGGGAAACATTGGAAGTGGTGAAGGGAAGGTTTGAAGAGATGGCAAAGATATGTGAGGAGGTAGGGGAGTTGGTAGCCCTCTCAGAGGTGTTCCCAGTACCACATGCAAGCAACAAGTGGCTCCAGGAATGGTGTAAATCCAAGGGTATAGGGAGCTGGATGAATGGGGGGAAACGTGGGACAACAATGACTTGTATGCTAGGGACAGGCTGCACTTGAGTGAGGAGGGGATGAGGGTTCTGAAGTAGAAGTTGGAGGAGTATGTAGTGGACAAGGTGGATTTAAACTGGCTTGGGGGTAGAGCAGACAGATGGTAGGAAAGGACCCTGGGGGAAACGCCCAATCAATAATATCCCCCGCAAGCTAGCAGAGAAGGAGATGGGGAAACTATAAAGGAAGGTCATAGAGGGGAGGTTCTGCAGGATCAGGAAGGGAAGGAGTCAGGATGGAGAGTGGTCTCATTGAATGCGAGGAGCATAGGCAACAAAGGGGCGGAATTACAGGCGCTCATGGCAATAGGGAAGGCAGACATTGTGGCCATCACAGAGACATGGGCCACAGAGTATAGGGATTGACACCTGACAATCCCAGGATTCAAAATATAAAAGAAAGATCAGGTGGAAGGGAGAGTGGGAGGAGTAGCAATCTACATAAGAGATGGGATCAAATGTACAGGGAGGAAGGAGAAGAAAGGAAAACAGAGGCAATCTGGATGAGGTTTTTGGACGCTAGGGGAAGGAATTTGAGGTTTGGGGTGGTATACAGACTGCCATCCCAACAATGGGAGAAGGATAGTGTGCTAACAGAGCAAATTAGGGGTGTGAGTAGGAAGGGGGATGTGGTCATAGTGGGGGACTTCAACTTACTGGGAGTGGACTGGAGCATTCCAGTCACCTCCAATGCCAGGGAGCAGATGCTGCTGGACACAATCCAGAAGGGGTTCCTGACACAGCTTGTGGTTGGATCCACTAGGACAGGGAACACACTGGACCTGGTACTGAACGGCCACTACTAAAATGGAGAAATTCCTTTTTTTTTCAGTGAGAGACAGTTTGCCGAAGAGAAATGTCTCATGAAAGTTGAGATTCAGCCTGGCTCCCAAACATGCACTCTGACAACTGTAGTCCTTTGTGGAGACGTGCAACTGAATCCTGGCCCAGGGGAAGAGTCCATCAAGATAATGCATGACAACACTAGGAGTTTGGTTAAAAAGATGGACATTTTTAGGGCCTGGATCGGCACAGAGTCTCCTGACATTATCATATTAACAGAAACATGGTTACACAGGGGAATTGGTTATGCTGAAGTTGATTTACAGGATTACTACCATCATAGACAGGACAGGGGGTGGTGAGGAGGGGGGTATTTTGATGTATATTATGAAATGGAAGATAAGAATGCTGAATCCTGATTGGCTGAGGGGTACTTTCAGCCAGGCTGATATCCCAGCACAACAGCCCAGCTGAAAGTACTCCCAGGCCAACAGGCTGACCACACATGTTTAGACCACTGTACATCAACTGACTATCGCTCGGTGTCCACCCCCCCCACACACACACACATATGCAGTGGATGCAATTGTGTTTTTTTCCTTTTTAAAATTATCATGCGCCCGGTCTTTTCTGTTATGACAAGCGCGGGGGCAGACTAACAGACACTATACAAACTCATTTCAGTCTTCCCCACTGCAGTCCAGATTTCTGTCATTGCCTTAAGTCTCACTGCAAAAAGCTCCCCGCTTTAGTACCTTACCTCTAGTTGTGAAGAATTCAACCCTTCGTACTGTAGGTGCTGCTCACAGCAGCTGAAGTCTCCCTTTCCCTAATCGCTGCTCCTCGCTGCCATGGACAAACCACTTCCTTCCAGTTTTTATAAATGTAATAGAAATGGACCGCTGTTGCTGTGACCTGACAAGTGGCTCTGTGCAGGCAGTCAAGGCTTTACATCGTTGCCACCTGCTGGCCAAGTGGTCACACCACAGTGTCCAAATGGGACTTTTTTTTGCTTTTTAAAGATTTATTCAGCATTTTTTTAATCTTTTTTGGCACATAAAATATGGATTTTTAGTAATGTATTTGTTCATATATTAATACTGAGAGGGACCCATTTCATAATAGCAATAAGGCACTCCAGGAGGGCATTATGGTGGGATAACGGCCCTTTTCGGGTGGCGGAAGCACTCGGCTTCACTTCGTGCTTCAACCCACCCGAGGTGGGCCATTATCCCACCATAACACCCCCCTGTCGTGCCTTGTTGCTTAATCAAACACTCACTGGGGCACTCAAATGTAATGTATTCTGGTAACAAAGAAGGAGTGGAATGCTTAGTGGTTTATACGAAAGTTTTTGATTTGGCAGTGGGAGCAGTTTATTCTCCACCAAAGTTAGATCCTAGCTATTGTGAGAATTTTTGTCATGTTTTGACAGATTATGTTATCTTAAAAAATAAAACTATCCTCCTGGGCAACTTTAATGATGCCTGGGGGTGTCCACGAGGACAGAAGTTGGAGAATGCAATGCAATATTTGCAACTTGTTCAAATAATACATTCCCCCACTAGAAAGGATAAATTAACAAGTCGAGGAAACATTTTGGATCTAATTTTTGTTTCTCCTGAACTGACAGGAGAGGGTTTCAGTGTGAAGGCCCCCAATCTAGGAGATCATAATGTGATCCAGTGCATCATAAGAACCGGTGAAACATTAACTGAGCTCAAAAATAAATATCCTACCTTCAGGAGATGCTATAGGAGATTTAACAAGTTGCTGTTTTGTGGATATTTGTCAAAAATGCACTGGCATCGAGTCTTTCTCATGCCTGATCTTGGCATGGCAGTGAGTGAATTCACTGGGATGTTTCTTGAGGCACGTGACAGATTCGCACCAAAAGAAGTAGTTAAAAACAAGTCTCCTCAACCCCCATGGTTAGGACACAAAATAGGTAAATTGGTTAGATTAAAAAAGCAAATATGGAAGAAAGCAAACAAATCTTTGTGTCCAGATACCTGGGCTAAATTTAAAATTATAAGGAACAGAGTTATTACTGTTGTTAGAAACACTAAAGTTTTTTATTACAAACAAAAAATACAGGATAACAAAAAATCCCAGGGACTATTGGTCACTGATAAATAGGTTAAGGACCCCTGTTAGAAATAATTCAGTGGTACAATTAAAGAAAAACCGAATTCTGCAGCAGACGGATTCTACTGCAGATTTGTTAAACCACTACTTTACAGACCTTCCTGACATTGAAATGGTAGGTACAAACAATGAACAGAAACCATTTTGTGAAGAAGATAGTGGTAAAAGTAGTCCAAATTTTAGATTTCGTAGATCTACTGTTAAAGAGGTTAAAATTATGAAAGACAAATTGCAAACACAAAAAGCTAGTGGTATTGATGGAATAGAAAATTATTTCTTAAAAGAATCAGTGTCTGAAATAGCACCTATTTTGATCGGTTTGTTCAACTGGAGCTTGAATGAAGGGATTTTTCCTACAAATTGGAAATTAGCAAAGATTGTGCCTCTTGCTAAAGGAGGCAACCCCACCATCTCCACAAACTACCATCCTATTGCCCTACTGTCTACTGTTTCTAAAATATTAGAAAGAATAGTTCACAGGCAACTAATGGACTATTTAGAAAAATATAGGAAGTTGTCTTCACTTCAGTCTGGTTTTAGAAGGGGCAGATCCATGGCCACCACACTCATGGACCTATTAGATCTGGTTGCTACCCCTCTGGAAGAAGCAAAGTGCATGGGCACGGTGTACAACGACCTGTCAAAAGCTTTTGATCTTGATAATCATACTTTGTTGAACCTACTGGGAAAAATTGGGGTGGCAAAGAAGCCATGTCAGTGGTTCCATTCTTACTTGGAAAATAGGTCTCAGATTGTTAGCATAAATGGAATTAGTTCTAAGCCACTACATGTTACCCAAGGGGTACCGCAAGGATCAATATTAGGTCCCCTTCTATTCATTGTATACATTAACAATTTACCTGATTGTTTAAGAATACCTCTGTCCATCTATATGCAGATGATACCGTGTCACAACCCCACTCAGCAGGTCAGGCCCTCTGCACCCACAGTGCCAACCTCCAAGCTCAGTATTGTGAACAGGTAACAGAACAGGATAACTCTACTGTCTGTTTGTGGGTCCGAATCACCTTTGGTCTCAAGTTCTGGAGGAATTCAAATTGTGAACCTTATGCTAGCATACCCAAATGTACAGGCTCAGATAATTCTGCTCTTTGGAGAATGCCAGATATCTTTCACCTTAGGGCACCTAACCATGTATCCAAAATGAACCCTAAAAGCTCTTTGAAAGACCTTAGTAAAATTCTTACCTTTTCCCAGTTTGGTATTACCATTAAGCTTACGAACAGTGTTAACTTTAACCATCTGTTCTTCACATGCAAATGAAAGAATTTCCAAGGCACACAGGGCAGTCTCTTTAAAATAAGATGTTTACTTAGAAAATGGAGAAAAATAGGTAACATGTAAACACAGAACAATATATCACAAAACATACAATCACTTAAAAGAAAACAAGGAAAAAGTGCAAACAAACTTCTCCCACAATACAAGTAGATTTGTCTACCTTCTTACAGTACTTGTAGTTAGAGGTTGCTGTTTCAGAGTCCAACAGGAATGTGTCTAAGATCAGGCGCAAGTCTTGGATTAAAACTGTGTCTCTCTCCACCCATTCCATGAGGCCATCTAGCTCCTCCTTTTAGAATATTAAAAATTATACAACCAGGATGTCCTATCACTCAGGAGGTAAATTAAATAAGCTGACATCAGCAAAAACTCATTTCCCACTATGACTCTTTGATCTTGAGAGGTTTCCTGCTCCTCTTTGATCTTTGAGCAGTTCCTATTTCCCTACTTCAAAGGCAGGAGGTCATAAACTGCAACTCCTCTGAAACATCATAAAATGGATATTTTAATTCCTGGCTTCAAAGCAACACAGATCATAAACAAGGCTATAAAATGCGACTTCTTGGAAGTTAATCACATTATAGAGGTCTGCTGTTTAACATATCCTGTCATCTGAACTGAAACCTGGGAGGGGTCATCCCAGGAGCACAGGATGTCTCATGACAGACAATCACACTCTACATTTTTTTTAAATTACAACAATCATAGAGCAATCAGAACCAGCTGGCCAAGCGTCACAATCCCCCCTACCTAGACTGAATTTGGGGGCTGTATACCCTGCATGGGATGAGCTTCTCAAATCAGTTCACTCCTCATAGACACACGATAAGCCATCGCTGTTCTGATTTTTCGCTCCAGCCCTATGTAGGATTGTCATGTCATAGCCTTGCAAAGCAAGACTCCATCTTAACAATCTACCATTAGTTTTTCCCATTTGTATCAGCCAAACCAGGGGGTTGTGGTCAGTTTTCACCACAAAATGCTGCCCATACAAGTATGGCGCCAACTTCTTTAGGGCCCACACTATGGCAAGACACTCTTTTTCCACAGTAGAGTATGCCTGCTCCCTGGGAAGTAACCTTTTACTCAGGTACACTACCAGGTGATCTTTCCCTTGGTTGGATGCCTGACTCAGTACTGCCCCAATACCCACGTCTGAGGCATCAGTCTGAACTATAAAGGGTTTGCTATAGTCAGGACTTGTCAATACGGGAGCACTGTACAGTGCTTCCTTCAGTCTGGTAAAGGCTTCTTCATAGGCTGGTCCCCAGATCATTTTCTTTGGCACCCTTTTCTTTACCAGGTCAGATAGGGGAGCAGCCAGGGCACTGCAACTGAGTACAAATTTCCTATAGTACCCTGCTGTCCCTAGAAAACTCCTGACCTGCTTCTGCATTTCTGGTCTGGGTCATGCCTGGATCACCTCTATTTTTATTTGGTTAGGATGGAGCTGTCCCCAGCCTACCACATGCCCGAGGTATGCCATTTCTCCCATGGCCACCTGGCACTTCTCAGCTTTGACAGTGAGCCCAGCCCTTTGTATCCTGCAACAGCACTTCCCTAAGGTGGCACAGGTGTTCCTCCCAGCTGGCACTAAAGATGGCAATGTCATCCAGGTACACCACAGCATACTCCTCAGCACCATTTAACACCTGGTTCACCAACCTTTGGAAAGTGGCCTGGGCATTCTTCATTCCGAAAGACATTACTTTAAATTCAGATAAACCTATTGGAGTGATGAAGGCCGACCTCTCCCTAGCTCTGTCCATTAACTCTATCTGCCAATACCCCTTGGTCAGGTCAATGGTCGAAAGGTAGGTCGCCCCTCCCAACTTGTCCAGGAGTTCGTCCGTCCAGGGCATCAGATTGGTGTCTGACTTCATGACTGCATTCAGTCCATGATAGTACACACAGAAATGAGTAGAGCCTTCTGGCTTGGGCACAAGGACTACAGGTGAGGTCCAGGGGCTCTGGGATCTCTGGATTACCCCTAAATCTGGCATCTCCTTCACCTCTGTCCTAATGTCCTTTTGGACAGCCTCTGACACCCCATATGCTGTCCGCCGTATGGGCGTCTGTGTCCCTGTCTCCACATCGTGTGTCACTAAGGGGGTTAGTCCAGGCTTGGTGCTAAACAATGGGGCAGAGTCTGCTAAAACCTCCCTTACTTCCTGGATCTTGCCCAGGGCCAGCTGGGGAGACAATTTTACTGCCTCCACAGAGGACTCCCACTTGCTTTCTTCCAGTAAGTCCAGAAGGGGGTCTCCTTTGTCCATCCCCTTCCCAGGACTACACACTGCAAACACCATGTCTGCCCTGTTAGCATATGGCTTCATCATGTTGGCATGGTACATCCTGTCTGTCTGTCTTCTGTCAGGTAACTCTATAATATAGTTCACATCATTTGCCTTCCTAACTACTTTGTACAGTCCTGCCCACTCAGTCTGCAGCTTGTCTTTCCAGACTGGAATAAGGACCATGACTTCCTGACCCACCATGTATGAGCGAGCTCTGGCTCTGCGGTCGTACCACACATTTTCTTTCTGTTGTTTATTTATTTATTTATTAGATCATCGGTTTACAGACCTTTGCGTCATAGACTTATTTACAAAGGCACCTCGTCAAGAGAGCAATACATCACAGCAAACAAAACAGTACAGTACATAACACTTAGATTAAAAAAGCAACCAGTGTTACAGGCATTCACTGGTGGTACATGCTTGGTAACAGGTAGATCACAGTAGTCATAATATGGGTACACGGGTACCACGTCAGGTCGCAATCAGAGATATTTTATTACATTAGTCAGCAGATGTTGCCTGAGACCCCAGGTATATACAGAAAAAGTAGACAGGGCAGCCTCAGCCTAGGGTTGAGGGTAAGGGGCAGGTGGGGTATATGTGCAGTTGCAGCAGCAAGTGCTTGTCAGATGGCTTCTGAGGGAGACCTTGAAAGGACCAAGTTTAGTGGAGTCAGCTATGTTGGTTGGGAGGGAATTAAACCAGGAGGGAGCCCAATAGCAAAAGGATCTCTGGGCCATAGAGGTCCTTACCCTGGGGACAATAAGGAAGGTTTTGACAGTGCTGCTGGTATAGATTGAGGGGGAGGCATGCTGCAGGAAGGTGGCGGCCCCAGGGGGGGAGAGCCCTAGCAGGGTCTTTTTTACAAGAAGGCAGGTTTGGAAGCAGAGTCTTTCTTCAAAGTTGAGCAAGTTGGTGGTGGAGTACAGCAGGCATGTATGGGTGCACCTAGGGGCTCCCAGCATTAGCCTGCAGGCCTTGTTTATAGAGAGCTGGATTCTTGCAAGTGCAATGTTGTCAGCTGTAGCATAGATGGGCAGCCCATAGTCAATTAGTGACAGGACAGAGGAGGTGATTGCCAATCTAAGAGCCTCTTGTGGTAGGCAGTCCCTATGGTGGTATAACAGTCCAATCCTGACATTGGTGGCAGCAGAAAGGGCATTGATATTGGAATGGAAGGAGAGTGCTGAATCAAAGGTAATGCCCAGATACTTGTAGGAGGAAACCTGCTCAATGGGGTTTAGTGTGCTGGGCAGTATCGCGAGAGGGGCACCACTGGTTTTGCTTTGGCAATGCAAGAAGAGCATAGCTTTGGTCTTTTTTAGGTTCAGGACTAGCCTCCGTGATGTGAACCAATGCTCAGCTCTATCAAAAGCTTGTTAGAGGGTGGCCTGGAGTGTGTTGGGGTTGGGGTCAGCAGCGAAGAGCACAGTGTCATCCGCATAGATGAGGATCTTACTTGGGCAAGTCAAGGGGAGGGAGTTGAGGTAGAGACTGAAGATGAGAGGGCCTAAAATGGAGCCCTGAGGAACCCCAGAGTGGACAGGTCGTGTGTCAGATAGGGTGCTATTGATTTTTACACACTGAGTTCTGGCAGAGAGGTAGCTAGTGAACCATGCAAGGGAGCCAGGGGAGGAAACCAAGGCATCTGAGGGAGTCAAGCAGGAGAAGATGGAAAACCATGTCAAAGGCCTTGGAGAGGTCAATGAACATGGCACCGGCAGGACTTCCGGCATCAAGAGCAGAGTGCAGGAAGTTGGAGAATTCAAGTAGCGTAGTTGTGGTGCTGTGACCTGCATGAAAGCCATGCTGTTCAGGGCACAGGATATTGTGCATGGCCAGGTATTCTGCAAGCTGGTTGGCAACTACTTTTTCAAGGGTCTTAGAGAGTGGGGGGAGGATGGAAATAGGGCGATAGTTACCCGGGGTCACTCGATCGCTACTCATTAGGATGGAAGTGATGATGGCAGTTTTTCATGTGCTGGGGAACTGCCCCAGGCACAGAGAGCGGTTGAGCAGCTCAGTAAGTGGGACCAGGATAGCATCCAACATCAGACGAAGTAGCCTAGTGTCCAGTAGGTTGGTGCCGGGGTTGTTACTACTAATTGCTTTTTGCAGAAGGGGTCTAGCCTCCAATGGGGAGGTGGCACACAGGTAGAAAGGAGGTCTCTGGAGAGTGGGAAGGGGTGCTACTGGGATGGGGTCAAAGAAGTTACTGGGCAGGACTGAACTCAGGTCTGAGAAAGTGTGGTTTAGGCAGTCTGCAATGCCAAGGGGGTCAGAGCAGAAGGTTCCATTAAAGGAGAGTTAAGGGGGGAGCGGGATATCCCATTCAGCTTCTTTACATTATCCAAAAAGTTTCTAGCTGACCCCCAGGAGGAGATAAGAGCGGATTGGTAGTACTGGGATTTGGCCTGTCGAATGGCCCAAGTACACTTATTGTGCTCAACGTTGTACACTTGCCTATCAACTGGCTTGCCAGATTCCACGGCAATGTGCCATGGGTTGTCTCTCATTTTAAGTTTGTGAAGGAGGGAGGGGATAACCCAGGGCATGTTTTGCTTTTTGGTGCGATTTCTAGTGAAGGGGGCATAGAGGTCACAGGCAGTGTTAAAAGTGCGAGTGAAAAAATCCAAAGCCTCATCTATGGACGATGCAAGCCTGATTGGGGACCAATCCAGTTGTGAGAGGTACAGTTTAAGGTGACGCAGGTTGCCTGGGAGTAGGCGACATCACTGGGTGGTTTGTGGTGCAGGTTTGCTGTTGGCAGCGGACCAAGAGAATATGATTGGGGAGTGGTCACTAAGTGAGTTGGGAAGTACACTGATATTGAGCACCTTCTGGGGGCAGTTGGTAATGGTGATATCCAGGAGGGTGCTGGAGCCAGTAGAGGGGTTGAATCTAGTTGGGGTGGTGAGAAGCTGAGACATGTCAAAAGCAGCTAAGATAACTCTGGTTTGGGAGGCTGTTGCAGAGAGCCAGTTGATATTCAGGTCACCAACAATTATCTGGGTCAGAGAGATAGTCAGCAAGCACCTGAATGGTGAGGTCTTGCTTTCTGGGGGGAATATAGGCAAAGGTGAGAAAGAGTGGGCCCTTACCAGGGTTGGGGAGATTTTTAGCATGAGGACTTGCACCCTGTTATCAAGCTTGGGTGGTGGAAGTGCATGTCCAAGGAGGGAGTCACACATGTAGACAGCATAACTACCTCCACGCTTACCCAACCGATCTTCCCCAAAAAGGGCATAACCAGGGAGGGAGATGAAGGAGTCGGGGTGGATTTGGACAACCAGATTTCGACGAGTGCGACAATGTCCGGTTGGTGCTGAGTAACCCAGCATTGGAATGCAGCAGCCTTCTTAAGGAGGCTGCAAATATTCGTAGAAGCTATGCGGAGTCCTTGAGCCTAGGCAGGCTTGTTCATAAGGTTGGGCACAGGGCCAGGGTTTGGATTAATGGTACCTGATAGAAGCAACGGGAGGGTGATTAGGTGCACCAAAGCATGGTAGTGATTGTGGCATCTCCCCTTGCGACTGGACATGGGGCCGGGTGCTGGCTTGCAAGAGGTGGGTAGAGTATGAAGGGTGGGAAATGCATTGAGGAGAAGAGACCAAGGTATAAGTGGGAAGTAAGAGGTAGAAGGGGTTGAATTGTGGGGGAGTACCGACGGGGGAGGTGATTGAGCATCGGGGGGTCTAGTAGAGGTGTTGCAGATAAGAGGGGGGTACTATGCATAGAGGGTGATGGTCCTAAATGAGGTGGGGCTGGTGTAGGAAGTAGGAGGATGACCATAGTCAATGTCAATGCACTTGATCCCGGATGCATTGAGGACGATAAGTTATTTGAGCATGAGAGAGGATCACCCCTTTAAGAAGTTACAGAAAAGGAGAGCCCCTTTAAGGAGTTGCTGTAATTGACTTGTGTGAGGCCTCAGGGGGTGGGGATCACTGGGGAAGTGTACTTAATAAAGGAGGGAGGAGGGGGTGGGGGTGGGTGAAAAATTGTCCAGAGAGCAGTACAGCAAGGCAGTGGCCGAGTTGTGTTTTGAAAAAGGTGCCTTGTGTGCTTCCTTTCTCAGTTGGGATCTGCAGCATCCAATCGGGAAGCAGCCACAGTCCTAAGGAGCCAGTCCAATTACGGGGATTGAAGCCTGACAGCTCCGAGCCAGGAGCTGACCAAACGTACCTGCTTTCCTTGGTCATGGGGTGGCGGGCTGGATGCAGAGGTCCAGCCACCAGCAGGTAGCAGTGCCAGGACCACTTGGCTGAAGTGGAGAGCCTGGTTTGGGCTTGTGGCTAAAACAGAGCAGAAAAAAGACAGGCCATTAGTTCAAAAGTCAAAGACAAAGGCCAAGTAAACTGCCAGGTTGCTCTGGGCTGTCCCCATAAGCTCCTTCAGCCTTTCCCTAAACCTAAGGATGTAATCCAGTATGGGAGTTCCCAGGGTGGTGTGCTTGCCTTCCCAGTCCTCCCAGATCAAGTCTAGGGGACCACGTACCCAGCGACCATATAAGAGTTCGAAGGGGGAAAATCCTGTTGACTCTTAGGGCACCTCCCTGTATGCAAACAATAGGTAGGAAAGGTATTTCTCCCAGTCCCTCCCATGTTGTTCAGCAAATGCCCGGAGCATTGACTTCAGGGTACCATTAAATCTTTCCACAAGCCCATTGGCTTATGGGTGATACGGTGTTGTGCATCTCTGCACCACCCCACACTTCTCCCACAAACATTTCATCAGGTCTGACATGAAGGAACCCCCTCGATCGGTGATAACCTCCTGTGGAAACCCAACATGGGAGAAAATCCCAAGTAAAGCATCTGCCACTTTGTCTGTCCTCAGTGAGGATAGGGTGACTGCCTCTGGGTACCGGGTGGCATAATCCACCACAGTCAGGATGAATCTCTTCCCTGAGGAGCTGGAGGTATTTAAAGGCTCCACAATATCCATTCCCACCCTCTGGAATGGCTCCTCCACTATGGGCAATGGAATCAGGGTGACTTGGGTTTTCTTGCCTGCCTTCCCTATTTCTTGGCACCAGTGACAAGACCTGCAATACTCCTTCACCTGCTGGGTGAAGTTGGGCCAATAGAAATTCTGGGTCAACCTCTGTGTAGTACGCGTGATTCCCAGATTACCAGACAAGGGAATATCATGTGCAATTTGTTTTTGTTTATTTCAGAGATCAGATATACCTTTGAGTCATAGACTCCTTTACAAAGGTTCCACGTCACATGTAATAGATACAGATACACAATACAGAATGCAGATATACAAGACAATACATGTTACAGAGTAAAGTCTTGAGCAACTGCTCATGATACCCCTGGGGAATGACAAGCTGCCTGCCTATCACCCTTCCATCTGTCTGCATAGCCTGAGTATACATCAGTCCATTTTCCCAATAAACCTTATATCTACCGTCACCTGCCTGTGTACCGTCAGAGTCTGCCCAAGCCCTCAGCTTCTCTAGACTAGGGTCACTTCTCTGAGCAGCTGCAAACTCCTCACACATTCCCAAGGTACAGGACAGGTCCCCTTCAGTCTCTAAACTAGGGTTCCTAGCACTAGCATCAGGGCACTCAATATCACTGTCATCCCTAACCCTCTGACAATGGGTCACCCCTCCCTCCTCAGAGTAACCCTCTGTAGCAGTGTGGTTAACTGCTACTGTGGAAATTTCTACCCCCATTTCATTAGTCTCCATATCAGGAGACACATGCTGGGGAACCATCCTCCCAGTTGTTTCCACAATGGCTTCTGTGGGGTTCAGGGAACTACAATTTTCCTTTGCCGCTTGGCAACAGGTAACTGCACACACCATCTCCGGTTTGAGATTGTTGCCAAGGATGACATCCACTGCTAATGTTTTGGTTACAGCCACCTGTTGCACAGTTCCCCCAGTTTCATCCCAGTCTAGGAGAACACTAGTGAGAGGCATTGTTTTTCCCTCACCAGTAAAGTCTTGTACAGTGACATAGTCATTAGGTATAAGCTGACCAGGCTCTGTCAGATCCCCTTTTACCAATGTCAGGGATGCCCTTGTGTCCCTTAACCCTTGTGTCTGTACACCATTTACCGGGACTGGGTGCATGTGTTCCCTCATGTTCACAGGCATGCTTCCAGGGACAGACAAACAACCCACTTCCTTCCTAGCAACTCCTTGCATATTGCTCATTCTTTTGGGACACTGTGTGGTAATATGCCCAGTTTCTCTACAGACCCAACATTTAATTTCTTTTCTCAGAGAAATCTTTTCTCTGAAACCTGGAGCTAACTGGTTTGGGTGGAGGCAGTGAGGATTTTAGCTGCCCTGAAGGTGCGTGTTTCCTTTCTCTGCTGCCATGCCCACCACATTCGCTCTCAGAGCAGGTCTGCTCTTGGCATAGCGGTCCGAGAGTTCAACAGCCTCTTGCACTGTTTTGGGATCTCAGTCCTCCAGCCAGGTTTTCAGCTCTGCTGGGCATGCCCAAAAAACTGTTCTAATAAAATAGCATTTTCAATTTTATCTACAGAGTTTGCTTCAATTCCTTCCCACCAGCGTTTTAAAAACTGACTTTGTTTCATGGCTAGCTCCTCATAGCTCATATCAGGGCTTCTTCTGAGCTTATGGAATTTAGCTCTGTATGCTTCAGCAGTTAATTCAAATTTTTTTAACAGTGCAGCTTTAAGTTTGCTGTAATCATTACTGTCCTCATTGTCCATTTGACCCAATGCATCCCGAGCTTTCCCAGTAAGTAGTGGTGATAGCTGGAAGCTCCAGGACTCTCTAGGAATTTTAGCCTGAATACAAACCTTTTCAAAGGAATTTAAAAAGGCATCCATATCCTCCCCCTCTTTAAAGTCAGCTATCAATTTGAAATTCAATTTGTAACCCAGTCCTGTAGTTCCAGTTAAACCCAAGCCACTTACCTGCTCTGGTGCTGCTGGTGGTTGGAGTCATAGCATCTCCAGTTCATGTTGCCTCTGGTGCTCACACTCCTCACAGTCCACCTCTCACTGTTCATGGTCCGCCTCTTGCTGTTCTTGCTCCCTCTTCTCCTCTGCAGCTCACTGGTGCTCACGCTCCTCACGGTCAGCCTCCCGCTGTTCACTCTCTCTCTTCTCCTGGAACTCCAACTCCATTATGCACAACTCAATCTGCAGCCTGAGTACTTCTGGCTCCAGAATGCCGGTGGCCTTCCCTTGCTGCTGTGGTCCTTCGCTGGCACTGGTCCTGCTGTCATCCTCATTGGATCTGGACACTGCACTGGCTGCTGGCCCCTCCACATTCAAGGTTTGGTCCCTTACAGTCACAGTCTGTGACTTGATGCTCTGGACATCTGCTACCATCAGGGCATCCATGAGGTTCTGCTTGAGGGCTCTCACCTCATACAGGACTCCTCCATCCTTGCACAACTGCCTCAAGTAGTCTACAGTGTGCCCACTGTAGTTGGAAGCCATCTTCTTCCCTAACTATGGCTACTCTAACTTGCACTTCAGAAAAAAAAACAGGTAGAAACTTGACTGTAAGCCAAATGATATAGTTCTGTTTTCTTTTTAAAAAATAAATCACTGCCTTTTTTTTACAAGCGAGCTGTACAGTATCAAGCTGACACACTTAACAATATGAAGCTTGTGTTTACCAAATGTATGCACACCGCTGCCAACCAATCTGTCACAACCCCACTCAGCGGGTCAGGCCCTCTGCTCCCACAGTACCAACCTCCAAGCACAGTATTGTGAACAGGTAACAGAACAGGGTAACCCTCCTGTCTGTTTGTGGGTCTGAATCACCTTTGGTCTCAAGTTCTGGAGGGATTCAAACTGTGAACCTTATGCTAGCGTACCCAAATGTACAGGCTCAGATAATACTGCTCTTCGGGGAATGCCAGATATCTTTCGCCTAAGGGCACCTAACCAGGTATCCAAGATGAACCCTAAAAACTTTATGAAAGACCTTAGGAAAATTCTTCCCTTTTCCCAGTTTGGTATTACCATTAAGCTTATGAACAGTGTCAACTTTAACCATCTGTACTTCACATGCAAATGAAAGAATTTCCAAGGTACACAGGGCAGTCTCTTTAAAATAAGAGGTTTACTTAGAAAATGGAGAAAAATAGGTAAAATGTAAGCACAGAACAATATATCACAAAGCATACAATCACTTAAAAGAAAACAAGGAAAAAGTGCATATAAACTCCTCCCACAATACAAGTAAACTTGTCTACCTTCTTACAGTGCTTATAGTTAGATGTTGCTATTTCAGAGACCAACAGGAATGTGTCTAAGATCAGGCACAAGTCTTGGATTAAAACTGTGTCTCTCTCCACCCATTCCATGAGGTCATCTAGCTCCTCCTTTTAGAATATTAAAAATTATACAACCAGGATGTCTTATCACTCAGGAGGTAAATTAAATAAGATGACATCAGCAAAAACTCATTCCCACTATGACTCTTTGATCTTGAGAGGTTTCCTGCTCCTCTTTGATCTTTGAGCAGTTCCTTATTTCCCCACTTCAAAGGCAGGAGGTCATAAACTGCAACTCCTCTGAAACATCATAAAATGGATATTTTAGTTCCTGGCTTCAAAGCAACACAGATGATAAACATGGCTAGAAAATGTGACTTCTTGGAAGTTAATCACATTACAGAGATCTGCTATTTAACATATCCTGTCATTTGAACTGAAACCTGGGGGGGGGGGTCATCCCAGGAGCACAGGATGTCTCATGACAGACAATCACACTCTACATTTTTTCCCTTCTATTCATTGTATACAATAACAATTTACCTGATTGTTTAAGAAATACCTCTGTCCATCTATATGCAGATGATGCCGAACTGACTGCAGATGGGAATCATCATAAGGAAGTAGAGGGAAAACTACAAGAAGATTTTTGTTTATGTAGAAATTTTTTTCCAATTTAGGGTTAATAATAAACAGTAAAAAAAACTCAAACAATGCTGTTTTCTCCTAAACAAGATAAAGAACACTTGAACTTCAAGTTAAATGTTAGAACTAGGGAAAGGAATATTTTAGGACAAACCGAGGTATACAAATACTTAGGTGTTCTCATAGATCAGCATTTAAAATTTGATCACCATATAAATGAACTGGGGAAAAAGTTAATATGAGATATGGGGCAGCAAAGTGGTTATCTCACTGTACAACCAGGAAAGTACATCAAACTATGGTAAATCAATTAATATTGCCCATTTTGGACTATGGAAGCCATGTTTATTGTCACACAAATAAACAGCAAATGGTAAAATTAGATTTGGTCCAAAATAGGCTTGCCAGATTTGTACTGAAGTGTGATTTTAATACCCATCACTACGTCATGTTTCACTCCCTTGGCTGGAGCCCATTAGCGACCAGAAGAAAACGGGCATGGGCCATACAAGTTCATGGAATTTTAAAAATTATTTGATGTGTGGGTTAGTAGAAAAGTTAGAAAAACCAAAACATGGTTGTAATTTGAGAAAAAAAATGGCTAGAGAGTTAGTAATTCCTAAATATAAAAATAAATTTACATCCATGACCTTTCAGTATAAAGCAGCTGTTTGTTGGAACCAACTTCCCCTGTATCTTAAAGACCCACACATGAAATCAGATGTTTTAAAATTGCTGTTTACAGGGAATTTGAGCATTGTTGCACATGTAATAGATAGTCTAAATTCTATAGGAGTATATGAGGTGACTAGTTGGATAGAATACATGGTAATGTAATAATGTGTATTTTTTCTCCGTATTTCTCTATATTTCCCTTGAATGTAATCTGTTTGATTTGAGACATGTTTTGCCTTTGTATTTTTGTATTTATGTATATGCATTTCATGCTACTGTAACTTGACACCTTAAACAGGTGCACCTTGTGAAAAGGGCACATATAGCCCTAATGATGGTATCACTGTATAAATACATTTTATCTACTACTACTACTACTTTTGAATGGAGAGACAGTGAGAGAAATAAGGTTGGAGGACCCTTTGGCTGACAGTGACCACCAAACGATGTGGTTTAACATCAAGATGAGTAGAGAGTCAGAGTGAGCAATAACAAAGGTGATAGATTTCAGGAGGGTGGACTTCACGAGGATGCGGAAGCTACTGAAAGGGAGACTTCGGGGCATGGAGATGGAAATGGTAGTAGAACAGAAATGGGACATAATCAAAAAGGGAATCATGGAAGCAACAGAATTATGTACCAGGGTACAGAGTAAAAAGAGCAGGGCAAAAAAAAAACATGCTGGTTATCCGGAAAAGTGGTAGAGGGAGTAAGGAGAAAAAGAGCAGCGTACATAAAGTTTAGAAGGACAGGAAGGAGTATGCTAGGTGGTCCAAGGAAGTGATCAGGAGGGTGAAGAAAGCAAAGAACACGAGGGAACTTAGGTTAGCATAGGGAATCAAGGGGGAGAGAAGGGATTTTTCAGATATGTTAGGGGAAAAAGGAAGTGCAAGGACAGCATAGTGAGGATAAGAAAGGGAGAGGGATGGGTTGAAAAGGGGTGGACAAAACAGAGGCACTACATGATTACTTTTGCTTGGTGTTCACGCAGGAGAAGGGGGGAACAGTACCACCTTGGACTGGTGGAGTGGAGAGGGGGGCAGATGACAGATGGTAGGATTAAGGGCAGTAGGGTACTAGAAGGACTGAGGGTGATGAAGGTGGACAAGGCACCAGGGCCAGAAGGTGTCCACCCCAGGGTGCTGTGGGAGATGGCAGAGGTCCTTGCTGAACCTCTGGCAGACCTGTTCAACACATCCCTGGAAATGGGGAGGTACCTCTCGACTGGAGGTTGGCACATGTGGTGCCGATCCACAAAAGCAGCCTAAGGGATGAGCCAGGGAATTACAGGCTAGTCAGTCTCACATCCATTGTGGAAAAACTAATGGAGATGATACTAAAAGAGAGGCTGGTGGCATTTTTGGAGGCCAATGGCCTTCAGGATGGGAGGCAACATGGGTTCATCTCGGGGAGGTCCTGCCAAATGAACCTCATACAATACTATGACTGGGTAACTAGGGAGCTGGATAGGGGCCCAAGCAGTGGATGTAATCTATCTAGACTTCAGCAAGACCTTTGATTTAGTACCACATGGGCAGCTGGTGGGGGGAGATTAATGGAGTGGGAGTAGGACCTAAGATGGCAGGATGGATAGCCAACTGGCTAGGTAGGAGGATACAACGGGTGGTGGTGAGGGGGGGCATACTCTGAGTCTAGGTCAGTGATGAGTGGAGTGCCACAGGGCTTGGTGCTGGGTCTGGTGCTTTTTGGGCTATTCATCTCAGACATTATGAAGGAGGTGGAGAGTAAGGTGAGCCTATTCACTGATGACACCAAAATAGGTGCAGTAGTGGACGAAACAGATGGGTGGGAGCAGTTACAGTGAGACCTAACAAAGCTGGAGGAGTGGTCGGAGAGATGGCATCTGGGGTTCAATGCAAGAAAGTGTAAGGTTTTGCACTTTGGGACAAAGAATCCAAGGAGAGAGTACTGGTTGGGGGGCTGAAGCTGGGATCATTGAGGAGGAAAACGACCTAGGGGTTATGATAACAGGGAGCATGAACAGCACAGCCCAATGCAGGAAAGTGGCAGCAAACATGAACAGGATGCTGGGGTGTATAGCAAGAGGATTCACATCCAAACGTAAAGAGGTGATCCTGCCCCTCTACAGGGCACTGGTCAGGCCACCCTTGGAGTACTTTGTGCAGTTCTGGAGGCTATAACTGAGGAGAGATATCAATCTCCTGGAGGGGGTGCAGCGGAGGGCAACCAGGATGATACAGGGGATGGAGGGTAAACACTATGGGGATCGGCTGGGGGAGCTGAACATGTACACCCTGGAGGAGAGGAGGGATAGGGGGAACATGATTGAGACTTTCAAGTACTTGAAAGGAGTAAACAAGGAGGGGAATGATGGGGTGTTTAATCTAAGGAAGGGAAGGGACACCAGAGGACACAGACTAAGGATTGAGGGGGGGAATTCAGGAGGGAGATGAGGAGACATTACTTCACAGAGAGGGTGGTGATGAAGTGGAATGCCCTGACAGAAGGGGTGGTTTCATGTAGAACTGTGGATAGCTTCAAGAGGGCATGGGACAGAGAGGTAGGAAGAGTAAGGGTGGGTAAGGTGGGGGGCGCCCGGGGGGGGGTCAGGGGCAGGAGGAGGGGCAGCTGCAACATGGGGAGCTGGCTGCGCAACAGAGCAGACGTTGATAGACCAGGAGGTCAGTTTCTGCTGGCTCATTCAAAGTTTGTATGTTCCTTGTGTACCTCTTGAAAGATACTGTATTGGGACTGATGCATGCGTTCGATGTGTCTAAGATTACTCGTTGTTGACCCTTTCACTTTTATAATCATTTTTTCCTTACATAATTTACATCTATAATCTGTTACCGATTTTGATTTTTCATCTCTTGAATTACCAGAGCTACTCTCATAGTAGTCATATATAGGATATCACTGACTTCGTTTTCTGAAGGATGTCGCAGGTGATTCTGTGCCATGACTCACATCGACACGTGTTTCTGGCTCCGCAGTCTTGTTGGTCTGACTACTCTCACTATTCTCTGCTACAACTATTGCACTCTCATCTGCTTCTGTTATCTGTTGGACAGTAAAATTAAATTAAGAAAACCATAAGGTAAACTGTACTGATTTTGATACAATACAAAATAAAATACAACAGGGGTTGCGGGGAAGTATGACAAAACAGATATCTCTGTAATGACATCATTACTCCTCTCATTTAAGTAATATTTGCATTGATTTATCTATTGTGCGATGCATCCTAAACCAAAGTCAATTTCAAAGGGGTATACACAGACCTTCATGGGGGTGTCTCAGTCATCTGGTGGTGGTGATACCACTGTAGGAAGTAGTATTAGTAAGCTGTTAAAGTGCAATCAGGCAGCGGTGTGTGTGGGAAGGGCACTCCATAAACTTAAGACAGGAGTCCCTCCCTGTGACGCAGCCCTGCCAAATGTACATTAAGTGTTACACTGCTAACAGGCAGGCAGTGGAAAGGGCACCCCATAAACTTAAGACCCTCTCCATGGAGATACCACACAACAAACTGGAACAGGACCAGGTCAACTATCATCATATATGTTTGGGGGGGCTGCAACCATGACTGCATGCAGTGCTCACCTGCTCTTTTACATTTAGTTACATTGTATTGGCATTTGGCAGGAGACTATTATAAAGGAACACAGAGTCATCATCACCAGTGCCAACTGCCACCATATACATTGTTTGTAATGCTGCTAGGGCTACTACCTACAGTCTCTTCCCTTAATAATACAGTGAAAGGAGGCGAAGGCTGTTTTTAGTATTGGAGTTTGGTGTGGTGGTGGAGTCTTGTGCTGATGTCTGTCGATTAAGATTAAGAAAAAAAATGCTGATATTTTAGATGATGTCTGCTCGGTGGATGGATCAGACAGTGTGATCGCCAGACTGATATGTAGTCTTTCTCCAATTTAGCTAAACAGCTAGCAGCTACATTACTGAAGCCACAATCAATGTATGCTAGTAATCTTCTGTGTAGTCACCTTTGTTTGTGCTCAAGTCAACCATGACTGTTGCTCCCGTTGTTATGGCCAGGAACCATTGGATGTGTATCCATAGATATCACTGCTATATCCCCTGTCATTGTCATATGAATTTGTTGTCTTGCGGGGGGGGGCAACAGCACAGACAAAAACAAAACATCAGTGGTGACAACTGACAACATTCACATCACATGTACAAGTAGTAATGGCTCACTGGCTGGCGACCTGGTGTGTCTGTGTGTGTGTGTGTGTGTGTGTGTGTGTGTGTGTGTGTGTGTGTGTGTGTGTGTGTGTGTGTGTTTGGGAGGGGGGCGGGGGCAGGCAGCTACCCTAACCATAAATAGCAGTAAAAAAGGAGGCCCAATGAAAGAGATGGCTGGTTAAAATGGGGGTGGGGCCGTACCTTTAGAAACACATTGGAGAGTTACACAATACAATCAATTGAAAATGTGATGTCCAAGATGTGGCTTGCCTAATGACATACATCTTAAAACCACCATATTAAGCAATACAACATCAAATTTAAATTCATAAGTATAAATACATTCTGGAAGGCAGGAAAGGACACATGATGTGATGTATTAGCCAAATGACATTTTGGACACCAAAACCTAAATTTCAGAAAGCATGTACTTTACAGTCAGCAACTTATAAGTTGTGTCATCATTTCTTCGGGGGGTGCTTAGCCTTACACTCATTAGGTATTCCCACCATGTTTATTTTCATTTCAGATGTTGTTTCTAATTCAGGCCGGTCAAGCAGTCCAGATTCAGAGTTCAAAAGAAATTGTAGTTCTCCCCAAAGGAAAGATGTCAGCTTTTTGATTCAGTTGCTCTAGCCTTCTGATGATGTATCTTCAGGGCCCTGCACAATACACCTGATGAAAAGAGCAATATATGTTTTACGAACTTGTCTTTCTTTATAATAAGTATTGCATTAATAAAACTATATTCAAAATGAAGAGTATGCAGTTGTTTATTGTGTTCCAATTATTTTTTTTTCCAATGGTGAGGTTGAGGGTGATGCCAGAAAAGGATGACACACAGGTATGATGCATCACAAACAAATTTGGCCAATAAGACATATGAAACACTCCATATTTTGCAGGTAATCCAGGCAGCAGTGCAGTGGACGAACATCAGGGGGTGGTGGAATGCTTGACTGAGGGCCACCAAGCTTGTGCCTGTGCACATGTTTAGGCTCCTCTGTACTGGGGTTGGCAGAAACAAAGTTCAGTGAACAAGCAAGGCATTTGACATCGTCCTCCCAGAAAGAGACTGGTTTCACAAGATGAGCAATCTGGTCATGGACCCAAATTTGGTAAAGTGGGTTAGGAACTAAAGAGGCATGGGTCAGACTAAGAGAGTGGTGGTGGTAATGACATTCAATCTGGAGAAAGTGGAGGTACCAGGCCAGCCGACTTCAAATACAGTACAGGTACCTCAGAGATCAGTCCTTGGCTCATACCAGTCATATTGTTGTCTTCTCTTCATTAGTGCCATTGCAGAATGGCTGGAGGGAAAGGTGACAACACCAAGATATGCAACAGGGTGGATACTCCGGATGGGGTGGAGAAAATGTGGAGGGACCAGAAAACATATGAGGAGAGAGATTATGGGACAGGACCTCAATACGTACTCTCTGGAGGGAAGGAGGGTAACTTGGGGGTGGGGAGTTAGGTAAATGATTAGAAACATTAAGTATCTTAAGGGCATAAATAAGGAGCAGGGGAAACAGCCCTCCAAATACATAAGTAGTGCCAGAATGAGGGGGCATGACATGAAATTGGACACAGTGGCGGGCAGCCGGGTAGGTTAAAGGGAAATGTAAGGATGTTTTTCATCACAGTTATGGAGAGGTTGGTAAACACATGGAATAGTCTCTCTGCCACATGTCCAGTGGTTGAAGCAATCACAGCGTTGATGGAGGGAACATGCCTGAGAGGGACTATCATAGGGAACCTTATATAGTCGCACATACACTAGAGGTGGGAATGATGGGTGAAAACCAACTGACCACCAGATCAGGCCTGGCCAGGGGCCCAAGCCCACACACAAGTGGAGCGACGATTATGGGCTGACAGGATATGCTGGCCACCAGTCCTAATCTGCGTACAATAACTATGCTAATTACAGGGGTTGAAATTTGCAATGGTGGCCCACTAGCCAAAAACACTGGTAGAGTTTGTATTGGGCTACTGGATTTTTCATTAACTAGGCAGCCCTGCTGCCAGAGCATGTAGTAGAAAAGGTAACATTTCAATAAGTACACCAACTGGGCTAATGAAGAAGTCTGTGTGGCCAGTAGTTTTCCCAGTCACTCACTAGCCCTGATGGCTTGGCTACGGCTATGGTTGCAAAACAAAACACTTAATTTCAACCCCTGTAATTATTATTATACATCTATCATGACATCTAGCATGTACGGTCTTCAACAGCTGATACAAAGGAGTGAACTTTTAATAAATGAGGAGGACAATCATACATTACAATGATTACTTGTCTGGTTAATGGTTATTACATTTAAAGAACTAGGTACTTACAATTCACTTCAGTCCTCCTTACTGTTACTTAGTGCACTGCAACTGGTGGAATTTCCTTATTCACTGTTCCTGGGTTCAAATCCCAGTGAGAGTTACACTTTTCCTTTCATTTTTACAACTGGATTTCTAAATTTCCCTCACAAGGGTATATACTGCACTTGGGAGAGATTGGGGAGGAGTTATTTGAGTCTGTAAAAAGACTTCCTGGTTGCTCATTGCAACACCAGAAAGGGATGTATGTGTCATCCACATTGAAAAACTCAGGGGCCTCAATTGGCTGAAATCTCATAGCTCAGTTGGTTAAGAGCTAAAGCACAGATTGCTGAGGTCCTGGGTTCAAATCCCAGTGAAAGTCACATTTTTCCTTTCATTTCTACAATTGGATTTCTTATTTACTATGGAGAGACAAGTGATATTGTTTTACCCTCCCAACAGTCATATCTGCATTCAATTAAAATACACACAGACACAAAGTTTATTATAAATACACCTTATAAAATTCAGAAATATTCTCTTGTACTGGGTCTGACTCTGCATGGGGTGGGGGAGGACTTTGTCCACATGACTGGCATGGCAGTGACAAACATAACTATGAAAGAACTTAACTATGAAAGAACTTAATAAAAGGGAGGCAGTATAGCACAGTGATTTAAGGCTCTGAGCTGCAAATCTAGAGATCTGGGTTTGAATCCCACAACCCCCACTTGAATACTGTGTGACCCTGAGCAAATCACTTAACTTCCCTGTGCTCCCAGGTTGCACCTGTAAACAAGCTTTCAGCTTAATGTGCCACTCCTGGTTAAACAATTGAAAAAAAAAAAAAACAGCTATAAAATTTTAATATGAGGAAAAAAATAAGCACCAACAAAATCTTGCCTCAGGTGCGGTTCCATCCTGGCTATTTCTGAGTCACAAACATGGGCCAACCGCCCAACCAATCAAGAAGGAACAATAGGCAAGGAAGGAGAGTACCAGGCAGCAGCCACAGCAGCCAGTAATAAACATAAAGTATATGAGACACTCACTAAGACTTGGCTGCAGGCAAAGGCAGTGGCACTGTGGGCAAGATGACGAGTAGAAAAAATATTTTCTACTCTTGTTATCTGGCCAAGGAAGTGTGGCGTGCCGTCATATCCTGCTACTCGCCTTGACTGTTGTTCCTCTTTGATTGGTTGGCCATGTTTGTCATTCAGGAAGTTGGAACTGCATCTGAGCCCAGATTTTGTTTGTGCTTATTTTTTTCTCAAATTAAGATTTATTCCAACTATAAATATTAAATATCTCTCTGCCGGAACATCCCCAGTGTTTCCTCTTTGGGCCCCTTCCCTTCCCAGTTCCCCTTCCCACCCAGCACTCAATGACCAGACCCTGTTCTGCAGTCAGTACTGTACTACTGTAGTACATGCAATTAATTACAGTTGCGCCGTCTACTGTCTGCCAAGTAAAGTAGTACAAAAAGTAGTATACTACATGACTATGATGGAGGTGCACCATGCAGAAGGAACCGTCAGACAATGTTGTATTGTAATAGGTGCTAAAAATGAGTTCCTGAGGGCTTCTGCCCAATTTAACCCCTGCCTGTGCTTGTTATCATGTTACTATGCCTGTACGCAGTGCACGTGTGTCAACTCAATTCAGGGTATTTGGCAAATTTTATTGTGGGAGGGGACAATAGTGCCTTTTTTGGTACTCAAAGTGGAGTTAATAAAAAAAAAGGTTTTGGGGGGGTGGTTTACTTTATAACTTGCATTTCACTATTTCTTTGTTATATCTCTATGGTTATGGTTAATTCATCCTACCATTTCTTGTCCCCAAGCAAGGCGTACTCCAGCTCCATTGCTCCTGTGAGTCATTCAGTTTTACTAGTATCGCAGTTCAGCCAACTTCTGCAACCATCTGTTTGGGCACCACACATTTTTAAAAAAAACACTAGCTGAAGTCTTTTTTTTTTTATCTCAACTCTTCTTTTTGCGCCCGCTGCGGCACCTTTTGGCCGGGGCATCCAGCCACCAGCCCTGCCCGCGGGGAGAGCAGCAGACTCACTTGCATGATGGGGGAGTCCGGCACAGCCATGGCCGATCCACTGGAGGGCTCCCCTGTCCCTGCCAGCCAGACTGGCGCCAAACCCCCAGCGAGATTCCACGACAGTCCTCCCCACATAGCAGGGTGCAGCCATCAAGCTGTTCGGTCGTGCCCAGCCTTTTCCCATTTTCTCCCCAATGGGAGCACAGACATTCAATGATGTCTATGCACAACTGTGTAGACGTCCACCGTGCTCCCCCCCACAGACACCTGCGCATCTGCAGTACCACCAGGTGTCCCCAGGAACCGCCAGAGCGCGGCGTGGATCCCACCCTTTCCCACAGGACTAGGAGAGCTGTCATCGGATGCTCAATCTTAGTCCTACCCTGCTGACCCCTTATGATCCAGGCTCATTCCCAAAACCGGGTCGCTGACATGGAACGAGGTGCGGCGTCCAGTGCCTCAACCTTCAGCACCATAGGGCCGGCTTCTAGCTGAAGTCTTTAGAAATAAAATAAGAATATATACTGACATTAATTTGTTTTGTCCCCTAAATTGAAAAACTAGTGACGTGCTACTGCAGTGCTGCTGCTTACTCAGTAGTCAAGTCAAATTAAATCATCCACTAAACAAACAGTACATTTGTCAGAACTTTTAAAATGACTGAACATATTTCATTTTAAAGCCTTCCCTTTAACAGGAACTGATTCTGCAGTGCACTTCAACATTATTTCTTAGTGACTCTGAGATCTGAGAACGAGGAAGTTATTAGCTAGCTGAGTGAGTCTACTCTGATGGAACTCCTCCTCATCATCATCAGTCATCATCACCATGACACTGACAGAACTAGCTAAGACTAGACTGACTAGCCACTCACTAAGTAGCCACCACCACCCACACCACATACTAACAAACAAATCAATGAACAGCCTCAGTAGAAAGTAAACTAAGCTTCATAACTGAAAAACTCACATAAAAAAATTACCATACAGGTAGGTAGGTAAAAGTTTATTTTTATACAGTTAATACACGTCATTTGAACCGATGGTCCAGTTTACAAGACAGACCTGTGTAAACATATTTTAAAAACACATACTATAGTTACCACATCTGTCTAAGATATACCACAATAAATACAAACATCCACTATGTCACAAAAATAGACACTTACATAGAATCATAAATGTTACTAATATAGCAACAATATGAACAGGAATGTAAAAAGCATCAACAATCCTTCAATAAAAAGGAAATTTCCCCTCCCTAGTTTCTCCCCATCCTAAAGGTCCACACCCCCTTAGAGTTTATGTCAATTCCAGGGGGATAAAGTGCAAACATTAATAAACTATACAATGCATCAGAACAGCATTTAGCAATTACAAATATGGGTCTTCAAATCTTTTATAATACAGACAAATGTACAGTAATTTCCAATTTCTCTTACATCGGGGGGAAGTGAATTCCAAATGATGGCAGCTTGGTGAATTAAAGTCCTATCCACATATTTATTTTGTGGCCCTTCTATAATGATTTTATTTAGATGTACCGACCTCGTTAGTATCCTTTTTGTATATGGATTCTCTGGGAATAAGAATTTTGATATTGGATGATTAAGGCACAAATATTTCATTTTATAGATTAATATTAACCATTGACAATTATAGTTTATATCCAAGGGCAACCAATTTAGTTTACTTAACAGTATACAATGATGTGTACGATAATTCCCCTTAAGTACATATCTAGCCACTCTAAAATAGATTTTGTCCAGTTTAGCAAGAAGTGTTTTGTTGGCTTTTCTATATATCAATTCACCATATCTTAATACTGGGATAATTAATTGTTTAGCTAATTTTTTTCTGTCTGTCAGTGTTAAGCAGTCTGTGGTTCTCCTTAAGGCTCCCACTCTTTTATTTACTTTTTTGCTAAGGCCATAATATGTTGAGAAAAGGAAAACTGTTCATCAAAGGTTACTCCCAAATAACTATAATCCACTACCTGTTCCAATTTGGTCAAATTAGTTGTATAAATTTGTAATTCAGACAATACGCCATATTTTTTTTTTTTTTTAACCAAAATTTCAAACTCTTCCTTTTTTTTATATTCATAACACCCAGTCACAGAGTTCTTTTTTTTCTGACTTCAAGCCAAGGTGGCTGGGTCCATCCAACCCTCTGTGTAGGCAGTCAGTTACTGGATTTTTGGACATATAGAAAGAAATTGAATTAGAATTAGCTTGGTTTGGCAGCAGCCACCATGGGGTGCATGTGTGTAGTTCACCCAGGCCCCGGCATTCAGCAAGCAACAGCTAAAATTAATCCTGCCACAAGCCGGCGGCCACAGTACTCAGCCGCTGCCATAGTCATGGTGTCTCTCTCTGTTGAGATTTTATTTCTCAAGGCCTGCCTGGCCTGCTGGCCTTGCCAGGACTCAGAGCCACAGGAGGGAAGTGAAGGGAATGGAATGGATCACAATAACACCCGGTCACAGAGTTCTTTTTTTTTCTGACTTCAAGCCAAGGTGGCTGGGTCCATCCAACCCTCTGTGTAGGCAGTCAGTCACTGGACTTTTGATTCAGCAGGCAACCAAATGAACAACCGAAATGGCACTGTCCTTTTTGTTACTAGGCCTTTCTTTTAGTTTGCAGTGACTCAACGTGCCACCAGCACCAACACCGACTGATGCAGATCGATCATTCTTTCATTCATCTGAGATCATCTCTCCTAACACTACTCTTTGATTCGAAATTGAATTTGAAATTTTTTCTTTTTTCACTGTGTTCTGTTCGCCAAATCGCATTCTGCAGACTGCACTTCGCACTTGCACAGCAGACGACTGGACCTCAAGCTCAAGTGAGCCTGCTGCTGCCTGAATCCTTCCTCCCTGACCGCACTGAACAGTGACACTGAATTGGTGCAGACACAACTTAGACAAGACCTGCTATTGGTTGGCTATTCCTACAGGCTTCGCCCACTCTATCTTTGCCAATCAGATTTTAGACATTTAAAATTTACCCTATTAACAGCACGACTGAGCTTGAGTGACAACTTTTGCTAATTCACACCACACAACAAATAAAAAAATCATGTCTGATACAGGGCGTGCCACAGGATAATATATTTTCTTTTTAAATCTCCAGTCGGCTCGGCTCGTGGCTTGCAATTTGCGACTACAGGCAAGCCGAGCCACACCTTGGGCTCGAACTTGGCCTGAGCCAGTCCCAGCTCTCCCAGGTTTATTTGAGGGTTAAGAAATGCACTAGTGACAGCTGTGCTGAAATGTGTGTGCAGCTAAGTAACTTGGATGTGGTAGAAAAGGAGAATCCTTCTGGTGTCTGCCAAATCTGTGGTTCTGCTGTCTGTTAGGTCCAGCCAACGTGTACAAAGTTATAGCCCAATGGAGCTGATTTTTGATTTATTAGAGAAGAATGGTGACCCCTGTGTATCTGGAATCATTTGCCATGCAGGTGAAAAAAGCCAGTTGGGGAGAAACAGTGGCTTGTGCCTTATTTGTCTGTAAGTGGGAGGCTAATGAAATGAAATCCTTTTTCCACCCACATATTTGCAGACTGATTAATGTTTCATGAGTTACATTTCAGGGGCAGAATTCAGCCTGGTTGGATTGCAAGGGTTTCCTGAGACCTCCGTAGGTGAAGAGGGAGGCCTCAGTCTGGTGGTCAGCTCGGGGAGGAGATCAGATGCTGAGATGGAGGAGGTAAAGTGCACGGCTTGAAGACAGCATGCAGGTTGGAGACATCTGTTTTCCCTGTTTCAGTGGTGTGCAAAAGGTCTCGAATGTTAGTGCTTTGAGTGCTTCCTTCTTCCTGCCAGGAAGAACTGTGAGTGAAAAGTATGCCCCTAGATGGGGCAGGAAGGGGGAGTTACACTGTGGGGACTACTCGTCCTGGAAGTTCTCCAGACCCCAAAATTGCCTCTGGACCCGAGCCTTGCGGTCTGCGGTATACCAGTCTTCCCAGCCTAGTCGGGCCCTGTTGCATGCTACTTAATTGCTGTGGGGTAGGCCTGGAGCAGGCATTAGGCCTGGCCTGCTGGTGTGGTGTGCACACGTGACTTGCTGGTCATGTGACCCTCAGGAAAGGTCCTGATTGGAGGATTGGGGAAAGGGAGTTATGGCAGCTGCACGAAGAAGCACCATCTTGGGGAATCAGAGTGAGTGGAGCAGAGGGAGTGAGACCAACAGTAGCAGAATGCTAGAGGAGAATAATGATAATGACAGCAGAGCAAGAGAAACTGTTTCTGGAGTGCATTATTCAGAGTAGGCAAGTGGACTGGACTGCATATTTTTTTGAGCAAAAGAACTGTTAGCTACTAATGACTGTGGGACTGGGAGGGAAGGAAAATCAAGCACAGGCATTCAACATGGATTGGCAGCAAGTGGTAGCAGGAGGAGATGCACAGAGACCTGAAGAAACCCCTCAGGGGGAACCCCTGGCTGCAGTTCCTGCCTTACTTCTGTTCTGGCTTTGGAAAGCTGGGGGAAAATGCAAGGGATATGAACATTGTGTGAGGTGTGGCTTTATAGGAGAGGCAGTAACCCAGTTGCTTATATGCCCTTATTGCTTAAGCAGTCCACCAGTACCATGTACAGGGATGTAGGCTCCAAGTTCCACCGCCAGCTTATTCATTCCGTGGTGACCAGCCAGTGGGGATTCGGAGGGGTTCAATAGACTGTCCCTGGGAGAGAGCACCCGGGTCCAGGTGGAGGATACCCGAAGTGAATCCCTGGATGTGATAGTAGAAGCTGTTGAGGAAGTGGGTGCAGGTGCACCAGAACAGGACAAAGGTGATGGGGAGCACATCTGTCTGCCCAGCTCTCCACCATTGGCTACTGGCTATCCCTCTGGCAGAGGGAGGGGCAGGGGCCTCAGAAAACTGGTTGGGGATCCTCCAGGGCACGGGGGACCCTCACCACAGCCCCTGTCTGGCAGTATCCCACACACTTTATCCAGTAAATCAGAGCCCGTCTCAGGTGCCAGGAGCAAAACTAAATCCATAGAGAGTGGCCCCGAGTCTGAGCCTGCACCCGGTTCAGCTGGAGGAAGGGTTGGTGAACCACAAAACCTACTGTAAGGGAGTCGGATGAGGAAAAATATGTCGGCAGCCAGTTCTAGTTCCAGGACCACATGGTGGTTAGGGCAATCCCTAGGCCCTACCACTGCCCAGTTATCACTTTTGGTGATACCACTCCACAGCTCCCGGTCTGGGCTAAGACCTTCCAGACCAGGATGGATGGGTTAAACCCAAATGACCCGTTGAACCTAAAATATCAACGGGGGTATGGCTACCAATGGGACGAGCCAGTTGAACCAGCGTGAGGGACCTGCCCGAGTGGAGTCAGGCCAAAATGGTGGGTTCGCAGGAGGCTGTTGTTAGAATATCCAAATCTGAGCTTTCCTTATGTGCCAGAAAGAATTTGGGACATTATTGAGGATGTGCAGGAGGACTGGATTTTCATGGAGCAGTTAGAGAGGCTGAAGAACCATCCAAGAGGAGGAAGTGCCCCATCTCAACAGTTGTTCCAGCAGGCACAGTCGATGTGCCGCACAGGGACCTGTTCTGGACTAACCATTTTCAAACATTTTTCTATGGTACAGGACTTAACTGGGACTCAGACCAAGTATAACATTTTGGACAGAGATTTTTTTTATAGAAGTTACCACTAAGCCAGACCCATCATATTATTTCACTCCAGGTGGGGGGGGGCCTGCAACCTAGGCTTCTTGGTCTGAGACTTGTGGACTGCACCAGGACAGTTGCTCCACAGAGCTGTTATGGTGACTTTGATTCAGTTTACTAATCAAGCTCTTAAACTTGAAAAAAAAAGTTTTATGGTTACTGTTTTATGATCATGATAAAGAACGTTTCGAAAGATTGGTGAGAGAATGTGTGTGTGTGCATGTGTGAGTGAGGGGTTTGGGGTTTGTACACAGAGAAACGTATTGTAAAATTTGGCTGGGAGGTATCTAGGGGAAAGTCTGAACAGTTTCTACCTCATTATTAATGTTTAGCAAAAAACTTAAGGAAAATCTTTTGAAATGCCTCATCACTATGAAAAGTGAATGCTATATACTGTTTAAGAAAGAAATGTCGGTTGTGACTAGCACTTAACATTTATCTCCTAGTGCAGGTAGGGTTTAGGAATTAGATGTTAGGGTATAGTTGTGGGCTAGGTAAGCAGGTTGGGTGCTACCTGGTGGTCAGACATGGTGTGTCCATCACCAGTGGGCTGTGGAGTGCATATACTCAGTCTGATGGGAAAGGACCATCACTGGACCCTTGCCATCATTCCCAGGAGGGAATGATTTCCTGGGTGGGGGGAAGAGTGTAAGCCCCCTGTAAAGGTGGGGCTTATATTCACACTGTTTAGGCATCTTTTCACTCCTCCTACCCCACCCCCAGAGCTAGGAAATGAGTTTAGTGCTTTGAGGGATATTGCTCTGGATGCCTCAAGGTGGTAGCAGAGAGTAGAAAAAGGGTATAAAAAGGGACTGACAGGACATAGCAGGGCATTTTCCAGCCCAGGCTCTAGGCCTGGGGCTGGAGGTGGGAGGCTGGAAGAGTAGTATCAGGACCAGAATAGATGGGCAAGTGAGGAAGCTCAGCAGTCCAGGAGGACCAGTGGGGAACCCCCCCCCCCCCAAAAGAGTACAGTCAGGATGGTTTTATGCACTGTGGCCGACGAGGAGTGGGGGTATGGAGCTCCACTGGGGACACAGGTAGTCAGGTTCTGTGGCATGCACCAGGGCTGGGAGGGCTGTGGCAGGGCTCTCTCAGGAGGGGAACCAGTGGCAGAGGTTCCCCTCACTCCCAGTGTGGCAGGGCAGCCTGGGGGGGTCAAGGGAGCCAGGGAGCCATTCACCTGAATCAGGGGGCCTGTTTGGAGGGACAGGTTCTGGGGTGCTGGTCCAGTTAAAGTCTGGGTGGGTTGCAGACCAAAGAAATGGGCTGGCAGTATAGCCTAGAGGTTAGAGGAATGAGGTGTGAATGAGCTTGGTACATCCAGCAGACCAGACCTGAGTTTGATTCTCACAACCTCCACTTGCATACTGTATGACTCTGAGCAAGTCATTTAACTGCGCAGTGCTCCCAGGTCGCCCCTGAAAACAGGCACTTGTGCCTAGTGGGCCTTACCTGGTTACCAAAGACTAAAATAAAAATAAAAAAAAAATAAAATGGTAGACCTTGCAGGGTGGTCCTCATGCTGGAGCTTAATTGAAGCCCAGGAACTGTAGCAGGGATTCCTCATAGGAAGTAGATACCGGCAGAACCCCTCTGAGTGAATTTTGGGCCATGGAGTACTGAGGCGGAGGCAAGTGATCATGGTAGAAGTGGTCTCAGCCCTGTACATTAGTGCTGGCCATTTAGAAGGTGGGTCACAGCCTGGGTTGTCATGAAAATTCCTGGATACCCTTGTGGCTTGGGCCAATGCCCAGGAGTACAGGTGGGGAGGGCAGCTTGCTTTCCCACACCAGTGAAAGGGGTGACGACCAGTGCCAAGTAAAAAGGACCCATAAGAGGAAAGAAAAGGAAGGTTGGGTTACTAGATCCTTTATTTGCCAGGAGATTGTAGGGATCTGGGTTCCAGGGTCTTGGGTAGATCCCCTGAGAGTGGAAGTGGTAGAAAAGGAGAATCCTTCTGGTGTCTGCTAACTCTGTGGTTCTGCTGTCTATTAGGTCCTGTCAAAGTGTACAAAGTTATAGCCCAATGGAGCTGATTACTGATTTATTAGAGAAGAACGGTGACCCCTGTGTATCTGGAATCATTTGCCATACAGGTGAAAATAAAAGCCAGTTGGAGAGAAACAGTGGTTTGTGCCTTATTTGTCCGTAGTAGGGAGGCTAATGAAATGAAATCCTTTTCCCCCCCCTCATATTTGCAGTATGATTAATGTTTCATGAGTTACATTCCAGGGGCAGAATCCAACCTGGTTGGGCTGCGAGGGTTTTCTGAGACCTCTGTAGGTGAAGAGGGAGGTCTCCATCTGGTGGTCATCTCAGGGAGATCAGATGCTGGGATGGAGGAGGTAAAGTGTTTAGCTTGAAGACAGCATGCAGGTAGGAGACACCTGTATTTCCCTGTTTCAGTGGTGTGCCAAAGGTCCCGAATGTTAGTGCTTTGAGTGCTACTTTCTTCCTGCCTGGAAGAACTGTGAGTGAAAAGTATGCCCCTAGATGGAGCTGGAAGGGGGGAAGGGTTACATAAATGTGATGTGACCTAGAGACTGATAGACGCTGGGGCCTCCATTTATTTGGTGAACAAGGATTTTATTCAAGAGGAACAGATTCTGCCCGATCAGTATTCTAGGATTGGAAGAGTGATGGCTTCTGTGGTCTCAGTACCACTGGTGTGGATCTTTGGTGAGCTGGGAAGGCATCCAGGGCATACAGGAGGTGAGTGCTGTACCTGACTTTTCTATGGATGAAATCATGGATAATGATTGCGATAGTAAGGCCAGTATTGTGTGTGTCACTACCCATAGCAAGGTGAGGGAACAGGCTAGAGAACATAGATGGGGCAGTGCATGAAGAAGCAACCCCTACCTCAGTAGCAAAAGTTGTAGCTGAAGAATGAGCTGGGAGCAACAGTTCTGAGCCACAGCTAAAGGCTAAGTAGAGCCCAGCTGTGGACAGCTCTCCCACAGCAGAGTGTGTTTTGGGGAAGGTTGGGCATACAGAGCTAGGGAGAGCTTAGCTAGCTGACCCATCCCTGCAAAAGTTAAGGGAGTGGATCAGCATGGAAGATGACTCTACCAGTTCTGGGAAAAGGGAGATGTACTGGGACAATGGGCTCCTGTACTGTGAGTTGGCTCCTAGAGGAAGACTTTAGGAAGGTGTACTCTAGCAAATAGTGGCTCCTATGGAGTATAGAAAGCAGGTTAGTTAGTTAGTTAGTTAGTTAGTTAGTTAGTTAGTTAGTTAGTTAGTTAGTTAATATTTTTATTTCTTAATATTGCAACCAGGCACAAAAGTACAGCTTGAAGTTCTATACAGCATAAACATATACATTTTACATATTGCAGATACAAAACATAAAATTATACAATTTTAAAACAAAAAGAGAATAAAAATATAACATTCATTTCACCACATTCAAATATTACACAAACAAAGATTTACTGTAAATTTGAGTTCTTACCACAAGTTTTTCCCACATCTCCTTACTTCACAAATTATACCCAGACATATTCCTCGATACAAGTAAACAATGTAATTTATGGTCAGGTTCACATATTTTTTTTAAAACCTCTTTAGTCATTTTTTCTCTTCTAGTATCTAACCTATCAAGCCCGCATTTAAGCAAGGCTTCCCTATAACTCACATTCCACCCAACAATTACTCTTCGTGACCTTTTTTGTACTCTTTCTAATTCTTCAGATTCACATTTTGTGAGGCCACAATGCCACACTGCAGCCTCATATTCAACCACAGGTCTGACCACTGTAGTAAAATAATAAGCCAAATCTGATTCATTTAAACCTGCATGTCTCATAACAGTTAAAATGTATAACCTACAATTTGCTTTCTTTACCATGCTTAAAACCGGTTCTGCCCAAGAAAAATCATTCTGAAAGATAAATCCCAAATATTTTACTTTGCTAACTACTTCTGCCTCCTCACTCCAGAAGACAATCCCTTTATCTCTGTCCATTTATTCTGCTTCAAAACATATCTCTTTAGTTTTTGTAGGATTCATTTGCATAAAATCTTTCTTTGACCACATTTCTACGTAATCCAAATAACTTTGCATAGTACTATCTTCAACATTTTCCCAAATATCCAATACTGTAGTGTCATCTACGTACTTTATACATGGGCCCTTAGTTTCTAGATCATTTATCATAATCAGAAATAATAATGGCCCCAATCTAGTTCCCTGAGGGACCCCACCAAGGCATACCCACAACCTTGGATTTCATACCTTCCATCTCAATCCATTGTAATCTCCCTTGCAAAAAACTGGCCACCCAATTTACTATTCACTCTGACACATGCACACTTCGCAGTTTTTGTATTACCATCTCACGATCAATAAGATCAAGGGCTTTTTTATAATCTAGCAATACAGTCCTTACATTATTTTGTTTATCCCAAGTTTTCATACTTAGTTCCAAAAGTTTTAAAGCAGCATCAATAGTTGAACAACCCAAGGAATCAAACCGATTTTTTTTCCAAAACCCCCTCCACAACCTCTATAATCCATCTACAAATAAACATTTCACATGTATTCAAAACCATACATGTTAAAACAATCAGTCAAAAAATCTGTTGACATGCTTTTAGGTCTCACAATTTTAGGAAGGGGACAACCTTTGCCTGCTTCCACTGCAAGGCAATTTCACCACTTCACATTGATCTATTAAAAATATGACACACTCATGGTGCAAGCAAGTCAGCACCTTCCTTCCATACCCAATTTGGAATAGCATCAGGTCCCACAGCTTTATTTATCTTAATCTTTTTCAATTCCTTTGCTATTTCTTCCACAGATACTAAGTACTTATTGTGGACCATTACTTCTGAAATATCCTTCTTTTCCAGTGGGAATAAATCTTTACTTACTTCACCAAATAATCTATTTAAGCAGGTCAAAAAGGAAACACCTTCGTCCCTCTCTGAAAAACTGCACATTCACTTACATCTTTTTATTTGGTCACCTTGATTCCCTGTTCCCAAAAATTCTTTTGTACTTTTCCACCACTTTCTCGAGTCCGATTTCCTTAACCCCTCTAATTTCCTTTCATAAAAATTCCTATATAACCTCTTTCCCATGTGATTTACCTGATGTATCAACCTATGATATCCAATAATATTTTTCCTTATAAATGCTGCTTGCCTTTCATTTATCAATTTTTTATATTCCTCAGTAACCCAAGGTTTGTCTCCACCTACCATATATAGGCATTATTGATCTAAAACTTCATTAACTATGGATGTCACCATTTCCCATGTAGCATCTACATCCCTATCTCCACATTTTGCTACCTGCAATTTACCAGCTATCACATCTAAAGTTCAACTCTTACCCTCCACAGTGATTTTTCTACATTTAAACACTGTTTTCTCCTCTTTCAACCTTCTACACCCTTCTGAATTATTTGCTAGCAGTACAACTTTATGGTCTAATAAACCAATAGATGGCACAATTGTTGATCTACAAAAACATTCAGTTAAATTTGTTATAACTACATCTAACACATTTTGTCCACTCGCAGGTTCTACAACTATTTGTTTTAACCCATCTTTACTGTTTTTCCAAGTGGCAATCTATTTGCACCCTCATAATAATAAGACCACACTTATCATTTTTTTCCCTAATTTTGTCCAAGCACCAGATTATATAATTTACCATCTGTTGTTTATTAATTGTAGGGGGGTGATAAAACCCACCCACAATTAATGGTCTACATTATCTTGGAATATTTGATACATTCAATTCCACCCACATCATTTCAAACCCCTCAACTTCCAAATCTAATAACCTTCTATAAGGTATACTATCATGGACATAAAAAGCTAAGCTAGCCCACCCCCCATTTCGCTCTAACCTATCTTTTCTTTCAATCTGATATCCCAGAATTGCATCCATCTGACTAGGAATATTTGCACTACACCATGTCTCTGTTATCATACCCACCTGGACTTCATTTTTCTTCATTACTACAGCAAGCTCGACCACCTTTGTAGTTAAAGCTCTTATACTGGTATTCGTCATTCATCATTGCTGCCTGATAGTTGAATGTTTTGATATCTTGAGTGTTTTTATTGTCTGAATGTTTGATTTTATATTGTATTTGTGCTTTGGTTCTGGAAAAGCGCATTATAAATAAATTTTGATTTGATTTGATTTAATATCCAACTTTTCTTCTTCTTCTTCTTGCCTTAGTCCATAACATAGCCTTCTTAGGACACCTAAGGGTCAGCTGTACAAAAAGGGGTCTGACCAATAATTTTTACTGGCCCAGAATTTTTTAAGATGTGGCAAACTACTGCCAGATTTGTCCACAGTGCCAGAGGTGGAAAAGGTTGGAGACAAGGCTAAAGTGGTTCTGATTCCACTATCTGTTATGGAAGAGCCATTTTAGCAAGTTGCCATGGAAACTGTGGAGCCACTTAGAACCCCAAGTCACACTGGCAAGTGATACATTTTGGTGGTCATAGATTATGCCACAAGATACCCAGAGGTAGTGTCCTTGTCCTTCTTTGAGACTGAGAAGGTGGCCAACAAACAACTAGAAATATTTAGATGGATGAGTTTCCCTCACAAGATTCTGTTGGAGCAGGGCACCAATGTCATGTCCGATCTGATGGTTAGTCTCAGGAAGATGTGTGCAGTAAGGCAGCTAAGGGTCTTTCTACACCACCCCCAGATTAATGGTCTGGTTGAGCAGCTCAGTGGGTCTATTATAACCATGTTAAGGGCATTCACTGGCCAGCATGCAAGAGAGTGAGACAAGTACCTACCCCATCTCCTATTCAATTCAATTTTTATTTAACCAGGGTAACACCATTGAGACAAGTCATTTGCGAGGAGATCCTGGAGGCACACAATTACATAAAGGCACAAAAATCATAGTAAACACAATAAGGCAAATACAAGCAAAAGGAAGTGCATTTGAGGGACGGGGGAATGGGGAGCAAGGTAAATGCTAGAGATAATTGGAAGAGAAGATAGCGGGAGAGAAAGCGAGACAGATGAAGGAGGATCATAGCTAATAGGATAAGGGTACAGGTGAGGAGGACATTGCTGCAAGGTAGCAGACCTACAGGGGTAGATGAAGAAGGTAGAGTTGGGGTGTCCAGAGGGATCCACATAGAGGAGATTAAGGACAAGCAGCATGATGGAACAGCAGGCCACAGTGGTAGGTAAGTACTATGGTGATGGCGCAGTGAAGGGGTTCCTTATAATAGCAGGTAGGTTATGCATAGCAATTGCACTTGCCCTTCAGAACAAGTCCAAGCAGAGATTTAAAGGTGTACATCCCAACAGTATGCATGAGTTTAAGTGTCCTGTTCCATAGGGTTGGTAAAGCATGGCTTATGGATAAGAAAGCATAGCAGGTTCTTATCCTAAAGATGTCAAATGTAATATATGAAAATTGTTTGTGTATACATGCAGGGGGAACATTTGAGTAAGATGCAGATGTAAGGTGGAAGTTTCATTGTGAAGGCTCTGTAAACCCAGAGGGAGGCATTTTGCCACCTCCTGGTGCTAAGGGAAGTCCAACCGATCTGCAAATAAAGAGAACAATGGTGGGTATTAAACGGAGCATTTGTGATGAGTCTTAAGGCTCTATGTTAAAGCGTGTCCAGTGCGGATAAGGCTGATTTTGGGGCAGTGGCTGTAGAGGAAATTTGTATAATCGAGGGAGGAAAGTTGTCTGGACCAATCTTAATTTAGCTTCATAAGTAAGCAGATGCTTAATATGGTAGAAGAGTCCAAGCCTTTGACATAATTGTTTAGCTAGTTCCTCGATGTGAGTGACAAAGGAAAGTTTGCAGTCAAGCCAGAAACCTAAGTACCCTATTTAAATTTCTCTACTGTTTTGAGTGGCTCCCCCAGAATGGTCTTGATCTGGTGATTAGTACTCAAGGAATTAGAGGTTATTTCTTTAGTGTGAAGGGAGAGGAGCATAGCTTTAGTTTTCTTGGCACTGAGTAGTAATTTCCAATGGAGCAGATTTTGTTGGAGTTGGTCGAATTCACGCTGTATTTCAAGGCAGGAGAGTTGATGAGAAGGCCTAGCAACATACTGCACAGTGACGTCTGCAAAGAGGTGGATGCTTGCAGCGCTAATTTTGTAGTCAATATCATTGATGTGTAATGCAAATAACAAGGGTCCCAGGATAGACTGTAGAACTCCTCTCTGCAGTATTTTAAGGGGAGAGAAGGCGCCATGGGCTTTTACTTGTTGCTGTCTGCCTATGAGGTAGCAGAAAACCCATTGTATAGTGATGTCATCTAACCCAAGATTATTTAACACAGATAATAGCTGGTGGTCAACAGTATCGAATACCTTACTCAAGTCTAAAAAAAGTACACAGACATGATGTTTGGCATCAAGGGAAATTTGCCATTCATTAGTGACTTTAGCCAGGACCAATACTGTGCTATGTTTGGGCTTGAACCCAGATTGTAGGGGGTTCAGTAAGTTTGCAGTTTCCAGGTAATCTGTAAACTGGAAACTGACTAGCTTTTACATAGATACATAGATACATAGACAGTGTCGGCAGATAAGGGCCTATGGCCCACCTAGTCTGCCCATTTGAGCTTGTAAGTTCAGTTTGTTTTCCTAGAAGTCTGTTTCCCCTTACCCCTGCCCTCTAGAATTCCTTTATGTCTATCCCATGCATTCTTAAATCCCGTGATTGTTTCAGCCCCCACCACTTCCTCTGGTAGGGTGTTCCACTTGTCCACCACCCGTTCTGTGAAGAAATTCTTTCTCATGTTTCCTCTGAATCGTCCCTCCCTCCAACTTCATCCCATGCCTCTAGTCCTGAAACACCTTTTTCGCTTAAAAATAGTGTTTTCCTGCACCCTGTTCCTCCCTGTAAGATACTTGTATGTCTCTATCATATCCCTCTCTCCTCCTCTCCTCCAGGAGTACGTTCAGTTCCTTCAACCTGTCTTCATAGGACTTGTGATGCAACCCATGCACCATCTTTGTTGCCCTCCTCTGAACCTTCTCTACCCTGTCTATGTCCTTATGTAGGTATGGTCTCCAGAACTGTACACTGTACTCCAGGTGGGGCCTCACTAGTGTCTTGTATAGCGGAATTATGACCTCCCTTTTCCTGCTGGTGATGCCCCTGCCTATACATCCCAGCATCCTATTTGCTTTACCTGATGCCTTGTCACTGTTTCCTACCTTGAGGTCATCAGAGATGACAACCCCAAGATCCCTTTCCTGCTTGGTGCATGCTATATCCTCACCCCCAACTGATATATTGTGCCAGGGTTTTTGTGCCTCATATGCATTATCTTGCACTTCTTTGCATTGAATTTCAACTGCCAAACCCTTGACCATTCTTCAAGTTTCTGCAGGTCCCTTCTCTTCTGTCTACACCCTCTGGTGTCTACTCTGTTACAGAGCTTTGTGTCATCAGCGAACAGTGAAATTCTGTCTTCTAGATCCTGTGCAATGTCATTGATGAAGATGTTGAATAGGACCGGTCCCAGCACTGATCCCTGTGGTACCCCACTGGTTACTCTTCCCTCTGTGGAGGACAGCCATTTACCACCACCCTCTGTGTCCTGCCACCCAGCCAGTTACCTACCCACCAAACTACTGTCCTGCCCACACCATATTCCCCAGTTTGTGTAATAGTCTTCTATGTGGCACAGTGTGGAAGCCTTGCTGAAGTCCAGATGGCCATGTCCACTGCCTCCCCTGATCCACCTCCCTAGTCACCCAGTCAAAATTCAATGAGGTTGGTCTGACATGACCTCCCCTGGTGAAACCATGCTGCCTTGGGTCCTGTAGTCCATTGACAACCAGATGTTCCACCAATCTCTCCTTCAGTAGTGCTTCCATGATCTTTCCCACTACCGAGGTGAGGCTGACTGGTCTGTAGTTCCTGCTTCCTCTTTGTTCCCACTTTTTGTATGAGGGACTACATCTGATGTCCTCCAGTCTTTGGGTACCTCCCCTGTTTCCAGTGATTGGCTGAACAGGATAGCCAGAGGTTCAGCCACCACCTCTCTTAGTTCTTTAAGGACCCTGGGGTGCACCCCATCTGGCCCCATTGCTTTATCAGCTCTTATTACTTCCAGTTCCTTCAGGACCCTTTCTCTTGTAAAGGGACTTGTGTCCATTTCCAACTACTTTTCAAGTAGTTAAGATAAGATAGCTAATAAGGAATCTGGCCAGTGGTTGTTAAGATCACTTGGATCATCAGATTAGAATAAAAGGATGACATGAGCTATTTTCGGACATATGAACATATGAAGAAGCCAGCAGAAGAAGAACATTAGGTCTATCTAGTCTGCTCATATTGCAGGGTCCACAGCTTGAGCTACTGTCCCTGCCGTCCCTCCCTCCCCACTCCTCTCATCCTCCCTACACATGATCCTTACCTTCCCCCATGCCTAGCCCAGCCTCTCTTAAAGCTGCCCACTGTCTTCAATGAGATCATCTCTTCTGGCAGTGCATTCCAAGTGTCCACTACCCTCTCTGTGAAGAAGTAGTTCCTGACCTCCCTTCTAAACCTCCTACCCTCCAGTTTAAGACTGTTCCCCCTTGTGTGATGGTTGCCACTCAGCTTAAAGAGACTCTCCTTACCCACCTTATTTTGAAAGTCCAAATCATGTCCCCTCTCTCTCACCTGTCTTCCAGGGAGTACATGTTTGGTGCCCTCAATCTCTCCTCATATGCCATACCCTGCTGATCCACTATTATCTTCGTAGCCCTCCTCTGGACCTTCTCCAGCAGGTTAACATCCTTTTTTGAAGTGTGGGCACCAGTACTGAACCTCATACTCTAGATGAGGCCTTACCAGAGACCTGTACAAGAGCAGTATAACCTTCTCTCTCCTACTACTGATCCTCCTAGATATGCATCCTAGCATCTTGTTTGCCTTTGCTGCTGCTTTCTTGCACTACGTGGAGTGTTTCAGGTCACTAGTGGATCATCACTCCCACGTCCTTCTCCTCCTCTGATGCAGATATTGAGACTCCACCCAGGTAGCACTCTGTCCTGGGATTCTTGGCTCCAATATGCATAACTTTGCATTTCTTGGCATTGAAGCCAAACTGCCAGATCCTAGACAACCTCCCCAGCTTTTCCAGATCATCCTGTAGGTCCTGTATCCCTTCAGCTGTGTCCACTCTCATGCAGAGCTTGGTGTCATCTGTGAATAGGCACATTTTGCCTGTAATGATATCCCCAATGTCATTGAAGACACTGAACAACACCGGCCCCACACCGAGTCCTGCGGGGCCCCACTGGTTACCTCTCTGGTGCCAGATAACTCTCCCCCCCACAACTACCCTCCGGGTTCTGTGCCTCAGCCAGTTTTCCACCCATCTGGCCATCTTTTCCCCAACCCCGAGATCCACCAACTTCCCGATCAACCTTTTAAGGGGCACAGAGTCAAAGGCCTTGCTGAAATCAAGATTGAGGATGTCTACCACTTGGTCCCTGTCTACTGTCTTAGTGGCACAGCCAAAGAAGTCAATCAAATTCATTGGACACAATCTCCCCCATGAACCCATGCTGCCTCACATCCTGGAGACCATGTTCCTCTGGATATTCAACTAGCCTTTCCTTTAGTATGGTCTCCATGTACTTGCCCACAATTGAATTATCCTAACCTCAAACCCCTTCCCCTTGTCAGCCACCTCCTTACACCGTCCGCCTTTGTTGTAATATATATGTTTTGGAAACTGCCAATGTATTACCTTTCTTCTGCAGCACTCCCTCTAGCCTGTTCTACTTTTGTCTAAAACATGCCTTTTCCTCTTCATGCATACTACCCATGTATATATTACCTGAATTAAGTATTATTCATTATGTGATAGATATGTGATGCAGGTTCTCCTGTACCATTGTATACTTTCATTTTCTGTTATATTAATTGCATATAGTTTTTATTGTTATTTGACCTTGTCTAATGCAGGTCCACCTTGCAAATGAGCTTGTTCAATGGTGTTCACCTGGATAAATAAAGATTTTGATTGATTGATTGACAATGGAGGTCAGACTGACTGGTCTGTAATTCCCATGGTCATCTTTGGGACTGCTTTTGTGGATAGGCACTACATGTGCTGTTCTCCAGTCCTGTGGTACCACGCCTGACTCTAGTGAACTATTAAATAGATCTGCCAGTGGCCTGTCAGCTCCTCAGCCATTTCCTTTAGTACCCTTGTATGTACTCTGTCTGGGCCTGGTGATTTGTCCAGCTTCAATCCCAGCAGCCCCTCCCTCACTCTATCCTCCTCTATCACTACTTCTATGTATCCCTCCCCCCTGCTCCTCTTTTCCCTCCTGAAGGCACTGGTCCATCCTTCTCCCTGGTGAAGACAGAACAGAAGTATTAATTTAGTAATCTGCTTTTCCCCCATTATCCTCCACCCACTCCTCCCGTTTCTTAAGCCTAACAATCCCTTCCTTCTTGTCCTTTTTCTCACTTATATAGTGAAAGAAAACCTTCTCCCCCTTCTTAATTCCTTCAGCTATCTGTAGCTCCTTCTGTGCCTTTGCTCACCGGACTTCCTTACTTGCCTTACTAGCCAATCTTAGGTAATTTTCCTATCCACCTCTATCTTGGTCTCCCTGAATTTTCTATAGGCCAACCTCTTTTCCCTTACTGCCTGGAAACCCCAGAACTGAACCAACTGAGTGCTTTGCCCCTTGTATTCTTCCCTCTGAACCTAATGCACTCATCTGTGGCAACCAGTATTCCTTCCTTAATGATGGACCATCTTTGCTCCACCCCCATATCTGCTCTGATGCCCACCAAGTGGCTCATTTGCACTTCACCCATTTTCCTGACGTCCACTCTCCTAAAATCCAAGATTTTGGTCTTCCAGTCAGAAAGAAGGGCCCCTTGAGAGAGGGATAAGTTGAATAAGTGGGTGATGGGTGGGGACAGGAAGTAATAACCTAATTTTAGGAAGAGGGGTTTGATCTTGTCAGCTCCAGCACCTTTTATGTTATCCAGAGCAATTAAGAGATCTTCGGCCTGTTTGAGGGTAACCACACTAAAGCTGAATTGAGTGGGGGAGATGGTGGGCTTTGGTCAGTGGCCACAGAGGGTCACCAGCACAGGGCTGAGGGAGTAACTTACTAGCAGGAGAGGTGTCAAAAACTAGACCAGCAATGGCAAAATGATTATTTAGTTGCTCTAGTATATCATGCTTACTTGTGAAGGTATTGGCCCCTGAGACTATTTTAGCTGGGAGGGTCGGCTGTGGGCTGTGCCCTTCAATTTCCCTTAGATTTTACCAGAATTTGGCAGCATTGTTTTTAGATGAGTCCTGTGCTGACTGGAAATATTTAGCCTTTTCGGCCCGAATAAGCCTAGTGCAATGGTTCTCCACGGCTCTAAAAGCATCCCAATCGGAATCTAATTTAGTCTTATGTGCTTTAGAAGGCAGTATAGCGCAGTGGGTTACGGCTCTGAGCTGTAGATCTGGAGACCTGGGTTTGAATCCCCACAGCCGCCTAGGTGCATACTGTGTGATCTTGATCAAGTCACTTAACTTCCTTGTACTCCCAGGTCGCATTGGGAATCAAGCTTCGGCTTAGTGTGCTACTCCTGGTTAAACAATGTTCTCTTTCCCTTTCCCCTTTCAGAGGCTGTCTCTGTGGTGTAAGTTAGATTTCAACATATTGGTAAACCAGGGATAGGTTCTTTTCCTATTTATAATTTTTATAATTGGAGCATGCTTACTGATCACTTGCAAGACAGGGTTCTGCAACTGGGTGCAGGCCTCAGAGACTGTGGGGGCAAGGTAGAAATCTTGCCATCTAATTGTACTAAAGTCAGCCAGGAAATCAGAGCTGTTAAATTTGCAGAAACTTCTTTTAAGCATGAAGTTAGGTAAATAGATAGTTTTGGATAGGAGCCTCGTGCAAGCTATGGCCCTGTGGTTGCTAATGTCATTGTGGAATATCCCAGTACATGCTATTTTTTGGGGTTTATTAGCAAGGATCAAGTCAAGGATGGTGCTGTGTTCTGGGTTTTTGATGTTGGGATGAGTGACTCACAAATTAGTTGAGTAAGACCATGAGCATCATATATGTCTTTTAGAGGTTTGGAGCAGTTGGAGTTCTAGTCCAGGTTAAAGTCCCCCATAAATAGACATTCAGAGTCAGTAGCTTCTAGAATCCTGCAGAGATGAGGGAGTATCCCAAAACCTCCTGAGGGGGGTCTGTAGCAACGTGAGATAAAAATGGTCTAGTGAGAAGGTAGGGAGATTTTTAGAGTGAGGCTTTTAAACTCCTTAGGTGAGGAAGTAGAGTCAAAAACAGAAACTATGAGCTTATCTAGGACATAAATTCCAACCCCCCCCCCAGGAGGACCTGTCTGCTCTAAATATATTATAGGAGGGAATGTTGATGGCGTGATCAGTGGTGGACGCTCTCAGCCATGATTCAGTGACCACCAGCATCTGGAGAGGTATGGAAGACCCAAGCCTGAATCATATTCTCATATAGGGAAGTCCTCCAGGAGTCCACAGGGTTCTCACACTTTGAGTTCCTCTTTGGCCATAGGGTAAGGGGCTCCCTTCATTTGGTAAGCGATAAATGGTAGAGTGAGCTAGCTCCTCAAGGGGAATCTCTTGCGGAGTGTTTCCTGAATTTCGGGTCTCGGCTCAAGGAGCTCATGAGGTTTGCCCAGGAGCACCTAGCCATTCCACAAAAGAGGCAGTAGACATGATATGACTGTGGGAGAAGAGGCCAGGAGCATGAAATTGGGAAAGGGTGCTTGTCCCCATTAAGTATAATAAATTACAGGCAGCTTGGGAGGGACCTTACTTAGTGATCAAGAAGGTGAATTATATTAATTACACGGTGGAGCTACCAGACAGGAGACACAAATAGTGAATTTACCACACAAACATGATGAAACCCTACCATGAGAGGGATGAGATGGTCCTGGCTGTGTGCAACAATCCAGAGGAGAGGGTAGAAACAGACCCACTGGTGGATCTTCTGGGAGAGGTTAAAAGAGAATCCTCTGTGGATACTGTCAACTTCTCAGAGTGGCTGACACCAGCCCAAACTGACAAAATGAATGAGGTGTTGTGTATATTTGGTGAGAGGTTCATGGGGAAGCTGGGGTATGTGACACTGGTGGAGCACCACATGGATTCAGGATCCCAAACCCCACAGAGACAGCCACCTTACAGAGTCCCAGAAGGTGTTAGATATGTCGTAGGGGGAGAGATCAAGGAAATGCTGGTTCTCTAGGTGATCCTGGAGACCAGTAGTTCCTGGGCCTCCCCAATGGTACTGACTCCAAAAAGGAGAGGACCAAGAGCTTCTGCGTCAACTACCGCAAGCTCAGCATCTGTACAGAGTTGAACTCATACCCCATGTCCAGGATGGATGAGGTCCTGGAGAGGTTAGGGGGAGCCCTTTACCTTTACATCAAACACCTGACAAAGGGCTATTGGTAGGTGTCCCAGACTTCTGAAGCCAGAGAGAAGTCAGCCTCCATCACCCCATTTGGATTATTTGAGTTCTGGGTAATACCATCCGGGATGGAAAATGCACCAGCCACCCATCAACAGTTCTTGGACCGCATTCTGAATGGGGTGGGATACTTTGCTCTGGTACACATGGATGACATCACCATCTGTAGGCAGACTTGGGAGGATCACATCAGGCACATGACTGAGGTGTTCTGCTGCCTGCAAGCCTCTGGGCTGACAGTCAAGGTAGAGAAGTGCCAGCCATGGAGGGCAGAAGTGTCATACCTTGGGCACAGGGTAGGGAGTGGGTACATCCAGCATGAGCTAGTGAAAATTGAGGCCATCCAGTGATGGCTTTGCCCATGACTAAGAGGAAACTACAGGCCTTCCTAGGGATGGCAGGGTACTACCATACGTTTGCATCAAATTTCAGCAGCATGGCTAAACCCTTGTCTAGTCCGATCAGAAAGAAAATGCCAGAAAAGGTTCAGTGGATGAAAACATGTGATACTGTGTTCTGCCACCTGAAGGATGCATTGTATCAGTCGCCTGTGCTCAGCAGCTCTGACTGTTCTCTTAGGTTCACTCATAGGTGGCAGAGCCAGGGTGTCAGTGTGGTCAGCCGACCCCTTACTTTCAAAAGTAGGGGTCAGGTGCACATTTTGACCCCCCACTTCTTATACAGGCTTTGCTGTCTTAAGTTCCTGGCACACACATTTATTAAGTGAGAGGTCAGAGCTGAGCTCACTACACTGTATAATTGCTACCCTTGTAAAAACAAATGTTTTTTTTTGTTCAGATACATTTGCTTTCCCTCACCTCCATTCCATCTGGCCTGGTAACTCACTGTTATCTTCAAAGGCAGGAACTGTCTTAGTTTCTTTAACCCCTGCAATGTCTTGTGCTTTCTAGTGTCATCCCCACTGATAAAAGCCCTCATGTACCCTCCCTCCTCCCTTACAAATGCTGGAACAAGCCTTTGAAGCCACATCACTGTTCCTGCCCTGGATTCCTTCACTCAAGTTCAGTGACGTGCTAGAGACTGGACCACACCAATCAGCAGCAGTGCTGGTACGCAGTTGTAGAAGAGCAAAAGTGCGTGAATTTCTTCAGCACAGTTATGGAGGAATGCTGAGCAGGGTGTATGCTTGACATTGCTGAAAAGTGGATTGTATTGATTAATTTCCCAGCTTCTCTGGCCCTGCACATATCAGCAGTAGTGGGAGCATGAGACAACACCATCTGTGACTATGAGTGACTAGTTGGTCACAAAAAGCAGAGATGAGAACACTGACTTTTCTTTTCCCAGCAGCAGAAATTACTGGAAGACAACCATCATTGACTCCACTGGGTTCTTTCTAGGTATGGCAACAGTCACTAGCCACTACTAAGAGTCAGTCTAGAAAGTATGTTCTGTGGATTGGGTCAGGATGACAACAGTTGCAGAAGGGGTAGGACAGCATGTGGGTGAAAGAAAAGGGATCAAAGGCTACTGTTAATCTGCTGTGGTAGACCCCCAGTCAAGCTACCTCTCAGATGCCTGCATCTGTTCCACTACGACCTCAGCCTCCTCCTTACTACCTCCCTACCTGCATAGTTAGTCCCAGCGCCCCCCTACTTATCACGGTGACAAACCTCACCCTCCCCTACCATCCTGTCAGTTTTCACCCCCAACAGTGCATCCACTTACTCCTGATAATCGTCACCTTCAGACCCCCCCCCCACACTGGCTGATACACCCCCAGCAGTGCATCTATTGTTCCTAACACTTACTAACATCAGAGCCCTCCCCCCATACTGGCTGCATACTCCTTCCAACACACGTCGTGCACCCCATCTTTCCGAGGGCTCATAAAAGACTGAGTATTCCCCCTCAGCTTTTGCACACACCTCAGCTAGTCTCCATGTTGCTCTGTAACACCCTTATTGTACAGGACAAGTAAACTAGGTATATTGTTGTACCTGGTGTAACCCTTGGCAGACTTGCCCTATACTATTTGTTATACCCTGTACAAAAAATTTATTTTTTCTGCTTCTCTTCTTCCTTTATAGATTGTGTACACTTGCTTTTCCTGTATATATCTCCTTGTGTATAAATGTATCATTATTGTCTTGTGTAATGCAGGTCCACCTTGCAAATGAGCTTGCTCAATGGTGTTCGCCTGGATAAATAAAGAATTTGATTGATTGATTGATTGATTGATTGATTGATTGATTGACTTTACTGCAGTAGTAAAAGATTCCATATCAGTTCATTTTGTGAATGGAGAGACCCAAAATTTCCTGAAGAACTTAAAATCTGATGTTTAGTCAGATTGTCCTAATTCTGTTCCTGGGCCCGAACCCATCAAGTTGTTATTTTTTTTTTTTTGTAAGAACCAAGAGGTTCTATAGAATTACAAGCTGAAACCTTGAAGTTCTGTCTCTGGGATGGGGAAGGGGTATGATTTTAGCAAAGTGAAACTCTGGGGGGCTAGGAGTTAGTAAACTGAAGCTGTCTGGGATGAGAGAAATAAGAAGTATAATTTAAATTATAGTGGGCTGGAGCTGAGGAATTGCCCGGCTGGGCCTGGGAAAAGGAGTTGAAACTATATTAAAGGTGTATTGAAAATGTGAGGGGTTGTTAAATTGAGCTGTGCCTGGGTTCAGGAGGGGAAATAGATAATATGCCTAAAATGTAGACTAGCTGGGACTTCCGGTTAGGACACCCATTTAATGACAGCCTTAAAAACACGCTCCTCTAATCGACTTTAACAATCCACAGGCATCCAGAGATAAACCCATCATCTTGTCAACCAAAAGAAGAATATCTGACTACCTGATACCTCCGAAGCACAGATGGAGGGATAATTCCTCAAACCAGCTAAGTAAAAGCTTAAAAATGCCAGCTTCATTTAGTAGCGAGGAGGCCTTGGAATCCACGAGTCTTGCACCCGGACAAACAGTGGAGGCTCCTACAGAGGAATCTGAATGTACGATTACTTCTAGAGAACTTTGCCAATCTCTTAAACAAATTAATCAAACCCTTCAAAGGCTAGAAGCAAAGGTTTCAGATCAGTGCTCAGAAATTACTACATTAACCAAACGGACTGGGGAGATTGAGGAGATTCAAATGGATTACACTACTACCGCTGATATTCACAATAAAGCCCTTCTGGACCTTCATTACCATTCTCAACAACTTGAAGCCCGCCTTGAAGAATTAGAGAACGGAAATCGGAGGAACAACCTTCAGATACACAGGCTCCCTGAGGGCACTGAGACTGGTGCAGTGGTTAGTTTTATTGACTCTTTCCTGCATGAGATCCTAAATCTCCCCCAAGACATAACTCTTAATATCATCATGGCTCATAGGTCGCTGATCCCGAAACCCCGGGACCCCAAAGTGAAGCCACGATCTGTTCTTGCTTTTCTGGATTATAGGGTAAAGGAGGAAATATTATAAGTTGCATGGTCTAAAAAAGCAATTCATTTTGGGGACACACACTTATACTTTGACCATGATTTTACACCACAGCTGCTCTCTCACAGGAGAAAGGTACTCACTGTAGTTAAACAACTCCAGCAGCAGAACATTAAGGCCTTCGTCGAGTACCCAGCATGCCTGACGGTTCAGCTGGCCGATGGACTGAAACATTTTTTGGACTTACAAGTGGCAGAGCATTTTCTGAAACCATTGGGTATACAGCTCCCGACCGAGGAGGTCAATATCCCTCAGCACAGACAATTGGAATCCAGGGACTGGGCTTTTGGTGGAACTAAAAGACAAGGTGTAAAGGGCAATATGGCCTCTTCTGCTATGTGGGACTCCCTATGCAGTAAGAAACGCTTGAGAGGCCAGAACAACAGGCCAACACAGGCAGAATCTTAAATAGCATGAGGAGACACCACAGAGGAAGCATCAAACTCTCAAATGCTAGTTAATATAGCACCAGCAAATGTAGAAAATCTGTAATGGTAGGGATAAAAAGGCCTAACCTTACTTCTTGATGGCTTCCTCAGGTCCCTCAATCCCAATGTATATAAAAATCGACTCAGGATTCAATTAGAACCCCCTTCAAACCTGTAATCTACCTTGTAGTTGTAGCAAGACCAAAAATTCACTTCAGGATCCTAGACGCAATGTATATACTGTGCCTATGTATAATGCTAGTAAATGTTATGTTTGTGCTTTCTGTACTGACGTGGAGCCTTTGCAAAGGAGTCTTTGACTCAAAGGATTGTAATTTCGATTCTCTTCAATAAATAAATATATAAACTACCTGAACAATGCCAGGCGCAGTATCTCTGTTAATAATTTGACTCTCTTGATTGCCCCCTTTCTGACTTTGTGAGGACACATGTTGTGGCCTTATCAGGGTGCTTAATGGGATTCAGAACACTGCCCCAACCGAAGCAGAGGACAGATTATTTTTCTATTAATGCCTGGAACATTTATAAAATGGACAGTTCATTTGTTTAATTTGCTCAAATAAGGGGGAGATTTCTCGACAGGATGCATACATTATGAATATACCTTTGGTATCTTTAAAGCCTGTGTGTCGATGGTTGTGGGGGGGATGTGGGCTTTCCTCGCTGGGGGGTTGTGTGGGTCTCAGGAGCCTCCTGAGGTTGCCATGTTCTGGTGAGAAAGCCATTATTTGGATATTTTAGACCTCCACATAATTTGGAAATGCCAGTGGGGTGATCCGGGCTAAGGCGTGGTTGAATGTGGTGACATAGTGTATATGCTTAAACAGCTGATTGTGAGGGACTCATTGGGCCTTTATTGATGGTCCCCCGTGGGTGTCTTCAGGGCTATGCTCTTTTCTGGGTGGATAGTGTCTTCCGCTTAGGGGGGCTTGGCTGGGGGGTACTCTGGGGGGGAGCCGCTGAGGTTCGGGCCCTTAAAATTTTCAAAAGGTGGTATTATAGGCCATGCTTGCCTGATCTCCCACTCCTAGTCTAAGATCTAGCTAACATGATAAACGTGGGGGCTTACTACTGATGGCACTACAATATTCAGAATTTTCACTTGGCTTCCCTGCCTGGGCTTGGATGGCGATTCGTGGCCTTCCATGGGGCCTGTCCACTGTTCTTCGCGGGGGGGAGGGTTACTGCGTTCCCCGTCGTTCCCTCAGTACTGACTGGGATTCAGTTGATTTTTTTCAACACTTCTTAATACAAGTATTGGGTCGATTGGCTAACTGCTTGTCATGTCAGCACAAGATATAACTTGACTAAATAATATTTTCTTTTTGTTTTTCTGAACGGTGTCCTACTAACAGGAGTGTCAAGGATGGGTTAGGCTCCAGATTGTCTGAGCTAGTCGAACTGCTAACACTCACTGCAAGGAGCTACAAATATTTAAAACCAGTGAAGCTCTAGTGGGGAGCCCTCCAGTAGGACAGCGAGTGTATTCCCACCCTCTTAATTCCCCTCCCACAGTGGGGAGGAGAGTTTAGACAGAGATCCTTTCAAATTGGATCTCCTACCTAGGAAGTCATTTATGTTTAACCAGATATGTTGTTGCCCTATTAGCATTGATACCATTGTACAGTTAACTTGTTCTAAGATGGAGAACTAATGCACTGCTCTGGGGGGGGGATGGATCTTGAGGGGAGGAGAGGGGGAATGTGATGCAGTTGGATTCTATTTTAATGTAATTCATCATGGCTAATTCAGGTATGGCAGTATGCATATATAATGTAAACGGACTTACAAGTCCAGTTAAGCACAGCAAGATTTTGGCTATGATTAAGAAGTCAGCAGCAGACTATGTGCTTCTATAAGAAACTTACCTCTCTGAGAGGGAGCATAGCAAATTTCTGAAACTTGGTTTTAGGGAGGTGGCTGCCTCATCGTATAAAAAGGGTAGACGTAGAGGCACAATGGTGCTCATACCACACAAGTCTCATTTTGAAAAACTGGCTGTAAAGGTGGATATGGGCAGACTAGGTGGGCCAAATAGTCCTTATCTGCCGTCAAAGTCTATGTTTCTATAAAGAGGGTTGGTATGCCCTCATGAGGGCAAACTCGAGGGGCAATTAATAACATTTGCATCTGTTTATTTTCCGCCAGACACCCCTTACCAGGATTATAGATCCTTCTTTCTCCTACTTCAAGAATGGGTGGAGGAATTTTGATTTGTGGGGGAGACCTAAACCTTACTTTTAATCCCACCCTGGACACGACTTCCCAGATTCCCAGAAAGTCACATCAGGTGGCAAGGAGGGTCCATAAGTTGTTAGGATAATTGGTATCCTTGATGTCTGGCGACACCAACATCCTAGGCAGAGGGATTACACCGATTTTTCTGCCACATATAATATTTATTCCAGATTGGACTATTTTTTGGTTCCGAGGAACGAGGTCTCCAAAGTCCAGGAGAATTGGGTTGGGGACTTTGTCCTCTCGGACCATGCCCCACTTTATATGCGTCTGGATGTAGGGGGATTCCATAGAAACACCTTTTGGAGGCTCAATGTCTCCTTGCTCAAAGGTAAGGCAGTTAAAGATCTGATTGTCGAAACATACCAGTGTTTTTTGGCAGAGAATGAGGGACAAGGTACATCATGTGCTACCTTTTGGGATACGGCCAAAGCTGTTCTCCGAGAGAGGTTTATTCAGTTAGTGGCCCAGAAAAAGAGAGAGAGAGGGGAGAAAGAATACACTCACTGAACAAATCCAATCACTGGAGGAAATGCAAAAACAGAAGTTTTCCAGGACAATAGCGCAGCAGCTTAATACTCTTAAAAGGGGAATTGGGACAGTTATTGGATTATCAGGTTGAACAGAAACTGTTGTTTTTAAGGCAGAAGTATTACAAAGGTGGTCCAGGGTCACTTAGATTATTGGCCAGTAGACTGAGAGCACAAAGAGCTAGGGCCACAATCATGAATTTGTGGCACCCAGGACATCAGAAATTGGTCTACAAAACAACTAGGACACCCAAGACTTTTCGGGAGTTTTATGATCAATTATATGAGAAGGGAACCCCACCACCTGAAGGGGGAATAGAGACTTTTTTACAAAAACTGAAACTGCCGACCTTGTCTCCAGACCAGGCCAAAGAGCTGATGTGCTCACTAACTGTAGAGGAATTCAAGGTAGAAGTAGGGGCCCTGAAGACAGGGAAATGCCCTGGAACAGATGGGCTCCCTGGGGAATTTTTTAAGTGTTTTAGGGATCACCTTCAACCCCTTATCCTGAAGCATTCTCAGAGGTCATGGTGGGGGGGGACCTGGCTCCACCCTCCTGGGCCACAGCACTGATATCAGTGATACCCAAGCTGGGGAAGGACCCCTCTAGATGTGCCTCTTATTGTCCAGTTTCACTCCTAAACACCAACTATAAGATCCTTTCCTCCATTATGGCAAAAATAATTCAACATTACCTCCCCTAATTCATACAATTAGACCAGAACGGGTTTGTGCTGGGCAGAAAAGTGCAGGACAATTTGAGAAGGACCACCCACCTCATGACCATATCAACAACTCTCGATGCTGAAAAAGCATTTGACAGAGTTGATTGGAATTTTTTGGGAGCAGTCCTTTTCTGGTTTCGGTTCCCAAGAGAATTATACAACTTATACGTAAATTGTATGACTCCCCGACCGCCTATGCTAGAGCAAATGGCCATATTTCCCAACCTCTGAAACTTGGTAGAGGCACGAGACGAGGTGCTTGCTGTCACCATTGCTTTTCACTATATATATACTGTGTATATATATATATATATATATATATATATATATGGCCTCTTGCTCAGTCTATCAGGGAGAATGGGAATATAAGGGGAATATAAATAGATGGGTTTGAGCATAAGTTGGCCTTATATGCTGATGATGTGCTCATGTATCTCACCAAACTGTATTCCTCCCTCCCTCCCTGCCCTGTTTGGGCAGCTGGAGGAATATTCCTCCCTTTCTGGATATAAGCTTAACTGCAGTAAAACGGAGGTAATTAGTTGTAATTATGCCCTCCCCCCCGGAGTTTGAGGAGTAGATACCCTATGAGATGGGACCTAGATCAGCTGAGTTATTTAGGGATCAGGATTGGTATCCATAATCCGCAGTTGTGGGATCTTAACTACCCCCCCATTGATTACACAGTTAAGGAAGAATGTTCAGAGATGGACCCTCCTGCCATTGTCTATATATTCTAAGACACAAGCACTGAAGATGAATGCCTTGCCTAGGCTATTTTATTTATTCCAATGTGTACCCTGTCTGGTTTCACAAAAGGATTTAAATATATGGTAGAACATGTTTTTTAAATTTCTCTGGGCTAAAGACTGATCAAGGATACATAGAGCCCTTCTTTATGCCCCTAAGGACCAAATAGGCTTAGCTTTTCTGAACTTAGAGAGCTATTGGGCGGTAGCCCAAATGCGGGTGGCACTCTTATGGGGCAGCCCCGGCTTTGATTCCCATTGGAAGAAAATGGACTTGGCAGTTGGGAATGAACCACCCCTCCAGGCCATCCTGTTCCAGAGTGGTGCTGGATTTCCAAAGGTGTGCTATATGGGGACGAGGGCTGTTCTGGAGGGATGGAGGCGAGGTGTAAATTGGGGTCCCATTAGACACCAATTGTGGAAGTTTTGATTGTTGGCTTATGGCCCTCTTTTTCCAGTGGCTGCTCTGGACCCCTGGTTTAAGAAATGGGCCAAGAAAGGATTCCATTCCCCTTATCAGGTCTTAGTAACAGATAATCTTGTTTCCTTTGAGGCAGCCAGACAGACATTTGGCCTATACTTATGGGATAATTTGAGATTTTACCAAATCAGAGATTATGTCCATACCCTTTAGAAGATCTCTGCTTGAGTAGGGGGGAGGACACTGTGGACCCCCCTTTTTGAGGTATTTGGTCATCGAGGGGAGGTAGAGGTGCCATATCCCTATTATATCAAAGATTTTTACTGGATATGTCTCTACCCACAGAACAACTCAGACTCAAGTGGGAATCAGACCTGGGGATTACTCTTGTAGAGAAGCAATGGGCTGGCATATGGCACATTACATGGCAGATGATGGGGGCTCTGCTTTGGAGGGAATATGGCTGGAAGGTGAGGTCCCAGTATTTCCGTGTCCCAGCATAGGTGGTGCATTATGCTCTGGCAGCTGGTTCAGCCTGTCGGAGGGGGTGTGGCCATGATCCAGCATCCCAGGACCATATTTTTTGGACATGCCAAGTCCTTAGGGGGATACTTGGTGGAGATAGAGCATCACCTTAGGGAGATTTTCCAATTTCAGCCTCCTCTGGGACCGGAGCGTCTTGTTTTGGGTCTATGGCCTAGGGAGGTGAGGGGAAAAAGCAGCAATATATTTATGGTTAGTTTTGATGATAGTGCTCTTAAGGCCATTACTAGGAAATGGGCGCAAAGGACAGCCCCCCTGTTGGAGGACTGGAGGGCTGGTATAGAGAACATTCATTTAACGGAGATAATTACTTTTGGCCTTCGGCAGCAAACCTCTTTATATCAGAATAGGTGGGGAGGTGGCTCTTATATGAGCCTAATTTACATGCAGATGCTTAGATCCTCACTCTCAGATCCCTCCCTCTCTCTCTCTCTCTCTCTCTCTCTCCACTACCTCAGAAGCATTGTGCTCAGCCAATGCAGTGCATATTTTAAAGTTTCTTTGTCTAGTTCAAGTAGATAGAAAGACTTATGCAGTTAACAGATTGATCTTTAGAATTCATCAGGTCTGTTTAACTTGATCATCATCTCCTTTATCCAGTAGAAAGCTATTGTGTAGGTACTCACTGTGTTGTCATCAAGATTTATCTTATGTACCTATGTATGTGATGCATGATCATAATGTGTTGACATGATGTAATAAGCCCCTTGGGGCCTACCATAATAAAGGAAGTATAAAAATAAATTTAGACTGGCTAGGCCAAGTGATCTGGTTCCACCATGCCACAGCAACACAGAATTCTTCGACCATCAGCAAAGTGATGGCACAAAGCCACCAACTGGTGTTGTGCCATCGCTGGGGGAACTTGTGTTTTCTGTGGGGAGCTTTGCCCCCCCACACCCCCGCACTTAAATTAACTAACTCTTAGTCAGAGTTGGTTTGGGGAGGGGGCGAACACCCCAGAGGCAACAGTGTCAGGAAACCAGTGGAACGTCACAGTGAACTGACAAAAATGTCACTGTGATGGTTTTCGCTGTATTCCCGTCACTATTGTGACATGATACCAAGTGACCCTTATCTGCTGTCAGATTCTGTGTTTCTTATGTATGATGTTGAACTGCAAGCTGGGCCTGGGGTAAGAAGGAGAAAAAATTGGATCAAAAGTATATTTGGGATTGTTGAATTGGTAAAATAGGCCTGGAGTAAGGAGTCACAAACTGAGTAAAATATATTTCAAGTGCAGGGGGTTGTGCAGTTGACAAGTTGGGCCTGGGATGGAACAGAAAACAATAGATTTAAAACCTGAACCCTAGGGGGTCATATAAGTGGCAAGCTGGGCCCTAGCTAAGGAGGAAGTGAATGGGTTTTCCCCTGTGAAGTGTGTGTGTGTGTGTCTATCTGTCTATCCATCTGTCTGTCTATCTGTCTGTCTGTCGGGGGTGGCAATTGGTAAGCAGGTGATGGCAGTCTGGGATTTTTGGGGGCACTTGATGGAGTAGCAGTTTATCATGCCTTGTCTTATGTGTACATAATAGTAAGATATTTCAGTGAATGATGCAACTGGCAATCATTGACAGACCACCTTGGAATTTGTGTTTTCATTTGGTAACTGGATAAGGCCCACGAGGCACAGCCACACAAGTGCCTGTTCTAAGGGACTGTGAGGAAGCACTAGGACAGTTAAGCGACTTGCTCAGAGTGAAACAGTACTAGTAGGCAAGTCGAGCCTGAGGTTGTGGGAATCAAACACAGGTCTGCTGGATCTGAATCAGAAAACTGCTGCAATATTAAATTCCCTGTGTCTTGCTTTTTTATTCCTATCCACTTTAAAGCAACTAGGCAACTTATATGTTGACATTATAAGGAAGGCAAGTGTGACTACAGATTATCCTGTTCCCCCATATTAGGTGAACTAGTGAAACTCATCAGTTGAATTAAATTTAGGATGCCAATTTGCAATTAAAATTAGAGTAGTTCTGTTGAAATTAATAACCAATTAGGAAGTAATCAGAACATGAAAGGAATGAATTGCTCAGTCATGACCTTAAGTATTTTAGGGGACCAGCTCATCAGCAGCTGCACCTCCCCTGATGAAGAGGCTGGTGAAGCCTCAAAGCGCTGGGGTCTTTCTCCTGGTCTGACATGTTTATTTATTTTATTTAGTTAGTTTTTATTGACTGGGTAAGAGCACTAGACAAATTCTGCCTGTTTTCAGGCATGACCCAGGGGAGGGGGATACAGATGAAAGTCAACTGACCTTGAACCAGATTAAGCTGTTGGTGGTATACTTAGTGAATGGGTGGAAATTTTGGCCAGGGCACTGGGGGTATTTGTTATTGATAAATTAAAATCTGATTCTGCTCCAGGCTCAGATGGGTTTTGGGGCAGAGTTCTATAAGTAATTTAAGGTGACCTTAGCTCCAGCTCTAGTGATTTTATATAATTATATACTGAATGAAACTAGATTAGCCCCCACAATGAGAGAAGCAATTCTAGTGCTCATTCATAAAAAAGGCCCATCTAATCATATAAATAACTGGAGGCCTCTGAGCCTTCTTAACACAGATATAAAAATTCTTGCCAAGATTATGTTAAGCAGACTCTACAAAGTTGTCTTTTATGTAATCAGTGGGGTCCAGACCCATGCAATACAGGGAAGGCAGCAATATGATAACTTAATCATATTGAGGGAAATTTTTCACAGAGGGGAAATAGGAGAGCTTTCTGGTTGGGTGTTAGGATTAGATCAAGAGAAGGCTTTCGATAGGCTGTCACACCAGTTCTTATTTTCCTTATTAGAAGCCTTTGGAATTCTGAAGAGATTTCTTGAGTGGATTAAAATATTATACACAAATGTAACTATAATTCCCAATATAAGTGGATGGTACGGGCATAACATTAAGGTTTGTAGAGGACTACACCAAGGGTGTCCTCTGAGTCCTCTTTTGTTTGTTTTTGTATTGATATCTTCATTAGATTATGTATAAGGGAACCAGGGATTGTTGGTCTAGAGATCGCAAATAATAATCTGAATACAGTAAAAATTCTTACATATGCTGACAATGTGGTATTAACCTTGGGTACTTCAACAGATGATGAATCTTTGACAAAGGTAATTAATATGTATTCCTCATTATCGGGATCACAAATTAATTTCAGTAAAAGTAGAGGATTTCCATTGGGTAAGACCCCATTACCATCATCTGGGACTGTAGGGGGAATAAGAATTTAATCTGAATCTATGTAAATATTAGGTGTCATGTTTGGACCCCAGAATTCAAATATACAGAATTAGGAGACAGGGACTATCCAAGCAGAGAGAATAATTTCTGGGTGGAGGAACAAAGTCATAGGGAAACTCAAAAGAGTATGGTTAATAAAAACATTACTCATTCCCATTTTTTTTGTATATATGTTATGTGTACCCTCCTTCTAGAGAAGTCTCTTACTAAATTACTTAGTATATTCTTTCAAGGATTATGGGGCTCTAGGTTGAATCCTGTAAAGAGGAATTTCACTTATAAATCCAAGGCTGAAGGTGGAGTAGGGATGATTAATCCCATAGTTTTCTTTTGGAGCATCTTTTACGAATATCATTTTGGGAAATTTTTCAGACTAAGGGAGGTTATTTGGAAACTTTGGCTAGAAAGTTGGATAAGTCCCAATCTTGTACCATGGCTCCAGCAAAAACCCAGGTTACTCGGAAAAAATAAGGTTATGCCTATTTATGGGTTAGATGGTATAAAATTGGCTTTGAAGTGGGAACTTGACCCTGGAAAAATAATTACATGGGACTGGAAAACATTGTATCAACATATACTGGCAATAGAAGGGAAGGAAATTGTAGACTTCCCACTTTGTACAGAGCAGCAGAAGAAGCTGGTATTAAAACAATTAGTCAACCCCCATATTCCCCCTTATATTTGGGATTGTTTATGGTTGGGGAATTATGGGAGACTCAGCATAAAAGGAAACAATAAACACAAACAGGTTTCCGATAGATATTGTCCAAGGGAGTCTTGTGTCCAAATAATTGAAACACAGCAACATTTAATTTTAGATTGTGATTTCACAAAAACACTATGGGGTGTGTTGGCAAATGAATGGGGAGAGGCATAATTCTTAAATTTAAGTTATTCAGATATTATGTATGGGAACAATCCGGGTTTACTGGGAAAGTATCACGATGATACGATCTATGTAATTTTTTCAATAATTAGATATTATTTATGGCAGACAAGATGTTTAGGGGTGTTGCAACAAAAATGGTTACATCAAAACATTGTTTTTTTTTCAATACAAAAAGTGCTTTACAACAACTTTTAAAGTATGATGTGTCTAAGAACCCAGTATTAAAACTTTCACATTTATGGATCAATTGAAGAATGTGGTGTTAAGTCTCTTTTCTTATTATTTTTTGTTTTAAAGGTATTTTTTAGTCATCTATAGGATGTACAGAAATTTTTTTTATTGTAGTTTGTTATTTGTATTTATTTGTTTCTAATTTGTAATGCAGTTCAATTTTTTTAATAAAAATTCCCCTACTCTGGGGCGTGGCTAGCCTTCAGACATGGCAGATGTGTGCTAGTCAGCTCCTCGGGGCATCGTATTTTAATTAGTCTGAAAGAGCTGTTAAATATCGTATAAGTCTTCAGAACTTAATTTTCCTATTCCCCTGCTTTTCATGGCATTGAGCAAGACAAAAAACTGACAGGGGAAACTGCACTTTGAAGCGGCAAACTCGTCTTGAGTGGGGAAGATGTCGGAGGTTGGCTCCAGACAGCAGGCTTCATGTCCTGAGCCCGCGGGCTCCAGCGAAAAGACAGATATGGAGTCTCTAACTAAATCATTGGCCAGGGTAGCCTCTAGGCTGCTGCAAGTGCAGCAAGAAATGAAATCCAGCTTTGTAAACATCGCTGCCCAACTTACCCACCTACAAGGAGTGGTAACAGGACTCTCGGAGATGTCCACAGAGTACACAAGTCAGATCATTGAGTTAGAACAGAGAGTGAGCATTTTGGAGGACTCCCTGTTAGTGGTATCAGCGGAAAGAAATGGGCTGAAATCCTCCCTCAAGGAACTGATGCAGTGGATCGGTGACCAGGAGAACTGCTCGCAGAGGTCCAACCTCTGCATCATCGGCTTGCCAGAGGGGATGGAGGGTCGAAATGTCACTAAAAGCCTACAGAGAAGGCTGGTGCAGCAGTTGGGCCTACCCGAGGACCATGAGGATTTTGAAATAGAGAGGGAACATCGTGTTGGGCAGCTGCCTAAGCCTGGAGAGAGGCTGAGACGTTGCCTGATAAAGTACCTTTGTTTCACTGACAAAAAGAAAATGCTGCAAAAGGCCAAGCAAGCAGGGCCCATATCTTTTGAGAATATAAGGGTGTTCATTTACCAAGACTATAGTAAGGAGCTACAGAGCCAGAGCCAGAAATTTACCCAAATCAAGAGCAAGTTGCACAGCCTAGGATAGTCGTTCAGCTTTCGATATCCAGCTCGCCTTCAGATTGACAGGCCAGGTTAAGCACCACACTTCTTTGTGTGTCCTAAAGCCTGCCAAAAAGTGGGTTGCTGAGGAGGAGACCAGGAGGGACAGGGTGCAAGCCACTGAAACCTGGCTTCAGTTAAGTATGATATTAATTAGTCTAATTTCCTGGGGCTCTTATGTCCTCAGCTCATAGCCCTGAAGTGCCTTATAGTTTTCTATCTGCCTGAGGCCCAGTACTTAGTACGATAATGTTGTTGTGTTTTCTTATACCTAATGGGCTGCCAGCAGTTTTTGGCTTTTGACTGCTTTGTATTCCTACTTGGTTAGGCCTCCCGACCGTGTCTGGGGACACGGGTATCGGCGTGTAGGCTCGAAATACCACTATGGGGAAATATGCTGCGGATCTAAGCCATGGAACTTTGTTCGTCCCTTAGCCTCAAGTGATGGAACAGTATTCACTAGATATTTGGGCTTCCGCACTTGTGCTGCTCTTAAAGCTTTCTTTTTGACTAGTAATATTGTGGATCTGGAGTTAATGTTTTTTTATCAGTATGCCTGTTACAGCTTTTTGCAATGTGTGTAGTACTTATGATGTCCAAGTGCTCACAAATGTAATGTGGTTACCTTTTTTCTGCCAAGTGTTTGCAGTGGGGGTCTTGGCGGGTTGTGTTTTGCCCACTGGGGCGGGGGTAAAACTGGGTCTCCATCCGGAGTTCCCTTTGTGGGGTTACGGTGGTTGAGTTGTTTGGTGGGGGGTTGTATGTTGTGGGTAATGTTTGAATTTTCTGGGGCACCACTAGTAAGCGTGGTAGCTGGGGGATCGTGTATTGTTGGGGATATGGTTGGTGAGTTGCCACGTGCTGGCTCTGGAGAGCAATTTTTTACTGTCACAGTTTCTCCATTTCAGCTCGCCATGGCACCCCCTAGCTCATGTTTTCAATGTGTTTTGGGGGGGTTGGAAGTTTTGAAAGTTGTTGGGGGGCACTGGGAGGGGTGTCCTTTTGGGATCCGTTTAGAAACTTATATTCAAAAACTGGTTCTGGGTGAACAATGCTACCTATTTGGTCAGGTTATGTGTCCTTTGGGTGCGGATGATGGCGAGTGATATTAAGGTGGTCACATGGAACACATCAATGGCTTTAAGTCTATTTTGAAGTGCAAGAAAGTTATAGCGGCGGTACACAGAATAAGAAGGCAAATCATGCTGTTACAAGAGACTCATTTCTGAGCATTAGAAGCCCAAAAGACTGCCAAATTTATGGGGGGGACGTGGGTGTCATCCACATACTCATCAAAGGCCAGGAGTGCCTCAATTTGGATCTCCCATAGCCTTTGAGCAGAAGTGATGGAAACATTGGTGGACTCCGCAGGCAGATACACACTTGCAAAGGTGAACATTCCAGGGGGAGGGCTGCGCTACTGATTGGGTCAATCTATGCCTCAAACATTGAGGAACCAGGGTTTTTCAGTGATTGGCACTGGACATGTCCCGATGGGAGGGGATCTGGGCTATTGGTGACGATTTTAACTGTGTGCTTGATGCAGTCCTAGACTGCTCCAAAGCCACCATAATCCCACCCACCCGAAATGCTAGGGCGTTGGACCAAATGCAGGGGGAAATGGGGCTGGTTTCAAGAAAATACAAAATCACACATGCCCCCACAGTGCAAAGCATCATGGGCTGCATATGCAAATCACCACAGAATGTTATGCTGGTCCAACTTTAAGCAGAAGTGCATGGTGCCAAAAGGCCTCTCACACAGTTTGCAAAGGGTACTAACAGAAGACATAGACACGTGTTTCATCCTACCAGGACTCATCAGTATGCCTCGTCTGTTTGACACTCCAGTGGAATGGACCAGCTACCCCTAAGGCAGTGTGCCTGGGATATATTGTAGTGAACCCATTAAAATAAAAACTATTTAAAGACAAAGAACCTCTGTGCGTAAACACTGAGGCAAGGGTTACCCAAAGGGCATTTGGCTGGGAAGCCAAGTTTCAAGAAAATACAAAATCACACATGCCCCCACAGTGCAAAGCATCATGGGATGCATATGCAAATCACCACAGAATGTTATGCTGGTCCAACTTTAAGCAGAATTGCATGGTGCCGAAAGGCCTCTCACACAGTTTGCAAAGGGTACTAACAGAAGACATAGACACGTGTTTCGTCCTACCAGGACTCATCAGTATGCCTCATCTGTTTGACACCCCAGTGGGATGGGGCTGGTTGATGCATGGAGGCACACCAACCCAGCTGGGAGAGATTATAGCTTCTTTTCCCATGTGCATCAGTCATACACTAGAATAGACAGAATACTAGTCTCGACCGCATTGCTGATGGGGCTGGGGAGGCGGACTGCCTTCCAACCCTGGTTTCAGACCATGCACCTCATTGTCTCACACTGAGGCTTTCAGGATCCCCCCATTTTGCCCCGTTGTTGGAAACTAGACCCGCTCCTTCTGAAGGACCAAGGCTATATAGAATACATGAAAGGGAGTATACAAGAATTTCTTTTTTATAATGGGAGGGGTGACACCACTCATGGAACCCACTGAGAGGCCCTAAAGGCCTTATTAGGGGCCAGTCAATCTTCTATACTACACACCACAAGAGGGGGGAGGAGAGTGCCCTGGCCTCACTCAGAATAAAAATTACTGCGTCTGAATCTGCCCATAAAACCAAGCCAACCAGAGTGCTATGCAATGTGATTCAAAAATTAAAATGGCAGTATAACACCTTGAACAGGTCCCAATTGGAGAGATCTATTTTGTTGGCCAATGCAGGTGCCTATTTTGACTGGGACCGTGGAGTAAACTGCTAGCCTGGCAGATCAAGAAAAGAGAGTCTGAAAGGATGGTGGGAGGAAATAGTGATTCCCGGGGGGGGGGGGGGCTTGCTGCAGGACATGGAGAGCATCGGGAAGGCATCTGGGGGATTTTACAAACAGCTACTGTATATACTTCCGAGAGTAGTCCTACCCAGGATGACTTCCAGTCATTCTTTTGTGGCATCCCCTTGCGGGAGCTGGCAGCAGATGCTTCCCTGGAGCTTGACGCTCCTCTGACTAAGCAGGAAATATTGGTCACGCTTAGAGCCCTAAAGGGAGGGAAGGCACCTGGGCCAGATGGGTTACCCAATGACTTATTTAAATCCTTCGATTCTCTCCTGCTAGACCCCCTGTTTGACATGCTGGCAGAAGGCCTAATTTGAGGTGATTTGCTCCCCTCCACATGGTCTGCCGTAATCACAGTTCTGCTCAAGGCTGGAAAGGACCCTACTAAGTGCGCTTCCTACAGGCCCATTTCTTTATTGACAGCTGATTATAAAATCTTGGCTAAAGCAATGTTCTCTCATTTGGAACCTGTACTGGCTTCATTGATTCATCAGGACCAAAAGGGATTTCCAAAGGATAGACAAGTGAAGCATAATATAAGACGTACTTTGAATACAATCTACCGGTGGGGATGGGTTAAAAATTCTCATGGGGCAGCAATGGTGGCACTGGACACGGAAAAAGCTTTTGACCGTGTGGAGTGGGGCTACCTCTTTGAGACTCTTAATAGATTGGGTTTGGGCCCTAACTTTTGTCACTAGGTGTGCACGTTATACACCCTCCCACCATCTCAGGTGGCAGTCAATGGTAGCCTGTCTCAGCCCTTTATCTTGGAGCGGGGTACGCGTCAGGGCTGCCCACTCTCCCCATTGCTGTATGTGCTCTCTTTGGAGCCACTTGCAATGTCCCTTCATGCGCAGGCACAAATAAAAAGCTTTGTGGGGGGGGGTGCTGAACAAAAGCTAGCCATGTACACAGATGACCAGCTCCTCTACCTGCAAAACCCTGTGCAGGACTTACCTGCTGTCCACCAGCTAATGAGGAAATTTGGGACCATATCTGGCCACAAAGTGAATTGGACGAAAAGTGAGCTGCTACCAGTAGGAACTCGAGATAGGGCTCAACTAATAGCCAACTGAGGGGGGTTGCAACTAGTGTCTCAAATAAAGTATCTGGGTGTGCTGCTCTCCGCCGCCATTGGAAAGTTATATGCCCTTAATTTTAAGCCCCTCCTCACTAAACTGTCTGAGGACTGTGACAGATGGATGGCTCTCCCACTATCCCTGCTGGATGGGGTTGGTGTAATAAAAATGACCATCCTACCACGTTGCTTGTATTTGTATCAATCCCTTCTTATTAAAATTCCACAGCAGCACTTTAAACTTCTTTACTCCTTGTTACATAGATTTATGTGGCATGGTGGCAGTGCTAGAATTTGGAGAGCTACGTTGTATCTGCCGACTGGAGGGGGGGTGGGTCTGCCCAACTTCTGGGCCTATTACTGGGCAGCACAGTTGGCATTCCTTCCCACTGGAATGGGTGTGAAATCATGTGCTTGGTTGGGTTTAGAGGAGGAGGAGGAGGAGTTGTTAGAGGGCAACCTCAGGAATGACACCTTAAGCGGAGGACTGGCCTCCCTAGGAGGGCAGTCAGTTAAGAATCCCTTTACAAATACCACTCTGGAGATATGGGTGCAGGCACACTGACATGTTGGATTCCAGGAGGGCGCCTCCCCCTTTGCGAATTTGATCTCAGTTATGTGTGGTGGGGGGGTTTGTTCCCTCCCCTTGGTACAGTGACTGTAAAACTGGAGGAGGAGGGGACTGGTCTCCATGGAGCAGTTGCACGAGGGGGGTTTGATGGGGACTTCACCCTGGTGACTTTTTTGTCTACCTTCGAGTCTGACAGCTATGGGGGAATGCATCGTCCACTGTGCATGGGTGGGCCTCTCCCTCACCCTTTGAAGAGGAGCTTTATAGGCCTCAGCCTGGTCAAAAGCCACTCTCAGTCTTTTACCGTATTATTATGGGTGCCAGCTTGAGTTCACTGAATGTGAGCAGCTCAGATGGAGAGAGGATCTCCTGCTCCCTATTGATACCCACACCTGGAAGTTGGCTTGCTCCCACTATTTGACCTGTTCTCACAGCAACAGGCTCCGGCAGATTCAACTGAACTTTTTGCACCGGGCCTATATAATGCCAATTAGATAGCATGCCACAGACAACTCACAATCGGAGGTATGCCCTAAATGTGGAACTGAGGCTGGTGATTTCTCCACATGGCACTGACCTGTTCTAAGGTTGCTCCTTTTTGGCACACTTTGCATGGGATAATGGCCCAAGTGTTGGGTTATGCCCCGTCAAATCCCCACTGGAGCTGTTGCTGGGTGCAGAACCTGCTCATCCCATCTGGGCTGCCAGTAACATATTATAATCCCTTTCCTTAATTAATGCCAGAAGGACGCTGGCCCAGATGTGGATGTCCTCCCCCCCACAGTAAGTAGATGGGCAAACAATCTGCTGTCCTGTATGGCCTTAGAGAAAGCACAGATGGGGGCATTAGGCTGCTCAATCCAATTTTATAATATGTGGCATCCCCTGATTGCTGCAGTGGAGTTTAGGCTGTTTCCAAAGTGATTGATTAATATATCTCCTTTTACCTAGCTTATGAATCGTTGCCCTCTGCTGGGTTCGTGGTCGATTTTCTTGGTTATTGTTGATGTCCCGTGACCTCCTTCACCAATATAATCCAAATTGTACTGAAGTTTCGATTGGCAGGTCTCCCTGCTGCTATATACCAGTAACTTAGTTATGTTTATGAATGTTCCTGACCTGTAATGAGTTTATTTCTTTTTCCCTAACAACCAGAATCATGCTGTAATGTTGTTCATTTCAAACTGATTCTGTGGTTTGTAGTGGCCTTGTTTGTATATGCATTTGGCTATGTCTTTTGCCACCTCATTTACTATCTATATTTATTCAGGATGTACTTTGTAATTTGCTCACCCTGAACCAATCAGTAAACTAATTTTTGAAAAAAATAATAGTTCCCCTACTCTTTTCGAGAAGTACCGTGGGATCTGTAACATCCACCTGAACAGGCAGATGGGACCTCGGTTTTACATCTGAAAGACAGCACCTCAGGAGTAGAGCACCCCCTTCATGCTGCACTGCAGTATCAATATTGGGATATCAACCCAAGTAGCTGGTGTGGGGATAGAACCCACAACTTTCTGATCTCCCAGCCTCAGAGATGAGTGTTTTACCTGCTGAGCCACTGACACTGCCGTAGGTAATGTGATGTTATCCTAAACTTTGCAGTATGTTGCTGGAAAACATAATTAACTGCTTTATTGGTCATACAGTGCTTTTTTTGGTGAACCTCTGCTGCTAGAACTGAACCAAGCTCATTCACAGCTTATTACTCTAACCTCTACATAATACTGCCAGCCCCAAGCTTATTGAAGGAAAGCATGAACGTGGAGAAAACGTTTAAACACGTGTCCGTAGGTGTGCAGTTGGCATGCTTGTCCTGGGCTGGGAATTTGAAATTATGTGAAAAAATATTCAAACAAGTAGGGGAAGGAGGAATAGAACAAGTAAGCTGGGCCTCGGATGTACTTTTATTGGACAGTACATAGAGCTAATATTTAAAGGAGCAGTGCACATTATGGTGAAAATATTGACCTGTACTGTACTTTTTCATAATATTTTAGATTTTGTCTCCTCTGCTCTGATACCATACTTGACTTTTTCCCCACTTTGAGTTTGCTTTAGCACTCTTTGTACTTTTAGAAATAAAATGAGTGCTCCCCTTCCCCACACTGTTTCTCCCCTCATCTATCAATCCAGTTTAGGCCACTCAGTGTTACACTGCCATTGTTTAAAGTGATTTACCTGCTCCGAGTGCACTGTGATTATATCCCTCCTTAGAATTAATTTTCTGCGAAAGGCTGAAGAGTTTTAAATTGACCTTTTAATGTACTCCTTAATATCCTAAAACTACAGCCTAATCCTTTTTATTATTAATTCTGAGTGTAAAACTGTGGAGTCTTAAGATTATTAGACCAGTACTGCACTGTCTATTATTCTAAGTGAACAGTTGAATCCTGTTTAGAATCAATTTCTGTGTAAAGCTGTAGTTTTAAATTGACCAGACTTTTCAGTGTACTGCCAAGCATTCTAAATCTAAAACCTAATCCTTGCCTCTCGCTTTGCCACCTGTCTGCCCTCTAACCCACTTACATCTCCTCCCTGTTTCTATTACCCACTTTGTAGTTTAGTCTCCTCCTTCCAAATAATAGTGACCACCCTGTTTCTTTGTTTGAGTTAACCACACCTCCCCTGCCTGCCCCTACTTAATCCATCTCCTTTCCTCTCCCCCTCAGGTGTGTCGTGCCCACTTGGGGCTCGCCCCTCACTGCCAGAGGAAAAGCTCCAAGCCTGTCCTGGGAATCAACCCACGATTCTGCTACTGCAAATTAGCAGACCCTGAGGCTTTCTTCCCCATTGAAACTGCCACCCGGGATCCTCCAAACTCCGGTTCGTTGCAGGGCCAAGAAATCTACAGAAACAGCCAAAAGCCATATACCCCCTCAGGTACGTTGGTATTTGGTGCCTTTGGACATTCTGAATTTTCAGCGCCAACACTCTGATTGGAGGATCTCAGCCTCACTGACTTCTTCCTGCTGGTCTCCATTTTACCTTGCTTCATTAGAGATGTTTATCAGCGCTGCTGACCCTGGGACAATCCTTTTTTGTAAAGCAAGGATTTCATTTTTTTTTTATACTACTTATCCACTAGAGGGCTACAACAGCTGTCTTTTCTGTTAAAGAGGAAACGCATTATATTTTCTACTTCCTCTTCTGCTCTAGTGGACCTGGGATACCTCGCTTTCTGAGGACCATCCCCGGGGTTTTTCTGTTTCTCAGGCTGAACCATGCTCATCCACTAAGGCTGCAAGACTTGAACGCCTGTCACCACTCTCATTCTGTACTGGTGGAGCAGGGCCAGAAACAGAAATGAAAGCTACAAACCAATCTTGCCACACCGGATTGCAGCCTTGAACCACCTCACTGGCTCACCTGCAAAGAGTTGCCCCACAGGTACGTTGAGCGCCAAAACCGCCTCTCAGCCAACAAAAGGATTTTGAACTTATGACTCCTGATCGCCGTTTGGTCTAGGTTTCTAGTGACTTTTATTGCCAGCTGTTGTGGCATTTAGATCTACCATGGGAAGTTACAGCTGGTTCCTCAGTGTGTCACTAGCTTTACTAGCGCTCAGCTCAATTCTTCAGAACCCTCATCCCTCCCTAAAGTGGAATGACCCTTGCGCTTCTCCCTGTCCTGCATCCAACAGCTCCTTTCTGGTAGCCATTCTGGATGACTGGGCTTTTCAGCTGTCTCTGCTGGGGAGTGGGACATCTCCTGAGCTGCCTCTGCAGATTACTTCCCCATCCAGACTCGAGACTTCCTACTCATGGCAAATTCCTGCCAGGACACTAGTGGCTGCAACACTAGGCCAGTATAACACCAGGAGTGGGTACAGGCCTACCCATCAACACCGCCTCCCCTATCACAGAAAAAATAGAGTTTTTACAAATTACAGTTCGCTGCCTTAAAAAGAATCCTGCTTCTTTTACTACTGTGCTCAGGCAATGTCGAACTCAACCCAGGACCATTAGACACTCTTGCTTCTCCATCAGACCTGGCAGGTATCAGAGGAATGTCTTTGTGCTGATTTGTATAAACAATCTTACTCTTTATCCTTTGAAAATCGAGTTCTTTACAAAATGGGTATTTCCTTATTTAAAAACAAATGCAACCTTCTTCCTCCATTTACTTCTATAATGTTTCCTAGAGCAATAAATGCATTGTCTACCAGGTCCCAGTTTAATTATAAATTTAAAATAGCACTTTTTAAGACTACTTTTGGGCAAAGATCTTTATCATTTAGAGCACCCACTTTTTTCAACAAAATACCACCAGCAATTGTTGAGAGTAGTCTTACTCAGGGCTTTAAGAAAAGGTTAAAATACTGGCTTTTTTCTCAAACATAATGTATTTCCTTGCACTGCACTTTACTGATTGATTGTATCTTCTGCTCCTATGTTATATGTTTGTACTTTTTATATTGTGTTTTTAGATTGAACTTGTCTCCAATGAAAATGGGCAGTCTTGCTCATCTGGATTTACAAGTATAAAAAATAAAAATGAAAATAAATGAAAAATTATGCATCTTAATGCCTGTAGTTTGCTGAAAAAGTTCACCCTTATCCAGGCTTGGGTGAGCCACACCCTACCTGACATCCTAGTGATCACTTGAGATCTGGCTTAGACCAGCCACCCCAAACAATGAAATCAATATCCCAAATTATTTACTCTTCCGAGCAGATAGGCAATCAAGAGGAGGTGGGGTGGCAATTTATGTAAGAGACAAATACTCAGCCACATGCATGGACGCATCATCCTCCCCTAAAGAATTTGAGTGCTTGACCATAAAGATCGAACTTTCTTCTTCCAGTGCACTCTGTGTAATAGGCTGCTACAGGCCCCCTTCTGCCGGGCCTCATCTCCTGTCTCACCTCAGTTGCGTACAGGGGCTCAGTTCCTTGGAAACCATTATTCTTGGCGACCTGAGCAACGATTGGCTCTCAAGTGCATCAGCTCCCTTGAAATCCTTTTGTAACACTCTAGGGCTGGTGCAACTCATTGGTGAGCCTACTTGTCCAAATAAAAAGAACCCTAACAACAGCTCCCTTTCAGATGTAATTTTGGTTAGCAAGCCACATCTGTTCTCTCATGTCGGAACATTTTTCTCAGACATTAGCAATCATTGTATAATCACCACCATTAGATCCATGCACAGTCCACAGTTTGTGGCAAAGTTCTCTATCAAGAGGTGCAAACGCAACTTCGATTTGTTTGCATACGTCCACGACTTGAAACATTTACCACGATGGCAGGAATTCTTCCTAGCCAAAATGGTTAACAGGCATATACTATTTTTTACGATATTTTAAGTGAGGCTTTAAATAAGCATGCACCCTTGGTTAAGGTGCAAGTTAGGAGCAGTACCTGCCGTTGTTTCTCGCCTGAGCTCAAAGCTTCCCTGTTAGAAAGGGATACTTTATGGAAAAAAGCCAGAAGAAGCAAGAATGACTCGAATTGGTGTCATTTTAAGAGAGCACGTAATAAGTGCACCAAGTTGATCAGAACAGCCAAGGCTGCCTACTATCATTCAGAGCTAGCCTCTGCCTCAAGAAATCCTTCAAAGCTCTGGAAACATTAAAAGACATGTCTGGACACACACCTGGTAATTCCATTCCAGAAAAATTAAGTCCGGTGGCAGCGTTATCTCTAACCGATTGGAGATATTGGAAGCCCTCAATAACCATTTTGCAATGGCAGGGCTAGCATTTTATACTTCCCCTGCCAATGACCTTCGCACAGCTCAGGACCCACCAACCCATGAGTCCTCACCTACCGAGGAGGCCTTCTCCCTCCTACCTGTCTCTCTAAAAGAGCTGGAAGACCTCCCATAGAGCCATACTATCTGAAATGTGCCTACCATGTGCTTGCACTGCCAATCACCCACCTATTCAACATGTCATTCTCCCAGGGTAGCCTCCCCCCAATGGAAAATAGCCCATGTCACCCCTCTGTTAAAAGCAGGTGACCCCCGTGATCTAAATAATTATAGACTGATCTCCCTCCTCCCCATCCTGTCTAAATTACTAGAAAAAATAGTGTGTGGCCAGCTAGGAGTATACTTAGAATCCAGAAGCCTATTAAACCCGATTCAGTCTGGATTCAGAGCAAAGCACAGCACCATAACAGCCCTAGCTAAGGTGACCAATGATTGGCTCCTAGACCTTGACAACAAGAAGCATGTCTGTGCCGTTTTCTTGGATCTTAGGAAGGCATTCGACACAGTCGATCACAGCCTACTTCTTTCCTCCCTAAGCACCTTAGGCCTGGATCATAAATCTATGTGCTGGTTTGCAGACTACCTCGGAGAACGGAAACAGCAGGTTAAAGCTGAAGGCGATCTTTCTCCATTAAAACCTATGCTGAGGGGCATGCCCCAGGACTCTATCCTTGATCCCCTCCTCTTTGCAGTCTACATTAACAAAATCAATGACCCCATCAAAAAAGCCAACATCCACTTATTCGTGGATGACACTGTACTGTACTTGAGTCGTCCCACGATGGAAGTAGCCTGTGAAGACCTCCAAGCTAAATTTAACCTTCTACAATACCAGTTCATAAACAAAAAGCTTTTGGTCAATGCGAAAAAGACAAACGCCATGCTCTTCTCCCCCTTCATGCATGCGGCAATTCCTGCTGGGGGGGCTATCCCACAAATTACCACTGTTCTTGGAGAAACACTAGAGTATGTAGCTAAATTCAAATATCTAAGAGTTTGGCTCGATCATAAACTTTCCATACGACCATCTCAAAGAACTACAGAAGAAACTAAGGCAAAGATTAGGACTATTCTACAGAATTAACCACCTGCTACAAAGGAGGCCAAGATTCAACTGGTTCAAGCTACCTTCCTATCTTTAATAGATTACGTGGACCTGCTCTACAGCCACTGCACTGCCTCTGCACTGGCTAAGTCGGACACCCTCTACCACAGAGCTATCAGGTTCATTACTGGCCTTCCACTTTCCACACACTGCTCCCTGTACTCATCATTAGGTTGGACTTCCCTTCACTATAGAAGGAATAGAAATGCAGCCCTATGGGCCTTCAAGCGGTGACCAACAAAGCTCCCTCATATGTCTCAGATTGTATTCCCCGGAGTGTGTTAGGCACCGGCGGCTCCTGAAACTATTCCTAATTGCCCTCCAAGTTCCAAGGGTCAACACTCATTTAGCAAAGCTGCTCTAAGCTTCTCTTACCCACATTGTGGAATGGTTTACAAAGAAACTTGAAGCTGAGCTGCCCTGTTAGCCTGAATATCTTCAAGGTGCTCTATGATCGCTACATGAAAGCACCTTGCAAATGTTTTCCTCACCACTAGCCCACTAATTCCACAACTCCCCCTTTCCATCCTGATGCTCACCATGTTTCTATCCCTGGCTGTCACTCTTTCCCTATTAACTCTTCCTGCTGCACCCAACCTTCCCTGTCCACTCCAGAAGGCTAAAGTCCCACCCCATCCATAGTAGTGTCCCAATTACCTACCCCTCCTCCGTCATTATCATAATAAACAAGTACATGACAGCCATCATCACTTTCTGTGGTTTTAGCCCAATTTTCCCTCAGTCATTGGCAATATATCCCTCCTCTTCTTTACCTCTCTAACCTGCCACCCCATACACGGCCTCTTTCCCCTATATGTGTAGTTGCCGGCTGCCTCACTCAAAAGATCTTTGCTTATAACCCCTGTATGCCTGTGGTTGATTGTATATTTGCTGACTTCTTCAATTGTAAAATGATGCTGTTTTTTTTTTTTTTATTTATTTCAACCTTGTACTGTACTGTATACACTGTATATACTTTTTCTTCCTTGTATATTACTGCTTTTTGTATACCTGCTTCTGTACTGTAGTTTGATGTATTCATGACCAGGTCCACCTTGCAAACGAGCCTTGCTCAATGGTGCCTGCTTGGATAAATAAAGATTTTGATTGATTGATTTTATTTATTTTATTTTCATTTCAATGTGCTTCATTCCAAGTATATCTCCTTTTTTTTTTGTAAATACTGTGTGTATGTGTATATATATATATATATATATATATATATATATAATCGTTGTTGTGTACTGAGTACTAGCTTGTATGAAATGCTATCGTTTGTCACTTCATGTACTATGTATTGCATTGTTCTGAGTCTTGTGGTTCTTGTATATTTTCAAAATGTGTTATGTATGTGTAATAGCCCAGGTCCACCTTGTAAATGAGCCTGCCTCAATAGTGTTTCACCCTGTAAAATATTGATTGATTGATTTAATATGGCTCACTCAGACCAGATTTTCATCAGTATTCTTAACTATTTTAATGCAATCATTATCCTGTACAGTCAGAGAGCACTGTCTGCTGCATGCTAAGTAATTGTAGTCACCACAAATTATGTTAATGAGTTTTCAAAACAACATATTAAGAATACTGATGAACGCCTATGGGTTGTTCCTTTTATTTCATTAATTATTTTTATTCTTTGAAAACTAAATAAGATTCACTAGGTTGATGACTTGTTTTCAGGTGCTGTCTGGGAACAATGGAGAGATTAAGTGCTTTGTTAAGGGTCACACAGTATGCAAGTGGAGGCTGTGGAAATCAAACCCAGGTTTGCTGGATGTACCACACTTGTTCACAGCTTTTTACTCTAACATCTAGGCTATCCTACCAGCTTAGTGCTGGCAGTGTAGTTTAAAGCAGCATAAGTGCTAAAGCAGACTAAAAATGTAAAAAGACTGCAGTGTTCATTTCAGAGTGGGGGATAGGTACAAGTGCCACACAGTTTTCAATTTTCACTTACCTTTTCTTCTCCATTGTGAACAACCTGCTCTTATAACCAATGTAACAATTTTAAGCAGATGTTTTACAAATCTGGGCATGGCTGAACAATATGTAATGACACTTTTTTTTTTTTTTACATTTGACACTTTTTATTCCCTGTGGGTCAGTGTCCCACATACATATGTAAATTAACCCTTTAAGGGTATGATACAAGATGGGAATAAGGGGTGATCTGAAAATGATTCAAAGTATTTGTCAACATTTTTAACATTTACATACATTGCAGCTTTATATTAGAAGTGGCCCACTAAGCCTTTCAAAGTAGGGCCCTGCTTGTTGAAACTAGGAAAATTCAGTTACTCAGAATGTCTGCAGCAGAATGAGTGTAGTAATTCTAGAGCCCAGATTTTGCAGAAACAGAATCAGAGTGGTGTCCCTTTGGAATGGCCTTCCAGAAGATGCTGTGGGTTGTAAAAACTAGAACCAGAGGTTACACTGGGTTGGGGTGCTCCAGGATAAACAATTATAGCAACAACAACAAAGTCCCACACTCACCACTCTCAAAGAAAAGATAGGCTCCAAGCAGAATTTCAAAGGTGCTTCATTTTTATATAAAGTGCAGTGTGCAGTGCAAACACTAGCATCAGACATGTTTCTGAATCTTCATGATTCCTTCCTCAGTGGATTTAGTTTGCGACAGGAAGGTCCATTCATTTATACATCATGGGCTGTGACATCATAAAGCTACGCCCAATCCACATACCAAAAGTGACAAAATAGTGCAATTCAAGGTGCATTAAAACCAAATAGTTACACACAAACTCCAAATATATGTACAATAAAAACCTTTTAAAATCTTAATGGACTAGAATTTAGAATCAAAAGAAGACGCAGAGACTAAGTCCATGTGACTTTCTTCGATTCCCAGTGGATCAATGTGTCTGCAAAGAGAAATAAAGAAAACATTTTAAGTTAAGCCATTCAGCATAATATAAAAACAATTCCATTCAGTGCTAAAAGAATGAAACCACAAATAAGTAGGTATGTGTGGTGGGAGGGGAGTTCAGACTGCAATTCCAAGAGTTAATTTGGTCAGAAGTTTAATATATATAAACCACATACTAAATGTCTCCTAAAGTGTGTAACAATGTGATCTCCATCCCTATTAGTCTATCTCTTTTTTAAGTATGGTGCAAGCTTAAACCTATCATTCGGTCCTGGAATTTTATAAGCCCCTAATGTGTAAACCCCAAATCCTTCCCATTTGGATGAAATGTCATGATCACCCCCTCTGGGATTTCTGAACACTTTTTCAATGCCTTGAAAGCTAAAAACATGTTCTGTCTGATTGTTGCTAGTTGCAACATGTAAGGCAGTATCATAGTTAAGGTTACCATTTTTTATAGCTCTACAATGTTCACCTATCTGCAGTTTTAGACTCCTCTTTGTTTTGCCCACATAGAAGGCACTGCAAGTACATGTCGCCATGTAAATTACACCTACAGTGTCACACATGATAAGTTGTAGTATTGTGTAGTTTCTAGATATGTGTAGGCTAGTAAAATCCTTACTGTTCAAAATATTGGGACAGTAAGTACATCCCTGGCATTTGTAACACCAAGGATTTGGTTTAAGCCACATGTGAGTCATGGGAGGGGCCTGTCTGCTATGCACTAGCATATCTTTAAGAGTCTCAGCATGTCTATATTATAGTCTGGGGATGTTCTCATGATACTGTTGTAGATAGAGGTCCCCCTTCAGAATGTTCCAGTTGTTCTAATAATGTTTGCTACTTTAGTAACATGTACTGAGTAAGTCATGACAAGATTCAATTTTTGCATGTCATCAGGTCTTGCTTCTTTCTGCCTGCAAGTGTCCTGTCTTGGAATATTCTTAACAGTCTGATAGGCTGTATCTATGTGTTTGGCAGAGTAGCCTCTTTCAACAGATCTACTCTGTAGGTCCCTTGCTGTTTTTTCAAAACCTTCAGTCTCAGAGCAGTTCCTTTTTAGTCTCAGAAACTGCCCTTTGGGGATGTTATTCAGTGTGCGTCTAGGGTGGCAACTACTAGGTAGGAGGAGAGTATTCCTGTTGCATGGTTTCCTATATATTTCAGTAGAAATTGTACCATCCATGTTCTTAATAATGTTTAGATCTAAAAAACAGACATTTTCCTGACTGGCAGTGTATGTAAAATGCAGGTTAGGGTTCGAAGCATGCAAGTATAAGGATTATAAATTTCAGTCCATCAGGATTTTAAAAAGTTTTTATTGTACATATATTTGGAGTTTGTATGTAACTATTTGTTTGTAATGCACCTTAAATTGCACTATTTTGTCACTTTGGTATGTGGATTGGGTGCAGCTTTATGATGTCATAGCCCATGATGTATAAATGAACGGAATTTCCTATTGCAAACTAGATCCATTGAGAAAGGGCTCGTGAAAATTCAGAAACGTATCTGGAGCTAGTGTTTGTACATTGCACTTTATATTAAAATGAAGCATCTTTGAAATTCTACTTGGAGCCTATCTTTTATTTGAGAGTGGTGTGTGTGGAACTTTGTTGTTGTTGCTGGGTAGTAAAAATGTTAATGAGTTTAAAAGAAAGTTGGCTGAGTACTGTGTTTCCAATAATATAAAGGGATACAAGTAGAACTGATTGGGCGAGCTACATGGACTATAGTCTTTTATCCTCTGGTTAAACATATGAAACCTATAAAACCTATAACATGAGACTAAATTACTTTTAAAAGTTTACAACCCAGCTTGGTGCTGTCAGTAGCTACTGGTGGCCGTTGGGAGGGACTGCAGCTAATGTATAATACCATAGCAGGAGATAATTTTGTTTAGGCATTGCAAAAGAGAGAAAATGTAGTTTGTGGGTTTCAAGGAGGTGAGGGCTGACTAGACCAGCATAACTGGTGAACTGTGGTGGATACAGAAGTAAGGGCTTTTGAGGTAAGGCTTTCTGACTCCTGGAATAATTGGGAGGAACCAACAGGTCTAGAAGTAACCAACTCATTGGCTCTTTGGAACCCTGTTCATACTAATAAAGTAGTGTGGATTAGGGTAATAAAGTTTACTTAAATTATGATGTAAGGGAGAGATGGCACAGATGAAAAAACACCCCTCCATACTGGCTACAAACCTAAAAACAGTGATATACCATGAACCACTGATGGTATCACATTTCCCACAGACTAGTATTGATAATGTGACTTCCAAGACTGTGAAACTGTTATTGTGTGACATCATTTGTTCTGCCCCCAGTTTTAAACCACTTCTCTGTCTATGGGTTCACTGTGCATGTAGATGCATCTGACCATGGGTTAGATGTGGCTCTGAGTCAGGTTATGCAGTCAGGAGAGGAGCACCCAGTCATGTACCTGAGCAGGATGCTGCTGCCCAGAGATGATGTCTATTCCATGATCAAAGAAGAGTGTCTAGAGATTATCTGGGCTTTTCAGAAGCTGCAACCATTTCTGTATGAGAGGGAGTTCACCCTGGTAAATTATAATTATCCCCTTATATAGTTGCATAGGACCAGTCTCCAGACTCAGAAATACTAAGAATGGAGCCTGGTGTTGCAATGCTATAATGTGGACATTAGGCACCGCAGTGGGTTACAGCATGGTAATGCAGACGGGCTTTCAAAACAATAGCCAGTGCCTTTTTCTTTTTTGTAGGGGAGACACTAGGACACACTAATGTATGGTTCACCCAGAGAGGAAAACTGAAGGCATAGCAGTGGAAACCAGCTGGTTCACATCAAAAAAACATCATTCAGTGGGGTCTAAAATATTTATTTTTCCTTTCTCCTGAGAAGGAAGATAACAATTTACTATGCATACTTGTCACTGTTTTTGTTTCTTAGTTTATTCAATTCTGTCTGCATGTCTGCATGGGTATCAGTTAAAATTAACACCTAGACCTCTTGTAAGCATTTCAGCTAAGTTAAAACTGTCTAATACAGTTATCTGCCAAGAGGCATGCCAGAGGGCTCTGGTGAGAGATAACAGTCTCTTTGGATAGATATTTGGATAGCTGAAAGCAGAAAGCACCCATTTCATATTTCATAGTGGAATCACACCTGCTGCATGAGACCAAACTTGGGTAAAAAAAAGATGTCTTTGTATATACAGTATAAAGTATGAAGTCCAGATCAAATCAGGTTTTTATGAGAATCCAGTTCTTCGGATACAGAAAATGTTGAATCTATGATGTCAAAGTAACCTACTGGATGACATGTCATAGAGGCAGCTGGAGGGTTTTAAGGCCTGGCAGAGCCTGAAAGAGACAGGTTTGGGACTATGAATAAGCTACCATCTCAGATTTCAAGTTTACCCTGATTCACCAAAGTGTCTTGTGTGTTAAGGCAGTCTACCTTGCTAAGTACAGAGAGAGAATGTTTTTTTTTTTGTGTGTAACCTACTGTTCAAGACAATTTTCTTTTTATTTCTGTAGAATTAGTGTTCTCCATAGTCTTGCTGTAATATCTCGTATTGCCTGTGTAAATATCTGGAAGTATTAAAATATTATAACTTTATGTATTTCATGTTTCTGTGACTGAGTCATTTGAGGTACAGCTAACTGATCTATAATGGACAAAATCTGCATTTCCACCTCAGAAGAAAAGGCTACTGTTACCATATTCTGTTTCTAAAATAAGGAATTATCAGCTGTGACATAGAGGAAGGGGTGAGTTGCCTTTGAGCAAGGAGCACTGTACTGTGTGACCAGTGGCTCTGGAAGGATCAAGACCTGGAGATACCTCAAAAGAGTGTCTGAGCTAAGTTATGGCAGCTACTGATTATCCTTGCAGGTGTCTGAAGGGTTCAAGAAAGCTGGTAGTACTGGCAGGCTGAGGCTGTGAGAGACCAGTTTGCCGCAATCACCCTGTCAGCTTCTAGTAACATTGTTGAATTAATTTTGACTTCATGTCAATACTTAGTTTATTTGGTAAGTAAGTAATTTATTATTTATGTGACGCCCAATCCCAGAGGCTCTGGGCACCGTACAACAAAAAGATTTCAGAGAGATACAAGTCTTTGAAATGAAACAACCAATTCCAAAAGCAGATCAAAAGTAATTAAACATTTTCTTATATAAGTTAAACAATATCAGCTGGGAAAGCTAGGTTAAAAAGATGAGCCTTTAGGCCCCTCCTGAATGCCTCCACCAAAGAGGCCTCCCTCAAAGGTCTTGACAGTGAGTTCCAGAGGACCAGGCAGGCCACCCTGAATGAACAATCACCAGAGGTTTTCAGCATGGTCCTTGGAACTGCCAGGAGGCTCTGGTTGAGAAACAAAGGGAGCGAGCCAGGATGACAGGAGTGAGGAGGTCTGACAGGTAGCCAAGGCCTGATCCGTATAGGGCCTTGTAGGTAAGCAAGCCACCTTGAAGAGAACCCACCACCTGACCAGCAACCAGTGCAGGTCCCACAGGACTGAAGTCACATGACAGGACCTAGACCGCCCTGTCAGCAGCCTGGCTGCTGCATTCTGCACTAGCTGCAGCTGCCAGAGGTTCCCAACCTTGACCCTCAGGTAAACAGCATTACAGTAGTGAAGTTTGGATGTTACAAAGGCATGCACCAGTGATGGCAGATTTTCAGGCAGAATTAGGGGTTTAATCCGGGTGATGTTCCTCAGATAGTAAAAACCACTTTTGATGACAGCCGACACCTGAGCTTCAAATGTCAGCTTGTCGTCGAGGACAACACCCATATTTTTCACCTTAGAGGATGCCATCAACAGGTTTGACCCCAGGACCAAACCTGTTGTTGTCCCAGAGACATCCCCATCATGCCTGCGACCTGGCTCAATAAGCAGTACCTCCATATTATCTGGGTTGTCTCATCCAGTTAGAGTTCGTCCAGTCTTGGATCTTGGCAAGACATTTATTCAGGATTTCGATGGCACTGTTTATCCCTGGTGCAAAAGACATGTACAGCTGAGTATCATCTGCACAACAGTGAAAACCCAAACTGTACTGTCTGATGAGCCTCCCCAGGGCAGCATGTATTCTGCAACAACATCGGTGATAGAATCGAGTCTTGAGGAACTCCACAGGTAAGGGGCATTGGGTAAGAGGAGAAATTCCCCATCACTACCCTCTGCCTCCTGCCCAAGAGAAAGGACTCAAAGCAGTTGATGAAAGTACTGGTGAGTCCACAATATTCTCTAAGGTGATCCAACAGCACGATGTGGTCCATGGTATCAAATGCTGATGACAGATCAACGAGAATGAGACTTGACCATTCCCCTTGATCTCTTGCCCTGAGGAGGTCATTATGCACCTGGACTAGTGCCATCTCTGTGCTGTGCCTCATCCTAAACCTGGACTGGAATGACTCATAGATGTCAAAGGTCTTCAGGTGTTCCTCAAGCTGCAGAGCCACTAGCTTCTCAACAACCTTCCCTAAAAATTGGAGGTTGGAGATAGGTCTATAATTCGTCAGGACATCAGGGTTGAGAGATGTTTTTTTCAGAAGAGGCTTCACCAACACCTCCTTCAAGGTGTCAGGGAAGACCCCCTCTGAAAGCAAACACCAGCCTTCCTGGAAAACTCTGGACCATCAGCCTCAGTGCAGCTCATTAGTAGATGCATCGAGCCAGGGTCCAGTTCACAACAAGTGGACCGCAACTTCCAAATCACCTTGGAGACCTTGGATATCTCCACTGGCTGAAACTCTGCTCAGACAATGGGAGCACCCTTTCTCCACCAGGACCCTACCTTGCAGGACTGATCTAGACCCACTGGTGAGATCCTGGCCCAAACAGAGGATACCCTGCCAGAGAAGAACAGAGCAAACTCTTTGCAAAGTGCTACTCAAAAGGCTCTTTTCAGCTGCAAACAGACTGGATGGAGAAGCCTGTCCACAGTCTGAAAGAGCTGAGCTGATCTGTTCTTCCCTGCTGCAATCTTCTTGGCCAGGAGTTCTGCCTTCTTACTGTCAATTGCCCTTTAATAATCAGCATAGTGATTCATCAAAGCCAGTCTATTCTCCACTGATTGAGTTCTACACCAGCAATGCTCCAACCTCTGACCTATGATCTTCATTGCCATGAGAGCCCCATCATACCATGGGGGCCTCAGGCAAGAGGACCTGGATCATAAATGGACTGTTGCAATGGCATCAAGTGCCTTGTTATAGGCAGCCACCGCTTCACCCAAGTCAGTCACACAAACATCACCAACATGAGAAAAATCAACTACTGCCATCAGTCCCTCTGGGGACAATCATCTTAAAGGGTGATAGCTGATCTTCTCAATAGGGGAGAGACTATCTGGGAGGGCCCAAGTGAGAATTTCACTGTACAGTGATCAGATCAAGTGACCTGATCTATCCTGAGGTCAGTGACCTCAAGACCCAGTGTGAACACCAACTTCTAGGTGTGGCCATGATGGTGGGTTGCAGAGGCAACTGCCTGTGCAAGGCCCAGTGATGCCATCAGCTGGAGGAGGTCAAAATCAAGTTGTGAGGATTCATTGTCAACCCAGGCATTAACGTCCCCCAGAACAAGCCATCTGGAGGACTCCAACACCCTATCAGTGATGAAGTCCGCAGTCTTCTGCAGAAATTCTCCACCTGCCCCGGAGGGCAATAAACCAGGAAAATTCTGCAACTTGCACCTGGACCCCCACGCACTGCCACATATTCAAACAATGAGGTAGAACCAACCAGATGTATGGAGAAATTCAGGCTGGATCTAAAACAAATGGCCACACCCCCCCTGCTATCCCTCCTTGGGCAGTATACCACAGAGTACCCGGCCGTGGTTGTGCCATCTGTAACAGAATCTCCCCTCAATCTCTCCCACCCCACTACCACCTCTACCCCTCTTCACTCCCCTCTCCCCATCATCTTGCCAGTTCTTATTCCCCTTGCAGTGTTCTCAGTATCCTGAGGGGGAGTATGTTCTTGGCTACCTTCCTCCCCCTCCTCCCCCTACTCACCCTTTACTCTTCCCTTCCATACATCCTTCTTCCATCCTACCTCTGCTACCTCTGCCCCTCATATTCTTACTCACTCAACTGCTACCTGTCCCCTTCTATCTTCCTTTCTCTTTCATGTTGTCAGTCCCCCTTCCCTTGCAGGGTTCTTAGCACCCTAAGGGGAGTAGGTCTATTGCTAACTTTCTTTGCCTCCCCCCCAACTGCCCCTTCCCTCCAACCTACTGCTTGCTGTACCCCACTAGTCCCCTCTGTCCTTCATCCTGCCAGTTCTCCATCCCTTTGCAGGGTTCTCAGTGTCCTGAAGGGGAATAGTTTTTTTTGGCAACTCTCACTCTCCTCCCTATTCTGTCCACCCTGCTTGTTTGCCTCCCCCTTCACCTCATATAGCACTTATTTCCTTTTTCCTTCCCCTGCTGTCTTAGCACTTGTCACCTATTTGCAAGTTCTTGTATGTCTTCCTATCTCACCTTCCTATACTCTGCCTTGTACACTCCTATATAGCTCCACCATTGCACTAATTCTTGAACTTATGCAGTTATTTTCATCAAATAAATGGTGCATATGCTATGTCCTAAAAACTCTGTTCATCCATTAAGTTTTTCCATTCACTACTCAGCATTGTATCTAAAAATGTCTCTGTTAAACTGACTTCACCTGCAACGTATGTAAATTGTCTTGTACACTGTTTTATTGTATATGATTTTTTTCTCTCCATCCCCAGTGTAACCTCCCCAGGACGCTTCTGGAAACAAGCTGTTCACAGCTCATGTTGTCTTTCCTGGTGAAACTTTTCTAAATAAATAAATAAAATAAATAATCTCCATCTCTCTGATGTTCACGTTCTCTCTCTTAATGCAGACATACTGGTCTCACTTTCACCCATCTGAATCTCTTGCTGGCAGTTTCTCTCACTCTTGGTGCCATCTCTCACTCCTACTGCATTTGAATATGGTGTTGGTGCTTTGACACCTCTGCTTCCATTTTTGCCTTTTGTGGCTCTTTTCCATTGTTGTCTTTATCAAGACAAGCTCCAGTCTTATCCTGTATATAATGGTCTGATCAGCTTGCTCAGTAGCCTTGGTTCTGGTCTCTTACTCATCCTCATGCACTGTGACCACAGTCTTATAACTCAGGCCAGCCTCATAGAACTGTACACCATTTTGCTGGTAACGTTTCTTATAAGACTTCACGAGATGTGACCTTGTCTGCTCCTGACAGGCAAGTCCTCTCTTCTGGTACAATTCCTGATGTTGTGCCAGGTTAAGATTTTTATATGATATAAGTGTCATGCTTTCTCATTATTCTATTCTCATAAGAAAAATACAAATGATAATTTATGTACTGCTAGTTTTTGTTTATTTATCTATAATTACTGGTGCAAATTTTTTTCTATGGGAAAAAGCGGTTGATATTTCCCGTAATAACTAGTCAGTTGATATGACTTTCACGCGCACACATCATTTGGCGCGAGGGTTAGAGCACACACAAGTAAACAGTTAAAAGCGCGACGCTCAAAACAGTATTTTTCTCACCAACCTGTAAGCACATCCTCACCATCAGCGTCTGCACGTCTCCCAAAATCGGAAAGTCTGTAAAAAAATAAAAGTAATCGCTAGTATAATGAGTCGTTTCACAAACCCTCAAGGTGCACAAAGAGCGTTTATAGAACAACAAGGAAGCACAAACACTAAGCGCAAAACAGATAGCGATGACGCCTCTTCTTTACCTACCTCAGTGAAACAGGTCAGACTATAGATTTAAAACAATGAAATACAGCACCTAGATGAATTAATAGCAAACTTCATTTTTTGTGTAAAAAAAAATGATGGCATGGAATATGAGCCCAGCTCCATCCGTGGCATCGTTGCGTCAATTGACAGGTACCTGGTGAAAGAGCACTACCCGCACTCCATATTCAAAGGCATACAGACAGATTTTATGGAAACAAAGCGTACCTTGAGCGCTAAATTAAAACACCTCAAGAAGATGGGTAAAGGCAACAGGCCACTGAAATCACAAGCCCTAACAGATGAGGACATTAACCTTTTGTACAGTTCAGGGACAATAAACACAACCACTCCCACTGGACTACTGAACTTCCTATTTTTTAACATAGGCATACAGTTTGCCTTGAGAACCAAAGAACACTATGACTTGCAATGGGGAGACATAACAGAAGGTATCGACACTGAAGGGAATCATTTTTTAGAATATTCTGAGCGGCAAACAAAGACCCGATCGGGCGATAATCCAAGGGACGTTAGACCAGTAAAAACCACGTTTGTACCAAAACTTAACAAACCCAGAGAGACACCATCAGGGCATATGAAATCTACAAAAAAAACAGGCCCCAATCTTGCTTATCAGAACAGTCTCCCTTCTATCTAGCACCCAACACAAACGCAGCCCAGGGATCACTTTGGTTCAGGAATATGAACGTGGGCATGAACAAACTCAGAACAATGATGTCCACAATGAAAACTGCTGCAGGCATAGCTAACTGCAAACGAATTACAAACCATTCAACCCGTAAAACCTCAATACAGAGGTTAATAGACTGTGATGTGCCCCACGAGGTACAACAAATCTCTAGCCATCGAAACCTGCAGAGCATAAATAATTATTCAATCCTGTCAGAAAAGAAACAGCGTAAAATATCAAGTCTCCTACAGTACCTACCTGAGACACAAGAAAACCAGCAGCCCTCAACATCGACTTGTCTGTTCAAAAAACCCCAGCAGTGGTCAAATGAATGTAAATGAAATCAGAAAACCAAACTCTCTTCAAACAATATTTGGTCCAAACTCGTGATCAACCAGGGGTGTCAATAAATTTCTACCATGCAGCTCCCAAAGAAAGAAGCAAAATCAAGCGAAGCGTCCAGTAATTGAATCAGATTCAGACTAGAGTGCGTAGCTAGTGACACAGTACAATCCATATGTTAATTAGTTGCCTCCTAGAGTAAAAAAAGCAAACGAAAATAAAAACAGAGATTTTACATTCATATCCGTTAGAATCTATCTGAGATTTTGAACACTGTCCTCAATTCATTTTCAGGGACTTCGACATATGACCTCCGTATCCATGGCACGAACTGTCGTGCAGCAACGGACACTGAGCAAGCGGAGATACGAACTTGCCACGGAGGACTCAGCTCTGCAATTTACTCTCAGCTTTAAGTAACATTTTCACCACTGATATTAATTTAGCGGTTGTCTGATTTTTGTCAATAAACTTGCACAGATTTAATATCTATGTTTCTCGTGCCTTAACTTTATCAGCGGATAAAATTTGCACCAGCAATTATATAAAATAAGACAGGGTCCTGAACATTATGAAATTTAAGCACACCCTCGGTGAGGATGCATTGATAAACCTCGGGCTTCGTCTCTCGGGGTTTAATGATGCATCCTCACCTCGGGTGTGCATTAAATTTTCATAATGTTCAGGACCCCATGCATTATTCTCTATATTGTGTATTGTTGCTCTTTGATTAGAAAGATATTTTTTACTGACTCTCTATTCCAGGAAACTAGTTTTTTGTGCACACACTATGCTTCATCCAACTTCTTGCCACCAGTTTGTCATTAAGACACCGTCTGACAACTGGCTTACAGTAACACCCTTCACCTTTGCTGCTACCAGACTATTGTGAAGGCACCAGTGGGCTTTTCATCTTTGCATCCCCTTTAAGTGTTTGCTCAGCAAAGCAGAAGGCCTGAACATAGCAAGCCCTGTTCACTTTAGACACAGCTGAACATATTCCTGAGATAGAAGCAATTTTCCTTTAATTCAGTATGTGTACTCAGAGACGGAAAACAGAGTTGCCAGAAAAATAAATTACCTGTAACTTTTGAAAACACTGCACAGTCACAGATGGATTGACCGTAAAATATTTATTATATACACAATGAGCAAGATATACAAACAAGAAATGAGGAAATAGTTAACATACTGAGGAGATTCAAATAAAAGTGATTAAAGAATCGTAAAGAACAGAAAAAAATGTAATCTTCATTTAAGTTAAATTTTCTTACCTCACATGTTTTCTTGAAAATAAATATTATACATAGTTTTCTTTCCCCAAAAATAACACACATCAATAAGGAGTATAAAAAAGTAGCCTTAGAGTACAGCCTCCTGATTATTTGCATACATTCCAATATTTTTACATTAATCTTTTGTTAATACAATGTTGCAGTCATCAGTATTTCCAGATATTTACTGAAATGTATTTGATATCTCTAGAGAAATCTCTTGCCTGCCTGTAGTACCACTGTGGGATCACCAGGGAGATTTTATTTAGAAATATCACAAATTATCCAGTCAATGTGGCTATTTCAATATTGGAAAGACAATCAGAAACGTTAGAGTGTGCTTTTCTTTGTGGTAATACTTTTCATTAGACTAAATTAAGAATGTTTACACAAGGAACAGTTCAAGTCAGTTAGCGTATGCCTTTATGATTCATCATTTCTCAGTGGTTAACCATGGTTCATTTGGTACCCACAAACTCCTCGAATGCTTTTTTAAGTGCCAGCATGGTGGTGCTACAACCCCCCACCTCAGGGAATACCTAGAATACCATTGCATCACCATGTCTGGTTCAACCAAGAAACCCTCTTGTTGGTTCTATAAATTTCTCTTTTTAGGTGAAATGTATGTAATCTGGTGTCTCATTCCACTGTTTTTCTCTCAAGTACTAGGCATTCAGAGTGGTCTTCCTCCCTAAATGCCTTGTCAAACAAACATTGGTTCCCCCAACTCTTCTGTACACCAGTGAAAACATATTTAATGATCTCAATATGTCTCCATATGATAGGTCATGTAATACTTTTACCCTCTTTGTGGTCCTCCTCTGGACTGACTCCAACAAGGTCATACTTCCTCTGGTATATGGACTGCAGAACTGGGCACAGTACTCTAGCTGATGGTGCACCAATGCCCGATACAGGGGAACAAGGGCCTCTTTATCTCAGCTACTTATATTATGTGCAATGCATTCCAGTATCCCGTTTCACTTTTTAACCATCTGTTTACAGTGCTTATTAAATGTAAGATATTTTGTAATAATGATACCAAGGTCCCTTTTTTTATCTGTTTCTTTTAATACCTAGCAATAGGGAACTATTTTACAAACACAGAAAGGATATTACAAAGAAAATCAATTTAAAAAAAAAACATTCTTTTAAACAAAACACAATTTAATATATATATATACATATTTTTTTAATCTTTCATTCCTACCCATTGTATAATCGCAATAAACCACACCAGGGTGTAGGTTATGCTGGGATTTACTCATGCCTGGTGTGGATTTGATCACTTGGTCTGTAGCCTCATGACCAAACCACACCAGGAGTGAGTAAATCCCAGCATAACCCACAATCTGTCATGGTTTATTGCTTAAATAACATCACTGTTCCAGGCACACACTGACCAATCAGGATACAAGAAATTTCTTTGCCATTGTATAATATATTATATATGCGGCATGGTTAGTGATAAATCTCCCTGCTGCCTGTTTCTGATGGCCTGTCTCTTTAAGTATGGGCTTTAAATAGCAGCTTTTAACCATTAGTCATTATCCTGAAAAAGCATGCAGTGAGCATGCGAAACACTGGTGGAAGGCTAGCATCTGTCTGTCTTTTAACTCATCTCTGACATTGATTTTGTCTACTTGTGTCTTAATTAAAAATAAGTCTACTTGAAAACCTTGAAGCAGTGGGGCATTTTATTTTCAACAGAATATGAGTGGGCATATGGTGAGTGCATGAACCTTTGTTTTACTCTTATTTTACTTTTGCTATATTTGCTATATTTGTGGGAAATCCCCTTCCCATGGAAAAAAAATACTGAAAATATTTGCTTTAAAATGGGTTGATCCTTTTTGTTAAACTTACTATCCTTTTTTTCACAGAACTCTGCACAGCTGTGGTGAGTTTATTTGCATTGAATTAGTGCTGATTGAGTACAAAGTACAAGTCTAAGAGGTTATGTACCTACACAGAACATCTCCTGGGAACTCAGAGGAAGTGTTGAATGCTGCACACAGATGCTCAGGACACCTGATTTGCCAGTGTCATAATGCCATTAAGCCCCACACTATATACTGTACAGTATCTATTGTGCTACAGGCACATTCTGCCTTTTCTTGCAATGTCTCATCTAGGTGTGACACATCTTACTGTAGTAACTACTAAGGTGAAATATTTATTTAGCCTTTTTGCAACCAACGCACAATCAGATATTGCTGCATCCCATATTTTGTACTTGGTGGTCCCACTCTGGCTGTGTCAGTGACACAGTAACTAGCCCATTCACCTCTGGGGCCAAAAGATTGGAATGCCATCGAGGAAAGGAGGGAGAGGGGGGACATGATAGAAACTTTCTAGTACCTCAAGGGAATCAACAAAGTCCAAGAGGGTAGCATCTTTCAAAAAAAGAGGTGTGCAAGAACAAGGGGGCACAATTTGAAGATAGAAGGGGGGCGGCTCAGAGGTAATTTAAGGAAGTATTTTTTCACAGAGAGGGTTATGGATGTATGGAACAGCCTTCCAGAGGAGGTTGTGGAGTCAAAAACAGTGGTGGAATTCAAGCATGCATGGGACAGTCATAAGGCAATTCTAGGGGGTTGGGGTAGGAAGAAGTAGGCTGCTGGTTAACTAGGATCTGCAGCTTATCCATCAGATAGGGAAATGGGCAGACTGGGTGGGCCAAGCGGTCCTTATCTGCCATCAAATTCTATGTTTCTATGGGTTCTTGGCCCACATTAGGAAGTTGGGTGACATCCAAACACTGACACTGTAGTGTAATACTGTGGGGAGGGGGGCTGCACTGTTGAGGTATTGTGCTCTGGATGAAATGTTAAACTAAGGTCTCTTCTACCTATCTTGGGTGGCTGTCCATGTGGAAGTTAAAGATTCCATGGCACTTATAGTAGGAGTAAGGAATTTTCAACATTGAAGAGGTAAATATTAACCTGCCATTAAAACTGGTCTATGTGCTGGTCCGGTGGCACGGAGGGTTGAGACACTGGATGGCACACTTTGCGCCACGACGGCAACCTGAGTTTGGGAGAGAGCTCGGGCTATCGGGGGTTGGCAGGGGAGGAAGAGGATTGAGGGTGCCTCCTGGTGGAGGATGGAGGGCAGCACCAGAGACAGGGAGATGAGCAGTGTGGCGTCATGACATGTGCACGCCTCCATGCGTGTGCAATTACAGCTGTGAGGGGGAAGGAACAGAAAAATGTGAGAGCACAGCTGCAAACTCTATGATGTACCCTCCAGCACGCAGGCGCCGCTGCCGCAGGTACTGCCTGTAATTGCCAACTCTAGTTATGTGTATGGGAAGTGGAGAGGATTGCCCCCTTCCCTTCCACCCCACAACAGGGGGTAATCTATGGGAGAAACAGAACTCAGGGGTGGTGAACAGGTACTGGAGGAGGACGGATACCACCTGCAGGCCAAGGAGGATAAATAGAATATATAAATAGAAAAAATTAAAAATTGGACTACATAACTCACTTCTCTGGGCACATTTCCATAATAGCTATCACAGTGCAATGTGCCCACCATGATCAAAAACAAATCATAAAAAATATTGTTTCCTTAACTGCTCTGTTTTCTGTAATATAAATAGAAGTAGTTTTCATTATTATTATTAACATATCTTGCCCCATAATTCTCAGATTTCTTCTTTGCCCAATTGATGAGTCTTCCCAATTACCTGTTTAAATCTCCACCACTGATTAGATCAGGTGGTGGTAAAATGAATACAGTACTGTCCTGCATTTTAGGGAGAGAGTTAAACAATCCAAATGCTTGTTTATAAGTGACAGGTTTATGAGGAAAGTACAACTAAATAAAATGATAAAATGGATTGGGAAAATCTTGTGCTGTGATTTGTAGAATCTGCTCAAATTATCACGTGACTGTGCATTGTTCCAGCACAACAGCACAGGTCAGAAATGCTTAACTTTCCGAACTTCATTATATGGTTATAAAACCAAAAATTGGGTTATCCATTTTTATACTCACAATAAGGTACTCCAGAGGGTACATAATTGTGGGATAACAGCACTTATTGTGTGTGTGTGTAAGGCACTGAACTTTGCCCCATGCCTCACTTCCCATGGTGTGCCATATTCCTACAATAATGCACATCCTGTCATGCCTTACTGACTAGAATAGCCCAGCTATGCAGTGTGGTTTAAAAAGGACAGTAATTCAACAAGCTTAATCTGATTCTGTATGTCAGTTTACATTTGTATCTTCATCCTCTCCCACAGGACGAGGCTGAAAATAGGCAGAATTTCCTAGTCCTCCTTTCCTGGTCAACAAAAACTAACACAACTAAACTACCAACTGTACGAATTTCTAGACATTCATACTAACCACAGTTTTGAATAACACATAAGACATAAAAAGCAGAAATCAGCACATTTTCCCATAACTAGCATCCTCACAGGATTACCACCAGTCAACTGAGAAATTATCCACCTCAACCAGCAGGACACAAAGACATTGCCAGTTGCAGTACAGTAACGACAGAGTTTGGGTGTTTAATCCTTCTTTAGCTATTTTATAAAAACTCCGTAAATTAGACTCTGTCTAAAATTAAGTGAGCTGGGTGTAATGAGTAGCAACGCATGTTATTTTTAATTCTGTATCTGGTGATTTGTTACAGCTGTCACACACCTGAGTGAAAGGTATCCCCCCCCCCCCAGTTGATCTTTTAGTTGTTGCATTCGTACACCCTTAACCACAAACTACATTTTCTCAGGCTGAATAAACATTATTTTTGGGGAGAGGTTGCTCTACACAAATAATCGTTATTTATATGGTCTGACAATACTTCGTGATCCAAGTTAATCATTCTTTGAACTCTTTGGCATGCAATAGTAAAGCAAGACCTGTACTCCTGCTGCAAGCAGTTGCTTGTAATAGTAAATTTAAATATGAGTTTTCAATTACCCTGCAGCTGGAAGTAGGCAAAATAGATGCTGTTCAGAAGTAAATGGTATTTCTATTTGTCTGCCTGTCTGTCTCTTTCTTTCTTTCTTTCTTTCTTTCTTTTTCTGTCTGTCTATCTATCAATCTGTCTGTCTGTCTGTCTATCTATCTATCCAATAATATTCATCATAATGGAACAGCTCGACATGTACAAATCTGTCTTCTGCTATCTTGACATGCCAAGTATTAAACCAAGTACTATACTGGTGTGGTAGTGCCAGTATAGTTAGGGTTGAGTAAGGTGTTTAATCTTCAACCACTGTTTTTGCACCCGAATAACTTTGGCAGCCTTTGATGAAATATCCCAAACTCTGGCATTCATGGTCTGGCTGGCAGGGTCTCAAGATGTGAAAAGGTTTGTGATGGCGTTTTGTGCAGTTTCCAAGATATGGAATGTCAATTTTTAATGAAAATGTACTTTTTATGGGCGTATAGCTGGGCTATGCTAAAGTATTGCTATTACATAGTAAAGAGAGGGGACTGTGGAAGCACATGACCGGATACCTAGCCTGTGTCCTTCCACAGTGGAACTGAAGCACATATGATCCTCTCCATTGGCCACAGTGCTGTCATCACCCCCCAGTGCACTATTTTCCTGCTCCACAATCACTTCTAGTTGACTTTGGGGTTCGAAGCTAAGTACCACCCCCACTCTCCTATCACCGACTGCATTACATGAGTAATGTTTCCCTGGTGCCTACTGGCACCCCCTATCCTCCAATCACCATCCTGTATTTCTATATGTTTCCCTGGTGTCTTGTGAACTCCCTGCCTTCTGATCATCATCCCCGTATTTCTATATGTTCCCTGGCATCTAGCGGTACTCCTCCTCTGATTGACATTCCGGTATTTCTATATATTTCCCTCATGTCTAGTGGCAATTCTGGCCCTCCAGTCTCCATTCCCATATTTATGCAATTTTCCTGGTGTCTAGTGGCTTACCTGCCCTCTAATCCCATATTATATAGTCTTTTTCCCTGGTGCTGACTTGCCCTCTGATCCCTGCCCCCCATGTGCATCCCTGGTGTCTATGCACACCTGCCTTCTGATGCCCATCCCCCATATGTTTCCCTGGTGTCTAGTGGCACCCCCAACCTCCGATTGCCATACTGAGAACTGTAATAAAGAAAACCATCCCTCAATGTTATTTTTCTGTCTTAAAACCTGTAAAAAAGAAAATAGTCCCTCACCCATCTGACCCCTGTCACCCCCATCTTCCCACTCAGCACTCACCACCCTACACCCCCAGTACACCCCCACACACCCTCACTCACCAGAACATGTCACAGAGTGGAGATACACTCTTCAATCGAAGACATGTCCTGCTGCTGGAACCAATGACTGCAACATGAGAAACTTAGGTAAGTGCAGTTCAATGTATTTCAATGAGGTTTTCAGCTCCCAGGCATATTGCTGTCATTTTCACCCAAAATTTTCAACATAGCTTTTTTGGGACCCCACCTCATGACTAATGGCAGTGGAACTGTGCAAATCAGGCCTGAAAGGCTTTTTTTGCAGTCAATTGGCAAAATCATCTATTGTGCAGGACTTAATTTTCACCACCATTATTCGTGAGGTGGGGTCATAAGAAGGCCATATTGAAAATTTGGGGCCAAAATATGTAAAAATGGCAAAGTTACAAATGTACAGTCAAATTACTCTATGCTGTCTCATAACTTCAGTAGTTTTAAATATTTTGACACCAAATTTTTCAGCATAGCCCTCTTTTCACATCACCTCATGAATGTGACAGCTGTCATTTTTCAACTCCTGTACAAAATGTGTTTTCACATATGTGGTGCGGAATGATGTTTCAGTGGTGCTTAATCACATTTCAGTGGGGATTTGAAAATGTTCACCTATGGGGTTCATGAGGTAGGGTAATAAGAAGGCTATGCTGAAAATTTGGTATACAGATATAGTAAAATGTTTAGGATATGACTGAACATTGCAGTATTTCAACATTCACTCACAACTTTGCTAATTTTCAATATTTTGACTCCAAACTTTCAACATACCCATTTTTCCACACCACCTCATAAATGTGATAGGTGTTATTTTTTAAATCCTGGACATGACATCTTTTTGTACTTGTGGTGCAAAATGACATTTCAGCCAAGATACTATAAATGTTACATGTCATACGAACATACGAAAGAGCCAGCAGAAGGCCATGTGGTGTATCAAGTCTGCTCAGTATTGCAAGGTCCCTAGCTTATGCCATTGACTCTGCCCCCCAGTCTTCCCCTTCTCCCTGTCTGCCCCCTACACTGTCCCATGGGATCCCCTTATACCTATCCCAGGCCCTCTTAAAGCTGCCCACTGTCTTCTCTGATACCACTTCTTCTGGCAGCACATTCCATATGGCCACTACCCTCTCCATAAAGAAATGCTTTCTAACATCCCCCCTAAACTTCCCCCCATAAGCCTTAAACTGTGCCCCCTCATGGTTTGATTGTCTTTTAGCTCGAAGAGACCTTTCCTATCTACTCTATTTATTCCCTTCAAGTATCTGAAGGTATCTGTTATATCCCCTCTCTCTCTCTGTCTCTCTCCTCTCCTCCAGGGAGTACATTCTTAGAGCTCCCAGCCTCTCCTCGTAAGACTTCCCCTGCTGACCCAAAATCATCATGGTTGCCCTCCTTTGGCCTTTCTCTAGCATGCTGATGTCCTTCTTAAGGTATGAACACTAGTATTTTACCCCATATTCCAGATGTGGTGTCACCAGTGACCCGTACAAATGCATTATGATCTCACTCCGCCTACTGCTGATTCCCCTCGCTAAACATCCCAACATCCTGTTTGCATTCGCTGCTGCCTTTTTGCACTGTGAAGAGTGCTTCAGATCACCAGTAATCACCACCCCAGATCCCTTTCTTCTTCTGTTGCTGCTACCCAGGTCTCCCCAGGTACTACTTGGTCCTAGGATTCCTTGCTCCAATGTGCATCACTTTGCATTTCTTAGTATTGAAGCCAAGTTGCCAGATCCCTGACCATCTTTCAAGTTTTCGGAGGTTTTCCCGTATGTCCTGTATCCCTTCCACTGTGTCCACCCTCCCATAGAGTTTGGTGTCATCTACAAACAAGCACATGTTGCCCTTGATGCCCTCCCCCAATGTCATTTATGAAGACATTGAACAACACTGTCCCCAGCACCAATTTCTGCAAGATCCCATGCTGGTGACCTCACTAGTGCCAGATAACTCTCCTCCCTCCACCACCCTCTGGGTTCTGTCACTCAGCCAGCTTTCTACCCACCTGGTCATTTTCTCCCCCAACCCCTAGATTCACCAGTTTCCTGATCAGCCTGTTGTGGGGCACTGAATAGAAGGCCTTGCTGAAGTCCAAGTAAATGATGTCCACCACATGGCCCTTGTCCACCACTCTGGTGAGCCAGTCAAAGAAGTCAATCAGGTTAATTTTTCATGATCTTCCTCCCACAAATCCATGTTGCCTCTCATCCTGGCAATCTTTCTCGTCCATGTACCTTAAAAGCCTCTCTTTAAGTATGGTCTCCATGAGTTTGCACATGATTGAGGTCAGACTGACCAGCCTATAGTTCCCTGGGTCATCCATGGATCCGCTGTTGTGGAGAACCACCATGTGTGCCTTTCTTCAGTCCTGCGGCACCATGCTTGACCTCAGGGAACTATTGAAGAGGCCTGCTAGTGGCCCTCAAGCTTCACTGACTCCTTCAGCACCCTTGGGTCGTGCTATCCAGACCTCTTCACCCTATCCACTTCTATCACTACATCAGTGCCCCCACCCCACCTTCTCCCCCAGGTGGCACCTTTCTTTTTCCCTAGTAAACACAGAACATAAGTAATCGTTTAATACCTCTGCCTTGCTCCCTTCTTCCTCCACCCATTCATCCACCTTCTTAAGCCTAACTATCTCATCCTTCCTGTCCCTCTTCTCACTTATGTAGTGAAAGAAGGCCTTCTCCCCCCTCTTAATCCCTTCAGCTACTTGTAGTTCTTTCTGCATCTTGGCTTGCTGCAACATCTTGCCTGCCACTTTAGCCAAATTCAGGTAGTGTTCCTTAGCTAAATCACTTGTAGTCCTCCTGAATCTCTTGTGGGCCCTCCCTTGTCCCGCACCACCCTGGCAACCTCAGAGTTTAACCAGATGGGTGATCTGGCCCCCAATTTCTTCCCCCATGGCTAACATACTCCACTGTGGCAGCTGGTATTGCATCCTTGATGATGGTCCATTTTTGGTCCACCCCATGTCCACTCTGATTCCCTCTAGGTGCATCTTTAGCACCTCACCCATCCTCTTAAAATCTGCCTTCCTGAAATCCAGGATTTTGGTCTTGATGGAGATGCTTTCCCTGCCCATATCCAGCCTGAACCACACTGTCATGTGGCCGCTACCCCTCAGGGGTTCCTTGACTGTTATCTCTTGTACATGCTCCCCATTTGTGAGCACTAGATCAAAGATTTCCCCCTCCCTAGTGGGCTCAGTAACGTCCTGAGTCAGGAACCTGCCCTGTATCGCATCCAGGATCACCTGACTTCTGGCACAGGATGTGGCTGGAATACCCTAGTCCACCTTGGGCAGATTAAAGTCTCCCACCACTACCACCTCCCCCTTTCCTGCAGCTTCCAGCAATTGTAAACACAGCTCCCTGTCTCACTCCTCGTCCTGGTTTGGTGGTCTGTAGACCACCCCATCCTGACCTTCCTCCCTCCCTCTATTGGTCTGGAGCTGAATCCACAGCATTTCTGCATTCTCGTTTTTATTCTTCTCCCTCATGCATGTTATCCCCTCCCTGATGTAAGGCCCCCACTCCACCCTTGCTCAACACTCTGTCTTTTTCTGTATAACTCAGCTTCATGTGGGATCGAGAGGTCACAGTCATGGTGTGTTGCAGCCCAGGTCTCAGTAATAGCTCCTATGTCCACATTCCTCTCTACTAAGAGGGCCTGCATGTCTGCTATCTTGTTACCAAGACTACAAGCATTGAGAGACGCTACCCTCCACCTCGACTCTGTGCCTTTCTGCCTACTGTTTGTACTTTTCCTGACCTGCCCATCCCCTGCACTCTCCCCATCACCCCCATAATTGGTTCCCCTTTGCCTCCTCGCCCACCCTCCCCATTACTACTGCCAGTGTAGGGGTCCATAGACCTCCTCATCCTGAAGTTTCTGGGCTCACTGGCCCACCCCTTCCCTTAAGCTCAGATTGTTGTCTATGTACTCCCCCAGCTTATCTCTGAGCATGTTTGAGTCCCCCTTACTAAGGTGTAGTCTATCTGTCAAATAAAGCCTCTTGTCCAACCACATGCCCCCCAGCCCCCGATACATTTGAAGCCTTCTTCCCTGCACCAGCTCTTTAGCCAATCATTAAACTCCTCTATCCCCTTTTTCCTGACTTCGCTGGCTCTGGGAACTAGAACAGATACTGTACATAGATACATAGAAGTTGTCAGCAGATAAGGACTGCTAGGCCCGCCTAGTCTGCCTGTAAGCCCTATAATTATATGCAGTCACTGTCTCTAAGTGACCAATGGCTTTTCATCACTCCCTGTCCCCCATTGTTCCTTTGAGCCTCTCCCAGGCATGTTTAAACCCCTCCACTGTGCTTGCCCCCACCACCTCTTGTGGCAGACTGTTCCAAGTGTCCACCACCCTCTCTGTGTAGAAAAACGTCTTCACATTACCTTTTAATCTACCCCTCTCCAATTTCATATTGTATCCCCTCATTCTGATATCTTTTCTACATTGGAAAAGATCCCTCATCTGCACCTTGTTTATGCCCTTCAGGTACTTGAAAGTTTCTATCGTGTCCCCTCTTTTTCTCCTCTCCTCCAGTGAGTACATACTGAGGTTTCATAGTCTCTACTCATATGCATTGTGATGCAAGCCATGCACCATCTTTGTCGCCCTTCTCTGGATAGCTTCCACCTTGTCTATGTGTGGTCTCAAGTACTACATGCAGTACTCCAGGTGAGGACTTACCAGTGTTTTATACAATGACATCACCACCTCCAACCTCCTGCTAGTAGTGCCTCTACCTATGCACCCCAGCATGCCACTGACCCTCCCTGCAGCCTTTGCGCACTGCTATGATACCTTAAGGTCATCAGATGTGATAACCCATAGGTCCCGTTCCTCTTTGGTGACAGTCAGCACCTCTCCCCCTCATTCTGTAGCTATCCCCAGAGTTCCCCCTAGCCAGGTGCATTACCTTGCACTTGTTTGCATTGAACCTCAGTTGCCACGACTCGGACTATCTTTCAAGCTTCTCCAGGTCCCTTTTAATTTTCTGTACCCCTTCTGAAGTATCCAACCTGTTGTAGATCTTGGTATCATCAGCAAACAGGCAGACCTTTCCTTCCAGCCATTCTGCAATTTCACTAATGAAGACATTGAACAGGACTGGTCCTAGTACTGATCCCTGTGGTACTCCACTGGTCACCTCTCTGTCCCCGGATTGGATCCCATTTACCACTACCCCCTGCCTTCTGTCCATCAGCCAGTTTCTAACTCAATGTATTACCTTATGCCCCATGCCCAGACTACTTATCTTGTTAATCAGTCTTATCAAAAGACCAAAGAGCTCACTATTTCCCTGCAGGCCCTTGCCAAATCTTTGAATCTACCCTGCACCATCCCCACCTCTTCCCTGCTAAGTCATTGGTTCCCAAGTAGATGACTAAGTCAGGTTTTTCACCAACCTCACTTACAGCTTCCCTGATTTTGGTTCTGCCCTCCCCACTACCATCCCTGGCATACAAACCACCCTTCTTCTAGTCCATGGGTCCCCCTTCCTCCCCCAATGTATACCTTTAATTATGGAGTCCCCAATGATTACCACTTTTCTGTTTCATGCAGGTGTGTTTTCCAACTTCCTATCTACTCGTAGTAAGCCAGCTGTCTCCCCATTCAACAGCTCCTTATCTGTTCTGGTTGTCTTCCTGCCACCACCATCACTATCCCTAGCCCCCTCCGATCCCATTCCTCCCTGGCTAACCTTGCTTGCTACCACTCTTCCCTCCCCATCCCATACTCTAACGCCTTCCTTCCACCCACCCTTTACTCTGCCCTGACTACCTTTTCCTCCCTGCCTCCCCAAGTTGCTCACCTCTCTCCTCCCCTCGCCTCCAGCCTTTGACTCTGGGTCTCCTCGATTCTCCACCCCACCACCTGCCCCATCCCCAAGCTGACCAGTATTGCATACCTGTTTGATGAGGGCACCTCAGCATCAGATCCCACCCATGTTCTTCCCCTCCCTATCCCTCCCCTTCCTTCCTGCACTGATCTTCTTACCCACCTTCCATTTCCCCTTACTACCTGCCATTCCTCCCCACTGATTCCCCATGTTCTTTGAGAAGGAGATGTCCCTGGACACTGTGGTAACCTCCCTGCTCCCAACCCGTACCTGCCATCACCTTACCCTAAGGCTGCCCCTACCTGCCCCTTTCTCCACTGCTCTGTCTCCCTGCCTCCACCCCCCCTTTCCAACTCCCACCTTAGCATTCTTACCTCTGCCCCGATTTGTTCCAGACTCCTGCACACTGGACAGCCCCTTGCTCGCCACACCGTCCCCAGAAAAACTGTGGTCTCCACATCCATTACAGCTTAGCATTCTCCCTTCACTATCCTGGCTCCCATACATTCTCGCATTCATCCACCTCCACCCTTCTCAGCTAGGAAGTCATGTTTATAAGAGCAGTCATAAAATAACTATCTTGAAAACTTGGGGTCAAAATTTTAAAAAATAAGTGAATGTGTCAAGAGTGAATGTGTGAAGACTGAATGTGTAAAGAGTGACTATATGAAGACTGAATGTGTGAAGAGTTGAAGAGTGAATCAATGTGTACTGAATGTGTGAAGAGTGAATATGTACTGAATGTGTAAAAAGTGAATGTGCCGACCCTGCACTTTTGTAAGCAGATGGAGTCTTCCCATAGTGCACGGCCCATAGGGCCCCTCACATCTGCTTCTGTTCACCCATCAATGAAATCTTCAGCTTTCCTCAGGTCTAAAGCAGCCTCTCACTTTTTACAGCTGCATGAATACCATTATATTGCAGCTGCATTGGCTCTTACCACAGTTTGTTTCCTATACTTATTATATATATTTTTTGCACTCATGTACAGCCTAGATGGTATGGAATTTTTCACCAAAACTTTTAGGGTAGAAGCAGCCTGTGATAAGGTGCCTTTTGAAGGTTTCGTGGCAACATATTTATCAGTTCCACAGTTATAAGGATTTAAATGTTTATTTCTGAGCATGCTCAGTAGGGTTTTCAGTATTTATCAGAGGGTTAACTGATAACCCTCTGATAAATACTGAAAACTTACAGTTTATTAAGAACATTTTCACTTTCGCGGCCATATTGGACCAGCCAAGACGAGGAAGAGCTGTTTATTCCATCTTGCACTCTCCTCTCTGCTCCAATCTTCTACTGTTTTCTGCATTCCTGTGTGTTCACCAGCTAGCCTATGCGTAAACAGGATTGGACAGGACTGAGCAGCGTCTGAAACCCTGTGGAATTTTTAACTTGGCAGCATGCATTTGTTCCCTATCAGCTTTGCAGCCATATCAGACCAGCTAGGAGCCGGGGAGAGCTAGATAGATAGATATTTTATTTATAAAAGCGCCCATCTCCAGAGACTCTGGGCGCTGTACAAAATAATATCAGTACAATTATTAAAAATCATACACACAAAATATATATATATATATTTATATATATATATGTGTTTTTTTCCTCTTGTAGATATTTCCTGAAGAAGACCTAAGGTAGAAACGTAGATTTTTAACTCTATTTTCTATTTTCAGCGTGCATTTAATATAACCATTTTATTTTGCTATGCGTATATGTGTGTGTGTGTGTATATATATGTATATATATATATATATATATATATAATTTCAACTGGGAGCATACATTCAATCTACCTATCCCATTAAAACTACATCATTAGTTAATAAACGCTTTCTGGAACAAATATGTTTGGTTCCAAATACGTTTTGAGCTGTTTGTTCCATCTTACACTCTCCTTTACTGGCTCCTGGATTCCTGTATTGTCACCAGTCAGCCTATCAGCAAGCAGTATTGAAAGCCCCTTTCATTTATGTCCGTTCTCATCTAGAGTCCCGTCTGCACAGCAGCCCATTCACACAAAAGACTGTGCACTAAGGATAACAACAGGAGTCTGCCCGGAGTCAGCCCGGTATATGCCATCTGCCAGTCACTCTGTTCTGATTCCTCTTGATCAATCTGTTTCTCCTAGCTGCCACTACTGCCAAGTTCCCCTGCAAGGTACAGTTCTGTATGGTGAACCCATCAGCTTCATCTGTTTCCCTTGCCTACCTCTACTAGCTGTGCCTGCTAGTACTGGATCCTGACTTTGTGTCTGTCCTAAAAATGGGTGAAAATCCTCTCCTGACCAGGGTCACCAAGGATCATTCTGTTTTCTCAAGCCCACCAAATCTACCTATAGCACAGGTTAACTTCATAGCCCTAATGGAATGTTCTTGCTCTGAGCACCTCCAGTCTCACCCAGTAGCTGCTTTGGGAATCTTTAATATAAAAATCTGCTCAGTTGTCTCACTAGCCTTGATTTTTGATAACTGTTTATGTACTATTCTATATACCAACTGCCACTGCCAAACCTGTTGCATTCAGCCAACTCCCTGCCTCAGTCTCCCTGCATTTGTATTTGTTATCCATAGCCTGAACAAACTACTTCTGGGTCACTGTGCTTAAGCTTCTAGCCATTGTTCAATAATGACAATATCAAGCAGTAAGAACCACTACTGGTGACCCTCAGCCTTACCCAGCTCATCAGTGAGCCCACATGAAACCACCCCAATGGGAGTTGAGGAACACTCTTCAATTGGGTTCTGACAAACAGGCCTGATAGGATTTCAGCATTTGGAGTCTTTCCTGAGTCCATATCTGAACACTCCCCTATCTACTGCATTTGGAGTCTCCTTTCCCAAAGTGCTCTATGAAATCATACAAGTGAGAGACTTTTCCCACTTCAACTCTGCTCTCTTTCTTCAAGATCTCACAGTCACAGATTGGGCCACAGTACTCTCTGCCACAGACATCACAGATGATCTTGACAAGCTAAACATCCTACCCTGTCTGCAGGATAAGCATGCACCTCGTGTCAGAAAGAGAATTAGAGGCACTATCACTAAATGGTTACTTAGAGACTTGCTCTTACCCATGAAAGCCCATGATAAGCACTGGGGTAAATTTAAAGCCTCTAAGGAATTGTCTGAATACCATGAATACCAGCAGCTCCATAACGTCTGCAAAAAAGCCACATGTAACGCCAAGAGTGAATACTGCAAGGCTGCCCTCTTATCCTCTACTAGGGACCCTCGATACTTCTGGCACACTGTCAAAACCATAGTCGGGGGTTATAGCTAGTGTGATACTACGGATATGATTGTCGATGGCAGAAATTGCAATAATTCTACTACCATTGCCAGTGCCTTTACCAAGCTATTCTCCGCTCTCTCGGCATACACCTCCCTGTTTACTACTGACAATGAAGAGTCATCTACCTCTAACCATTTCTCCCCTCCGTAATCTCTATCTCACCCACCTTTCTATCTTAAAACAATCTCAGTGAGGGAAACCTACAAGCTTCTCACTGGCCTTTCTCCTCATGAGTGCTGGTCACAATGACCTTGAACCAAAACTCCTAAAGATTGGAGCCCCTTTGCTTGCACTCCCAATATCCCATATTCTTAACCTCTCTTTCACCACCAGAATTGTTCCTGCAATCTGGAAAGTAGCAAAGGTTGTTCCTGTTTTCAAGCAGGTGACCGGAAATGCATAGAAAACTACCGTCCTATAGCCATCCAGTCTGCTGTTAGCAAGATACTGGAAAAGTTGGTGGAAGTGCAGCTGAAGGGCTACCTGTCTAAACGTACCTTACTGTCACCCAAACAGCACGGATTTTGTAGAGGACATAGCACTGGTACAGCCCTTATTAAAGTTACATCTGATATAAGGATTGCCATGGACCAGGGTATACTGACTGGGGCTGCCCAGGCAAATTGGTAAATCATCAATCATGATTTTTGAAGGTCAGTCATGACTGATTATTGTTAATCATCAAATGTTACCGTAAGATCATCAAAGGAGATCATGATCTTAGATCATCATCTAGATCATGATTTAATCATCAAACATGAACTTTCAAATCACCAGCTGATGATTATTGATTATTTTTGTAAGCTTAAATCAGCATGATGTTTGTTGATGATCTGTGGATGATGACGTGATGATCGTTGATGATTATAATAGTTCAGTATTATAAGATTGCAAGTCACAGAAGTAATACTTAAAATTTTATTTGTTAATTATGAAAACATGAATGTCACATACTAGCAAAGATAAATTAATTATGAATTATAATGTAAATCATGTGAAGACAAGTTTTAATCCCATTAGGAAGAGTACATGCAATGTCTGGTATAGGATACATATTTGCATACCTACTTTGGATATTTCAGCAGCACAGTTTATGGAACAAAACAATAGTAATTTCTATTTTTAAATTAATTTTGCATTGACAGTATTAGTTTTCAGACTATTAGGAAAGACTTTGTGCACACGCTAAGTACTTTTAGGAACTCACCATAACCATAAAAGAAGCCACTTAATGGGGACATATAAACCAATATGAGCATTTCTAATTCCAGTAGGATGTGAGGTATCAGAATAAGCATAACTGAAAGCAGTGGGCTTCTAGCGTAAAGGTATCATAATTGATCATTCCAGTAAAGATATCTATATACAAGATAAATTCTAGAAGTATAGAGAAAAGATAACTTGAATTTTTAAATCTATTTCTGTAATCTTGACCATGGGCAATCATGGAAAATAATTATGATATGAGATCATCATTAATCATAATCACCATCTCCATAACATCATGGTTTTTGATTAGCGGCCATTTGACACCGATGGTTAATTATTGTTAATGATGATCGCAATGATGGTTTTTGAAGCTTAAACATGATCTCTGAACATAACTGGATAATGATCATTCATGATACAGCATTAAAAATCATAATATTGTCAGCTGGGTATCTTTGTGGACCTCTCAAAGGAATTCAGTCTAGTAAATCACTCCCTACTCTGTACCAAGCTTCACTCCCTTGGTATTGCTGGTTCAGCCCTAAACTGGTTTTCCAACTATCTCACTGGCAGACTACAGCTTGTTAAGTACAATAGAGCTCTATCGGAACCTGTTTCTATCACTATTGGTGTCCCTCAGGGATCTGTTCTGGGCCCTATCCTATTTTCTCTTTTCATCAGTGACTTCCCAACGGTCCCTACCCATAGCACCACAACCCTATATGCTGATGACCTGGTCCTCCTAGCTAGCTCAGGTGATATGCGTGCCATAAATCACAACCTACAAGCTGCCTTCAATAAACTGCAACATGGGCTCCTGACAAATAAGCTTGTGCTGAACTTAAAGAAAACTCAACTCATGCTTGTTGGTTCCTCTGCCAAACTCAAACAGCGTCCTGTCCCACTCAATGACTTAAGTCTTCATGGTGTCCCAGTTGGCAATACATGCTCCTTTAGATACCTGGGGGTTGCTCTTGACCCTCTGTTAGACCAGCCACTACACATTCAAAATGTCTGCAGGGCAACAAATATCAAACTTGAACTTGCATACCAGGCTCGTGGGTCCCTTACTGCTGCTGCACGGCTTGCCCTTGCTAAAGTTTATTCCTTCCCTCTCTCAACTATGGGCTGACATTCTTTACCCTCGCCCCAAAAACTAGCCTTGCCAAATGGGATGTGGCCTATAATAATATTTGCCACTTTGCCCTTGCCATCCCTCGACTTACCCATCACTCTGATTTATACAGTCAACTACACTGGCTGCCCCTGGGTAATTATCTCTTATTTGTCTTGGGCTGCTTAACAGACAAAATTGTCTGCAATGCCACCCCACCTGCCCTGTCCAAACTCTTTCCACCAGCTCCACCATCATACCGGCTAAGGTCAGCTGACTTGCAACCCCCCCTTGTTCCAAAAACTTGTACACTGTCAGGTGATCATGCCTTTGCTATTTGTGCCCCTAGATTCCGGAATACCCTACCTGCAACCATCAGATGTACCCCCACCCATCCCATCTTTAAGAGCTCCCTCTGGTTGCACCTGAACTTTGCCTCAGCCTGTAACTGTTCCAAGGCTGCTTGATATCCCCTACTCCTTGGACCCTGTTGTGCACCCTCCACTTCCCTGGTTCCCCTACCCCCTCTGAGCTCTAGCAAGGGGAATTATCTACCCCACATGCCCTTCACCTCGGCACTTACCATCCTCAAAATGGGATAAATTGCACTTGTATTATTTCCATGAAATGTAACTATTGTTTGCTTGTTCTTACCCTTGATGTGTATGCTTATCTGTTCATCCTGTATGTGTTTATTTGTATCACCCTGCTCATTGTTTGTATTGCACATTGTTGTAATTCCTTCGCACTGTTCTGTAATACATGCCTTGTAATCTCCCGGGTCATACCTGAAAATAGGCATTCCTTGTCTAGTGTGCTTACCTGGTAAACAAAAGCTAATAAAATAAATAAATTTGTATTTACTTCCTTAGCCTTACCTCTTAACTGTGTAGCTCACTGTGTTTTAGCTCTCTAGCCACTGCTTCAGTCTATAATGTCAGCATTAGTCATTATGTTTGATTAATTCATAGCCTTCACAAACAGCAGTGTAGCTCACTGTGATTTAAACTCGCTAGCCACTGTTTCAACCCACAGTGCCTGCACTAGTCAATTGTGCTTGCTTATCCATCGCCTAATCAAACCACTTCTTAGAACTCTGTAGCTCAGCTTACCAGCCATTGTATTCATTCAACTGTACTAGTACCAGTCGCTTGTTTTTTGGTTTTTTTATTAGTCTAAGTACATTTTGTTCGTAGCCTTGCCTATCGGGGACAAAATTGCGCATCTGGCACTTCTACCCACTTTACTATTCACACCTTCCTTTTGTTAATCTAGTCACACTCCTTCTCACCATGGTCTATACCTTTCCCTTCTATTTTGCATGTCTCTCCCTTCCATCCCTGTCCCCATTCTCTCCCCCTTTGACCTACTCATATACCTCTCTTACCCTCTCCCCATCCCACCTCTCCTCCTCCTCCCAAACCTCACCCATCTCTCCACTCCTTCCCACACCCTCCACCCTACTCTCCTCACTCCTCTTCTCCCCTACCCCCACCCCCAATCTACCCAGGCTTTCTACATACTCCTTCCTTTAATCTTGAATTTTTCTATCATACTTGTCTCTCTTCTCCACTCTCACACCTCTCCCTCCCTCCCTTCTCCCCATTCAAAAGTAAGGAAGTCTCATTCCATTCTCCTCCACCTTTTTCTTCTCCTCCTCCTAGCTGGTGATGTAGAACCTAACCTTGGCCCCTCCTCTCCCTCTGCTCCTAATACCCTACCCAAAGGCCTCCGTTTCTTCTATTTCAATGCAAGGAGTCTCCTCCCCAAGCTTGACGGCTGTAAGATTTGCTTCTCCCAGTGCTCCCCAACCTCTTGTTCATCACTAAAACCTGGTTGTCCTCCAGAGTTCCTGACTTCAGTTTAGCTCTCCCTGATTTTCAACTCTACCATCAGGACCAAGGCAAGTACAGAATGAAGGCAGGGTAACTCTCTATGTTCATCAAACCCTCTCATGCTCTATCTCCCTCCATGGATTCCTCACTTCCTCTCATGAACTTCTGCTAGCTCAACTATCCCTCCCTTCCATCCTCCCTATTTTTGTCAGTGTTGTCTATGCCTCTCCAAAGATCTCTCCCTCCCTCCCTCCTGCCTTGTCAACTCCTTCTCATCTCTCATCTCCCATGCTGCTTCTAGTGAGCTCATCCTCTTGGTGGACTTAAACTTAAATTGGCTTCCCTCTGCTTCCAAGCCTACTCTCCACAAAACACAGGTCCCTGAACCTTATACAGTTAATTACTGAGCCCACCCGACTCAATCCACACTCCCAAAACCACTCCCTCCTCTGGACTGGGGGCTCTCTTCCCAACCCCACTGCATCAATGCTTCAGGCACTCTCCCAGATGCCTTCAGTGTCCACTGCATGACCTATTGTGTTAAGAAAGTGTATACTCCTCAATCTGCCCCTAAATACCTTTGGTATAGGCCTCTCAGCTCCCTTGACACTAGTGCCCTCCTAAATGACCTTGGTGTCTCTGATTAGTCCCTGTTTACTCAACCACAGACATTGATACTGACTTCTCCCTCTTCAATGCCATTTTTAACAGGATCTGGAATATTCATGCCCCCCCTTAAAAAGGTCAGGGTAAAATGCTCCCACCACCCCAGGATTCTGCTTTGCTGACCTTATTGATTTGTGTAAGTCCCGGGACCTTGTGTGGTCACGCCTCAAGTCCTCCCATTCCCAGTCTGACCTCCAGCACTACAGGTCCCTCAGCAAAACTTGCATTAAGGCTGTCCACACTGCAAAGACTCACTATTTCAAGGCTAAACTCCAATCCAATCTGAATTCCCCCTCAACATTTTGGAAGGTTATCCACTTCCTATTTGATTCCCCAGCTCAGTGTGCACCCCCCATCCTTCTGGTGGATGGTTCACTGGTCTCCAGCTCCACCTCTGTTGCTGCTCACTTTAACAAATTCTTCACAACCTGTACTCTGCCCTCTCACTCATCTCTGTATCCCATGTCCCATCTACACCCCATTCTTCAGAAGGCTTCCACTTCCCTCCCTGTCTCCCCCCAGGAACTCTTCTTCACCCTATTGTTCCTAAACCCATCCAAGTTTAGCCCTGATGGTTTGGACCCCAAACTGCTTCAAATCTCTGATTCAGCCATTACTTCCCCCTCTCTCACCTTCTGAATATCTCCTTTTCCCTCAGTGCTGTCCCTCAGGCCTGAAAACTAACCAAGGTTGTTCCCCTGCACACAGGGGCCAACTTCTCCTCCCCAGGTAACTACTGACTGATTTCATTCTTCCCCTCTCTTGCTAAGCTTCAAGAATCCACAGTCTACTCTAAGATTGCTGACTTCCATTCCTTCTCAAACTTCCTCTCACTGTTCCAGTTTGGCTTTAGGAAGAACCACTCCGCTGTCTAATCCTTGCTGTGTGTAACTGATTCTGTCCTGTCAGAGATGGATCAAGGACATGTCACCACAGCCATCTTCATTGATCTAGCCAAAGCTTTTTACACAGTGTTCCACCCACATCTACTGGATAAGTTGAACTCTGCTAGCCTGTCAGCTTCCCCTGGTGGCTGGTTCTGCTCATACCTTTTGTACCATCAACAGGCAGTTTAGCTGGGCAGCGTTCTGTCCCCCCCACCACCATCCATACAGGGGTCCCACAGGGCTCCATTCTGGGTCCAGTCCTATTCTCAATTTTCTTAAATGACTTCCTCTTGGCTTGTGCCCTCTCACACATCCACTTGTATGTGGATGCCACTTTAATACACATTTCTGGCCCATCATCCCCAGCTGTGGAAGTCCCACTTCAGCATGGCTTCCATAATGTTCTAGGCTGGTTCCAAGCCAACCAGCTCAGGGCTAACACTAAGAAGACTGTGTCCATGACCTTCAGCTCCAGCCAGAAACTGGCAAGGTTCTCACCTTTCCCTGTCTTCTCCACCTTGAATGGCATCCTCCTCAAGACTGTCACCACCTTTAAGCACCTGGGGGTTTGGTGTGATAGTAAGCTTAACTTTCCTGTCCATATTCATGCCATTCACACCAAACATCATCCCAAACTTAATGTTTTATATTGTAATAAGGATTGTCTCTCCTTCCAGGGTCGCTGGGAGCTGGTAACCAAAATGGTCTTCCCAGTTTTGGACTATGCTGATGTGGTCTATGACACTGTTCCCTCCTCTTCCCTTGCCAGATTGTGCCCCCTCTGCAATGCTTTCTGTCACTTCACCACCAACTCTCTACTGCACACTCATCACTGCTCACCATATTCCTCTCTCTCCATCCTTCCTCTGCTTCCATGTCACCAGTCCCACTGTACCTCCTTCATCACTAAATACGGGTTTGACTCTCTTCCCTCCTACCTCTCCTCACTCTTCTCCCCTGCCCCCTCCTCTTCCTATTCTCTGTGCTCCAGGGATTCTCATACCTTCCCCATTCCCCATCCTCACTCATGTGCTTGGTAAGTTGCTTTCTCCTACTGTCTCCCCTCCCTCTGGAATCTACTACCTTCTTCTTTTTGGCTCACTCCCTCTCTCCATACCATAAGTCACGTAACAAGGCATACTCCAGATCCCCTATACTTATTCTTCACTCTCTTGAACCTCCTGCCTCTCCTCTCTCTTTCTCCCCATACCTCCCCACTCCCTCCTTCCACTCCCCTAACTGGACCACCTGTGCTACTGGCCCCTTGTCTGCTTCTTAATCTAATAGGTACATATTCTTATACACTCTTGTATGCCTTGATTATTGCAGTCATGTTACATATCTATGTACTGCTCATTTCTTACAGCTTAATATTATGCTGTTGCTAGGTCATATAGTGTTTCCCACTTATATTCCTCTTGCCTCTACTGTAGGTTTGCAATCAGTCTTCAAGTCTGTACTCCCCTTCCCCCAGGTCATACCTGGAAACAAGCCTTGTCTCAGAGTGCCTTTCTCTTGGCATAGCACCCTGCACCTCTGTACCTCTGGGTGCCACAAGGCCCTGTGCTTCAGCTGACAGATGGACTCTTTTTTTTGTGTCTGTATCTGTAGCCACATTGATGCACAGGGACCAGAGGGCCCACCCTGTGCTTTTGCAGCCCATTAAACAGCCCCAAAAAGTTTTGACATCCATTGCCACACAGAAGTACAGGGCTTGGAAGACCCTGCAGTTCTACAGGAATATGGGCTCTTCTTTTGGAACATGGCCCAGAGGGCCCTGTATGTCTGCATCTGTTCACACATGTCCTGAAGGAACCTACATGAATGAGGATATGATTCCACTATCTCAAATAGAAAGGAAATTCTTTGCAAAAAAAAACTGTGTTAATGAACCAATTAGGGTTCAAGTTAATGCCATAAAAGCAGGGATAAGTAGCATTAGGGTTTCCAACTCAAACTCCCTATCCCACCCCCAAGCAGCAAAGCGTAAGACCATACAAGCAACCACTGACAGCTATCATCAGGTAAAACGAACAACATATAACTGTTTCCAGATGATACAAATGCAGTAGCACTGATGTGCTACCTTTGTGGATTTGTATCTGCAGCCACATAAGCAGAGGCCCCTGGTGTGTATCATACAGTGTGCATGAGTATATGTGGCATGGGACTGCATTTCTGCAGACTGAAGTACTGTTGCAATGTGGGTATCATGATTTCAGCAGCAGATCTAGGACTTTTTCAAGAGAGTAGTAGTTTTGTTGTGAGGTACCATTTTCCCTGAAAAAGTAAAATGTCTTTGAAAGTTCAGATTAGGTTAAAACAGCTATTTTTTGCTGGGCTAAGAGGGTAGCAGGTGCAACCTCATTACATAGCTGGATCTTGTTTTACATATGCAGCTGTGTAAGTGCAGGCCCCACAGGGACCTGCCCTTCTGCAGCCAGAAATCAGTGTGTATGTCTTATTTATTTATTGAAAATTGATAACTGAAAAAGGCACACTGGGCCAAGGTTTGTTTCCAGGTACAACCCGGGGGTGAGGGGAGGGAAGTACAAGCAAACAGTACATCAGTCCACTTCAGATAGTAATACCATAGTAGCTTAGATTGCAGGGCACACTAACAGGTAACAACAACTGAAGGAGGTACAACAGGCAACAATTATCAATTGGTCATGACGAGCATGACAAGGGCATGTTAAGTACCATATAATCATACAGTTATGGAGTAAAGTGCTAGTGCCTAAGCAGGTGGTTGTAGTGTAGTAGCCTGACAGTAGTCTGCCACTGTCACAACCAAGTAAAGGGAGGAGATTGCTGGGGGTGGATAGGAGGAAGAAGAAAGAGTTGGGAGGGGGATTGATAGTGACAGGAGGGACTGGAAAGGCACCTTAGATGGTGTCTAAGGGTTGAGAAAGAGGAAGAAAAGTGGATGGAAGAGGGAAGCAAGTTGAAGTGGGAGATGAGGCAGTAGGAAAAGGCAGCTTGCCTACCAGAGGTGTGAGGGTGAAGAATGGAGAAGGTACATGAATACCTAGAGCAGAGAGAGTGTGAGAAGAAAGAGGTGGGAGAAAGGAGTGAGGAGAGACAGGATTCCAAACCAGAATTTAGATATAAATGAGGCACAGTGGAGTTGGTGATGTGAGGAGAGCAGTATGATGGAAAGGGAAGAGTAGCGACAGCAGTGAAGTGTAAGAGGGGATAAACTTGTAGCAAAATGGCAGAAAAAATTGCAGAGGGTGTCCAGTGTGGCAAGGGAGAAGGATGGGGCAGTGCCATAGACTACATTTGGGCTGAGAGTATAGCCTACAGGTTAGAGTAATGAGGTGTGAATAAGCTTGGTACATTCACCAGACATGGGTTTGATTCCCACAACCTCCACTTGCATACCGTGTGACTCTGAACAAGTCCCATAACCACCGCAGTGCTCCCAGCTTGCCCCTGAAAACAGGCACGTGTGCCTAGTGGGCCTTATAACATACGCATAGTCAAAGACCAGGAGAGCCATTTTTGGTAACCAGCTCCTGGTAGACCTGGAGGTGACAGGCAGTCTTTGTTGTGGTACAGGGCACCTAATTTAGGGCAGAGTTTGTCATGGATGGCATCAATATGGGCAGAGAAGTCAAGTTTACTATCTAGCCATATACCAAGGTATTCAAAGGCAGGGACTACATCAAGTGGGGTGCCATCCAGTGTGGAGAAGGCAAGGAAATGTGACAGACTGGCCAATTTCTAGCTGGAGCTGATGGTCATAGACACTGTTTTCTTGGTGTTGACCCAGATTGGGTTGGCATGAAACCAGAGTAGGACACTATGGAAGTTCTGGTAGAGTGTACCCTCAATGGCCACAAAGGAGGGGCCAGAGATATAAAGGATCATGCAGTCAGCATACATATGAATGCGTGCAAAGACATAAGCAGAGGGCAGGTCATTAAGGAAGACAGACAAGAGGATAGATTCCAGTATGGAGCCCTGTGGGACCACAACTAGGATGGGGAGGGGAAGGGACAGGACACCTCCCACCCATACCAACTATTGACAGCCTGTGAGGTAAGAAAGGAACCAATCACCAGTAGGAGCTGAGAAGCCAACAGCCCTCAGCTTATTCAGTAGGAGTGTGTGTGATAGAAAAAAGCTTTGGCAATATCAATAAATATGGCTGCTGTGATATGTCCCTGATCCATCCCAGTGAGGATGGCATCAGTTACTCACAGTAGGGAGGAGACCATGGAGTGATGCTTCCTAAATCTAGACTGGAAGGGAGAGATGAGGTTGAAGGAGGAAAGGAAGTCAGTAAGCCTGGAGTAGATGACACCTTCCTGCAGTTTTGCAAGAGAAAGAAGGAGTGAGATAGGCCAGAATTTGCCACAGGAAGAAGGGTCACCTCCTTTGTGCAGAGGCAGAACCGGCAGTGAGTCATTCCACTGAAAACAAAAACAGAGCAGCAATGTACCATGCTGTCAATACAGCGGATACATTGCCAGTGCTCGCCAATAAAGCAGAATACAAAATTCAGCGAAAAAGGCACACCACTTCTTTATTTTCTGTGGGTGGCTCTGCCCCTGCACCCCCTGTTATGGGGGGCTGTTTCCCTGAAGCCCCCCCCATTTATATAATCAGTTCCAGGGGGGTACATCATGGGGATGGGGAGAAACACCGGCCGGGGAGGGATAATAAAATTGCACATGCAGTTAAACAAAAAACAGTTGCTGGCCTGGTGGCACCGAAGGTTGAGGCACTGGTCACTACACCTTGCACCATGCTGGCGACCTGGGTTCAGGAACAATCTCAGGCTGCTGGGGGTTGGCAGGGGGAGAAAGGATTAAGCATCCTTAGGACTGCTCTCCTCTCTCTCTCTGTCTCTCTCTCTCTCTCAGGGGGAGGGAGATTAGTTTTCCTGCTCACTGACTGCCTTTTGGCGGTGGCTGGAGGGCAGTATGGGTCAGGAGGATGGAAGCCAATGTCCTTACATCAGCAGGGAGGGGGGACAGGCAAAAACTGGAGGAAGTTGAGCCTGGCAGGCTCAATGATGGCCCGCCGCTCTCAGGAGTAGCCCCAGAATCTGGATTGGGTGTCTGGGAGGAGGGAGAAGCTGGCAACTTCCTCACAGCCCTGCTGCATGGGGCAATCTTTGGGGGATACTCTGGGACCACCTAGCATGGGAGCGGTGGGGTCTGGAGAGAGGGTTCCTCCATTGGGAGGGCCAAAGCCACCTCCCAGGGCTCCAGGGGTAGAAAAACTGTAAATGGAAAAAAAACCTGTTAAAATCAGTGGTCGGGAACTGGGATTCAAACCCCAGTCCATAGACACATAGCTTCCCTCCACTGCCACAGCTCATCCCTCTGAGCCATGGCAGCTGCTTGGTGGGCCTTCTCCCCATAAGCAGTCTTATCCTCTGTGTCACTCCCTACCAGCCATGCGCGACAGGGTACAAAACCACGCTTGCACCATTTCTTCCTTGCGGTGTTTTGTACTGTTGCTCTATGCCCCCGCACTGTGTGTGGTGCGCAGTTTTAACTACACCATATTCTATATGGCAGATTGACCTGGTATCGGCAGAACCTTAGCAATCTTCCAGACCTGAGGGACAACACTGAGGGAAAAGGAGAGGTTCAGAAGGTGAGAGAGTGGAGAGGAAATAACAGGTGCTGAGACACAGAGCAGTTTAGGGTCCAAACCATCAGGGCTGGACTTGGCTGGATTAAGTGAGGTGACGGCTAGGAGGATATCATGAGGGGAGATGGGAACAAAGTAGAAACACTCAGCTGGATGAAACTGGGGAGAGGCAGCAGAGGACAGAGTGGGAGAAGGGCCAGGTGACAGGGTAGAGGGGAGTACGCAGGTGGTAAAGAATTCATTAAAATGAACAGTGACAAAATGAGATTCAGAAACTGGTGAACCATCCACAATGAGGACTGGAGCAGCAGACTGGAAGGGCAGATCAAAGAGGGAGTGGATAACTCTCCAGAATTTTGGTGGGAAACTAAGGTTTAACTGGAGGTTGGATTTGAAGTAGATGGCCTTGACAGCACAAATTGCCTTCATACAGGAGTTCCTGATTGATCTATAGGTTAGAAGTTTAGACAGCGTGTGTGAGACTTTGTAGCTCACCCAAGCCTTGTCACAGGACCTGCATAAATCAATAATGTCATAAGTAATCCATGGATGGTGGGAGATTCTGACCCTGGACTTCCTTGGAAGGTGTGCTTGTCCCAGGTGCAATTAAATTTGGCAAGAGAGGGAGAGGGCCAAGTCAATGTCTGGAGCAGAATAGATAGAGGACCAATCTGTGACTGCTAGGTCATTTAAGAGGGTACCTTGGTCAAGCAACCAGAGGGACCTGGTCTAAATGTATTTTGGGGCAGATGGGGTGAGTCTAACTTTCCTAATGCAATATGTCATGCAGTGGTTGTTAAAGGCATCCAGCAGAGTGCCAGCCTCAATGATACGGTGAGGGTGGAGGAAAGCACCTAGTCCAGAAGAGTGTGGTTAGTGGAGTGAGGGTTGAACTAGGGGTTTCAGAGATTAGCTGAGTAAGGATTCAGGATTCAACCATGTTAGTGAAAGGCTTGGAGGCAGGGGAGAGCCAGCTAGTGTTGAAAACCCCAAAGAGAAGGAGCTCACCAGAGGAAGCATGGGAAATGACACAAGAGATGGTGTCAGCCAAGGAGGAGGAGGACATTTTAGGAGAGGCATAGAGAACACCAACAAAGATGGGAATTGTGGAAGGAAGAGATAGTTTGGCTGGAAGGAGCTCATACAAGGATGGCACAGATTTGCTGAAAGTGATTGTGCAGGATAGGTTCTGCCGGACTTACAGGGTAACTCCCTTGCCACACTTACCATGCTCTGATGGAAGAAGTGGTAGTTGGGGAGAGCCAATTGAGAGTCTGTTGTCCTGGACAAGAGCCAGGATTCAGAGATACACAGGGGGCTAGGAGAGTGTTGGGAAATCCAGACTGTGAGGGAGTCTCTTCTGGCGTTAAAGTGGAAGATGCTGAGGCCTTTGGGAAAGGTGGGGGCAGAGGAGGATGGAGCAAGGGGATCAGGGTTAGGTTTTACATCACCTGCTAGGAGTGGGAGAAGGAAGAAGAGAAGGAGGATGAAGTGGGACTTTCTCCCTCTAAAGCAATGTGTAGGAGGGAGAAGGGGAGGAAGAAGGCACAGTGGAATATTTAAGATTTAGGAGGGACAGGGAGAAGACCAGGAGTATGGCAGGACTAGGGCGGGGGGTTGGGTGGTAAGTGAAAGGTGGAGGGGAAAGAAGACAGTGAGAGAGGAAGGGGGAAGGGACAAAGGAAACAAGAATAGGATGGGGGAGGAGAGGTGACAGGGAAAGGACATGGTTAGGAGCATTGTTGGTACAATTCAATAAAACGTAATTTACGTAGAAGTATAGTACAAGTCACATTAAACTGTTTCTCCAATGAGTTGCTTTAGCATTTCTGACTGAGTTGCATAAGTGTTGCTGGATCCAACACAAAGCCCTGCACAAACTGTTTCTTAAAAGTTAAAATTCAGCTTTGCATTGCATTGTGACTGGACTGCAGATGCATTCCAACTGAGTTTTATTTTATTTTAGTCTTTGGTAACCGGGTAAGGCCCACTAGGCACAAGTGCCTGTTTTCAGGGGCGACCGGGGAGCACTGGGCAGTTAAGCCACTTGTGAAGGAGTAGCCAAAGCTAGTCACCAGGGGAAATGGTTACTGCGCTAAGTCATTTATTTGCTCCTTCAAGGGTCTAATAATAGCTTGAGGGTGTCCACAGACAAGAAATTGAAGGAAGCCAGACTCTGTGATAAATTTCTTCTGTTTTATTTTTTCTCTCTTTAACCCTGATGTTTCGCACATATAGTGCTTTTTCAAGAGGCTTCCTAAAAAGATTTTTTAGAAAATATATATGTTATAATAATCCAGTATAGAAAAATCTTTGTAGAATCGTATTCACCAAAGTGTTCACAAACCACAGTTCAAAGACACTCGAGTTCGTTCGATTCATTTAAGTACTATTTTGCTCATTATACTACTTAATTACTCTACATGAGACTTGCCGATAAAGTTGCTTAATTAGCCCAGCATTGTAATGTTTATATCATAGCCCCACTAAAGACTCTTCACCACTTTTGTCACTGCAGAGGCACCTGATTACCACACTTAATTATCTATCAGTCAGTCATTAGATGGTCACTGAATTTCTAAACTGTGTTAATAACCCTGATTTAACATTTGTATCTGCTACTTTACTATTGCACATCGAAAAAAACTTACTTTCTAAAGTACTTTTAAAACTCTATTGTTGGTTGTTGTCCATCTTAATGTTCAAACAAGCAGTTTCACCAGCTACCAAAAAAGAGAGAAAACATTTTTTTTTAATACTCAATACTGCTACCAGTATTTCACCTTAATGCTAATTTGTTTGGGGCACTCTGCGTACCTTTTAAGTTTTGTTCTAAAATATAACAGTCATTTACAAGGAGCTGCAGCACCCTTCTAAATTCAAGAAATCATCTGGACCCCTGCAGAGTGAAGACATATTCCTTTTATACTTCAAATGTTCAGTGCTCTAAACTTTTAAGAAGTATTTCGGCAGCTGCTTAAACTTTACTAAATGTTTGTTGTACCTGATAGCCATGTACTTGTGCCTTTCTTGATAGTGTGGCTACTCGTTTGTGCTGTGTGGCTTTGCCTGCTTTTAGCACATGATGTATGCAGTGTTCTTCATGTGTTAAAAGCAGGCTAAGCCATACAGATATAAATGTTATCAGTTTATAAGTTGTCTAGAGAAAAGAAAGAATTTGTTCTTTTGGAGCTTGAAATAAGGTCACATTTGAGCAAGATTAGCAAATACTTCCTTTAAAGGACATAGGAAATTATTTTGGCATATTTAACTGTCCTTCCATCTTTCTTTCCATGCAAGTTATGTATTCTGATATGCTTTGATGATTTTTTTGATAAACAAATAGTGTAGCTTTGGGGTGCCCACATATCTACACTGAGTTCCACTCTCCTCACCAGCTACTGCTCTTGATTTTCATATCTCTAAGACATTCTATGACATCACAGACTCCCATTCCATGCCATTCATCTGAATGGCCGGGAAAGGAGTTTGTGATGTCATAGAATGTTCAGGCAGTATGAAAAGAGACAGCAGCAACTGCTGAGGAGAGAGGGATTCAGGGTAGTTACAAAAGCCACACAATTAGATTATTAATTTAACAAAAAAAGGTCAAAAGTGTATCAGAATACTGGGTATACAATAAAAGAACAACTGAACAGCATCTAGAGGTGTAAAAATCATTTCCTATCACATTTAAAGCATGAAAGTGCGGCAATAACTTTAGTAATAACAGTAAAAAGAGAAGTTTAAACATTGCAGAGAAAACTAGCCCATCTGCTGTTATAATACAATGGGTCTGACCACATAGGCTGTGTGTTTCACACAGCTTCATGTTGCTTAGCAACATTGCTCCACGCCCAGCATGGTGATGTCATGTTTAGATCACGTGACTCTGTGGTTAGACCCAAGGGAAGGGCAGGGCTTGACTGATTACAGACCTAGCAGCACTTTTTCAAAATGGAGACACAAGACTGTGCAGCATTTCACTAGCAGACCTAAAAGTGAGTACAGAGTTTGGAACACACACAGAAAAGTTTGAAAAAAAACTGTACAAGTAAATTAAAAGGAGGCATTTTGTGATTTGACAGGGCAGCACAAACGAGTAGTCATGCTATCAAGAAAGGCACACGCATTACAATGCTGGGCTAATTAAGTGAATTTAATGGCAAGTCTCGTGTAGAGTAATTAAGCAGTATAATGAGCAAAATAGTACTTAAATTGAATGGCATGAACTCGAGTGTCTTTGAACTGTGGTTTGTGAACACTTTGGTGAATAAGAATCTACAAAGATTTTTCTATAAATGTAAGCAAATATATTACTGGATTATTATAACATACTGTACATATTTTCTAGGAAATCTTTTCAGGAAGCCCTTTAAAAAGCACTATGCGTGTGAAACGTCAGGGCTAAAGAGAGAAAAAATAAAACAGAAGATATTTATCACACAATCTGGCTTCCTTCAATTTCTTGTCTGAGGACGCCCTCAAGCAGTTAAGTGACTTGCTCAGAGTTACACAGTAAGCAAGGGGAGGTTGTGGGATTCAAACCCAGGTCTTGTCTGCTGGATGTACCGTGCTCATTCACAGCTCATTACTATAACCTCTAAGCTATATTGCCAGCCCATTGCAAAAACATTTTATGAACATTGCTCTTGAGCTGGTTAAAATCTGAAAAACAATGCAATATGAGTTGCCATTGCATTGGCGACTAAAAAACAATGCTAATCCAACACATTGGTGGAACGGTTTAATGTGACTTGTACTGTAGTAACAGCACATACTGATGGCAGTGAAAGCAAAGTGAACAAGATTTGATTAGGCATAGCAGCAACTATCAAAGGTAGACTAGCTAGAGCAGAGAGTAACCCAATCAAAATAAGGAGGCAACAACTACAGGAGCAATAAACCAAGCACAGTTAGTAGCAGTTACTTACAGTGAGCTGTAAGTGCAGTAGGAGAGTAGCAGTGCTGATGAGGCCACACACAATGCAGTCTAAGGACTGAATGTCAGCTCAGGCAAGGAATTATATGCAGCTAAATCTAGGTGTAAAGTTTACTTACAATTACTGACCTCCTTATCCCTGTACCTGATTATACTGATCAGATGGCTTATAAGCTGCATCAGAATGTTCAGTTCTCAAATGCTCTGGTTTTCTCAGTGCCCCACCCTAACCTTACATGGTGTCTCAAGCTTAGATACCTTTTTTATGTTCTGTAGTACCTAGCCAAATTTGTTTTCTTCCTGGCCTCCCCCAGGAGCTTTAGTCCTAGATCTAACTACTCTATGGCACCACTCTCTATCACATAACCTGCCAGGAGACATTAAAATCAACCCCAGCCCTCCACCCAATTTGACCCCTTCAAATCCTTCCCCTTGGTTCAACATAAAGGGTCTCAGGATTGCACACCTTAATATTCATTACCTCATGGACAATTTCCATGAGCTGGAAGCCTGGGTCCCTTACTGCAGACCAGACATTCTTGGCATCACTGAGACCTTGCTTAAACCATCTGCCCCAGACTCTATATGTTGCCTGGCAGGCTATAACATGCTCAGACTAGACCACCCCTCTGCCAAAAGAGGAGGGGGATCATCATCTACTCTGAGTGTCACTTGCAACTAACAGCCATATCAGGTGCCACCTCTCCAACCTGTGAGGTTCTACATACACTTCTAACCTTGGGTGCCTCTAAGAAAATACATATTGTATGTGTTTACAAACCCCCCCCCCCCAAGAGTTGTATAATGGCCTAGCTGAGACAATCATCGATTACCTGTCCTCTGTCATTGGAAAAAACAAACATATTAATGGGGGATCGCAATCTAAATTGGTTTGGTAATCACTCATATGACACTTTCTTCAGCAGGCTTCACCTCTCCCAGCTGATCTGTGACCCAGCCAGGCTGTCTACCTCAGGAGGCAATCATTCCCTCATAGGCTGGGTTCTATCTATCAGAAAGGACAGGACTGCAATGATCATGCTCCAGTCTACTGCATTTGGAATACCCACTCCCCCTCCTTTCCTCCCAAAGAGCTGGTCTTTCTGGATTTCTCTAGGCGCAATCCTTCCACCTTCCTAAGTGATCTAGACTGAGTTGACTGGTCTCCTATATACTGCACCAATGATGTTGATGTAGCCCTTGACTATTTTACCACCACTTTCCAATCCCTACAAGACATACATGTTCCTATAATCAAATGCAGGGTAAAGGGGAAAGACATCAGGTGGCTCCATAGTTGTCACCTGGCCCCACTAAAACAAGAGATAAGATACATGCGGGAATAAATTTAAAGCCTCAACTCAGCACAAAGACTGGCTTGACTACTAGGCCCTGCGGAACACTTGCAAAAAAAAAAATCACTTTGCTAAAGGGACCTACTTTATGGAACTTTTCACAGGCCTCTGCTAGGGACTCCAAAAGTTTCTGGAACCATATCAAATGTCTCATGGGAACTGGTAAGGATAACAAACAAATGCCACTGGATATGATAATTAATGGTGTCATTATTAACAATATGGACACCATTGCCAATGCCTTTAACAGTCATTTTGTGAATTTACCCAGTTTTGGTGACAAAATCTCACCTTTTCATGAGAATATTTCTCCTCTTGTCCACCCTGCCCCCCCTTACCTCCATGCTGTTGCTCTTGGTGAAGTCCTAAGGCTCCTAAAATCCATAACATACTGTGGGAGCATTGGCCCAATGGGCTAGAGTCGAGACTACTTGAAATTACTGCCCTGTTCCTAGCCTCCCCACTAACCAGACCATATAATATGTCGTTATCCACAGGTACTGTCCCGAAGAACTGAAAAGTTGCCAAAATAGTTCCAGTTTACAAAAAAGGTGACCCTAACAGCCTTGAGAATTACTGACCAATAGCAATCCTGCCTGTCCTCAGTAAACTGCTAGAAAAGCTTGTGGCCCTCCAAGTCACGGATCACCTTAACAAACACAACTTGTTATCCTCTGCACAGCACAATTTCAGGCAGGCCCACAGCACCTCCACAGCGCTCACCCAATTCACCGACGACGTTAAGCTGGGCATGGACACTGGCTCTATTTTTATTGATCTAACCGAGACTTTCGATCTCGTAAACCACGCTATGCTGGAATCAAAACTATCTGCCCTAGGCATTTCCCCCACAGCAATCAAATAGTTCTCTAGCTATCTAAGTAATAGGCAACAATTTGTTAAAGTTAATCAGGCTAAATCTTCTCTAACCACAATCAACATAGGAGTGCCTCAAGGCTTCACTTTGGGTCTGCTACTGTTCTCCATATTTATTAATGATGCATCCAAAGTTCCATCCTACTGTAGTACCCTCCTATACACTGATGACATGGTACTCTACATCAGCTCTAAAAGTCTAACCGAGGTGAACTCCCAGCTGAACACAGACTTTGAGATAATTCAGACCTGGCTAACTCAAAATCACCTCATTCTGAGCGCTAGCAAGACCCAGTCCATGCTCTTTGGGTCCTCACCTAAGCTAAGGTCTTGTTCTGACAGCTTAGCCATTCACTGCTCTGATAGCTCCAACTCTTTCAAATATCTAGGTCTTACCCTGAACCCTGCCCTTGAGTTCAACCAGCACATCTTGAGCATCTGTATATCTGTGAACACCAAACTCAGGCTGACCAATAAGATAAAATATACTCTAACTCCCGCTGCCAGGCTAGCAATTGCCCAGGGAATCCTGCTTTCCAACCTTACATATGGCCTCTTCTCTTACTGCCTAACCAGTGCTCCAACCTAGACAAATGGAATGTCTCTTACAATAACATATGCTGGTTTGCCTTTTCCACTTCCAGGTTTGCACACCACCACACACTGTACACTGTACACTGTACACTGTACATTGTACCATGTACACTAAACTAGGCTGTCTGTCCCCTCCCTCCTGTCTCCTATTTGCACTTGGTTGTATGATCAATAACATTATCAGATCCTCCACACCTGCTGCTCTTGCAGTCATGCTGACTCCCTAGGACCAGTCCTACCCCTGCATTCCTGTAGTCAATCACCCCTAGCTGTACCTAGATGCTCCTCTAAAATGGGTGAGCAAACGTTTGCCATTTTTGCCCCTAGAGCTTCGAATGCCCTTCCATCTCCTCTGAGTTGTCTTGTCCCACTACTGTTTCAGAAAAGCACTTTACAAATTCTTAAGCAACTCGAACACCTACTCTTGCACCTGACTTCCAATGACCTTTATCCCATTTTATTCCCATTGTTAATCTTCTATCCTCGCTTTGAACATCTTTGGGATTTTCGTTGTAATTTGTTTCCCCCACCTCCTCATCTCCTGGCTGAAATATGAATTCACAGGTCTTACTTTTGATTGTTCACCACTGTTATTTGTACCCACAGGATGAGACTATGCTCAATAATGTTATGTTTTGTACCCTTCCTTACTGTATTGTTTTCTGCTGCCTTGTTGATCTACTGTTCTGTAACCTCATGGATCTTGCCTGTAAATAAGTTATGTATTGTCTAGTGCACCTAACCAGTTAACAAAAACTAAATAAATAAAAGCAGCTTTCCAAAGGCAGACAAATCACAGAGCCAAATAAATCAGGCAGCTAACTGCAAGAAGGCTTGTTAGGCTAACTGAGGAATAGAGCAGAAAGCAGCCTGGGTTATTACATGCCGTTAAATATAAGCAGCAATGCAATGGCAAACAAACACAGAGGCAAAATGAACCAGGCATCAAATTGGAAATGGCTAGGTAGGCTAACTGTAAAGTCGAGCAGACAGAGTAAATATATGCAGTTAAACATAAGAGGAATAACTATATGTCTACTGTATGAGAAGGACAATGGAGATGGGTGAAGTTGGCAAACTTCACTCTGAGAATTAATCCATAAATTTCACAAAGTTTCTCAAAATTCACGAAGCATGGAATGGTGAAGTTCCACCACAAGGAGCAGAATTCTGAATGCGAAGTGTGGAATTTTGCCCACAAACCATGGAAATTCACCATTCATAGGCAGAATTCTGCCATTTGTGGGCAAAATTCCACACTTCGTGGGCAGAAGTTTCTGAGGGTGCGGAAAACTTCACAGAGCTCCTTGGTGGTGAATTTCAGCCAATTTTAAAGGCAACTTTGCCTGTGAATTTTAAACTTCATCCCACCTCTAAAGGGCAATAGTTTCAGAGGTGTCTAGGTGAGAACAGCCAGAAAGCAATGGACTGGGTTTCCAGTGTGTCTGGCTGATGACTGTTTAGTGTAATTGCTGGAGAAAGAAAGGAGTACCTTAGCACCATCCAGTCAGAAGGAGGAGGTCAAGCAGAGTCTGTGGCTGATGGCCGTTGCCATACCTGATGCCCAAGGTAAACACCCTTTGCACTGTGGTCCTTCATGCAAGGATTGCAGTGGAGGACTGCTAGAAAGATCAGCTTATGCCAGGTTGGAGCACTAGAGACTGGGTCGGGGGAGGATGGTGGGCAGGTCTATCTGCCAGTGCAGTCGCTGGTCCCAGGGCTCAGGAATGGTGTGCAGCAAATCGGTGATCAGAATGGGAGAAAGTCATGGTGTTGGAAGGAACAACTCTCTCCAACCACCCTCCATGAGGTATATTAATTAAAAGAAGTCCAGGGGACCGATTCTCAAAGTGCCACTTTATTTGGCACAAGCTGCAGCAAACAGCAGCAAAAAACATAGAGTTGATCCTACTCTCAAATCCAAAATCAAAAAGTCTTAGTGCTGCTCACAGAAGAAAAACCTTTTAAACACTTAATAAAAACACAAAATATATTTCAAAACTGTGGCCAGGATATTCAGAGGGAGTGGGATGCGTGGCGCATCTAGTTGCACTGCCCCAAAAAATGAGCTGGCGCAAACAAATGCTATATTCAAACAGGATGTGAGAATCCACCAGATCATGTATCCTGTATGAATATAGCAACCTGTGTGGCTAGTGCAAATAGGGGTGGCCGACAATGTGCCAGTGCATCCCAGGGGACAGGCTGAATACCGAGAATGGGGATGCATGGTGCATCCCCAGATGCGCCTGTCCCAAATTCTCAAAATTCAGCCTGCATATGCAAATGGAGCCATCAGGCATGCAAGGCACAAATGGGCCATTTGAATGCCCATTATGGCCCATTTGCATGCAATTTGCATGGCTGCATCCAGCATGTCGCGCCGGGCCAGCCTGCACCCCCCCAGCCCCATGTCCTGATGTCCATGGGTAAACAAAGGACCCCTCATTTCAATAGTGTAGGCTCCCCCACCCCATTAAGAGCACTGTGCCCATGCATGGCTATGTTTCTCCCTTTCCATAGTGTAGTGGACCCCTCACCCATCCTGTACACTATGCCTGGTCTCTACTGCTCATCGCTCATCTATATACAAACACCCCAGTTGAAGTAGTGCATGCCCCCCAAGCCCTGATCACTGATGGGCATGTATAGAACAAGTACCCCTGTCCAAGCAGTGCATGGCCATCCCATCCCAAGCCCCAATCGCCAATAGGCATGTATAGAACATGTACCCCAGTCCATGTACTGCTTGCCCCCTCAAGCCCCGATCGCTGAACCCTGAATATCACACAAAGACAGGCATCCCTGTACAATTTTGCATGACAATGCACAATCCAATGTGAACCTAGTAGCGGGGCCTCCCCAATAGGCAGTACACCCACCCTGCACCTCCCTCACACCCGACCCATGCTGGTGACTGACACATCCCTCCACACACTGCCACAGCCAGCCACCAACTGATCAGGACCATGATCCCTTACTGTACATATGATGCAAGCACGTCATCTGTACAGTAGAGATCATGATCCCAATCAGTCAGCGGCTGGCTGTGGCAGGGTGAGAAGGGATGTGCCAGTCGCTGGCACAGGTCTGGCTGTTGGGGGGGGGAAGGAAGGTGTACTGCCTACTGGGGTGGGGGGCCGCTACACTATGGAAAAGTTCTACAGGTGATCATGGCTCGATGTGGGATTATGGACAGGGGCTACCATTTGTTGGAGCGATCGGGGTTCGGGGATCAGAGCTCGGGGTGGGGTGGGGAGTATACTAAACTGTGGCATATGACAGGAACTGACATCATGTCATTGGGGAACAGGAGGGGCGGGGGTCTCTTGCTCTGTAGCATATGGGTGGGATTTACACCATGGCATTGGGGAACGGGAGGGGGCAGGGTCTCCTACTCTTTGGAATATGGAGGTTGTATTCCATAACATTGGGGGATGGGTGGGGATGGGGATCTACTGGTATATGGTATCCTGTGGGTTTATTATACCTGGTATCAGGACAGGGAGCTGGGAGAGGGGCATGCCATTGTGCTGCAGGGGCAAAGAGGCTGCTATGCTGCTATGTGCACTACAGGAGCCTGCCTGTGAGTGGCCAGCATGCTTTTTCCATGCCTAACTTTGCACCACTCATCTCATGCATTTGGGCAGCCCATTTCTTCTGAATATCCCATTGTGCTGGACATTCATGGGCATGCCCCCCTCAACTTGGGCCACATAAATTAACTTTGGGCCATGGCCCATCTCGATTTGGGTGGCTCATCTCCTTCCTTTAAATATGGGAGTTTGGAGCACCTTCTGAGATGAGCGACTCATCACTGTTTGTGCCAGAGATGCGCTGCTCATCTCTTTTAAAAAATGTGGGCCTATCTTTTTACACAGCAACACAAACATATATACATATATCACTAAACCATCAAAAAAAATTGCAAACAATTCTCTAACAGCTAAAAAAAAATCTACAACAAAGGACAGCTCAAGCTTCTCTGCCTGCTTGAAGCTCAACTGTTCATCACTGTGTATCTGAATGAGGTCACTTGACATCTAATCAATAGTCTACATTACTGTATCGGACTCAAGTCACATGGAAAGAACAGGAACCACAGCCTGAGCTTCCCGCTTAGCCTCACAGGTCACATGGGAAGTACAAGAAGCTAAAAGTCAGGAATACCTATTTAAAGCAGCAGTGCAACGTGCAATGAAATTTGGCAAAAAATTTGACCATACCATTTTTCAATATGAAAGATTCCAGGCTTCTTCAAGTTTAATTTGTGGAAACATTTTGTAGTTCCACCAAAATCTGGGTATTTTATTAATGTTTTTAATTAGTTTTTTCTCAAGAAAAAAAGATGGCCGCAACATTTGGATCAAAAGAGCACTGTAGAGCTGGCAAGGGTTAGGACTGAGAAAATAAAAAAAAAACTCATGGTTCACAGCATCGGAAGTACATAGAAAAGGAGATTTGACAGGTACAGGTATGCTAATATGTAAGCAATAACACATGACAAGGTGTGCAGTAATGCTTAATTACTGCACACCCTAGGTGGGCTACAAGGCACGAGGCACAGCCAAGTGCCTTCAACCACCTTGGAAGTATGGTAATTTATGGATTTACTGCACACCCTGGAGTAAGTTATTGAGCTTATGAAATGGTTTTAGGAGTTAAAAAAGCAGGAAAAAAGAAAGTAAAAATCTGAGCTGTGCGGTAATTGAAATTACTGCATGGTCATGTGACCAGTGTTGATCAATAAGATTGCTTGTTTGATTCAAGCCATTTTATATTTGTATTTATTGTAGCTGAAACTAGCTCTTTGAAAAAAAAATTAATTGCACTGCTGCTTTAAAGTAACAAAATGACCCACTACCTTCACCAAACTAGTGCAGCATACCAGCAGCAATCTATCCCCTGCCACATATTTAATTATGCTTATGATTTAAAGGCAGCCAATTAAAGAAATACCACCAAATTACAATACTGTTACACTGCTAAAAAACTAACATTACTAAACATTTTGTAAGTGGAATAAGGCAATTCCATTGGGGGGGGTGGAGTTATGTTATGTTAAAGGGAAACTGTTAGCATTCCCCTAGCAAAATCACTGGACCTATAGGTCTTGATTAGATAAATCGCACTGGTGGTAATTTTTAAAAATAACATAAAACTTTTATTTGTAATTTATCTGGTTGCTCCTGCAACACTCTGCCCATCATTACTGTTTCAGAGTCCCCCATGGCAAGCCCTTTGATGACATGACTGACGGACTAAGCTGTTGGGGACTCCTATATACAAGTACAGTTATTAGAAAATAATAAAAGATATACAGTGCATGTGTGCACTTCTAGCTCTAGTAGTACTGATTGACCAAGGAAAGCCCCTTCCTCTTGGTTGATTGATACTGAAGCTAGAAGCACAACATGCACTGCATATCTTTTTATTACTTACTAATATTTGTGTTCATACACAATAAATACTTTTATTTTTCAAATTTACGATTTATAAGTTGTAATTTGTAACTACTACCTGGAGCATCTGGGAATCTAGTCATAGTGGTGAGCGTTGTAAGCAGGGCATGGAGTCCCAGTGGTGGAACAAAGAGTGAAGGCTGTCCCATTCTGCTAGTTGGGCTATGCAGGCGAAAAGACTGTGCTGGTGAGGAAGAAGGAGCGAAGTCGATAGTGACCCAGTCTTGCAGCAGATACTGGCGAATTGTTTTGGAGGAGTTCTTTCTTGGTCTCGGCCTTGACCTAGTGGTGTGCTGTAGGGCTGCTGCTGGTGAGCGGCCATCTCTGTAGCACTTCCGTTTGGCTTTGAGTAGCTGGTGAGCGGGTCTGGGGAGAGGTGTGGGGGCTGAATAGGACTTCTCTAGAGGCTAAATGTGGATCTGGTGTTTGAGTTCCTTGGACTGCAGCTCTGCCCTGATAATTGCAGGGGTGAAGATTCGGTGGTGCGGTAAAGTGGGATTTGGGTCTTATCGTCACTTGGTTTTTCACTTTCTTCACCCTGTGTGAGCCTCAGCTGGAATGAGGAGTGCCTCCGGTGGGACATGCAGATTGTGGAATGGTCCTGGCTTTTGAAGTGAGTCACTTTGGTTTAACTGTGGTTTTGACTTTGGACTGCTTGCTGGAATTTTGATTATTTGCAACATACTGTGCTCTGTTGGTTCTTGAGTGGAGGCGAGAGCCCACAAAAAAAAAAATAATAAAATTGCATTTTATGGTTCCCTGGAGGTGTGACCTCCTGGGCATATTCATCTACCTGTAACTAAGAAGTGCTGGACTAATCTGGATTTATAAATAACTAAGAAGCTAAGTGATTTGCGAGGTTTTAGTACCTTATTTTTTTAATCTTGATTTAGTTTTAAAGGTGTGTTAAATTTTTTGTATTTTTTATTGTTTTCTAAGTTTATTTATTTTGTTTTCCCCCATTGTGTGAGAGACATCGTGTGGGAATTTATTTGTCAACCTCCCCTCCTTCTCTCCTCCCCCCATTCTGTGAGAGAGAGTGGTGGAGTGAATTTTCAAGCTGTTTGAGGGTGGGTAGGTCTTTGTGTTTTTTATTTTGGTTATTATTTTGTTTTATTTTTATTTTTTTATTATTCCCCTTTCCACACTCTATGAGAGAGAGTGGAAAGTATTTAATTTAGTATTGTTATTAAGATTAGATTTATTTATTTTATTTGGGGCGGGCTTTCATTTTAGTTTAATTGGTTTTATTATAATATGTTGGGGAGGTTTACTGATGGCTGGGCATTACTCCCCTACCAGGCTCAGAGATCTATGTCCTTTTGTATGTCCTCCATTGTCGTCCAATATCTATTTTAGATGCCGTGCTTTGGGCATACTTAGAAAGTGAAAAAGGAGGAGGGGAACTGGACCTGGTTGGGGACAGGAAAGGGGAGGGCGGATTGGAGTTGTGAGGTCCAGGAGATGCCCTGGGGTGAAATGGAGTCAGGAAAGAGGTTATCCTTGTCTTGTCCCCATACCCAAGGGCTCTGATGTTAATGGGCAGGTGCCGAGGTCTTCTCCAACAGCTCATACCACCTTGGCGGTGTTATGCAATGCCAGATCTATTAAGAACAAGACAGTTATTATAGCTGATCTGGTTGGAACAACTGATCTGGCTTGCATAACCAAGACCTGGCTGGGTGAAAATGCAGGCCCTGTACTTGCCTCGGCAACTCCAGCCGGGTTCTCGGTGATATACCGTCCAAGGTTGGATCGTAGGGGTAGGGGTGTGGCCATTATGTTTAAGACTGAGCTCAGCCTTGTGGATGTGCCATTGGGAGATACCAGATCCTTTGAATATATCCTGGGAGAGAGTGTAGGCTACGGGGTTCTCCTTGTCTACCATCCACCAGGAGACAGTGGAGAATTCCTGATGGAGATAGCAGACTTCATCGTTGACATGGTGTTGAAGTCCTCCAAATGGATAGTTCTGGGGGACTTCAATGCCTGGGGCAACGATGAACTCTCGCATTTTGGTCAAAATCTCCTCCAGCTGATGATGAAACTGGGCCTTACACAGGTAGTTACCTCCTCAACCCATATAGGGGGTCATTCGTTGGATCTGATATTTCTTATGGGTATGGAGATTGCTGATTTGGGGGTGGAACCAGTCAGCTGGTCTGACCATCACACCATAAGGTTCAGCTTCAGGGTCCCCCAATAGGTCTGCCCCTATGAAGATGTCTCAGTACCGCCCTTTAAGGGATGTTAGTCCCCGTGATCTATCAGCAGTACTGGACCTATCAGGCTGGTCGGATGAATGCTTGAGTCCAGACGATCTTGTAACAGCCTATAATAAGGCTGTGGAACATGCTCTGGACAAGATTGCTCCTGTTCATGTTCGGCCTCTCACCCTTCACCCAAGGAGTCCTTGGTTTGATGGCTCCTTGAAGGAGTTGAGGCAAACTGGCTGAAGGATGATGAGTGCCTGGTGGAAGTCTAGCCTTGATGCTGACAGGCTTAGGTTGATGGCACACTATGATGGCTATCAATCAGAAATCACCCATAAGAAGGCAGAATTCCTGTCCAGGGAGATTTGTGCTGCACAGAATAGACCGGCTCAGCTCTTCCGGACTGTTGACAGATAGTGCAATCCAATCTGTCTCCAGCCCAGAGGAGTTTTTTCTCAGCTTAAATGCGAGGAGTCTGCCCAATTCTTTGAAGATAAGGTTGCCAGCATCAGGTCTGGCATCAGTCCAACCTCTCCTATGAGGGATTGCAGTGGTCGACAGGAAGTGGCATGCATTCGGTCTGTCTGGTCAGATTCCCGACGGCTAGAGTTCACTGACATTGTGAAGATCATCCAAACATTGCTTCCAACCAGCTGTAGTTTGGATCTGGGCCCTACACCTCTCCTAGCTGGATGTGTAGATGTTATCTGCCCAATCCTTGCTGGCATTGACTGGAAGTCCTTGGAGAGGGGCGTATTTCCCGACACCCTTAAGGAGGCGGTCATTTGACCACTCGTTAAAAAACCCTCTTTGGATCCAGACTGTCTAGCTAACTACTGCCCTATCTCTAATCTGCCATTTGTTGGTAAGGTTATTGAAAAGGTAGTTGCTCTGCAGTTGGACGATCATCTTGCAACTCACAAAATCTATGATACTCTCCAGTCTGGTTTTAGAAAGAAGCATAGCATGGAGACTGCTCTTGTTCCGGTATTGAATGACCTCCTAATGGCTAGAGATCGAAAGGTACATACCATTCTGGTCCTTCTTGATCTCTCTGCTGCATTTGACACTGTAGACCATGGTGTGCTTTTGGAGTGCCTGTGGTTTTTTTGTGGGCTGTCTGGTACAGTCCTTAAATGGTTCCATTCATACCTCACAGGCAGGTTTCAGAGAGTTGCCATGGGAATTTATTCCTCTGGTACTCACTTCCTGCCTTGTGGGGAGCCGCAGGGCTTCATTTTGGCCCCCATGCTGTTTACAGTGTATATGCTACCATTGGGAGATATCATCAGGTGATACAGTCTGAGTTTTCACTGCTATGCAGATGATACTCAGCTGTATATGTCCTTTCTGCCCGAACAGAATGATGCACTCTCCATGCTAAATAATTGCCTTGCTGAGATCAGATCTTGGATGAATTCTAGCTGGCTGAGACCGAATCCAAATAAGACCAAAGTGTTGGTAGTGGATCCAGGTCATCTGGAGGCGGTTGTGGGGGTTGGACAACCATCAGGTTTATTACTTGGTGGTATGTCACTCACTACCTCAGATCGGGTGCATAACCTTGGCGTTATTTTTGATGATGGTCTGACCCTAAAACCTCAGGTGTCAGCTGTCATCAAATCCTCTTTTTATCATCTGAGGAATATCACCTCGGTGAAACACCTGGTTCCTCTGGATGATCTTTCAACATTGGTCCATGCCTTTGTCACTACCCATCTTGATTACTGCAATTCCCTCTACCTAGGGCTACCAGGGGTTGATATCCACCACTTGCAGCTGGTGCAGAACGCGGCAGCCAGGCTACTGACTGGGACTTCTGGAACCAGTCATATTACGCCTGTGCTTTGTGAACTGCACTGGCTGCCTGTTCAGTGGTGGATAACCTTTAAGGTTGGCTTGCTAACCTTTAAAGCCCTACATGATCAGGGACCTGGTTACCTGCAAGATCTCCTGGTACCCTACTGCCCCCTCCGTCCTCTCCAATTCACCAACGAGGGATTGCTAGAGATTCCCAGGGTACATTTGAAGACATCTGGTTGTCATGCCTTCTCTTTTTCAGCTCTAACCCTGTGGAATTCTCTACCTTATCAGTTGAGAGAATGCAAAACTGTCGGTAGTTTTAAAACTGAGTTAAAGACATATTTATTTAACCTAGCCTTCCCTAGTTATGGATGATTTGTTTTAAATGTTGTTTAATTTTATTTATATTTGATGTATCTGGTTTTATGTACAGAGCCTTGGTTTGGAAAGGCACTATAAAAATAAAGTTGATTTGATTTGACAGCTCTACTGGTATGTAGGAGTCATCCAAGGCTTAGCTTGTCAGTGGCATCAGCAAAGGGCTTGCCATGGGGGACACTGAAACAGTAATGACAGGCAGAGTGTCACAGAATCAACCAGATAAATTACAAATAAATACTTTATGTTATTTTAAAAAATTATTGCCAGTGCGATTTACCTTATTGGGACTTACAGGTCCTGTGTTCTTGCCAGGGGAATGCAGACAGTTCCCCTTTAATGTACCTTACATTGGTTGAAGTCCCTCATATATATCCATTGCAAAAAAATTCCAGCAATGCATCAGTTAGGGTGGATTCCTCACCAACAAAAGTCTGCAAATTCAATGTTAGGGTGACCAACCCTAACCCTCCCAACACCACCCAACATCCACAGATGAACAGGCACTGGGATGTGCCTTGGGGTCATCGGCATTAACTCTCACCCCATTCTATGTGTAAGCAAGCTGAGATGGTCCAGTATAGGAAAATGGGGTGAGAGTTAGGTCTGATGACCCCAAGGCACACCCTGGTGCCTGTTGGTCTGTGGATGTTGGAGTGTGTGTGGGGGGTTGGGTTGGTAACCCTAACATCGCATTTCCAAACTTTTGTTGGTGTGGAATCAACCATAACTGATGCATTAACTGAGTTTTTTGCAATGAATTTCCCTTCTTTTTGAGAAAGTGAAATGTTACTCATATGGTATGCATAGGTGAGAGTGCGGGCCCAGAGGGCCCATGCTCCCACCCACCCATCAGTGTAGAGGCATAGTGCAGGAGGGCCCTGTGCTTCCAGTTTTCCATAATGGTATGCATATTTGGGAGCGTGGTCCCTCTGGACCCTCTGCTCTCTTTCAACCATCAGTGTAGAGACATAGCAACTGAGGTCCCTGTGCCCCCAGTATTGCAAGATGGTATCCATGGGTGGGAGTGCAGGCCCTCTGGGCCCTGTGCTCCCATCTACCTATAAATATAGAAATAAAGGGCAGGAGGGCCCTATGCTTTTAGTTTGCATAAGTGTATCCATAGGTGGGAGTGCATGGCCCAGAGGGTGCATGGGCCCTCTGAGCCCTGCAATACCACCCAGCCATGACTGTAGAAGCATAGCGTAGGAAGGCCCAGTGCTCCCAGTTTAGCATACATAGTATGCATAAGTGAGAGCATGGGCCCTGTGCACTCCCATCTACACATACGTACAGACACATAGCACAGGCCTAGAGGCATTCCAAGTAGAAACATAGAAACATAGAATTTGACAGCAGATAAGGACTGCTTGGCCCACCTAGTCTGACCATTTCCCTACCTGATGGATAAGCTGCAGATTCTAGTTAACCAACAGCTTACTTCATCCTACCCCCATTAGAATTGCTTTATGTCTGTTCTTGAATTCTCCCACTGTTCTTGACTCCACAACCTCCTGAGGAAGGCGGTTCCATGCATCCACAACCCTCTCCATGAAAAAATACTTTCTAAAATTACCTCTGAGCTGCCCCCCATCTTCTAATTGTGCCTCTTTGTTCTTGCACATCTCTTTTTCTGAAAGATGCTACCCTCTTGAACTTTGTTAATTCCCTTGAGGTCCTTGAAAGTTTCTATCATGTCTCCCCCTTCCTCCTTTCCTCGAGGGTATACATATTAAGCTGCTTTAGTATCTCTTCATATGTCTTCTGGTGCAGACTCTGCACCATTTTGGTTGCCCTCCTCTGAACAGCCTCCACTCTGTCTATGTCTTTGAGGAGATGGGGTCTCCCAAACTGCACGTAGTACTCCAGGTGGGGTCTCACCAACAGTCTGTACAGAGGGATAAAAACTTCCTGTTTTCTACTGTTGATGCCTCTCCCTTTGCATCCCAGTATCCCTCCAGCCCTCCTTACTGACTTCTTACATTGCTTGCCCACCTTAAGGTCATCTAATATAATTACTCCCAGGTCCCTTTCAATTTTTGTTGTTGTTAGTATCTCAGCCCCCCATTGTGTACTCTTCCCCTGGGTTTTTGTTTCCCAGGTGCATTACCTTGCACTTCTTTACACTGAATCTGAGCTGCCATACATTTTACCATTCCTCCAACCTTGCCAAGTCCCTTTTCATTTACAGAGTTTTTTTGCAATGAATTTCCCTTCTTTTTGAAATAGTGTAATAGTATCTTTATTTTACTGTGGGATCCAGTCCCGCAAAGTTATGTGCGTGCGTAGAATAAATTCAATGGCCACATGTAACTCGGGAATTTTCAGGAATTTTTTTCAGCCAGTTTTCAACATGGCCTTTTGGTGACCCCACCTCATGAACACTGGCACTGTTATTTCATCACTTGGTCCCGAAAGGTGATTTTGCACAGCGACCGCACCATTCTGCCTGCAGGTGTAAAAACATGTTTCAGACAGGATGTAAAAAATGACAGCTGTGTAATGTTCATGAGAAGGTGTGAAAAATAGCAATGTTGAAAATCTGTAGGGAAAATATGAAAAACTGGAGAAGTTACAAGCATGCGTAGAAACTGCGCAATGCATGCTCATAACATGGTCATTTTTTGAATTTTTTTTAACCACATTTTCAACATGGACTTTTTGGGACATCCCCTCATCAAGTGTGGCACTGTGATTTTGTTACTCTGTCCTGAAAGTTGATTTCACATAGCGAGCATGCCATTCTTCACCACAGGTATAAAAACATGTTTTTGGAAGGATGTGAAAAATGACAGCTGTACTGTTCATGAGTAGGTGTGAAAGAATGTTAACCTTGAAAATCTATTAAAAAGGAGCGAAGTTACAAGAGTGCATAGCAACTGCACAAAGTACACTCATAACACTGTCATTTTTTGGACTTTTTGCACCAAATTTTCAACATGGGTTTGTTGAGACCTCCCCTCATGAACACTGGCACTGTCATTTTATTACTCAGTCCCAAAAAGGTGATTCCATGCAGTGACCACAAAATCACCTTACAGATCTGAGTAATGAGTTGACAGAGCAAGTGTTCATGAGGTGGGGTCCCAAAAAGGCCATGTTGAAAATTTGGTGCAAAAAGCCCCAAAAATGACAGAGATATCAACATAAGTTCAAAACACCATAGACTGCCATTATACAGCACTTACCTTTATTCTTCAGTCCATGGTTCAGCTTTGAAGAGTGCAGACATATCCCGGTCCAGAGAGGATCACAGTTGCTGACCTCCGTAGGTAAGTATAGGGTAAGAGGGTGTGGAGAGGTGGGTGCACAGAGGGAGGGTGGGGATGGGGAGAGGAATGGGGAGACAACAAGGGACCAATATCTTCTTTCCAGGAGGAACAAAAAAGATGTTGGGGGACAGTTTTCTTTATTTCAGATTATGTCTCACAGTAGCGGGATGATGGACAGAACTAGGGACACTGGGAGTGGACTCCCCAGTGTCCCATAATACTGAGTGGGGGGACAGAACTGGGGACACTGGGAATGGGCTCCCCAGTGTTCCATGCCAGTGCCGGGGCTACTGCTGACACAGGGATTGGGCACCCCATTGTCAGCAACTACAAATATATTAGGGCTTTGTTTGGGACACTGGGAGTGGGTTCTGCAGTGTTCCAAAGTAGGGTGGGAGGGTAGGATATATCTGGGGACACTGGGCGTGGTCTACCCAGTGTCCCACAATGATGGGGGGGTTTGTGACACAGATTTGCACAGTACTCCCAGCATGGGGATTGGGCACCCCAATGTCGGGACATATAAATTTATAAATGTTAAGATTCCTCTGCCTCCTTACCCTTAAATGCTGGAAAAAGGGGTAAAACTTTTTTTTTAGGTAAACACCTAAACGGGGGCCGAGGAACATGATTTTAGAGGCAGAATTTTAAAATAATGCTTAGAAAAGGTTTTGGCCTTTTCACAGGGGCCAATTGCTTTTGTTGTTTTTTTTTTGCGTCAAGATTTGTGAAAGGGATCGCAACAGGAACTCGTAATTTGCAAAAGTATGGCGGCACACTGCCATGCTGTACTTTCGCATATTGTGTCAGCACAGACATAACAATTTACAAAACACATTTCTGAGCATTATTTTAAACATCTAATGCCAGTATCATGTTCCTAGTGTCCCATTTAAGTAAACACAACAGTTGGTGTTTACCAAGGGGCATGGTATTTTGAATGAGAACATTTATTCTCCACCACTAACTGAAAACAAGATGATGGTTGCATGACAGTACTGAGGGCATTTGCAACAGAAAAAGGTGCTTTTGCAAAAGTGCAGCGTGCTTTTGCACAGAACATGTATTTTTTTCCCGATAGGATATAATGGGAAATTTATTTTTTTAATAACTTTTGAAAGGATTAATATTTCTTCACAAAACCTTCAAAAGACACTTCCCAGACCTAGTCTCCATACACCCTAAAGATTTCAGACTAGACGGACAAACCATTCAGGCTGTGGAGATGAAGAATTCACAAACATTGAGGATTTTCCACACTTTCTGACACTCCGTAGCTCCACAACTGCAACAAAAATTTTCAGATCCAGAGACCTATGGTACGACACTGCACATGCCAAATTTCAGGCAAATCGGATGAACGGTTGCAACGTTATTAAAGTGCAATATTTTGGGTTTAACATAGAAGTGGCTGTGGAACCTAACTATACCTGCCCTACCAGGCAGGTATTATATATATATATATATATGATATGCAGGGGGCGACAGTGTGAAAAATGATTTCTTTAGCATCATTGCCATTGACCTCAAGTAACCACATGAGCAGCAGAACCATGAGTGGTGGTTAAAATAGGTCAATGGCAACTATACTGAATAAATCATTTATCACACTGTCACCCCCTGCTCATTCGAATTGTGCATTAGGGATGGACATAAATTGGAGATTTCTATTTTTTGAGATATTTGTTTTATTTATTTATTATTTTGTTTTGTGTGGGACTACTTGAGGCCATTGTATTTTTGCGCTGTGTTGTTGGGGTGGTAGGGCTGGTTTTCTGAATGGGATGGAGGTTGTGGCTTTTGATTGGTTTGCGTAATGTGGTAGGCGTGGTTCTGGTCTGCTCTGATTGGTCGAGGGGAGGAGTTTGGATTGGTTGAGGGCCATTGTGATTGGTTGAGGGGTGGGACTTAGATTTATGTTGCAGTTTGAACTCAGTTTGGTGGTAGTCGTCGCCCAAAGGGAATCTCTGGAGCTGTGCATGTTGGAGTTGCAGTGGTGGCATGGTGGTAGGCTGAACAGGACATGTAGAGAAGGCCATAGAAGGGTCTGCAGTGCTCAGTGATTTCAGCCTGGTGAGGAGCATGTTTTCCTATTGGTGTCATTGTGCTGTTAGGCAGTAGAAGGTGTGGTGCCAGAGTCGTGGAAGGCGAAGGTGTCGGAGGATGTCAAGAGGCCATTTCTTGGACTGAATTCATGGAGGATTGAGATGTTTTGCTTCTTGTGGATTTGGATGGCATTGTTTGGATTTACAGACTTGGATTCTGTATGTGGGATGTTTTCAGATGTCTTCTTGGAAGTGCTGGGTATTCGAGGGATACTTGCTGCAGTCTCCTGTCAGGATGCTTGCATTTCAGAGTGGATTCTTTGTGTTACTTATTCATGGATGCTGGATGATTCATCTTCGAGGTTGACCTGCTAGTGTTCGGATCCTTTTTTGTGCAGCCACCCATGTGGATACTTTGTTTTGAGACACTTGGTGTGGATTCTTTATTCTTGGGATGTAATCTGGATTCATCATTGTGGAGGATGCTGGAATCTTTCTTATTGTTCTGATGTCTTTCTGTGGATTTTCCCTGGATTACAACTTTGAAGAGTCAACCTTTGTCTGGATTATGACTTTGAAGAGTCGACCCTTTTTTGTGGATTATGACTTTGAAGAGTTGCAACATTTTGCATTTGTTGCTTCTTTGTGGGGGTGCAGTAGCAGTTTGGAGTTATTTTATTATGTGGAATTTGATTTCTTTGGAGCAAGACACCCAAGGTATGTAAAGTTTGAAATGTATTGAAGTAACAGTTGAACTGAACAAGTCTACTAAGTTTTTTTAGACTCATTAGAACAGGAAAATAAATAGTTTATTAGACATTTTGCTTTTCTTTATGAAGGATAGATAAAAAGGTGAAAGAAACAGTTCAGTACAGGGTTTGGTATTGTTAATACAAGGCAAGATTTCACTTGTGAAATAAATATTGTAATACAGGATGTGCAATACTAGTTTGCTTTTCTTTTAAGTTTTCCTATAAGTTTTCTATCTACTGTCGCAGTGAGTTTGTAATGTTTTATTTTATTTTCAACATATTTTAAACAATAAGTTTCCTTTTGTGCTTTGATCAACCATTTGCGTTATTGTACAGTCCGTGTACAGTATTGGATCGTCTTGAATTGAAGAAGTTGCCTTTGTCCTGGGGTGGTATGATTCTGTTCTTGATGTCTTGCTGTTTTGAGATATTTTTCTTTTCCATTTCTTGAATGGTGGTAACTGTTTGGGTTGGAAATTAATATAGCTTGGCAATTTTTTGGAGGGGGATGCGGTGGTTTTGCTGTTCTTTAGTCCTTATGTTCTTTTCTGAAGGGAGTAAAAAGGATTATTGTGTACATGCTGGAACTGTAAATTAAGTGTCTGGTCTCCTGTAATAAAAAAAAATCTTTTTACACAGTTTATTTGTCTTGTAATGCTGACTGTGGTCTACTAGTATTACAAGAAAAGTTTTGTTGTTAAGTTCTTAGTATTGAAAATGAAATGTCAGTTGTGCTGGAAGAAGTGATGTTGGGAGCAATCTTTTGTTCATCTTGGTTACTGTTTCCTTCTTTTGTAGTGCTGTACTGAATAGAAGTCATTAGTAGTCAAGTCAGGTGTTTCATAACATTTTTCTTTTAAAGAACAAAGCTGTTTTAGCAGATCTGGGTGCATACTGTATAGTTTTAAAGTAGTTTTTTTTATGCTTCGTTTACTTGCTTTTTTATCAGTTGTTTTACTCTGCCCCCAGCCAGTACCATCAGCAGGAGCGATAGTGTTAGCCGTGGTTTGAGGATTTGTTTTTTTGCATATAAAGTCTTACCTTAGTCACTGTCACTTTCAGATGAGATCACTGGTGGTCTTTTTCTTTGTAGTTATTGCACCTGTGTCCTGTGTGGGAGAGGGAATGATACAGTGAAGTTTTGTTTGGTAATTGTTGTTTTTAGTCTTGGTTTCAGTAGCTCTTCCCCACCCCACCCCACTCCACCCCCTCCCCGTTTGCTTTTCCATTGTTTGGGCGATTCTTTTTTTTTTTAAATGTTTTCTGAGATCTTACATAGGACTATGTTAAATGATTTGCTCATATTGTAGGTCTGTTAAAGCATGCTCCCAGTATATCAGAGTACTTGCTAGAGAGAGTTGAGAGTAGCTTTTCTTGTTGTTGTTCTGTTGCAGATCCAGCTTCAGAGCTCAGTATAGCTGAGATTTTCCTTTGCTGTTTTTCATTTTATTCTGGCATAGTCATTAAGACTTTGTAATTGCTTGTGCCCTGAGATTTGTATTATTTCTGTCAGTTTTTGTATCAAGTGTTTTCAGACTGAATGGTTTGTGAGTCTTTTTTCTGTATTGATAGATGATTTTTCTTCATTGTTTTAACAAATTTTTTAATTTTTGCAAGCTTATTGACTCCTACCAACTGGTTCTTGTACTAAGCACTTTCTGTACAGTCTGTGGCATGGTAATTGGTGGCTAAGAAAAAAGGAACATCTTCTGTTAGGGCTTGTGCTGGTCTTGCTTTTGCATAGTTAATCTAATTTTGTACAGGGCATTTTGGAGGATTATTTGGTACTTCATAAGCTGTAGGTTTATTTTGTGACAATCTTTTGGACTGGCTCCTGTGCACGTTTTTGTTTTTCTTTCTTGACAGTATTGTAAATACCATTTGCCATCTTCATCTGTTTTAATCTGAATATCTCCCCATTTAATAACGTTCCTTATTTCAATGTTGCCTCCTACCCCAAAATACATACTCACTACTAACCACATGGTCTTTGGTAATGATTCAGAAGTGTCCAGCCCCAGTAGTCCTTCTCTGTATAATGTATCTATTATACCATCCGTTAGTTCATCTGCGACCATAGGTTTAGATCCCTTGCCTTTGCTTTTGAGGGTTTCTTTGCCTGCATTGCAGGACTTGTCTAGTTTTCTCAAAGACTGGAGAGGTTGAGCGGGAATGTATAACTTTTGTTTTTATGTATCTCCAGACTGTGAAATGTAGATCTTATCGTAAGTGGTTCATATACAAGCTTCTGTCCTTTTTTACAAGTCATAAAATAGTGACATACTGTAGGTATTGATTCTGTTTGGGTGGTTCTGTTTCATTTAGTGGTACCTGGACTCCAAAGTTTTCCCTCAGATATTTGCAGAGCATTCTGATGTCAGCTTGTGTTTTTCTTGCTGTGCTTAGGTTTTTTGGATTTGTCAATGAAGTTACCAATTTGTTCTGTGTCTATTGGATTTTGGAATATAGTGCTAGTTGTTGAAGTAGATGGACTGCTGCAGGTTGTTACTTAAGCAATAAGGCATGACAAGGTGTGTGTTATCATGTAATAATGTCACTTCTGGGGTGGGTTGAAGCACGAGGTGAAGCCGAGTGCTTCCAACACCCCAGGAGTGATGTTATTACACAATAACACACACCTTGGAGTACCTTATTGCAATTATACAATGGCTCGATGTTATACAAAATAAAAAAAACATTTAAAAAAGGATTTAGTAGATTTTTAGTGTGGCAGTATAGCTTTGTTTCTGAAAATAAATTACCAATATCCTAGAGCAAATCCATACAGTGATGTTATTGTGTAATAACATCACTGTCTCAGGGACACACTGACCAATCAGAGTCCAGGAAATTTCCTTGCCATTGTATAATGTCTCTTCTCTTGGTTGGGCGTGAATTACTACAGAGGTCAAAGGTTGGGCAGGGTCTTCTAAGAGCTCTCTATCATTCTTAATTTGGGTCATAATTTGACTCATTTCAAGTCTGAAGTTAGTGTCTTGGTCATATGGTGCCATTTATTTTATTTTTGTTGCTGATATATTATAATTGTTTTGTAAACTAAAAAAAGTGGTTCCATTTTGTGACTGCTGTACTCTGTTGTGAACTTCATCTGGCTGGCATTTCTGAAGTGTGATGCCTCGAGAATTTTTTCTGTCTTTTCATGCCACCAGTTGGTCGCAAGCCGGGCACCACAGCTGGGGAGGATTCCCTGTCAGTCATCTTTTCTTTTTTTTTGTCTCCAATGTGAAAGTAGTTCGGTAACTTGTTTTATGTGATGTAAGAAACTGTGTGTATAAATAGTAACTGTATGTATAAATAAATGTTATGCACATACTTACTCAAATAAATGGATTGTCTTTGTCTGTTTATGTCCACACCTATTGTATATATATAGATAGATAGATTTATTATTTGCAAAAACTGCATTACTGCAGCATTTAGGGTTCAGGCTAAAGTGACAAAAGTTGGAAAATCTGGCTTTAGGGTTTCTAACCCTGAAACCCCAATGCCACCCTGAAAGCAAATCAGGGCCAGAGTCTTCCTATGTGTTGTCAACCCTAAAGCCCACCCCATTAGGTGTATATGTTTATGAAGTGTATAGAATGGGGTGAGTTTTAGGGTTGACACCCCCTAGGAAGACTCCACCTCGATTTTCTTTAGGGGTGGCATTGGGGTTTTAAGACTGAAAAGCCTAAAGCCACATTTCCCAACTTTTGTCGCTTTAGCCTGAATCCTAAATGTTGCATTAACTTAGTTTTTTGCAGAATTTTCTTAATTTTGAGACAGTCCCATGCATCCATACTTTTTAAAATAGTGTAATCGTATCCTTATTTGTCTAACAGAGTGCAGGACCAGAAGGGCCCTGTGCTCTCATCCCTCCATAGATGTATATATGTTTATTTATGGGGAAGCACAGGGACCTCCGGGCCCTCCGCTTCCGTTTGTAGGACCACAGCAACCAAATTGTCAACACAGCCTTCCTATTACCCCATCTCATCAATCCGGTAGTAAAAATAGTCAAATCCCCACCGAAACATCATTCAGCACCACTTCAACATAATTCTGTGGCAGGGCATAAAAAGACATTTTGGGCAAGATTTGAAAAATGGCATCTGTCACATTCATGAGGTGGTGTACAGAAATGACTATGTTGATAATTTGGGATTAAAATATTGAACATTAAGAAAATTACTGGCAAGCATAGTGAAATGTCAACAGATGTGCATAACTTTGCCATTTTTGCATATTTTGATCCCAAATTTTCAACATACCCTTTTTATGACCCCACTTGATGAACAAGTATGAGAAAATTTAGAAATCCCACCTAAAAGGTGATTTTGACAACCAACCATGAAATCGCCTTTCGGGCAGAATTTGCAAAATGACACCAGCGTTGTTCAAGAGGTGAGGTATCACAAAGGGTATCTTGAAAATTTGGTGTCAAAATCTTGAAAAATGACAAGGTTGTGCACCAAAGTTGAAAACCCCATTGAAATACATTGATTCCCCATACGAAAAAATATATTTTTTCATGAGTCATCATACAAAACAAGAATCGTGCTTTGTACCATGAGTCACAAAACAAGATTGATAATCTTAAAAAAATAGCATTTTAAGGGCATTTCTGCAACAGTTAAGTGCAGAATCCAGCTAAGGGAGCCCCGGTAAGTAAGCTACATGTGTTGGTTGCTCTCAAGAATGTCATTTTTGTGGGTTTTCAAATCTGAATTTTTATGAAAAAAGTGAAAACAAGATGGTAGCAAATGAAACAATGATTTTCCTCTCATGAAAAAAGACTGGCCTCATACAAATTTTTTTTTTATTTCATACAACTATTTTTCAGTGCTTACTGAGCATGCTCAGAACTTAGTATTCAAAATTAAATAACTTTGGAATGGATTAATATTTTTTCACCAAATGAGCAAACGGCACATCTGTGGCCAGATCCTTTCTACCCAGACAATTTCAGGCCAAAAATCAATCCAAACCAAAATGTAGAAGAAGGGTATGCAAATAAAGCAGCACAGGTAATGAAAAGTAATGCTCACTGTTTATTTGTGCAAAAAAAGACAAATGGACAGATACCAGAAAATGCCCCAGCACTTCAAACCCATGCAGGCTCTTTGTCAGGGGTACACGTGACCACAAAATCAGCAGTTACATTTAAGGGCTGTGTTTAAACAGACAGTAACACAATAAAATGTCTAAAGTGCACAATAGAGTAAATTGTTAAGTTACTTAAACAACTATGCATAGCAGGCTAGTGAATTTATATGTAGAAAGCTTGATACCAATAATTCAAAACCTGATCTATGAATATAGTAAATTCATTAAGTGCTAAAGTAGCAATGTAAAATCTCTACTCAAGCAGATGGACCAAACTTCCAATCTGCCATCAATTTCAGGAGTGAATTCAAAATTATCTGGGTGGTAGCCAAGTTGAAGAAAGCCCTTTCAAACCAATTAGAAAAAATTCAGAAATATTCACTGTATCTCAGAATCCACACATCCAGCTGGAAAAAAACTCGGTACATCGAGATCTGTCCACAAGACCGAGCAGGCAAAATTTCATGCAAATCCATTGAACAGTGCAAATTTGGGGTTTAACATTGAAGTGCCCATACAACCCTAAATACAGGGGCACAACTGCACCTTTATAATATATGTATATATATTCTTTGCAAAAAACTGTATTAATGAACCAGTTAGGGCTCAACTTAAAGCAACAAAAGAAGGGCAATGGGACATTAGGGTTTCCAAACCTAACCTCACCCGAAGCAGCCAAAGATGTTAGACAACACAAGCAACCACAGACAGCCATCATCAGATAGCACAAGCAACATACAACTATTTCCAGATGAAACAAGAGACATTTGTCATCATGGTCCATCACTTCTGTAGACATGGATACACATGCACACTTCAAAACATACACACCCACATCAGGCTACAGTTATGTTATGTAATTTGTGACAGTGTTGCTGTACTGTATATATGTGATCATTTTCTAAATGTTTAAAATGTCTTATTTTAATCTGAATGTAATCATGATTGCATTGTATTTAATATGATCCTAACTGCATGCAGATGGTCAAATTTTATTTCCTTTTGACTTTTGCATGGGGTGATCACTGCATGTTAATGGCATTACTAGGACATGACAGGAAGCAGTGGTGGTGCATCTTGAAACAGTGCTTATTTATATAGAGAATAAAGTATGGGTTGAGGTGTGTTACAAGAAGTTTTCACACACCCGCGGGGGTTAGATGTTACATAAACCCTGAGAGCGAAGCTCGAGGGGTTTATTAAAAGCATTTAACCCTGAGGATGTGTGTAAACTTTGAGTTTACACACACCGACCCAATTTTTATTTTATATAATTGCTGGGTTTCCCTTTTTTGCCACAGCAAATATATAAAATAAAAAGCTGTTGCTCTGTGACCGTGGTCCGGTTTCAATGTGCGGTCCATGCTTGCCATCAGGACTGACGCATCTCTTTTACTTTTTTATTTGGTAGGGCAGGCATATGTTTGTTTGAGTATAATTTTTGCAAATTTACATTTTCAAAAACACTTAACGCCGAGTCCGAGTGGCGGTTCATGGTTCAGCGAAAAGGAAATAGGACAGCGTCAGAATGGCAGGAACTCAGGTGGACACATGCGCAGAGTAAGGGAAACTGTGTCCATGTTTGCCTTTATAAATGCTCCTTTATAATGACAAATTATGCCATGGTTTCCCTATGGAAAAAAGGGGAAGCTAGTTATTATAGTATAGTTATATTTATAGTTGGATGAGAACATCATGCAAATGTCCCACATATGTTTTTGTGGGGTTACAAAATGTACACATAATTATGATTATATACTAATTTCAACTGTGACAAATCATAGGAGATTATAATAATCTGTTAACAAATAGCTATGAGTAAAATCATTACATTTGGGATTACATTTTCATGCAAAAGTCTGCATTTTTCATATCAGATCATAATTATTTGGAAAGATGTTAATAATGAGAGGGAATGAAATGCTAATAGGAGATAAAAACAAGTATGAATTATATTCATCACACCATTCAAATCATCATTTCATGCAAATGTATCATGTTGTTTTTAATATATATATATATATATATATATATATATATATATATATATATTACAGTTTTTGCATTAAATCATGATCGCATGATAGTGGCTATAGTAGGAAAATGGCACAAAAGAGAGATTCCTGTGTTCAGGATTACAAAGTAATAACATTACTGTTCTGGGATCATAATTGCATGCAAATGTTCAGTTTGTTTGGGTTGACTTTGGCATTGAATGATTATTGTATGGTAACGTCAATAACAGAAAATGGTAGATAATTGTAGTAGTGCACATAGAAATACTGCTTATTAACATTGCTGCACTGACATCAGAATGTCATGCAAATGTCCCAAAATGCTGTATGAGTACAAGATTAAAACATAATCATGATTGCATAGCAATGTCAATAGTAACACATAATTGCCAATGATAAGGGTGTAGTTGCAAATATGTATTCTTAACACCACTATATTAGAATCACAATGTCATGTAAATGTTCACAAATGTGTGTTAGCGTTATATGGAATCACAATAGCATGTTAATGTCACTGCTTGCAAATGACAGAAAATGATAATACTACATTGAGATATGCCAGTGATTGTCATATTTGCATTTAGATCACAAGCTTCATTCAAATATAACTTTTTTAAGGCACTCCAGATCTACAATCTGAATGAGGTCTGTATGTTTTAAAGTGTGCATCTTTATCCATGACTACAGAAGTGCTGGACCATGATGATGGATGTCTTCCTGTGTCAGCTGGAAAGCATGTGGGATGAGGAGTTGGGGTTGGAAACCCAAATGCCACATTTCCCTGCTTTTGTTGCTTTCAGTTGAACCCAAACTAGTTCATTAACACATTTTTTTAATAAAGAATTTCCTTTCTTTTTTGAGATACTATATAGAATGTGTATGTTTCCTGCTGTTTATTTTTACACCCCTTAAGTAATACAAAGTAATTTATTTTGTGCCATCAGTATTAGCTATTTGGATCTTCACATTTCATCCAGCTTTGTCTCCAGCATCGATTCTCCTCATGCCCAGTGTTGTTTTAGATTTTCATGTTTGCAAAATGGAATGACTTTTTTAACCTGAGAAGTCACCTTTTTTAAACATGCATTTCTCAATGCCAGATGTTCACCACTGGTATAGAAGCCCTGGGTACTAAATGCATTGTGGTGCACTTTGTGCAGTTATGTATTACCCAAGTTAGGAGCCTGCATTTGTGAATTTCATCACAGGCTCATAACTTTGTTATATTTAAATATTTTTTGTCCCAGATTGTCAACATAGCCTTCTTATGATACCACCTGGTGAACAAGTGCTGAAAAAATGTTCAACTCTTGTCTGAAAGGCGATGTCATGCAGGGACTGTAAAATCATCTTTTGACATGTAAAAACACATTTTGGCCAGAATTTCAAATATGACAACTGTCACATTCATGAGGTGCTGTAAGAAAATAGCTGCATTGAAAATCTGGGGTAACAATATAGAAAATTACCAAAGTCATAACCTGCATTCGCAAAATTCAATGTAGGCTCATAACATTAATATTTTTACTACAAATTTTCAACATAGCCTTCTTATGATGCCGCCTCATGAACAAGGGCAGAGAAAATGTTCAACTCCTGCTTGAAAGGTGATTTCACACAAGGACCACAAAATCACCTTTTGAGACAGATTTGTCTGATTTCACTGTAATTGTTCATGAGGTTGGGTCGTAAGAAAGGCATGTTGAAAATTTGGGGCAAAAATATGCAAAAATGTCCAAGTTATGCCAGTAAGCTCAAACCCCTATTGAAATACATTGAACCACATACCTGTTTCCTCAGTTCATGGTCTGGCTTTGAAGAGTGAAGATGTTTATGCAGTCCACAGAAGATTACAGCGTTGGACCTCCGGTGGGTAAGTTAGGGCTTGGGGGGTGGGGTAGTGGGTGCTAAGTGGGAGGGTCAGGTGAGGGGACAATAACAGCTGCAACAGACATCAATGGACATTTTTAATTTTTATAGGGTTTCTTTAAGAAAAAAACTATGAGGGATGGTTTTGTTTATTTCAGGTCACAACACTGGGGAACTGGGCACCCCCAGTGTCAGTGTTATATTGGGCTGGGTGGAGGTAGAAGCTGGCATGGGGGTTTCAGACCAAAGGCTATGATATCACTTTTATAATGCAGCACTTGGATTCACCTCAGGCCTTACCAAAAAAATATTTTCATAAATTACCAAAAATAATTATAAAATTCAAATATGATATTATCCCTGTTCTCCAGGTTCTGGATAATGGCAATAACACTTCTGCCACACTTAGAAATCTGAAAAATATATATATTTTATTCATATATGTACAAATTCTAAATATTTATAATTAGTATAACTATCAAGCATAATAAAAGTAATGTAAACAGCAACAACAAAGGTTTCAGAAAATCAAATAACTGATTAAACAAATAAACATAAAAATTTCAGGAAATAAACAATGTAAATGAATAAGTGATATTCAGCATAATAAATTGCACTAGCTATATACTAGGCTTTCAGAATACTTGGGGTGAGATATTCAAAAGGGTTGTGAATGGCACAACAGGATTGCACCATGCGCAACCCACCAATGTGCCCCAGCATGATATTCAAAAGGGCAAATTGCACTGTGCAACATCTGATGCACTGGGGCGCATCAAGTAATGTACGCAGCGCAAGTGTGGGGGGCGTGCCCATGCATATGCGGCACATCCCGATATCCAGCCCGGGATGTGTGGCACATATGCTGGCACAGCCCCACCTTGTGCCACTCAGGGAGGTGCAAAGTTGTGCCTGGGAAAACCAGGAACAAATCCTGGTCACCCACAGGCAAGCTGCCGTATTGCAGCGTGCAACACGGCAGCCGCCAGCTGTGGGTGGCTACCCACCAACCCAGAACACTGTCCACTAGCCCCCTGCCCTGGGAGAATTGTGACCCTTCCCAATTGTGAGCATATGTAAATATTATCCCTGGTGGTCCAGTGAGCCACTCTCTATCGCCCGATCATAGGCATATGTAAATAATATCCCTGGTGATCCAGTGGACCACTCTGTATCGCCCAATCATGGGCATATGTTAAAATCATCCCTGGTGTCCAGTGGAGCCCCCCCAGTGCCTGATTGCAGGCAGACATCACAAACCCACCCCTGGTGGTCCAGTGGTACCCTCTCCCCACCACCCAGCACCCCCCCAGTCAGCGGCAGGCAGCAGCACAGTGGGTGGTTGTGGAGGGGAGTACCACTGGACAACCAGGGGTGTGTTTGTGATTTCTGCCCATGCTTGAGCACTGGGGGGGTTCCACTGTACTATTTGGAATCATTTTTACATATGCCCATAATTGGGCAATAGAGAGCAGTCCACTGGACCACCAGGAATAATTTTTACATATGCCCACGATTGGGCAATAGAGAGCAGTCCACTAGACCACCAGGGATAATGTTTACATATGCCCATGATCAGGCAATAGAGAGCAGTCCACTGAACCACCAGGAATAATATTTACATATGCCCACGATCAGGCAATAGAGAGTGGTCCACTGGACCACCAGGGATAATATTAACAGATGCCCATGATCGGGCATACGGGTGCACGGTCCACCAAGGGACTGCAGGGCTCGGTCCCCAATGGCTGCAGCCTGGCATGGTGCCAGATGCAAGTTGCCAGAGATCAGTGCACCGCATGCAAAAGGGGCCATAATGGCATGCAAATGGCCCCATTTGCACCTTGCATGCATAATGGCCTCATTTACATGCCCAGTGCTGAATATCATGGTTGATGTGCCTAGTGCAACCGCACTTGTGCTGGCACATCCCCCAGCTCCTCTTCTCCCACTTGTGCTGGTGCAGTGCCACTGCACCATGCAGAGTGCATGTGCCCTCAGTGCCATATTCATCAGTGTTGAGCCATGGCACAGCACCATTGAATATTGCATGGCCCATGCCCTGGTGCAGCCCCGCTGCGTTGTGCCCAGGCTTGTGCCCCTGCCCAGCACAGTCTGACTATCCCACCCTTAGTATTTAGAATAACCTTTATGTCTAAAAACATGCAAATTCATAACATCAGTGGAGAAATTAAATTTTTTGTATAAGACCTGTTTCAAAATTCTTATTATGCAAAATGTACTTTCCTCAGTTTAAACCTTTTAAACTATATACCCCAAGTTCTGTAGTTAAAAGTAAATTCCCTCATTACTTTCCCAGATAAGCCAATTTAAATTACTAAAATTATCAATTAAAAAATGTATTAATATAGGTAGTAATTAAAATTATACTTACATTTCTGATTAGTGTAGAAGTGGTTTCTTCTTTCTTAACTTAGAAATCTTGGTTGAGTCTGGCTCTGAGTAAGAAAGTCTCTTTCAGTCAGCTTGTCTTTTCCTGGACCCTGGAACTGTAACTTCAGATTGTTCTTGCATCAGTTTGGGACGTCACTAATCAAAACTCATTTTGTAGGATTCAATAGGAAACATCAAACAACAGGATTTGAACAGTCCCATAGCAACACTTGTATTACAGGATCTTTCTTGTGGGTAGAAAAGTTGTCTTAATAACTGGACTCTGACTTCTTCATGTTAACTCATCTGCACTTAAACCTTAGGACACTAGACTCCTTTTATTCACAAGGCTGCAGCTTGCTTGGTTGTGAATTTCAAAGTCAAGTCTCTGGCCAGACTTTAACAGACAACATTACTTCAGTCAAAATGCTCAGTAAATAAAACACAAACCTTGGTTCATACCACAGTGAGAGTCCTTGTACCAAGAGTTTGCACCTGGACTTTGTGGCAATGCTGCACAGGCTTTCAAGCTTATCCTTAGCACCCCTTCTGGATACATAAGTGGTTAACCAAAACTGGTTTCCAGCATTTTAAATACAGGCATGGTCTAAGGCTTTCCAGCCTAACAAAAGTTATGAAGCCATTAGAAATCTTGATAAAGCTTACATAGCTCCTCACTGCATGATGTTTCAGGCAAGACTGAGGCTGGCCTAGCAGAATTTACATATATTAGTCTACCTCAGGTGGCATCATCACCCAACTTTGATTGGTCCTTGCAGATGATGAATGGTGACATTGTCCACTCCCCTGCAAGGACTGCCCACTAACTCCAAATCCATTTTTATCTTGAAATTAATTTTCTCTAACTTCTTATTTCCAATTAATTTAAATTTTAAACTTACAAATTTGAACTTCTCTCATCAAATGGAGCATTTTGGTATGTTCCCATATTCATAGGACTAATATTTCCCTTAGTTAGACTATTAAAGGTTATAACTTCATAATGTTATTAAAACTTCTTAAAATAAAGTGATAGTTTATCTCTAAATATTCTAATCTACAGAATAATATAAGGTTTGTTCATAAAATATCTTCAGGAAAGTTTTCAACATTAGTTTTATTTTGTTCAAGCACATGCAGTACTTTGTTCTGTAAAGAAGCAATACATTTTAAACTCTCAAAAGATTCTTTTTAGATGTTTTTTCTCTTTCAAAAAGCAAGTTACACACTTAAGAGTTACATTTTCAAACTTGTCACAATGTTAGCTCTCATTTGAGACTAAACTTGAAGAATTTAAAGAAAATTGTTCTAAAATGTTTATATAAATAATTTATTTTTCCCAGTAGTTGCATCTATGAAACCTGGGAATCTTATTCATCATGATACTATTTATCATCTGTGCAATTTTCAGACTGGCACCATATTGCATTGTTAAGTTACAAATAAAACTTCTTATTCCTATACAAAGTCTATACAGATTCAAAACACATTTTCCTAAGAGGTTTTTTTAAGAGCTCATACAAGGCTGTATCAGTCACATAACCTCTTATCTGATTAAAGCTAAGGGGACCTAGCTTTTGCTTCAGCCTAGGTATTTATAGAATGATCAAGTCTCTAGCTGGTAACTGCAGAGTGCAGTTAATATTAATCCCTAGAGGCCTTAAACGGGGATTCCCTTAGCTAGAAATGACATATGCCCCTTAAGCTTTCGTTTAGGCAAAAATAAAGTTAAAAGAAATTGCTTTGCCTTGCAGACAATCTTTTTTTTTTTTTATGAAGCCTATAGGGATATGTATTTTAACCAGAAATTATAGTAAAACTTCCCATAATTAACCCCATATAAAAATCACATAAAATAATAATTAAAAATCAATTTTTGATAATAGAAAAAAAAATCCCATCAAGGGTTTTGTTCCTACAGGGGATTGGGCATCCCTATGCCAGAAGAGTCAGGTTGAGACACTGGAGGATGAGGCACCCCAGTGTCAGTGTTATATTGAGCAGGGTGAGGAGTATGTAGGGGAGTGTCTGTCAGGAGAAACTACTGTCTTGCTGAAATGACACATCAACCCCCCCCCAGGTATTAGTTCAAAGGACAGGACATAGGTTAAACTACAGATATCTGGGATGCAATTAACTTATTAGTATGCTTTGAAGCCCAGGAACTAAAATATCCATTTATGACATCCTCAGGGAAATCCTTTGATTTGCACTAGGTGTCATGAAGAAAAGGCGAATATGCATTGATTTGGGGTGTCTTCCAAGGAAGCCAGTTAATTACATCAAACAGACTTTGATGTCTGTGTGAAGCAGATCACAGACTGGTTTGAGAAGTCCAATATGCATGTGTTTGTGGTGTCATCCAAGGAAGCCAGTTAATTACATTAAGGAAACTTTGATGTCTGTGTGAAGCAGATCACAGACTGGTTTGGCAAGTCACATGAAGAGAGGAGATTCACGGATGTCACCTATTTTTTTTTTTAATATCTTATTAGGACATCCTATGTTATAAAATAAAAATTTTAATACACCAAGGTGGAGTTAGGTGACCTCAGAGAGAAGGCTGTCTCAAGACTGCTTTTAAGTATACTGAGCAGACCTTAGTCACACACATAGATATTAATTTTCTGACTGAGAAAGAGGAACATCAATGCACTGAAAGATTAAGAAAGTAAGGCTACATTAGATAAGACCAGTCTGAGTGTATAGGTTGTAGGAATTTGCACTTTTAAACCTGTTTTGTTTTTAAGATTGTATGTGTTGGGATATCTTGTGTGTATTTACTGTTTTCCTATTTTTACCTGTTTTAAAGTAAAGATATATATTTTAAAAACACAAACTGCCTGGTGTGCCTTGAAACTTCTTTTTTTTTATAAGTGAAGCTTAGATGGTAACAGTTGACACTGTGCATGAGCTTATTATGGTGCCAAACTGGGAAACAGGCAAGTGTTCTCTAGGTCTTGCATAGAGTTCTAAGGGTTCATTTTGTAATACCTGGTTAGGTGCCTGTAGGCAAAGATATATGGCCCTCCAAAAACAGAATTATCTGAGCCTGACAATTGGGTACACTAACAAGAGGTTATCAGTTTGAATCCCTCCAGAACTTGGGACAAAGGTGACTCGAACCCACAAAACAGACAAGAGGGTTACCTTGTTCTGTTAGCTGTTCACAATTCTACACTCAGAGGTTGGCACTTTGGGAGTTGAGGGCTAACCTGCTGAGTGGGGTTGTGACAGGTACCCCAATGCTGGAAGAGTAACATGGGTTGTGCTTGGAAGGGACCAGCTACAGCAGGGTAGCAACAGACATCAATGGATGGTTTTCTTTTTTACAGGGTATATTGAAAAAAACTACAAGGGATGGTTTTCTTAATTTCAGGTGGAGACACTGAGGGATTGGGCACCCCAGTGTTAGTGTTATAATGGCCATGGTAGGGGATAGAAGCTGCTGTGGGGGATTGGGCACCCCTGTGCTGGAAGATTAACATTGGTTGGACTTGGGAGGGGCAGTTACGGCAGAGCAGCAACAGACATCCATGAACAGTTTTCTTTTTTACATGGTGTATTTCAGCAAGCAATAAAACCCAACATGGTGGGTGATATTCGGTTATACCGGACTGCCCAGAGTCCATAATGAGGCCTGACACCACAGGCAGAGGGCTTATAGCCCCTGGAAGGTCCAGTATAGCCCAGTATAGCCCACTCTGGAGGGTATTATTGCACTTAGAAAATGGATCATTTGTTCATATTTTAAATAAAATGTTTACAACAATGTAAATGACATGTGAAAAGAAAAATGACTAACAAAAAAGTTTCTATAAAGTAGTCCCTCCAGTGCTTCAATTGGCAGTAGAGGGTGATATAAGAGACTTCTTCAGACCTCCTTCACTTTCAAGCAAATATCCAGGGTGCCCCTGAAAAGTCTGGGTAGCAGAGCTCATCTGGTTGTTCTATTGTAACCCCCCCCCCAACCCCTGGAAAATGTCCCTGCTGACAGCGCTTCCAAATAGTGATCATGTTGGATTATTGATTTACATACCGAGACAGTTTCCTGTTCGGTGTTCTATCAAGCAGACTAAAATGAAGCTGCATAGTTCAAAATCTACTGCAGTCATAACCAGTGCCCATGAGAGGAGGGAAGGAGCCATCAAACTGATAAACAAAAACTAACACAAACCCCATGAAATCATTTGGTGTGCATATGTTAAATGACAAGAGCCTAAGTCCCAGGTAGCATGCTCCCTACCTGCTGCCCCACGGTAATTTCCTGCACAGCCGCAGCAGCAGACAGCTAACTGAGAGGGGCAGCAGTTCATTGTTTTCCTCTCTGAAATAAGTTGGTGCAGGATAGTTTAATAAAAGGCTTGATTCATTCATTCATTACCTGGGCAGCAGTACAGGAGGGGCATTTCCTCGTGGTTTAATAATAGGGTGCTTACTGTTCAAGTCCTGTGGTATAAATCACTACCATCACCTTCTTCCCCAACTGCAGTGGAGTGGGGCTTCATTTTTCTTTTCCTAGTCTAAGCAGAGCTGAGTGGGGACTGTGACAGTGTGACCACCTGCCTTAGAATTTTACCCTGGTAAGGAAGCAGAGGTCTTCTCCTTACCCCGTCCCCCTCCAATTGGAGCCAAAGGCCTAGATACTTGGAGATGTGCTGGTTTGCTGGCTATTATTAAAGTGAGGTAAAAGATGCCAGTACATTTTAGATAATATAGAGTGCCTAAGTGCAGTGAAATGACTGAAGTGCGACTATGTACAAGAACATAAGTACTCTCATAAAGAAAAGTGCTGCAGTGCTTAGAAAGATATAGAAATAAGTGCAGACGTACTAAAGGCTGCCATCTGCATAATTAATGTGCACACTGAATGTTAAGGGTTTTTTCTTTAATAAATGACCTTGGTGACCTTTGGTAAAGGGAGCTGCTGATAGTAACTATTTCATTTGCTGACATGTAAAGCAGCTCTGATAAAAGAGACCTGTATGTTTCCCTGGTACCCTTCTTGAGAATAAAGAAGACCCAAATGAAATGTTAACCTGACAGCTGGAGATTTCAGTCATCTGGACAGATAAAAACATTTTTTGGAGCTGACGAAAAGCTCAAGGAATGCAGGGTCATGAAAAAGGCCAGAGATGGCTAGTTACAAATGTTCTGTTTATTTAGTGAAGTGAAATAAAAAGCATATAATGATGTTTCTAGCACATAAATGAAGAAATGATTATCTGGCTGATTTCTGGGTTAGCAGGAGAAGAGAGAAGAGGAGCACACCCTCATTCTCTCATTCCTTTTGCCATCCCAGAAACTGCAGTAAAACAAACCCTGTAGACTGGGGAAAAGGGGGACAGAAATGTCCCAAAAACATAAAGAAAAACTACTACTGCCCTCATAGAAACATAGAAACACAGAATCTGATGGCAGATAAGGACCACTTGGCCCACCTAGTCTGCCCATTTCCCTATCTAACGGATAAGCTGCAGATCCTAATTAACTAACAGCCTACTTCCTCCTACCCCCACTAGAATTGCCTTATGTCTGTCCCATGCATTCTTGAATTCCCCCACTATTTTTGACTCTGTGACCTCCTCAGAAAGGCTGTTCCCTGCATCTACAACCCTCTCTGTGAAGAAATACTTCCTCACATTACCTCTGAGCCATCCCCCCCTCTATCTTCAAATTGTGCCCCCTTGTTTAGCACATCTCTTTTTCTGAAAGATGCTACCCTCTTGGACTTTATTGATTCCTTTGAGGTATTTGAAAGTTTCCATCATGTCCCCTTTCTCCCTCCTTTCCTCAAGGCTATACATCATAAGCTCCTTTAGTCTTTCTTCATATGTCTTCTGGTGCAGACACTGCACCGTTTTGATTGTCCTCCTCTGGACAGCCTCCACCCTGTCTATGTCTTTGCGGAGATGGGGTCTCCAGAACTGTACATAGTACTCCAGATATGGTCTTATCAACTGCCTGTACAGAGGCCAACAACTTCCTGTTTTCTGCTAGTGATGCCTCTCCCTATGCATCCCAGTATCCCCCCAGCCCTTCTTACTACCTTCTCACATTGCTGGCCCGCTTTTAGGTCATCTGATATGACTACCCCCAGGTCCCTTTCCATTTTTGTTGTTGTCAGTATCTCAGCCCCTATTGTGTACTCTTCCCCTGGGTTTTTGTTTCCCAGGTGCATTACTTTGCACTTCTTTGCATTGAGTCTAAGCTGCCATACATTTGACCATTCCTCCAACCTTGCCAAGTCCCTTTTCATCCTTTCCACCCCACTTTGTGTATCAACCCTGTTGCAGATCTTTGTGTCATCTGCAAAGAGACATACTTTTCCTTCCAGTCCCTCTGCAATGTCACTTATAAAGACATTAAAAAGGACCGGATCCATACCCGATCAGGGGTGGGAGCTGCTGCTACAACTACATAAGGGGCTACTGGTATGTAATAAATATCAGGAGTCCTATTATAAGTTCCTGCATAGGATCTATTGCCCCCCCCCATATTTGGCACATAAATACCGACCGGAGATTTCACCCCTATGTAGGAGGTGTAAGAGAGAAATCGGCACCTACATACATTGCTTTTGGGAGTGCCAACAACTGGAGCGATTTTGGGAGGGAGTTGCCACAGAAGTGGGTAGAATGTGGGGGAGGCGGATAGAAAAGAACCCATGTTTTATGTTGTTTGGGGTGGATGACTCAGAGGAGGAGGAGTGGAGACCCCTACCAAGATGGGTACGAGTTTTGGTGGCAATGGCCAGACACTGTATTTTAAATACATGGATCTCAGGGGATGCTCCTACCTTGCAACAGTGGAGGAACCTGTGCCTGCAGGCTCTCGGCATGGAAAAGCTATATTACATGACAAGAAACAGGGAGGACCAGTTTTGGGAAATGTGGGGGACATATATGCTCTCGCTCTCCCCGGTTGAGAGGGGAATTATGGAAAAAGGATTGGAGAGCTGAAGGTGATGGCTTGGGGTGCTGAGAGGCTGAAGGATTAGTAGTGCATAAAGGATGAAAGGAGTAGGGAATGTTTTGGGGGGGGCAGGGTGAGCCCGAAATTGGAGATTCATGTAATCTTAGAGTCACGGGATGTCTAGGACCGATGAGCTAGAGGTGTCTGTAAAGGAGAAGAATGTATGGTAGTTACGAGAGATGAGAAAGGGTTTTTTTTTTTCCCCCTTTTACTCCTTTTCTTTATGGGGAGGAATCAAATATCAAAGGTGGATGTAAAGTGACAGGGTAGGGGAGAAGGAAATGTCAATGGATTAATGTATATGGAACATGAGTAGTTATGCTTGGATGTATAATGAAAATCTAATAACCACATTATGCAAAAAAAAAAGGACCAGACCCAGTACTAAACCCTGCAGTAGCCCGCTAGTAACCCCCTTTCTTCACTGTGGACTCCATTTACTATTACCCTCTGTGTACTGTTGTCCAGCCACTGTTTTACCCAGGCTACCACCCTGGGACACACTCCCAGGCTGGCTAATTTGTTTATTAATCTTTTGTGCGGGACTGTGTCAAATGCCTTGCTAAAGTCTAGATAGGTCATGTCCACAGCCCCTCCCTGGTCTACTACTTTTAAGAAATAGATATAATAGAGGGCAGAGATAAGATAAAAAAAATGCTGCCTGCATAAGAGATGAAAGAGACACTGCCTGTCTCTATAAATACACTCAGCTCACTTAAAGGAGCCCTGTGAATGTTTAGGGATTTAACAACAGAAGTGAATTTTCTTTAAAGTAGTACAGGAGATAAAGTACTTTCACTGACCCTGGTGGATGAAACCAGGCTGAAATAAAGACAATGCTAGGTATTTATAGTATAAACACATGTTTAAAAGAAAGACAAGACAAAGGTTGTAATGAAATATTGTTACTCTTACTAGGAGAGGTACTAGCATAGCATTATTTTCACAGGGCAGTTACACTAACAAGTGGGTATTCAATTCATTCCAAGGGGAAGCCTTCTTTGGTACTGAGCTTTTTAGGGCAGCAGCAGCCCCAAGTAAAAGGATTTATAGTGCTGTGCCTGTCAATCAAAATAGAATGGAAAATGTTGCTGTTTAGAATAGTGTTGAAATAACCCTAATGAGCTCTTTATTTGCCTGTCAGGTTTTGGGGATGTCTTAAAACTCATTGTGTCCTAGCAGACGCCTGTAGTCGTCAGTAAAAAAACACTGGTGTGTCCTGAGGATGTCTGCAGAAGTCGGCTACTGACTCCCAGTGTACCCTTGCAACGTCTGGAGAAGTCACTTATATATTTTAATATATATTGTAACAGAATATAATATATATTTGACTGCATAGCACCGTTGGAAAGAAAATTTTATGCTGCACAACTTTGTCACTGATATTTTGTGTATATCATGTATACTTTAGGAGTTATTTACATTTGTTTATGGTATGGTGTGTATGGCTGACATGTTTTCCATCAAGATTCACCTAAGCAGCTTGAATAAAATTCACTTTTTTGGCACTTCAGCAGGTATAAAATAAAAACCGTATTGATTACAACTGGTTGCATAGCACCATTGGAAAGGCATTTTTGTGCTCATCAACTTTCATGCTGATACTTTGTGTGTATCATGTATACTTTTGGAGTTATACGCATTTGTTTATGATATGGTGTGTGTGGTTGAGATTTAGCCCTCAAATCTTATCAAAGCACCTTTACTAAAATGGGGAAAAATTACATTTTATAGTAAAAAGATATCTTATTTTTAGCAAACATAATATCAAAACACCATCTAATGTCTGTGTGCTTAATTTGGTGTTGATATTTTACATATTTTCCAACAAAAAATGGCTTATGTTGCCCTTTTTTAGTGAAAAAAATATTTAGTTTGCTCTTTCGACCAGCATAGAAAAAATACAAAATTACTTATTATTACATGTGTGCCACCATTGGAAAGGCAATTTTGTGCTGAATAACTCTGCCACTCATACTTTGTGTCTAGCATGTACAGTTATTGAGCTATTAGCATTTGTTTGCGACATACTGACTATGGCTTGATTTTGCTTAGAAAGGCCCAGGATTCACTGTTAAAAGTATACAGGAGATTCAGGAGGCAAGTGGTGTAATCTCAGAGTGAGCCTGTGGAGGCAATGAGTTAATAATCATTACCTGGTTCCTTAGATTTATATAAAATAAAACAGGAACCAAATAAGAAAGAATTGTTAAGAGTTTTAAGATCACATGACCCATAAGGTGTGTATAAAAGCCCTCCCTGTGTGCTATTTTTTAGATAGGGTAGTTAGTGAGATACTGACTGAGGAACGTGAAAGACCTCTGGTAGTGTGTGCTTTCACACTGTTCATTTATTCTGATTTGAAGATTCTCTATAGGCCGGAGTGAAGCTGCAGAAACTGTGAAGGAAACAGTTATCTGAGTTATTTTGACTAATCTATTCTTGTTTTCTGTATCATTTATTTATTTTACGTGGTCTAGAAAATAAAATGATAAATGCCTTTAGGCATTTGTATGCACCTGACTTGATGTTTGCCTAGTTTTGTGTATTCTAATCCCAGCCCCACTACAGGCACATCTTTTGTGTTGTGATTTTTTTTTAAATGCAGCTGCTTTCAACAGCCAAATCCATTGGCTGAAGAAAACCCAGTGAATGGTATGGAGGGGTTTACGATTTTAAAACTAAGCAGGGCTATAGTTTTAAAACTAAATGGATCCGAAGAATTGGTCTGAGGAGCGGTGATGGCAGTTCTAAGTTCTGCTCCCCATAGATGGAGATGCATTGCAGGCTAGAAGCAGCCAATAGATTGGTCAGCCTTTTGGGCAGTGTGGGATGTGAGAAGCTCTGTGAGGTATTAGCAGTTTGATGTGAAATATGTGCTTTCCTTGTGAACAAATGCTTTTCTGACAGGGGGTTGGGGGGGGGGAGACTGCTCGTTATCACTTGCTCATGAAATCTCAGTCACCGAGAAAAACAAAGGTGGATCTGCAATTTGAAAACAGCCAGTGCCCCTTGATATTGGTGATAAGGTTGCTTGGGACAGGCACTTTTAATACCTGGGCTCTGTTCTCTGATAGATGCTCAACTTGCCGGGGGTATCAGTCAGCATGAGCCTGGGAATTTCTCAGACTATTTTCAAACTATGAGGGATGGCTTTCTTATTTCAGGTGGTGACACTGGGAGCTGGGCACTTGCGGTGTCGGTGTTACATTTGTGGGGTGGGAGTGTGGAGTAGGGGTGCTGAGTGGCAGGGTCAGGTGAGGGAACTGACATTGATGAATGGTTTTCTTTATTACACGGTGCAGTTGAACCTCAGCAGGCTGATCGTGACTGATCAGCTATGCTCGCTGGGTGGTGTAGATAAAAGGAAAGCACTGCCCTATAATTGGTTGATGCTTTCCTTTAAAATACACAAAGTTTCCACCCAGCAAGCAAGAACACTGGCATGACCAGTCTGGCTGATGATTGGTGTGACACTGAGGAGCCCCTCACAGACCACCCTGAATTGGACTGACAGTGTGACACCTCTCAAAAATCACTCTCCTAACAAAATGTTTGCTGTGTGTGCACGTATAGAAACATAGATTTTGACGGCAGGTAAGGACCACTTGGCCCACCCAGTCTGCCCATTTCTCTACCTAATGCCTACCTAGTGGATAAGCTGCAGATCCTAGTTAACCAGCAGCCTACTTCTTCCTACCCCCACCCCCTAGAATTGCCTTATGACTGTCCCATGCATGCTTGAATTCCACCACTGTTTTTGACTCCACAACCTCCTCCGGAAGGCCGTTCCATGCATCCACAACCCTCTCTGTGAGAAAATACTTCCTTAAATTACCTCTGAGCCACCCCCTTCTATCTTCAAATTGTGCCCCCTTGTTCTTGCACACCTCTTTTTTTGAAAGATGCTACCCTCTTGGACTTTGTTGATTCCCTTGAGGTACTTGAAAGTTTCTATCATGTCCCCCTCCTCCTTTCCTCAAGGCTATACATATTTAGCTCCTTAAGTCTCTCTTCATATGTCTTCCAGTGCAGACCCTGCACCATTTTAGTTGCCCTCCTGGACAGCTTCCATCCTGTCTATGTCTTCATGGAGATTGGGTCTCCAGAACTGCACGCAGTACTCAGATGGGGTCTCACCAACTGCCTGTACAGAGGGATAATAACTTCCTGTTTTCTACTGGTGATGCCTCTCCCTATGCATCCCAGTATCCCCCCAGCCCTCCTTGCTGCCCTCTCACATTGCTTGCCCACCTTTAGGTCATCTGATATGGCTACCCCAGGTCCCTTTCCATTTTGTTGTTGTTAGTATCGCACCTTCATTGTGTGACTCTTCCCTGGGTTTTGTTTCCCAGGTGCATTACTTTGCACTTCTTAGCATTGAATCTAAGCTGCCATACATTTGACCATTCCTCTAACCTTGCCAAGTCCCTTCTCATCCTTTCCACCCCACCTTGTGCATCAACTCTGTTGCAGATCTTTGTGTCATCTGCAAAGAGACATCTTTTCTTCCAGTCCCTCTGCAAAGTACGCTATAAAGACATTGAAGGGACTGGTCCTAATACTGAACCCTGTGGTACCCCACTAGTAACCCCTTCTTCAGAGTGGACTCCATTTACTATTACCTCTGTGTCCTATTCTCCAGCCAATTCTTTACCCAGGCTATCAGCTTGGGACCCACCCCAGGCTGGCTAACTTGTATATTAATCTTTTGTGTGGGACTGTGTCAAATGCCTTGCTAAAGTCTAGGTAGGCCATGTCCACAGCCCCTCCCTGATCTACTACTTTGGTCACCCAGTCAAAGAAATCTATCAGGTTTGCCTGGCATGACCTTCCCGCTGTGAATCCATGCTGCCTTGGGTCCTGTGCCCCTCTGGCCTCTAGATACTCAACAATTCTTTCCTTCAGAAGTGATTCCGTCATTTTCCCTACCACTGAGGTTAAACTAACAGGTCTATAGTTTCCTGCTTCTGCCTTGCTCCCACTTTGTGAAGGGAATCACATCTGCCCTTCTCCAGTCCTCGGGTACCTCCCCATCCTCCCATGATTTGTTAAAGAGGGTAGTCAGTGGTGTCACTAGTTCTACCCTTAGTTCTATTAGAATCTGGATGAATCCCATCAGGCCATATTGCTTTGTCCACCTTCAGTTTTAAGAGTTTTTCAGAACCCTTTCTTCTGTAAATGGGCTGGTATCAACTTCTGTATCCAGAGTGTTTCTACTGTTTGTTTTAGGTACCTCCCACTTCCTTTGTAAATACTGAGCAAAATATTTGTTTAGTATCTCTGCCTTTTCATAGTCACCTCTGCCCACCCTCCCTCCCTTTATTAAGCCTCACTAACCCTCCTTGGTCTTCCTTGCTCCCTGATATACCTATAAAGGTTTTATCCCCCTTCTTAACTGAGTTGGCTATCTTTTCCTCAGTTTGGGCCTTTGCTGTTCTGACTGCCTTCCCAGCTTCCTTTTGCTTTAACTGATACAGTTCTCTGTCCTGCTCCTTCTGTGATTCCTTGTACTTCATGAATGCTTTCTTTTTCTCTTGAACTTTCACTGCCACTTCCTTTGAGAACCATAGTGGTTTCTTGCATCGTTTCATTTTGTTTATTTGCTTCACACAAAGGCTTGTTACCTCTGTGATGGCAGTTTTTATTATTCCCCATTGTTCTTCCACCCCTCCTTCCTGCCCATTTGCTAGTGCATTCCTTAGGCACTCACCCATTTTGGCAAAGTCAGCCCTCCTAAAGTCCAGTACTTTTGCCTTTGTATGGCTTGACTCTGTTGCTGTGTTTATTGTGAACCATACTGTTCGATGGTCGCTAGTTCCCAGATGGCTACCCACTTCTACATCTGTGATCCTCTCTCCATTTGAGAGAACTAGGTCCAAGATTGCTCCCTTGAGTTGCCTCCAATACTAGTTGTCTAAGGCATGCCCTCTGTAGGGCATCTAGAATAACCCCACTCTTCGAAGTGGCTGCTGCAACTGCACTCCAGTTAACACTGGCATATTCAGATCACCCATCAGCAATATTCCCCTTTTCTGCCATTCTAAGTATTCTTTCTATCATTTCTTGTCCATTTCCTCCCCTGAGAAGGGGGTTCGTATACAACCTCAGTGATTGTGGTGCCATTGCGGTCTCCAAATTTACCCACAGTGCTTCTTCTCCTCCCTGTTTTCCCTTTTGTTCTGTTGCTTGATTCCTTCCTTATGTAAAGAGCTACTCCTCCTCCTCCTCCTCCTTTTACCCTCCCTGTCCCTCCTGTAGATAGTGTATACTGGTATGTTTACGTCCCAGTCATGGTTTTGTGTACCATGTTTCTGTGACTGCCACGATATCCAGATGTTCCTCCTCCATCAAGGTCACTAATTCAGGAAGCTTGTTACTCAGACTACTGGCATTGGTACTCATTGCTCTCCATTTTTTCATGGCTTTACCTTCTGTTGCAGCATCCCCCACTGACCTTTTGACCTCAGTCTTTTTCTCATTTAGTACCCTGTTTTGTAGGGAGAGGCTGGGATCTTCCTGCTGCTTATCAGTGCCTCCCCCCTTGACTAGTTTAAAAGCTTGCCAATGAAGCATTTAAACCGATTGCTCAAAAGACTTGTTCCCTTCCTGGACAGATGCAGACCATCCTGCCAGTATAGGCTGGTGTCCCTCCAGGTGGAACCCCAGTCCCCAATGAAGCCAAACCCCTGTGCTCCACACCATTTTTTCAACCATTCATTAAGCTGCACCCTTGCCTCACTCATGCCATTGACAGGCATGAGAAGGATATTGTGTGTGCTACTTGTCTTAGGCCCCTCCCCAATTCTACAAAGTCCTTCTGCACTGCTCTAATCTCATGATGAGCCAAGTCACTTGTCCCTAGGTGGACAATGACATCCAGCTCAGACTCCTGTGCAGCTGTTCTCGTGATCCTGAGGATGTGCTTCCTGTCTCTCCAAGCCATGGCACCAGGCAGGCACCTAACTTCAGTTTTCAGTATGGTGAACATAAAAACAAGGGAAGTCAGCAAATGATTACTTACAAATCTAATATTAATATAAAGCTTAGTGCAATCTTTAGCAACATTAGAATGGAATTTTCCAATCTCGATCTAAAAATGGAATGAGAATCCACTGAAATTAAATCCATCTGGAAAGAAGTCAAAATGATGAACAATGGAGTGATGGAACTGGAAAATACATTTTCAGATATAAAGGAATATATATCACCACTGGATTCTATGGTAAATGATCAAGCTAAAGATGTAAAAAACATAATGGAAAAGTTTGAAGACTTAGATGAAGGTCACGTAGGAATACTCTAAAATTCTCTAACCTGCCTGAAGGAGTTGATGGGCATAATATTGAGGCATTTATGGAAGAATGGCTTTCTGAATTGATGGGCAGAGATTTGAGAAACAATGAAATAGAAATTGACAGAACACATAGAACTCTGGCGAGAATAAATAACGCTCTTTGGAAATATCCAAGAACTATATATGTTAGATTTCTGAGATTTCAAGATAGAGAGGAAGTGCTCTTAATGGCAAGAAAAAAAAGACTTCTTCTTAGAGGAGAAACAAAATCCTGATGTTCCTGGACTTAGGGCCAAATATTAACAAGAAAAATAAACTCTTTAATCCATTAAAAACCTTATTATGGGAAAATAAAATAAACTTCCAGCATTCTATGCCAAACATTTTATTTTTTTTCCAAGGAAAATACACTTCTTTTGACAATACAGAAAAATAGTGAACTTTTTGTAACAGAAGTAATTGGCCTCTCAATTCAAAATATACAACAGAATTATAGTCAATCCCAAGTGGAACAGAACTCATCTTTGAAAAGAAAAGGCTCTCTAAATGAGCATCAAGCTAGCAGTGAAGAAATCAATAGAGGTACAATCCCAGAAGAGACTGAAATATCAGAATTATAGCTAAATGCTATAGCTAAACTTACTGAGTCAAGTTTTAACCAAGCCTCTCAGCATAGACCATTGACACAACAATGGCAATACTACAAAGACCATTTCAGTGACAAAATCTGCAATTTGGTATAATGGTCCGTGGTATTGCCGACACTGCTGTCTTCTGTGATTTCGCCCCTTCCCGAAACAATTCTGACTTGGAGTTGATAATCTAAAATGTAGGATGCAGGGGGTGCAGGGAGCAGAGTCACCCACATAGGGATGTGGGGGGGGAAGCCCCCACAAAAAACACTTTCTGCTCCTGACAGCACAATGCCAACTGTCAGCATTGTACTGTCACTGCAATGCCGATTAACACATTTCATGCTGATGCAGCTTGGTGAAGCTGCCCCTCAGGAGAAGTCTATATCAGATCTTGCATAAAATATAGAGGGACCTGGTACATCTGCATAAACTTAGAGAATTATGGACCTATTATTAGTTTTTCTTTTGTCTTACTCTTCTGAATTGGAGTCTTGTTTTATGAAGATGTCCTTCACGTTTGGTTATATTTATTAAATGAAAAAATAGGGGAGAGAGAGGAGGGGGGCTCAGTTCCACTCTCCTCTGAGGAGGTTGTACTGTCTTGTACTTTTATTGAGTTGGGTGGGTGCTATAGTCTGTAATGTTTGTAGTAGACAGTAGCTGAGCATTCCTAAGTTAATGAGGGGGCTAAGGGTATATAGAAATGTCTTGGTATTTATTCTGTACTTGAGAACATGGTTGTTGAATGGGGAAAGTGGATATGAGGTGGATGAATTTTTCATTATAATTAGCAATGAAAGTATGCAGGGTAAAAGTAAGAAACCAAGGTTTTTTTGTTGCTATTAGTTGCTAAATCCTACATGCGTTCTCATTCATTATATATAAGACTATAGATAGCATCATGATTGGTGGGGTGCATTGTATGTCCTGGAATGTTAGTGGGTTCAGTAATCCCATCAAAATGAAAAAATTGTCCAATATGTAAAAAGGAGAAATGCTGACATTATGTGTCTGAAGCAAACTCATTTAACACAGAATGAAGCAAATAAATTAGATAAAATACTGTATGGTGCTCAAAGGGATATCATTCGCTATTCACTGTGAAATCTAGTGATGCCTCCAATTTGCTGAGGAAAGGTTTGGGGTGAATGTCGAGAAGCTTTATTTAGATAGTGTGGGCCATTTCACTGTAATTTATTTCATGGTACATGGGAAAAATATGACCATTGCTTTGGTCTATATCCCAGATAATGCCCACTCAGCAATATTCTCTTTTTTTTTTTTTCAGTAAGTTAGCGGAATTTCCCCAACCACATTTAATAGGGAGGATTTTAACTTATTTTTGAATGCTAGCCTTGACTCTTCCTTGGCCAATAGAGAATATGATTAAAAGACTGTAAACAGCCTTCGCAGTAGAATGGAGGGCCTTACATTAATAGCTCTTTGGAGAATTAAATTTCCAATTAATAAAGAATTTTCATATTTTTCCCCAGGGTTTAAAAGACATAGTGGCCAATTCTAGAAGCACCCCTATGCATGTTGCAAGTTGAGACACACAAGGGGTGTAGTTGTACCAAGGACCCTGCACACAATTCTGAAACAGGCAAGGTCCCCGTGGCTAAGTCCCACAATTTGCACCAAATGAAGGGTGTACCTGAACAGGTTGGCACAAGCTGCACAACACCCAGGTAAAGGGAATAACTACTCTACCCCCAATTCCGCACCAGTATACAGTATATACATAAATAGCCCTGCAGGGCTATTGGACCCCCATACTGCTTCCAGTAAATATACAGTAATTGCCCCATAGGGCTATTGGACCCCCTCCTGCTCCCAGAAAATATACAGTAACTGCCCTGCAGGCCTATTGGACCCCCTACAGCTCCCAGTAATATACAGAATGTGTCCCACAGGGCTAGTGCTCCCCCTACTCCCAAACCACAAGTGTGAGGGGTAATGCATAAAGGCACAGGAATAAATAAAACCAACCCCGTTATCTCTGGTAGTCAAGTGGCCCCCCATACAGCAGTACCAGACCATTCCCTCCCCACCCATCCCCAGCTGGTGACTGCATTGCCCTCTCCCTACCATGGCCAGCCACCAACTGCACTCTGTATGAGTGCGTACTACTGTAAATAGTACACACTCAATGAATGAGCTGTCATTCATTGAACACATACTATTTACAGTAGCACATGCTCATACAGAGTGCAGTCAGCAGCTGGCTGTGATGGAGACAGATGGGCTGTGCAAATTAATGACTGGGGACAGGTGGGGGAAGTAGGGTGGTCTGGCACAGCTGGGTTGGGGCCACTAGACTACCAGGGATAACGGGTTATGGATTTATTTTTTTAACAACGTTTGCCATTTGCAGGCAGGCTGGCTGATGATCAGAGATTGGGGCTTTGGGGGGCCAGATTAGCCCTGTGGGGCTTTATATACATCAGGGGAACATGGCATGAGGGGTGGCATACTTAGATGTTTAGCCCTGCAGGGCTTTATATATACTGGGGGTATGTGGCATGAGAGGGGGCATGCTTAGAAGTTTAGCCCTGCTGGATTTTATATACATTGAGGGAATGTGGCATGGGGGGCATGGTTAGATGATCAGCCCTTCAGGGCTTTAAACATACATCAGGGGATTGGGACTTGGGGTGAGGGCATGATTAACCCTGTGGGGCTTTAGCAAATACATTGGGGTATCAGGGCTTGGGGGTTCTAGCCCTGTGGGGCTTTTCTTTTGGGAAGGTACGGGGGGGTTACAACCCCTGTGGGTCTCATTCCACTCTTGGGGGATTGGGACTTGCAGCACATTATGCAATCCCAGGCGGATGCAAAGTACACTTACACCAGCTATTAGCTGGGTAAATGTACTTTGGCGGATGTCCTCTGGGGGTTGTTTGAGAATAGCATAATCAAGGACTTGGAGGCTGCCCTTTCAGAATTGGGTGCAACTGCTGCCGTAAATCCCCTAGTGCCATGTCACAGGGGGTTTATGACGCAACTGGTGGCATAAGTCCACTTTGGCACAAGCAGCCTGCTACATGTCGCAGGCTGCTTTGCAGAATACCAAATGTAACTCCTGGCATAAACTGCTACTTGCACCATTTTTTGGGGCACAAGACAGTTTATGCCAGGCATATCCTTTCTAGAATTGGGCCCATATTCTAGATTTGATTTTTTTATATGGTCTAGATAATTTCATCATGATCTTATAGATATCCATTATGAACCTAATATAATAACAGATCATGCCCCCATATCACTTGCTTTGGCATCCAGGGACACCACCAGGCAATGATCCTGGAAACTAGATCCATTACTGTTAATGGATCCTGCCTATCATGAAAAGATAGTTACTGAAACAGAGGCATTTTTTCAAAGTAACAATTCAGGAGAAGTCTCGCCTAACATAGTTTGGGATACATAAAAAGCTTATCTCTGGTTCTGGTCTATTTCCTGGGCAGCTAATGAAAGGAAACATGAATAAGAAAATAATGGAATTATAAAAAGAAATTGCTAGTTCTCAACAGTTACACAGTAAATGCAATAATAATATGTATACACACAAAAGCTGGAAAAACAAAGACATGAATATAAACAGATACATAATGAGAAGGAGGAGAGGTTGATGTTATCTGCACAAACTAAATATTACTCACAAATAGACTGTAGTGGGAAACTCCTGGAGAACTTATTACAAAAAGAAAAAGCAGAGCATACAATATCAGAAACAAAGACAATAGATAGAAATAATCAGAACGTTATATCTGATAAAGAAATTAATCAAGAATTTGTTAAATATTTTAGTAAACTTTATTAATCACGGGGAGTTCTGGTAATAAATAAGAAAATTCAAAATATTCTAAGTACAAGTCTTGAACAACCAAAATAGCTTTATGTACCAATTAAGTGTGAGGAAATTGATAAAGCAGTTAGAATTTTAAGGCCACGTAAAGCCCCAGGATTTAGGTGGATTCTCTATAGATTTTCAGAAGTCTTTTAGAGAAATTTTGGTACCTAGACAATGTGATTTTTTTTTATTCTCTTCAAGAGCAATTACCTCCTTCCTTTGATGAAGCCCTTATTCTGTTTGTCCCCACTAAAAGGAAAAGCTAAAGCATTATGTGCTCCTTATTGTCCTATGCCACTGCTTAATGCAGACTATAGCATCTTCAAAAGGTGTTAGCACTGAGATTGGAAAACATCCTACTATCAGTAATTAGGGATGACCAGACCAGTTTCACCATGGGAAGAAGGGGTCACAATAATATTGCAAATGCCCTCAATATACTTCATAGAGTAAAGGATCAGAATGCTATGGTGGTGTCCCTGGATGCTGAAAAATCATTTGACAGGGTGGAGTGGCCATATTTGTTTGCTCTAATGGAATAAGTTAAGACAGGTGAAAATTTTCAGTCAAAGGTTAAAGTAATATACAAATCACCTAAAGCAGGGCAGGCCCTGTGGTGCAGAGGGCTAAGGTGCTTACAGCACTTTACCTCTCCTATGCTTGTGACCCAAGTTCAGGAATGAGCTTGTGCCACTGGGGGTTAGCCGGTGGGACAGTGGGACAGAGTTCATTAAGATCCATAGCACAAGTCAGGCAGCAGCCACAAATGGAGAGACACACACTTTGCAAACAGCTCTAACACAGTAAGGTACGCTCTAAAAAAATACTTTCAATGACTTGAGACATGGAGCGATAGACAAATACTTAAAAGCTTTCATAGGTAGTGTTTCATGTAGTTTTTCAGAACAGCACATATTGAGGAGCAACAAGCAAAGAGCGTAAAAGTAAACATAGAGTGAGTCTATGGAGTGGACCTCCAGATAAGGGGTTAGTCAAGTATTTTGCAGTAGTTGCTAGTAGTTATTGGTGGTGGCACATACTAGGCAGAGTGAAGAACCATGAAATGAACACTATAGAATTCTCTATGCATATTTATTTTTATGAAGGAAGTAATGGGAAACACTTTAAATAACAGTACTGTGAAGCTGATATCTTGTATGCAACTGATACTGTACAAGGGTTAAAACAAACGTTGTTAACTTGATTAATTGACTGCTGGTGGTGGTGTAAATCTGGCACAAGTGTTTGCTGTGGAATTGAGAGATTTAAAGTTGTTTATGTAAAAATAAATTTAAAGGAGTTTTGTACTCTCAATTACAGAGAAGCTCTTAAAGAAACAGTACCCATATAAGCCCAGTGTGTGTTGAAACAAAATAAAATAAGGTAAAAAATGTTTTTCATCACAGCTAGAATTAAATTGGTGGAGGTGCTGTTTAGCTTCATTAAAAAATGGCACTAAAAAAAGTAATCTTTAATATATAATTATAGGTGAATAAAAATGAAAAGAAGTTACAGACCAAGTAATGTGTTGATAAAGAAGCATTATTATTGATGTAAGTAATAACAGATACAATTGAACTTATTGTTACCAAAGAACTTAAAAGCTTCATAAAAAAGTAGAATATTGGATATGTATGAGATCAAATGAAATGTACTAAAAAAATTTTTGAAAAACTTATTTTCTAGATTATTGAAGCCTTTTGAAAAAGCACCAATACAGGTGCAAAATGTCAGGGTGTATCAATTATATGAATAAAAGAAAGACATTTGAAATGAACATTGTGTGAATCATGCTAAGATTTAAAGCCACCCCACAACTATTTTCTTTGCAGGGTTCAATAAGACCCTGGTCCATTTGTTATGCAGGAAGAGTTAAACACAAGGATTTGTCTATCCTCTCCTTTTCTGTCTTTTTTCTGTCTAGTTGCACAACCAAATGTTCTCGTAAGACCTAGGAACTGATCACTCTAATGGTCTTGTGATTCTTCACCTCTCACTATCTCTCTGCCTTTGCTTACCATTTCTATCTTTTGCATATCTGTGGTTATAAAACATATGTGAATCTTTATGTGAAATTGGGATCCCTTGGTTTGAAAATGTATAGTTATACTGTTGAAATGATTGCAAAAAGCAATTTGGAATTTAGGGTGTTAATCTGAGATGCAGTTTGAGCTCTTCTCAGGCTTATTTGCAAACTCTTTTGCAGAGCTGTCAGCAGGAGACCAGCTTGGGACACTGTTCTATTTGCAAGCCTGCTCTGCAAAGAAACTGACAAGAACTCTTATACATTTTGTGAGAAATGGGATGTCTCCTTAATGAGCTCAAGATGAAGAAGTTAATTGTCAAGGCAAAGACTTGTTATAAAAAGAGCAGTAATATTTTTGCTAGAGAGACTTCTTGGAAACTGGAAAGAAACCCTCAGATGAAGGACTTTTCTCTGTTTCTATTGCCTTTGTGTTTCACTATCCTGAACATTTTTTTTTTGTTTTCATTCTACTGTTATTGACAATAATAAAACGTTACTTGTGAATTTTCTAACTTCTCCTAGTGTTCCTATGCTTCCTGACCTATGCCTTGATGACAGATGGTGTCAGACTACAGGTAAGTGGGATTTACACCATGCAAACTCTAAGCCAGAAGTTTTGTGTGTGGGTACTGGACCTGGTACCAGGAAAGCATAACCGAAGGGTGTGGACTCTGCAGCAGCAAGTTCAGGAGTCATTACCAGAAGAATGGCAGCCAAATTAGCAGAGACAAAAGTCCAAGCTGAAACTGTAAAGCCAGCACCAGTGATGGAAAAAAGAACAAGTAGTGACAGAACCTGAAAGCCTGGCTTTCTTTTTCAAATGTTGGACTATACAACAAAGAGAGATGGAAAAACAGAGAGGAGAGGAGAGGAGAGGAGAGGAGATGCAGCAGAGAGAAAAAGATATTCAGCACAAATCTATTAACCTTTTATGAAAACATCAGTACATATTTAGACAATGGAATATCTGCAGATGTCATTTATCTAGACTTTGAAAAGGCTTTGGTAGGGTACCTCATTTGGATTTAATAAAGAAATTATATGATTTCAAAACTGATAGTAAAATGGTAAGATGGGTTGAGAGTTGGTTATATGAAAGGGAACAGAGTGTTAGAGTTAATCGTCATCTATCCTTATCCACCAAGGTGACTAGCGGAGTGCTCCGCAGGGTTACATTTTGAGCCCGGTTCCTTTTAAACTGTGTATATCAGATGTAGGTAGGGAGTTACAATCATGGTATGAAGTTTACACAGATGGCACTAAGTTGGGAGGAAGGGTGGAAACTGTTGAGGGCAGTGAAGTTATCCAGAGGGACCTAGATAGGTTAGTATTGTGGGCAATGAAATGGGATATGTTCTTCAATATATCAAAGTGCAAAGCTATGCACTTTGGGAGAGCAAATCCAGGTATTAAATATTCAATGTAGGGTATAATACTGGAGAAAAGAAAAAAAGAAAAAGATTTGGGAGTTATGATAACAAATTACCTCAAGTCTCAAGTCTCATAGCTAATGCGCTGAGGTGTTCAGGAAATCAAATTGTGTTCTGAATGCTATTAATAGACATTTAATCTCTAAATCAAAGGAATGTAGACTACCCCATATAACATGTAGATGAGACCATATGTGGACAACTGCTCACAGTTTTGGGGATGTCTGGATTAAAGTGACAGGAAGAAATTAGAATGTATACAGAGAAAAGCTACTATGGCTATTAGAGGAATAGAGAATCTGTCCTATTATGACAGGCTAAAAGAACTACAACTAAATACGCTACATAATAGCTGAATTACTTGGATTTGCTATTATTGTACAGAATAATAAATAATACAGATTTAATGTAGGGAATTAATTTTAATTTTAAGCCGTCACACAGTTTAAGGGGTCATGAAAAGCAACTACAGGCTGGAAACTTTAAAACTGAAGAGTGAAAGAAGTTTTACACTCAGAGAGTGGTTCACATATGGAACTGTCTACCAGTAGAGGTGCTTGAGTGGTACTTTTAATATCTTTAAAAGCAGGCTGGATAGGTATTTATTACTGGACAGATTGGTGGATCACTACCATTAAGAATGGGACAGCTCACATGGGCCTTTGGTTTTTTGCTGTCTCAAAAATTCCAGGTAAGATTCCAAGAAAATTTAGAGGCACAGATAAAAGAAAAAATGCAGCAGCTCAAGAAGCAGTGAAGAGAAGAGAAGAGAAGAGAAGAGAAGAGAAGAGAAGAGAAGAGATGAGATGCAGAGACAGGAGCAGCAAAGAAGAGAAGAGATGAGATGCAGCAATGGCTGGATGCCTTGCAGGTTATCAAAGCTGAAGGATCTGGCACAGGTCCAGCAGAGCAACAAGATACAAACAACTTGAAAGACATTGAACTTACAAAGTTGTATCCCCCGGATGATATTGAAGCATACCTGACAACTTTAGAAAGGGTTGACACAGCCTGCCAATGACCAACAGCAGCAATGGGAAATCAGGTTGGTACCTTACCTGACAGGTAAAGCCCAACTTGCCTACAGCAAAACTGACACTGTGCAGTCAGAAAATTATGATCTGGTGAAAAAAGAAATCCTGAAATGATATGACATCTCAGGAGAGCCCTACAGGAAAAGAGTCTAGTCTGTGAAGTACAAGTCAGTCGACAATCCTCAAGAAGCTGTCACCTGACTCAGAGAACTCCTTATTAAATGGTTCCAACCAGAGAGCAAACAGTCCCACAGATCGCCAACACACTTGCAATGGAGCAGTTCATCAACATCCTGCCTACAGACGTGCAGTTTTGGGTAAAAGAACACCAACCAGAAAGTGGGGAAAGGGCTGTTTCTTTGGCTGAAAACTACCAGATGGCCAGACAGATGCCACAGCAGCAAGGTAACAGCCAAGCACCTGTGAGATCCTCTTTTCCCAGTTGTGACAGGGTGAGCCCTGTCTGGGCTAGATGCCCATGTGTGGGGTATCTGGGCCCCTCCCCATTATTTTCACTCTTTGTTTCTGTGGGATGACCACTCACGCTGGGAATGAAAATTAAATACATTTGCTGTATGCTTGTCTATTTTAGGGTGTCACATTTAATGATTTAATGGAAAGAAAAAGATAAAGATATGATGAGTTCCAAGGGTTGGCAGGAGAAGGGAGAAGAGGAGCACACCCTCATTCTCCCGTTCTCCTTGCAAATCCAGTGGAACCCTCAGGGACTTATTATCTTAGTAAAACTATCTTTTGGGATGAAAAAATAGAAACATAAAACCCCCTTAACATAACCCCCCCAGCCAAAAAATAAAGGAGTTGAGTCTAGGCTCAAAAAAATAACATGCATGAACATGTATATCTTTACTGTTTGATGGGGAACTCTGGAGAATAAGAGGTTTATACTGGTTTTAGCAAAAGGGGCTGGATCACCTGACATTGATGTCATCCATGAAAGGTATGAAAACCCACCACTTGGAGTAACAAAGATAGATAGGGGAATCTGTTAAATACTGACTACCAAGTGAGGAGAACATTAGAAGTGTGTGCTTGTTTCCATATGTTCTAGTTGTAAAGGCTAAATCTAAGCCTCATGAATTTTAGAAATTAGAAAGTTTGCTGGATACTGGACCCTGCATATCCCTTTGCTTTCTGTATGTTTATTATTTTTATTTTTTTATTTTCTGATTTGAATAAAATAACACCCGTTTGCATTTTTATGCACCTGACTTCTGGTTTGTTGTGTCTGTTTTATCCCACACCTTTTCAGTGGTGTCAGCAGTAGGATACGACTGGAAGTCCAAGGTAAAGAGGGATTCCAGTTAGCTGGTACCAGCCCTGGTGCTCAGGATAACCAGCAGAGGTGCATGACAGTGCAGTGTAGCGAGATGAGGATGAAGGCTGCTGGATTCGAGGAGATGGATGAGGAACAGCAGAGTGGTCAAGGTGGACTGGAAGTACAGGATGATGCCTGGGTGGTGGGAATCCTGATGAGGATGATCCAGTGGATGAGTGGGCAATGACTAGAGGCAGACTGACTCCACAGAGAGGCAGAACACCGGTGCCAGGTGTTACTTGAGAGGTCCCAGCTGGAGAATTTGGAAAAGGAATTGGAGTAGGATTATTCTTGGGCTCTGCTGGAGGAGGAGTCCATATCTGAGCAGGATATTCCTTTGTTGACCATGTTTCATGGGTGTTACCTGTTGGAGGATGGAGATGTCAGCATGGAACTGGATTCTGAGACCCCAGGTAAGACTGAGACTGGTGATACTGTACTGCAGTTGAAGACTACAATCAAGCCAGAAGAAACCTATGTAGAGGCTGAAGGGACTTTGTCAAGTTCTGTACCATCTGTAGCTACTAACAGTGGTCAAAGCAGTATTGACTGGGGTAAACTGCAGGCTGAGGAAGATGCAGTGGTAAAACTGTTACAGTATGTAACAGTCAAAGAGGGACTTGAGATTAATGGTGGTGTGGGGCTAAAGCAATTTTGGTGGTATGAACTGAAACATGGTGTTCTAATCTGTACCACATGAGGCCCAACCTCCATACAAAAAGAGTGGATGCCCAGGTAGTGTTGCCTGAGGCATACATACAACAGGTGATGGAGATTGCACACTCCAATCCCTGTGGACATCTGAGCCATGGTAGTGTATTGGCTCAACTAACCCACATTATTACTGACCTGGTATGTACAAACAGGTGGCAGCCTTTATTAGGGCTTGTGCAATGTGCAACCAGAGAGAGGTTCCTGCAGGGAATAGTAGATGTCCATCCAGCAGAGGTATTACTATATGGGGGTGTGGAGAGAGAGAGTCCCAAAGGGAAGGGGTCATTAAGGAAAGGAAATGGTGCCCTTGGAATAGGGGAAAACTACCACCCAGGTCACATGGTACCAGATGGTAAAAAGATTGCAGAAATAATCACTACATTTAAATGAAATGTTTATTTTTTTAACATATAAAATGTTATTGTTATTCCATTTTACATAGTGCTGCATCACAATAACCAGACAGAAAAGCATAAAGGTTGCATAAGCAGATATATATCTTTGAGGCAAATCTGTAATGAACAGCCTCATATAGTGTACAGAGATAAAACTAAAGTGCAATATGAGAAGTACTATCACATCAGAACATGAATTTAACATGCCATCAAGAAGTTGAAGGCATATTCAAAAGCCTGTTAACACAATTGTCTATTAGCTACAAAAAGCTGATAATTTGAGTAGAGAAGTTTGCTGCAGGTGCTTCTAGTAGGGTGTAAGAGGGGACTGCTAAATACGTCAGAGGAACGAAGGGTTCTGGATCTCACCCCAGGGGATTAGCCAGCAGTGGGAGTGGTGTTGGACATAAGTGTGACCGTAGGTATGCTTCCTATTTACTACTATACTTTGCAAGTTGCCCAAGCTGGGAATAGGAGAGCCTCTCAAGTACAGCAGCTTGCTCCAAGGCCAATCTCCAAGATATCAGGGGAGAGGGAGTGGTTTCCTCTAGTGCATCAGGATAGCTCTTTTTGCTTTGAGCAGGACTACAAGAATCCACTTCTGAACAGGGGAGGGCAGCCTGCCCATTGAGTTAGGATCACCTAGCAGTAGTATTGCGTTATGGCTCCCAATGCTCTGACCCACAAATGAAATGTTTATTAAGACAAAACCTGTGTAGAAAGCCTCAGGGAATTGAATGGTATCAGTTGATGTTAGCACATCAGGATTCAGATGCTATATTGAGTCATAGGGTCTCTGAGGCAGAGCTTCTAGTGTGGGTGAGCGGAAGCTGCAAATCCTTCCGGGGTTCTGGTGGGCTGATTGCCAACAGTAAGGACTGTTGCCCTCTTGTGCAGGGGGGTAGGTGACAGGGTGAACCCTGTCTGGGGTGGATGTCCATGTGTGAGGTGTCTGGGCCCCCCCATTCCTTTCACTCTTTGTTCCTGTGTGACAGCTGCTCATGCTGGGAATGAAAATGACATACATTTGCTGTATGCTTGTCTATTTTAGGGTATCACATTTAATGATTTAATGGAAATAAAAAGAAAAAGATATGATAAGTTCCAAGGGTTGGCAGGCAAAGGGAGAAGAGGAGTGCACCCTCATTCTCCCGTTCCCCTTGCAAACCCAGTAGAACCCTCAGGGACTTACTATCTTATTAAAACTATCTTTTGAGATGAAAAAATGGAAACATAAAACCCCCTTAACATACGTCCCGCCAACCAAGAAAAGAGGAGTTGAGTCTAGGCTAGAAAATATAACATGTATGAATACAGAAACATAGAAGCTGATAGTAGATAAGGACCGCAAGGCCCATCCAGTCTACCCATTTTTTCTACATTATGCATGTGCCATAGGCCTTTACTCTGTCCATGGCCTATTTGTTCATACCCATCTGTATTGCTCCCTTATGCCTATGCCTGTTTGAAGCCCTACACTGTATTCATATCCACCACTTCCTGAGGTAGGCCATTCCATGCATTTACCACCCTTTCTGTGAAAAATAACTTTCTCACATTATCCCTTAATCGGCCTCCCTCTAATTTCATGCTATGTCTTCTTGTCCTGCTATTCATCTTTTATTGAAACATGTTAGATTCTTTCATCTTGTTAATGCCCTTAAGATGTTTGCATGTTTCGATCATATCACCTCTCTCCCTCCTTTGCTCTAGGGTATACATATTGAGTTCTGTTAATCTGTCCTCATATGTTTTCTGATGCACCATTTTGGTTGCCCTTTTCTGGACTGCCTCCATTTTGTTAATGTTTTTGTGCAGTGCAGCCTCCCGTACTGCACACAGTACTTGAGAAGGGGCCTAACCAGTGTCTTGTAAAGAGGGATTATTACCTCCCTCTTACGACTTGTGATACCCCTGCTAATACACTCCAACATCCCTCTAGCCTTACTTACTGCTTTAGTGGTCTGCTTGGATGATTTCAGGTCATCTGTGATGATAATGCCCAAGTCTCTTTCTTCCCTTGTGATTGCCAGCAACTCCCCTCCCAACCTATAGGTAGCTTCAGGAACATGTATGTCTTTACTGTTTGATGGGGAACTCCTGAGAATAAGACATTTATACTGGTTTTAGCAAAAATGGATGGATCACCTGATGGTGATGTCATCCATGAAAGGTATAAAAACCCACCACTTGGAGTAACAAAGATATATGGAATCAGTTGAATAGTGACTTCCAAGTGAGGAGAACCGCAGAAGTGTGTGCTTGTTTCTGCACTGTTCTGTTTGCAAAGGTTGAATCTAAGCCTCAGAAATTTTCAAAATTAGAAAGTTTGCTGGATACTGGACATTAAATAACCTTTTGCTTTCTGTATGTTTATTATTTTTATTTGTTTATTTTCTGATTTGAATAAAATAACAACACACATTTGCATTTTTATGCACCTGACTTCTGGTTTGTTGTGTCTGTGTTATCCTACACCTTCACAACGACTTATCTTCAAGTTTGACAAGAACACTGGTGGGGTTAACAAATCTGTGCCCAAAGACTTTACTTGCTATAATTGTAATAACCCAGGCCATGTTGCAAGAAACTGCTGTAGTAAGGAGGATAACACTGAAGCAGATTTGTCCTTAGTAAACTGGGGCTAGTACTTAACAGATGTCAAGGTGGGACATAAGACTGTGAAAGGACTTGTAGATTCAAGAAGTAGACAGACCCTGGTGCATGTTTCAGTGCTGGGAAAATAACTGTGCCAAAGAAACAGGTACTGATGTCATCTGCAGATCCATAGGGACACTCGATACAATCCCATCACCCAAGTGACTCTGAATAATAATGGGGTGTCTCACCAAATGAAAGTGGGGATAGCACCTAGTTACCAGTACCTGTGATTATTGGAAATGACTTTCCAGGATTTAGTGAGTAAGTCACAGAGGAAGTAAAACCTGCAGTTTTAGCAGCTCTGATTTCAAGAGCATGAACAAAGAAAAATCTCAGATGGTGGGAATGCTTTTCCTTTTGGTGATTTTGATTTGGACTTGTTTGAGCAGAGCTCCAAGATGCGAAAGTCCAGAACAAAAAGAAAATGCCTGAAGAAACAGTGGAAACAAAAGACCAATGTACATAAGGGGTTACTATATAAAATGCTGAAGCTAAATTCATAACTGATTTGTGATTTTGTTTCGCAGCAAGCTAGCAATGTTTCTCTCCAGGGTTATTTTAAGTAGATTGGGGTGAAACCAAAACAGGGTGAATCAATATTTAAAAAATGTAATCAGTTACTGTACAGAGTTTGGGTTGACCTCAGACACAGGAACAGACAGAATAATTGGTTATACCACAAAAGTATAGAATTGAGTTGTTACAAATAGCACATGATAGTCCTATGGCTGGTCACTCCAGGAGGGATCACACCCTTGCCAGATTGCTGTACAGATTTTACTGGCCTGCAATTCATGAAGATGTTAACATCTATTGCAGTTCCTGTGCTGAGTGCCAGAAAGTAGCCCCAGTGACTAAAAAAGACAAGGTGCCCCTGGTGCCCCTACTCTTGATAGATGTGTCTTTTGAGAGAATTGCAATGGATGTGATTGGCCCCTTAAACAAAAGTAAAAAGGCTAATAGATTCATTTTGGTAGTATGTGACTATGCTACTCGATACCCAGAGGCAGTTCCTATGCATACTGTCACAGCCCCAAAAGTGGCAGCAGAGCTTGCCAAATTTTTCAGCAGGATGGGCATACCTAAAGAGATTATTAATGCTCAGGGTAGTAAGTTTGGTGCTGCATTGCTGAAGGAACTGTACCGATCGCTAGGTATCAGCACCACAAGAACCTCCCCTTATAGCCTTTAGACAGATGGTCTTATTGAGCGTTTTAATCAAACCCTAAAATGCATGTTAAAAAAGTTTGTAAAAGAGGAAGGGAAAGATTGGGACCAATACTTACCTTACCTGCTTTTTGCCTACAGAGACATGCCACAAGCCTCAAAAGGTTTTTCACCATTTGAAAGGCTGTATGGTAGACAGCCTAGAGGGCCACTAGATGTAATAAAAGAAACATGGGAAGATAAACCCACTCAGATAAAAACAATTACTTCTTATACATGTGCCCTGAGAAAGAAACTGGCAAAACATGTTGAAATTGCCCACAGTAATCAGGAAGAGGTCCCAGACCAGCAGAAGACATATTATGACCATGGAGCAAAAGAAAAAGGTTTTGAGCCGGGTGAAAAGGTCTCGCTACTGTTACCCACTACAGAAAATAAAATGTCAATGAAGTGGCAAGGGCCGTATAAGGTGCTTGGACATACTGGCACAGTTAACTATGAAACTGGGACCCCTGATAGGAAAAATCCTATCAAGACATACCATACTAACCTCCTGAAGAAATGGGTTGAAAAATCACCATGGCTACTTTGCTAGTTTTACCAGAAACTGAGAAGGAAGCCATTTATATAACTTATGACAGACTGGAACAAACTGTAATGGCTGATGGCTGTAAAGACAAGACAAGGCAAATTTTATTTAAGAGACACCTATCCCAGAGGCTCTGGGCACCGAGCATATTAAAACTTCATACATCAGTCATAATAAATACAAAACAACATACTATTAAACATAAATATACACTATTCCAACAATTAAAAGAAAATTTAGTATAAATACTACCCTCAACAGCAGCAACAAAACTCAAAATAGCTAAAGGCTAACTTAAGCATGAGATTCTAAAAAAAAAAAAACAGGTAGGGACTATAAAAAACATAGTCCAGGAAGGCCTGATTATACAAGAAGGCCTTGAGGCAGGCTTTAAATACCTCATCAGAAGGGGCCTCCCTGATGGCTGAAGAAAGCAAATTACACAGAACGGGGGCAGCGACACTAAATGCTCTGTCATCTGCAGTTTTTAACCTCGTCCTGGGAATCGTGAGGAGGCCCCTAGAGGAGGAGCAGAGGGAGTGGGCCGAGACTGCAGGAGTAAGAAGGTTTTTCAAGTAGCCAGGGCTCAGGCTGTGTAGGGCCTTAAAAGTGAGCAAACCAACCTTAAAGAGGACCCTCCGCCTAACTGGCAGTGAGTGCAGCTGATGCAGCACTGGAGTGATGTGACAATACTTGGGCTGTCCTGTCAACAGCCTCACTGCTGCATTCTGCCCCAGCTGCAGTCAGCGCAGGGTACCCCCAGAGACCCCAAGATAGAGTGCATTACAGTAGTCAAGCATGGATGTCACGAAGGCATGCACCAAAGTGGGGAGATCCAGCAGTGGAACATGGGGCTTTATCCTGGCAATATTCTTCAGATGATAAAAACTGGTACGGACAATGGATGTCACCTGAAACTCAGATGGCAATCTGCTGTCAAGAATAATGCCCAGATCATGCACCCTAGAGGAGGCCTTCAATGGTACAGAGCCAAGACAAAGCCCTATCTCTGTACCAGGAGCCAACTTATCATGCCCTCTGTTTGACTCCACCACCAGTACCTCCATCTTATCGGGGTTCAGTTGCAACCAGCTGGAGGCCATCCAGTCATCGATCTCAGCGAGGCAGCTGTTAAGCACTTCCACTGCACAAGAAGTTCCAGAGGCAAAGGAAAGATACAGCTGGGTATCATCAGCATAGCATTGAAAACCCAGACTGCTTCTTAATGAGCTCTCCCAGGGGCAGCATATACATGGCAAACAACATCGGCAACAAGACCGAACCCTGGGGAATGCCACATGACAGGCGGCCAGGGGAGGAGAAGAAATTTCCCATCACTACCTTCTGCCTCCGGATAAATAGAAAAGACTGAAACCAGCAGATGACAGTGCCAGTGAGTCCACAGAATTCCCTTAGGTGGTTAAGTAACACTCAATGGTCTACCATATCAAATGCCGAAGAGAGGTCGAGGAGAACGAGAATTGTCCCCTCCTCTTAATCTCTAGCCCTAACGAGGTCATTATGCACCTGAACTAGCACAGTTTCTATGCTATGCCTCACACGAAACCCAGACTGGAGTGGCTTATACAGATCATGGGCCACGAGATGCTCCTCAAGCTTAAGCACCACCACCATCTCAACAATCTTACCCAGAAATGAAAGTTTAGAGATAGGATGGTAATTTGCCTTGATGTCAGGGTCCAAAAATGTTTTTTTCAGCAGGTGTCTCACCAATGCCTCCTTCAAGACATTGGGGAAGACCTCCTCTGACAAGGAACACTGGACAATCAAGGTAAACACTGGGCCAACAGAGTCAGCACATCTCATTAAGAAACGAGTTGGCACTGGGTCCAGTTCACAAAAGGTATGCCAAAGCTTGGATGCAATCCCAATGACCTCAGTCATCTCCATCAATCTAAACTTACCCCAACCAGGCGGAGTGCTCTCCGGTCACCTATGGCAACCACTGTCGGCTAGACTCTTGCCCACTGGCGGAACCCCCTGCCTGATGGCAGACACCCTGTCTGAGAAGAACTGAGCAAACACCTCACTCAGTTTATTCGAAAAGGCTACCTTTGGCTGTAGACAGGAAGGATGGAGAAGCCTGTACACAGTCCAAAAGAGCACAGTTGGTCAGTTCCTTCCAGCAGCAATTTCCCTGGACAGGAATTCTGCCTTCTTATGGTTGATTGCCCCCTGGTATGCACCGTAGTGCGTACGTAGGGCCTGTTTGTGTACCTCCAGGCCAGACTTCCACCAGCAGTGCTCTAATCTCTGACCCAAGGTCTTCATCGCCTTGAGCACCCCATCATACCATGGGGACCTCAAGTGAGAAGACCTGGGTCAGACATGGACTGGTGCAAGGGAGTTGAGCTCACCAGACAGCACCTTATTATAGGCATCCACTGCTGCACACACATACCCAACGCATGCACTGTCCACACTAGATAGGTCAGCCACTGCCAAAAAATCCTCTGGGGTCAACCCCTTCAAAGTGCGATAGCTGACCATCTCTGCAGGGGGAGGGCTATTAAGGGGGGCCCTGAACAAGAACTTCACCGTGCAATGATCGTACCAAATGATCCGATCAATCCTGAGACTATTTATCTCAAGCCCCAGTGAGAACACCAGATCCAACATGCGGCCACCCTGATGGATCACGGAGGAAACTCTGGAGGAAGTTGTAACCAAGCCAAGAAGATTCATCCTCAGCCCAAACATTGAAGTCCTCCAGCACTAAACATCTTGGGACCTCCAATGTTTCCCCAACAAAGAAATTGGGCACCTCCTGCCAGAAATCTCCCACCGCTCCAGAATGGCGGAAAATCAGGAGAATCAAGCAACCTGCGCCCAGACCCCTACAGATGGCCACACATTCAAATGAATTTGGTGCTGTCCCTGGGTGCAGAGTAAAGCCCAGCTCAGATCTAAAACAGATGGCTACCCCCGCACCTCTGCGTTCCTCTCTGGGGAAATGCATTACGATATACCTGGGTGGGACGGCGGCCTCTAAAACTGGACCAGCATCATCACTGATCCAGATCTCCATGATGCAGGCCAGATCAGCCGAAGAAACCAATTCTGCTATAATTGCAGTCTTGTTTCTGACCAATCTGGCATTGCAAAGCACTGCCCGCTGGAGACTGTTGGACAGTGCAGCCCCTCTGGCTGCCTACCCACTCAGTCTGGTGGAAACTCTGGTGACAGGAATTAAACACATCTGGCCTCTCCCTAAGACCCATCTAATCCTAGGGCACCTTCTGCACCCCACTACCTCAATCCTACCACTAACCGCAGTGCATGGGGCACCCTAATCCGATCGAATCCTACATTTCCTCCCTATTCCAACATCCCTACATGCCTTGCTGTAGTAACAGATATTGAGAGGCTGAAACAAGGCCACAGATTGAGCAGCTGGGATGCCCAATACACTATCCTGGCCCGCCCCAGGCCCTCATACCTTCCCAGACACATCCCTCCTGACTACGTAATCCCGAACCCAAAATACACAACCCACAAACACTGTCTACAAAAGAAAAAACTCAGTGCCACACACTCCACACACAAACAAACATACACACACACACACACACACACACACACACACATATACAGAATAACTAAGACCCCAAAAACTCCCCCACCCCAAAATAAAAATAAGAAAGCAAGAAAATCTCAATAAAGTACAATGTGCAGAGAAAAAGTACTCTCTTCCAAAAGGAGAACAATCAAAACATGTAAGATACAAAACAATACATAAGCCAATATGCTAAGTTAGACTAGCGAATAATCCAAGTTCAGGTAAACGAGCCAGAAATAACCAGCCCAGAGTCTCAAAATAGAAAAGAGAAGGCACACAGGCTGCTAGTTTTTCAGCAGAGATCTTAATAATCATAAAGTCCCAAATCAAAGTTTATTCACAAAGCGCAAGTTCGACCAAAGGGTATCTCACTCCTCTCACAAGTGGAAAACCAAGTTGAAATTTGTAGTTGATTGATGGTGAACAATTTAAGCATTATACCTTAGGGTTTTCTCTGTTTCTTTCACTTTCTCTTCAGGACAATGAACAGACAAGTTCTTCAAACCAAAGTCAACTCTCACTTAACTTTGGGTGAGTACCCAACACTTCTATGAGTATTAAAAAGATTTATGGTCACTCTCACTGCCTAAATAATTTTAAAATATCACAGCCCCAAAAGAAACTCTGACCAGTAGCATGATCTCATACGGGGTCCCTCCAGGAGTCTCATCCTGTATTAGAGAAATCTTCTTCTCACAGCTCTCCTGAGATCACTCCTCACTCCAGCCGTCCCCACGTAGCAACCCAGCAAACGACGGCAGGCAGGAATGGCAGACGGAGACAAGAGGGAAAGGTCCCCCCTCCCAAAAGCTCACCCTAGGAGGCTAATACACCACCCAGCTGGAACCACAAATATGGTACCCAGCACAGGGTCTGCTCACCAGCAGGCCCCCTGTGAAACCCAGAAAGCACCAGTCAGCTACGTCCACCCTCCAGTGGACCCAAACCGATGCCTCCCATTGTGGACCCTGCACAATGCGGTCACCTCCAACAAAGATTTAGGGCTGGCCCCCCAAAATTCCCCTCCTACCTCCAAGCCAGCCAGTCCAACAATACCTCAATGGGCTCCAAACAAACCCACTGCCAGGCACAGTTCACCAGCAGAGGGGGACGACTTTGTTCCTTTACAGAAGTCCAGCTGCAAGAGATCCGAGTAGCTGTTCTGATTGAACCACCCGCCTTACTGGTCCCTCCTCATGCTGGCTTACTCCTCACACCATGGATCTCCTCCAGTTGGATCCAGGGACTCCATCAAGCTCTCTAAACTCTGACTCCGGCTCCAACTCCAACCTCAGGAGCACCACCATCAGATAAGGCAAGTCGGAGACAGCCAGATAAACACCAACATTTAAATATAAAGAGCTGGTGGAAAAACTTAGATTTTTTGGTAATTATAAGTGAGCGACTCCATCTTAATAAATGCCACAAATAGGACTTGAACCCTAATCTAACCCACAGGCGATGAATCTACAATAACTAACTCACTGCAGGTCCTAACTACAAATACCACTAACCTTGAAAGCAAAAAGCAAAATAAATAAAATAAAACTACAAAATTAAAATAAAACTAACAACAGAAATCCAGTAAACTAGTGTTGCTGCTTCATGATCAGAGATGGCATAGACCCAGCATGGTCGCCATCTTCCCAGATGTCTTGAAATATTTGGATGAGGAGTCCCTTCTACATTAGAGGGTGTCCTCTGGTGAATGTTTCCTCAACCTCTGAACAAATTACAGAAATTCATAATTTGGTAAAGACATTTAACAGTACTTTTACCCAGTGCTAGACTGAGCAAAAGGGGTCGAGCATGTAAGAGTGACAGGGAATGCTCACCCTATCAGACATAAGACATACAGATTACCAGAGCGGTTAAGAGCAGACGTGGTTAAGGAAATACAAAAAAATGAAAGAACTCGGTATCATAGAAGAGTTGAGAAGTGCTTGGTCATCATCACCAATGGTGACTGTAAATGAAAAAGAAGGGGGTGCAAGAATCTTCCTTGATTTTAGGAAACTTAATCAAGCATCCAAATCTGGCAGTTATCCTTTGCCAAGGATAGATGATCTGGTGGACAGACTGGGAAGTGTTAAGTACAGCAGTACCCTTGATCTCACCAAGGGTTATTGGTAAATTCCCCAAGCTAAAGAATCCAGAGACAAAACTGCATTTGCTACGCCTATTGGATTCTGTCAGTTGACCACCATTCTGTCTGGTTTACATTGTGCACCTGCTACATTCCAATGGTATAGGGATATAGTTTTATCCCCTCACACTGGTTATTGTGCTGCATACCTGGATGATGTGGTGTATAGTCCCAACTGGAAAAGCCACCTGGAACACCTATGAGCAGTTATCAAATCTAACAAAAAGGCAGGTCTGACAATTAATCCTACCAAATGTGCATTTGGCATTCATATTTGGGCTATGTTTCGGGAAATGGAGAATTAAAGCTAGAGATTTTTAAGATAGAAACTGTAACTAACAATCCTATCACTAAAACAAAAAAAAAAACATGCCAGGTCATTTTTAGGGCTGGTTGGTTATCCTAGGAGATTTGTTCCCAACTTTTCCCAGCTAGTTACTGCGCTCACTGAACTCATGAAGAAACAGTTCCCAAATAATGTGAAATGGACCCCAGAGTGTGAGAAGACTTTTTGAGCCATTAAGGCTGCATTATGTTCAGCCTGTTTTAAGAAGCTCAGACTTTGAGAAACAATTTTTGTTATAGATAAATGCATCATAGGTAGGCCTGGGTACAGTCTTGAGTCAGAATATAGATGGGAAGGAACATCCCATTCTATATATCAGTAGAAAACTGTGCGGCAGAGAGAAAAGGTACTCCACCATTGAAAAGGAATGCCTTGCAGCAAAGTGGGCCATGGAGTCCCTTAAGTTTTATTTTCTAGGAGCTGACCTTGCACTTATAACAGATCACAGAACTCTCTGTTGGCTTAACCAAATAAAGGATAAAAACTCCAGAATCACACAGCGGTACCTGGCACTACAGCCATTTAAATTTAAAGTGATGCACAAATCTGGGAAAGAGAATGTCAATGCTGATTTTCTGTCAATATATGGATAAGGAATTGAGAATTCTGTAAGTTGAATAAACAAAATGTGTGAGTTTAAACTTCTCTGTTTGCTATACTGCATATGCACTGAACTATAAAGGTTATAAGCTAATGTTAGAAGAGAATTAATAGAAAGTTTTGGATACCTTTATTTATAAAACAGGTTCTCTCTTAAAGAGGTGGATATGTGACAGGATTAAATAAGAACCTATCCCATTTGTTATGCAGAAAAAGTTAAACACAAGGATCTGTTCTATCCTCTCCTTTTCTGTCTCTTGTCTGTCTGGTTGTGCAACCAAGTGTTCTCGTAAGAACTAGGAGCTGATCACTCTGACGGTCTCGCAATTCTCTGCCTCTCGCTATTTCTCTGCCTTCACTTGCCATTTCTGTCTTTTCTTCCCCCTTGCAGATCTGCAGTTATTAAATATACTGAATGTGAATTTATATGTGAAACTGGGATCCATTGGTTTGAAAATGTATAGTTATACTGTTGAAATTATTGCAAAAAGTTATTTGGAATTTAGGAGGTTAACCTGAGAGGCAGTTTGAGCTCCTCTCAGGCTTGTTTGCAAACTCTTTTGAAGAGCTGTCAACAGGAGGCCAGCTTGGGACACTGTTCTATTTGCAAGCCTGCTATGCAAAGAAACTGACAAGACCTCTGATACATTTTGTGAGAAACACGTGTCTCCTTAATAAGCTCAAAATGAAGAAGATAATTGTCAAGCAAAGACTTGTTATGAAAAGAGCAGCAATATTTTTGCTAGAGAGATTGCTTGGAAACTGGAAAGAAACCCTCAGATGAAGGAGTTTTCTTTTCTCTGTTTGTACTACCTTTGCATTTTGCTATGCTGAACACTTTTTTTATTTTATTCTATTGTTATTGATAATAATAAAACACTACTTACACATTTTATAACTGTCCCTAGTTTTCCTATGCTTCCTAACCAATGCCTTGATGACCGGCAGGGCTAGGAGAGGACTGAGTGGTCGCTAGGCAGGTGTCCTTGCCCAGACTGGGGAGGTTGGTCTTCTAGGCTCTTGGTTGTGACTGAGTGAAGGTTCGGTGATAGCACTGAGCAAATGAGGGGGCAGACATTAGGCTGGGTGGGTGGAGTGGGGCCACTGGTTCCAGCATGCATGCATGACTGAGTTTGCTGAGGCCCTGGGGTGTAACAGGGTAGAAAAGCTGGGAGGAAAAGATGACAAGATAAGGGTATATGACTCCTGCTCATCACACCCCCATCTGCCATATCACCTGGCCAGCCTGTGGTGAGTACTAAATAATGCACCTTGGAGGGGAGAATGGCCTTCCCTCTCCTGACCCCACCTCGGGAGTAATACATGGGGGTGCCCTCACCACCAAGTAGGACCGGGGAGACAGTGGATGGTGGGGAATGGGGATGGAAGCCAGTAGAGGAGGACAAACAAATTATGGGAAAAAAATTACCTAAAGCAAAGGTTCACTTCTGTGTTGCATGTATGCTGAGCCTAAGGTTATGAATTTATAATTTATTAATTCAATAATATCTAAGCTCAGCAACCATAGCAAGTCTCTTCCGCTATCAAAATCATGATGAAAACTTTTTCCTGACTCATAATCACAGGGCACTGCTGTAATTCAACTGTGCATGTGTTCTTCCATCTTTTCATGGCCATGAAGCTGTTCCCACTCCTACTCAAACAATTCAGTCCACCTTACTTGGTCAGCCAGGCTTACTCAGTCAATTAATCTGCTCCAGCATTTATTGCCTCTGTTATAGTTCCATATAGCATTCAGCTTTCCTCCTTGTCACTGATTTTCTCCTATGATTTGGCCTTCAGTATACATTCATATCTTCAGTACATTTTCAGTCATACTGACCATTGATATCAGTCCTTTCTTCCAGCAGTCATCTTTCCCTCAGTCAAATTCTGCATCCCTGCCATCAAGATCTACAAACACATCCATAGAAATGCACTTGTCTGCATAGCGTAAAGTGGTTTTTGACAGTGAGGCTCCTTCTCTGGGCTTCTCTTTGACTTCCGTCTTCATCCACTCAGTCCCTGATGTACAGTGCTGTAACAGTTGGCAACAACTGGACAGAACATTAACCTGCTGCTTTGTGCCTATCCCTTTATTCAGGAACCAGTTATCATTCCTGGGGAACACATTTAGGACCTGAGAAACATCTGGCCATCAGGTTCCTCCTGAAGTGAAGCCTTCCTCTGAGCCCACTTGTCAGCTCCCTCAACTTCCTTTCCATACTTTGTTCCAGCCACAATTACCTGCTGACCTTTATCCATCTACCATTCCTCTCCAGAACCAGAAGAGCCAATGTTCATCCATCCAAGACCACGAAAATCATTCAAACTCAACATATCCACTAAGGAATGGACTGATACAAAACTGATGATGCACTTCAAGGCAGTCTGCTTGCCAATTTCAGCATTCATTAAGAAACAAGACCTAAACAACCTACCAGCCTTGGTCTCACACTTGTCTGATCAATCTCTTTATTTCCCTTGTGCCCCTCCAGCTGATCCTCACCCATCCTCTACTCCAGTGTCCAGCTTCTGGTTTGATATATTCATGCCCTACTATTACAAGGCAAAACCTCTGCTGCCACACTAAACTCATATGTTGTCAAGGTAGAAATTGAATGCTCAGCTCAGTTTCTGTCAAGTCCAGTACTCCTCATCCTCTCACTCAAACTGAAACTGCCAGCCTCTCACTACTGGAAACCCTTATGCAACAAATTCAGCAAGAAAGCCTACTGTATTTCACTCAATATTTTTTTAAATCTGCAGTCCTATGGTAAAGCTCCACAACACATGCAGCTATATCCAATCCACCCTCTACAAGATCATGACAAGGACATCCATTTATGCCACTATCCATCTCCATTCTCACTCAACTGCTACGTGTCCATCCAGAGCAACACTTGGGGCCCAATTCCAAAAGAGTTCCTAGATCACTGCAATTTGCAGCAATCTAGGGCTGTAGTACACTCCAGGTGCATCAAGGACTCTGCACCCAATTCAGTAAAATAGGGGGTCACTGTGCCAAATGCCAAAAAACCCAGGAGTCTCAACTCCCGCAGACTAGCACCAAACAACAGGTACACCTGCAGGAATTCCCACAGAGATTCAGCTTCCTCCCTTCCGGCACAACAAAAAAACAATTGCCAGGAGGGGTCCGGGGCAGAAGGGCATGGGGATGCCATAGGGAGTGTTGGGGAGTGATTAAGCATGCTGAGGGGATGATCGCGTACCTGGCGGGTGTGCCATTATTTATAACCATTATGGAAAAGGTTTATAATTAAGCAATAAGGCATGACAGGGGGTGTGTTATGGTGGGATAATAGCCCACCTTAGGTGGGTTGATGCATGAGGGCCTTGTTAGTCAGCCAGTGCCCACATTTCATCACCTAGTAAACATTTTAATATAAGAAAACAATCAGAAAGATGCCCTCCCATAGCCTATAATGGAGCTCGTCCCCGTGCTGTCTCTGGGCACACATCATAATTTTGCTGAGCATGAGGGTGGGGCTTCAGCAGCTCCCAGAAGCAGGAAGTGGAAGAGATCGGCTCTGAAGAAATTTATGATCCCTTCCACTATTAAATTAAGCAGCTAATTTTTGCTATAAAAAGTCAGTTCGCTTCTGCTACGGTTAAAGCACCTCAACATGTGGTGCAAATCCAGTTTAACGTAACTTGGTAAATCTCTTTAAGGATCATGGCCATTATTTGTTAAACTAACCCCAAGTGCTTTCTTTGTCCTATCTTTATAATTTTTATATGACCGAGAACAATTAGATGTTTTTTTTTTTGGTGCACTGTTAACCACTGGTAAGCAATCTAAATCACAAATTGTAGTATTTGTATTTTTTTTATTTCACCAGGAAAAGGCTTTGTTGAGCAAGTTCATTTACAAGGAGATCCTGGGTAGGACAGCATACAGAGTTAAAAGTGATGAATACAGAGCATAGAGGTATAAAGACAGTGTTCAATTCACAAAAGACCACAGACCCCATCTTCAAAAGGTTAGCGCGGCACAAACTGGGTTTGCACCATGCTAACCTGGAATAGTGCTGGTTGTCATCAATGCGCCCATATTCAAAGGCCACCTATGCATGGCACACTCCTGATAGCGCTGTCATACAAAATATCATGCTATGCCCATGCAAATAAGGGATCCCTCATGCACATGCGGCACAGCACAGTATTGACAGTTTTCAGAAGTGCTAAATGGCCACTTATGTGTCGCAGTTTAATGTTTCTGAAACCCAGACCTTAACAGTGCCCAGAGTGGGTGATTCCCCACACCCCATCCATGCACCAGTAAGGGCTGGGTTCCCTGTTGGTCCAGTGATCCCTCCCTATCCCCAATCCCCTTTCATAATTTATGATAGTACTCCTCGATTGGTATAGCGGTCCCCCCTCTCTAATTCCAACCTGCCCGTATCATACATATATATGTTCCTGGTGGTCTAGGAGACCACCCCACCCTTGCAGGCCCTGTCCCACTACCCCAGTTCCCCCTGTACCAACCCCAAGAGCCAGTAATTGGCACAGCCCTCCACTCACCACTACAGCTGGCCACAGACTGAGATCTCAAGGATCACATACTGTACAATCAGCTGATTGTACAGTATGCGCTCCATGAGAGCTCAGTCTGCAGCCAGTTGTGGTGCTGAACAGAGGGCCGTGCCAGTTGCTGGCTCTCAAGTTTGGGGGGGGCAGGGTGGTGGGACAGTACCTGTGGGGTGGGGAGGGAAGTCTACTAGACCACCAGGGACATATATATATATATATATATATATATATATATATATATATACAGTATATGCTACAAGCAGATCAGGATTAGGGAGGAGAGACTGCTATATCCTGGGGAGTATTGTCATAAATTGTGAAAGGGGATCAGGGCTAGGGAGGGACTGCTAGACCACCATGGTCAGCCTTCATATATTGTAGGAGGGGATCAGGGCTAGGGAGGGACCACTAGACCACCAGGGTCAGATTTTATATATTGAGGGAGGGGATCGGGCTAGAGATCGACCGCTAGATCACCAGAGTCAGCTTTCATATATTGTGGGTGGGGATTGGGGCTAGGGAGGGGGCACTGGACCACCAGGGAATACTTTCCCATAGCATGAGAGGAGATCGGGGTTTGGGAGGGGGGACCTAACACAGCACTCTCCGCCAATGCATGGCAGCAGATGAGCCCATAATGGGCATGCAAATGGCCCATTAGCACCATGCATGCACAATGGGCTCATCTGCTTGTTTGGGCTGAATATCACCCATAGGGGCTGCAGCACTAACCAGTGTGTGCCACGCTTTACTCCTATGGGTGGTCTTTGGACCAGTGCTGCAGTAGCACAGCACACGAAATGGTGACTGCCTGCTGTGTACCGCGATACCATGGCCCAATATTCAGACAGATAGCACAGTCAGTTCAGATTGCACTATCTATTTGAATACTGTGCCAGAGCCAGCTGGAGCTATTTTTTTGCGTGACGCACCTGTGTGCACTTGCAGCCGTTTAACTCTGAATATGGGGCACTACATTCAATAAGTGGATATCACATCCATTTTGTATCAGCTGTGGGGAAACAGAACATAGCAGATTATATACTAGATTATATAACTCTTTTAATACTACATTTTATGCAAACTATACTAAGGGCAAGTGGCAATACAAATAATTTGAGTACCACATCACAGGACCACAGGTAACCTAGGCAAAGACTAGGCACGTGAGCAGGTTTCTGTGTATAATTTTCCAAGGAGCATCTTGAAGGTGTTAGAATTTACCAATGTTGAAAGTTTTAAAGTGGATTGCAGTGAGTTCCATAGGATGGGAATGAAATCAGTCAGTCAATCAATCAAAACTTTATTAAACCGGGCAGTTACATCATTGAGCAAGCTAATTTTCAAGATGGTCCTGGACGCAAGGAACAAATTTGTTTACAGTAGACAACACTTCATAATACAGTAGACATCAATACAGGCTGTTACCGGATACAAGGTCAGGATTAGTTGTAGCAGAACATGTAAGGCAAGTGCGAGTAAAGTCATTTTAAAGTGTGGCATATACAGGTTGTAGTGTGTAGAGTACTAGGGAGGAGAGGAAGAAAAGACATGGAGGAGGGCAATGGAAAGAGAGGGTGTCAGACACATAGTGGGGAGGGAAGAGGGTAGTCTACTGGAAGAAGGTCCCCAGTGAAGATAACCAAGGAGAGAGGGGAGGTATATGGGGGGGTTGCCCTAAAGGGGATGCTGGCCAACAGGGGGAATAAGAAGGCTAGGGATGAGAGAATTTGGGAACTCAGTTCAGTGGAGGTAATGTTTTACCTAAAGCAGTCACATGCCGTTTTCAGGCATCTGTAGAGCAGCCATCTGAATGTATAGTGGCTGGGCAGTAGGGAGATTTTAAGTGATGTTTGCATACTATTCCAGAGCACTTGTAAAAAGGAGCTAATGGCAGTTGAGCCAAGATGTGTCCTTGACCGTGGTAGCTTAAGGAGGACAAGGGAGGAGTTCCTCAGTCCATAGGCACCTTTTGAATGCTCAGACAGGTCACAGATATAGGGTGGTAGGTAGAATGAAACAACTAATGACAGCCTTCCCTATCTGTGTGTCATATGCCGGAATGTTTAGGATTACATCATTATTTTTCCAAAGAGCATATTTGCTGTGAGATATTTGGAATAGATTTGTGATATGTCCAGGCAGGTCATTTAGGAAAATCTTGTATGCCCATGTGTATACACTTAGTAGTCTCCTAGTTGTAATGAAGGCCATCCTATGGTTTTGTACAAATTGCAGCGGTGAGTCCTAGGTCTTAAGTCCATTATGAACCTAAGTGCTTTGTGGTAGAGTATTCTAGCTTTGCAAGATAAGTGACTGAGCAGTGGCAATAAATAAGAGCAGAGTAGTCAGGAACTGGTAAAAATGCTGTCTGGACCAAATGCTTGAAAATGTCATGTGGGAAGCAATGCCTGTTTCTGCAGTAAAAAACAGTCCAACTCTCAGCTTTTTACAGAATGCTTCTATATAGGCAGTGAAGAACAGTTTTTATCAGTCCATATCCCAAGGTATTTCTGCATTGTTTAACTACTTCAAGACTCTCCCTTAGTAAGGTAGTGATGGCTGGAATATGTTTGTGACATGTTGCTGCATTATGCAAGGTAATGAACATGACCTTTTTGTTTTGGTGGTGTTTAGTAGAAGTTTAGAGCAGTAGAGGTTTAATTGTAATTTACTGAAAGCTTTTTGAAGGTCTGAGCATGTAATGTTAATCTTGGGTCCAGAGACACAGTATAATACAGTGTCATCCGCATAGAAGTGTAATTGGGCATCTGTAATGGCACTCTTAAGTCATTAATGTACAACATAAAAAGTAGTGGACCAAGTATGGAGTAGTGAGAAAGGAATAATGTGAACTACTGGGAATTTAACCCAGGCCAATTGAATACCATCCAGGTACTCTAACCACTGAGTACAAGCTCACATGGTTGAGCCTGGGGTTCCTGGACACACTTCCTTTCTCTGGTATTGCATATCCTGCAGCTAGGAATGATCAAGATGACAATTCAGTGTTTTTTGTGCAGTATTAACCACTGCTAAACAATTTAAATTGTGAACTGTAGCAAACATAGAAACATAGAAATTGTTGGCAGATAAGGACTGCTAAGCCCATCCAGTCTGCCCCTAGGCCCTTTACATTGTATGTGGCCACCGACCCTATGTGATCAATAGCTTTTCATCATTCCCTTCAATCTTAGACTTTCCTTGTGCCTGTCCCAAGCATGCTTAAACCCCTCCACTGTGCTTGCCCCCACTACCTCCTGTGACAGGCTATTCCATGTGTCGACTACCCTTTTTGTGTAGAAAAACTTCCTCACATTACCTCCTAATCTACCCCTTCCAATTTCATATTGTGCCCCCTTGTTCTAGTACTTTTTCTACATTGGAAAAGCTCCCCCGCCTACACCTTCTTTATGCCCTTGAGGTACTTGAAAGTTTCAATCATGTCCCCCCTCTGTCTCCTCTCCTCCAGTGAGTACATATTGAGGTCTCTTAGTCTCTCCTTATATGTTTTGTGGTGTAAGCCCTGCATCATCTTTGTTGCCCTTCTTTGGATAGTCTCCACCTTCAGGGCTGGCTTTAGGGTTTTGGGGGCCCCCAGCAGAATTAGTGAAGTCATGGGGCCTCTCTACTTGGCCCACCCTTAGCCCATGTGTTTTACTGTAGCCCATAGGTGCAATATTTTACTTGTGGTGATACTATAGGCAGGGAAAAATGGGCAGACTAGGTGGGCCAAGCAGTAGTTATCTGCCTGCAAATTTAATATTTCTTTGTTTCTATGTACAGCTTTAGTATAACCAGTAGTATTTAAAAAAAAATTTAGGAGGACACAGCAGTGTCAGTTCTTGGGGCTGTTCTTCCCATCCCATCCATTGCTGCCTATCCACCTCATATCGACTGGATCATAGCTTGTTGAGGTATTTCATAACATAACCAGAAGGATCTGCACAGTCCTTCACTGATGTTTTAAAAATATATTAAGATACAAAAATGTTTAAAAATGAATAAGGTAAACTTCTCTGGTTGGGGGCCCTCATGAGCAGAGGCTCCCAGTAACTGCAGGGTTTGCTGGTGCCTAAAACCGGCTATGTCCACCTTATCTATGTCCTTACGCAGGTGTGGCCTTCAGAACTGCATGCAGTGCTCCAGGTGAAGCCTTACCAATGTTTTGTACAATGGCATCACCACCTCCCACCTCCTGCTAATGATACCCCTGCTTATGCACCCCAGCATGCCACTGACCCTCCCTGCTGCCTTTGTACACTGCTTTAATACCTTAGGATCATCAGAGATGATGATCCCTAGGTCCCTTTCCTCCTTGGTGACAATCGGCTCCCCCCCCCCAACCTGCAGCTCTCCCCATGGTTCCCTCTACTCAGGTGCATTATTTTCCACTTCTTTACATTGGACCTCAGTTGCCACATCTCTGACCATCTTTCAAGATTCTCCAGGTCCCTCTTCATTTTCTACACCCCCTTCTGGAGTATCCACCCTGTTGCAGATCTTGGTGTCATCTGCAAACAGGCAGACCTTTCCTTCCAGCCCCTCTGCAATGTCACTAATAAAGACATTGAACAGGACTGGTTCTAATACTTATCCCTGTGATACCCCACTGGTCACCCCCTCTCCCCAGATTGTACCCCATTTACCACCACCCTCTGTCTCCTGTCTGTTAACCAGTTCCTAACCAGGTTCACTACCTTGTCTCCCATGCCCAGACTACCCATCTTGTTAATTAGCCTTCTATGTGATACGGTGTCGAAGGCTTTGCTGAAATCCAGGTAGACAACGTCTACTGCCCCTTCCTGATTAAGTTCCCTAGTCACCCAATCAAAAAAAAAATTAGATTTGTTTGACATGACCTTCTTGCTGTGAATCAGTGTTGCCTGAGATCCAGAGCACCACTGGATTCCAAATGTGCCACTATCCTTTCTTTCAGCAGTTTCTCCATGATCTTTCCCACCCCTGAGGTGAGGCTGACTGGCCTGTAGTTCCCCTCCTCCTCTCTACTGCTGCTTTTGTGCACTGGGACTACATGTGCCCTCCTCCAGTCCTCTGGAATGGCACAGTGACTCTGTGAACAGTGCCGCCAGAGGCGCTGCTAGTTCTCTTCGCAGCTCCTTTAATATTCTCGGGTGGATGCCATCTATCCCAATGGCCTTATCCACCTTCAGCTTTGTGAGTTCTTCCAGAACTCTCTCTACTGTGAATGGACTGGTGTTCATCTCTCCCCCACCACTGCCTCTGCAGCCCAACTGTGGTCCTTGACCCACCCCCTCCTTAGTGAATACTAAGCAGAAGTATTTGTTCAGTATTTCTACCTTGTCCAGATCCCTCTCCTTACACTCTCCCTTCACCCTTTGAGTCTCACAATCCCCCCCCCAGGTTTTTCTTATTTCACTGATGTACCTATAAAATGCCTTATCCCCTTTGTTTGCAGATTGTGCTAAGCTCTCTTCCGTCTGCACCCTCGCCCTCCTAACAGCCTCCATGCTTCCCTTAGACATTCAAGGTACACCTCTCTGTCCTCCTCCCTTTGGCTCCCCTTATATTTCCTGAAACTCAGCCTTTTAGCCCTGACTTTGTCCTCCAACTCTTTGGAGAACCATAGTGGTTTCCTTCTTCTTTCTACCTTTGGCCACTATCCTAATGCATTGGTTTGTTATATCCACTGTGGCTCCTTTCAGTTTCCTCCATTGTTCTTCCACTCCCTTTACTACCTCTCCCTTACCCAGGACTGCTTGTATACATCTACCCATTTCAGTGCCCTCCTGAAATCTAATAATCTTGCCCTTGTATGGCTAGATTGAGTCCATGTCTCCATGCTGAATCACACCATGTGGTGGTCACTGGACCCCAGCTGCCCTTCCACCTGTATTTCTTTGACTCTGTACCGATTGGCCCATACTAGGTCCAGAATTGACTTGTCCCTAGTTGGCTCAGGCACCAGCTGCATGAATCCAACCCCCTGCAGGGATTCTAGGATGGCTGTGCTTCTGGCTGAAACAGCCATCTGGGTGCCCCAGTCCACGTCTGTCATATTGAAATCCCCCAGTAGCAGAATTTCACACTTAGCTGCCATGTGATCTACTGGAAATTGAGCCCAGGACCCCAGAATACTGTCCTGCTGCTCTAACCACTGAGCTATAGGCTCACATGGTTGTCCCTGGAGTTCCCAGACTACTCCCTCATAGGTCACATTATTACTTTTTCACTACAATTTGTAATTCAAATTGCTTAGCAGTGGCTAACACTGCACCAAAAACATTTAATTGTCAAGATGGGAGCAGTAGTTGAGGGAGAAGAGGGGAGGTGGGGATAGATGATAAGGGTTTCTGGAACACAAGGGGGGGAGGGCCTCGGCCCCCAACTAGGGATCTGAGGTTCGAGCAGACTCGATAGACCGTAAGGCCTAATCTGCTGGCAATTAGTATGTTAGTATGTTAGTATCTTGATTATTCCAAGTTGCAAGATATGCAAAACCAGGGTAAGGAAATACATCCAGAAACCCCAGGTCCAACCATGTGAGCCTGTAGCTCAGTGGCTAGAGCAGTAGGACGGTATTCTAGGGACCTGGGTTCAGTTTTTAGTAGGTCACATTATTTCCTTCTCTTTATAATTTGTGATTTAAATTGCCTAACAATGGCTAATATGGCACAAGAGAAATAATGTAATTGTCCTCTTGATTATTCCTAGCTGCAGGACATGCAATACTAGAGAAAGGAAGTGTTTCCAGGAACCTCAGATCCAACCACGTGAGTCTGTAGCTCAGTGGTTAAAGCACCAGGATGATATTCCGAGAGCCTGGGTTCACTTCCCAGTAGTGGTGGGAGAATTGGGCTCAATCCGCTCCGCGAAGCAATTCGTGGAGCAAAGGTGGATTCGCGGAGTGCTCTGCAATGCAAAGCGGAGTACTTTGCGTTTTAATGAGGAACGCGAAGTCCATTGGAAGCAATGACTTCGCGTTACTCCGCCTACCCAGGCCACTACTCTGCCAAATTTAAGGCGAAGTACATTGCAGGCAGTGTACTTCACCTCACTTTGCCTTGTTTCTGAGCTCCAAAGGCGAGTTTTGCAGTGATTCATGGGATTTCAGGTCACATGGGTTCTATATTGATCTGCACAGCCTCAGTTCAGGGTAGTATGAGTAGGAAGGAGTAGGAGACAGTGTGCTCTGATAGATTTCTGTGATAGGAATCTTGTAAAAGCTGTTCAAAAAGCATTTTTGCTCTTTTGGGGGGGATCCAACTTTAGTTCATCAATTGTAGAAAACCCTTCTGTGCTCATATCATCAAGGGTTTTTTGGTTTTGTGTGAATTTTGAGTGTTAATTTACAACATTGAGTGTGTGTGGTGAAAGACAATGAAAGTGTGCTTTGGCTGAGGGGCATATCTGTGGTGTAGGTAGATTTAAGTTGCAGAAATAGTGATTTCTTTGTTTTTTGGTTATATTTTTGTTATATAACTGACTGTGTTAATGTAGACACAGTAATATTGTCAGTAATAGTAGAAATTGTCTTGCTGTTTATTGTGTGGATGTGGTGCAGCAGTTCATAACTTCAGGTTGTTTACATCACAAATTTACAATACGTAACGTGGTATAGTACTGAACTTTTGCATTTGCGACGCATTCCTCATTCAGCATTGTACACAAACTGTTCTGTGTGTGAGTGTGTGTGTAGTGTTGTGTACATCAAATAATACACCTTTTATTGTGCCACAGACTAGCATAATTGCAAGCGCAGCAGTGTGAAACTGCTATCCATTGCAGCTGCCTGATTTTGTACTGCGATCGTGGTATCTTTTCTTAGTTTTGCTGCTTGTAGTGCCATAAAAATCAGCACTGTCTACATTCAGTGCCCCCACATTCAAAAGGTATTTTTTACCAGATTGGATTGTTTTGTGACCTAATCAGCACCACTGGTTACTGAAGTTGTTTTAATTCCGTGACAGTCTCAGAGTAGTCTCTTATCTGTTGCTGAAGCCACAGTTGTTTATTTGGCTTCACATCCAGCGTCCCTCAATCAGAGGTGAGCGTATCAAAATCTGAATTTGGTTATAATATTTGTGGTTGATCCCCAAAATGCCTGCAAAGAGGCGTGCAAGCAAAGCTGTTTCTCACCATGGCAATGTTGGCAGTAAGATGGTCTGAGTGATGTGTGGTAGTGCATGAGCCTTGAAGTGCGTGCTGATATGAGGAAAGGTATTTCTCCTGCAATGTTTTTTATAGCCCAATCAGTAGCTTCACTCATAGTTGGAGGAGATGATGTTTTCCCAGCCAGTGGTGTTGGTGTTAGTGTTACTAGTGTTAGTGGTGGGGGAGGTAGTATTAGTATTGTTGCGTCAAGTTCTAATTCCGACCAGTGTACCGTATCCAAAAATATTGAGTGTGAAGCAATGCAAGTGAGTGGCAGCGTAGATGATGTCATACTTCCTAGTAACATCCCAGTAACTGAACCTGAGGATTCTGATGATCATGTCAAGGCTAGCATACAATGTGATATTCCATGCACCGTGGCACTTAACGTCATGCATTTTCCATGCAGTTATTCACAGTGTGGTGAAAAAATATCAGGTGATGGTGCTGTAGATGCTGATGATGAATGTGAGGATGATGATGATGATGTTACTGTTGTCGCAACATGCATTCCACATGCTAGCATCCAAGCAGAAGATGTGGATGTGTGTGATGTTGATGAATATGATGATAATGTAATTGACCCCAGTTGGGAACCAGAGAAAAATAAATTAAAAATGGCTGTGTCTGAGTCTGTTTGCAGGAATCCCCTCCCCCCCCATAAAAACTTGTGATCTACCAGTTTTAGTTGATGATGATGATGGCCCAGTAATCAATATGATAGGTAGTCGTGGTGGTCAGTTGCAGTCCAGGTGTGCAGTGCCCGAAACATCACATGCCCCCCCACTTCAATGCTTAAAATAACTGACTTAAATAAGCCACATCATGGACATGTTAAAAGCAGAGCATCACAATCCCTTGTTTGGGATTTTTTTGTTCAAGATGCAAATGATGATTCAGTTGCAATCTGCCAGGTTTACCATGTGCATGTGAGTCGAGGTTAAAAGGGGAGCCATCTGGACACAGGAGGACAGCATACGCATCTTAAGAATAGGCACTTGGCACTGTAGACCCAGCACAAGCTGCCAGCTAATACCACAGTGGGGCATTCACCCGTGTCACTGGCAACCATAGCCAGAGTGTTATCCCCTTCCATGACTGTTAAGCTCAGTAGGAAATCAAACCTGTGCAGTAGTGCGGTAATAAGAGCAGAGGATTACTACAGGCATGATGAGGTGGAGGACCATAATGACTCTGAAATGTTTTCCAGTGCTGGTGAGAGTAGCAGTTTTTGTGGTGGTGAATGCAGTATGTCTAGTGCAAGTGGTACCTCAACTCCAGTTGGCAAATCTAGCAAAATAACAGCATTTCTGGGTTTGTCATCATCACCTGTGCAACCGTCTTCATCAAATGTCCACACTCCATGCCCTGCCAATGCCATTCATCACTGAGCACAACCATTTGTGATCAACACACCCCATGTAAAACATTTAAGTCAGCCCACATTACAGAGTGTTTTTGTGCATAAGCTGAAGTACCCCCGAATCATACAGTGTCACATGAACTCAATGCTGCTGTAGCGGAAATGCTGGCAATTGATCTTGTGCCCTTCTTCTTTGTGGAGAATTCTGGGTTCTGGTAGTTTGCTGCACGTGCCTGTCCAAAATGGAAAGTCCCATCCAGGACATACTTTTCTACCCGTGCTGTCCCCGAGTTGTTCCACACTGTGTCCGACTCAGTAAAACATGCCCTTCAACATTCCTCCTCTCCATTCATCCATTTAAGTATGGATATGTGGACAAGTGGCAAAACAGCGGGGAGTTCATATTTGTGTATAACCGCACACTGGGAGCAGGTGCCAGGGGTTGTTTGTGATGTTGGTAGTGTGAATAATCAATGCAGTAAGGTGGACTGTCACGGTAGCAATCTTCTAGGAATTCAACAGCATGTAACAATTGCTATGCGCAGTGTGACCTGTTCACACACTGGTGAGAACATGTTGGATGTGGTACTGACTGAAACTGACAGGTGGCTAAACCCTCTGTCCCTGAGAGCTGGGTTTATAGCAAGTGACAATGGGTCAAATGTGGTTAAATGCATCATGAATGGTGGTTTTTTTCATGTTCCATGCATGGCCCACTGTTTAAATCTTGTGATTCAGGAGTTTCTGCAGCACCCTGATATAAAGGAAATGCTGACCGTTGCATGATGTATCTGCTCTCACTTTTCAAGATCTGGAAAGGCCCGTGACCAACTGCTGCAGTTGCAGATATAAAACAGCCTGCCTCAGCACCGCTTGAAGCTGGAAGTTGCCACTCATTAGAACTCCACTTTATATATGGCAGAGAGGTTGTATGAACAATACAAAGCCATCTCAGAATATCTTGTTATGCACACTAGCCGTGACAGTTCTGGGGCCACCATGTCTATGGTGACTGAACAGTGGCACCTCATAGACTCTGTAATAACAATTCTGCGGCCTTTTGAACAGGCAGTGAGTGGCGAGTCTGCCTCCATTAGCCAATAAATTCCACTGCTGAGGCAGACATTGGTGAATGTACAGCATAGTCTTGATGTTGCCAGAGACAGTGGTAGCAGTATGTTGCTGCAACACATGCTGACAGTATTCAACCAGAATCGTCATGTTGTGAGCATTCAGTGTAGTGACAACTTTGCCATAGCAACAATGCTGGACCCATGATACAAATGTGGAATTGTGTCAGCACTGGAGGGAGGGCCTGAACAGGTAAAAAATATCAGTGGTCAACTGGTGCGCTTGGTTCATGGGACACAGAAGTCACGTGCCAAGGTCAGCAAACCTCAGCAGCATAATCTGGCTGAAGGTGTACCTGGAGGACTATCAAGCATATCCTGCAAGGGGAAGGGGACTGCAGTTCCAGGTGGTCTGTCATCCAAAGTGGCTGGTGTCAACCCGCTTTGGGAGGCTTTGTCCCAAGTGGGTATTTGTGAAATGAATGATTCGGGAGAACAGGATGATGCATCAGCAATTGGACTTACTGTGGCACAGAGAATGGTTGAATTATATTTGTATGAAAACAGGCGTCTGACAATAACTGAACATCCTCTTTTGTACTGGAGTGGAAACATCAGTGAATGGCCAGAGCTGACTGCAGTGGCACTGAAGTACTTCACATACCCACCCTCCAGTGTAAGTGTTGAGAGGGTATTCAGCTCAGCAGGTGCAATAGTCAGGGATCATAGGACAAACCTGTCTCCTGCAAATGATAGTTTGCTAACATTTATTAAAATGAATGAGAGGCACATACCAGCAGAGACCGCAACCTCAGTATTCGTACCCCGGCCTAGTCATGGTGGTCTTGCTGATGTGGAAATGGAGCATCCTGGTGGCACTGGCAGTGGCTGCCTGAAATGGCCCACCACTGATGTAGATGATTACACAATGGAGAAAGAATTTCCCAGTGGTCAGACTTCAGACATCGATGACTGTGAGGGCAGCTTTCTTTATGAGGATGATGATGTGGTTAATGTTGGCAGGTTTTAACTGAAGTTTTCAAAAGGCGGTGTGCCCCCCCAGACCACCACCACCAGGACTGATGTTAGCCACTGCCACCACTGCCACCATGAGTCTGTCTGCCCCCCGAACCACCACCACCACCACCACAGAACTGATGTTAGCCACTGCCACCATGAGTTTGCCTGACCCCCAGACCACCACCACTGGGACTGATGTAAGCCACTGCCGCCATGAGTCTGTCTGCCCCCCGAACCACCACCACCAGGACTGATGTTAGCCACTGCCACCATGAGTTTGCCTGACCCCCAGACCACCACCACTGGGACTGATGTAAGCCACTGCCACCAAGAGTCTGTCTACCCCCCGGACCACTGCCACCAGGACTGATGTTAGCCACTGCCACCACTGCCGCCATGAGTCTGTCTGCTCCCCGAACCACCACCACCACCGGGACTGATGTTAGCCACTGCCCCCATGAGTTTGTCTGACCCCCGGACCACCACCACCACCAGGACTGATGTTAGCCACTGCCACCACTGCCACCATGAGTCTGTCTGCCCCCTGAACCACCACCACCACCACCAGGACTGATGTTAGCCACTGCCACCATGAGTTGCCCTGCCCCCAGACCACCACCACTGGGACTGAGTATGCCACTGCCACCAAGAGTCTGTCTGCCCCCCAGACCACTGCCACCGGGACTGATGTTGGCCACTGCCACCACTGCCACCATGAGTCTGTCTGCCCCCCGAGCCACCACCACCACCACCAGGACTGATGTTAGCCACTGCCACCATGAGTTTGCCTGACCCCCAGACCACCACCACTGGACTGATGTAAGCCACTGCCACCAAGAGTCTGTCTGCCCCCCGGACCACTGCCACTGGGACTGATGTTGGCCACTGCCACCACTGCCACCATGAGTCTGTCTGCCCCCTGAACCACCACCACCACCGGGACTGATGTTAGCCACTGCCCCCATGAGTTTGTCTGACCCCCGGACCACCACCACCACCAGGACTGATGTTAGCCACTGCCACCACTGTCACCATGAGTCTGTCTGCCCCCTGAACCACCACCACCACCACCAGGACTGATGATAGCCACTGCCACCATGAGTTTGCCTGACCCCCAGACCACCACCACTGGGACTGATGTAAGCCACTGCCACCAAGAGTCTGTCTGCCCCCCGGACCACTGCCACCGGGACTGATGTTGGCCACTGCCACCACTGCCGCCATGAGTCTGTCTGCCCCTGGAACCACCACCACCACTAGGACTGATGTTAGCCACTGCCACCATGAGTTTGCCTGACCCCCAGACCACCACCACTGGGACTGATGTAAGCCACTGCCACCAAGAGTCTGTCTGCCCCCGAACCACTGCCACCAGGACTGATGTTAGCCACTGCCGCCATGAGTCTGTCTGCCTCCCGAACCACCACCACCACCGGGTCTGATGTTAGCCACTGCCCCCATGAGTTTGTCTGACCCCTGGACCACCACCACCACCAAGACTGATGTTAGCCACTGCCACCATGAGTTTGCCTGACCCCCAGACCACCACCACTGGGACTGATGTAAGCCACTGCCACCATGAGTCTGTCTGCCCCCAACCACCACCACCACCAGGACTGATGTTAGCCACTGCCACCATGAGTTTGCCTGACCCCAGACCACCACCACTGGGACTGATGTAAGCCACTGCCACCAAGAGTCTGTCTACCCCGGACCACTGCCACCAGGACTGATGTTAGCCACTGCCACCACTGCCGCCATGAGTCTGTCTGCTCCCCGAACCACCACCACCACCGGGACTGATGTTAGCCACTGCCCCCATGAGTTTGTCTGACCCCCGGACCACCACCACCACCAGGACTGATGTTAGCCACTGCCACCACTGCCACCATGAGTCTGTCTGCCCCCTGAACCACCACCACCACCACCAGGACTGATGTTAGCCACTGCCACCATGAGTTTGCCTGACCCCCAGACCACCACCACTGGGACTGATGTAAGCCACTGCCACCAAGAGTCTGTCTGCCCCCCGGACCACTGCCACCGGGACTGATGTTGGCCACTGCCACCACTGCCACCATGAGTCTGTCTGGCCCCTGAACCACCACCACCACCGGTACTGATGTTAGCCACTGCCCCCATGAGTTTGTCTGACCCCCGGACCACCACCACCTCCAGGACTGATGTTAGCCACTGCCACCACTGCCACCATGAGTCTGTCTGCCCCCTGAACCACCACCACCACCACCAGGACTGATGATAGCCACTGCCACCATGAGTTTGCCTGACCCCCAGACCACCACCACTGGGACTGATGTAAGCCACTGCCACCAAGAGTCTGTCTGCCCCCCGGACCACTGCCACTGGGACTGATGTTGGCCACTGCCACCACTGCCGCCATGAGTCTGTCTGCCCCCTGAACCACCACCACCACTAGGACTGATGTTAGCCACTGCCACCATGAGTTTGCCTGACCCCCAGACCACCACCACTGGGACTGATGTAAACCACTGCCACCAAGAGTCTGTCTGCCCCCGAACCACTGCCACCAGGACTGATGTTAGCCACTGCCGCCATGAGTCTGTCTGCCTCCCGAACCACCACCACCACCGGGACTGATGTTAGCCACTGCCCCCATGAGTTTGTCTGACCCCTGGACCACCACCACCACCAGGACTGATGTTAGCCACTGCCATCACTGCCACCATGAGTCTGTCTGCCCCCTGAACCACCACCACCACCAGGACTGATGTTAGCCACTGCCACCATGAGTTTGCCTGACCCCCAGACCACCACCACTGGGACTGATGTAAGCCACTGCCACCAAGAGTCTGTCTGCCCCCCGGACCACTGCCACCGGGACTGATGTTGGCCACTGCCACCACTGCCGCCATGAGTCTGTCTGCCCCCCGAACCACCACCACCACCAGGACTGATGTTAGCCACTGCCACCATGAGTTTGCCTGACCCCCAGACCACCACCACTGGGACTGATGTAAGCCACTGCCACCAAGAGTCTGCCTGCCCCTGGACCACTGCCACCAGGACTGATGTTAGCCACTGCCACCACTGCCGCCATGAGTCTGTCTGCCTCTCGAACCACCACTACCACCAGGACTGATGTTAGCCACTGCCCCCATGAGTTTGTCTGACCCCCGGACCACCACCACCACCAGGACTGATGTTAGCCACTGCCACCATGAGTCTGTCTGCCCCCCAAACCACCACCACCACCACCAGGACTGATGTTAGCCACTGCCACCATGAGTTTGCCTGACCCCCAGACCACCACCACTGGGACTGATGTAAGCCACTGCCACCAAGAGTCTGTCTGCCCCCTGGACCACTGCCACCGGGACTGATGTTGGCCACTGCCACCACTGCCGCCATGAGTCTGTCTGCCCCCCGGACCACCACCACCACCACCACCAGAACTGATGTTAGCCACTGCCCCCATGAGTCTGTCTGACCCCCGGACCACCACTACTGGGACTGATGTTAGCCACTGCCACCACTGAGCCTGAGTCTGTCTGGACCACCACATCCATCAGTCAGAAACACAAAGTTTCTTAATATTTAAACCATAAAGTGAGTATGTGTACTCATGTTTGTTATGCTGCTTCACTTCCTTTAGTTGTATTTTTTGTTTTCTGGAGCTTTTCAGAGCTGCAATGGTAAAGCACATATGGTACACTTCTTTTATTTCTTTTACAGGGTAACAAAAAAAGGCTCCATTGCTAAAACTCATTGGGAATGGTACTGTAGCTGTACCGTAAAGAGAGGAAGCGATGCAATATCCACGTGAAATCCATTCTGGTAAGTATGAAGATTTTATTTCATCCGTTTCATTGTTTTGTAAAGACTGCAGCAAATATTGCACACAGGGGCCCAGATATTCAAAAGAGTTGAGCCATGTGCAATAGGGTTTTGCCTGCACAAGTCCGAAATGCGCCATTCTGCTATATTCAGCAGGAGGCAGTTGCGCCCCAAAATCATGCTGAGCAACAGCGCAATGATAATGAAGGCATGCACAACCGAAGGGGGAGGAACCATGCATAAACTGCACAGCCCGATATTCAGCCCAGGCCATGCAGAGTTATGCAGGCGCAACCTGTACCTGTGCCTGCACAAAGCTGAGCCAAAAAAAAAGGAACAACTTGAGGGCCACCCACAGGTGAGCTGCCACATTGCAGGGCACAACACAGCAGCTGCCACCTATGGATGGCCCTCGACCTGTTCCCGCCGCACCTGGCAGCTCCCCCCATGCCCCAATTGCAGGCAGAAGTGTCCCCCCACCCCCCGAGTAGCCCGATCATGGGCAGAACAGGTATCCCCCACCCCTGGTAGCCTGATGCGTGGGCATAGCTTCCCCAAGTAGCCCAACCCGCGGGCATAACTTCCCCCTGAGTAGCCCGATCAGGGGTCATAGCTTCACCCCAAGCAGCCCGATCGCGGGCATAGCAACCGCCCCCATTAACCCGATCACGGGCATCAGATTCCCCAAGAGCTCAATATCCCTGATGGTCCAGTGGACCAAGCGGAACCTGATCGTGGGTGGCATTCCTCACACCCCAAGTAGAAATCCCTGGTGATCTAGTGGACCTACCCACCCACCCACGGAGCTCCACCACACTCACCCGTCAGCGGCGGGTGGCAGCACCCACCCACCTGCCACCCCGCCGCCGCCGACTGACAGCTCAGTAGGGCTGTCGCCCATTGGTTCAGACATGAGCCAATGGGCATGCACCCATACCCATTAAGTCAGTCCAGATATGTGGAATGAATTCATTCACATATCTGGACTGACTCCTGACCTATGGGCTATGAAGCCCATTGGCTCATGCTCTGAACCTTTGGGCATTCAGCCCTACGAGCTGTTAGTCGGCAGGCAGTGGGGTTGCAGGCGATGGGGTGCTTCCCCGCTCGGCTGACGGGGAGTGGTTGGTGGGGCTCTGTGGGCGGGTGGGGTTGGGACCACTAGATCACCAGGGATTTCATACTTGGGGTGAGGAATGCGCCGCGATCGGGCTCCGTCGGTCCACTGGACCACCAGGGATATTGGGCTTTGGGGAATCTGATGCCGCGATCGGGTTAATGGGGGCAGGTTAGTTATGCCCACAATTGGGCTACTACAGGGTGGGGGCCAATGTCTGCCTGTGATTGGGCTACTTGGGAGAGGGAAATACTGTTTTCCCGATCGGGTGACTTGGGGTCCACTGGACCACCAGCAATTGGAGTCATGCATTGTCCCTTACGGGACGTAATGTGATCCAGCTGCAGGGGGCGTCAGTCCCAATGGCTGCAGCCTGGCAGGACGCCAGGCGCAAGTCATTGGGGATCAGTGCACCTGCATGCTAATGGCATGCAAATGGGGCATTAATCAGATGCAAATGGCCCCCCCGTGCGCCTTGCATAGATTATGGCCCCATTTGCATGTCACCCTTTGAATATTGCAGGTGCTGTGCATGGCGCAATGGAACTTGCACCACCGCATCTCAATGCTCCATTCTGACCACTTGCACTGGCGCAGTTCCACTGTGCCATGCACAGTGGGTGTGGCCAGGGGGCAATATTCAAAGAATTTGCGCCATAGCGCAACTCCGTTGGATATCACCCTGGCCACACCCCTGCACAACTGTTTTGAGCGGCGCAGGGGCTTGCGGCACAAAATGGTGCATTTTGAATATCTGGACCAGGCTGTGTTAGTTGACAAGATGTGGGTTTGAAATGTAACTTGACTTTAGGGATTGAGATTTGAGAACCAGGAAGGGACACATAACAATTAAGTTGTAAGAAGTCATTCATTTCTTTTTTTAGGAAACTTCCAGGTGCTTTGTTGTTCTGAAAAAGTGGCCTTATCCAAACAAGTTCTTCAACATCTGGCTCCCCCCCCCGGCTGGGGCTCACATGCAACACGAAGAAGTTGTTTCATTAGATGACCATAACCATCATTAACAACCAGACTTGAGAAGGATGCAGATGAAATCTGTGAAGAAGCAACAAAATAAGAAACCATTACAGACAAACCTGCAAATATGCTTCCCCCACCCAAAAAAAAAATACTTACCTTCATGTGCTTGAGAGTTATCCATTGCAAATTTCTACACAAAAAGTTCTCATCAAGCACTGGAATGTGCACACCAACAGTATATGTGACCTGTGATACAGAACAAAACCATGAGTACATGTTCATGTCAACCCCCCCTCCTCACCTACAAAATGCAGAAATATATATCTATATATATCAACTCACCAAGGGTACTATTAGTGTACAGACAAAGGGCACCCTTCCATCCGGTTGAGATGATCACATTGCATTTGCTCGAATCGCAGCACACATTGGACCAGCACAGTTCGCTCACGGTCATGATTTTATTCTGGGGCACTGTGCGCATGAGTGACTGCGCAATGAATTCTGGGGGATTTTGCATGTGGTGTAAAGATCCCATTTCACTTCCTTAGCACTTGTCAATTTTCTGGACACAAGGCGGATGCATTTTGGGCATGCAGAAAAATCTGGGGACTCTGTGTGACCACTGCGCGCATGAGTGACTGTGGAATAAATTCTGGGGGACTCTGCATGTGGTGTGATGATCCCATTTCACTTCCTTAGCACTTGTCAATTTTCTGGGCAGAAGACAGATGCATTTTGTGTATTATGATTGTGAGCACATAATGTCATACTTAAATTATAAATTAAAGCAGCATTGCAACAATGTGCTGACAATTTTGACCTATACTTTTTCATACTATTTTATATTGCCGGTCACTAGTTACCTCCTGACTTGTATGATACCCTTGTTTTTACAATTTGTGTCTGCTTTACTACTTTTTCTCATGTCTGAAAATAAAAAAGGAGCACGCCATTTAATATTGTTCTGACCAGGTTCTTATCACTATTTGCAGCTGTATTTGAACAACTGTTGTTCTGTGAGGTCATAAAACACTGCCTGCTGCATAATTGTTAATTTGACAACAGAAGTAATATATAACAACTGATGGAGAAAAACAGGTAAAATGCTGACGAAGACCTGGTCTGCACCATATAGAAAAGAGTGCTCCTTTTATTATCTCAGACATGAAAAAAAGTACTAAAGCAGACTCAAATACAGGAAAGAATAGTTTCATGCAAGCCAGGATGTAAGTAAAGTGGCAATGTAAAATAGCATAAAAAAAAGTATAGGTCAAAATTTTCAACAGATTGTTGCACTGCTGCTTTAAAGAGATTCACCAAGTTACATGGTTATGGATGGTATTGCACCTAATATATTGGTGCCTAACCTCCAGGGGAATCTTTGTTGCTCCACATGTCCTTAAATAGTGCAATACTTTTCTGGCAAAAACATTCATAATTTCGGTAAACCGAGTCCCGGAGGACTTCCCGTTCTGAAGAGCCGCCCAAGTTCCGCCCTCACACTCAGCAACATTCTGGTGAGATGTGGGCATATTTTGACTAACAAGAGCCTTGTTAGTGAAAACGTGCCCATGTTTCACCACAAACTGACCATTATAACATAAAGAAACATTCAGAAAGCTGCCAACCATTCACTATAATGGAGCACACCGCCGTGCTCTCTGTGGCATCATGTCATAACATTGCTAAGCACGGTGGTGGAACTTGGGCAGCTCTTCAGAATGGGACTGGGGTTCCACCTGGAGGGACACCAGCCTATACTAGCAGGATGGTCTGCATCTGTCCAGGAAGGGAACAAGTCTTTTGAGCAATCGGTTTAAATGCTTCATTGGCAAGCTTTTAAACTAGTCAAAAGGGGAGGCACTGACAAAGCAGCAGAAAAAATCCCAGCCTCTCCCTACAAAACAGGGTACTAAATGAGAAAAAGACTGAGGTAGAACGGTCAGTGAGGGATGATGCTGCAACAGAAGGTAAAGCCATCAAAAAATGGAGAGCAATGAGTACTAATGCCCGTAGTCTGGATAACAAGCTTTCTGAATTAGTGGCCTTGATGGAGGAGGAACATCTGGATATCGTGGCAGTCACAGAAACATGGTACACACAAAACCATGACTGGGACATAAACATACCAGGATACACTGTCTACAGGAGGGACAGGGAGGGTAAAGAGGAGGGTAAGGGTAGTTCTTTACAGAAGGGAAGGAATAAAGCAACAGAACAAAAAGGGTAAACAGGGAGGAGAAAGAAAGCACTGTGGGTAAATTTGGAGACAGGCAATGGCACCCTGTCACTTTAAGGATTCTATATGAACCCCTTCTCAGGAGGAGGAAATGGACAGGAAATGATAGAAAGTATACTTAGAATGGCAGAAAAAGGGAGATATTGCTGATGGGTGATCTGAATATGCCAGATGTTATCTGGAGTGCAGTTGCAGCTGCCACTTGAAGAGTGCAGTTATTCTAGATGCCTACAGGGGCATGCCTTAGACAACTAGTACTGGAGCCCACTCGAGAGGAGCAATATTAGACTTGATTCTCTCAAATGGAGATGGAGAGAGGATCACAGATGCAAAGTGGGTAGCCATCTGAGAACTATAGCGACCATCGAACAGTATGGTTCACAATAAACACAGCAATAGAGTCAAGCCATACAAAGACAAAGTACTGGACTTTGGAGGCTGACTTTGCCAAATGGGTGAGTGCCTAAGGAATGCATTAGCAAATGGGCAGGAAGGAGGTGGAAGAACAATGTGGAATAATAAAACTGCCATCACAGAGGTAACGAGCCTTTGTGAAGCAAATAAACAAAACAAGCGATGTAAGAAACCACTATGGTTCTCAAAGGAAGTGGCAGTGAAGGTTCAAGAGAAAAAGCATTCAGAAAGTACAAGGAATCGCAGAAGGAGCAGGATAGAGAACTGTATCAGTTAAAGCAAAAGGAGGCTGGGAAGGCAGTCAGAACAGCAAAGCCCAAACCGAGGAAAGATAGCCAACTCAGTTAAGAAGGGATAAAACCTTTTATAGGTACATCAGGAGCAAGAGGAAGACCAAGGGAGGGATAGTGAGGCTTAATAAAGGGGAGGAGGTGGGCAGAGGAGACTGTGAAAGGCAGAGATACTAAACAAATATTTTTGCTCAGTATTTACAAATGAAGAGGGAGGTACATAAAACAAACAGTAGTAACACTCTGGATACAGAAGTTGATACCAGCCCATTTACAGAAGAAAGGGTTCTGAAAGAACTCTTAAAACTGAAGGTGGACAAAGCAATGGGGCCTGATGGGATTCATCCCAGAATTCTAAAAGAGCTAAGGGTAGAACTAGTGACACCACTGACTACCCTTTTTAACAAATCATGGGATGATGGGGTGGTACCGAGGACTGGAGGAGGGCAGATGTGATTCCCCTTCACAAAAGTGGGTGCAAGGCAGAAGCAGGAAACTACAGACCTGTTAGTTTAACCTCAGTGATAGGGAAAATGATGGAATCACTTCTGAAGGAAAGAATTGTTGAGTATCTAGAGGCCAGAGGGGCACAGGACCCTAGGCAGCATGGATTCACAGGCGGAAGGTCATGCCAGACAAATCTGATAGATTTCTTTGACTAGGTGACCAAAGTAGTAGATCAGGGAGGGCTGTGGACATGGCCTACCTAGACTTTAGCAAGGCAATGACACAGTCCACACAAAGATTAATATACAAGTTAGCCAGCCTGGAGTGGGTCCCAAGATGACAGCCTGGGTAAAGGAATGGCTGGAGAATAGGACACAGAGAGTAATAGTAAATGGAGTCCCTCAGAAGAAAGGAGGGTTACTAGTGGGGTGCCGCAGGGTTCAGATTGGGACCAGTCCTCTTCAATGTCTTTAGAGCGACATTGCGGAAGGACTGAAGGAAAAGTACATCTCTTTGCAGATGACACAAAGATCTGCAACAGAGTTGATGCACAGGGTGGGGTGGAAAGGATGAGAAGGGACTTGGCAATGTTAGAGGAATGGTCAAATGTATGGCAGCTTAGATTCAATGCTAAGAAGTGCAAGGTAATGCACCTGGGAAACAAAACCAGGGAAGAGTACACAATGGGGGGTGAGATACTAACAACAACAAAAATGGAAAGGGACCTGGGGTAGTCATATCAGATGACCTAAAGGTGGGCAAGCAATGTGAGAGGGCAGCAAGGAGGGCTGGGGGGTTACTGGGATGCATAGGGAGAGGCATCACCAGTAGAAAACAAGAAGTTATTATCCCTCTGTACAGACAGCTAGTGAGACCCCATCTGGAGTACTGTGTGCAGTTCTGGAGACCCAATCTCCACAAAGACATAGACAGGATGGAAGCTGCCCAGAGGACGGCAACTAAAATGGCACAGGGTCTGCACTGGAAGACATATGAAGAGAGACTTAAGGAGCTTAATATGTACAGCCTCGAGGAAAGGAGGGAGAAGGGGGACATGATAGAAACTTTCAAGTACCTCAAGGGAATCAAAAAAGTCCAAGAGGGTAGCATCTTTCAAAAAAGAGGTGTGCAAGAACAAGAGGGAACAATTTGAAGATGGGGGCGGCTCAGAGGTAATTTAAGGAAGTATTTTTTCACAGAGAGGGTTGTGGATGCATGGAACGGCCTTCCGGAGGAGGTTGTGGAGTCAAAATCAGTGGTGGAATTCAAGCATGCATGGGACAGTCATAAGGCAATTCTGGGGGGTTGGGGTAAGGAGAAGTAGGCTGCTGGTTAACTAGGATCTGCAGCTTATCCATTAGGTAGGGAAATGGGCAGACTGGGTGGGCCAAGCGGTCCTTATCTGCAGTCAAATTCTATGTTTTTTATGTTTCTATGTATGACTGTATGTGCATGTATATATTTAAAGGGAAGCAGTCAACAACAGGAGCCACTGCATCCTGCCCAATACAAGGCCTACCCCCCGGTTAAGCCTTTTAAGTATGTTGCAGAGTTTTTCTCCTGCTGCAACATACTTTATTTTAATAAAGAAAGGTCAGTGACCCAAAAGGATGGCAGACGCTATGGGGGCCCCATTATGTGTAAAGGAAAGGTGCGGCGGAGATGCACTATGCACTTCAAATACTTTTGTATTGAAGCGCATGGTGCGTCACTGTTGCACCTTTACACATAATGGAGCCCCCATAGCATCCGCCATACTTCTGGGTTGCTGACGTTTCTTTAGTAAAATAAAGTATGTTGAGGCGTGAGAAAAATGCTGCAACATACTAAAACTTAACGAGAAATATAAGCACGAGGCAGGATGCGGATATATCGGTGCTGTCTGCTCCCTTTAAACTAATAGTGTGGTCTTCCTCTGTCTGGTATTAAACAAACAAAACACAAAACAATACAGCAGCGGGGGGAGGTGCGTAGAAAACAAAACCTAATGCTCGATCCCATGATGTTCCAGCAGCAGATGAAACATCGACACTATTTGCAGCTGCTTTTGCTCAATCCGCTCCATCTACTGCTGGACAGCATCCATCCTCTGATTGCTTTCCTTCATCGCAGCCCACAGCAGTGCTATAGCTGCTTGCGTTGCAGGCATTGTGGTGAGGTCCACTGCTGTGGGAGGAAATGGTGGTGGTACTGGTGTCAGTGGTGGGGGTAGTGGTAGAGCAGCAGCTGCTGCTGTGACCCTCCCCCTGCTATGGCGATGCACAACAGCAGCACCCACTGCCACTGCCACAGAAGGGCCAGCAGGTGGTGGCCTGGCCCATTTTGTGGCAGCCTGCCACTCCACCTTGTGGTGGTTAAGCATGTGTGTCCTCTGGCCTCCAGTCCCCAGATGTGTCCCCCAGGGGCCACAGCACACCTGCATACCACAAAGCAGGCACACCACAATGCTTCTGTCCCCCCCCAACACAGTTGAAAAACTGCCAAACTATCAAGCTGTGAGAGGGACCAGGCACAACAGGGGCAGGTGTATTGCCGGCAGCACTGTCACACACCTGGGGGGGGGCTCCACCTGCTGCTGTGGAGTGGGAGGTGGTGCTGCTGGAGCTCCTGCAGCTGGTAGTGGTCGTGGTGGTGATGGTGGCAGCGGCGGACTTGCGGGATGTGGCGGTGACACTGGTGGTGCTGCTGCTTCCGGAGGGGGGGCAGGACCAAATAATAGGGAGCAGTCCAGCGACACCCACCCATGCTGACCCCCGTGTGTCTGCACTCCCCCCTGGCCACCACAGGCCACAGACTGTCCCTGGTCCATAACCCAACAAAACTCTCCTTCCCTCTCCACTCCGATGCATCACGTGATGAAGACGACCGACTTCACACACAGTCTCACGCACGCGCACACACTCACACAGTCACACACAGACACACACACACTTACACAAAACAAAACTTATAAAACAAATAAGTCAGTCACAAAAAAAGAACTCACAAAACAGTACAATAAAAACTAAAGAATTAGCTTTTAAAAGAGCTGTTGGTTTTCATGAAGTTTAAGAAAGCAACATATAAACACTCCTGTCCTACACTATCCTTCCTCCTCCTACCTCTGCAAAGGAGAAAGTGAAAGTATCTGCTGGTATGACTCACTTCCTTCCTGCCTGGCTAAAGCATGTGACTTACAGTACTGTAAGCCATGTGATGTGTAGGGGGCTGCCTAAAGTGCCTATTGTTGTCATTACACTTTACTTTGCATTAAGGCGGAATAACAACATGAAGTCAAGACATAATCACAAGATGAAGTGAGCACTCCACAATGGCCACTTTGCGTAGCATTACACTAATGCGAAGTGGCTACTTCGTGTTCACTTCACCTGCAGATTTTAAATTCACTGCATCTCTAATTCCCAGTAGGTCATATTATTTCTTTCTCACTGCAATTTGTGATATGATGAGAAGAAATGGAATGAATTATGTCAGTTAATAAATGGAGAATGCCTTCATCTTCTCTTACCTTCAGTAGTTTCTCTCTTTTAATTTCCCTTACCTGGGTGTAGTCATATCAGATGACCTAAAGGTGGGTAAGCAATGTGAAAAGTCAGTAAGGAGAGCTGGGAGGATACTGGGATGCATAGGGAAGGGCATCACAACTAGAAAAAGGGAAGTGGTTATCCCTCCGTACAGACAGTTGGTGAGATCCCATCTGGAGTACTGCATGCAGTTTTGGAGACCCCATCTACGCAAGGACATAGACAGGATGGAAGCAGTCCAGAGGAGGGCAACTAAAATGGTGCAGGGTCTGCATCAGAAACCATATGTAGAGAGACTGAGAAAGCTTAATATGTATACACTTGATGAAAGGAGGGACAGGGGGAACTGATAGAAACGTTCAAGTACCTCAAGGGAATCAACAAAGTCCAGGAGGGTAGCATCTTTCAAAAAAAGAGATGTGCAAGAACAAGGGGGCACAATTTAAAGATAGAGGGGGGGACGACTCAGTGGTAATGTGAGGAAATTATTTTTCTCGGAGAGAGTGGTGGACGCATGGAACCGCCTTTTTGGGGAGGTTGTGGGGTCTAAAACAGTGGGGGAATTCAAACACGCATGGGACAGACATAAGACAGTTGTAGTGGGGGGTTGCAGGAAGTAGGCTGTTGGTTAACTAGAATCCGCAGCTTATCCAATAGGTACGGAAATGGGCGGACTGGGTGGGCCAAGTGGTCCTTATCTGCCGTCAAAGTCTATGTTTCTATGTTACTATGTTTCTTAATTCATTTTGTAACTGTAGTCTTTCCGTGGCCTCAGTAGTCCACCTCACTATGATACATCTACTATAGGAAAGAAAAATAGGAAGGCAAAGTACTGCCTAAGCAACGTCAAAATTACTGAAACTCAGTAGAAACATTACATGCGGGCAATAAGCAGCAATGATGTGGACAGCTGTGTGTGTGGCAGCAGCTAACAAAGCAAATAAAGTCATGGTGTGTATTAAGGGAAACTTCTTCAGCAGATCAATAAGTATTATAGATCACTAGTCAAACCCCATCTTGAGTTTAGTGTAAGTTCTAGTTCTGTATTTCTTGGGTTCAACAGTTGTAGAATGGAGGTAAGGTTGCCCCTCTATAGGGCCTTGGTGAGGCCACACCTATAGAACTGTCCAGTTCTGGAACCCACACCTGAAAAGGCAAAGAACTATAGAGGCTGTCCAAAGGCAAGCTACAGAGATGATACAGGGTCAGCAGGGGAAAACATGAGGAGCGCCAAGTCAGTTTGAACATGTACTCAGTAGAGGCCAGAAGGGAGAGAGGGGACATGAAAGAAACCTTTAAATACCTGAGAAGAATAAACAGGGTGGAATGTCATGACCAGTTCCAGCAATGCAAGCGATCAACAACCGGGGGAACGATCATAGGCTGGTGACAGGTAGATTTGTGACAGATGCGAAGACAAGAAAAGTTCTTCTAAAATGTCCCATAGGGCAATGCATAAGCAATAAGACATGACAGGGTGTGTGTTAGACAGTTCTAATGCATGGCTAGGGGGTCTAGTGAGGCATGAGGCCACAGGCAGAGTGCATTTGGTCTCCTAGCCATGCATACGAACTGTCTAACGTACATCCCCGGAGTGGTTTATTACACTTATAAAATGGGCCTGTGTATTCTACATGGGGTTTTAGCTGTGCATCAGACACTTCTATTGCATGGGCTAACAGCCAATCAGATTACTCGAAATCCTTTGCCCATTTTATAAAATTTATTAAATAAGGACTTGGAAACACTGTACAAAAAAACTAAACAGTTCAGATTTGAAGCTTCCGAATCACTTATATCAATTCACTAGTCAGGATGATCCGGAACCACTATAGAAACTTAACTTAAAGTGCTGTCCATTCTGGCTCAGCCAGTAAGCTCACAGTGACAAGACCAGTACTGGAAGGTGGTTCTACCTGCACCCCTGCAGCCCACACTTCAGGCAGACCAATCACCCCTCCACCAACTCAGCTCAGTTCTACTCCACCCCCAAGCCTTGGCTAGCACTGACACTAGTCAGTCTTTCTGAGACTGCCCCAACAGTGACTATTCCACTCTTCCATCAGCCAGTTTTCTCTCTTACAGAGGACTGCTCCCTCCACAGTCCAAATCTCAACACCTAGACTGTGTTCTGCTGTGTAGTGCTGGAGATCATATGACCTATCATTCATACTTTAACTTTTAATTAAATGTTTACAACAATTCTATAAATGGCTGTTTCATACAGAAAAAGAGAACAAACCATGAAAAGCAATATTTTAGCACAGGCATGCTTTTATACAGTCACAAAATAAGGCAAAATAAAACAAATAAGGGAACTTCTAGGCAGGAGCGTCCACATTTCTTGTTCTTAGATTCCCTCGTGCCAGGGCTCTATAAAACCCATGGATTCCAGCTGGCCTGAGTTCATAGGGAAATGGAGGCCTGCAAAACAAGTGCAAGGAGCCAGGTCATTTTTCATCCTAAACATATGGAAATGTGTACAGTTTGTGCTCTAATAAACAATTCATTTAATTGCAGAAAATATAGTAGAGACCAGTAATGTGAAACAAAAGCCATTGCTATTGCGTTGTTAGTGGCAGTTTGTAAAACAAGCATTTTATACATTTTATCCCCCAAACAGCACCAAGCTTCCAGATGCCATAATTATACTCCACGTAGTACTAAAGGTGATTTATAGTAGTTCACCTTCAGTGTTTTGTTTAATCATATTTTATTTAGGGTCACAAAACATGGATTCACAGCATTTTGCTGATGTCGTTTCTAGCACGGGCATTGTATTTTGCACACTGTAATTCTTAACATGTGAAGAAAACACAGCAACAAAACCAACAAGATTTATTTCACCCTGACTGTGCCAGAGCAGTTCTTAAAACTTAAAGCATAGGTATATGCGTGTGTGTGTGTGTGTGTGTGTGTGTGTGCGTGTGTGTGTGCGTGGGGTCACACAGAGAAGAATCAGAAAGAGCATTAAAAAGTTTCTACTCTAGATGATCAGGTCAGAGGAGAAGAAAAGATAGAATATTAGAAAGGTAAGCATAGAGAAAATAGTGCAGCCAAAAGGATAGGAAAGTAACAGTAAAGGTCATCTGGCATGCTATAAAATCTTTTCTGCATTGAAGGTTTCAGGTCTCAGCATGCTTTCATTTTATTTGATACTATAGGGCAGCTGTGTTGTGGCTGTATGGTTTTCTAGACCATTAGGACCTCATTCTCTATTTATTGTGGCATTTTTGTGTTCATCTGCCACGGGATCCTTATCTTCTCTCTGTTCTGCCAGGCCCACCTGTATCTGCTGCAGTTGTCATCTTGCTGGTACTGAACGAACTGAGTCGAACACATAAAATAATAAGCAAAATTAGTTTATTCAAAGAAGTCAGGCAGGAGCAGCTTCTCACTATGAGGTTCGAACTCAAACTGAGTACAGACAGGGAATTGAGGTTTCCTAGCCCCTGCAGGCAATAATTAGCATAACCCATTACCATAATAACTCTACTTGCAACATTATCTGTTCTGTTACATGGGTGGCAGCAAGAATTAAGCCCCGTACTTAACTGTGCTCTACATCACCCTGGGCCAGTCAGCTTGAGTACCACTCGAACAAGGCAAAATGAACATGGCAATGGCATTAAACAAGAAGAAATAGAAGAAAACTGTAAACATGGTATTAAACATTTGAGCAATTTTAAGAAGACCTTTGTTGTCCAAAAAAACAACCGTCCACTGCAGAGGAGGGGAAGAAAAGAATCTGGACTACACTGGTGACCAGTCATAGTAGTGCCAGGGGAAGGGGAAAACACTGTAGCAACTTGAAGCTTGGTCAGGGCAACAAGCGCTAAATACAGGGGAAGGGAAAAGGGAAGAGAGGGAAGGGAAGCAGCAGAAGGATAACCAAATGCAAGTTTAATATACCTGAACAGTTGCAAAACACAGAACATTGCTAATATCCTAGAAATAGTATGGAAAAAAAACTATGTTGCAGAACAGTACATTTTAGAACATTTGAGGCAACAGTTAAATGTATCAGAACACAATAATTTACCACACTGAGTGCTATACTGAACACAAGAAATGTCCACACTGAGTCCTTTTATGAAAGTTCACATTTTTCTGCAACTTTTACGGTCAGTGGGGCTAGACTTATGCGTGGCTTGTACCAGTTCCTGATAGGACAGGGTGAGGTCATGAAAAGGAACCCAAGAATTCTGCATACTGTCAAAACCACACCACTTGACCTGATAAGTCCAGGATCTATTTACATACTTATTGCATAATATCTTCTTGATCTGGTACACCAGAGTGTGTACGAGAAAGTCCTGAGAAGAAGGAGCAGCAGAAGACTGAGAAGTCCCAGGAAATCCATCTGGCTAATCAGGCAAAACAGGATCTGGCTGAAGAGTGTCAGGACCATGGGGTTCTGGAGAAACTAGTTGCAAATTGTCTGAAGGGATTTCAGCTTGAGAGAGGATGGAAGGCTCAAGTGTAGCTTCATTGTTTGGGAGACTGGGATCATCTGGGAGGGTATCATTCAAGTACCCATGTTTCAGTCTGTTGATATGGATTTTATTGCATACCAACTTTCCATCGGACTTGCGGCACAAGCAAGCATGAACACGAGGAAGCTTTTCCACAATGTAGAAGGGACCAATCCAAAGGTGAAGCAGTTTTTTTGGTGGCGCCTGGAACTAGGACAGGTCGGTACAAGTACACAGTGTGCCCAACAGAAAATGAAGGCCCATGCGATTTGGCTGCTGATATTTTCTGCATTGGAGATTTTCTCTGGCCCAGTGTGTCAACTGCAACATGTCTGGCATGTTCAAGCTGTTCCAGCATTGGAATGATGAGGGATGAAGTTGATTTTGGAACTTCTAGCAGTAAGAGGTCCCTGTCCAGTGGAGTTCTGGAGTGAAATCCATTGACTAAGAAAAATGGTGTGTACGCTGTACTGTTGACATAAGGGCTTGTGTTGTAAGCAAACCGCACCAATGGAACAAAACTATCCCAAGTCCCGGACCCATCCATAGCACTACCAGGCCTCACCACCTATCGAGTAGACAGACTTGGCAAACAGGGAGGGGGTTGTGCCTTTTATGTGCGAGACTCCCTGCCTTGCCAAAGCCTACCGGCACCCTCCCTGTGCCATGGAGTGCAGGCTCTAACCATAAAAATCACACCTGACACTACCAAAGCCCCTGTTACCATTACTGTGGTGTACATCCCACCGCATCACCAAATCTTAGCATTTCAATCTCTGGCAGACTATATCTCCAGCGTCCCACCCAAAACAGAACACATTATAATGGGTAATTTTAAGGTGAACTGGCTGTCAAGCTCGGCTTCCCCTATAAAGGACACCATCTCAGCGCTAGACCTGACCCAATTAGTCACACAGCCAACCAGGATTAACCCCAAAAATGGTACTAGCACCCTCATCGACCTCTTATTCACCAATCACATAACAGAATCACAAACGTGGCAGTAATGCCTGACACACTAAGCAACCATTCCCCATCCTCTTTGCCTGGTCATGCCTGCTGAAACTTCCCAGGCCAAGCAGTTTCCTTCGACGATGTCTCCAACCTGGAGGCCTCACTAAATTAAGGACATACCTCAACCAGTATGACTGGTCCCCCATCAGACGTGCCCCATCCATAGATGCTGCCCTTTTATACTTCATCCACACCTTCAACAAGGCCTGTGATGCATTTGCCCCACTCCAGAACGTGAAAACCAAAAAATGAAATGCCCCCTGGGTCACTCCTGCTCTGCTAAATCAGCTGAAGAGACGTGACGATCTCTGGTACAAAGCAACTGCCACCAGGGAACACACGGATAGGATGGCCTATAAAGTGGCTCACAACAAGTGCACCTGGGCTATTAAAATGGCCAAATCCTCCTATTACAAGTCCACCCCTGTCTCTTCCTGGGGAAATGCTAGGTTGTTCTAGGACAACCTAAAGGAACTTAACAGGAAGTCCAGGATGCCTCCCCCTGCCCAACTATCTGTCAACAGTACTATTACCACGGACCCACTCACTATCGCTAACAGTCTAAATGCAGCATTGTCTGATCTAAGCAAAGTCCTGCCAAGCAACTTTTTTGACCCCACCCCTAACCACCCTGAACCCATCAACACCTACCCCACTTTTTACCTCAAGGTGATTACTAGGAATGAAGCAAGCTTTTACCTTAAAAAAACACTAGGGGGCTCAAACTACTGCACAGACTCCTTTGACATGAGAATCCTTAATTTGATTCTTGACTCGGTACTAGCCACCCTGACTGATCTACTCAACCTCTCCCTGTGTCTAGGACAGTTCGCAAGTAACTGGAAGGTGGCCACCATCACTCCAATATTGAAGAGTGGGGACCTCACACTGCCCAACAACTACAGACCCATCTCAATACTCCCACCTCTCTCAAAAGCCCTGGAAAAAATGGTTGCAAACCAACTCACCGACTACCTACATGTATCTGACCTCCTTTGCGGGAACAACACAGGTCTAGAGCCAGACACAGCACAACCACTGCCCTCATAGAGTTCTCCAACTCTCTGCACAGTGCGCTAGATAACAAACTGCTAACAGGTGCTGTATTCATAGACCTGTCAAAATCTTTCAACACAGTCTCCCACACTCTCCTCATACATACTCTTCACAGCACAGGACTGTCCCCCGGACCCATCATGTGGTTCACAAGTTACCTTACAGATAGGTCACAGCATGTGAAGATAAACACCACCCTCTCACCCGCACTACCAGTCCGCTCTGGGGTGCCCCAGAGCTCCATCCTTGGCCCACTGCTATTCAGCATCTTCCTGAATACCCTGCCCAAATCCTGTCCCTGTAACCTTCTACTCTACGCAGATGATGCGGTTATGTATGCCTCTCATTCAGATCCCGCAATCCTTCAGTCCTCCCTACAACTTGCCTTCAGCCAAGTTAAACACTGGTTCTCTGACCATAGACTTGTGGTCAATGTTAATAAGATTAAATCAATGCTCTTCTCCCACCAACAGAGTAAGGACCACAATGCCCAGCTAACAATCTTCTCCAAAATCCTCCTCCCACTGGAACAGGTCTACGCCTATAAATACCTGGGCATAACCTTTGATCCTAATCTCTCATTCCACCCACGTATAAGTAATCTTTCCTTCACCATAAATATACATACCGGGCTGCTGTATCGACACAAAGCCAGCCTAACCCAGGAGGCACTAAACATTGCTGTTACCTCCTCTGTTCTCTCCCTGGTAGACTATGGGCTAACTGTCTACTCGGCTGCTGACCACACTTGTAGACTCATTGCTGGAGTGGATACGCGTACCCACAGCTGTTCCCTATATACACTAACAAAGATCCTCACCCTAGATGAAAGAACACATTATCAGACATGTTTCCTTACTAAGAAGATCCAACTAGGCCTTACCCCCACAGGAGTCTCCACCTCCCTCTGTGCTGCACAAACTACAACAAAAACCTGCACAGCAGGCAAATTAATATGGGCTGTTCCCAGAGTCTCAACCTCACTGGAACAACGGTCCTTCTCCTACAGAGCACCTACCTGGTACAATGAATTCCCCCTGACCATCACCTCCATTCCCAGACTAGGCCCCTTCAAAACAGCCCTCAAGAACCACATTATCTCCACCCGCCCCTGCCGCTGCCCCCACTAACATATAGATATCGACCACAGGCGGTAAATCTCTGGACTAAAGATATCCCTGACCCACTTCTGCCATCATGTATTCTGACAACGTTGGTTTTCCTGCTGCTCTGACCACCTACCAGCATTTTAGGCCTTGCATATATTTCTTGATTGTACTACTCGCTGAATTGCTTAAGCTCCCCACAAGACTGTATAGCTACCAAATCTGTATAGGTCTAGCAGCAATATCCGCCTGCCCCACTTATAGTACTCTGCCTATATGCAACACATAATGTATATACCCTGTTGTCTCTGTCTGCCTCCACCCATATGTAACTATGTATAATGTCTGCCTCTTGTTATGTTTTGTTTCTGATGTGGAGCCTTAGGAAATGAGTCTCTGACTCAAAGGTTGTAATCCAATTGTTTCAATAAATAAATCAAATAAATAAGTGTCGTGAGTCTCATCCAGGTACTTGGAGAGTGTATTAAGAATGATATACATCATTCTCTCACTTTGTCCATTGCATTGTGGATGATAACTGGTTATGTGAGTCTTTTTGATGTCGAGAAGTTTGCACGTTTCTCGCACAATAGTGGAAAGGTAGTTAGTGCCTCTGTCTGAATGCAGGTACAATAGGGTACCGTGATGACAAATGACTGTGTTGAGGAAAGCACTTGCCACTGTGGCAGCTTTAATGTCTTTTATGGGAACTAGTTCCAAATACTTAGCAGGTCGTTCACAAAAACAAGAATGTATTTGTTGTCAGAGTCAGAGCATGTAGGTAAAGGCCCAAGAATGTCTGTGCTGACTCTCTGAAATAGTTCACTGGCTACAGGCATTGGAATGATATGTTCCTTTGTCGTTTTGGCAGGAGGCTTTCTTTGGGAGCAGGGCTGGCAGGATTTAGCAACTCGGACAATGTCCTTGTTCATGTGAGGCCAGAAGAAGTGAAGCCTTATCTTTCTGAGAGTTCTGTGGATTCCCATATGACCTCTGGAAAGTGGAGAGGCATGAGCAGATTGAAGAACTTCGTTGACTAGAGAGTTCTATCCATGCGATGGCCCTTACCTTACTTGATCCAAATGTAAAAAAGCACACCGTCATTGAGAAAGTATTGTGAAGCAAGGAAAAGTACATACTGGTGATGTTGCTTTTGTTGTGGAAGAGATCCAGTCTCGAAGTACGTTATTATGTCTGTGAATTGAGGATCAGTTCTTTGTTGCATTTTGAACATCGCCAGGGAGATATCGGTAGTAGAGGAGGTAAGAAGCTCTTCGGCAGTTTGCAGTAAGTGGGGATTGGTGCTTTTCTTTGTAGAAGCAGTTGGTAGCACTAAAGCAACTTGAGATGCTGTAGGAGTGTCCATAGATAGCACATCTGTGGAGTGGAAAGGAAGAGCTTGTAGGCAAGATTCTTCATTTGTTGAAGATGATGCAGAGAGATACCATCTCCAGCTTACATCATTGGCATTAGAGTGAATTTGACATGGTCGGTATTGAATTTCAAAGCTGTAACATTGCAATATGGCAATCAATTGGGCAAACTTACCTACTGGCTCCTTCATTTGAATAACCATCTGAGGGTGGCGTGATCAACGATAGCTATGAAGGAGTAGTAGTGAAGGTAACAGTCAAATTTATTTACAGCAAATTCCATGGCTAGACATTCTTTTTTTGTGATGCCATTGTTTTGTTAAGCTGAGGAAAGAGAGCACCCGGCATAGGAGACAACTTGCTCTGTTTTATCTTGGATATGACACAGTACAACACGCACTGCAAAGGAACTAGCATCTGAGTAGAGTTTGAAGGGTTAGTCAAACCTTGGGTAGACCAATACCGGAGAAGATATTAGATTTGCTTTCAAGGTTTCAAAGGCCTCTTTACATTCAGAAGTCCAAGCATAATCACATCCCTTTTTGGTGAGGGTGTACAGTGGAGCTGCAATCTTGGCATATTTGCAAATGAACTTTCAGTAGTAGCCAGGCAAGTCCAGGAAAGCTTGACGGTCCTTGAGATTGTTAGGTTCTGGATAGTCTTATACTGCTGAGAGCTTAACTGGGTCTGGATAGATGCCTTGAGAGCTAGCAACATGTCCCAGGTAATGAATTTGATGGATATACCCCCTGTACACTGACACCAACACAGTGACCTACCAACCCATCAACAAAATCGGCAGGTTGCCAATAGGTCACTGTGTTGGCACACCCGACACAGGGGCATACTGTCTCCCAGTCTTGCACCCCCTTCCTGAATCAACTCCAACTGGAGTAGAGATCTGCCCCTCCCCCCTGCATGGGGTGTTCAGGGACAAAGCTCCCCGATGAGAAAATAGGACCAGGAGACACAGGGGTTTATGTCAACCAACTTGTGGTCAACATAAATCCTATCAATGAGATGCTGGTCGACAAAAGTGTTGTTGAACAGGCATCATAGAACCAATTTGATGCTGTGCAAAACAACACTTCTCTGGGCGAAGCTTAAGATTGGCTTGTCTGAGATGTTCAAACACTTCTTTGAGATGTTGGAGGTGCTCTGGCAAAATTCTGCTGAAGACAGTAACATCATCCAGGTAGACGAGGCAAGATTTCCAAGACAACCCATGTAGTACAGCTTCCATGACACACTGAAATATGGCCGGAGTGTTCCAAAGTCCTGTAGGCAGTCATTTGAATGGAAAAAGGTCCCAAGTGGCAGCACCAAGCTGTGTATGGGCAAGAAGCTGGATCAATAATAACTCAGTAGAATCCACTCTGAAGGTCTAGAGTAGTGAAGTAAGCTGGGATGGCTGCACCAAGGCTCTGTAAGGAGTCTTCAGTTATAGGTAAGGGATGAGCATGCAACACCGTGTAGGCATCACTTTCTGTAATCCACCACTAAATACCCTTTGTCTTTCTTTACCACCAGCAAGCAAGGTGCACCCCATGGACTTGTAGATTCTTCAACAATGTTCTGGTCAAGCATGTCCTTGATTGTGTCCTCCAGGACTTGTTTCTGTTTGTGTCCCACTGTGTAGGCTTGCTGACAGATTGGCTGCTGTTTGGGCTACACCTTGATGGTGTGTTGAAGTATATCACAGCATTGGAGTTTGTTATCTGGACCAACAAAGACATCCAAGTAGTTCTCCAGGAATTTCAAAAGTTGCTTTTTCTCTGTTGAACAGGTTGGAAGTTTTGAAGAGGATAGTCGCTGACTGAGGGGTATCTCTGTGGAAGCTGGAGTGGTCATGATAGAACTGACAGGATGAGAGTTGGTGGCACTAGGGTGAGACTCTTGCAGGAGGTGGAGCTGGTCCCCTGAAGACTAGCAAACAAACTTTCCAATGCTGGCACCCTTTGAGATGACCACTAGCTCATCTGTGAAGTTGCAGCATCTTTGGAAAACTGTGCCCCCATGCACCACAGACAAGGTGTTCCCTGGAAGGAGACCTGATGAGTGCAGAGCGAGGGATCCCATGATGACGCCAACAACACCTTGTGCAAGTGGTTCACCTTGAATCTTGCCAATCAAAACCATCTCTGACTTAAGAGGCATAGTTACTGAGTCTATTGCTGCAAGTTGCCTCCGAGGATCTAATGACAGTTTATTTGATGCAAAGTCTAGGATGGCTTTGTGAACTTTGAGGAAATCCAGGCCAAGAATCACTGCAGATTGTAGATCAGACACTAGGTAGAACCTGACAGGGGCTTGCTGTGAGCCAAAGTGGAGCTTGAGATGGACCATGCCTGTGATAGGTACTGTAGTGGTACTTGCTGTGATAATGCATTTTAGGTCAGCTGGAGAGACATTAGGTATGTGACGGATAGCTGGATTGTCTAGAATACTGTTATGGATGACTGACATTTCTGCTCCAAAGTCGACCAAGGCATGCATGGACCAATCTCCAATGGTTATAGGACATAGTTCACTAGGAGGGGTGACCTGATGACAGGAACCTTTGCCCCTGTAGGCGAAGGTGAGCCTGAGTTAGCAGCTAGTGGGTGTGGATTGTTTGAGTTACAAGAGTCAGAAGAGTGGTTAGTTGCTGTGTTTCTCTTCCCAACAGAAGCCCCTAATTTGTTGGGCAGTGCTCGTTTCCCTGAACCTGTGAGTAGTTGCAATCATCATGCTGATTGTGCTGTGGTGGTCACCTTTGGTTCTCTTGATTTCTGTGGTAGTTTTTTTAACTTGTGGCAGACAGCAGCAGTGTGTGCCCTGAATCCACACCACTGGCAGGTCACCAGTTCTCGTGAAGTCAGAGGTGGCTCAAGTCGCTGTTGAAGTGACTGCAGAGCATTGTCAGACATTGCAGGGGAAGCAGTAGTACTGAGATGTAAGCTGTTGACAGTAGTGATAAGCTTATCAATCATTGCTTGTTGCTGTTGGACACATGTCACAAGTGTAGCCAATTGTGAGGACTGTGGCACCTGTCCAGTGGCAGACTGGAATATTGAGATGGACTCTTGTGCAAGTTGTGCTGTTTCAATGGTGTCTGTCCAGGTGGTTAGCTTTTGCTGTTTGACATAAGTATGGAATTGAGGAGGCAATCCCTGGACAAAGGCTGTGATTTGATCTTTTTCTGATTTTTGCAGACATTTGCAGTGGGATTCAGTGTCCACCATGAATGTTTCTAATCACTCGGAGGGTTGCAAGGTGCGTTACCACACCTTTTGTTCCAGTAACCAGTGCAGATGTGCTTAGAGAAAATTATCCCTGAAGGTGGTATACAGGGTAGCCATGTCCCCTTTTACCTGGTCTGGAAGTGCATTGAACCAAGAGATGGCAGTCCCTCTCAGCAGTAAGCGCATGGCATTGAAAATATGCAGGGGATCAGTCTGACTATTGAAGGAGATCCTGGCCTGGAATTGCTCAAGCCAGTCGACAGCATCTTCGTAAGGCAGTGCTGAAAAGGGTACTGGATGTAAACTGGTATGGACTGTGGACTGTGGTGAAATAGCCTTAATGTAGGCAAGATCATCCTGGATAGCTTGCATAGTTGGCACTCCTTGAGCTGAGATAGAAGACTGGATGTCATGCAGGATGGTTTCTATTTTGAGACCCCACACCCTTGAGGTGGGAAAAGATGGAGTCCCGGACCTTCCAGTGCTCAAAGTGGCATCTGCCTCAGACATCATGGTTGGAGATGAGCTGTGCTTCACTGTGTGGAGATTGTAGGAATGAGAAGGAGTTTCCATCATGGAAGAGACGAGATGTCATGGAGTAGATGGAGTGCCAAGAAGAAAATATTTTTGAAGACAAATGTACATTTATTTGTAAGCAATTTCCATCAAATGACTTCTTAATAAACAATTTGCACTCAATTCTGTGCTGACAGTTACTTAAATAAAGTTTTTATTGCAAAAATCAGCAATTTGTTATAGTGTCCATTTATTTCAATAGGTTTGCCATTGATTCCTAAGGAGTGAGGTGATTTGGTGTTTGACTGTAGCAAGATAGCACCACTGGGGGGGAGGGGGGATAAGTTCACTTCTTTTGTTATTGTAGCAACACAAGATGAAGGCTGCTTGCCACGAGGGTGCTGTGCTGGAGACAAAATGACGATGGCCCCTCTACAGACCTTCTTCACCACCCACACACACAGAAAAATGGTGGGCTTTCCCTTTTTGTGGTGAGTGGCAGAATGTTGAGGAATTTCTATATCTTGCTGCACTCCATTCTGGTTTTTGGAAGGTTGGGTTTCTTTTGTATTCTTTTTGTTGTCCCTAGGCTGGTAGGGTAATTATTTATTGTCCTATATTTTATTTCAGGGGCTCTCTGTTTATTAAGTAATGTTGTGCCCTGCTGGAAAGCCCGTGGCTAAGTTTTGCTATTTTATTAAAATGTGTTTGTCTTTTGTCTCTGGGCTCCCCTGCCCCTGTTTTAGTTAAAGCCTTTTATGGGAGCTCCATTTGATGCATGGCCTAGCAGCTGCTGTGTGTGCAGAGTAGTATGATGGGAGCAGCTCACTCCATTACAGTCCTGCCATTTATTTTTATTTGCTTGGATTTATTTGGAGAGGCTCCACTTGAGCATTGAAGAGCAGCAGAGGATGGCTCCCTGGGAGTGTCAGGGCAGCTGTGGCCAACTCGATTGTGGAGGGAGCAAGTGCAGCCTGTTCTGGAGTGGCTTGCTGGGTGAGAGGGAAGCCACGGACCGATGTGGCTGTTGCTGAGGAGCTGAGCTGTGGCTGGCATGGCAGTGGTAAGCCACAATGCCTGTGGGTGGCAGGGCTGGCCGCATTTTTTTTTTGTTTGTTTGTTTTGTGGAGCAGTCCTGGTTGCAGTAGCTTTTCCAGGCCACGGAGTTGAGCGGGAGGACTGGCACTGAACCCTAGGTGAGGGCGGGAACAGATCAGCAGATTATTGCTGGCCACAAGCAAAAGGCAGCATCAGGGATTGGAATTTTAATTTTATTTGGTTTTCTATGGCTGCAATCCATGTTGTAAGAGGCAGTTTGATAATAGCTGCCATTTAAACTTTTGTTGCAGTTGCTTGCTGGAGAAAATGGAGCAGTTCATAAGGAAGCCCCACCATGAGATAAGAGCTGGGGGGGGTGCAGTTTGCAGCTCTGTGGGCACAGTGCGCGGTTCCATGGAGCACAGGGTTTGACATAATTAAATTTAAAAAAACAGACATGGAGCAACTTGCCAGAAGTGTGGAACACTTTGATTTTTAGTAGTCTTGTTACAGTAGGAGACTGCAGGCTGCTGGACAAACAGGAGACATTTCGTATTTTCATCTCTGCAGGAAGGGCTGTATTTTACTCAACATGCAGACAATTCAGGCAAACTTGTGTGATGACTGTGAGGGTACCCAAAGACACAGACAAGCGAGATGGTGATCTGGGCAGAAGAAGGGCTGCATTCTCCACCATGGGTGGTGTTTTGGTGTTGGTCTGCCACAGGACCCTTACCATCTCTCTGTTCTTCTAGGCCCATCTGGATCTGCTGCAATTGTCGTCTAGCTGGTACCGAATGAACTGAGTCGGATGCATAAAATAATAAGCAAAAATAGTTTATTCAGAGACATCAAGCAGGAGCAACTTCTCACCATAAGGTTCAAACTCAAACTGAGTACAGACAGGAAACTGGGGTTTCCTAGCCCCTGCAGGCAATAATTAGCATAATTCATTACCATAATGACTCTACTTGCAACATTATCTGTTCAGTTAAAGGGGCAGCAGCTAAAATTAAGCCCCATACTTAACTGTACTGTACATTATATTTAAAAAAAAACGCAGTGGGAAGGTTTGACCCTACCACAGTGAGGAAATATTTCTTCACAGAAAGAGTGACGGGCAAATGGAACAGCCTGCCCAGAGAGGTGACAAACACAAACACAGTGTCTGGTTTCAAGAGAGGGTAATACAGTTGTAAGAGACTGATGAAAACAAAGGCAGGGAAGGTGTGGGCAAGTGGGAGTGAATAGGCCACCTGCCATTAGGAAACTGGCCAAGACATTTCCAATGATAGATTGGACTGGTTCAGATGCTAAATGGGCAGCTATATGGAGTGCAAGTATGTTTCTGCCAGCAACCTTCTGGTTCTATCTGAGAAAAGATATCACCAGGATTAAGAAGGTGCAGAGGAAAGTAAGTAGAGTGACAGAAAGATTGGAAAACTTGGGCTATGAGGACTGACTAGAAGAACTGAGACTGGTTGTCATGAAAATCAAAAGATGCAGGAGTGACATCATTACAGTATTCAGATATTTGAAAGGGATAACACCAAACAATAAAACACAGCGTTTAAGGATGCACAAGGATGAATGTTCAAGGGGATGGGGCAAGTCAGGCAGGATTCAGGGCTGTGGCAGGTAGTGTCAGTGCGAGGAAGTTGCCAGGTGGGTCCAGATGATGAAGGCCAGGAAAAACAAGATAAAAACCTATATGGAAAAAATAAAAGTAACCCTATACACATTATTATTTATTGATTTTATTTAGTGTTTTGTCATTTGTGTTGCGGAGGGCACACTGAGCTCATTCCAAGTGCATCCTGAAGTGAAGGGTCTAAGGAGGGAGAAAGGCTAGGTGGGAAAAAAAAGAGTTGGTCCAAGACCATTCAGCAACCCAGTAGATGGATGGTAAAACATCAGTTAATTAAATCTTTCTGATGGCAGGAAATTTCCCAGAAGACAGTGTTGCCATATTTTCATACACACAATATGCAAGCCATGTATTGTTGATAGAGTATGGCCAATTGTTACAGTTTAATGTCTCTCAGACTTCTTATATTGAATGGATTTTCCCCATAGTTAGTTTCCTTATTAGCATATAGAACATCTAGTGTGGTAGGTAGGTAGGCAAAATTGTTATTCATACAAAAAATAATATGGATAACATCACTGAGCCGAAGCTCATTTACAATGTGGTCTTCGTACTGTGCTGAAAACAATAGGCAAACCTGGGTGAACTCATTCCACTATGGCCTAGTGGCTACGCCTCAGAAACATTAAAATATGGAAACAACTGACCAAATTAGTTTGTGCAGAATATGTTTTATTATACATTCATAAGGGGGAAAAATACAGTCCTGTTGATCATGCCAATATTTTGTGATTTTGGGTGACTGCTTCCTCAGGTTGTACAGGTACTATAATGAAACTAAAACAAGAGCCACAATGCTCTGTTAAAATTCTTTTGTTTGTGACTGTGTACTATGCAGGGCTATTTAGTCAGAGAAACTGCTGCCATCTGAATTTTCTAAACTTAGCATTGAGGTCTGTAGCCAGCCACCTGCAATCTCAAGTATGTGTTTACTTAATATACTTTTGTGGTGGTTGTTATAATTACAGTTAAATTTTATACCGGACATCTAAAATATTATTATAATGCCTACCAAAAAAGCACAGTAAGTAAATCATTACTTTAGAAGTGACGTGTGGATTTACATCTCCATGCTAAGTTTAGAAAATTCAAATGATAGTCTCTCTCTCTCTCTCTCTCTCTCTCTGTGAAAAGGGTTCCTTTCTGGTTCACATCACTGGACTATGCAGGCGCCAGTTGCTCTTGTCCCCCCCACAACCTACCACCAAATAAGCACAGACATGGTTCAATTTTAAAAGGTTCACAGCACTCTCTTATAAATGAAAAAAAAACATATCTTTCAAGATAATAAAACCGGACTCTTAAAATTCTCAATCAAATTTAAATATTTTTCTTCACATTTTTAGAATAAACAAGAAGCAGAACACACAAATAGAATGATAGATAGGGAACCGTGCATTACAAGGCTATAATACGAGATGCTCTGGTGACATGTGAACCTCAAGAGCAAAACTCAAGTGGTTCCAATATGATATGATATTAGAACCTTGAGTTGGGTTTGTTGTTAAGTGATATACAGTCCTATTCTTTTTTTTATATTTTTTTAATATATGGATCCAGACAGGATCTTACCTCTATGCTCCTGTTTAGAACTACAGCTAGCAGACCTTAATCATGTATCCATTTGGACTTTCTCCCAGAGGTTTGCCGCACAGAACAGAGTTAGAATAATGTCCATCTTGATGGAGTATGTAAAACCCGAAAACATCCTCATTCAAGTGCAGCTCTAAAGTGTGTTTTTTTATGTTTAAAAATTGGCACCTTTATGCTCTCAAAAATTAGACAGACACAGCTTCATGTGTGGCCGGAGCAGAACCACATGCTTCATTCACTTCATTTTCTTCTTTTTTTTTCTCCCTCCCTGACCTGCCAGCTCCGACCCCTTGGGACCACCAAGGAGACATTCTCCTGCTTCCCGCGGTACCCACATCCATCTCTGTGTCCCTCATGGAACCTCGGATTACCCCCCAGGCGGGAACGAGGTGCAGCCCCTAACACCCCAGGCTACTCACTGTTTCATTGGTCCGGTGGCAGCTGGGTCGATGGGGGCACATCGGTGGCATGCTCTGGGTAGCCCATCTTCCCAGTCCTGACAGGCGTTATCCTTCATTTTTCCTCCCCCACACTGTGTAGACCTTCACGTCAAGGCACATGCACCAACGTCCACAGCATGATCTGACCGCCCTTCTATTACCCTGAGTGGTCAGACAAGTTGTGGGCATTGGCCCCCCCTTTCTCCCCGAGAGGGTGAGCTGTCATGGGATGATCAAACCACTCTCCCCGGCCGGCCCTCCAATGACCTGAGTCCGCTCCCAAACCTAGGTCACTGGCGTCGCAAGCAGAAATCCAACCACTGTGCCGGTGGGCCGGCTTCATTCACTTAATTTTCAACAGATCACTAGAGAGCGGACAGGTACCTGAGGACTGGAAGAAAGCCACTGTGGTGCCCTTACACAAGAGTGACAGCAAGGAGGAGGCAGGGAACTACCGCCATGTCATCCTCACCTCAATCATGGGAAAAATCACGAAAACAATACTAAAGGAAAGGATAGTGGCATCTTTGGAGGCCAGCAGACAGTTGGACCTCAAACAACATGGCTTCACTACTGGACAATGCTGCCAAACTAACATGATTGAATTCTTCGACTCAGTCACCAGAGTAGTGGAACAGAATGTAGCCATGGATATTGTATATTTAGATTTCAGTAAGGCCTTTGACTCTGTTCCACATAGAAGGCTTATCAACAAACAGGAAAACACGGGGGTGGAGAGCAAGACAGTAAATTGGATAGGAAACTGGCTTCAGGGCAGAACTCAGAAAGTGCTAGTAAATGGCACACTATCAAGGGAGGGCAAGGTGATCAATGGAGTCTCTCAGGGAACAGTACTGAGACCCGTACTCTTCAACATATTCATCAGTGACATTGTGGCTGGATTAGAGGGAAAACATGCCTGTTCGGAGATGACACAAAGCTCTGCAATGGGGTACACAGACAGGAAGGGGCCACAAAGATGAAGTCTGACCTGAAGAAACTGGAGGAATGGTCCAGAACTTGGCAATTGAAGTTCAATGCCAAGAAATGCAAGGTCATGCACCTAGGAAGATGCAATCCAGGGACAAATTACTTCCTATATGGGGTGCAGCTAGCTGAAACAAAACACGAACATGATCTTGGGGCGATCATCATGGATGATCTAAAAGTCAACAAGAAATGTGAAAAGGTGGTACAGAAAGCCAGCAGCATTGTAGGCTGCATAGGAAGGGGCATTACTAGTAGAAAGAAAGAGGTAATTATGCCACTGTATAGGTCACTGGTGAGGCCTCACCTGGAGTAAGGTGTCCAGTTCTGGAGGCCGCACCTAAACAAAGACAAAGATAGACCACAGACAATACAAAGAAGGGCAACAAAAATGGTGCAGGGTCTGCACCATAAGCCATACGATGCAAGGCTAAAACATCTCAACATGTACTCCCTGGAACAGAGAAGGAATGGGGGATATGATAGAGATGTTTAAATACCTGAAGGGGATCAACACATTACAGGCACAGGATCTCCTGCAGGTAGACAACTGCACCTGGACCAGGGGGCACAATATGCACCTAAAGGGGGGGGCAGGTTAAAGAGCAACACAAGGAAGTTCTTCTTTACAGAAAGGGTGGTGGAGCCTTGGAATGTCCTCCCCGCATAGGTGATGGGGTCAAAGACAGTCAGGGAGTTCAAACTGGCATGGGACAGGCACTGTGGAGAACTTAACACAGTGGCCTGAATGGGGAGGGGGTAGTATACATGAGCAGAATAGATGGTCCATACGGACCTCATCTGCCGACGCAATCTGTGTTCTATGTTTCACTTCCAGCATTCTCCGAGCACCAACTTCACCCTCCGAGAGCACAAACTCTTCAAGGCAGTAGTGGGGCAAGAGGGACCAGATGGATTAGAGGGGGGTTCTGTGGCACTGATTTTGTTTCAACTGATGGTTGCAGTAAAAGTTGGCTTATATGCACACTGCAGGGAAAGCTGCAATCTCATAGTGCTGTCTTTGGAAATCTGTCTATAGTATTACAAGATCTCGTAATACTATTGATGAACACCGAATTATAGTATTATGATATCTTGTAATACAGTACTACCGATGAACATTGAATGATAGTATTATGAGATCTCTTAATAGTATTGATAGATTTCTTCAATAATATTATGAGAAATTTTTTGGATAACTTTCAGTACTATTATTGAGGCTATCCATACATTACAATTAAATAATACAGTACAAAAAACATTCAATCAATTCAGGGAACTCTCTCAGGGAGGAGGCAACGAACCAGATACCCATAAATCCTGCCTGCACCTCTATCTAGAGGGATTTGGGCCTGAAAATAGAGGATTGCTTCTTTATGTGCTTATCTGCAGCACATCAAAAGGTTCCTCCTGAAACCCTGCCACACTCCACCTGCAGTGGAATGGGTACCCTGCCCTGCTGTTTATAAGTCAAGACATCTGCTCATGGTCAACAGGAGATCAACCCATTTATTTAATGTACTTTCTCTAGCTCTACTATGTGCTGTCCCTATTGTGGGCCAAATCACTTCGTGAGAGTGCCACGGCAAATACCATTAGCAGATCACCTGCATCTTTACAGTGGTCCCTATGGATACCAACCACTGGTGTGTCACCCCTCATCCCTGCATCTAGGGGGTGGGGGAGGGAGGAAAAAACCAGAGCTGCTCGGCTGCTGAAATAAGCTGGAAGGAGACCAGAATAAGCTGTGCAAGGACTTAAATCTCACCTTGGCCAAATCTGCCAAGTGGGCCAATCAGCGGGGGGGGGGGGGCTTCTACTGCATTGGCTGTTCCTTCCAGCAGTTAAAGTTTTCCACTTGCACTGATTGACAGTACTACCCATTATTTTTGGTATGAGAAAACAATCACCATGGAATTATGGCATGATCAACAGCCCCACATCCTTTGTATCTCTCCCTGCACCCTCCCACTCTGTAAACATAAGATGCAAGTGAGGAGGGGGAATGACAGAGGAGCAGCACCACCTGGCTAGACCCCTTCTGCCATATCCAACCAAAGGCCCCTTACAAAACCACAGAGCAGTGGTGTGGTAGGGCTGCAGGTCTCAAACAGTCACAAGTTAAAGCATTATAGCAGAACTTGGTGGCTTTTGCCACCTGTTGTTTCTTGGGGTAACGTCCTTATAGCTAAACCACATTTATACTAAATAAAATGCACCATTCATTGTGCTGAATAGAAATGCACTTTAGCTATAAAGAGACAGCTGTCTGACCAAGGAGTATAGTGGCAGATTGAGCTGTTTGGGGGAAGGGAACAAGAAAATGTGTGTAAGGGGTGGGGGCCAAGTAATCAGAACATTTGGAAATGAAAGGAATACTGTTATGTTTGCTGGGGGTATGTGAGTTTGTGCATGGGATGACTCTTGCTAGACAGGAGGTACAAAACAATATGTGTGTACTACAGCAGCCGCACCAGAGAAGTTGGAGGGGGACATTGGGGCAGGTGGCAACACTCATCATTAAGGATACTTATTAAGCAGATGCCTTTTCCACAAGCTGCTTTTTTGTCTTCCTATTTTTTTTTATTTTAGTTGTTTAACCAGGAGTAGCACACTAAGCTGAAAGCTTTTTTTACAAGTGCGACCTGGGAGCACAGGGAAGTTAAGTGACTTGCTTAGGGTCACACAGTATGCAAGTGGAAGCTGTGGGATTCAAACCCAGGCCTGGTCTGCTGGATATCACCAGATTTGCAGCTCAGAGCCTTAAACCACTGCACTATATTGCCTTCCTATATTCCTGTGGCATTGACAATGGCCATGTGCTGCATTTTCCAGCTCCTATGTACTCAGATATTGTGAACTAGTATGTTTTATACCCCATACAGACTCATTTACACCTCATGATAAACAAGTGCATAGTGCTAATTAGTAACAATTACAACACATCCAATTACAAGGAAATCACTACTTAATCTACTTCATTTACATAATTCACATCATTACAGTAACTTGATAAAAATGAGATTAATAGACACAAGATGCGTAAGTGTAGCACACTCGCCTATTATTTGTATAATATTTGTGATATAAATATATATTTCTGTGAATTTCTGCTGGAAAAATGTGGCAGTCAGCACAGGCCATCATGGGATATCGGATTTTTTTTTAAAGAAAAAAATGTGCTGGCCTTGTTGTTGTTACTTCTGGCTTATAAAAGCTGACTTCCTGGGACTATAATGATACCAGTTTGTAACAGACTGTAAAGCACCCATTTATTGTAAATAGAGAGAAAAAAATGGCCATAAAACAGGCTGCATTTTATGACCTATTAGGAGGAAAGCAACTTCTGACAGATACCTGTTACATTTCTCACCACTAGGAGAAATAGCTGTCAAGAAGTTCCCCTAAAGATCAGAGGGGTAATTCTGACCTGCCATAAAGCAGGCTCACTAATTTGAAAAAAAATATTTTTTTTTTCGGATGCTTAGCAATATGCACATGCCTGAGACTAATTTGGTAGGCAGGAAAAGAGTGACCTCACAGCCAGCATCACCACTGAGCTGTGACCTCACAAACTGGGTAGAACCTTTTTTTCTCTCTCATTGATATTGTCAAAGCTGAGAGAAGATTGTGCTTTTTATCTCTGGACTCCTGAAAGACACACTCTCGAGAGCACTTCTACTACATTGGGTAAATTGACCTCCACTATTTGCCAGTTGAAAACTAGGGTAGGATTAGATACTCAATAATAAGGTGGTGTTTAAATTGTCCATTTAATTTGTATGACTGTACACTCAATGTTATATGTTCTGTGTTTTGTATTTCATCTACTATTTTTAATTTTAGTAAACTTAATTTTCTTTGAAATCCTGCCTGAGTCTTTTTCTCATTTTGAATGTGAATGTGGGGACAGTGTTGATAATTCTGACAGAACTGTTAAGCACTTACAGTGTGTTATCATATGCACCAAGGTAAGAAAAGTACCTAGGTCTCAATTCAGCCAAAAGGAGGGATTGTGAACCAGGTTAGGTTCCCGCTGGGTTAAGTATTGCCCTGCATTTCCACGAAGAAGGTGTGATATTTGAACCTGTTAACTGGGCATGCTAACAAAACAGGGGTTCATATTTGATCCCAGGACTTGAGACTGGTAGTTCAGACCCAAAATAGACAGGAGGGTTACCCTGTTTGTCTCCTGTTCACATATTGCACTTCAAGGTTTGGCACTGTGGGAGCAGAGGGCCTGAACCCTGGAGTGCGTTTGTGACAAGTAACAATTACAGCACATCCAATTACAAGGAAATCACTATTTAATCTACTCCATTTACATAATTCACATCATTACAGTAACTTGATTATAATGAGATTATTAGAAACAAGATGCATAAGTGTAGCACGCTCACCTCTGAGGCTGGGAGATCAGAAGGCTATGGGTTCTATCCCCACACCAGGCACTTGGGTTAAATCCCAATACTGACCCTGTAGTGCAGCATGAGGGAGTGCTGTACTCCTGAGGTGCTGTCTATCATATGAGACTTTAAACCGAGGTCCCATCTGCCTGTTCTGGTGGTAGTTCAGGTGAATGTTAAAGATCCCATGGCACTTCTCGAAAAGAGTAGGGGATGTTTATTGAGAACAAAAATCAATATACATCCTAATACAAAGGAATCTAGTAATCAGTCAATTATAATACAAAAGAGAAAAACAAGAAAACAAAGGAAAAAATAAAAAGAAGAAAAAAATCACAATTCATATACTTAAACAATAGTACACAATATTTAGGTAATTGCAACATCAGTGTCGGTGATCAAGGGAAGTCCTTTCCAGAGCTCCAAGACGTCTGGATATGGCAACTGGTTACATTCTAAATCATATATAGCCTGCAAATCTGTCACTATTTTCTCTGTCAATTCAGTGTAAGTACTGTCCTTTTGCTGTAGGGTAAACAAACATCTGGCCATCCAAACATTCCTAATAATCACTGTAAGGAGACACAGAGTACTACGGTGCCATTTATTCCAATGATGGGAGAAATGCCCATACATTATATTATGAATAATTAACTGTTGCAAAGAGAGGTTCTTGCCACTGTTTTGCCAAATAAGCCCAAAAAGATTTAATAAAGGAACATTCAAAGAACAGGGGTTCTGTTGTTTCAATAGTATTAATACACTGGGGATGACTGCAGGTCCTATCTTGTACCTGTCTGTGCTTGTGATTGGCTTTAACATTCAATTTTTCATGGCAGGATAACCAATGGAAATCCCACATATGGGCTGGTATTCTAGGGGACGTCAAAGGGCCCATAAAGATTGTAAATATGGAGCTGGACATTTCTCAAAGGGCTCAGAGACTTCACAGAGAATTAATAAAAGGTGTCAATAAAGGGCTTTATGTGAGGAAGAAATGATTAGTTGTGTAGTAACCTGCCATTGTTTTAGTCTAAGAAAGGTCTTTCTAAGATAGGCTGGAGTCATTGCCATAGTTCCGAGGGCTTTCAACAAGTTATTCTCACACTGGTGAAACCAAGTCTTATAGCTAGTGTAGAGCCATGGTGCCCAGCCCCTTTGCAAATTAACGAGTAGTGGTTTCAGGTTGGCTATAAAAAAAAAAATACTGTTAAAAAACAAAATGGGATTTACCATGAAGAGACCACCATCTTTTACCTGTAAATAGGTAATATTCCTCTTAAAGCAGCAGTACTATGGAAAAAAAATGCACTTTTTTGACAGTTTATTCCCTGTGCCCTGCTAATCATATACCTGGTACTCTTTCTCGCCGGCATTGTACTATTGCCAAGTAATTTGCTCAATTATTCTCTGCTTTTGTTTACATGTCTGCCACCCAGCATGTTGCACTGGAACCCCCTCTGCTGCCAACTGCACATGTGAATGACTTGTAGGGACATCAGGAATGGTCAGCAGAGGGTCCCTCTGCTGTTGTCAAAAGACGTGATGTGACTGGTAGAAAAAGTGCAGCTGAAAATTAGTCAGCTGCTATATCTGTTGTAGTGCTACAACACTTCAAATAAATTGCAAATATCTAAAAAACTAAAGATGACTGGAAAAACACATTTACAGGTATGAAAACGAACTTTGACCGCATGCTTACAGCCAAAAAACATAATTTTGATAGATCACTTCCTGATTTTGTAGTACTGCTGCTTTAAGGAGGTTGAGTTGCCTACCCCATAGAGCCTGAAAAAAAATACTAAAAACAGAAGTTTCCAATTTTAAGGGATCGGGAATACATAGCTGATGTAAACAAAAATAGAAATTAAAAAAGTTTTAATCAAAAAGACCCTTTTCTTCTTACCTAATTTCACTCTATACCATTGAAATACTTTCTGCTTCCCAATAACGAGTTTCTCTTCCCAATTCAACATCTCCATACCTGGGGGGCCAAATTTGATACCTAGTATAGTAATAGGGTCCATTTGGAGTTTAATAGTTCCGATATGGGAGACAGGTGTCGAGAGATCACCTAAAGGGAAACCCACACATTTGTTCAAGTTAAGTGCTGCCCCAGAGCTGGTACCAAAGTTGGTGCAGAGAGACAGAGAGCCATGTATGGAGGCCTCATCTGCCAATAATAAACACATATTGTCTGCATACACAAGAGCTTTGTGTTGAGCAAGATTATCAGGGCAAGACATTGGAATGATGGACCGTAGTCCAATGATTTTCTGGAGTAAGGGGTCAATGAAGAATACATAGAGGAGGGGGCTCAGGGCACATTTCTGCCACACTCCCCTCTTAATTGGTATCAACAGACCCCTCCAGCTATTCACAACAGGGACGAGAGTGGCCATCTGATAAAGCAATTTTATCCAGTTTATCATAGTAGCAGGTAGATTGTAGTGCTGAAAAATAGCCCAGAGAAAATCATGGTTGATAGAATCAAAGGCCTTCCTTTAATCTAGGGAAAGCACATAGCCACATAGGGAATTAGTATGACCTCTGGCTATGATCTCATGTAGCAGTATTAAATGATCCTGAATGTTCCTATTTGGAATGGAACAGGACTGTGCAGAGGAAATAACTGTTTCTGCAACAAGAAGCAGCCATTTGGCAAGAATTTTAGTTAAGATCTTAAAATCAGTATTTAACATGCAGATTAGTCTCCAGTCATGTAGATTCGATTTATCTCCTTTTTTATGTAGGTATATTAATGTTCCATTATTAAAGTCTAAGGGTATCCTCCCAGGCTATAAAATAGCATTAAAGACAATAGTCAATTCGTCCCCCAAATGTTCCCCTACAATTTTATACAGTTCATTGGGGAGGCCATCAGGGCCAGGCATAGTTTCAGCTCTCAAAGAGCGGATTTTCATGTCTTTCTGATTCACACTACAGTAGCTCTGGTCAAAAGGGCCGACCATGTTCATATTCCCCAGTGTACCAAATTTGTGCTGGTGATAGAGCTGTTTAGATTCCTGCTTATGAAAGGCTAACATCTTTTGCTGTATTAGACTGATTTGTTGAGTGAGATTTTGTCCTGTGGTGCTGGCTACTGTGAACAAGTTTTGCGGGTGGTGGCATTGTTGCAAATAAGTCAGATATGAGGCACATCAATTTTTCTGGCTATATTGCTTTAAGAATTTTATCAATTCAGACTTTGTGTCCTCCAACTAGGTGATAGGATCCACAAAACAGATCAGGACAGATTTTCTGGCCAGCAAAAAGTAATGCGGGAGGCAAGGAAGTTCTCATCCTGCACCAAGTTAGTGTTAAACTTCCATAAACCTGGACCTTTAGAAGAGGGTGGACGGGTACCAAGTGTGACAGAAACCATTTTGTGGTCTGAAAACTCCTGGGGCTGGATTCCAGTAGTTTCAATGGAAGGTTCTGAGACAAGAAAATATAGTCAATTCTAGTCATCAGAGCACCTTTCTGGAATGTAGGAGTATGCTGTTTTGTATGTTCTAAGTATGCATCCCGCAGACAGGATGTACATAAGATTTTAAACAAGGCCTGTGAATCACAATACAACTTTTGTGTTCTGGCATGTGAACTCTTATCTAGCAGGCTAAGACCACAATTAAAATCACCAGCAAAAGTCAAATGTCTGGAGGTATGCGGGTATGGTTGCATATGTTTAAAGAGAGCAATCCATGCAGATCTGGACTGTGGTGCATGCTGATTAATGAGACGATAAGGCTCATTCTGTATGAGAACATCTAAGATAAGGATTCTACCCAGGGCAATGTCATACAATTTGATGAGTTTAAATTCTGTCATTCTCACTAAAATGCCTAAGCCAGAGCAAGTGTCTTGTCCAATTGACCAAAAGGAGAGCCCGAGAAGCCAATCCTTTGGGCTTGCCATATCTCATGGGTGGTGTGAAATCTGGTATCCTGTAGAAAAATTAAACCAAGATGTAACAGTCTGAGGAAGGAGAACACAGTATGTCATTTCTCTGATCTCTTTATACAGTTGACATTGATTGTGTAACAGGAAAAGGTGTCACTCAGCATGAGGAGAGTGTGGTAGTGAAAGCCAGTAAAAACCAATAGGGAGTCTTCATTTTCTGCTAACAGGAGCCTTCCCTTTCATTTTAGACTTAGCTTTTTGTTTCTGTGAACCAGTCCCTTAGTACGAACCTCTGTATCAGCAGTACCCTCAGGATGTGAGGAGGCAATTGAAGAGGAATCTGTGCCTCCCCCAACCCCAGAATTCTCAGAATTCTCCTATAATAGCTCATATTGGTTGGTGAGTTCAATAGTAGAAGTTTTGGTTGCCTTTGGGGAGGGGTCGACTTCAGCCTAGTTATAGCTGAACATTTGCAGCCACTCAGCACAAGATCGCGGGGGTGGGGTGGGCATCACAGATAGTATAGGGGAGGTACTCCCCAGAACTGCAGTAGAAGTAGATGGTTGGAGCTGGGGGGGGTGCCACAGTGTCCTGAGTAGGAGGGGGGGTTCATCTGAGGGAGTAGGAAGCAGGGCAGAAATGTCTGCAGGTAAATCTTGTGGTGGCACGGGTTGCGTAGGGGAGGGTCTGTTCCTAATTCTAGCCTTCTGTGCCTGCGCAATCAAAAACTGTTGGTCTGCCCCATCATCATGATGTTCCTGTTTGTGAGCTGCCCACACACAATTTTGAAAAGTATGGCCTAATTCGTCACAGGTTACATTTACATTCATTAAGGCAAGTTGAACTAAGGTGCTCAAGCTCCCCATTAAAAGTACATTTCAGTTTGTCACAGGCACTGCTTAAGTGGATAGAATCTCTGCACCTATAGTAGGCCTTTGGCTGGCTGGGATAGAAAACCGCACCCCCCCCCGTCATGGGCCAAAAAAAAGGAGTTGGGGAGATGCACAACTCCTGAGTTAGTAAATTTTAATAACACCTTTACTTTCCAACCCCCTGTCCATATATTCTCCGAGTCTAAAATGGCTTCAGGTTCTCCTATGACTGTACAGCGAAGCTTCAGCCAGTACAACACATCAGTCATATCCACTCTCTCATTTTGAAATAAAATAGTAATAGTCTTATAAGCAGGTTTCATCAGAGGTATAGCAAGGAAGGGTGTCCATAAGGCAGTCCTTTCCAAGGAATGGTATTTCGACCAGAATCTCTCTAAGTCTCGAGTTGTTTTAAAACTCACATCAAAAGTAGTCTCTCCAGAAATGTGAATTAAGGCATAAATCTCATGGGAGAAGAATTTCATTGAGTCCTTGAGTAAGGTCCTGGCTACAAAAAGATGGTCTGGAGGATCAGGCATACCACCAACACAGGAAAGTCACACAGCTTTGTGCCATTTAGTGGGTAGGATAGGCAATATAAATAAAGAAGAAAAGGTTTTTTCAGTGCATCTGGTTTTGTGTTGAGATGGGCAGCAGCCTGTGGGTTAGGAAGTGAGGCCCCACCTAGGCCTTGTTGTGGTTGTAGAGTATCAGGATGGAAAGTCAGGACTGGATTCTGGGTGACGGCCAGGCCCTCAGTTAAGCACAAAGGGTCCTCAGGTGAGAGGTGTTCAGCTTGTGTTTGGGCCTTGTCAGTAGAAGGCCCCTGTGAAGAAGGCTTAGAAAGGTCTGCAGCATTAGGCATGCGAAGGGGAGAGGGACCCGATAACCACTGACCAGCATCTTTGTGCCATTCCCAACCTGCGTCTTGCAGCACTGCCTCAACAGACCAAGCTTTATCCCCAAAAGTTTGTTCAGTAGCATTCTGCCGAGAAGGTGCACCATGATCAACATTAGCCCCCACAGATTCAGAGTTGATAGCAGTACTCACTTGTTGCAGCAGCAATGAGTCAGAGGTATTAGCTTTTAGGTCAGCAGCATAAATTCCGACAGACGGCGGCTCCTTTGATGATCTGTCAGCAGTGCTCAGCTGAGAGGTGTTGATAGACTGAGCCACGCTGTCAGTCCACAGTCATCGAATCTTCTGTTGCAGTGTCATTTTAGTATACAAAAACGTTCATTCCTCAGCCTTCAGCAAGTGTTTTAATTCCAGGGTTTCTGCCATGTCCTGGTCCAAAAATGTCTGTGGGGGCTCGTCATCCTCCTGGGAGTCTTTCTCATTCTCAACATCCATTAGAATCACTGACTCATGAGCGGGTGAACAGGTCAATTTTTGCGAATGTACTGTAGTTGTTTAGTCTATCTGATAAGACTGGGAATTCCGGTGTTCTGAATTAAAATCTTAAAAAGCTTAATCTGGTTCAAGGTCAGTTGGCATTCATCTGTATCCCCCTCCCCTGGGTCATGCCCAAAAATAGTCAGGGTTTGTCTAGTGCACTTACTCGGTCAACAAAAACTAAATAAATAAAAAAAAAAAACCATTGGCGGTCTCTACACAAGTTGAAATGGTAGAGGAGACCTGCTCTCCCACCTCCACAGCCTCCATCCGTTCCTCTGAGCTTCTATCCGCCATCTTGGCAGGTCGCCAAGATGGCAGCGAGGTCCCCTACAGAAAAGCAGGGGGAATTTCCCCTGTGCCCTGGCCAAATTTCCCCCACTCACTAAAAATACCACCAACAGCTTAATCTGGTTCAAGGTCAGTTGGCATTCATCTGTATCCCCCTCACCCAGGTCGTGCCTGAAAATAGGCAGAATTTGTCTAGTGTACTTACCCGGTCAACAAAAACAAAATAAAATAAACAAATTATTATACAAACCATATCAGAATATAAATACTCTATAATTATGTAATAAAATAAATACTCATAGGAGATGCAAACTGATATTGTACATCATGTTACTAATAATTTTGTGACATTTTTTATATGACACATACTGATGATGTATACAGTTTAAATACAGTTGACCACTCCACATATCTCTCATCACTCTCCCCTCTCTTGCCCTCTTTCTGAGTTCCTTAACTGAGCCTGCTTATTCCTCCTTTTATTTACTACGCTGTGCTCTGGTGCTATGCAACTCACGGTTTGATTATCTGGTTGATCTCAGCAGTAAATCATTTCTCACTGTGCCTGTATACTCTGTATTCAGTTAGACCTAATTGTACACATGCTTCACTTAGTTATCATTCTCTGACTTTTATCCCTATACCAGTTTTGAAGATGTAACTTAATGTACTGCCTGTGTGATGTTTTGCTTAGTTTATTATGCATGTTTTTGTAAAGGTGTCTGCGTACACTTACAATGTACTATTATTTGTGTCACTGCTCCTCCCTTTGTAACCCTTTTCCATGGGTCACCCCTGAAGAAGGGATATTCTGCCTCAGTGGGCCTACTTGGTTACCAAAATTCAAATAAATCAATAAATAAATAGATGGCTTTTACTTTTTCAGCTTCAGGATTTCTCTTGCATGTGCTGCAGCTCAAATTTTCCTAGTATATGGCAAGCTAAGTTCATATGGTTCATTTCATCAGAAGTATACTCCTGAAACCTAAAATACAGAGAAGCAAATGTAAATAATTATTTAGAATGCTGGAATGTAAGATCAAACAGACCCAAGGAGTTTATATATATGCACCAATCAGATTAGAGAACATACAGGCCCAGATATTCAAACTGCGCCAAAAGTGCTTAATAGCAGACAGCGCAAGTCCATTGCGCCCATGCATAGAGGCATAATATTCAAAATGGAGCAGGCCAAATTTGCACCTACAGCCGACGACTGAATATCGCACCACCTGTGCCTATAGCGCAACTAGAGGGAAGCTGAGAGATCTGATGCGCCATAGCAACAAGGGATGTTCAACTGAGCAGTCCAGAGGCACCATAGCGCAACCAGGGAGCCCCCCAGCTGCAGAGCAATGTAACAGCACAATCAGGGTGGTAGGGGCCCACCACCCATGCCACAGATGGGCACAGGAACACACAGCAGAACAGACATCATCCCCCCACACCCCAAGCACAGCACAACTGGGGGAGGGCTGGAATAACCACTGGCCCATGGAGACCAGCAACCAACCCACAGCCTGGCCATGGTACCCCATCACACCTACTGGCAAGCTGTGACTGGCACACAAGGAGGGCAGACCAGCCCGTGCCCCACCATCACCCCCCAGTGCAGAGCACACCCTGCACTGTGACCCCCAGACACCCCCCCATGAGCAGTGACCACCACTGCAGGAAACCCCATGCATGCCACCACCCCCACTGTATCAATGCAACCCTGTGCACCACAGAACCATGCAAGCCAACCCCACCACGAGCACTCATCAGTGGGTTGCAGCACACGGCAATGTAACAATGGCAGACACATTGCCACCACGCACAGTCCTCCCGAGGTACTGCTGAGAGAGACCGACCATGAGTCGGCACAAGAGGTACCCCACATGGGACAGGGCGTGCCCTTGACACCACCACCAGTGGTACAGCGCCCTGCACAGTATTCCAGTGACACACCCTGACCCACCACTGGCCACAGCAGCCAGCACAGACACCCACAGTGGTGTGTGGAAGCATGCACCACACTGGATGCCACACAGTATATGGACAGACACCCACCCATACCCAAGTGCACACCAACACAGGGACGCAGTGGTGGGGCAGCCAAGCCCCCATTGTGGGCCCATGTAAGCTGTGTACACACAACCTGCAGTCCTCCATGGCACTGGAGTGCCAGCCACCCTGTGCAGGCACTGTGGACCCGTACACCACTGGTAGTCGCCCGGAGCACAAGTTACAGACAGTGGGGCACATCCCCTGCAACACACACAAGGCACAGCATGGAGGTGGGACAATGACTGTGGTGCCCACAGTGCCACCCAAGCCAGGCATGCACCACACCAGTGACAGGGGCAACCCAGTAAAGTGACAGGTACAGTGGCCGCCCTGCAGGGACTGCCACCACTGACATGCCAGCAGACCGTGCAGGTCACAGACATGCATGTGTGTCAGCTGCACAGGCCATGGACGGGCTGATGGGTGTACCATGGACACAGAGCATGCGCCATGGACCACTGCACATAGTCATCCAGTGCACAGGGAACAACACACACACCACAGACACTGACTGATAGCTACCCCCACACCATAGTCACCTCCACACGGACACACACACATACTCATGACTGCACCACCCCTGACGCCATGCACACCACTGCAGCTGAGCACCTATAGCCCACTGCAAATCAGAGACCACCGCAGTATTCATATCAAAATCAAATGTATTGAAAAAATATAACAGTCAACTATGTACAAGAATAAAAACTATATACAGTGCCTTCAGAAAGTATTCACCGCCCCTTGGATTTTGTCACATTTTGTGATGTTGCAAACTCAAATTAAAATACATTTATATGGGATTTTTTTTTGTCACGTGTCTACACAAATTATTCTATAATGTCAAAGTGGAATGAAACTTCTGGAATTTTTTTGTACATGTAATTTAAAATAAAAACCTGAAATGCCTTGATTTGATAAGTATTCACCCCTTGCTATGACACTCAAATTGAGCTCAGGTGCATCCAATTTCCTTGTGAGAACACTCTAAAACTTGAATGGAGTCCACCTGTGGTCAGTTCAAATGGTTGACATGATCTCAGAGGAAATACACCTGTCTATATAAGGTCCCACTGTTGACAGTGCATGTCAGAGCAGAAACTCTACCATGAAGACCAAGGAGCTGTCCAGAGAACTCCTGATAGAATTGTGAGAAGGCATAGATCTGGGAGGGTATAAAACATTTCTAGGGTGTTGAAAGTTCCCAGGAGCACAGTCAAGTCCATCATTAGGAAATGGAAAGATTACAGAACCACCCAGACTCTTCCTAGAGCAGGCCATCCTCCCAAACTGAGCAACCGGGCAAGAAGGACCTTGGTCAAGGAAGTGACCAAGAACTCAATGACCACCCTGACAGAACTACAGAGTTCCATAGCTGAGATGGGAGAACCTGTCCAGAGGACAACAATCTCTGCAGCACTTCACAGATGTAGCCTCTAGCCTCTATGGGAGAGTGGCTCGACGGAAGCCTCTCCTGAGAAAAGGCCACATAATAGCATGCCTGGAGTTTGCAAGAAGGCACGTGACAGACTCTGAGACCATGTGGCAAAAGATTCTCTGGTCTGATGAAACAAAAATTGAACTCTTTGGCCTGAATGCAAAGTGCTATGCCTGGCGCAAACCGAACACAGCTCATCACCCATGTAACACCATCCCTACCATGAAACATGGTGGTGGCAGCATCATGTTATGGAGATGCTTTTCAGCGGCAGAGACTGGGACACTTGTCAGGATAGAGGGAACAATGAATGGAGCCAAATACAGTCACATCCTTGAGGACAACCTGCATTAGTCTGCAATAGACCTTGGACTGGGGCGAAGATTTACGTTCCAACAGGACAACGACCCCAAGCATACAGCCAAAGCAACACTGGAGTGGCTTCAGAACAAGAAGGTGAATGTCCTTGAGTGGCTCAGCCAAAGCCCAGACTTGAATCCCATTGAGAATCTATGGAAAGACTTAAAGATTACAGTTCACCAACACTCCCAATCCAACTTGACAGAGCTTGAGCAAATCTGCGAGGAAGAATGGGCGAAAATCCCCAAATCCAGATGTGCAAAGCTGATACAGACATACCCAAGAAGATTCGAAGCTGTAATTGCTGCCTAAAGCACTTCTACAAAGTATTGACTCAGGGGGGTGAATACTTAAGTAAACAAGATATTTCAGTTTTTAATGTTTCATAAATTTTTGTTACACAATAAAAATATTTTTTCCCCTTTAAATTGTTGAGTATGCTGTGTGAATCAAGGGGGAACAAAAATCATTTCAATGCATTAAAAATTCTGGTAGTAACACAACAAAATATGACAAAATCCAAGGGGGGGTGAATACTTTCTGAAGGCACTGTACAAGCTTGGGGGGGCACAAACAAGGTGGGGTGGTAGGGGGCAGGGGGGGACAAATGGGATGGGATAGGAGTGGTGTGAGGGTGGGTCCAGGGGGGTAGGGGAAGTCAGGGACCGAGGGATTCCTAGCAGGACCGCCATTCAGGACTTCATGACCTCCGGCCTCTGTGCCTCCTCAGCACCCCCGTCGTGTCCAGTCTCCTGAGTATGTCCAGGGATTCCTGGGCCAACTGTAGGATCTCCCTCACGGTGTCCCATATGTCCCTGAGATGGCGGGTACCTAGGACAAGGGAGCACAGTCAATAGGTGTGAATGCACAACCCCATACAGCCCACCCACTGTGCATGGCATACGGCCATGGGACATACCACTGTGATGGTGTGTGACCACCCGCAGTGATCACGTCCACAGGACCTGCCCACCCAGGTGCATACAGCCATGCAGAACGCTGCATACACCCATTGGCCAAGTCATGCACAGCACCACCGTGGCCGTTTAGTGACATGGCTATGTGGTGGAAAGGCAGTGGCACAGCCATGCACCTGGTGCATGCGTGGACCACCATTGACGCACACCCAGACATGCATTGCCACTGGACAGTGTTGACTGTAACAAGTTGCGTGCATGGCAGTGGTGTCGATGAATGGTATCCATGCCCCGCTGCCCACCCTGTCACACAGCATGCAGTAGTAATCATGGATGTATGGCACTCACCCTCATCAGGCCGGTCAGGTGGGCGGTGATGGCCCTCGTCCTGCCTGGCTGCACTGTCCTCCCCCCTCCGCTGCTCTTCCCGCAACCTGTGGAGTTCGTCCGGGCCTGTGGGGAAAAAAAGGAGAGAAGAACATTAGTACATTTCCGAAGCAAAGTCCCCCTGCCCCAAGGTGTGTGCCCTTCCACCCAGCCAGACCCACCCACCCCATACCCTGTGAACACCACCATGGCCAACCCCATACGGTCCCTCCCCTATGTTCTGGACACATACAACACTGTGACCCATATGGACGATAAAAGTGTGTTGATGGAACCCCTACCTGGACGTGGCACCATGCCCCCCCTGGCACATGCCCGCAGTCGGGCCAGTAGCTCCGGCTTCCTCCTCCGCAGGTCACCACAGCGGTGCCTGCACTGCTCCACGCTCCACCCCTGTTCGGTGGCCTCTTCCAGGGCAGTGGCCACCTCCTGCCACACCTGGGTCCTGGCCCTGTACAGGGAGCCTCCCCAAAGAGAGACCCATGGTGTGGCTCCAACAATTGCCACCAGATTTGCGGCTCAATGGCTGTCCAATGCACTGCCCATCTGCGTGCCATCCTAGCAGCTATAGTAGGCGACATGGCGCTCTGCAGCGCAGCTCCCCACGTGCAGATGCTGCGCGGTACAGCGCTGCCATTCCCCATCGTGTTGTTACCGAACAGCGAACAGAGGTGCACCCATGCCTGACACATGGCCTGGGGCAAAAGGTTGGGCACAGGGTCGGCGGTCTCATGACACATGCACAGCGCCATCAGAAGACAATGCATGAAAAGCACTGGCGCCTGTGTGCCAGCACCATAGCGGACTACCGAGCAGTTGGGCCATTGCGCCTATAATGGCCCAGTGCCACAGCGCCATGTAGTGACCATCGCTATAGTGCCACTGGCACAATGGTGGCCATGCCCTGCATTGCCTACCGCACACAGCACATCATCAGCGCGGCAGACGCCTGCGTCAGCAACCCGGGCATGCGCAGTGAGGTGTACCACGATGTCACAGGATCTGCGCCATTGGCTCAGCATGTTCAACACAACTGCGCAGTGCAACAGCACAATATTCAGCCTCATATGCAAATCATCTAATCAGCCATTCAATGGCGAGCACTGCAATTGCATCTACTTAAAGTTGCTCGCTTATTTGCATGGATTGCACTATAAAAGTGCAACAATGTGCTGCAGTGGCCATAGTCAGTTACTGCAGTTTATTGGTGAGTTGCATGCTGTTTTGGAGTGTGAACTGTGGATTCAGGGACATGCATGGGACTGCACAGTCACAGGTAACAACTGCCATTCTTACAGGCTACATAAATGACTGAGCAGGTTGTTGGAGAGGAGGAAAACAGTGGTGGGAGGAGGAGGAGGCCGAACTTTACAAAGGCTGAAACCAAGGCCCTGTTCGAGGCCTACCTGGATCAGGAGCCACTTCTCAGTGGACGGCGGGGAACCACTCAAGCCCGTGCTGCTGCATGGGAGGAGGTGGCACGTGTCATGAACCTGCACGGCAGCCAGCAGTGCTCCGTGCAGTAATGTAAGAAGAAGATGGGCACGGACAGGAGGAGGGTAAAGGAGAAGGTGGCTGCCATCAGGGCAGCACGTGCTGCAACAGGTGGGAGACAGCCGGAGGTGGTACAGTTGAACCCAACAGAGGAGAGGCTTGCTGGAAGCATGCAGCGCAGTGCCATTGAGGGTGTTCTGGGTGGTAGCTTCCAGATGGGTGGTGGCCCATCACTGCATGGTAAGTCATGGTCTGTCTATGGGGGGGCAGGGTAGGTCACATGCAGTAATGCAACTTTGCTTTCCCTTACAGATCCTGAGCATCTGCATGGGTCAGTGGTGGTGGGCCTGTCCACTGCGGACAGTCGGATGGAGTCAGAGGTGGGACCATCCACCTCCACAGGTGTATGTGGATCATTGTGACAGTCGGGCCGCCTGGCTGTCCACACTGATGTTGTTGTAACAGGTGTGGAGGAAGCCCTGCCTGTGTCCCAGTGTGCTGGCGTCCATGGATGCCAGCACGCTGTGGCTGTGGCCTGGGCAGAGTCTGGCACCAGTGATGATGACACAACCGTTATGGGCAGTGACACATGTGTGCCATGGGATGGCCACACAGCAGGGCAATTCGCGCCCATGGCTGTGGGTGGTGCTGCCATGGAGGCCTGCATGTCAGCACAGTCCCAGGCTGTGCCAGTCAGCACCAGTGGGGCAGCACTGGTGTCTGTTCAGGACAGTGGGACTGTTGTGGCCACTGTGGCAGCACCACTGAGCCCTGGGGTGTGGCAGCCAGAGGGCAGCATCAGCAGTCACCAATGGGCTTAGGGGTACAGGGTTCAGCGGCAGCGCTCTGTGCACCGCCTGTGGACATGCCCAGACCTGGTCCTGGTGCGCAGCACCCACCCTCAAGGGGTGCTGAACATCGGGGCCTTGCACACCCTGAGGGACAGGATGCCGAGGAGGCTGATGACCTCTTGGACGACCACACCCACCTACTGCAAGCATTGGTCCAGCAGCAGATGCGGCTTGCGACGTCCGTGGATGCACTGCATGTGGCTCTGGAGTGGGCAGAGGAGCGTCGCAGCAGGGACACTGCACTGATCCTGGCAGGAATGGACCGTTTGTGGGAGGATGTGACCGCTGCCATTGACAGGCATGCACAGGCATTCATTGCTGTCATGGCCACAATGGGCACACAGTCAGGTGCCCATGCATCGTGGACACCACGCAGTGCACTGTCCACCCTCCATTCCTGGCATCATGCAACTCCCACCCTGTCGACACCGGGTTCAGCTGTGGGCATACCAAGCACTCCTGGTGCAGGCATGTTTGGTGTGCTGCAGACCCCTGCGCGAGCACGGTCACGTTGATGCAGTGGAACCCCTGTGGGACAATCGGTGCCACCCCATGAGGTCAGTGGTCAGCCTGCCAGTGCTGGCGGGTCTCAGTGGGGCCACCCATGCATCTGTGGCTGCTGTGGCACTGTGTCGCATGACTGACCTGTCTCCCAGCGTGGCTACTGTCTGGTGCTGCCCTGTGTGCATTGTGTGTTTCGGTGGGCAGTGCACGGGTGGGTACCCGGCCCTGCATGCGGACACACAGTCCACCTGCACACCCTTCCGGCTGCTGTCCACAGTTGCGTGTGCATGATGATGCCTGCATTGCGCTGTACACCAATGTGCAATGGTGCTCAGCATCTGACACACGCATATGGACAGGCAGTGGGCGTGGTGGCCTGTGGACATGTGCGTTGCTAGGGTGTGCGTTCTGGGTCAGTGTGCCTTCTGCCCTCTGTGCATGTTTGTTGTGTTGTGCGTGAGCGTGTGTGTGTGTCCTTCAGCATGGCATGTTAATCCTCACCCATCCCTGGTTGTGTGTGTGCTGCTGTGCCCTGCTACTTCCCTTGACGGCATGCCTTGGCCACTGGTGGTTGCGCATGGCCCCATGACTTACCTGGGTTGGCTGAAGTGCTCCTCCGTGATGGTGTCCCAGTACAGCTGTGCCAGCTGGAGCAGTCAGGGGTCCCATCGGCCAAGGAGGGGCTGCCCATCACCATCATTACCGGCGTCCCTATCGTCCCCATCGCTGTCCCCCTCTTCGACCTGTACGGCTATCCCACATTCGTTGGCCATGTTGTGCAGGATGCATCAGGCCAGGAATATCCCACAGGCCTTTGAGGGGCTGTACTCTAGGGCACCGCCAGAGGTGTACAGGCAATGGAAACATGCCTTCAGCATCCTGAACACCCGCTTGATGACATTACGTGTGGTGGTGTGCCTCATTGTAGTATTGCTGCAGGGGTCAGCCGGCGTAGGGTGTGAAGCCAGGATGGAGTGGGTATCCACTGTCACCTGTGTGTAGAGGGCGGAGGTTAGTTTTGTGATCAGCATTGCCCTGCCCCAGGCCATGTAGGCCACTACCCATGCCACCTCTGGCCATGCCCCCCCAGGCCCTATGATTGTCCATGTGGTTTGCATACTCACCCAGTAGGTGTCCAGTGGGGATGTCCCTACTCTCGAATCTGTGGCACAGTGCTGACTGGTGTCAGATGAAAGAATCATGTGGTCCCCCAGGGTGCATGGCACAGACATTGATGATGCGTCCCCTGGCATCGCACACCACCTGGCAGTTGATGCTGTCATAGCCCTTGTGATTTATGTATGTGGCCCCCTCGGGGTCAGGTGGTGTGCGTATGGCCACATGGGTGCAGTCTATTGCCCCTAGCATGACAGGCATACGTGTTACCCTGTGGAACTCCTGTATGTTTGCTGTGCGCTCCACCGCTGTGCTGGGGAAATGGATGTACTCCGCAGCATGTGGCAGCAGTGTGCTGAGGAATTGGGTGAGGTGGCATGATGTGGCCGACTGGGTTATGCCTGTGGTGTCCCAAGTTGGTCTCTGGAAGGTACCCATGGTGAGCAAGCACATGCAGGCTGTTACCTTAGTCTCCACTGACAGGGCATGGCTCCGTTGTGTGGGTGCCTGCATCACATCACTGCACAGCTCACAGAGCTGCCTCAGAATTGCCCTATTCAGGCGGTACCGGACCACAATCTCAGTATCAGTGTACAGCTCAAAGCTGGTGCAGGCTCGGTACTGCCTGTTGGGGGCATACCACCGACGAGCCCTTCCACGGCCACGCCGCCCTGCCACCTGCCTTCTCACCCCCCTCATTACGGCCTCCATGTGGAAGGTGGCACTGGCCATGTCCTTGGCTTGTGTTCACCCCCCGCTGGCAGCTGTTGCTGTATTCCCCCCGCTGTCCTGGCTGCTACCTCCCCTGCACCAGGTACACCTGCCTGTGCTGGCCTCTGTGCTGTGTGGCTCCCCACACCTTCCCTGTGCCTGGCTGTTCAGACTGCCCTTTCCCTGGCCTGCCCTGTTTGTGCCTCCTGCCCTGTCTGTCTGCCTCTGCTCTCTGCTTCTGACACATGTGGCTTCCCTGTAGCATTCTTGCGCCTCTCCCTTGCTGCTTTTCATTTTGGCTCATTTCCCCTATGGCGCAACTTCTGCTTGCTCCACTATTGCGCATGGTGCAACTCGTTGAATATCACACTGCGCCATTTATGCATGGTTCCTCCCCCTTCAGTTGCGCATGCCTTCATTATCATTGCGCTGTTGCTCAGCATGATTTCGAGGGCGCAACTGCCTCCTGCTGAATATTGCAGAATGGCGCAATTTCGGACTTGCACAGGCGCAACCCTATTGCGCATGGCTGAACTCTTTTGAATATCTGGCCCACAGTATTTACTGTTTGCATAAATATTTAAATTGCATCCTCGGTTCTAAAAAGTGGACCTAAGGGGAAACCCAAATACATCTCAGTGTAGATAGAATACCTGCTGGCCCAGTGGTGCAGAAGGCTGAGGCTTTCCCATACAGCCTGACAAAGAGCTTTGGCGGTAAGCAGTTAGGTGGTCAGCAGTCAGACTCGAACAGCATTTGTGTTGAGGGAAGGTAAAAGCGGCTTAGAAAGAGAAGTTGCGGTTTAGTAAAAATTAAAAATTAAAATTAAAAAGCTCTGAAAAGTAATTAAACTACCTGTGAGTTTAGCAAGAGTCCTAATAGTGCCATTTTACCAGTCACTGCTTGGCAGTTTCATCTTTAGAAAACTGGTAAGTGAAACCATTTGAAATAGGTTCCCATGGCATGTGTTTCTTGCATTGTCAGGATAGGAATCATAGAAACAGAATTTGTCAGCAGAAAAGGACCAGTAGGCCCATCCAGGCTGTCTTATTTTTCCCTGCCCATTCTGACACCTTGGACCCTATTTGGTCACTGATGTCCCTCCCACCTCCCTTTCCTCTACTCATTATGCCTGTGTTCCTATCCGATGCATGCTTGAACCTCCCCACTGTTTTGCCCCCACCTCCTCTTCTGACAGGCTGTTGCAGGTGTCCACCACTATTTCTGTGAAGAAGTATTTCTTCACATCCCTTTTAAAGCCCCCCCCCCCCAGCTTCATTGCATTCCGTGTTCTGGTGCTATTCCTTCTCTGAAAGACTCCTTGCCTGCACCTTGTTCACCCCCATGAGGTACCTATAGGTTTTAATCATGTGTCCCCCTCCTCACACTCCTCTCCTCCAGGGAGTACATGTTGCAATCCCACAGCCAATCCTACTATGGCTTCCTGGTAACCACCACACCATTCTGGTAACCCTCCTCTGGACCATTTCCACCTTGACAATGTCCTTGCAGAGGTTCTTCCTCCAGAACAGGACACAGTACTCTTGGTTTGGTCTCACTAGTGAGCGATATAGTGGCAACACCACCTCCCTTCTCCTGCTAGAAATCCCCCTCCTTATGTACCTCAGCATCCAACTGGCCTTGCCTACTGCCTTTTCACACTGTCTTGCTACCTAGAGATCATCGGACATAATTACACTGAGATCCCTTTCTTGTTTGGTGACTGTCAGTATCTCCCCTCCATCTTATACACAGCTCCCGGGTTTCCCCGCCCCAGGTGCCTGACTTTGCACTTTTTCACACTGAAACCCAGCTGCCACACCCTAGACCACACCTTTAGCTTCCCCAGGTCCTTCTGAATTCTCTCCACCCCTTCCTGAGTGCCCACGCTGTTGCAGATTTTTGTGTCATCTGCAAATAGACGCACCTTCCTCTTCAGTCCCTCAGCAATGTTACCCGCTCCCAGTACTGATCTCTGTGGCACCCCACTAGTCATACTCCCATCCCCCTGATGTCTGCCATTTACCACCACCCTCTGAATCCTATCCTTCAACCAGTTTGATACCTAGCTCAACACTTTCTTTCCAACCCCCAGGCTGCTTAGTTTCTTTACTAGCCTCCTATGTGGCACAGTGTCAAAGGCCTTACTGAAATCCAGATCGGCCACATCACCTGCCTTCCCTGATCCTATTCCCTGGTCACGCAGTCAAAGAAATCTAGGAGATCTGTTTGGCATGACACCCCCCCCCCCATGAAACCATGTTGCCAATGGTCCTGCAGCTCATTTGCCTCCAGGCAGTCTATCAGCCTCTCCTTCAGCAGGATCTCCAGTGATTTCCCCACCACTCGTGAGACTGGCCTGTAGTTGTGAGACTCCTCCCTGCTGCCGCTCTTGTACAGAAGGACCACATCAGCCTTACCCCAGTCCTCTGAAACTACCCCGTCTAAAATGTGGTGTTGAATAGAGTTCCCAGAATGGTGGCTAGCACCATGCTCAGTTCTCTTAGAACCCTTGGGTGAATCCCATCCAGTCCCATCATGTTGTTCTCCTTTAAGTCTTCCAATGTCCTTCAGACTCTGTCCTCTGAAAGTGGTCTTGTGTCCACTCACCCTGGTGCCTGCTGATACATGTTGGTTGGTCTCCATCCCTCTGTACTGTGAAGACCAAACAGAAATACTTGTTTAATGTTTTTCTGCACAGTCACCCTTCCCTCCTGATGCTCACTATCCCACCCCTTGCTTTCCTCTTTTCGTTCACATACCTGAAGAAAGTCTTATTCCCTTTTTTAACTTCCTGGCAATCCTCTCATCTGTTTGTGCCTTAGCTTCTCTTACCCTCTTTCATGCCTCCCTTTATTTTTCCAGATATACCTACCTGTCCACCCACCTCCATCTGAGTCTCCTTGTACTTCTTAAATGCATTTTTTTCTCTTTTACTACCTTAGCCACCTCCTTTGAGAACCATAGGAGCATCTTCCTCTTCCTTTTCTTGTTTACTTCCTTCAAACGGCATGCCATTGCCTTAGCTACTCCCTCCTTGATCTTTTCCCATTGAGTCTCAACTCCCCATTTCTTTAAAATCTGCCCTCCCGAAGTCCAGGATCCTCATCCTAGTATGCTTTATGTCTTGTTCAATCTGTATGCCAAACCACACAGTACAGTGATTGCTTGCACCCAGGGGACTACCTACTGTGATGTCTACAATGCTGTCCCTGTTCATAACTGCCAGATCAAGCACTGCCCCATCTGTAGTGGGTTCTGTAACTAGTTACCTGAGACATGCCCCCTGTAGCAAGTTAAGGATGGCCCTGTTTCTTGTTGTAGTTGTGACCAGAAATCTCCAGTATACATCCAACAGATTAAAGTCCCCCATTATCAATACCTCCCCTTTGCTTGCCATTCTGTCAATGCCTTCCTCCAGAACCTTGTCTAACTCTTCTCCCATGCTAGTGATCTGTACACTGCCTCCATATGGATAAAGGCCCCAAACCCTAACTCTAAGCCAACCCATAGTACTTCCAGCCCTTCCTTATCCCCCAGTGTCCCTCTGTCTCTGTGGCCTTTATACCTTCCCACACATATAAATCAACCCCCTACCTTTCCTCCCTGTCCCGTCTTTCTGGAACTGGTATGTAGCCTGGTATGGCCAATTGCCAAATGAGGTTGTCAGTGAACCATGACTCCGTTATGACCACCAGATCCAGGTCTGCCTCTGCAATGATTGCTTCAAAGTCAGGAATTTTATTTCTTAGGCTACTTGCATTGCCACACATGGTTCTCCACTCCTTTTGCCCACTCTACCCCTATTCTGCCTTACCTTCCTGTTTCCATCCTTCACACCTCCAGTTTTCCTGGCCATGTCCTCCCATTTTTCACTATCCCACTGCCTACCCTCCATAACCTATTTTCAACTTTAGTTCTTCTTCCTGACCTGCTCATCCTGCACTCCCCCTTATTCTTACACCCCTCTATCCCTTGGGAATTAATTTCCTCATGGCTTCTCCCCTCTGCTGCTCTGTTCTTTGAGGGGGGCAATCTCTACCTCTCTCTGGTTTTCTGTCACCCACCTTGGTTAGTTTAAATGCCCATCAAAGTAGCATCTAAACCTTCCAGCCAGAACTGTCATTCCCCTCCTGGATGGATGGAGGCCATCTCGTTTGCACAGTCCTCTAGCCCTTATGTAGCCAAAACCCTCCTTCCAGCACCATGCCTTCAACAACTCATTGAAAACCCTGGTGCAGTGTTCCTTAGCCTTAGAAACATCGAAATATAGTCTCTGTTGGCAGAAAAGGACCACTAGACCCACCTAGTCTGCCCCTTTTCCCTGCCTATTCTGACACCTCTGACCCTATTTGGTCACTGGTTCCCCTCCCCCCACCTTTTTCCAATTTGCCCTTGTGCCTATTCTATGCATGCTTGAAGCTCCCAACAGTCTTTTCCCCCACTACCTCCACTGGCAGTCTGTGCCAGTCATCCACCACCCTTTTCATTAAGTTTTTCCTCACAGGTCTCCTAAACTTTCTCCCTTTAGCTCCACTGCATGTCACATATTCTAATGTCTTCTTTTCTCAAAAAGACACCCCATCTTCACCTTGTTGATTCCTATGAGGTATTTGTAGGTCTCAGTCATGTCTCCTCTTGCTCCCCTCTCCTTCAGAAAATAACATGTTGAGTTCCTGAAGCCTTTCCTCTATGGCTTTCCATGCGACCCTTGTACCATTTTAGTTGCCCTCCTCTGTACCTTCTCCACCCTGTCAATATCCTTACGGAGGTGCAGCCTGCAGAACTGGACACAGTATGCCAGGTAGGGCTTCACCAGTGAGCAATACAGTGGCAGCACCACTTCCCTCCTCCTGCTAGAAATCCCCCTCCCAATGCACCCCAGCATAGCATCCTACTAGCCATTCCCACTGCCTTGTTACATTGACCAGCTACCTTCAGGTCCTCAGATATGATGACCCTGAGGTCTCTTTCTTGCTTGGTGACTGTAAGTACCTCTTCTCCCATGTTATACACAGCTCCTGGGTTCACCCACCCCAGGTGCATAACCTTGCACTTTTTGGCATTGAAACCCAACTGCCACACTCTAGAGCACTCCTCTAGTTTCCCAGATTCCTCTGTATTCTCTCCACTCCTTCCTGAGTGTCTACACTGTTGCAGATTTTGTACCATCCCCAAAGAGACATACTTTCCCCTCCACCTCCTTAGAAATGTCACCTATGAAGACACTGAAGAGGACCACTCCCAGCATCGATCCCTGTGGCACCCTTCTAGTCATGCTCCCATCCCCTGAGTGTCTGTCATTTACCACCACCCTCTACCTCCTACCTTTTAACCAGTTAGCTACCCAGTTTACCACTTTCTCCCCCACTCCCAGATTGCTTAGTTTCTTAACTAGCCCTCTGTGCAGTACAGTGTTGAAAGCCTTACTGAAGTCCAGCTGGGTCACATCCACTTCTCTCCATTGATCAACCCCCCAGTAACCCAAAGAAATCTGAGAATTTTTTTGTTATGGCCTCCCACTGTGAAACTGTGCTGCTGGTGGTCCTGCAGTCCATCAGCCTCTGGGTACTACATGTGCCTCTCCTTCAGTAGGGTCTCCATTAATTTCCCCACCAGTGATGTGGGACTGACTGGCCTGTAATTGTTAGCTCCTCCATGCTGCCACTTTTGTGCAGAGGGACCTCATCAGCTCTCTTGCAGTCCTCTGGAATTACCATGTCTCTAATGAGTTACTGAATAGTGTTGCCAGAGGGGGCTTATACCGTGCTGAGTCTTTTTAGGACCCTTGGATGAATCCCATCTGGCCCCCTTGTCTTTTCCTCTTTTAAGGCTTCCAACATCTTCTGGACTCTCTGTACCATGAATGGACTTGTCCACTCCCTCTGGCACTTGCTGCTACAAGCTTACTTGCCCTCCCCCCCACTCTGAAGATGAGCAGAAGTAATCATGTAAAATTTCAACTTTCTTTTGATCTTCCTCTGCACAGTCCCCCTCCATGCCATCCTGATTCTTACCACCCCCCCCTTGTCTTCTTCTTTTTATTCACATACATGAAAAAGGTCTTGTCCTCTTTTTTTACTTCCTTAGCCGCCCTCACCTTTCTTCCAGCTTGGAAGACTAGGTTTGCTGGCCAAGGCACCTAGCTTCACCTGAGCTCTTTTCTTCTAGGCTGCTTGAAAGGATAGAGCAAAGAACCTTACCAGAGCAAGGGAAAGGATTAAGGCTTCTTTTGGCTAGGCAGATTTACTGTGTGTTGTTGTTTTTATTTTGTACTCACAGGGATTGTTACTGTTTGTTGCTAACATTTTATTGCTTTGTTTTTCTCTGATTCAAATTGTTGTTGGTGGGTATACCTTCTGCTGCATTATTACAGGGTGTGCCTATGGGTGTGTGCTAACAGATTACTGCTGTAATTTTCTGTTTCAAATTGTCTTTTACAAGGTATATCTTCTGTTACTGCTTTATTTTTCTCTAAAGCAAAGTGTTTCTTACAGGGTATATCTCCTGTGGAATTATTACAGGTGGTGCTTTACGGGTTTTAGAGTTTTATCTGTCATTAGGATAAGCTTTCATGGCTACTGCATTTGTTGCTGGCTGATTGTTTCTGCTCTTACCTCCTTGCATCTTTTATCATGGTTCTTCTTTTTCGGCAGGGAAGGGCCCAGCCACCCACCCCCATCCCCAACCACCCCAAACTATCATCTTTTTATAGGGTAGCACAGTCGTGACTTTTCCTGTGGCAAAGCAGGAAGGGGTAGATCAGAGGAGTATCCACATAGTGACCTCATTTGCAGTGGCACTAGTGATTTAACTTGTTATAACAAGTTATACAAAAACCAAAAAACAAAACACAAAATCAAACTTTTGCTTTCATTTTCTTCCTTCTAATTACTCTGAGCAGTTATAAACCCAGTAACTTATCTGGAATGGATATCATTAACTGCAGGTACTGCAGAACACTTTTCAGAAGGGCAGTTTTACAGGATTTAGGACACTGTCCTACATGCTGGGCCATTGGAGATCTAAGGGCTCAGCTCCAGGCAGCATGGGCAGAGATTGTGTGCCTCAAGGTGCATATTCAAGAGGAAATATATTATAAGAACCACCCGCCATTTCCCCAACATCCAACTGAAGCACCTCGACTGCAGAAGGTAGTTGGTCCAGAAGGTTGGCAGGTGGTTAGGAGGGGCAAATCGGGTGCCCCATCACTCGGTACTCTCCAACATATTACCTCCATAAACCATATAAAAACTACAAACAGGTGTCTGCCTCTATCTCCAAAATCAAACAAAGGGGGCAGAGGACACTGTAGAGCAGGACACTGCAGCACAGGAACTAGCACAACAAAACTCGCCCAAAACAGGAACCAAAACAAAAAAAGCAAAACGGAAATCCAAAAAACTTCTGATCATAAGAGACTCCATGATTTGGGGAGTTGATACGTATCTCCAGCCAGGGGTAATGGTCAGATGTCTCATAGGTACATCAGCGTGGAGACACACTGACCACATTGCTAAAATTGTTCTGGAAACAGGAGAAAACATTGATGTCCTGGTGCACATAGGGACTAATGATCTCACCAGCCAGTCAGTTGTGGAGGCCAGGGAACACCTGACCAGGCTGGGTGACAAACTATCATCCATTTCATCCAGCATCTCCTTCTCTGAGATCCTGCCAGTCTGGGGGGTAGGTGGACAGAAGGTCAGAGAAGGGGAGATAGGGGAGCTGAACATGTGGCTCAAGGGCTAATGCCAGGGAAAAAGGACACACATTTGTAGGGAACTGGCAACAGTTTTGGGAGTGAAAGTTCTTTAAATTTGATGGACTGCATCTGACTAAGGAGGGAGTCAGTGCATTGAGGCAGAAGTTTGATGTCTTTGGAGAATATTTAAACTAACAAATGGGGAGAGGGGTGCAGCACCCCATACATTGAATGGGAAGAACACCCCCCCCCCCCAGCTAGTGGTCAAACAGGAGTTCAGCATGTTTGTAGATCATCTGCATCACCAGATAAGGAAAAAGGTCTGGCTCTCCATACGATGCACATGGGAAAAGCCAGACCTCGCCCAACAACTAACACACCGAAATCTGGCCAATGGAAAATCATGTACACAAATTCTCATAGTTTGGGAAACAAGATCCCAGACCTGCAAGCAATAATGACAGAGGCTAAACTGGACATAATAGCAATTAGCGAGACATGGTTTACCAGTAACCACACTTGGGAGACTTCAGTAACTGGCTATGTACTGTTCAGAAGAGACCGAGGTGCACAAAGGGGGGGGGGTAGAGTGGCCCTGTATGTCAATGAAAATATCAAAGCTACAGAAATTCAGAATACACATAAGGAGCCAGAAGAACTGTGGGTCTTCCTGGAAACAGGAAATGGGACAGCCATATGAACTGGGGTGGTCTACAGTCCTCCAGACCAGGGGGAGAGACATAGACACATTACTGTTAGAAGATATACAAAACATGACAGCAAAAGGGGAGGGTCTGATAATGGGAGATTTCAACATGCCAGATACAGATTGGTCAATGCCAGCAGGAACATCTGCCAGAACTAGACACATGATGGATTCCCTGCAAGGGGGGGGCTCAAATAACTGGTACAACAACCCACAAGAGACAGGGCTATCCTAGATCTAGTACTGACTAACAGGGAAAGGATAACAGATCTCCTGGGAGCCAGTGACTATCACATGGTATGGTTCAATTTGGCCACTAGAACTAAATCATTCCATTCCAAGGCAAAAATATTGGACTTTAGAGGAGCCAACTTTGATAAGATGGCCAACACAGTTAAGCTACCCCTGGCAAAAAGAAATACAGGTGAGGAGGTACAGGAAAGTGGACAAGCATTAAGGATGCAATATTTGAAGCAACATATCAGTGTGTTAGAGAGAAAAGGAAGTGCAAAAGAAGAAGGAAACCACTTTGATTCTCAAAAACAATAGCAGATAAGGTCAGAGCCAAAAGGCTGGCCTTCAGGAAATTTAAGGGAACGCAGCGAGATGAAGACAGGGAGGCATTCCAAATTTCCCTAAGGGAAGCAGGGAAGGCAGTAAGACAGGCAAAGGCCCAAACTGAGGACACACTAGTGCAAACAGTAAAAGATGGTGACAAGACTTTCTATAGATAGATTAGTGAAAGGAGAATGTCCAGAGGGGGGTATTGCTAAGCTCAAAGGAGAAAAGGGGGCATGTGAGGAGGAGGACCCTGTAAAAGCATCTATCCTAAATAGATACTTCTGCTCAGTATTTGCTGAAGAAAAGGTAGGGCAGGGCCCACAGCTCAGCACCATGGACACAGGGGGGAAGGAGGTGAGCACTGCACCCTTCATAAAAGAAAGGGCCCTACAACAGCTCGCTAAGCTCAGGGTGGACAAGGCAATGGGACCTGATGGCATGCATCCCAGGGTACTTAAGGAGCTAAGGGTGGAACTAGCACAGCCATTAGCAGAACTGTTTAGTGAGTCTCTGAGCACAGTAGAGGTCCCAGAAGACTGGGGAAGAGCTTACGTGATCCTGATCCACAAGAGTGGTAGCAGGGAGGAGGCAGAGAACTACAGACCAGTCAGCCTTACCTTAGTAGTGGGCAAGATTATGGAGGCACTCCTTAAAGAAAGGATAGTGCAACACCTGGAATCCATAGGGGCACAGGATCCTAGACAGCATGGGTTTACAAAAGGAAGGTCCTGTCAAACTAATCTCATAGTTTTTTTTGACTGGGTAACCAGAGTGGTGGACCAAGGGGGAGCAGTTGATGTCACCTACCTTGACTTCAGCAAAGCTTTCGACACTGTTCCACATAGAAGATTGATAAATAAGCTGGGTAGGCTCAGGATGGGTCAGAAGTTGGTAACTGGGTGGCAAACTGGTTGATGGGCAGAAAACAGAGAGTGGTGGCAAATGGTATACAGTCAGAAGAAATGCAAGTCACAAGTGGGGTACCTCAGGGATCATTCCTGGGGCCAGTCCTCTTCAATATCTTCATCAGTGACATTGCAGATGGACTGGAGGGTAAGGTTTGTCTGTTTGCAGATGACACCAAGATCTGCAATAGAGTAGATGATCCAGATGGGGTGGGCAGAATGAGAAGAGATCTGGCTAAACTAGCAAAATGGTCAGAAAAGTGGTAACTGGGATTTAATGCAAAGAAGTGCAAGATCATGCACATAGGGAAGAGAAACCCTGAAGCCACCTATAGGCTGGGAGGAGAGTTGCTGGCAGTCACAAAGGAAGAAAGAGACTTGGGCATCATTATCACCGATGACCTGAAATCATCCAAGCAGACCTCTAAAGCAGTAGGTAAGGCTAGGGGTATGTTAGGGTGTAATTAGTAGGGGTATCACAAGTCGTAAGAAGGAGGTAATATCAACCCCCCATCCAGAGTGCTTCTATTGACTGGATTAGGTATTTCCTCCTGCTTTTCCATTGTGAATATTGAGCAGAAGTATTCGTTCAGTATCCCTGCTTTTTCACTGTTGCTCTCTGCCCAACCACCTTCCTCTTTGTTCAGCCTCAGTATACCTGCCTTAGTCTTTCTTTGCTCCATAATGTACCTATAAAAGGTTTTATCCCCCTTCTCAACTGAGTTGGCTATCCTTTCTTCGGTGTGGGCCTTTGCTATTCTGACTGCCTTACCCACTTCCTTCTGTTTTAACTGGTACAGTTCTCTCTCCTGCTCCTTCTGTCTTTCCCTATACTTCCTGAATGCAATCTTTTTCTCCCTTACCTTCCCCACCACTTCTTTTGAGAACCATAGTGTTTTTTTCTTTCATTTTGAATTGTTGATTTGCTTCACGCAAAGGCTTGTTGCTTCTGTGATGGTGGTTTTGATGTCTCCTCATTGTTGCTCCACCCCACCTTCTTGCCTGTTTGCTAGTGCCTTTCTGAGGCACTCTCCCATTTTGACAAAATCAGCCCTCCTAAAGTCCAATACCTTCACTTTTGTGTGGCTTGACTCTACAGCTAAGTTTATCATGAACCACACTGTTTGATGGTCACTTGTTCCCAGATGGCTACCCACTTCAAGATCAGAGATCCTTTCTCTGTCCCCATTTGAGAGTACCAGGTCTAAGATCACTCTCTCCTGAGTGGGTTCCAAAACTAGCTGTCTGAGGCATGCCCCCTGTAGGGCATCGAGAATGGCCCTGCTCTTGGATGTGGCTGCAGCAAAGGTGCTCCAGTCAACATCTGGCATGTTCAGGTCCCCCATCAGCAATATCTCCCCTTTCTCTGCCATCCCAAGGATGCCTTCTATCATTTGCTTTTCCATTTCCTCCCCCTGAGATGGGGGTCTGTATACAACCTCTGTGCGGATTGTGGAGCCATTTCCAGTCTCCAGGGTGACCCACAGTGCCTCCTCTCCTCCCTGTTTACCCTTTAGCTCTGTTGATTTGATCCCTTCCCTTACATAGAGAGCTACTCCTTCTCCTCTTCTTCCCTCCCTGTCTGTCCTTTAGATTGTGTACCCTGGTATGAATGGCCTGCCTCAGGCAGTGGTGTATAGGAATACAGTACAGGGCTTCAAACAGGCATGGGATAGGCATAAGGGAGAAATACAGATGAATATGACTAGATAGGCCATTTACAGAGCAATGGCCAATGGCACATTCTTAAGGTAGAAAAAGAAATGGGAAGACTGGATGGGCCTTGCGGTCCTTATATGCCATCAGCTTCTCTGTTTCTATGCTTCACTTCACTTTACCAGATATGCCTCCACATCTACTGCCATTTGGGTCTCTGTTCCTGCTTTCTTCTCTTTCACTGCCTTCTCCACCTCCTTAGAGAAGCATAGTGGCCTCTTCCTCCTCCTTTCCTTGCTCACTTCCTTCAAAGAGCATGCCATTGCCTTAGTTATTCCTTCCTTAATCCTTCTCCATTGAGACTCCACTCCCCCAACCATCCCCTGTTGAGGCATTCACTAAGGCAGTTTCCCATTTCTTTAAAAGCTGCACTCTTGAAGTACAGGACTCTCATCTTAGTGTGGTTTTATTCCTGCTCAATCTGTATGCCAATCCACACAGTACAGTGATCACTTGTATCCAGGGGACTACCCACTGTGACATCTGTAATTCTGTCCTTGTTTGCAAATGCCAGGTCTAGCACTGCCCCATCTCCAGTGGGTTCCATTACCAGCTGCCTGAGAAATACCCCTTGTAGGGAGTCGAGGATGGCCCTTCTTCTTTTTGTAGCGGCAGCCAGAATGCCCCAGTCTATATCTGGCAGATTAAAGTCCACCAAAATCGATACTTGCCCCTTGCTTGCCATTTTGCTAATGACTTCCCCTAAAACTCTGTCTAATTCCTCCCGCCGTGTCAGTGGTCAGTATACCACCACCATGTAAATAAAGCCTCTGATCCTGTCTCTAGGATGACCCATAGTACCTCCAGCCCTTCCTTATCCCATGGGGACCCCGTATCTCAGTGGCTTGTGTACCTTCCCTGACATAGAAAACCATCCCCCACCTTTCTTCCCTGACCTGTCTTCCAGAACATGCTGTAGCCTGGGATGAATGCTTACCAACTGTGGTTGATGGCGCACCACAACTCCGTTACGGCCACCATATCCAGGTCTGCCTCCACAATAATTACCTCAAGGTCAGGAGTTTTGCTTTCTAGGCTGCTTGCATTGGCACATGTGGCACTCCATTTTCTTCATCCCTCTCTCCCCTTAACCTGTCCCCCCTTCCAGCTTCCATCCCTTTCCCCTTCTGTTTCCCCACTCCTGCCTCCCCTTTTTCATTATCTCTCTGCTTGCCCTTCTTACGCTGTCTCTTAACTTCAGTTCCTCTTTCTGACCCACCCACCCTGCCATCCTCCTTGTCCTTGCTTTCCACTACCTCTGGGGAATTTCTTCACCCTGGGTTTCTCTTCCCTCTTTCTCTAGTCTCTGTGGGGGGGATCTCTACCTCCCTCCCTTATTCTTTCTGCTTCTTCTCTTGGCTAGTTAAATGCCCATCAACATAACATCTAAATCTTTCACCTGGGACTGCTGTTCCCCTTCAGCTTGGATGGAAGCCATTGCTTTTGTACAGGCTTACATCCCCACAGGTGGGACCCCAGTCCCCAATGTAGCCAAAACCCTCCACCCTGCACCATGCCTTTAACCACTCAGTGAATGATCTGGTACAGAGTTCCCTCACCTTTCCCCTGCCATACACAGGCAACACCTCAGTGAAGGCCACCATGCATGCTACCTGCTTCAGGACCCTCCCCAGTTCCCTAAGCCTATCCTGCAGTACCCTTGCATTGTTCTTTGACTAGGATTTCCTTCCCCCACTAGGGTTTCCTTCCCCAGCCCTATATAGGTAGCACTTCAGTGAAGGTCACTGTGTAAGCTATTTGCTTCAGGCTCTTCACCAGCTCGAAATCACCAGTCCTGAACAACCCCCTGATATGTCTCTTGCCAGGTCATTAGTACCCAGATGGACAATGACATCCTGCTCCGTCACTGCAGTGATCCTTAAGATCTGCTTTCCATCCCTCCATGCTGAGGTGCCAGGTAGGCACCTCACCTCCCTATTTTCCTCCCTTCCTGCCCCTAAAACTATCCCCCTAACAATTGAGTCCCCTACCAGAAGTTGTTTCCTCTTCTGCTGGGGTCCTTTCCCACCCACTGTGGGGCCTCCCCTATGGAGGACCCTCACATCCTCCCTGGCAACTACTACAGTGCCTCCTCCTGACAGTGCCATCCAACCAGAGTGGTGAATGAGTTGCATAGTAGCATCAGCTGAGTAATGTGCTCCCAATCCACCACCCCAACTCTCCTGGAGCCCACCTTGGTCCAGCTTGCCCTCTTCCTTGGCACCCCCTGAGGCAGCGGTGGTAAACTTGGTGGCCCCTGTGTGGGGAAAAGAGGTCCTCCAAATCTTAGCCAATTTGGCCTAGAGTCTGGTAATCATCTTCTTCAGTTCAGAGAGGTGCATGTAGATGGAGCAGCACCTCAGTGTCCAGAAGGGCTCTCTGAAAACTGTTGCTGCACTGTCACTGCACTGCCCCACTCCCAACATTCGTGTTTCTACACTCCCTATAATACTGGAAATGAAATTTGTGCCTTTACCCCAGATAGGATGGTCCTAAATTTTGTCTTTTTTGTATCATTTGCCCCTTTGTTACTTGATGCTAGATAGATTGTTTTAAGTTTTCCCCTTTGCTTCAATTATCCATCTTTTTACTCTTACCCTAGATAGGGTGTTACATCTATTGCGTGTGCTTTAGTTCCAGTAATCCCTTATACAGGCAACAGCAAGTAAACAAGTACTTTACATTACTGGACCGGCAGGGAAGGTTGTGAGGGGGCATGGCCTTGTGCTGCTAGAGCACAGCCTAGTGAATTGGGGCATCCTTTGAACTCTTCTGCAGGAACTGGAGTTTGCAACCATTTTTATTTCACTTGTGTCACCGAAGTCAGCAATTATAACAAAAAAGTTTAGGTAGGGTGTGTATTGCTTTTTTACACACACCCTCGCTATCTGATGCCTTAATAAACCCCTCAAGCTTCACTCTTGAGATTTATGAGGCATCACACACATCAGGTGTGTGTAAAAAAAAAAAAAAATTCACACCCCTATCTTTGCATTATTCTCTAACAGAACGCTGCAACATCTGGCCCACATAGGTGGAATGTTGTATACAACAACATTTGTAGATTTCAATCTCAGTCTAGCCAGTTTAGGTATTATTGTATGTTATACAGAATTGTTCTCTTCCCTCTTGCAGACTGTCTCACAATTTGGGATGTTATATATTTAATATTATTCATAACCAAGTTCCAAGATACCTTGCTGCAACCCTTGACTCTGTAACAGCTGTTTCATCACTCTACTCTAATGGCATAAATTCACTCAGAAAAGCCTGTCTGAGTACAGCTGAAGGTAGACAACTGTTGCAGGCTAACAAGTCCAAAGGACACTTGTTTGCCTGTAACTATCTGAATACTTTTTGGCCATGCGCTTGACGTTTCTTAATGCAGAATGTGTCAACTTCTAGTCATGCAAATTGCTTGCAAGTTTTTTTTTACTGTTTTGTTGCTATAACTTTTTTTATTATAACAATGTCTTGTTTGTATCTGGGCCATGCCTGAAAACATGCCTTTGGCATAGTGTACTCATGTGGTTAACAAAATCTAAATAAATATTTCCAACGTAAAGTATAGGTTTCTATTTCTACTATTGGATACTGTAGATCTAATAATTACATAGGATAGAAGGAATGTTCAAAGCCCCTAATATCATTTTACACTGAAAGTTTTCTCACAGGCCCTGATATTCAAAAGTTAGCGCTGGAGCAAATGTGGTTTGTGCAGGCACTAACCCAGGTTTGCACTGGTGCTCTGAGTGCTGCCGTATTCAGAGTTCATCAGAGTGCCTCTCAATGCCAGCAGCACCAAGTGACTAAAATACCTCTGCGCCTATGCAAATGAGGGGGTCCCCTCACGCATACTGGCACAGCATCATTTTCAAAGGGTTGCAATGGCAGTAAACAGCCCCCACACAGCACTGTTTATCAATGCCAAAAAACACTTCTTAACTGGGTGCTAAGCCTGCACCCCCCACCCCACCCCCAAAAGACAGAGGGGCTATACTGCAGCTGCCCACCCCATGCTGAGATCCACCACCATCTCCCAGTACATGGAAAGATATAAATCCCTGGTGTCTCACGGTTCACCCATCCCAATCCCCCAGTATATTTGTGTTAGTGAAATCTCTGGTGGCCAGAGGTGCCCTAGATCCCCAGTATATTGTTTTTTTTTTGTTTGTTTGTTTTTTCATACTCTGTTTCTCTCCTTGGCCCTGGGCAGCAGTTCCTCTTGCCGGAGCCCCCAGCCCTGTCCCCCACGTGCAGCTTTCCCTCTCTCCAGTGACCCCACGGCTTGCCCCCCCCCCGTGGTGGGGCAGCAGGGATCCCTCAACCCGCCTCACACATGCATCCGTAGCTGGAGAGGGGTTACTTCCCATTGCGGAGGTGGCACCCGCGAGGCTCAGCAGTCACGTAGGCATGCCTGTACCACACTTTTTCCTCCTGTTTTTTGTCCCTGAGCTAAGGCGTGCAATGAAGCCACAAGGAGGGAGCACGCACACATCCATGTGTGCTCCTCCAGGCATCTGCCTTAGCTCTGCCCCCTTTGTTGCATCGGTGTACCAACCCCCAGACTCCGCTAGGGGCCAAGCATGCATCGACTGCAGAGTCTCCCCCTTCCCAGAGAAGGAGTGCAGTCCAGTGAACACTCAATCCTTCTCCTCCCCTGCCAACCTCCGGTGGTCCGTGCTCATTCCCAAACACAGATCACTGACGAGGTAACCCGTCTAGCGCCTCAGCCCTCAGCACCACTGGGCCAGCCCCAGTATATTGTTTTAATGAAATCCCTGGTGGCCAGTGGTGCCCCCACCTCCAGTATATTTTTTTTTAAATGAAATCCCTGGTGTCAAGTGGTGCCCTTGGCTCCTGATCCCTTAGTATATTTGTTTTAGTGAAATCCCCGTTAACCTGTGGTAACTCCCCCACCACCACGGATCCCCTGCTATAGTCTTTGTAATGAAATCCTTGGTGTTCAGTGCTTCCACCATACCTGATCTTCCAGTACATGTTTCCAGTGAAATCCCTGGTGCTCCAGTGTTCCCCACCAAATAGTGTCATCATAGGAATCATAGGAATTTTTACAAATTTAAGATGTCTTGTCCATGCAGTTTACCATTTTATATTTTTTTAAAATATAGTTTTTCTATCACTGTAGAACATATCCAACCTCTTTTTAAAGGAATCCATATTAGAGCTATCAATTAATCGCTGTGGTAGCTTGTTCCATTCTACTAACACCCTTTGACTAAACCAATATTTTCGACTGTTTCAATTCCACCTAGCTATAAACAACTGTTTATCATGCCTTCTACTACTATCCCTTCTATTTACAGCTACAAATCCCAAGTCATCTATCAGTAATATGTCATCCATAGCCTTGAATAAAAAACACGTCTCCTCTGAATCTTCTATAATGGAGTGAGTACAAATTCAGTGTTCCCAGCCTTGCCTCATAGGTCTTATTTTTTAATTTCACAGTAGATTTAGTAGCTCTTCTCAGGACTCCCTCGATTCTTAAAATGTCCTCCCTTCTAGAGGGAGACCACACTTGGACACAATATTCCAAGTGTGGTCTAACCAGAGCGTCATACAATGGCATTATCACCTCACTTTTTCTACTAGAAATGTGTCTCAATATACAATTGAGATTTTAATTTGCTTTTCTCACCTGTTCAGAACAGTGCCTGTTGAATATTAAATCATCTGTAATTTTTAACCCTAAATCTCTCTCTCTCTTCCTTAGTTTCCATCAGAACAATCATTCCCATACTATAACTCTAGTAGATATTATGCCTACCCAAGTGCATTACCTTACATTTGGATGAATTTACCTCTAATCTGTTCCTCTCCGTCCAAGCCTTAATATCATTCAGTGCTTCCTGTAGCTGACCTGCATCATCCTTGTTATTAACTATTCTTCCCACCCTACAATCATCTGCGAATTTGTATAACCAAACACCAGACTGCTTAACCAAAGGGTGGAAATATAAACATTAAACAGACATGGCCCAAAACCGACCCCTGTGGTACCCCTCTAGAAACAGGCCCACCTAGCCAGCTCACTCATATCCCATCTCCCTGCACCCCCAACCCTGGTGTCTAGATCTCACAGCAGAGTACAGCAACTGGCACAGCCCTCCTCTCACCTCCAAGGTCGGCTTTCGTATGAGCTCTCAGTGAGCTTGCGTACTGTAGAAACAGCTGTTCTATAGTAAGTATGCTCACTGACTACTCATACAGTGGCTGGTCATGGAGGTGGGAGGAGGGCTGTGCCAGTCACAGTAGCCCACTATGAGTGCCAGATAAGTGGGTGGTGGGGTACGGAGAAGTGGGACATGTGTGGGATTAAGTGGGGGGACATGAGACTGTTCAGAGATACCACTGGACCACCAGGGATTTCACTGGAAACATGTACTGGGAGATTGAGAGTGACCAGAACCACTGGACACCAGGGGTGTCAACAGAATGATTATACTGATGGATCTGGGGGGAGGAACTGCTGGACTCCAGGGATATCCTTTTACTGAGACTGGGACACTAAGGGATTGCTATATCCCATGCAAATGAGCCCATAATTGACATGCAAATGGCCCTTAGTGCCTTATATCCCCAATGGGCTTATTTGCATGCTCAGGTTTAATATGGCCCACGGGGAACTTGGCACCATCCTTTTTGGGTAGCACTACACCCTGTGGCCCATATGCAGCCCTGGTCCATGTTAGGGCAGCACAGATTCACTTAGTTCTGCATCAGCATGGACCAATATTCAGTCATACAGAGCCCTCTGCTGGCATGTGCTATCTATCTGAATATCACCATGGCTGGGGGAGCACAGGGGTAAGCACAGCACAAACGGCAGTGCTCCAGGCTCTGCACTCCCAAAACCATATAAGGGTAAGATTACGCTTTCTCAAAAAGTAAGGTAATTCATTGGAAAAAACTTCATTAATGCATCAGTTAGGGTTGAAGCAGCAAAAGTAGGGAAATTAGATGTTAGGGTTGAGACCCTAACACCGCCCATCCTATCACCCCATCCTCCACAAACCAACAGGCAACAGGGTGTGCCTTGGAGTCATCTGCCCTAACCCTCACCCCATTCCATGTGTAAGAAAGCTGACATGATACAGTGTAGGAGAATGGGGTGAGAGTTATGCCCCACGACCCCAATGCACACCTTGTTGCTTGTTGGTCTGTGGTGGGTGGGTGGGGTGATAGGGTCTCAACACTAATGCCTCATTTCCTTACTTTTGCTTTTGGAGTGCAGGGTCTGGAGCACCCTGCACTCCTATCTATCCATAAGTGTACAGACATTGTAATGAACTGTCATCTCTCTGTGGGATCCCAGTATTGCATAATGGATGACCCAGCAGTCCCATTACTGCATAATGGCATGGCCCTGTGCTCCCATCTACCTATAATTGTAGAGATGCAGTGCAGGCCTAGACACATTACAAGTAACCCTTGTGCTGCAAATGGTACAATATCTCAGTAACCATAGCAACCTTGGAAAAACTCCACTGCAGTTGTAATCATGTACTGGTAACCTGCAAGTGTACTGAGTACACCTTTGCTGAGTACACCTAAAGGTGTACAAAGCTGTGTTTAGCAAAAAAAAAATCCATATCTCGAACCATTTTCGCGATATAGGTACTGAAAAGATGCCGGATTCACCACAATATTATCCTACAGGAAATTTCTCAACTTCAGAATGCCATAACTGTAACTGATGCAAATTTTCTTTTCCATTTTAAAGAACTTTATAAAATTTTCATCAAGCATAAGAGCATAAAGTAAAACATGAACAGTCCAAATATGATGCTAATTTTTACACCAAACCAGCATAAGTCACATCTGAGGGACCTCCCCCCACCCTGTAAATTTCAAGCCAAAAAACCTAACCGTTTCTTTGCAGTGAAGTAACATAGAAACATAGAAACATAGAATTTGATGGCAGATAAGGACTGCTTGGCCCACCCAGTCTGCCCATTTCCCTGCCTACTGGATAAGCTGCAGATCCTAGTTAACCAGCAGCCTACTTCTTTCTACCCCCAACCCCTAGAATTGCCCTATGACTGTCTCATGCATGCTTGAATTCCACCACTGTTTTTGACTCCATGACCTCCTCCGGAAGGCCGCTCCATGCATCCACAACCCTCTCTGTGAAAAAATACTTCCTTAAATTACCTCTGAGCCACCCCCCATCTTCAAATTGTGCCCTTGTTCTTGCACACTCTTTTTTGAAAGATGCTACCTCTTGGACTTTGTTGATTCCCTTGAGGTGCTTGAAAGTTTCTATCATGCCCCCTCCTCCTTTCCTCGAGGCTATACATATTAAGATCCTTAAGTCTCTCTCTTCATATGTCTTCTGGTGCAGACCCTGCACCATTTTAGTGCCCTCCTCTGGACAACTTCCATCCTGTCTATGTCTTTGCGAAGACTGGGTCTCCAGAACTGCACACAGTACTCCAGATGGGGTCTGACCAGCTGTCTGTACAGAGGGATAATAACTTCCTGTTTTCTACTGGTGATGCCTCTCCCTATGCATCCCAGTATCCCCCTAGCCCTCCTTGCTGCCCTCTCACATTGCTTGCCCACCTTTAGGTCATCAGATATGACTACCCCCAGGTCCCTTTCCATTTTTGTTGTTGTTAGTATCTCAAAGAAACAGCAACCTTTAAAAATCCTTGTTCATGAGGTGTCAAAATCCTTGTTCATGAGCCAGTCCCTGTTTGTTGTGAGGTAGGGCCATCTGGTTATCCCCTCATGAACAAGGATTTTGATAGCTCACAAACAGTGATTGGCTCACGAACAGGAATTCTGACACCTCACGAACAAGGATTTTGACAGCTCATGAACAGGGATTTTAGGGCCGTCTGGTTGTCATCTCACAAACAGGGATTTTGACAGCTCAAAAACAAGGATTTCTCATGAACAAGGATTTTGACAGCTCACGAACAGTGATTTTGACACCTCATGAACAGGGGTTCCTTTTTAGAATCCCTGTTCATGAGCTGTCAAAATCCCTGTTCATCAGCTGAATCCCTGTTCATGAGGTGTCAAAATCCTTGCTCATGAGAAATCTCTGTTCATGAAATAGGGCCATCTTGTTGTCATCTCACAAACAGGGATTTTGACAACTCATGAACAATGAATGGCTTGCAGACAAGGATTCTGACACCTCACGAACAAGGATCGGAAGTGAGTCACGAACATGGGTTTTTTAAAATTTTAAAACCACATTTCAGGGCTGAACTAAAGTAAACCAAAGGCATGGGTTTGTAGAGGACATCACCCTCAACAAAACCCATGCTTGGTTTTTCCTCACAACATTTCCATGAGTCAACTTATAATGTTTTGTTCAATGAGGAAAAGTGAAAACATGATGGCAGCTCGCGAACAGGGAATTTTTCTCTTGAACAGGGATTTTTGCGTGCCATCAAAATCCCTGTTCATGAGACACATTCTTGTTTGCAATTTATACACTTATCCAAAAGACTGAATTTAGCATGCTCAAAACCCAAAATTTCACAATTTAATAACTTTGTAACAGATTCATATTTTTTCACCACACCAAGGCTGACTTGTTCTTTGGGACAACCTCTTTCTACCCTGAAACATTCAGGCCAAAATTCCAAATGATGTGGCTGCAGCACTATGGGCAAAAATAAGCAAAAAACAGTGAAAAAAGTGCTGCACAAAAACCGCACATCCGATTGAAACTAAACTTGGCACATCAAGAGCTCTAACCCACAGAAGAGCACATACCAAATTTTGTGCAAATCCATTGAATGGTTGCAAAGTTATTAAAGTGCAAAATTTGGAGTTTAACATTAAACTGCTTACTCAATCCTCACTACAGTGGCGCTACCGCACCATGATTATATACAGTATATATAATATATATATATATATATATATATATATATATATATATATATATATATATACTCAGAAGGTATATCTACAATGTGTACAAACTTTCAAAATTTTGTTGCAGAAAGTAATAAATTAAACTGACAAGTAAATTAAACTTAAGAAAAAGGGGAGGATAAATGGGAAAAGTGCAAAATTTGTAGTTTAACATTAAACTGCTTACTCAACTCTAACTATAGTGGTGCTACCACACCATTATAATATATATATATATATTTATACAATGGGGGTGAGACATATTCAGGTGAAATAAACCATGTTATTTTCACTGCAGTGAACTAAATCCTGATGAGATCAGCAGAGTTAAAATAAATACCGTTTATTACACCCCCAAAACCCACACTAGACCCGCGCAAAGCTGCACAATTGTGCAAAGCCATGCTAAACCCGTGCTAATCCAGTGCAAATTGTACATTTTGCAACTGTGCCCCACTGTATAAATAGGACACATGATGTGCACATCGTGGAATATGAAAAATATTTTTACTCCTGCCTTGTGAGCACTGTATATTCCACTAGTGCCTTTGGCACTCATGAAATATCCAGGCTCACTCTGCAGGCATGAAAATATTTTCCATATTCCACTCATGCCCATTATGTATCCCATATATATATATACTGTATATATATATATATACTCAGAAGGTATATCCACAATGTCTGCAAACTTGAAAGAAATTAATAAATTAAACTGACAAGTAAATGAAACTTAATAAAAGGGGAGGATGAATGGGAAAAAAATAACATCAAACAGCATCTTACATATCATAAAATTCATAAAAAGGAGAAATACCCCAGATGTTATTCAGTCACTTTGGATTCAAAGCCCTTAATACAAAAATAAGTCTGCTGTCTATTCTTAACATGTTTTTTCCACTCCAAAAATGCCTCTAAATGGTCTTTTTACAAGACTGAGACCCAAAAAATTAAAATTGCTAATGCCAGAATTATGAAACTGGTGCCAGTGTACACCCACAGATGCCTCACTACTAGCATTCTTGATAGATCTCACATGCTCTTGTGTCCTCTCTTTCTGGTAGTACAAGCACTGTAAAGAAAGGGGCAGTCGCACCAGAGGGCATAAACTACAAAAGAGGTTCTACAAGCAATGAAATGACTGATTTGATACTTGTGGTCATCTGTTGCATTGATAAAATCTTTGGATTGATTCATGTGGCAACAAACATTATAAGAGCCACGACAAAATGAACCCCATGGAGTAACTGAAAGTCTAGTTTGCTTCTGGACAATTGGTTTACCCAAATGGCTATGCACTATCAAATCACGGATGATTTTGCCTTTACAGTAAACAACTTTAGGGGAGTCCCCAATAGTATTGCTAAATCTGAATCTGTACATAAAATATGCCATTAGCATTTTAAAATGCCGGCCACTTTGGGGTAACTGAGCTAAATTCATTGATTAAATTCATCTGTTTATCCAGTTCTAAATTCTGATTTTTTTTTGTGTCAATAAATCATGTCTATCTCCTTCTAAGGCTTTTTCTCTGGCTTCCTCCAAGAGAGAAGGGTCATAACCCCTTTCCACAAACCTGCAAAATAACTCATCTGATTGCTTGATGAAAGTCTGTTCCTCTGAACAGTTCCACAGGTTTTTATAAAAAGTTGATCTACTGAGATCCCCTTTAAGAGATGCTTAGAATGGGAACTTTCAAACCTAAGTAAAGTGTTTCCTGGAGTGGGTTTGTGATAGCTTTCTGTGATCATTTTACCATTAGAACCAAACTTTAAAGTAAGATCTAAGGAAGAGACACTGACTGGATGCACTTGGTATGTAAATTTCAGATTTTACTCATTATCGTTAAGCAAGTTGACAAATTTATGTACCTCTTTTGCAGAACTGCCCCAAATGCACAATATGCCATCTAGAAAGTGGCCCAATACCTGATCCTGTCAAGAAAAGGGTTGTGTCTGGGGTAATTTATGGCTCTCTCCTCCTACCAGCCCAAAAATTGGTTGGCGAAGGAAGGGACTATATATAAGTCCATTGCAACACCACAATTTTTGGGTAATTTTTTTGGGGGTAGGAGTCTGATTTAAAGAGCAGCTGGGGAAACTGGGGCATATTTCGGCTCTTAATGTATTGTCTAAATTATATGAGTAATGTCTCTTTAAACCTGTTTTTTAAATTTGAGATGAGCACCGCACTTAGCCACGCTCCACAGAGGAGGAACTCAGTGAGGGTTCAAAGCACTGGGGTTAGCTGTTCAGCCAGTTCATTCTCTATTTGCGGACCACAAGTAAATTTCATCTGCATGATATCTTACTGCCGGAGTCTATTTTCTGAGTGCTGGCTGGTGAGTGGTTTATATCATTTCATAACCTTGAGCAAATTGTGCCAAACTTTAAGGGGGGAATATCGCCAAAAACACTAAACTTGGAATTGGAAACTGCAAAACCCAGTAAGCATCATGTCAAAATTCAGATCTCTAAGTTGCTTCATTTAAAATGTGCACACTTTATAAAGGAGTACTGCAGTCAATTTACAAAAACAAATGTTGTACAAAGTGTTTTAATTAGTGTGTAGCCCTTGGGTGTTTTTTCCTTTGTTTGGTATTAGCAGTTTTTTCTAAATTTGTTTGCTAGTTTTATGGCCCATGAGGATCTCCATGTTCACATTTTTTATTGCTCTTCTATTTCCTACATTGCCTCCTATTCCATGTGACAGTGACACAAACTGGACCACAGATTCAACGAGTACTAGTTTAGAGTCAAGTTTTACAACAGTAGAGCTGTGACTTTAAGTACTTTCCATCCTTTACAGCAGAATGGAGGAGCGGGTGGATGAGCTGTGCGGCGACGAGCAGCGTGAATCTAACTGGCTGGTGGTTTAACTTTGGAATTGTTTAGGGTTTTTAAAAAGAAACAAACATAATGTGTTGATTGTACTGAGGTGTGTAGGGATCAAAGACTACAGGGAAGGGATAAAGGAGAGTGCCAGCAGGTGGAGGGCAGGGAGTGGGTGCTGGAACGGAGTAGCCAGAGTTGCCAGAACACTGAGCCGGCCACATGTCTACAGTCCACCAATACAGAAGTTGTAGTTCTAGTGCTTAAATAGCATGGTATTTATAGTTCAAAGCCTCTTTTGCAGTGGAATGGAGGAGCAGGTGGAGGAGCCATGCAGCAAAGAGTGGCTAGCAGCTAAGTGACTGAGACTTAACTTTGGAATTGTTTGGGGTTTTTAAAAAGAAAACATATATAATGTGCTGATTGTACTGAACTGTTTGGGGTTCTGGTACTACAGGGATGGGAGGAGGGAGGACACCAGCAGAGGGAGGGCTGGGGTGAGTACTGGAACTGAGCGGCCGAAGTTGTCAGGATGCCAAGCAAGCCACCTGACTACAGTCCTCCAATAGAGAGGCTGCAGTTCTAGTGCTTAAATAGCACGGTATTTGTAGTTCAATGCCCCATTTGGAGTGGAACAGAGGTGCCAGTGGACAAGCTAAGCAGCAAGGAGTGGTGAGCAGCTTAGTGGCTGGGGGCCTTACTTTGGAATTGTTTGGGAGTTTTAAAAGGAAATAAACATTCTGTGCTGATTCTACTGAGCTGTGTGGGGATCAGGGACTACAGGGAAGGGAGGACACCAGCAGAGGGAGGGCAGGGGGCAGGTGCTGGAACTGAGCAGCCAGGCCACATGGCTACAGTCTTCCAATAGAAAGGCTGTAGTTTTAGTGCTTAAATAGCATGGTATTTGTAGTTCAAAGCCTCTTTTGCAGCAGAACGGAGGAGCAGTCAGATGAGCCATGCATCAAGGAGCAGTGAGCAGTTAAGTGGCTGGGAACTTAACATTAGAATTGTTTGGGGGGGTTAAAAAGGAAAAAACATAATGTGCTGATTGTACTGAGCTGTGTGAGACATTGAGAACTACAGGGAAGGGAAGAGGCAAGACACCAGCAGAAGAAGAGCAGGGTTGGGTGCAGGAACTCAGTGGCCAGAGTTGCCAGGAAGCCAAGCAGACCACATGGCTGCAATCCTCCAATAGGGAGGCTGTAGTTTCTGTAAAATACCCAGAACCCCAAGTGACCCCTCACTCAAGTGCCACAAAGCACGAGTGTAGCATTTGCCTAAGTGGCATCTGGGGATGTCAATAGGTTGTTCACAGAAAGGCCCACAGGCTGCAGCCATGCCACTCAAACAAGGGCAGGTAGGATAAGTAAGGGTAAGGGAAGAGTAAATAGGGATTAATGAAGGTAGAAGATGTTCCCCGTCTAGGGATGGGCTCCGGAGTGGGCAGCTGGTGCTACAGTAGCAGTGGTATTAGGGGATCTCAGATACTCCCTATCTAGATTCCACCTACAAGTGGATTAGTAGGTGGGATAAGAGTGATATTTGGGAACCTCAGCTACTCAATGTCTAGGGTCAGTCTACAGGGAATTTGACAGGCAGGAAATCTAGCAGGAAGGCACACATTGCATTCCTAAAGCAGGCCTACAAATAGTCCCTAATTAGAAGCTACAAAAGTGTAAGGGGGTTACCTAAGTACACTATCAGGAAGTGATACAAACAGAAGAGAGAAAGAAACGTGTCTTAGCTGGGACTTGAACCCAGGCAACCTGGAATACTGTTTCAGTTACACTAGCAGCTGTGCCACCAAAGCAACTGGAAACTGAGATATCCTGAGGCACCTTATTCTTTCTGTAATGCACAACCTGGTGCTGCAATGTTTAATCTCAAGGGTGTGGTGTGCATATTTTATGGAACTCACACAAACAGAAGACAGAAAGAAATCAGTGTCTTAGCTGGGACTTGATCCCAGGCTGCCCAGAATACCATTTTGGTTGCAGCACTAGCTGCGCCACCAAGGCAACTGGAAATGGGGATGTCCTGAGACACCTTACTCTTTCTCTAATTCACAGACTGGTGCTGCACAGATAACTACATTTTCAATCACGAGTGTGGTGTCATATTTTTTGGAACCCATACAAACAGATGAGAGAAAGAAATAAGTGCCTTAGCTGGGATTTGAACCCAGGCTGCCCAGAATTGTGTTCCAGTTGTGCTACCAGCTGCGCCACCAAGGCAATTGGAAACTGAGATTTCCCCAGGCACCTCCCTCTTTCTCTAATGCACAACCTGGTGCTGCATAGATAATTGCAAAGCAGGCCTATAAATAGCCCTAATTAGAAGCTACAAAAGAGTAAGGGGGTTACCTAAGTACAGTATTAAGAGGACCTAAAAACTTAATTTGATGGGAGAGGCATACAGTGGGGGCAGAGTGGGGTGGGAAGGGTTGTGGAGTGCATTGCATGTGCAGCTGCGGTGTTTCTAGAAGAGCTCTGGGAGATGGGGGATGCCTGGTTTGCAGAAAGTTAAGTCAGCTGAGGGCAGAGGTATAGCAGCTGAGGCAAGAAATAGCTACACTGGTAGAGGGGAGACTCATAGGGTGATGGGGTAGAGGGGACACAGGCTGTGTAGGCTGGTAAGGGGAGTGGATCAGGAATGGATACAAGAGGGGGAGGGAGTGTGGCCAACTGTGGGTAAAATAAGCTAAGATCAGAGTAGGGTGCATAAAAGGCAAAAATCAAGCCAGTAATTTTATCAGCTGGAAAAATAACAAACTGAAATAACAAAGATTTTACAACAAACCAAATTTATCCTGAATGTCTTTAAGACAGGATCATTTGTACCAAAAAAACTGAACTGACCAATACCCTCAGGACAAGCACTCTTCAGAGGTAACCCTGGTGGTACATTATCCCTGGAACATCATGGAGCAAAGCTTCAATAAGCATTTAAGCAGAAGAGCAACAACTGCCTCTGTCAGCATCCCAGCTCCAACTGACCTGTCTCCACCTGGGAGCTGCAGAAACAGAGGGTTTTATAGCCCACCCACAGTGTTATATGATCCCTACTTAAAGACACTTCCTATGTGAAACTTATTTCAGATTTTACTGTTAGCAAATTTATTTATTTATTTAAAATATGTTAACTGGGAAAGGCACACTGAGCCAAGGCTGATTTCCAGGTGCAACCCAGAGGGAGGGAAGCATCATCCCAGCGGACAAGTATAAGTACAAGAAGTACAAAAAAATATGTTACAGGCAGTGGAGTAACATGTTCCAAAAAGATTAACACAAAGCTGGAGTCAGGATAACAAATACAACAAATGAGACATACACTGTGTACCAAAGCAATTGTTTTAAATAGTCTGCACTTTTAAATGTAACCAGTTTTACTCTTTCCCTTGGGAATCTGAGAAGAAAATGAGATTAATATATGCAAACCCCACCCACAATTTGCATATACCCTCCTCGAGCTATGCCTATTGATCTCAGCTCTGTTCCATAGTATAAACAAATTCTGATCAGAGTCAATATAGCTGCAAAATGATTGTAGTGATGGTGATGAGAGGGGTGTAGAGAAGCTGTAGGAGAGCAATAACAGATGAATCAATTACAGGTTGTTGTGGTTTATTGAAAATATATTGCATCTTGGGAAGATCCTTATAATAGGATCCTAAGTACATAGAAATGTCCTGCAATTATAAATGTCCATATTTTAAAGCAGAATAATAAATTCATGCAAATGTCTATAATAATGCATTGCACAGCAGCAGTGACTGAGAGATCACTGTAGCTAAAGCATGTAAGAAGTAATGTTTCAATCTGGTGGACAATATCAGTAATGGCACCCCATGGTTTATGATGTAAGCACTACCATTATTAATACATAATTATTCTAAACTGTAATTTCAATTAAGTGCAGTGCAGTGATAGAGGGGAGAAAACAAAGACAGTGGGTGCAGAAGAGGATGGAGGGATATAATCATACTGAGGGTACTACATATTGACATTATTTAACTGTTGTCATGGACATTTGCATGTATTTTGCATCTTGCTGTACATTTTAGTAATTTGTTATAGTTGCTGGTTATTTGCATGCATTTAGGACATGTAAGCTATTATTATGGACATTTCCATGAATTTAGGATCCTGCTTTGAAATCTGGACATTTATAATTGTGATATATTTGCATATCTTTACAATTCTATTTTGAACATGAGGATATTTATGGGCATTCTGATTGAATGTGACTTTGTGGGACACTAATTTTTCAACATTTTACCATGGGTTCTTTTTGTACTCCTTGCTGCTGTTTATGTCATTTTACTGTCCTGCTCATTAACCTGCCCTGATATTTATCTGTGTATCCTGCGTCTTGTGGAGACCCTTATAATAAGATCCTAAATACGTGGAAATGTTCTGTAATTATAGATGTCCAGATTTCAAAGCAGAATCACAAAATCATGCAAATGTCCATAATAATGCACTGTACAGCAGCAGTGACTGAAAGATCACTGTAGGTAAAGCATGTAAGAAGTAATGTTTCCATTTGGTGGATAATATCAGAAATGGCACTCCATGATACATGATGTAAGCAATCATGCCTACTCCAGGGCCAGATTAAGGCAAGCTGGGGCCCTAGGCCCAAGAGAAATCTGGGGCCCCCTCACTATAACCATGCCCTTTCGCCATGACCCCACCTCTTGGCTACTGCATATCAGTTACTACAACATGAAAACAATGTTCTTACTGTCCCTAAAAAGTGGCACAAAATGCTTCAAAATTAATTAAACTGGCTGGTCTGGTGGCACTGAGGGTTAAGGCACTGTACGCCACACCTCGCACCATGCCAGTGACCCATGTTTGGTGATGGACTCGGGTCACCGGGGGTTGGCTGGGTGGCAGGGGGGGAGAAGGATTGAGCACCCAATGGCTGCTCTCCTTCTCTGGGGAGGGGTGGGATGCTGGCCCCGCCGCTATACCACCACCACCTAGGTGACCACAGGTGGTGCTGGTGCGGTTGGGAAAGCAGATAGACAAGGAGGGGCCAACATCAGCCAAGAACCATACAGGAGGCACGTCTCAGTGTGCCTCCATCTTGTTGGTCCTCCTTGAGCGCTGATGTTGACAGGAGGTGGACCAGAACAAGGGAAAAACACCCCATAGCTGATGTAGGTGAAGGGCTCCTGCACTGCTGCAATCATGGATGAACCAGGAAAGAGCTTTGGTTGCACATTCCACTGAGGATCAGAGAAGGTAGAATGGACCACTCTGCCCCACCCGAGGGGGTCAAACTGAGTCTCCAGAGTTGCATAGGAGTGGGGCACCTATGGGAGCATCCTCACGGTCCTCATGGTGCAGACTGGGTGCATTGGGGTGCCTGGAGAGAGGGTCCGGTCACATTGCAAGGGGGAGTATAAAGAGACAGTGAAAAATAAAAATAATAATGAAACTAATACTATCAGTATGGAAAATGATAATAGCCTGAGTTTTGATAATTTAGAGAAAATAATTATTAATAGGCCTGGTAAAAATATTTTTTTTGTATGTGAAATGTCATGATTTGCACTTCTCCAAAGCCCCCCAACCCCAAACACACATGTGTGTACTCACAGTCTGGGTGTTATCATACTGTCCTGTCAGGTAGTATGAACCACAATGTGGGAGTTGAAGAATTTGAAATCAAACATTTATGTTACTGATAAGTAAGCCAGGATCCATAAATGGTAAGATTTACTGATGGGAATCTTGAAATACATTCATTTGTTCGCTCTGAAAACAGAGCTGTATCAAGGTCAGCACTTCAGTATGAACGAGATGAGAGAATTAAAAAACCAAAAAAGAGTATGATTTTTAGTTGTATCACTGAAACTTATTGTAGATTTCTTAATTTTAGGAGTGAGATTAAATATTTATTTTTCATTTATTGAAATATCGGAATTACAAACCTTCGAGTCAGAGACTCCTTTACAAAGGCTCCACATCATGGAAATACAAAATAAGAGACATGGATAATATGATGAGAGGTACTACAAATGAATGTGGAGGGTAAAACAACCCTGAGTCAAGTATGATACAAAGGTAATGAGCAATACATTGAAAGGTATTTCATCTGAATGCAGAGGGTAGAACAACCCAGAGTCAAGCATGGTACAAAGGTTTCAAGCAAATTAAGCTACTGCTTACATTCAAATTTCAAGGATGATACAAGGTTTTCTAAGCCAATAAAACAGATACTTAAGATAAAATATAAAAAATACACACTGAATTGCACTATTAATCTTTTATTGTTAAGAGTAAGATTCTAAGCTGGGATTCTAAATGGGTGTGGGAGACAAAACAAAGGAAATGGACTTGTTCACACCTTAAAGGTCATCCTGGCTGGGGCCCCTGAAGCTGTTAGCTGCATGTAACACCTAATCAGAGAGGTGAGAGCCATGTCACAGTTCAGCCCCTAACTTACTCAGTGGCTAAGTCTTTTATAAAAAACATGCAGCTCAGGCAGAAAGAAAAGGATATATAGTAAATATATGTTGGGGATTGCTGGGGGCCACCTGGCAGGCAGGGGCCCTAGGCCTGTGCCTATGTTGCCTATGCCTTAATCCAGCCCTGGCCTACTCCAATTAAATATCCTTTAATGCTGGCTGGTTCTTGCATTCGAACACTCCAGAGTCACCATACTATAAGGCCGTCGATGACTTCTCTCATTACGGTTGGCATGTGTCTCACAATTAATTCCCTTTGCTGTGGATCTGGTACATAATAAAATATTACATGTTGTACTGCAGGTACTGAAAAGTCAAAAAAGTGATCCCCTCTGCCTTATTAAAAATTCAGTAACCAGAAACGAGCCGAGGGAAAGATGCACATCCTTCGACAGCAATATTTTCCTAATTCCTTATGTGTAAGTGTTGTGTGCCTCCTCTGGTTGCCAGCAGTCCTTTTCCTGTCCAGATCTGGTTTGTAAATAAAAAATTACAGCCCCCCCAGAAGTTATCATTGAGTTTCTCCTCCATTTTTCTATCAAAGTTGCTGGAGAATGATGTCATCAGAGCAACAAAGATAGTGGTGTTACACAAAATGCAGTTCCACCCACCAGTAAACTGCTGCCAGTAAGGATCTCACAGACATCATTTCTGTAAATATGTATATTTGCAACATTTATAATTATGTTCCTTTGATGTACTGTATTGCTGTATATGACTATTATTTTAATTACTATTTCATTTTTTCCTATTGTATATACTCCATACCACTCCCACAGGACACATCTGGAAACAAGCTGCTTGTGCATCACTGCATACCCTGGAAAGGGCATAGCACGGTTGTTTCACAATGCACAGCTGTGAGTACAGTTATTCTGCAAACCTTGTGTCACATTTGTGTGCTAGACCTCTGGTATATGCCCATCTTGGTTATATGAGCACACTTGGCTCTGCCTCATGCCTCAGTACATACCCAGGAAAATGCATTCTATGGCTTGTTCAGTATGTACAAATGAGATTGTACAATCTACAATCTTGAATCTCACTTTGTGTGATCAGCTTCTGATATACACTAACCTGTGTTAATGAACACTTGCCTCTGCCTTGTACCTCAGTGTCTACCATGATAACTGCATATCTTTGCTTGATCATTATGTACAACTGTGAGTGTAATTATTTTGAAAAATCTTCTGTCACTTTATGTGATCAGCCTCTGATGTACACCCTAAGTTACATAAAGACACTTGGCTCTGCCTCTTGCCTCACTGCATGCCCTGGTAAGTGCATACCATGGCTGCATCACAAGATACAATTGGTTCTGCAGGTATTCTGCAAACCTTGTGTCACTTTTCTGTGATCTGCTTCTGTTATATGCTCATCTAGGGTACATGAACACACTTGGCTCTGCCTCATGCCTCAGTGCATAGACATGAAAGTGCATACCATGGTTCCATCACCATGAACAAATGTGACTGCAATTATTTTGCAAACCTTGTCTCACTTTGCATGATCGGCCTCTGATATACTATCACCTAGGTTACATGAGTACACTTGGCTCTGCCTCATGCCTCAGTGCATACCCAGGAAAGTGCATGCCATGGCTCTATCACTCTGTACAAATGTGACTGCACTTATGCAAACCTTGTCTCTCTTTGTGTGATTGGACTCTGACTTACATTACACTGTGTTCATTTAATACACTTGGCTCTACCTTGTGCCTCAATGTCTACCAAGGTACATTTTCTCCATCAGAGTGTACAGTTGTCTGCAGTTCTTCTGAAAACATTCTCTCTCTTTCTGTGATCAGCCTCTGATATATGCCCACCTGGGTTACATGAACTCACTTGGCTCTGCCTCTTGCTTCACTGGATACACTGGTAAGCACATGCCATGGCTCCATCACAGTGTACAATTGTGAGTGCAGTTATTCTGCAAATCTTGTGTCACTTTTGTGTGACTGGCCCATGCTATATTCTCAGCTCAGTTACATGAAGGCACTTGGCTCTGCCTCATGCCTCAGTGCATACCAGAGAAAGTCCATGTCATGGCTCCATCACTATTTACAAATGTAACTGTTCTTATTCTGCAAACCTTGTCTCACTGTGTGTTATCGGCCTCTGATATACGCTACCCTGTGTTAAATGAACACATTTAGCTCTGCCTTGTGCCTCAGTGTCTACCCAGGTAACTGTATACCACTGCTTGATCACTATGTACAATTGTGAGTGCTCTTATTCTGAAAACCTTCTGTAACTTTGTGTGATCTGCTTCTGATATATGCTCACCTGGGTTATGTGAACACACTTGGCTCTGCCTTGTGTCCCGCTGCATATCCTTGTAAGCACATACCATGGGTCTATCACCACGTACATTCATGAGTAGAGTTATTCTGCAAACCTAGTCACTTGGTGTCACTGGCTTCTGTTATGCACTCACCTTGGTTTCATGAACACACTGGGCTCTGCACCGTGCCTCAGTGTCTATCCAAGTTACTGCATATCTTTGCTCAATGACTATGTATAATTCTGAGTGCAGTTATTCTGCAAACCTTGTGTCACTTTTGTGTGATTGACCTGATATACACTCATCTTTGTTACATTAACACACTTACTTCTGCCTCGTGCTTCACTACATACCCTGGTAAGTGCATTAATATGGCTCGATCCATGTGCAACAGTGTATACCCAGGTATGTGCATATCACATTGCCACTGCACTATGCTAGTCTTGGATTATGCATTTCCTTACATTGAAAGACACAAAAGTCACTTACTGCAATGTAACAGAAGTTACACATTCTTTCTAAAGCTCAGCTGTAGCCGCATCAATAGCTCTAGTTCTGATTTATCCACAAGAATGTGCTGCTGATGCTGGGCCAGCTTGACACATTTTTAAGTCTTCTCAGAAATCATGACAACACAGTAGGGAAATCAGGAGAGCGGAGATTTTCACAGCCAGAAAGTGCTATCGGGCTTTAATTTTGTCACAGGCTTTCATTTTGAAATATGCATACTAAGTTACTGTTCACTGGGCATTCCTGTGTGGTGAGAGACAGACATTTTCTTGGGAATCTCCCCTTCCGATGGAGAACACACACACACACACACACATTAATCACAATGACAGAAATCCTTCACAGCCTTATACAGTGTTAGGAAATGTTCTATTGCTGAAATCCAGGGAGCAATACAAAACAAATAAAATACCTGTGCCATATAGTACTATGCACTCCATCAAGCCCAGCAGTGATGAACATTATATACATATTCTGTAGGTTACAGTCAGTGATTTCAGAAACATATTTTTTATCCAAGCCATCAGCCTCCATTCAATGCACATAGTAATCTTTGTTTGTAATAGGCTGGGAATAGATCGGTCCTAAAAGGGTTAAAAATCCTACAGACAGCAATAAATCATTGTACACTGCCAGAGACATAAACACACACACACGCTCACACTTGAGAGAGAAATATAATTTGAATCTCTGCCGGAGCAATGCAGTCTCATTACAAACTCAGTTTTGACCAACAGGGCATTGTTTAGATAAAAATGTGTAAAAAGAAGGTTTATGTGTCCTTTAAAACTAAAGACAGCAGAAAGGAATTTCTCCAGTGACACTTAGTTTAACAAGCTGCCTGTGCTGTTTACACTGAGTGTATCCACTGATAAAAATTTGAGATGGCATGAGTGTGCTTCATGTAGGAAAAGAACTCTTTCTCCCCCCATCAAGTGTAGTGATTTCAGATAGTGGAAGGATCATACTCCAACTCCAAAATTGTGCTTTGGTGGAAGTCTGAAGTACCCTTTTTTCCCAACTGATAGCAAGATGTCTGTAGGGCTCCACTCCCTGCAGCCACAAAAAGGACGGTGAATGGCCAGCTGCCTCCATAGTAGAAACTCAAAAGATCAGGTAAGGGATGCACTGAAACAGTAACTTTGTGTATTTATAATGCTATGTAAAGAAATAGGTGTAACTGTTTACATTTGTTTGGAAACCTTCTGGGAAAACACAGCACTCCTGAGATCTCAGGGAAAGCTACACAACTGTGTCTCCCTCCTTGCTTTTCTCATAGTGTTGAAGTACAGTTTAGACTACTACAGACTCTCAAAGGGTACTGCTGCCGAAATGCACTTTCAGAACTATTTGTCCCCATGGTTTCATTTACTTTTTAATATTCCTTTCATTTATGTGCACCTTTTATATTTACATTTATTTCTTTTGTTGCTTCTCCTTCTCCCAAGAAAACAATCTGAAACTCACTCCTGGATTCAGTGTAGCTTCCTTTTAGACTTAAAAGGGCACTAACACCATTTTGACATAAAGAAAAGCTGCTTTTATCTGAAAATAACGTTGAATTATTGTCTTCCGGTCCAGCCACAAAACCAGGGTGTGCACCAGGCTAGTGCACTGGAGGTAACACTGTTTTAAATGTTTAACTGGGGACAGGTAAACAAAGTTAGCAAGGAAAACCCACAGATGGCCGGACTGGGGGGGTACTATTAACAAAAAAAACTAAACATATACACAAGAAAAGGATGTCAGAGCCTGCCCACTGGAGTCAGCCCAACAAGGCAGCTGGTGTCTGGCCACTCTGCTCCCCTGCTGACTCAAGTAGACCCCTGCCCCCTACCCCTTTAGAAGAAGAGCTATACAATCCACAACCTTGCCATAAACCCCTCACAACTTACTACAGAAAACTCCAGGGAGTGAACCTCTCAATCGCTGCAGATATTAGGCAAAAATGGGAAAGAGATCTTGCTATTACCATAGACAACCATACTTGGGATAGGGCTATTTGGCAGCTGGCCACCTGCTCTTGGAGCAACAAACTCAGACAAGTACATCTCAACTTCTCATACAGAACGTATCTCACACCAGCCAGACTGCACCACATGACTCCTACTGCCTCCAATTCACGCCCCAAATGTGGGGGGAGGGGCATATTTTCTGCACATGGCTCTTCAGTGTCCTAGGGTGGCACCCTCTTAGCACAGCATGCATCATGTCATAGAGGAAGTATTGAAATGCAAGCTGACCAAATCCCCACTGGAACTGATGTTGGGGGCGGAGGCATCTAACCAAACGAATGGTGGCCCTCGGCCCCTATGGTCACTAGTGCTGGTCAATGCCAAGAAGATTGTCACCCAGTCCTGGATGGCGATGGGAATGCCCAATATAGCACAGAGGGCTAACAATATGAGACAATGTATATTCCTGGAAAAAATTCAGTACGCGGCCAATGACCAGGGGACAACATTTGACCTGATCTGAGGCCCACTGATTGGGGCCATTGAGGAGGGTATTTTTCTGACCTAGGAGAAGCCCTGAAACCTGGTGCCATGTGGGGCATGCTCAAAGGGTGGATTCAGTGAAGCTGAAAGGAGTGGCAGTTGCCATAATCAGGCATCCAAAGTGAATTGGTATCAAAGGTTTGAGTACACTATGGATTATATCAATTCCCATCCTATGCCTTACACACATGCTACATTTATAAAAACACTTAAGGTGCTTTCTTTCCTACTTGTCTCCAATCTCTCTTACTCTGTGTCTGTCATCCACTTTTCCCCTCTCTCTCACCTACTTACCATTACTGCTGCACAGTTTATTCATATTTGGGTTTTTTTGTAGATTCTTTTTCCCTCCAGTCGCGGTCTGCAGGGCCTCTCTCAGGCATCCTGCCGTACTCCTGCCCCGCCTGAAGTCCTCCTACCTGTACCTTCTCTCTCCCCCTCCTCTAGCCATGATAGGTACCCCCAGCTTAACCCCTCTGGGGTGGGGCCGCCCCTCCTCTTGGGCGCTCTCAACAGTCAGCTCCAACGTGGCAGAGGACCCGGGTGGAGGAACCTGGAAGGCCAGACAGGAAGGACCCGGCTGTGGTCATGGGAGCAGGTGCTGTCAGCTACTCACAGACTGGGGTTTTCCCTGTTCTGGTGAGCTCTCCCCTCCTCCCTCCCTCCATGCATGCACACATCTCACGCACGTGACACGGGCAACCCTACTTATGCTTGGGCACACCAGCTATGTGCTGCTCAGTGAGCTGCACACTCCCCAGTCTCCACTAGGAGCCTGATGTGCCAAGTGATCCCCAACCTTCCCCTGGGAAGAGCGATCAGGGGCACTCAATCTGTCCACGCCTACCGTCCCCAGTGCTCGAGCTCGCTCCCGAACTCAGGTCGCTGGCATGGCGCAACATGTGGCATCCAGCACCTCAACCCCCAGTGCCACCGGGCCGGCTCAGTTTATTCATATTAATCTCTGGAACACTAACTTGCCTTGGGGCACTAGGCTCCGGGGCGGGTGGTATATGTATTTGTAATTACGACTTAGCCAACTGTACAACAGTTTACCATATTAATTCTGTAATGCCTTGCCTGTTTTCAATAAAAATATTTTATAAAAAAAAAGTGGACCCCTGCCTATCGGATCTCAGGTATGCCTGTTGGAGGTTGTATTGTAGGGAGGCTGTACTTTGGTGGCTAGCTTAGCACTTGGCGGTTAGTGTGATTGTGGGCTTAGGGGCTTGCTATTCAAATTGCTTCTGGGTATTAGTGAGTTGCTGGGCTTAAGGGATTGCTGTTAAACTGTTGCTAAGTACTGCAGTGTTTCAGGGTTATGGGGTTTACTGTTAAACAGTTACTGGGTATTTTAGTTTTTAGGGTTAAACAGTTGCTAGGCATTAGTATGCTTCAGGGTTTAGGGGCTTGTGGTTACTGGGTGTTAGTAGGATAGCCTTTGCAGTCTGGAATAGGAAGACAGGAACCAAAAAAACAGCAGGAAAAACAGAATGTGGGGAGTCGGTGCAATGTAGTGGATGTAGGGCGGCAGTCTACAGGGAGACCTTCCTGAGACTGCAGTGCTGCCCCATCTGCATGTACCTCTCAGGGTGGAGGTAATGGACTCCAGGCTCAAGGCAGCACTGGCTGAGAGTCAGGAGAATGTCACTAGAGTCAAAGTTGCATTGGCGAGGAGTCGGGGGACCATGTCTCTCACCTAGAGACCACCTAACCAGATACCACTACCTCAAAGGATGCCAGAAGAGAGGAGCCATTGGACTACAGTGAGCTCAAGAAGGGCGGGAGTGGTGGTATCTGGAAGGCTGGGAGGAGTGAGTCACAGGCACACTCCTCAACCGGTGCCACTAAGAAACTCCTATGTCATTCTGGCAGAACAGGACTGCCAAGAAGGAACTCCTGAGCAGGTAGAAAGTGAGGATGCAGAGGTCTGCCCAAATGGAGTACCCCAGAGAAGGAGGGAGCAAATTCTGGTGGGGAACTCCATTGTCAGGGGATAGAGCTGGGGGAAGGAAAGGGGGTGGAGACGGAGGTAAAGTGCCTACCTGGCACAATGGCTTGGAAAGGGTGAGAAGCATATCCAATGGATTGCAAGGGCAATAGGAAGGAAGGGGAAGTTGGATGTCATTGTCTACCTGGGGAATGAATGACCTAGCATTGGATTACATGGGATGGGGGTAGTACAGGAGCAGTTTATAGAACTGGGCAAGGGTCTCAGGCAAGTAGCATGCACTGTAGCCTTTACGGAAGTGCTGCCCGTCTACAACAGGAGGAAGGAGAGGGAGCTCCACACTAAGGCCTTCAACTTATGGTTGATGGAATGGTGCAGGGAGGAGGGGTATGGCTACATTGTGTACTGGGATTCCTCCTGGAAGGATCAGAACTTATACCGAGGGAATGGCTTGCATCTATCTAGTAAGGGAACAGCAGTACTCAGTGGATGGTTTAAATGTTACTTCAATGGACATTTAAACTAGCCGAGGTGGGTGGCAGAAGGCAATGGAGAGGCAATAACTGCCCCTCACCTCGCAGGCTGGAATAGAGGGTAAAGAAATCCCATGAGGAGAATTTTCCCACTAGGAAGCAGGAAAACCAGAGTAGCAAGGGATTAGCAAAGGAGGAGGGGGGAAGTGGAGAAGGAAAAATAAAAAGGTGAGGAAGGGAAAACAGCTAGGAAATGAGGGAAGGGAGAAGAAAAGGGCTAACAAAATCTGGACAGCTATGTGTGCCAATGCTAGAAATCTGGGAAATAAGATCCCAGACCTGAAGGCCACAATGGCAGAGGCAGACCTGGATACTGTGGCCATCACCGAATCATGGTGCAGTGACAGCTATGTCTAGGAATAGGTCCTACTGGCTACACAATATTTAGAAGAGACGGGGTAGGTAGGAAAGAAGGGAGGGGGAGTAGTGCTTTATGTTAAGGTAAAAATAAAAGAAATGGAGGTACAGGGAATTCAGGAGGGACTGAGGTGTTGTGGGTCATCCTCTAGTCATGAAACAGCTGCTATTTGAATAGGAGTGGTCTACAGGCCTCCGACACAGGGGGAGGACTTAAACAAAGAAATGTTACAAGATATTGGCAATATGGCTAAAAAGGGGGAGGTGATGTTGGTGGGGGACTTTAATCTGCCAGGTGTAGATTGGAGTCTCCCTGTTGTGGCATCAGCTAGAAGTAGAGACCTCCTGGACTCCCTGTAGGGGACATTCCTCAGGCAGCTAGTCAGTGAACCTACTCGGGGCAAGGCAATACCGGACCTGGTACTTCCTAACAGCGAGAATGTTGTAGATATCAAGGTGGGAAGTCATCTGGGGACCAGAAATCATCGCACAGTGTGGTTTAATATAAGAACTGCAGTGGATTCCAACCACACAAGGGCGAGGGTCCTGGATTTCAATAGGGCTGACTTTACAAAGATGAGGAGTACCTCCAAAAGGACCTGGTGGGGGGAGACATCCTGGGTGGGTTGGAGGGCAAATGGGCCTGATTAAAAGAGGGCATGGTAAAGGCAACAAACCTGCATGTCACACAAGTAAGAAAAAGCAGAAGGAAGAGATGATCATTATGGTTCTTGAGGGAGGAGGCTGAAAAGGTAAAGGCAAAAAGAATGACATTTAGAAGGTATAAGGAGACCCAGAGAGAGGAGGATAGGGAAGTGTATCTGGAGAAACAGAGGCAGGCAGGCAGGCAAAGCAGTAAGGTATGCAAAGGCACAAACTGAGGAAAGAATTGCCCAGGCAGTATCAAAAGGAACAAGTTATCTTTCAGGTATGTTAGCGAGAAAAGGAAGACAAAGGGGGGATTGTACAGTTAAAAAAGGGGGAGGGACTGTACAGAGGAGGACTAAGAAAAAGGCAAACATCTTAAATAAATACAGTACTTATGCCCAGTGTTCACAGCAGAAGGGAATGAGGAGGGACCACAAATAGACATCAAGAGCTTTGAAGAAAAGGAAGTGGACACCAGTCCCTTTTCTGAGGAGAGGGTCAGGAAAGCACTCACTAATCTAAGGGTGGATAAAGCCATGGGGCCAGACAGGGTGCATCCAAGAGTACAGATGGAACTCAGGTAGGTGTTGGCTGCACCCCAGTTGACTTGTTTAGCAGTTCCCAGAGGACTGGAGAAGAGTGGACGTAGTCCCACTTCACAAAAGTGGTAGCAAAGAGGAGGCAGGCAATTATAGGCCTGTCAGCCTAATTTCAGTGGTAGGGAAATTAATGGAAACACTATTAAAGGAAACAATTGTGGAATAGCTGGAATCCAGCGGACTGCAGGACCCAGGGCAACATGGTTTCACAGAGGGACGGTCATGCCAGACAGATGTAATAGATTTTTTTGACTGGGTAACCAAGGTGTTGAATCAAGGAGGGGTGATGGACGTGGCCTACCTAGACTTCAGCAAGGCCTTCAACACCATTCTACATAGGAAACTGGTAAACAAGTTGGGTAGCATGAAGGTGGGCAACAAGGTGATAACCTGGGTAAGAAACTGGTTAGAGGACATGAGGCAGAGGGTGGTGGTTAACTGAGTTCACTCCAAGGAGGGGATAGTGATCAGCAGGGTACCTCAGGGGGTCAGTAATGGGGCCAGTCCTCTTTAATATCTTCATTAGCAAAACAGCAGAGGAACTGGAAGGGAAGGTCTGCCTCTTTGCAGATGACACCAATATCTGGGCAAAGGACGGCAATGAGATTTAAAATGGCTGGAGGAGTGGTCAGAAGTTTGGCAGCTGAGGTTTAATACAAAAAAGTACTAAATAATGCACTTGGATCACAGAAACCCAGGGGTGGAGTACAAAATGGGGGGACAGATACTTGCAGTGACAATGCAGGAAAGGGACATGGGGGTCAACTGAAGGTAGCCAGACAATGTGACAGAGTGATAGGGAGAGACAGTGGGATGCTGGGTTGCATAGGTAGGGGTATCACCAGCAGGAAGAGGGAAGTGGTGTTGCTCCTATGTAAGTCATTGGTAAAGACCCCACCTGGAATACATGTGTCCAGTTTTGGAGACCACATCTCAAGAAAAACATACAGTAGACAGAGTAGAGGCAGTCTAGAGGAGGGCTACCAAGACTGTACAGGGTCTGCACCAAACCCCCCTATGAGGAGATGCTAAAGAAACTCAATATGTACAACCTGGAGGAGAGGAGGGAGAGGGGGATATGACTGAGATCTTTAAATACCTCACAGCAGTGAATAAGGTACAGATGGGAGGTATTTTGGGGAGGAAAAAGTGCTCTATAACAAGGGGTCATGATATGAAACTGGAGGGGGGTAAGTTCAGGAGAGATGAGAGGAAATACTTCTTCACTGAAAGGGTGGTGTATGCCTGGAATAGTCTTCCAGTGGAGGTGGTAGGGGTCAAAACAGTGGTGGGATTCAAAAAAGCCTTGGTAGGCACAAGGGAATCATAAGGGAAAGGAAGTGGGTGAAAGAGATAGTGCCGTAGACCAAGGAGGTCCTGCAGCAAAAGAAATCACAACATACAATAGTAGCACCAAATTAGTCAAAGGATTTTTAAAAATCCCTATTGAGAATTGTGAAACCTTTAGTTAGGGATTTTGTTTTGTTTGTTAGTGTGTTCACTGCTACCCAGAGAGGGTTGTCTCATCTGATAGTGTAGTTGAAAATCTACCAGATGGCACTTAAGTACTGTAATAGAAACTGGCCTCTTTCTGTAGGTACAACAAAAATAATTTTAGAGGATTTTTCCCCCTAAATTTTGTGAAGGATAAATAGGAATCTCACAAAATTGCTTGACAAATTTGGCACTACTGCTGTAATTGGGCAGACTGGATGAGCCAGGCGGTCCTTATCTGCTGTCTGTTTCCATGTTTCTAAGAACCTCTGCTGTGCAGCAAATACAAACCACAATATTCAGCACTGGAGTAATACATAGCACGTATCGTAAAATTATTTTACTGTCAGAAGACTGCACTTTGTCAGTTCCTTATTTAAGTATTTAATATGCAAAGTTCACATTGTGCTAGCATCATTATTTTATTCTGTAATAAGATCGAGGACAATCTTGTCCTGCTTTTTATTATAAGAGTATGAAGCCACATCCCTATCACAGGGGTCCAAGGGGGGTAGGAAGAAGCAGGTGCCTAAGCAGGTCTAAGGGGTCCCACTCCCCCAGTGGAACAGAGGGCCAAAGGAAGGGGGGTGGATAACAGTAAAAGGAAAAGTTAAGGCAGGATGGTGGGGACAGTGGGAGCGTCTCCAGAGCTGCCAGTACATAGTGGATTCCTGCCACTGGATAGGGTGAGGAGGGAGAACCTGGTGGAATAGGGAGGGGCAGTGAGATGGGGGATGGAGGTGTCAGGGAAACTAGGGAGGAGGGGTGACAGATAGTGAGTTCAGGTGAGAGGTGGAGGGCAGGGAGAGCAAGGAAGGGGTGGTGAACAAGGGACAACAAGGGAACAGACCGGGTGGGATCAGATGGGAAGGGTACAGGGCAGATCAAGGGAGTGAACAAAAAGGTAAGATGGTGGGCATACGAACATACAAACATACGAAACTGCCAGCAGATAAAGGCCTTACGGTCTATTAAGTCTGCTTGATTGGGCAATAGCAGTCCTTATACTGCAGCTGCCCCTCCCTCCCCTCCAGTGACCTTACCCCTTGCCCTGTCCCATTCCCTTTTGAAGCAGCCCACTGTTCTACAGGATACTACTTCCTCTGAAAATGCATTCCACCCAGACACCACCCTCTCCGTTAAAAAGTGTCTCCTTATTTCCCTGAACCTTCCCACTTCCAGTCTCAGATTGTGCCCTCGAGTGTCCCTCCCCCCCCTTCATTTTTTTTTTAAACTTTCTTTCCCTCCGGTCACCACCAAATGGGGGCTTCTTTTGGTCGACCTACCTTATCCCCTCCAGCCTGACATCCTCCCATCTGCGCCAGTCTCGACTCACCCGCAACACACCGATGGTGCTTTCTTCCGGTGCTCCCCGCACTCCATGGACAGAGGTGATGTTGGGACCAGGTCACAGTGGGCAGGTCCGGCAGTGGAGGTGGCGGCAGGCGATGTCTACCCTCAACCAGTGTGTACTTTCCCTCTTCTGGAGTGCCCCCGAGGAGCCAGGATGTGCAGTGCCATTCAGTGCAGCCAGGCGCGCTCCCACACCTAGCCTGCGAACGACTGCCGAGGTTCCTCCCCTTGACTCTAGAATGATCTCTGGACTGCAGCGCTCCCAGCCTCTGCTAGGAGCTGCTCACACCAGGGAATCATCCACCCACCCTCCCCAGGACAGGAGAGCTGTCCTCCAAATGCTCAATATTCTCTATTCCCTGCCGACCCCCGATGACTCAAGCTCGCTCTTGAACCCGGGTCGTTGGTGTGGCACGAGGTATGGCATCCAGCGTCTCAACCCTCAGCACCACCGGACCAGCCCAAACACTCCTTAATTTGAAAAGCCCCTCCATGCCCACCTTACTTATTCCCTTCATGTACTTGAAAATTTCAATCATTTCCCCCCCATCCCTCCTCTCCTCCAGGGAGTACAAGTTCAACTCCCTCAGCCTGCTATTGTAGGGTAAGTCACCTAGCCTCTGGATCATTTTTGTTGCCCTTCACTGCACCCCCCCCAGTAGCCCAATATTCTTCTTCAGGTACCGTCGCCAGGACTGCATGCAGTACTCCAGGTGTGGTCTAACCAGTGACCTGTATAGTGGCAGGATCACCTCCCCCCCCCGGAGGATATGTCTCTAACAATACAACCCAGCATCCCGTTGGCCTTTGCAGCTCCCTTTCTACACTGTGCTGAGTTGTTCATCGCTCCCATTATGATCACCCCCAGATCCTTCTCCTCTTCCATATTGGCTAGTTGAATTCCCCCTAACCAGTAGCTCCTCCTTGGGTTTTTTTGCATTGAAATGTAGCACCTTGCATTTCTTGGCATTGAACCCCAGCTGCCTTGTGTCTGACCAGGCCTTCAATTTTGCCAGATCATCTTGCAGCCCCTGCCACCCCTCTAAGTCATCCACTACTGCTCCCATCTTGGTATCATCTACAAACAGACTGATCTTGCTCTTGATGCCTATTGAGATGTCTGCTATGAAGATCCCAAACAACACCAGCCTCAGTACAGAACCCTGTGGCACCCCACTTATCACCACCCTGGGAGATGAGAGCTCCCCTCCCACCACCTTCTGCTGTCTCTCTTGCAGCCAGTTTACTACCCATCCCACCATCTTTGCCCCAGCACCTGTGCCTTCCAGCTTACTTCCTAGCCTCCCATGCAGCACTGAATTGAATGCCTTACTGAAGTCCGGTACAGGACATCCACTGCATGGCCACTGTCTAATTGCCTGGCACCCAGTCATAGTACTCCACCAAGTTAGTCTGACAGAATCTGTCTGAAACAGACCCATGCTGTCTGCTGTGCTGTAGCCCATTAGCATGCCAAGGGGGAGACAGGCTTGAGAGGAAGGAATGGGGTAGGCGGCTGAGCTGGGTAGGGGACTGGGGGGAATACAAGAGGGACAGGAGGGGATGGGGAGGCAGGTGGGAGTGAGCAGCAAGATGGACAGAGAGGTGAGACAGCCCACAATGGAGGGGGGAGGGGGGCAATCTTGTGGGATTCCATTGTCAAATGGTTAGATGGGGAGGAAAAGAGTCAAGGGCAAGCCAAAGGAGGGTATAATGTATACCAGGGATGATGACAGGAGGAGTGAGATCTCTGATAGCACAGTCAGTGGGTCAGTTGGGAGGGAAACCTCACATCATAGTGTACCTGGGAATGAATGACCTTGCAGGAAGTGAGGTAGGGGAGGTGCAAAAAGAGGTTCAGAGAGGTCAGGAGAATTTGCATTGAGGCAGAGAGGATGGTAGCCTTCTCAGAGGTGCTTCCAGTCCTGACAGCTAGTGTGGCAAGGACGGTGAGAACAGAGGAATTAACAGATGGCTTAGGGGGTGGTGCAAAAAGGAGGGGTATGGGCTAATTGGTGGCTGGGAAGAGACATGGGATAACAAGGATATGTATGTACCAGACAGGTTGCATCTGAGCAGGAAGGGTAAAAGTGTCCTGAAGGACAAGCTGGAGGAATTAATGGGGAAAAAAGTCATTTACATGGGGGGAGGCAGCAGGATGCAGAGCACCATTAGTCACTTGGTGGAGTAGGCCATTAGGCCTTCCCCCAAATCAGGACAGCATGGGAAGGCACTAGGTGAGAAGGGTGTAGGTAAAGAGGAGTGACTAAGGGAGGAGAGGAGTGATGGGGGGCAGGTCAGGGGTAAGTGAGGCCCTGAGCCACAGTGGAGGGTGGTGTCTCTGAATGCCAGAAGCTTGGGACACAAGACAGCAGAATTGCAGTCACTGATGGCTGAGGAAGGGTGAACACAGAAGTCATCACAGAGTCGTGGGCCACATAAAAAACATGACTGGGACCTCACACTTCCCAGGTATAAACTGTACAGAAAGGATAGGGGATAGGAAAGGGGGAGTGACACTGTACGTGAAAGCGAAGATAACTTGTACTGAAGAGGAAGAGGTAGAGGGTAAGACTAAAGCAAACAAGTGCAGTCCACTAGGGGGAGAAAACTAAAAATGGGATTGATTTAAGGACACCTTCCCAGGAAGATGAGTAGGACAGGCTACTAAGGTCTCAAATAACGGAAATGACTAGTAAGGTGGAGATAAAAATAACTACCTGGGGTGGACTGCAAAATCCCAGCTGCCTCTTACACTGTGGAGCAAGTACAGCTGGATGCATTTCAGAGTGGTTTCCTGGCCTACGGTGTCATGGAACCTAACAGGTATGGGGGATATACTGGACCAGTTCCTGTCCAACTGTGACCATATTCAGGATGTGAAAGTGGAAGCACCATTTATAGGTAGTGACCACCACATGGTATGGTTCCACCTGGACATGGGCAGCGGGATGGTCAAGACCAGGACAAGGGTTTTGGACTTTAAGAGGGCAGACTTTGGTAAGGTAGGTGAAATTCTAGAAGGACACCTTACGGGCATCAGAAGGGAGATGGATATGGAATGGGAGTGGGCAATAATAAACAAGGGACTGATGGGGGCCACTAGTGAGTGTGCCAAAATCAAAGGTAAGGAAACTATGGACAAAAAGCCCAGATGGTTCTGCAAGGAGGTATCAAAAGCTGTAGGTGACAAAAGGTAGCCTTTCAGATGTACAAACATACTCAGAATGTGGAGGATAGGGTGAAATACTGGGCTAATTCAAGGGGGTAAAACAGAGCAATTATGTTGGCTAAGGCTAAAAGGGAAGTGCAGCTAGCATCAGTGGTAAAAATGGGGAGAAGGTGTTTTTTCCGATATATAAGGGAGAAAAGGATGAGACAGTCAGACTGAAAAAGGAAGGTGGTTTGGCAGAGGGTAGTGAAGAGAAAGCTGAGGTACTCAACAAGTACTTCTGTTCAGCCTTCACTAGACATAAGGATGGACCAGTATCTCAAGAGAACGGGGGATCCAGGAGAAGGGAAGTCTTGGATGGTGTCATTCCAGCTTATGGGATACTTAAGGGCATAAGCACCCAGAAGGTGGATAAATCCCCAGGGTCAGATAGTATGCACCCATGACTCCTAAGGGAACTGGCAGAGACTCAGGCAGATCCCATGGAGGACCAGTTAACACCTCTCTGGAGTCAGAGGTCATGTCCTGGGATTGAAGAATTGCACATGTGATGCCGCTACATAACAGTGGGACAAAGGATGAACCAGAGAACTACAGGTCAGTTAGCCTGCCCTCGATAGTGGTCAAGTTGATGGAGACCATCCTGAAAGAGAGATTGATGAGCTTTCAGTAGGATAATGGGCTCCAGGACATGAGGCAGCATGGGTTTGTGTCGAGGAGGCCTGCCAGACTAACCTAATTGACATCTTCAACTGGGTCACCAGGACAATGGACAAGGGCCAAGCAGTTGATGTCCTGTATCTGGACTTCAGCAAGGCCTTCAACTCTGTACTGCACAGGAGACTGGTCAGGAAACTAGAAGACCTAGTGGTGGGGGCTAAGCTTGTTGAATGGTTCAGAAATTGGCTACAGGACAGAAATCAAAATATGGTAGTCGGGGTGGGGGGAATTCTCAGAAACTAGGCCAGAGACCAGTGGGATCTCACATGACTCTGAGCTCAGTTCGATGTTGTTTAACATATCCATAAGTGACATCATGGATGGAATCAGTGGTATGATCTGCCTGTTTGCAGATGACACAGAGCTCTGCGGGATGATGGACATGAAGGAGGGGGAGACAAGAACTCAGGGAAGACCTAGTTGAGCTAGAGAAGTGATTCAGCATATGGCAACTGGAGTTCAATGCTAAAAAGTGTAAAGTTACACACTTGGGGTTGAAAAACCCATTGACCAAATCCTGGTTGGCTGGTATGCAGGTAACCAAGTAAGAGGAAGAAAAGGACCTGGGTTAAGGGGGATATAGGGCATGGGGGCAGTTCCCTCTGTAAACAGAGTGGAAATTAAACACTTGAGCAGACTAGACAGACCATAAGGCCTTTATCTGCTGGATCATTCATATTCAGTGAGCTCTAATAAAGGGTACATTTACAGTTTTGCAAACAGCTGGGGGAAATGAGTGTGTTATTCTTTAAGAAAAAAACTAGAGTCTTCACTAATTATGGCATTGATAACCTGGGGTGATTTGTGTGCCTTTTATGGCTGTGTGTAGTTTGATGAAATAAAAAGCTTTTGAAAACAAAATGTACTCCTGCTGGCTAGGCCTAGACATAGACACATACCTAGAAAACAAAAATATTGAATTAGAGTTATTTAATTGAGACCAGAACTTCTGGCTCCTACCCAGGTGAATTGGTAAATCAGCAGCCATGTTTTTTGAAGGTCAGTCATGACTGATCCATGTTAATCACCAAATGTTACCATATGATCATCAAGGCAGATTGTGATCTAAGATCATCATCAAGATCATGATTTAATCATCAAGCTTCTAACTTTTAAATCACCAACTGATGATTATTGATTATTTTTGTAAGCTTAAATCAGCATGATGGTTTTGATGATCTGTGGATGATCAAGAGATTATCATTGATCATCATTGCTAATTATGTTAGTTCTGTATTATACAATTGTAATAACTGGGGACAGTTCTTTCCCATAGAAAACCCGGGTTATAATTTGCTGTTATAACCAGTTGGTTATAACAGCGAACATGCACTGGGTTTCCAACGCTCCACACATGTGCCTACCTCTGCTGTCTCCTCTTCACTTATTGGGTACCAGACATTTCACCTGGACACCGTCAGTATCACTCAGCAGTAAGTAAAAAAAAAAGAAAAATTGGCTCTCAGTTCTTCACTTATTTATTTATTAGCTTTTGGTAACTGGGTAAGTGCGCTAGGCAACAATCCTGCCTATCTTCAGGCACGACCCAGGAGAGCACAGGACATTGGTGTACATAGTACAGTAGTACATAATAACAGATTACAGTAGTACATAATAACAATCAGGGTAAACAATGACAGCAAGAGCAATTAACAACATATGGTGATTAGAGCATCAGCATCAGATACAGTGCATAAAAAGACATATAGTAAAAAAATAGACTAGGGTCCGTGCCGCAGGCCAGCAGTAGGGTGAAGCAGATTATGAGCATTTGCAATGATCAAGGGCATGAAGGTGAGAGAATAGCAAGTTTTTAAATTCCCGGTGTGAGACAGAATTTTTAACCTGAAGGGCGAGTGAGTTCCAGAACTTAGGAGTAAAGTGAGAGAATGCCTGTTTGCCCATTTTTGTTGCGCAAGGTCTGGTAGAGAGCATTGGGACAGAGGAGGACCTGAGGGTACGGGTTTGGGCAGCAGGAGTCAGCAGGTTAGCCAGATAGTCAGGGCTAGGGGGTCTCGACAGTGAGTCAATAAAAGCACCCCAGGGAGTAGGCCCGTAGATCCTTAGGTGACAGCCAATTTAGACCGGAGTAGAGGAGACAGTGATGAGTAAGGCGAGGGGCAGTTAAGGCGAATCTGCAGATATTGTTATAGACGGTGCCCTATTTGCTAAGTATAGAAGAGTTGGCAGCGTAGATGAGGGGAAGAGCGTATTGGAGCTGGGGTAAAAGGATTCCCCTTGCTACTGATAATCGGGCAGAAGGTGTGAGGGAGTGGCACACTCGATAGGCGCCACCAATTTTTGCATTGACAGCACGACAAACCGTGTTGACATGTAATGACAGGTCAAGGGAGGGATCAAGAGTGACTCCCAGATATTTGAAGGACACCGTGTTGGTGATAGGGGAACCATCTAGGCAGTGAACCAAGAGCCTGGGGGCAGTGGAGGGCAGTTTTTTTGAGGAACCGAATAGCATGGCACGAGTTTTGTCCTGGTTAAGATTTTGAAGGCTGTTTGAGAGCCAGAGTTGAAGGACTTGGAAATCATTTGAGAGGGTGGAGTTGATGTCTTCTATCGATTTAGACCCTGAGTAGAGAACCAGGTTGTCAGCGTACATTAGAGTGCAGCTGTGTCGGGAAAGAGCGGGAATATCATTTAGGAAGAGGGAGAAAAGGAAAGGTCCGAGAGTGGACCCCTGTGGGACTCCCCGGGAGATCTTTCTGGGGGAGGAAAGGGCCTTGTGTAAAGCTACCGCCTGAGTGCGATTGTCCAGATAGCTGCGGAACCAAGATAGAGTTGAGTCAGATGCTCTTACGGATTGGAGGTTATTCAGCATGAGAGGGTGATGAACCATGTCAAAAGCTTTGGACAGGTCTATGAAGACAACACCGGTGAGTAGGCCGTGGTCCATGTTACTTTTGATGTCGCTGGTTAGTTGTGTCAATGCTGTAGTGGTGCTGTGTCCAGGTCTAAATCCGTGTTGGCAGGAAGTTTGGAGTTTAAACTTGGCAAGGTGTTCAGCGAGCTGGCGGTGGACTATTTTTTCAAGAAGCTTACTGAGAGTGGGTAGGAGAGAGATGGGGCGGTAGTTGGACATAAGTTTAACATCACCCTTTTTGTGAACAGGGATAGTTCTGGCCATTTTCCAAGTAGATGGGACAGTGGACATACGGATCAAGAGGTTGAAACATCTGGTGACAGGCCTGGCCAGCCATGGTGCGAACTGCTTGAGTATACCAGGATGGATGCCATTGGGCCCCTGGCCCCCTCGTGCCGGAAGGGTGTTAAGTAGCTTGCATACTTCTCGGTATGTAGTTGGAGCCAGCACTAGGGTGGGTGGTGTAAGGGGCAAGGAAGGGGCAGGGGGACAGTACACTTGGGGCATAGCCTGAGTTGCACAAGGTGGCATGGAAAAGAGGGAATTGAAGGCATTGGCAATAGTACTCGGGTTGCTGCAGTGAACGCCTTGAATGTTCATGTCGGTTGGATTCTGCTGCTTGTCTTTGCCAAGAATTTCCTTTATTTGGGACCAGTACTTTTGAGGGTTTTTGGAAGAGGATTTCAGTAGGTTCCTGTAGTAGGTACTTTTGGCAAGGCGTATTTCTCTTTTGCATTTGTTCCGCGAGGCTCGATAGGCTTAGAAGTCAGTGTGAAGATGAGATACCTTCCACGCGGACCATAGTTTGTCCCTGCTTTTGAGAAGTTGAAGCAGGGGGCGCGTTAGCCACTTGGTTACCTTCCCTGCCACCCTACGTGTGGTGACTGGGATATGAAGGTTTTGTAGTGCGAGGAGGACGGAGTTGAAATAGTCGGTAGCAAAGTTGATGTCCTCGGTTAGGTAGAGAGAAGACCAGTCAACCAGGCTGAGATCATTTTTGAAAGCATCAACTCTTAGGTGGGAGAGGTTAGGAAAGGTAACAATTTTGGAAGGAAAAGATGGGGTGACGGTGTCTCAGACACAGTAAACAGGATAGTGATCACTAATGGTGTCAGGAAGCACTCCAGCCGAGGTGGCGTATTCCTTCCTGTTTGTGAGTATCCAGTCGAGTAGGGTGGCACAGTCGCCCCCCTGGGAGACCCTAGTGGGTTCCTGGATGAGCTGGGATAGGTTTGCCTTACTAACCATAGAGGATAGGTTGGCTGAGTTTTTCTCAGATCAGTTGAGGTTAAAATCCCCAAGGCAGATAATGTCATTTTTGCCTGTTACTGTTGGCAGGCTCTCCAGGAATTCAAGAATACCCTGTTTAGCATTTTTAGGAGGGACATAAACACAAAAAATATGGAGTTTCTTAACTCCTCCCCAGAAGAAGGAGGGAATGGAGGATTTCACGATTAGGTAGTGTGGGGTCCTGCAAGAGGGTGATGTTAAGGTGAGTTTTGTAGTAGAGGGCAAGGCCACCCCCCCTTTTTGCCCCGAGTCGGTCAACACGTAGCATATTGTATCCTGGAAAGGAGCACTGAGAGTCAGAGACTGTAGGCTTTAGCCAGGTTTCAGTGATGGCTAGGATGTCCGGGCCATTCACTCCCACCCAGACCTGAAGGTCAGGGAGGTTGGCCAGAAGGCTCCTTGCATTAATGTGAGCCATAGTTAGGCCACTGGATTTTGGAAGGGAGGTGACGGGGGGGCAGAGATTGGATGGGAACTTCAGACGGGCCTGGATTGGCCTCGATGTCCCCAGCTAGCATAAGTGACAGGATAAATATCCAAAGTGGTATAGTGAAGCAGGCCCTGACTGTGGCTCTAATGGAGAGCTTCAAATTAAAGTGAAGGTATCTGGCTATAGGCCATATGCGCCTGCTGATGAGAGCAATAGGGGGAAGAGGTGGGGGTGTGGCAGTAGCAAGAAGGTTGGAGAAGTAAAAGTCTTCATATGAGTTAGCATTTGAATTAGCGGATGGAGCATTAGGGCAGGATAGCTCAGAGAGAATAAGAAGACAAAGTGACCCCATGAGGAGAGCCAGCAGGCAAGGGGGTGCCATTCTAAATATAGGGAAGTGGAGAGAGATTGAGAGAACAGAGCAGCTGAGTGCTGAGAGAAGTTTTTAAGTGCCTGCTGAAATTACCAACCTCGAGTGGCAGGTTATAGATTACGTTTGTTGCAGAGTGAGCAAGTTTACTCAAAAACAGATCAGGCTCCCTCTACTGCCCAGAGGATATAAGGAGCTAATGGAGAAGTAGGCTGATAGAAAAAAGGAAAAAACATGAGAGCACCAAGATCTTGCGAGGTTTCTCATATATGTAACACCAGCCAAAGGTGGGAGGGTATTGGGGGGTTGGCGGGGAGCAGTCACACAGTGACTGCAGGGAAGAACACAGAGCTGCTCCCTTTGTTACTGGGAGCAAGGTCCTTTGGCTACCTTGGTGTTTTTGGCTAGGATCCAGTGGCTGTGGGGTGGGAAGAGCCTCTGGGGAGCACAAGAAATGGCCCTCTCTTTGGCGGGAGCGCGGAGCTCCTTTCTGTGGATGGGGGGACAGCCCCTATGCTTGGCTGGCTCTCGTGACCTCCTGGAGCTCGGAGCTCCATTCAGGGGGTGGGGGAGAGCCCCGGTGACTCGCCTCAGCTTTTGGTGACAGCCTGCGGAGTGAAAGGTAGGCAGGCTTTAAATAGTGTTTTAGCAAGCTGATCAGAGCAGGGATTTCAGATTTTTTTTTTTTCATTTTAACTGGCCAAGATTAGCAATTGCAGGCAAGGGAGCAGGCAGAGTGAACACAGTAATTCAATTTAAAGCAGTTATACAGTTCCTTAAATGTCTGTGCCTTCAAGTTAATTAAGGTAACCACAAAACATCAATAATACAGTGCAAAACATGAGTTTAAAGAACTGAAAACCTATCTAAATTGTTGTGGGGTTAGAAAAAAATGGAGCAAGCTTTAAGCAAAAAAGGCGCGAACAGAGCTGCTCCCTTTGTTACTGGGAGCAAGGTCCTTTGGCTACCTTGGCGTTTTCGGCTGGGATCCAGTGGCTGTGGGGTGGGAAGAGCCTCCGGGGAGCACAAGAAATGGCCCTCTCTTCGGCAGGAGTGCGGAGCTCCTTTCTGTGGATGGGGGGAGAGCCCCTATGCTTGGCTGGCCCTTGACTCCTGGAGCTTGGAGTCTGTCAGGGGTAGGGAGAGTCCCGGTGCTGCGCTTCAGCTTTCGGTGACTGTCTTGGTGTTTTTGGCTGGGATCCAGTGGCTGTGGGGCAGGAAGAGCCTCCAGGGAGCACAAGAAATGGCCTTCTCTTCAGTGGGAACACGGAGCTCCTTTCTGTGGTTGGGGGGGAGAGCCCCTATGCTTGGCTGGCCCTCACGACCTCCTGGAGCTTGGAGCTCCTAACCTTAAAACAAAAAAAAAGGTTTTAGCAGCCGCTCAGCCACAGAGCACAGACTGCCTGTCATCTACACCGGAGCATGGCTGTTTTATTTTATATAATTGCTGTGGTGAGAAAACACTCCCCAGCAATTATATAAAATAAAATATGGGGTGGTGTGTTTAACTCGAGATTTTACACACACACACACACACCCCTCAGTGTTGGATGCTTAAATAAACTCCTCAAGCTTCTCTCTTGGGGTTTATGTAGCATTCAGCTCCTCGGCGGGGTGTAAAATCTCATTAAACACACCATTATTCTATATGTAAGTCACATTAGTAATACTTAAAGTTTTGTTCCTAATATGAAAATATGAATGTCAACTATCAACAGAAGCACATTATAATGTAAATCATCTGAAGTTAAGTTTTAATCCCATTAGGAAGAGTACATGAGATGTTATATATAGTATGTACAGTTGCATAACTAATTTGCATATTTCTTGCAAATTTCTAAAGCACAGTTTATGGACTAATACAGTGTAATTTATAGTATTAAACAATTTTGTCTTAACAGTATTAGTTTGCAGACTGTTAGAAAAGGTTCTGAGCACAAACCAGGTACTTGTAGGAATGCACCACAACTCTAAAGGGAACCACCCCGCCAAAAAGATGTATTGGAAAAGCCTGTTTAGATTTTTACTGGTCTTTCTAATATCCTTACCAGCCTTTAATGTAATGAAGGGACGTTTTTCTCTGGAAATAGTAGCTAATTTATATGTTTTTTCTTTTTTTTCAGAAATACGCACTCTCTTACAGTGAGAGTTGCCATCAGCCATGAGCAAACCAGAAGTTACGCATTAGGGTGGGGGGGGGGCCAAGCTGCTCTCAGCTGGCTGCTGTTGTAGCAGCCCCAATGAAATTGTGTTCAAAATGAATTCTGTCTTATTTATGCAAATAAATAAATAGCTATACTTTGTGTACCTTTCCATTGTTTTGTACGTGTTTTTTTAACCCTCCCAGAGTTGTTCTATTTGATCTTTTTTATTTCCCTTTCCAAATGCTGAAACAATGCATGTTATGGTCACCTGTAAAAGAAACTCATCTGAAAAGGTGAACTCTGTTTTTGTTTTTTTGTTTTTTTGTTTTTTTTTTGCCTAGAGATGAAAAAAGGAGAAACAAACGAATCTAGTTTGTCACAGAAACTGAGCAATTTCTATTGTTCAAATCACTGTGTTATAGGTCCCAATTTAATTTATAACCACTTATATGCCATTCAATAACAGTAATCACAAAAAGTGCTCAAACATGAATAGCCATAAAAGATGCTAGTCAGTAATGTATTTTGCGACTATGCCTGTTTGAGCAGTTTTTGTTATTAGGCACATTAGCACTCTACTGCTAGCATGGGACCGGAAGTGATGTCACACTACTTCTGGCCCCGTAGCACTTAAGAAAGCACCCCGAGCAAGCGGGGAAATCTTTTAATTGAGCATTTGGGGTCACTCTGCTAGGTGAACCATCAGTCTGAGAGAGCCTAAAGTGATATTTTGAACTGGTTAGCATCCCTCTGGCAAGAGGGTTGCTGCCTTGTCGTTGCTAGGCATTGGGAATTACTTGCTAGCACCACAACTTGCTCTATAGAACTCAGCACTGAATCCTGGGATTGTGAAGGCTGGCATAGCTCCACATCCCTGTTGTTTTACACAGCACTTTTAAATTGCAGAAGTCTACCAGGGAAGGGCAAAGTACTGTCACGTTTTAGAAGACCTCCAAATAAGGAGGCGATGTTTTAAAAAGGTAATTTAGGGCTGAGTGTTGCTACTGCTAGTGTGGGACCAGAAGTGATGTAATACTACTTCTGGCCCCCTAGCACTTAAGGAAGCACCTCAAGCAAGTGGGGCAAGCTTGAATGGGGAGACGCACGCAGAGATACATGCAGTCGGTGCATGTCTGCTGTGTCCACTGTGGATGTCTGGGGTGCTGGGGGAGATTATATATCAGCCAGGTAATAGACTAACTTACTGTACTGGCTAATAATTATAACAAAACTAGGATGGAAATTAATGAGGGCTTTGTTACTCTCAGCACTGGGGAGGTAGCTATGCTGTGCATTATTTGTAATAAATGTTGCTTAGAAAGACAGACTGGATTTGAGGGCCTGAAATGTGAGTAGTGTTTCAAGATACAAATCCTGAAAATCAAGATTAGCGTGCTAGAAGGTATTATTGCTTGTATGAAAACTAACCAAGTTAATAGTAATCCCTCAATTGTATTGGGCAACACAAATATGTCAGGGGTATATTAACAGAGAAACAAACCCCCTGAGGATTCACAAAAATGCTCTAGGGGATTACAGCTGTGAGGCAAATGACTGGAGCCCAGTAGAAAATTTGAGAAAGCATAAGAAGGGGTGCAGATGTATGGATTTTAATCTACCTGTCCATAATAGGTTTTCTCCCCGTCCACAGAAGGTGAGGTTAGCCCCCCTACAGATTCAGTTAACACTTATAACGAAGGCCCAAACAATAACCCTGCCCCTATCCCCTCATCTGGTATAGCGAACAAAACAGGTGAGGCTAGTAACAACAACTTACAAAGCACGGAGGGTAGCAAAACTACAGCCAACTGCAAACAAAGCAATAATGTAGTTGTTACTGTTGCCTAGGTTCACGCAACTAATTCAAGCACTAATAGTGTGCCAGAAAATATAGAAAACAGTCCCACAAACAGCAAGGTTGCAGGAGGGCAAACTTACTAACATACAACCAGCTCAGAACTCTGAAAGTCTAGCTAATGAGATACAGACCGATGACACCATGGATACAAACCAGAATCATATTGATAGCAAGAGACAGGTGTTTGTGTTAGGGGATGCTATATTTAAGTTATCCGATGGCTATATCTGTAAGAAGCATAAGGAAAACAGATCTTGTTCAAGTTACAGAGGTGCTTAGATTAGGGACATAGACAGAATGGTCCCATCTATCATAAAAATGCTGGAGATAAGCCGCTAGTTGTTTTACATGTGGGCATTAATGACATTAATAGATTTACCTTAGAGAACATTAAGAAGGACTTTATTAACCTTGCATCTAATCTAGAGCAAAAGTGCTGTGAACATTGCTTTTCAGAGATCCTCCCAGTTCCCAAAGCCAGTAAGTCCAAACAATTTAAGATCAAGCAGCTGAATGAATGGCTTAGAAAATAGTGCCTGCAGATAAATGTAAAATGCATTACACATTAGGAAATATTTTCTAAAGATCCTAGTCTTTCTAACTGGGATGATCTACACCTTAGTAAGAAGAGATCCACATTACTGGGAAAAAGCATTGCACAAGTTATAGATGAGCATTTAAACTGAACAGGGGGGCAATCAGGGAAGGTTTCTGACTATACTACTAAATCACTTAATCACTACAAAGTGTCAATGGCCAGTACTAGAAGTTTAAATGTTGTCAAATTAAGTGAATTAGCTGGAATTTTACATCAAAATAAGATAGATATTACTGCTCTAAGTGAAACTTGGTGGGACAAGTCTTCCTCTTCGAATAACTCAATCCCCGGGTATGCATCATACTATAGGAATAGGAAAAATAAAAAGGGGGGAGAATATGCATATATGTTAGCAATTCATTAGCTGCCTCAGAATGTCCTTTAAAATATAACAAGGATGGACATCTGGAGGGAATATGCATCCAAATTACCCAATCTAATGAAAAGAACATTTCATTTGCTGACTTTTATAAGACCGTCCTCATCCAAGCAAAGCCATGACCAGCTACTGATTGGTGAAATCAGTCACCTAGCTTCTGATTCATTCAGATATTTCGATTGTTGGAGACTTTAATTTACCAGGCATCAACTGGGGTAGCTTAACATCTAAGAACACTTTGGAAGTTTTAATTCTCGACTTAGTTACCATGGCAGGGTTGGAGCAAATGGTCACAGAACCAACCAGAGAAACTAATATCTTGGACCTCATACTCATAAATATGTCCTCTGACATTAATGGCCTGTGCATATCAGGTCCAATAAGTAACAGTGATCATAATATGGTCCTATCAGCTAATCATGGCTAGGAAGTCAGTGTACCAGGCTATTCACTGTTCAGAAGGGACAGGTAGGGTAAAATGGTTGGGGGAGTGGCTCTGTACATCAGAGACGGTATAAAGGCTACAGAAGTTCAGGGAAGACAGGGGAAGCCCGAGGTAATGTGGGTCACCCTGGAGCTAGGGAATGAAACAGCAATATGCACAGGGGTGAGCTACAGACCTCTGGTACGGAGGAAGGAAGTAGACAGGGAACTAGTGGAGAACATACACAACATGGCAGGTAAAGGCAAAATCCTGCTACTGGCAGATTTCAATATGCTGGATGTGGATTGGGCCACCCAGATGGCTGTTTCAACTTAAAGCACAGCCATCCTTGAATCCCTGCAGGGGGTTGGACTCAGGTAGCTGGTGCATGAGCCAACCAGGGACAAGACAGTTCTGGACCTGGTATGAACTAATGGGAACAGAGTCAACAAAATACAGGTGGAAGGGTAGCTGGGGTCCAGTGACCACCACATGGTGTGGTTCAACATGGAGACATGGACTAAATTAAGCCACACAAGGGCAAGCGTATTAGATTTTAGGAGGGCAGATTTTATCATCATCATCATCATCATCAAATCTTTATTCAGGCGAACATCATTGAGCAAGGCTCATTTACAAGATGGACCTGATAAGGTCAAGGTTCAATAGTTGATACACAACAGATAAATCATACACTTATATAAGAGAGTTATACAAACAGGGGAAAATAATGTTTATAAACACAGTGATGTACAGTAAATTCACATGATAAAAATCGGTTACAGGAAAGTTAAGCTAATATTTACAGTATGTACAGTATATACATATCCCAGTGGGGGGGCCATGGCAGATACTCAACATAATGTAATACTAGGATGGTGAAGGTATTACTGGGTGCCATAAGATGGGGTGTCTGTCTGGAAGGAATATGCCATATATGGTTTGGAAGGGAGATTCGTGAGATGACTAGCTCTAGCGGTAGCAACTGCATTTCTCTTTGAAGAAGACTGTACAATGCTGTTTAAAGGATGCAAATGGAATGATATTGGACAGTTTTAGGGAATTTTGTAGGGTGTTCCATGCTATAGCTAGAGAATAGCTGATTGCTGCCCTCCCTAGCCTGGTGTTGAATTTGGGCAATTTGAGCAGGATGATGTTGTTGCTTCTTAGGGCATAGGAGCTAGGAGAGGTCTGGGTGAAGCAGTCCAGGATACAGTTTGGAAGTTTTTTTGACAACGCTCTGTAAATCCATAGTGCTACATTTCTGTTCCTTCTGAGGTGACGGGAAACCCACCCAACTGCAGCATAAAGAGAGCAATGATGGGTATTAGATGGCAGATCTGTAATGAACCTTATTGCTCTACGATATAAGGTATCCAACTTGTGAAGGTAGGAGATGGGGCAGTGACTATAAAGGAAGTCTGCATAGTCAACAACTGATAGGAAAATGGCCTGGACTAACCTCATCTTTGAGTCTCTGTTTAGGAAGGGTTTTAATGTATAGAGAAGGCCAAGCCTTTGTGCTGCTTTTAACAGTTCTTCTAAATGATGAGTGAAGTCAAGTCTGTTGTCAATCCACACACCTAGGTATTTGAAGTTTTCTACATACTCCAGATTTTCTCCAAGTATAATGCATAGCTGGGGAGAATGATTGAAGAGGATGTGCTGGTGGAGCTTTGATTTGTGAACATCATTGCTTTAGTTTTCTTTGCATTTAACAGAAGCTTTTTTAGTACTAGCTGATATTGTAGCAAGGAGAATTCTGTTTGTGAGATTTCCCCGAGCAGCTTCTGGGTGAAGGGTTGCTGACATACAGAACAGTGTCATCAGCAAAGAGGTGTACAGAGGAATTGGTAAGGGTTGAATCAATGTTATTTATATAAATGGCAAAAAGGATAGGACCCAGAATAGAACCTTGGGGGACTCCTCTTGACAGTGGTTTTAATGGGGATAGGTCACCTTCAGCTTTTACCTGCTGTGACCTACCAGTGAGATAGCATCTGAACCACTTAAGGGAGGGTGGATCTAGGCCAATGGAGTGCAGGGATGAAAGTAGTAGCTCGTGGTCCACAGTATCGAATGCTTTGCTCAGGTCCAGGAATACTGCACAGACATTATTCTTTTTATCTAACTCAGATTGCCAGTCATTTGTGACCTTGGCTAGTGCAGTGATAGTGCTATGCTTGGCCCTGAATCCAGATTGAGCTGGGTTTAAGAGGTTACCATTGTCAAGATACTCCCTTAACTGGTTACTCACTAATTTCTCCAGCATCTTGGATAGCACTGGTAGAATGGAAATGGGCCTGTAATTATTAAGATCCATAGGGTCCCCTGATTTTAGAAGGGAACCACTTGGGCTGTCTTCCACAGTGTGGGAATAGAGCCAGAGTTTAGGATAGGTTGAAGCGTGTGTTAGGGGACTGCAAGTACATGGCATGCAATCTTTAGAAAGTAGGGTTCAGAGAGTCTTCCCTGTGCTTTTTTTGGTATCCAGTTGCTATAATAGATCCTCTACTTGTTTCAACAGTATAGATTTGAAGCTGAAGGAAGAGTCAACCTCTGATCACCAGTGTAATGGAAGCTAATTGTTTCCTCAGCAGGTTAGCTGGAGAGGTGTCAAAGGCAAGGCCAGCCGTTGTGAAGTGGTTATTGAAGGCGTCCAGAATTTCCATTTTGCCAGTGATGGGGCCATAACTGTTGTGAAATTGAGTTGAAGGGGGGTGTTAGCGTCCTGCCCCACCATACCCTTGATGGTGCCCCAAAACTTAGCAGGATTATGGTAGGAGGAGTCAAGCTCGGCCAAGTAGAAGGCAGCCTTTGCATCCCTAACTTTCTTGGTGCATCTGTTACTGGCTTTCCTAAAGATCATCCAGTCACTTGCATTCTTGGTTTTTCTTGCCATTTTCCAGAGTTTGTCTCTCTCCAGCAGTGCAGCTTTGAGGTCAGCTGTAAACCAACGACAGGATTTGTTTTTATTCGGATACTAGAGATTGGGGCACGGGTGTTAAGGGCATTTATTATAATGCTATTTAGCACCTGCTGAGTTTTTCAACAGAATGGGCAAGATAAAACTCTTGCCAGTGTGGAGAGTAAGCTAGATCATGCAAATATCCTTCAATATTGATGTTTTTCTTGGATCTCCTCATGAGGAATTTTGCAGGGCTTGTTGTTATGCTGGTGGATCTTACCCCTGCGATGGGGCAGTGATCACTTATATCGCAGAGAAGCACTCCAGCATGTGTGAATAGATGTGGTTTATTCACTAGCATGATATCAAGTAGTGTGCTGTTATTACTATTCCTTGCATTAATTCTTGTTGGTTCATTAATTAGCTGTGTGAACTCATATGTATCACAGAATGATATCAGAGGTGCAGCTGCCTGGGTAAGCCAGTTGAAATTCTGGTCACCTAGAATAATGACTTTTTCAGTGCTGGGTTTGAGCAGGTTCCCCAGGTGGGATAAGAGCTTGTGTTCAGCAGAGGGGGGTCTGTAGCATCCAACTAGCTGAAAAGCTGCTGTATTGGGGAGAGAGACTTTTAGGGATAGGCATTCAAACTCCTTGGGCATAGATGTTGCAGCAATACAGGATACAGCTATACCGGATTTTGCATATATGGCTACTCCACCTCTCCTTGTTTGGCGATCAGCTCTGAATAGCTGGTAGTTAGGTAGGTTAACATCCCTGTCTGCTGTGGTGGGTTTGAGCCATGTCTCAGATACCACGATAAAGTCTGGCAAGGTATGGGCAACCCAGGCTTGTATCAGTGTGAGTTTTTTCAGCAGACTGCATACATTAATATGCAGGAAACTGAGGCCTTTAATTGAGGTTAGGTCTGATGGAGAGGTGATACATTCAGGGGGTCCAGGGTTGATTTCCACGTTACCAATACAGAGCAATAGAAAGAGCAGGAGTTTCGTGAGGGCTGCCAGTGATAGGGAGAGGGGGCTGTCTTTGGTCCTCCTTTTATTCTGTTGCCACTCTTTTGGGGTGCTCCCTGTGGGTTTAAGAGATTATGTCGAGACACCAAGAAGCAGTTTGGTGGTTAGGCTTAGGGGGGATCTGTATATCCAGAAGTGGAGCCTTGGTTGAAATACATGTGTGGTGGTATGTGTCTCTTTATGGTGATCACACCACTGTAGTCGATGCAGCAATGGTAGAGCATATGTGAGGGTTTGAGTGTCAGACAAAGGGGATGGTTCAGAGAGACTGGGTGGATGGATCACCCTAGTTTGTGTGACAGGGACATCTTCTTTGTGGAACCCCATGGCTGACAGTGAAAGGAGTATCAGAAGTAAACTCCCTATTATGAGAGAGATATTGGTAGTTGGCTATCAGGGGAGTAGTGAAGTTGCTGATTGGTTGGATCAGCAAACCGGTGTGACAGTCTGTTGGTTTAGAATAATGTTGAGGGCGGGGAAGAGATTTTAGGAAGATGCCTATAAAGTAACACACAAGAGGGGGAAGGGCGGTGGGCAAAATTTTGCGACTTTCCCGAGTGCTCCTCGCTGTCCCTCCCGGCCTCATGGTTCCCTGAGTCACAAGGTCACGACCGCCCGCTGGCGGAGCGGGGTCCTGCAGCCAGCTGGGTGCTGGGGTAGGGATGGCAGACTGGAGAGAGACAGAGGAGGGTGCAGCAGTTAAATAAAGGCAGAAACTAGTGTTCCTGATCATCACTGACTAAATCTGCACAACAAAAGGCTGTGGGGGGGTGCTGTGGCGCCTCAGCGTCTGGCCCACCTTGCAAATGCAAAAGAGGAGTTGTAACCACTGTAAATAGCAATAAAACAGCAGTTTCCCCTTGCAATTACAATAGCAGAAAACAGCATCTTTTAGGTAAATTACACAGTTAAAGGAAGGAAAGTGGTGCCTCAGCGTCTGGTCCACTTCAGCTATCAGGATTTAGAATTACAGCAGAATACAATCAAAATCAACAGTTCCCTTTACAGATGCAGCAGAAATAGAAGACAGCTCTTTTTTGGGGAATTTTGCAAGAATACAGGGAAGAAAAATCAAGTCCCAGACAGATTTTGGCAAGGCAGGCTGAGTCAGTGTAAGTCAATGGGGCAGGAGAGCAAATGGCTGCTGTGCTAGAGGAAGCTTCGCTTACCCAGTTAGCTGCAACTTTCAGTGATCCCTCACTGTCCTTCCGCCTCATGGTTCCCCTGAGTTGGCTAAGGTGCCGCCGACCGCCCGCTGGTGGAGCCGAGCCCCGGCGCTCAGCTGGGTGCTGTGGGGTAGGGATGGCAGGTGATTGGCTGCGGCTTTCCTGAGTGCTCCCTTGCTGTCCCTCCCAGCCTTGTGGTTCCCTGAGTTTGCTAAGGTGCCGCCGACCGCCCACTGGCGTAGCGAAGCCCCGGCGTTCAGCTGGGTGCTGTAGGGTAGGGATGGCAGGCAATTAGCTGTGGCTTTCCCGAGTGCTCCCTCACTGTCCCTCCCAGCCTCGTGGTTCCCTGAGTCGGCAAAGGTGCCGCCAACCGCCCGCTGGCAGAGCGAAGCCCCGGCGCTCAGCTGGGTGCTGTGGGGTAGGGATGGCAGGCGATTGGCTGCGGCCTTCCCGAGTGCTCCCTTGCTGTCCCTCCTGGCCTCATGGTTCCCTGAGTCGCCTAAGGTGCCGCCAACCACCCGCTGGCAGAGTGAAGCCCCGGCGCTCAGCTGGGTGCTGTGGGGTAGGGATGGCAGGCTGGAGAGAAATGGGTAGATGTATACAAGCAGTCCTTGGGAAGGGAGAGGTAATAGAGGGGGTGGAAGAACAATGGGAGAAACTGAAAGGAGCCACAGTGGATATAACAATCCAATGCGTTAGGATAGTGGCCAAAGAGAAAAGAAGAAGGAAACCACTATTCTCCAAAGAGGTGGGGGACAAGGTCAGGACTAAAAGACTGAGTTTCAAGAAATATAAGGGGAGCCAAAGGGAGGAGGATAGGGAGGTGTACCTTGAATGTCTAAGGGAAGCAGGGAAGGCTGTTAGGAGGGTGAAGGCACTGACGGAAGAGGGCTTAGCACAGTCTGTAAACAAAGGGGATAAGGCCTTTTATAGGTACATCAGTGAAAGAAGAAAAAATTGGGGGATTGTGAGGCTCAAAGGGGAGAAGAGAGAGAGTGTAAAGAGGAGGCTCTGGACAAGGCAGAAATACTGAACAAATACTTCTGCTTAGTATTCACTAAGGAGGGGGAAGGTCAAGGACCACAGTTGGGTTGCAGAGGCAATGGAGGAGAAGAGGTGGACACTAGTCCATTCACAGTGGCAAGAGTTCTGGAAGAACTCACAAAGCTGAAGGTGGATAAGCCCATGTGGCCAGATGGCATCTACCTGAGGATATTAAAGGATCTGCAAAGGGAACTAGCAGCACCTCTGGTGGCCCTGTTCACAGAGTCACTCAACACAGGTGTTGTTCCAGAGGACTGGAGGAGGGCACATGTAGTCCCACTGCACAAAAGCAGCAGTAGGGAGGAGGTGGGGAACTACAAGCCAGTCAGCCTCACCTCAGTGGTGGGAAATATCATGGAGACACTGCTGAAAGAAAGGATAGCGGCACATATGGAATCCAGTGGTGCTCAGGATCTGAGGCAACATGGATTCACAGCAGGAAGGTCATGTCAAACTAATCTAATAGATTTTTTTTGATTGGGTGACTAGGGAACTAAATCAGGGAGGGGTGGTAGACATTGCCTACCTAGATTTCAGCAAAGCCTTCAACACCTTCCCACAAAGAAGGCTGATTAACAAGATGGGTAGTATGGGAATGGGAGACAAGGTGGTGAACTGGGTTAGGAACTGGTTAACAGACCGGAGATAGAGGGTGGTGATACATGGGGTACAGTCTGGGGAGAGGGGGTGACCAGTTGGATACCACACAGGGATCAGTACTAGGACCAGCCATGTTCAATGTCTTCATCAGTGACACTGCAGAGAGGCTGGAATGAAAGATCTACCTGTTTGCAGATGACACCAAGACCTGCAACAGGGTGGATACTCCAGAAGGGGTGCAGAAAATGAAGAGGGACCTGGAGAAGCTTGAAAGATGGTCAGAGATGTGGCAACTGAGGTTCAATGCAAAGAAGTGCAAAATAATGGACCTGGCTAGAGGGAACGCTGGGGAGAGCTATAGGTTGCAGGTGGAGGAGCTGACTGTCACCAAGGAGGAAAGAGACCTAGGGGTTATCATCTTTGATGACCTTAAAGTATCAAAGCAGTGTACAAAGGCAGCAGGGAGGGCCAGTGGCATGCTGGGGTGCATAGGCAGGGGTATAACTAGTAGGAGGTGGGAGATGGTGATGCCATTGTATAAAATATTGGTAGGGCCTCACCTGGAGTACTGTGTGCAGTTCTGGAGGTCACACCTGCACAAGGACATAGATAAGGTGGAGACTATCCAGAGAAGGGCAACAAAGATGGTGCAGGGCTCGACCACAAAACATATGAGGAGAAACTAAGGGACCTCAATATGTACTCACTGGAGGAGAGGAGGCAGCAGGGGGACATGATTGAAACTTTCAAGTACCTCAGGGGCATAAACAACATGCAGGTGGGAGACCTTTTTCAATGTAGAAAAAGTACTAGAAGAAGGGGGCACAATATGAAATTGGAAGGGGGTAGATTAAGAGGTAATGTGAGGAAGTTTTTCTACACAGAAAGGGTAGTCGATGTTTGGAATAGCCTGCCACAGGAGGTAGTGGGGGAAAGCACAGTGGAGGGGTTTAAGCATGCCTGGGATGAGCACAAGGGAAACCTGAGAGGGGAGGGAGTGATGAAAAGCCATTGATCACATAGGGTCAGTGGCCGGATACAATGTATAGGGCCGACGGGCAGACTGGATGGGCCTAGCAGTCCTTATCTGCCAACAATTTCTATGTTCCTATGTTTCTATTTGATATCAGTAGAAAGAAAACAATTATGGGATGAACAAATTACAGGTATAATTATAGTAAGGGTAATTATAACAAAATCAATGAGGCATTGGCAGGATATGACTGGGAAACTGTTTTCTCAGGATTAAGCACCAACAAATGCTGAGAATTGTTCAAGTCAATTTTCTCTGAATTAGAGAGTCTTTACATACCTATTAAAAATCTCACAACAAAAAAGGGAAAATCTCTCCCTGGTTAACACATCCAGTTAGTCTTCAGATTCATAATAAGGCAAGGGCTTTTAAAAGAATGAAGAAATGTCCAAGTCTGTTTAACAATAACGTTTATAAGGAAGAAATAAGGAAAACCAAGACTCTAATTATTATTGAAAGGAAGAAAATAGAATTCAAACTATCGATGACTAAAGAACCTAAGGCTTTTTATGCCTATGTTAATGATAGCAGACATAATGAGAACAGTATCACCAAATTAGTTGAAAATTGGAAGGAGGTACAGGACACAAGAGAAATTGCAAATACATTTAACAAATACTTTGGACCAGTCTTCCTTGATAGGGAAAAACAACTATTAACATTAACCATACTAGCGGTACTGAAGAAATAAGTATAGAGGAGGTAGTCACAGCAATAAACTCAATTAAGCCTAATACTGCTCCAGGGCCGTATTGAATCAATCCAAACTTTCTTAAAAACACGCTGGGGGCTATCTCATTACCACTAAAGTTCTTATACAATAAATCCTTACTAAATGGTATCTTTCCTAAGGACTGGAAACAGGCTTCTGTTATTACAATACATAGAAAAGGGAGTAAAACTGATGCGGGCAATTATCGCTCCATCAGTTTAACTTCGCTATATGTAAAGTTATGGAAAGAATCCTTTAAAATCAGAATTGAGAAGACAGTAGATGCCAATGGCTTAAAAGATCTGAAGCAACATGGCTTCACTGCTGGAAGATTGTGTACCACTAACTTAATTGGGTTCTATGAGAAGGTCAGTAGGTATCTAGATCAAGGAACCCTGGTTGACATCTTATTCCTGGACTTTAAAAAGGTCTTTGACAAAGTATCACACAAAATACTTATTTATAAACTGTCAAATATGGAAATTGACACAAGTATTGTTAAATGGATAGAGGCATGGTTATCTAATAGAACCCAGGTAGTTATGATTGCTGGCACTATTCAGACCCAATTGAGGTTACCAGCTGGGTGCCCCAGGGTTCTGTCCTAGGCCCTGTACTATTTGGGATTTTCGTAGCTGATCTACATCACAGTATCAATGGTCACATCAGCAAATTTGCTGACAATACCAACATTTGCAAGGAAATTGACTCCACTGACAAAATCGATAGTTTTAGGAAAGACATCACACAACTTAAGAAATGGGCAACAGAAAATAAAATGTATTTCAATGAGAACAAATGTGTTATTATGCACCTTGATGCAAGGAATCCACAGACTCAATATTATTTGAATGGTAAACCACTGAATCAAGTGCAAACAGAAAAGGACTTGGGTATTATAATGTACAGCCTTTTGACCCCAGGTGATCATTGTGGTCAGACTGCACTAACGGCTAATAAAATCTGGGCTTCCATAAGGACAGCCTTTACTTCCAGGCACAAAGCATGCATCCTGCCCCTATATAAATCATACACCAGGCCACATCTAGATTACACGGCCTCCTTTTGGGCACCGTAACTAACAAAGGACAAAACCCTTATAGAAAGTGTCCCGAGAAAAGCTACGAAGATTATACCCAGGATTAACAAACTCTCTTATCAAGACAGACTAAGAGAGCTAAACCTAAATGACCTTGAAACCAGAAGACAGAGGTGTGACCTTCTACTGCTATATAATATTTGGCAGGATACCCACCTCATGACTGAATGTGACATCAATTATGCTGCAAAACCAAATAACTTGAGATGTCACAATAAACAGTTATTGACACCAAGGGTAACAACTAATAAAAGAAAAAACCTTTTTACTATTATTTTATTTTATTTACTATTATATTTATACTGTGATCTACCTATTATCAAGCATGTACCACCAGTGAATGCCTGTAACACTGGTTGCTTTTTTAATCTAAGTGTTATGTACTGTACTGTTTTGTTTGCTGTGATGTATTGCTCTCTTGATGAGGTGCTTTTGTAAATGAGTCTATGACTCAAAGGTCTGTAAACTGATGATCAAATGAAATAAATAAAAATAAAACTATTAGAACTATTACACTATGGAATAAGCTCCCACAATAAATTGTGGATTCAAAGAATGCACTGTCTTTTAAGCACAACATAGACAAACATATTCTGGGACAGCATAATACCTAGCCCACATGGTGTGGGAGGATAGACTCAATGGGTCTAGTGCCTTCTTCTACCTTCTATTACCAAGTACTACTAAGTATTATAAGTAAAACTGGGTGCTTGAAAACTGAGAGGCAGACTGATGCAGGCTCCATTTTGTTTTGTAACAACATAGGATCACAATCACAAACCAGGACATGAAAAACAAATGACATTTTCAAAAGAAAAGACACTGCTCCACTTTACTCCTCCTGATCCTGTACTGACAAGCGAGCCGCGTGATGTGGGATACAAGAGAGTAGGCATACAGGGATTGGTGATAGCATTTTGAAAATAAACATATCTTTAGTCTGCCAACTCAACCCCAATTCAGTCACATTAGTCAGCTGACTGCAAACCCCAAATAGTTTCTTTCCATGTTGTATGCCTCTCCCTCTTGAATCCATGGGCACTGCAGATGTTGAGAAGAAGATTCTCTTTCTCTCTGCTGTCCATAGTGCTGCAGTGCAAATAGTAAAATAATGTAATGCTCTCATATACTGTAACATTTATTGTAACTGTTGTTAAATATTTTTGCAAGACAAGTGGGAAAACACATACTGCAAAGTTACTGATTGAAACAGACACACTTTGGATTATGCAGTGTGACCGGAGTATGCTAAATGGAGTGTGCTTGCTGTTGAACATTTCTTAATATCAGTTCCCATGCATGCTCTGCTTTTTGATGTGTTTTGATTTTTTAAACTGTCAGTGTTTACTTCCTTTTTAACTTTTGCACACAAACAAGCAATGTAATTGTTCAGAGTAAAACCAGGTACCACATCACATTGGGAATTTGGGACACACATAACAGCCATTCATTCACAACTCGGGGGGGGGGGGACTAAACATTGACAGTTCAAAAATGAAAACACATCAAAACCCAGAGCAAGCATGGGAACTGCCATTAAGAAATGTTCAACAGCAAGCACACACCATTTAGTATACTCCGTTCACACCCCATAATGCAAAGCAGGCTTTCTCAATCAGTAACTTTGCGGCGTGTGTGGTCTTGCTTGTCTAGAAAGAATATTTAACAAAAATTACATAAAAACAAATTTTAATAAACTAGGTGAGAAACAAACACAATACATCTTTTAGGACACAGTATTTCAAAGTGATGTGACCCAGTCAAACAATGCAATTTATTCACTTCACTGGTTCTGCCTGATCAAAGTGACAGTGCTGGAAAGCTTCCCCGCACTTCATCATTTCGATAACTAATGCTGTGTACCTGCTGCCCATCCTGAAGCTGTTTCTAGTAAAAGGATGCTCCCAGTGCTAGTTTTACAGTACCATCACACTTGCAAGGAGTTTACCTTTACAAATCACTAAGCAACTACAGTAATACAGTACTCTAGAGGACAGAATGATATAAAAACCACATGTTATGGAAATAATGATTGTGCTTAATCATGATCTCATATTACAGTAGAAGCCATTTAATCAGGACGTGGTTAATAGGGACATCTGCTTTATTGGGACATCCTGTCGGGCACCAATAAAATGGCTATGTTATCCTATGGGGCTTGTAGCTGTTTTAATTGGGATGGTCCAGTCGCCTAAATGGGATGATTTCTGGCCCCAGCTGTCTTTCCACTATGGTACTAATCCCTTTTCACACATAATTATGTGTGAAAAGAGATTAGCCGTTCCTGTTCCTCTCAACTTGTCACCTCCAAAAGACTGCTGAACAATGCTCTAACTTCTCTTTTTTAATGCCTTAGAGAGACAGAGAGAGAGACAGAGAGAGAGATTTCTACATTTATTTTCTGCCAGAATGGACAAGGAAGAGAGAGAGAGAGAGAGAGAGAGAGAGAGAAATTGTGCTCACCAGTGTTGTTATCCTTGATATGCTGTCTGTCTCTCTCTCCACAGCCACAACCTTTCCGCAACATAGTGTGCTCACTATTTTTTTCTACGTTTGTTTTCTACCAGGGCAGGCAGGGATGAGAGAGAGAAAGTGCTCACCGGTGTACTGTTCCTTGCTGCAGTATCCTCAGTATGCTGTCCCTCTCACCGCAGCCGCAAGTGCCTTTAATACCTGGGATGTCCAGGGGAGAGAGAAAGAGTGACCAACAGAGCGAGAGAGAGAAGGCACAGTACGCTGGCTTCAGACGGGACACACAGATTTGATGTTTTATCCCTGAATGCTATTCATCAGTATGCTCTCTCTCACTCCTTGTCACACAGCCGCAACCATGCCACAACATACTGAATTTGTTTCTGTGGGTTTCTGCTGGTTCTAACTGAGAAAGTGTGCTCACTATTTTTACATGAGGCTTTCTAGCGTGGCAGGAGGGGAAGAGTGAGCGAGAGAGAGAAACTCGGCAGCAGCTTACCGTGAGGCAATACAGCAATGTGCAGACAGTAATTGGCTTATGGAAAATGCTTGCTTCTGATAATTGGAACAGCTGCATAATTGGGACAAAAAGCCCGCCACAAGGCTGTCCCAATTAAGCAGCTTCTACTGTATCATGATTTTCCATGATTGGCCGTGGTCAAGATTGCTGCTGTAATAAACTGAAAGAAAACTAATTTATCTTTCTCCTATACTCACAGTATGTATCTTGCCTTCTAATTAGACATGTTCATTGGAATCATCAATTATGACACATCTTCTAATGAACAGTGGTTATATAGTTCTATTGGCTGTGAAGACAAGCTATGAGTGCCCTAGTCAACATCGCATGACATCAGCAGCAGCAGGTCTTCTCTGGATTTAGCTTTTTTTAACAGGTAGAGAAATCAGGGTTGCAAATAGTTTGTAACTTTTCAAGGAAGTAACTTAGATATCTTCATGTTGGTGTGATGCTTATTGGGGATCTTGACTTTCTAATTTGATATTTATTGCAACTGTAAATGTTGACAACACCATGCTTTAAAATGCTCAGTTCAAATGTTAGTCATACAGGAAAACAGCACTATACTTTGAAATTCTCTGGTTGCTGTTTGCTTCAAATGCAGCCTTTATCGTTGTTCCTTATTGTAAGAAACACAGAAGAAATCAGCCTGTCCAGAAGTGTGGTTGTAGCACTACTGCCCTCCGCACCAGTGACCAGGGTTCGGGAGAGGACTCAGGTTGGGGGGGGTTGACTGGGGAGGAAGTTAGAGAATACAGCATCCACTGCACTGCTCTCCTCTCCCATGGACTTGTCAGCCCAGTTGACTGCCACCAGGTAGAAGCCTGGTGGAACTGAAGGCTGGGTGGCACGTAAGGGAGCGGCCACAGGTTTGACATTCTGAATGTGTGCCTCCACATGGCATGCACTACTGCCTGTCTGTGGGGGTGGGGCTGGGCAGGACAAGACCCAGGAAAAATGCTATGCAGGCTCATGAAGCCCTCCATGCTCCCATCTGTGCCATTACCTGGGAGTCACCAACTACCAGTCTGGATTAGGGTCCAATAGTTAATTGTACTCCTCAGGAAAATTAAGCAGGCAAGATTGCAAACAAGAGCTGGTGCTGTACTTTTATTTCCAGCAGCACTAACTACGCCACAGCTGATATATTGAAAGACAGACATCAGGACACACACAATGATGTTGGTGTAGGTTACAAACAAATAGTACACAAATGTCAGAGTCCTGCTGCCAAAACAGCTCCTGTTACAAACTAGCTCTAACCCCAGTGCTTCAACTCCTGCTGGAGTCATGGCTATGCAGAGGTGTCACAACATTTAAATATAAAAAGTGTAGTGATGTCAGCACGATAACACGGTGTAAGATAAAATTAAACACGTTTTATACAGACTTTTACTGAATCCACTGAAAAAGGCTATTTACAAATTTTAACAGCACTTATTGGTTCTAAGTAATTTATGCAATATTGCCAGCAAAGAAACCCGAAGCAAGCTGTACAGAGTGGAGAAATATGCTGACCAATTATTATAAAGGGATACTATTCCATTGCACTTATCCAGAGTTTTCAGTTTATATAAAAGTATAGTATTCCAGTACATTTATCTTCAGAAAGATAGAAACAGTCCTGGGATCACCCACTAGTGGCTTGCATAATTGACAAGTGTCAGTCTTCCTGTTATGGATGAGGGGATCTACATGGACCAGGAAACCAAGATCTAGTGTAGTGGAGAATATATAGAATCTTCACCAGTTCAAATTTGGGCACTCGCCACCAATTATGGAAGAACACAAAACAGCACTAAAGATATAGCTTCGTTGTCTTATTTTATTTAAAGACAATCCATAACAACCAACAGACAAACACAAACAGTATGTCTGCCTGCTAGTCATTATGGATTGTCTTTTAATAAAATAAGATAACAAAGCTATATCTTTAGTGCTGTTTGTTGTCCTTCCATAATCGGTGGTGAGTGCCTGAATTTGAACTGGTGAAATTTCGTTGTTTTGTGAGCCCCCCCTCCATGTGCACTTTTGTTGTTTTTAATATATAGAATCTGAAATTTAAGCAGAAAATAGGCAATAGAACAATTTTATAAGCAGCAGCAGCTGACATAAACCTGTAAGTCATCTGAGGTGCTAATCAAACTGAATACCTATAAGAAAACTTTCAAGTCCAATGGGTCATTTAGACCTTTTGGTTTTACACTATCTAGCTTAGAAATACATGCACTCTCTTTTCCTTTTTTTCATATTGCTGATTTCCCAGTGGGTCAGAAAAGGCAGGCTTCTCAGCCCTGTCCCCACCCCCTCTCACCCAGCATCCACCACCCAGTTCACTGAGCCCCATATCCCCCAGTGATTCCACAATGGTGGGACCAGGAAGAAAAGGGCCATCCTCCCTCCATCCAGAGACACAGTCCAGAATTGTGGGCCAGGCAGACTGGCAGTGGCATGGGTCAGAGGCGGGCAGGCAGGCAGGGTTTCATGTAGCCTGTGCCAGCTCATTTTCTGTTTTCTCCCTTCATCCCCTCACCACAGTGGCACATAAACGCGCATACATGGAGACATGCTACGGAACCGCTGCCCATCCCTTAGTGTAGCTTGGGCTGCTGACACTACCCCCAGACCTCCACCAGGGAGCAGTCAAGGGCTGAGTCAGCAAATCTCCCACCCTGGGAGAGAAGAGCTATCTATCTGACATGCAGTCCTCTTCCTTCCTGGTGATCCAAGCTCATTCTCGAGCCCAGATCACTGGCATGGTGAAAGGTAAGGTGCAGAGTGTGGCACATGGACAGCTGGTTCTGATGACAATATGATATTTTTTCTGCAATATAAAATATGTAGGGTAGTGTCTGTCAGGAGAAGCTACTGTCTTGTTGAACTTGACACATCAAAACCTCCCAGGTATAAGTTCAAATGACAGGATGTAGGTTAAACTACAGGTATCTGAGATGCAATTACGTTGTCAATTTGCTTTGAAGCCCGGAACTAAAATATCCATTTATGACGCCCTCAGGGAAATCCTTTGATTTGCACTAGGTGTCATGAGGAAAGAAGCATTTGCTTGGGGTATCCAGTGAATTACATCAAAGAGACTTTGATGTCTGTGTGAAGCAGGTCCCAGACTAAAGTGGGAAGTCCAATACGCATTTGCTTGGGGTATCCAGTGAATGACATCAAAGAGACTTTGATGTCTGTGTGAAGCAGCTCACAGACTGGGGTTGGGGAAGTCACATGAAGAGAGGAGATTCACTGTCACCTATTTTTTTTAAATATCTTATGAGGACATTCTGTGTTATAAAATATAAATTTTAATACACCAAGGTGGAGTTAGGTGACCTCAGAGAAGAGGCCGGCTCAAGACTGCTTTAAGTATACTGAGCAGACCTCACACATTGACATTCATTTTCTGACTGAGAAGGAGAAGCACCAAAGCACTGAAAGATTAAGAAGTAAGGATACATTAGCTAAGACCAGTCTGAGTGTATGGGTTGTAGGAATTTGCACTTTTAAACCTATTTTGTTTTTAAGACTGCATGTGTTGGGATATCTTGTTCTGTATTTACTGTTTTCCTATTTTTATCTATTTTAAAGTAAAGATATATATTAAAAACAGAAACTGCCTGATGTGCCTTGAAACTTTTTTTATAAGTGAAGCTTAGATGGTTACAGTTGACTCTGTGCATTAGCTTATTGTGGTACCAAACTGGGAAACAGGTAAGAGTTCTTTAGGTCTTGCACTGAATTCTAAGGGTTCATTTTGTAATACCTGGTTAGGTGCTCGTAGGCAAAGATACCTGTCCCCCCAAAGACAGAATTATCCGAGCCTGATAATTGGGTACGCTAACAAGAGGTTATCAGTTTGAATCCCTCCAGAACTTGGGACAAAGGTGACTCAAACCCACAAAACAGACAAGAAGGTTACCTTGTTCTGTTAACTGTTCACAATTCTACGCTCAGAGGTTGGCACTTTGGGTGCAGAGGGATGACCTGCTGAGTGGGGTTGTGACACAGAGCACCTCAGCTCTCTATGCCACTAGGCCAGCAGCACTCTCTTTTATTAATAAAATATGGGTCAATCCCAGGCATCTCAAATTTATGGATATTGAAATGGTACCAGCACCAATGAGAGGGAGAGGGAGAGGAAGAGGAAGAGGGAGAGATAGGCTTAACATTTTATTAAGGAAAGAGATTACAAGTGGAAAGTATGGGCTTTGTGTGTAAGGTTGCCTCTAATCTTATAGTAGAGCCCCAGTCTAGTGTTCACAGCCTTACAAGCAGCAGAGCTATGAGTTGAGAACTTCAACAAGGTGTCAAGTGTAACTCCCAGTTAGAGAAAGGAGTAGACCGTGGTAAGACACAGATAGTGCCTAAGACAGTTACTGAATTCAAAGACTTGGGAATTTGTTTGGATCCACACTTAAATTATAGCAAACATTTAGAAAATACTGTCAAGCAACTACATTAAAAAATTGTAGCGTAGTATGCAATAAATGATTACCTTACAGAAGATACCAAAAAGTTGCTTGCACAGTGTTGCCTCCTTTCCACTGTCAAATTTCGAAGCATAATATGGGGGAGAGTTTCAGAATAAAATATTAAACAACATACTTAGATGTGCAATTTCATAAGTAGATTTGCCTTAAAGGTGAAACAAAGAAAACACCATTGTACATTATATGAAAACTTAAATTGGCTCCCATTGGATCAAAGGGATAGATTACATAAATCCTACCTTGTTCATAAAATGATGTATACTACAGTAAATAGCATCCTTGCTGAAAGTTTTTGAACAAAAACAGAATTTGAGCTGACCCGGTGGTGTTGAGGACTAAGGCACTGGACACCACACCTCACGCTACGCCGGTGACCTGGGTTAGGGAATGGACACAGGTCACCGGGGGATCGCATGGGGAGGTAGGATTGAGCATCTCAATGGATGCTCTCCTCCACAAGGGGGGGCAGGTTACAAGGGCAGTGATGTCCACATGCATTGCTGCCTGTGGAAGCACGGGCAGTAAGGCATAACGGCTCCCTACAAGGAGCCAGGGGGTTGGGAGGGCACTGTGGATGCTTGACAATGGTGTGCGTAAGTACGTCGTCTGTCTGGACTTAAATCCTCTGCATCGGTGCCCTCATGGGGAAGGGACTGGGAGAAAAACCAGAGGCAAAATACCTCCCGGTCTCAAGCAGAATGACGCTGGATCCACGCTACATCGGGGCCCAGCCAAAAAGTCCTGAGGAATGGATCCCTTGGGGCAGGGACCAAGAGGAAGTAAAAAAACAAAACACAGAATTTGAAGGCATTAAGATCAGATGATACATTTACCCTTACAATCCCCTTGTATAAAATTACCAAAAAACAAAGACCTTTCAAACAATTATCAGTTAAAACTTGGAACAACTTGCCAATTTATCTCCGTAATATACAGAGTGGTCACTATTTTAAAACATCTATGAAAAGATTACTAAGGTCTGAAGTACAGTGCAACTGCAGATAATGTGTTAACTTTTTTGTCTTTGGATTTGTGTGTTTTTAGCATTAATTTTAGCAGCTAGTATCATTTAAATATTTTTTTTTTTTATCATGAAACGAGAGTCATGGCACTCCCACACATAAAAAGGTGCTGAGGTAAACTTTAGAGAACAAAAAGCTTTAATCTCACCATCGAGGTAACAGGACAAAAATGCAATGCAATGCAGCTTCTAACATTTCATCTTATCAATTGCTTTCACTCAGCACCTTTTTATGTGGGGGAGTGCCATGACTGTCGTTTCATTATTTTTTTTTTTTTTGGCCCTTCTCACCGCCTTGCTTCCTTTCTTTGGGAGACTCCTTCATGGCCTTGTATGTCCCTGCTCCTCTTGCCAGGCATCGGTGCCGTCCATCCTCCCATGGAGCCTTGGTTGTATCCCCCAGGCGGGTACGGAACGGGAACCCTTACCGTCCCGACGTGTCTGTATTTTTCATCGAGGGGATGCTGTCATCAGGTGCTGGCAGCGGCACTGGGATCGAGGTCTGGAGCTCCAGCTACAGGGAGCACTGCGGGGGTTTTCTGTTTTTCTGTCCCCTTCCCTCGGAACATCGGCACGCTAGGGGAGCCTAGGGGCAGCGCATGTCTAGGCATGTGAGCGCTCCGGCCCTGGCCAACATTCCCCCTCCCTTCTTTCTGCCATCCTGTTGCACCTTCACCTGTGGTCACCCAGGTGGTGGTACAGCAGCGAGACATGCATCCCTCCCACCCCGGAGGAGGAGAGCAGACTCTGGGCGCTCAATTCTCCTCCCCCCAGCTGGTCCTCCAGCAGCCCAAGTCCATTCTCGAACCTGGGTTGCTGGCACCGTGAGCTGTAGCCCTACTGCTGTGCCAGCAGGCCGATGACTGCCATTTCATGATTTGATTTTTGTCATAGAGCACCCCCCATCTAGTTCCTCACAAATTTTTTTTTTTTTCCATTTAATTTCAGAGCCGCTATGTTATAGAATGTCTGTTGGTATTGTCTATTTGTGACAAATTGATTGCTTTTGGTTGATGGTTCTTCTTAATTTGTTATGTATATATCTAATGTTCTGTTGTATATTTTATTATACCTATCCATGTCAAGCCTGTAAATGGGCCATTTGGCCCAGTGCTTTTTCACCCAGTTAAGAAAATTTTAAATAACTAAAATAAAATAAAAGACAGGATCCATCCATACATGCTACTGCTAGGGGGAATCACACATTTTTATCCTTGGGGCTGAGAAAAAAGCATGGCTTGGTCTTAGTAGTGCTCATAAGAAACCTGTACGAATAATGCCATGCCTGTATCAACTGACAGTCAGAAGAGAGATGGCAATTTAAATCCATAATGTTGCTGGAGCACATGAAGAGGACATGGTCATCAACATATAGGATCGGAGTGCAGTGCAGTACCTAAACCTAATCTGGATTAAGTTTATGTGTAAAGAGAAAAGGAAGGGACACCTACTGTGGTGGCAGTTTGGTCAGACAGGGCATGCCCAAATTTAATTTGCTGATGCCTGTTACCAAGGTAGCTTTTGAACTGTGATAGGGCAGTGGAGGAGATGCCCAGAGCACTTAGTTTTCCACTGAGTAGGGTGTGATTGACAAAATCAAAGGCCTTAGCAAGGTCAATGAAGACCATATCAGTGAGCTCACCCCTATCCAAGGTGGTGGAGATGGGGGAGGTTAGTGACAGGGGAACAGTAATAGTGCTGTGGTCTTTCCTAAAGCTGTGCTGTGCAGAGACGGGAGGTTATGATTGGTGAGGTGCTGTCAGTTGGGAGGGCAAACCAATTTTCAGCCAATTTGTTGAGTACTGGTAGTATTGCTATTGACCAATACTTGCCAGTGGTGGTACAGTTACCTTTCTCTTAAACTGGAACAAAATGCGAGATTTTCCAGATATCAGGAACCGTGTGTGTTGTAAGGGACAGGCTAAAGATTCTTGTGACAGGAAGGGCAAATTCGGTGGCAGCAGTCTTCAGTACTTTATGCTCTATTTTATCAGAGCTGGCAAACTTTGAAATAGGGATTTTCATAAGGAGTCTGCAAACCTCACCACAAGTGACCACTTTAAGGTAAAAAGGGGGGGTGACAGGGGCAGGCATCAGTGGTGGAAGGGACGGGGGAGAGATGGGGAGAGGAGAAGGCCTCAGTGTAGGCAGATAGATAAGGGAAACTTTAATTGAAGGTGTTCGCTATGGTGACAGGCTTATTGAAGTTAACTCTATCAATATGTAGGTCCTTGGACATAAAGTTATAAGTCTGGCCTAGGATTTGGTTGACATTTTTACAGAAATGTCTTGAGTTACCGGCCAAAGCATCAAACATGGATTTCAACTGATAAAGTATGATCGCGCACATATGAGACCCTACCTGACCCTAAACAGCATTGTTTATTCCCTTGTTGTTTGTTTCCTCAGTGTCCCATTTGTTTCTTCTTGATTACAATTAACATTTTGCACATCTTTACAAATTCTGTTTTAAGTGCTGTTACAGATACAGTACAGAAACACAGAGGTTATCATGACATGACACGACACGACATGAACATGACAAGGAATGAGGCTGAAGGAGGTGTGGTTCAGCTGACTCCGAGATGGCTGTGTGTCTTTTACTCTCTGTCTGTGGTGTTGTTATTTTTGTATACAATTCCAGAGAGAGACTGATGGTAATTTTGTAAAAATGTTCCCTAGAGCATCTAAACAGCACCAGTAAAACAAAAAAATTGCCATAAAATGAAAGGCAGCTGTCAATAACCTGTAAGATGGATGAGTTCCTTTACTCACAGTGTTCTTTTTATTTCATCTACTTATTGATAAACTAGACTCATTCATTTCTGCCAACTTGGGAGAACTGTTAAAGTAAAAACAAAAGCAGATTATTTATTGCAGCAGATGCTTGCATTCAATTACAAGTGAAATTCAAGAATATGGCGATGCAAGCAACTATCTAACAGTAATGGAAAAGTAGATTGCAGGGAATAATTTATGACTAAAGTAAAAGGGAGAATACAAGTACAGTTTTAGAAACAAATTATGCAAACATTAAACACATAACCATACCTTTTTCATGTAGACAATTTGATAGTTTGATTCCAAACTCTGCTAGGGACATGTGGCATATTAATGCTTTGAAACAGCAAGCTGGAATGACAATGTATGATTTTCTGATGATTTCTAAAGTTCTCTAAAAAAAATCTTTGTTTTTCACATGAAAGGAGGCCTGCGTGGCATATTAGTGTTTTCATACAATTAACTGGCAGACTGTAGGTCCAAGCAAATACTGGAAGGTCAGCCAGGTCAGATTCTAAAATTCTGCACATGTGGCCAGATGGTACGGCTGTTTATCAAATGGTTTACAAGGAGGGTCATTTGAGTAATAAAATGTTATCAGTTCATGGGGGTCCACTGGCGGGGTGACGCCCTGGGAAAGGCGATGTGGCTGACACTCATGTGAGGCCAAAAGCATGGTAAACTGGAGGGCTATTTAAGTGCATGAGTTTTGTGATAAAGCAGGAACTGAGGTATCATCCTGTTTCAACCTTAATGTCTTTATTTGCAAGAGACGTGCTCAGACGTGGGAGCTCTTGCTGCAAAGAACCTACTGTACCTCATGATGTGAGACAGAGAAGTGGAGGCCAGTTTGTTGTCTATACATCTGAACCGATGGTCTGAGACTGGAGGATTGAAACTCTGAAGTGTGTTCAAGTTCTCTGGAGGCAAGAGATGGTTCTTTTTGCATATGTTCACCTGTAAGGTTCATTTAGCTATAGGAAAGCTAAGTGTGCATTTTTACGGTTTAACTCATTTTATTTTCAATGTTTTTCCAGTAAGCACTTTTGTTCTGATTTGGCCAATGTGCAAATAAATTGTGTAAATAAAAGAAATCTAATTTAGCACAATATACAGAGTGGTTGTACATTTTTATGTTAGCTCACGCATGCGCAGCCAACATATTGCGGTAGTAGCAGATTTGGAGGCACGGTCACTGTTGGGTCAATGCAGGGCACGCATCAGTAGGTGCATCCCTCATTCCCCAATAAGCCTGCATGCTGACACCAAACCATGCATGCATAATGTGGCGAGCACATCTAAGGAAAGGTCCGCTGCAATGCTGGCAAAGCTCGTCACACACAGCGGACCTCCCGACGTGCTTTCCCTGGTGAGAAAACAAATGTAACATGGTGGCACGCTGCCTGCCATAATGCCGACTTCGGGGGTGCCCAATCCCCCTGTCGGCATGCCCTGCCTCAATGTATGTGCCGACGGGGGAGCCCACTCCCCATCGACATAATAACCCCTCATTTGTTATGTGCTGTGGGGGGCACCATCCCCTCGGCCTTGCCCCCCGCTTTCATTGTGTGCCGACAGCGGTGCCCAATCACCCGTTGGCTACAGCATCCCCTCCAAAACACTTAGCTGGCATGCTAAGAGCCCACCCCAGTGTGCCAAATCCCCTGAAAAATTAAAACCGTCCCATGATGTGGTTTTTTTTTTGTAACCTGTAAAAAAAGAAAATGGTGCCTCGCAGTCTCCGTGCCTCCTTCCACAATCCACGCCCACCCTCTGCGCACCCTGCCTCCCCACACCCCCCTCACCCCATACTTACCTCCGGAGTCTGGCGCAACAATCTTCGGTGGACTGGGAACATGTCTGCACTATTCAAAGCCGACTGCAAACTGAAGAAATGCCAGTAAGCTATATAATGACATAAACAGGGTTTTTTCAACTTTGGTGCATATCTCAGGCATTTTTTGGAATTTTTGCACCAAATTTTCAGCATGGGGTTATTGGGACCCCTCCTCATGAATTCAGTCACTGTCATGATGTCATTTGGTCCCGAAAGGTGATTTCATGGTCACTGTGCAGAATCACCTATTGGGATAGAGTAACAAAACAACAGTGCCACTGTTCATGAGGGGGGCTCTCAAAAAGCCTGTGTTGCAAATTTAGTGAAAAAAAATCCCAAAAATGGCTGTTTTACAAGCGTGCATTGCGCTGTTTCCACACACGCTCGTAACTTCATGAATTTGTAATATTTTCACTCCAGATTTTCAAAACTGGTATTTTTCCACACCTCCTGATGACTACACCTACAGCTGTCATTTTACATATCCTGGCCAAAATGTGTTTTCGCACGTCTGGCCCAGAATAGCATGGTCACTGTGCGAAATCAGTTTTTGGGACAGTTTGAGGAAATGATGGTGACACTGTTCATGAGCAGAGGTCCTAAAATGCCTATGTTGAAAATCTCGAGCCGAAAGTCCATAAAATGACTGTGTTACAAGCTTGCATTGCGCAGTTTCCACTCGGCCTTGTAACTTCGCAAATTTGCAATATTTCCATGCCAGATTTTCAACACTGGCATTTTTTCACACATCCTTATGAACAGTACAGCTGTCATTTTTCACATCCTGCCCAAAATGCGTTTCCGCACTGTGGCGCACAATGGCGTGGTTGCTGTGGGAAATCAAATTTTGGGACAGATTAGCAAAATCACAGCACCACTGTTCATGAGGGAAGGTCCCAAAATGCCTATGTTAAAAATGTGGCTAACAAACTCCCAAAAATAATTGGGTTACGGACATGTGTTGCACAGTTTCTATGCATGCTCATGACTTCACCAATTTTTCATATTTTCACTCCAGATGTTCAACATAGCCATTTTTTTATGCCCCCTCATGAACAATACACTTGTCATTTTCCACATCCTGCCCAAAATGTGTTTTCATCTCTGTGTCACCAAATGGCATAGCCACTGCGTAAAACCACCTTTCAGCTAACAAACTGATTGTGCCGCTTTTCATGAGGTGGGCTCACAAAAAGCCCATGTTGAAAATTTGGAGTGAAAATACAAACACACGCCTATAGTGATAGGGTTTCCAACTGTAGCACCCCACCCTGTAGAGACTGACAAGCATCAGGGGTGTGACTTGGGATCATCGGATGTAATGCTCATGCCATTCCATCCCCAACCCCACCCCTACCCAGCAGCTAGTGACAGGCATCGTGGTGTGCCTTGCACCGTTTGGCCACAAAGTTTACCCCAATCTCCTATACTGCACCCACCTCAGTGTATTTCCTTATGAAATGGGGTAAGTATAACGCCCAAAAACCCCAAAGCACACCACAACACTTGACAGTGTCTACAGGGTAGGGTGAGGTACAATGGCATAAGCGTTACAGCTGATGACTCAAACGCACACCCCAATGCCTGTCGGTCTCTAAAGAGTGGGGGTTGGGTTGGCATCACTTCAATACTTCACTGCCATTCCTATTATGCGTCTCCAGCTCTGGCACTACCAATGCCAATGCCAGCTAAACAACATTCGGCATTGACAAATGCTTGTTAATAAAAAAGGTATAGTTTGTGAATCTCTGGGGTACCTATCATTCCAAAGAGGCATGCTAAATCTAGTTTAAGCAATTTTAAAAACATATTACTACCTGATAATGGGAATGAAGTGGAGTGATATGACAGAACCCACACTTCACCTAGTGTTGCAATTGACCTTGGCTTGATCCAAGAGGTTTGATGACTGGGCTCAAAGGGTCCAGGTGTCTGGGATACACCAACTTTGCATAAGGTTGAGCATGGGTGCAAGGACACAGTGAGAGGAGAACACGGGTGAAGGTCTGCAGCAGCTGGCTGCGAGAGGGGTTCTTGTTGGGAGCAAACATGGTTCATGCCAGCACTAACTTGGGGTTGCGCTGGTGCAGTGGGTGGGGCAATATTCAGAGGTCTGCAGATTGACCCTCAGAGCTGGCAGTGCCAAGGAGCTAAATACCACTGTGACTATGTAAATGAGGGGGTTCCATCAAATATACTGGTGCAACAGCATTTTCAAAGGTTTCCAATGGCAGTAAACAGTCCACCAAGCAGTGTTGTTGATCGCTGCCAAAAAAACACCTCTTAACTGGGTGTTAAGCCCGCACCTCCACCTCCAAAAAGGCAAGGAGGTTGTACTGCAGATCTCTGCCCCTGTGCTGAGATGATCCCATTGCACATTACATGGAAGTATATAAATCACTGGTGTCCAGTGGTTCACCCCACCCCAATCCTCCAGTGTATTTGTGTTAGTGAAACCCCTATCCAGTGATGCTCCCAACTCTGATATATATTTTTTAATGAAATCTTTGGTCTCCAGTGATGTCTTTCAATCCCCAGTCCATTAGTATATTTATTTTAGTGAAATCCCTGGAATCCAGTGGTGCCCCCCAACCCCTATCACCTGGTATATTCTTTATAATGGAATCTCTGAGGTGCAGTGCTTCCCCCACTCCAGTCTCCCAGTATATCTTTCCAGTGAAATCCTTGGTGGTCCAGTGTCCTCCCAAATACTGTCCCACCCCAACTGACCAGCCCTCTGCACCCCTCCTCACTGCACACACACACCCCAACCTTGATGTTCTGCTCTCACAATGGAGTACGGCAACCAGCACAGCCCTCCTCTCACCTCTATGGCTGACTGCCAAATGAGCTGTCACTGAGCATGTCTACTGTATAAATAGCTGTTCTACAGTATGCATGCTCATTGACAGCTCATACATCGCCCAACCATGGAGGTAAGAGGAGGGCTGTGCCAGCTGCAGTACTCCGCTATAACCAGCAGACACCCAGGTGGTGGGGTGCAGGGAGATGGGATATGTGCAGGGGGTTGGATGGGGGCATTAGACTCTTTGGGGAGGACCATGGGACCACCAGGGGTTTCACTGGAAACATGTACTAGGAGATCACCAGTAGGGGGAACCACTAGACACCAGGGAAGTCAGCAAAATGAATATACTGGGGATTCAGGGTGGGGGGAACCAGTGGACACCAGGGATGCCCTTTTACTGAGATGGGCACTAACAGAATGCTGCACCCCCTGCAAATGAGTCCATAATGGGCATGCAAATGGCCCTTAGTGCCTTGCATTTCCATTGGGCTCGTTTGCATGCTGGGGCTGAATACGGCCCATGTGGAGGTGGCATGATCTATTTCAGACAATACAATCCCCTGTGAGCCATATGCAGCCCTGGTCTGTGTCAGAGCTGTGCAGATTTGTTTAGTGCCATGCCAACATGGACCGATATTCGGTCAGATAGTGTCCTCTGTTAGTGAGCGCGATATGATTGAATATCACCATCGCCAGGGGAGTGCATGGGCATGTGCAGTGCAAATGGTTGCACTGCACTCCCCGTTCTTTCAATATTGGGCCCCCAGTTATTGAAACAAGCAGATATGTTTCTTCACTATAAATGTAAACCAATTTTTTGTACTGTTTCCTCTTACAACAACAACAACAAAAATCACATTTTTGTGGAACATAAATCAGTATTAAATTCACATCCACATGTGCATTGGCTGTCAACAGACTCACACCAACATATTCATTTCTCAGTAAAATGAAATCAAATAAACTCAATTACCTGCCATTCCTTCTGGGTTTTCTTTTAGGTTAAGAAAGGGGTGTACTGTTCAAATGTTCTCTGCTGCATGAAGGATTGGTCAGTTCATTCTTAAAAACAATTCTACCTTCTTATCTCAGAATTTTAAAGAATTTTATTTATTTAGTTTTTGTTGTTCAGGTAGTTGCACTACACAAGAAAATGCCTATTTTCATGCACGACCCAAGAGATTACAAAGACAATTAAAATTACAAAAGCAGCAATGCCACAGTAAAACAAAAACACAGAACAACAAAAAGACACAATATGTGTCCTATAACAGAGTTATGATGAGCAGGCAAGGATCAACAAGCGCAGAATAAAGCAACAATGTGAAACTATGCAAAAGCATGATACAGCCCAAAAGCAATGTCACAATAAGGTCAGATAAGTACAATAGATGTGTCAAGAGATACGCAAAGCATATGGGCTCTGAACATTACAGTGCAGTAATACCAAACAAAGAGTCAAATACAAGAAGGAGAAGGACGGACCAGTGCCTTCAGGAGGGAAAAGAAAAGCTGGGGGAGGGTAACACATATGTAGTGATAGAGGAGGATAGAGTGAGGAAGGGGCTGCTGACATTGAAGGTGGGCAAAGCACCAGGCCCTGATGGAGTACATCCAAGGGTACTAAAGGAACTGGCTGAGGAACTGGTGGAGGCTTGGTGCTGTTCAATGTCTTCATCAATGACACTGGAGATGGCATTAAGGGCAAACTGTGCCTGTTCACAGATGACACCAAGTTCTGTGGGACAGTGGACACAACTGAAGGGATATGTCACCTACATGAAGATCTGGAAAAGCTAGGAAGGTGGTCCAGGATCTGGCAGCTTGGCTTCAATGCCAAGAAATGCAAAGTTATGCATATTGGAGCCAGGAATCCTAGGACAGAGTACTACCTGGGTGGAATCCTAATATCTGCATTAGAGGAGGAGAAGGACCTGGGAGTGCTGATCACTAGTGACCTGAAGCACTCCATGCAGTGCAAGAAAGCAGCAAAGGAAAACAGGATTCCGAGATGCATATCTAGGGGGATCAGTAGTAACAGAGAAGAGGTTATACTGCCCTTGTACACGTCACTGGTAAGGCTGCATCTAGAGTATAGAGATCAGTACTGATGCTCACACCTCAAAAAGGACATTAGCTTCCTGGAGAAGTTCCAGAGGAGGGCTACAAAGATGATAGCTGGCCAGCAGGGTATGGCATATGAGGAGAGGTTGAGGGCACTGAACATGTACTCCCTGAAAGACAGGAGAGAGAGCGGGGACATGATTGGGACCTTCAAGTACTTGAAAGGGATAGATAAGGTTGATAAGGCCGGGAGATCAGAAGGCTGTGGGTTCTATCCCCACACCAGGCACTTGGGTTAGTATCCCAATATAGCACTGTAGTGCAGCATGAGGGGGGTGCTGCACTCCTGAGGTGCTGTCTTTCTGATGAGATGTTAAACCGAGGTCCCATCTGCCTGTTCTGGTGGTAGTTCAGGTGGATGTTAAAGATCCCATGGCACTTCTCAAAAAGACTAGGGAAATTTCCCCCAGTGCCCTGGCCAAAATTTCCCCCCATTCACTAAAATATCACCAACAGCTTAATCTGGTTCAAGGTCAGTTGGCATTCATCGGTATCCCCCTTCCACAGGTTGTGCCTGAAAATAGGCAGAATTTGTCTAGTGCACTTACCCGTTCAACAAAAACAAAATAAAAAAATAAGGAGAGTCTCTTTAATCTGAGTGGCAACTATAACATGAGGGAGCACAGTCTTAAGCTGTAGGGTGGGAGGTTGAGAAGGGAGGTCAGGAAGCACTTCTTCTCAGAGAGGTTGGTGGACACTTGGAATGCGCTGCCAGAAGAGGCAATCTCATTGAAGACAGTGGGCAGCTTTAAGAGAGGCTGGGACAGGTATAGTGGGAGGGTAAGGGTCACATGGATAGAGAGGATGGGAGGAGTGGGGAGAGGGGGCAGGGACAGTAGCTCAAGCTGTGGACCCTGCAACATGAGCAGATTTGATAGACCAAATGGCCTTCTTCTGCTGGCTTCTTCGTATGTTCATATGTTCATATTCTGCATCTTGTTGTCTTTCTCCTGGCGTTCCCTAACTTTGAGTTGCTGTAGAAGACATGATGATGGTATCCGATGTTGAGAATATCATCTTAATGGTATTGTTGTTCAGACATACCACATCTGTTGATGACCTTCTTCTGCTGGCTTCTTCGTATGTTCATATGTTCATATTCTGCATCTTGTTGTCTTTCTCGTGGCGTTCCCTAACTTTGAGTTGCTGTAGAAGACATGATGATGGTATCCGATGTTGAGAATATCATCTTAATGGTATTGTTGTTCAGACATACCACATCTGTTGATGGCATAAGATGTTCGGAATAACATAGTTCTTGATGTCATTGTTGGATGTTAAGCAATGTCATAATCTGTGTTGAGAAATTATTGTATTTTTATACAGTACATTTTACATAGCAAACATTTTTCATCTCACGCCATCAGACGTTAAGATGGCTAAGCCGAATTTTACTTACATTTCTGCTAGAAACATTTGACAAAAGTGTTTTCCCCTAAATTAGCAAAATGGTGTATGAACTTTACTCTAGTTCGAACAAACCCATACTTTCAATTAGATAAGTAATGATATACATACTGTAGAGTAGATTATAATTGTGGTCCGTTTATTTTCACTATTTTCACTATTTGAGGAAATCAGCAAATTTAAATAGACCGCTATTATAATTAGACCAATACTAAGTAACTGTCCAGTACCACTGATAAGCTAATTCAATCAGAAGTGAATATGCCTGTGTAGTAGCATCAGTGAAATCTGGCAACCGCTAATTCAATAAGTTCTACAGTATAACAAGCTCTTCAAACGAATAAAATTAGGAGCTCCTGTTTAATCTCTGTGTAGCGCATACAATTGCAAGTATCCACAGCAGACTTTTTTTGACAAGAAATGGAGCAAGCTGTATTCGTTATATATGATTTAATTCTCTTTGGTATTTCTTCTGCGTGTGCTTATGTAATTGTAATCTTTTCTGTGAGTCGTGTATCCTATGTTTTCTTGGACAGACTCACAGGTTGTGCTGCTACTTCTTTACATCGCTATTTCAATATTATTCCTCTTGGGACTACAGGGTTAAACTGTGACTGGTCACTCGCTGGGGTGGGGTTGAGGGTGGGATGGAAGGTTGATGTGGGTTTTTTTTGTATCATATATCTATTATATTTTCAATTTTAAACATACATACAAATAAAATTATTTGACAGCTTATGCAGTGCTGAGCTTTTCGACCGTGTCTTCTTAATATATATTAACAACTCATATGTCCAACTTAAGTCACTTCAGCTTCCATTAGACACTGCATCCCAGTTTCACTTAAATATAACAAAGAGAAGAGAAGAGAAGAGAAGAGAAGAGAAGAGAAGAGAAGAGAAGAGAAGAGAAGAGAAATATTTAAAACATTCAGTCAATTGATTAGTAAGTTATACCACATGACCCTGAAAAAGAGAACATTTTGCTAGACATGCAATTTCACAGTTTAACACAGAGATTTATGTATTATCGAGATTATCCTGTATTCCTGTATGTGGTTTTTCTTCCCAGTTAATTCCTGATTGTATATAGCCACCCAGACAGGGGATTTCATCCCCCTCCCATCCACAGCCTTAAGCCTGTGGCAGTTGTATCAGTATCAGATTTTATCCTCCCCCTCCTTCTCTGAGCAACATGGTTCTATGTGATAACAGCAAACACCTAAAGGTGATCACCATTATCGCACAGTCAGAGTGCCGAAAACATTTTTGGCACTCTGACAACCCCAGCACACAGGACAATGGTGCTGGAACATGTATTTTAATGCTTTCTGTGGGGGAGCTGAGCCCCCACCCCCCCCTTGTGGGGGGCATTGCCCCCGCACCCCCTACTAAAAGATTCTCAACTCCAGGGGGTGCATATCGGGGGGGGTGAAAGCATTAAAAAATAAACGTTTGGGCCAGGCACAATAAAATTCACCAGGGCTCAGACCTGAACCCGATACCTCACCCACCCCAACCACTAGTCAACCCCCAACACCACGATGCAGCTCGACAATCCACCATAGCACCACCCCCTACAGCTCCTCCACCCCCTCCCAGCCCACGCTCGCCATGCTTGCTCCCCCCCATGCATGCACTTACACACAGCAACATCCTGTTGCCCAGTTCACCCACCCACTCATCTGGTCACCCTACCCTCCCATCACCATGAGGGATTGTGCTGGGAAGGAGTGGCCATTATGAACAGCACCCTTCCCCGTGCAACCACCTCACGGGATTCTGAGCAACATCGCTTCTCCAGTCCTGTTTAGTGTCCTCATTATTGACATTGCAGAGTGCCTGGAAGGAAAGGTCTGCTTGTTTGCAGATGACACCAAGATCTGCAACATGGTGGATACTCTAGAAGGGGTGCATAAAATGAAGAGGGACCTAGAGAAGCTTGAAAGATGGTCAGAGATGTGGCAACTGAGGTTCAATGCAAAAAAGTGCAAACTAATGCACCTAGGTAGCGAGAACCCTGGGGAGAGCTACAGGTTGGGGGGAGGAGCTGATTGTCACCAAGGAGGAAAGGGATCGAGGGGTTATTATCTCTGATGACCTTAAGGTGTGAAAGCAGTGCACAATGGTGGCAGGGAGGACCAATGGCATGCTGGGGTACATAGGCAGGGGTATCACTAGCAGGAGACAGGAGATGGTGATGCCATTGTATAAAACATTGGTAAGGCTTCACCTGGAGCACTGCATGCAGTTCTGGCAGCCACACCTGCAATAAGACATAAACAAGGTGGAGACTATACAGACAGGGCCGACAAAGATGGTGTAGGGCTTGCACCACAAAACATATGAGGAGAGACTAAGGGACCTCAATATGTACTCACTGCAGGAGAGGAGAGGAGAGAGCAGGAGGACATGATTGAAACTTTCAGGTACCTCAAGAGCATAAACAAGCTGAAGGTGAGGGACCTTTTCCAATGTAGAAAAAGTACTAGAACAAGGGGGCACAATATGAAATTGGAAGGGGGTAGATTAAGAGGTAACATGAGAACGTTTTTCTACACAGAAAGGGTAGTTGACACTTGGAATAGTCTGCCACAGGAGGTAGTGGGGGCAAGCACAGTGGAGGGGTTTAAGCATGCCTGGGACAGGCACAAGGGAACCTTGAGAGGGGAGGGAGTGAAGAAAAGCTATTGATCACATAGGGTCAGTGGCCACATACAATGCATAGGGCTTATGGGCAGACTGGATAGGTCAGGCGGTCCTTATCTGCTGACAGTTTCTATGTTTCTATGTAAGAATATTTATCTGTGGAACTTATGAACATACAAAATTTGCTAGCAGATAAAGACCTAGAGGTCTATCAAGTCTGCTCAAATATGCAGCTAGCACCCTTATTTTGCAGCTGTCCTCCCACCCACCCTTCCTCCTTTGACCCTCTCCCTTGCCCTGTCCCAGCCCCTTTGATGCAGTCCACTGTTCTACTGCATACCACTTCTGCTAGTAATGCATTCCACCCAGCTACCACCTCTCTGTTAAAAAGTGTCTCCTCAAGAAAGTGACCTCTAATATGTACTCACTGGAGAATAGGAGAGAGCAGGGGACATGATTTAAACTTTCAAAGCACCCTATTTAAAAAAATCATTGACACTAATCTTTGCATAGGAATTAATTTATGTCAAATGTATACTTTTTCATTAATCCAAAGATCAGGTTCTTATTCTGCTTTTAATTTCAGAACCCTGAGCAAATTGTGCCAAAATGTAAGGGGGGGGGGGTATCACCAAAAGTACTTCATTTAGAAATGGAAACCACAAATCCCAATACACATCTCACCAAACTTCAGATTTCTAAATTGCTTCATTTAAAAGTTGCAAACCTTTTTTAAAATGAGTACTGCAGTCAGAGTTTACAAACACATACATTGTGCAGAATGTTTCAATTAATGTGTGTAGTACTAGTGTGTCTTTTCCTTTGTTTGGTATTAGCAATTTTTTTTTAAATTTGCCTGTAGTTTTATGGCCCTGAGGATCTCCATGTTCACATTTTGTATTTCTCTTCTATTTCCTACATTGCCTCCTATCCCATGTGACAGTAATGCAACCAGGACCACAGATTTAGCAAGTACTAGTTTAGAGTCAATTTCACAGCAGTAGAGTTTTGATTTTAAGTAACTTTCTGTCTTTTGCAGCGGAACAGAGGAGCGGCCATGCAGCAAGAAGTGGTAGCAGCTAAGTGGCTGGGGGCTTAACTTTGGAATTGCTCGGGATTTTTAAACATTAAAAACCCAATGTGCTGATTCTACTGAGCTGCATGTGGAGTAGGGATTAAAGGGAAGGGAAGAGGGAGGATGCCAGCAGATGGAGGGCAGGGAGCGCGTGCTAGAACCATGCAGCCAGAGTTGCCAGGATGCTAACTAGGCCACATGATCACAGTCCTTCAACAGGAAGGCTGTAGGTCTAGCTCTAAAATAGCACAGTATTTGTAGTTCTAAGCCTCTTGTGCAGTGCAATAGAGGAGTGGGAGGATAAGCCACACAGCAAGGAGTGACGAGCAGCTAAGTGGCTGAGGGCTTAACTTTGGAATTGTTTGAGATTTTTTTGAAAAGAAAAAAATCATAATGTGCTTATTGTACTAAGCTGTGTGGGAACTGGGGGCTACAGGGAAGGGAGGAGGGAAGATTCCAGCAGAGGGAGCGCAGGGGGAGGGTGCTAGAACTGAGTGGCCAAAGTTGTCTGGACGCCAAGCGGACCATGTGGCTACAGTCCTTCAATAGGAGCACTGTAGTTCTAATGCTTATATAGCACAGTATTTGTAGTTCAAAGTCTCTTTTGCAGTGGAACAGAGGTGTGGGCAGATGAGCTAAGTGGCTGAGGGCTTACTTTAGAAATGTTTGGGTTTTTTACAATAAAAAATATAATGTCCTAATTGTATAGAGCTGTGTGGGGATTGGAGACCACAGGCAAGAGAGGAGGGAAGATGCTAGCAGAGGGATGGCAAGGAGCAGGTGTTGGAACCAAGCAGCCAGGCCATGCGGCTACAGTCCTCCAATAGGGAGGCTGTAGTTCTAGTGCTTAAATAGCATAGTTTTTGTGGTTCAAGGCCTATTTTGCAGTGGAACAGAGGAGCAGGTGGAGAAATCATGCAGCAAGGAGCAGTGAGTAACTAAGTGACTTGTAGCTTAACTTAGGAATTGTTTGGGGGTTTTTAAAAAGAAGAAAACATAATGTGTTGATTGTAGTGAGCTGTATAGGGATCGAGGACTACTAGGAAAGGAGGAGGAAGGATGCCAGCAGATGGAGGGTAGGGGGTGGGTGCCGGAACTGAGTAGCTGGAGATGCCAGGATGCCAAGTGGTCCACATGGCTACAGTCCTTCAACAGAGAGGCTGTAGTTCTGATATAATATCCAGAACCCCAATTGACTACTTGTGCGAGTGCCACAAAATAGGAATGTGACATCTACCTAAGTGGCATCTGAGAGCTTCAGTAGGTCATCCACAGGAAGAACCGCAGGCTGCAGCTATGCCACTCAGAGGAGGGCAGGTAGGATAAGAAAGGGTAAGGAAGAGTAAATAGGGGTCAATAAAGGTAGAAGTGTTCCCTATGTATGTATGGTCTCTGGAGAATGCAGCTGGTGGTAGCAGTGGTATTGGGGATCTCAGATACTGCCTATCTAGGTTCCCCCTACACGGGGATTAGCAGGTGGGATAACAGTGATATTTGGGCATCTCAGCTACTCACTATCTAGGGGCAGCCTACAGGGGAGTTAGCAGGCAGGAAATCTAGCAGGAAGGCATATGGTGCATTCCTAAAGGAGACCTATAAATAGTCCCTAATTAGAAGCTACAAAAGGTTAAGGGAGTTACCTAAGTACACTATTAGCAGGGCCTAGAAAATTAATATGAGGGGAGAGGCATGCACTGAGGGCACAGCGGAGTGGAAAGGGTTGTGAGGTGCCAGGGATGTGGAGCAGCAGTCTATCTGGGAGCACTGTGGGAGATGGGGGGATGACTCATTTGCAGGAAGTTTAGTCAGCAGAAGGCAGAAGTGTGGCAGCTGAGGTAGGAAACAGCTGCACTGGTGGAGGGGGATTCATAGGGTGATGAAGGGAGGAGAACAGAGTATGCTGGGTATGGAGGCTGGAAAGGAAAGTGGAGCAGGAATGGACATAAGAGGGGAGGAGGGCCAAGGAGGGTAGAAAAGGGCAGGTGCTCAGCCAGGTCCTAGGGGTATCCCTCACACAGCAGGAGCAATGTCCCAGGGAAGGGAAGTGGACAACAGTGAGGGGAAAAGGTAAGGAGGGACAAGGAGACCAGCAGAACCATCTCCAGAGTTGCTGGTGCAGAACAGATTCCTCCCACTGGACCAGGAAGAGGAGGGGGAACCTGGTGTAGTGGGGAGGGACAGTGGGATGGGAGATGGAGGTAGTGGGAGGAGGTATCAGGGAAAGTAGGGAATTAGGGTGAGAGATAATGAGTTCAGGCAAGAGGGGGAGGGCAAGTGGAGCAGGGAAAAGGGTGGTGGACAATAGAAAATGAGGGCATAGGTTTCATGGGTTTGATACGTATAATCAAGCCTGAAGATTGAACCCTATCCCATAAGGCTTGCCTAGCCATAATTTAAAATAAAAATTTATTATTACCAAAGTGATGATCCAACCCAATCTTAAACTCATTCATGGTAGTACTATCAACAGTGTTTGATGGAAGATCATTCCATACTCCAACTACTCTGCAACTGTACCAATGTTTTCGAAAATTGTGGTTTCAGGTTTGCTGATATAGTTGTTTTTTATGCTTCCTGGTACTAGACTTAACTAAATTATGTATAAGACCCAATTCATCCAGGAGGACTTCATTCTTCATAATTTTGTAAAGTAAACAAAGATCTCCTCTTAATCTACAATAATATAAGGAAAATAGATTTAGGCTAACCAATCTCTCGTAATAGCTTTTGTTCTTTAATCCCTTAATTTGTTTTGTTAATTTTCTCTGCACCCCCTCTAAATATTTAATATCTTCCCTATTTTGTGGTGACCATACCTGAACACAATACTCTAAGTGTGGTCTAACCAGAGCACTATAGAGTGGAATTACAGTAGTACCTTCCCATTTCTGCTAGCTACATGTTTAAGTATACAATTTAAATTTTGGGTTGCTTTTCTAAGTTGAATCCTGCAATGTGATCAAAACTTTAGATCATTAGTGACCATAATCCCCAAATCTCTTTCCTCTTTCACATCCCCAAAGGGGTACTGTCCAGTAGATATGTCTCTTCTTTATTATTTTTACCTAGGTGCATAACCTTACATTTGGCTATATTTAATACCAGTTTATTTAGGTTTGTCCATTCAAGTATTGAGTCCAGGGCATGTTGTAAGGTAGCCTTATGTTCAGCATCTTTAACTACTGACCCCAGTGTGCAAATTTATACATCCAAATATTACAGTTATTAATTTTTAATGAAGTGGTGTATATATTAAATAGATTAGGCCCCAATACTGAACCCTGGGGGACTCCACTGGAAACAAAAGCCCAGTCGGAAAATTCCCCATTGATAACCGCTCTCTGCCTTCTATCCCAGAGCCAATTCAAGACCCAATTACAAATATTGCTATTTAGATTAATGCCCTCTAGTACAGACAATAAATCTTTATGAGGCAATTTATCGAAGGCCTTTGCGAAATCAAGAAAGATCACGTCCACAGAATTACCCACATCTAGTTCCCTATTGACCTTTTCATAAAATGCCAGTAAATTAGTCTGGCAGGATCTAGTCTTTGTGAATCCATATTGTAGGGGATCAAGCATATCATTACTAACAAGATGTTCTGATAGTATGTCTTTAATTAGACCTCCCATTATCTTTCCTAATGTCGAGGTCAAACTAATGGGTCTAAAGTTTTCAAGTAAAGTTCTAGGCCCTTTTTTTAATATAGGGACACTATTAGCTAGTTTCCAGTCATTGGGGACCAACCTAGAATTACAGTAATAGAGGCCTGGAAAATATAAGTTATTGGCAGTACCAACTCATCTGCCAATTCTTTCAGAACCCTAGGGTGCATTCCAACTGGTCCAGGGGATTTATTAATATTACGGTCAACCAGATATTTATGGACAATATCAGGGTTTAATAATATAGTACCATTTATGGAAGGACTACAACTTCTATATGAGTCAATATCATTTGTATTATATACCGAACAAAAGTATTTATTCTAGATGTTGGCCATTTGTTTATTTGTAGTGGTAAGTCCTGACTTAGTAGTGAAGGCCCAATATTACTTTGAACCTTCCTCTTACTATAAATATAAGAAAAAAGGCTTTTTTATTTTCTTTTACCCTTTCAGCAAGATCCATCTCACATTGAGCTATAGCTTTTCTAATAGTCACTTTAATTTTCCTGAGGCAGTCTTTATATTCGGTATGTAGCTTTACTGATTTGGATAGTTTTAGTTTTTTATATAACCTGCTTTTTTTTTATTAATTAATTTTTTGATAGTGGCAGAAAGTCAGACAGGTTTTTTTATTTTATTAATATGATATTTAATGGTGACAAGAATGTAATCTAAGGTTAGTGTCTCGATCTTAATTTTTAAAGAATCCCACATAGTCTGTACTGTCTTATTTATAAATTCGAATCTCCAGTCCCAACAAAGAAGATTATTTTTCATTTTATGAAATTCAGCTTTATGAAGGTTCAATTTGGTAGTGGTTTCAGTGGGTTTGAGGGATCGCATTTCACTTACTTTAAATAGAACTGAACTATGATCGCTGTTCCCCAAGGGAGTGCTAATCGCAACTGAATTAATTGAGGCCCCCATATTAGTAAATATTAAATCCAAAATATTACTTCCCCTAGTATTTTCAAGTACCAACTGTTCTAATCTCCCATGGTCTATAACATCAATATATTACATAGTCCTAATATAATTTTGGGACTATTAAAAGGAAGTAACTTAACCTATAAAAGTTCAAGTGAGCCGGTATCCCATGTAATTTCCTCACATACAATATCGTCATGTATATAAAGTGCCACCCCTCCTCCCTTTCTATATTTTCTACATCAGAAAAATAATTTGTACCCTTCAATTTCTTTGTCCCATTGATCATTTTCATTCCACCATGTTTCTGTAATTAATGCAATATATATCTTATGATTTAGCAATATTATTTTGAACTCATCAAATTTGTTAAGCAAACTGCGTGCATTAAGAAGTATTGCATTCCATTCAGTGGTTTTAGGAGAAGAAGGTGAAGGTCCATTTAAACTGTTATCAGTGCCCCCCCGAGCCAGTTTAAATGAAACTTAATTACTTCAACAAATTTTTTACCAAAAACCCTTATACCTGCAGAGTTTAAATGAAGACCATCATTTCTGAACAAAGATATTCTATTGAATGTTTTTACATTGTCCATAAAACCAGTTCATTCCTTGATACAAAAATGTCTGAGTCAGCAATTTGTTGTTATAATTTGTTTATTCCTATATGCTTTCTGGCCCTGCATAGGAAGTATACTGGATATAATAATTTCCCCTCCATAGTTTCTAAACCTTTCTACAATGCTCTTATATTCACTTTGCATATCTATCCAATTTGTTTTTTCCACATCATTAGCTCCTATGTGGAGGAAGACCAAGGGGTTGACTGTGTTTTCAAACAGTCCATCTAATAAACACACAATATCATGGAGTTTAGCTCCAGGTAGAGAGCTAACAGTAGTATGCTCATTGCGCTTATGACAAACTTGTGTATCAATGCCCCTGATTATTGAGTCACCAATAATTAAGATGTCCCTCTCCATGTAATTAATTTCACTCTGTGCCTTTAAATTGTCAGGACCAATAGTACTGGTAATGTCAAAAACATTTGATTTTAAATGTTCCCTTAGTTTATTATGCACTTCAGAGCTTGTCTTGGGGGGGCCTTTAATTAACTCATATTTGCTCAGTACATCATGGCTATCAGGTGTCTTGGGGGGGCCTTTAATTGACTCACATTTGCTCAGTACATCATGGATATCAGGTGTAACAGTTTCAAGGCCCTCAAATCTGTTTTGCAATTTCAGTGGGGGATTTAACTGGGGACCTATATCCTTGTCAAAAGAGGTTACAGCTACATTTTCACTTGGACCATCTGAGTATTCTTGATGTTCAGTTTTATTTAAATTCATAGTTTGTCTGTTGCTAATATCACACACTGCCTCATCTATATACTCCTCCAGTCTAGAGATATCTTTATGTGTTTGTAGCCTGAGTTCAAAATCATGAACTTTCCTTAACAAAGCAGAAATCTTGATACATTTGTCACATGTGAAGTCTTGATTTGTGACTTCTTCAGTAAACATTTTACATTCTTGGCAGGTTTTCCTAAGGGCCATGAAGGTGAATAAGTCCCAGGCCCAGAGGGCATGTACCCAAGGATCCTAAGGGAACTGGAAGAGGGTCTAGTGGATCCCCTGCAGGACCTGTTTAACACCTCTCTGGAGTCAGGAATTGTGCCCCAGGATTGGAGAACTGCACATGTGGTGCCTCTCCATAATAGTGGGCTGGAGGATGAACCACAGAACTATAGGCCAGTCAGCCTGACCTCAATAGTGGGCAAGCTGATGGAGAACATCCTGAGAGAGAGATTGGTGAGCTTTCTGGAGGATAATGGGCTCTGGGATGTGAGGTAGCATGAGTTTGTGTTGGGGAGGTCCTGCCAGACTAACCTAACTGACTTCTTCGACTGGATCACCAGGACAGTGGATAAGGGCCAAGCAGTTGATGTCCTGTATTGGGACTTTAGCAAGGCCTTCAACTCTGTACTGCACAGGAGACTAGTCAAAAAGATAGAAGAGTTGAAAGTGGGGGCTAACTCTGTTGAGTGGGCCAAAAGTTGGCTGCAGGACAGAAGCCAAAAGATGGTAGTTGGGGAAATTCTTAGAAGCTAGGCCTGTGACCACTGGGGTACCACGGGGCTCTGTTCTTAGTCCAATGTTAACATATTTATAAGATACAGTACATTGTGGATGGATTCAAGGGTAAGATATGCCTGTTCACGGATGACACAGAACTCTGTGGCAGGGTGTACATGGAGGAGGGGGGCAGACAGGAACTCAGGGAAGACCTGGCTAGGCTAGACAAGCAGTCTGGCATTTGGCAACTGGGGTTCAATGCTAAAAAGTGTAACCCCAGGGACAAAATACTGGCTGGGTGATGTACAGAAAACCAGGTCAGAGGAAGAAAAAGACCTAGGTGTAATTATCACTTGTGTCCTGAAACACTTGGCACACTGCAGGAAAGCTGCAGCCAAAGCAAACTGGATGCTGGGCTGCATAGCCAGGGGAATTACCAGCAGAAAGGCATAGGTCAATCTGCTACTGAACAGGTCTCTTATGAGACTGAACCTAGAGTGTGCAATATTGGTGCCCTTACCTTAAGAAAGATATCAGCTTGCTGGAAACAGTCCAGAGAAGGGCAACCAAGATGATCCAGGGCCAGCAAGGCAACAGCTACGTGGAGAGGCTCAGGGGGCTCAACATGTACTCTCTTGAGGACAGAAGGGAGAAAGGGGACCAGAATGAGACCTTCAGGTATCTTAAAGGCATAAACAGGATGAGCACTGATGGCCTCTTCAGCCTTAGTGGAAACAAAACCACTAGTGGTAACAGCCTAAAACTGGTGGGGTGAAGTACAAGTGGGAGATGAGGAGGCACGTTTTCACCATGAGGGTGGTAGTTAAATGGAATGAGTTGCCGGAGGAGGTGGTATCCCTAAAAATGGTGGACAACTTCAGCTGAGGTTGGGACAGTGTGAGGGGGAAAGTTGCAGCTAGATGGGGGAGAGAGGGGCAGAGGGGTTATTTGATAGGTATCAATGGGGATATGGGGAATGGGGCAGCTCCCTCTGTAAACACAGTGCAACTGCAGACTCAAGCAGGCTAGACAGACCATAAGGCCTTTATCTGCTGGCACATTCATATTCAGTGAGCACTAATAAAGGGTACATTTACAGTTTTTCAAACAGCTGGTGGACAACTGAGTAGGTTATTCTGTATGAAAACAGCTAGAGTCTTCACTGATTATAACAGTGATGACCTCCTGGGGTGTTTCGTGTGCTTTTTATGGCTGTGTGTAGTTTGATGAAATGAAAAGCTTTAAAAACAAAACATACTCCTGCTGGCTCGGCCAAGACCTAGATACATAACTAGAAAACAAAAAGACTGAATTAGTTATTTCATTGAGGCCGGAACATCTGGCTCCTAACAGCAGATTGCTGCAGCAGCATTTCCTCACTGTATCAGTGGCCTTGGATGCATCACTGTCACATCAGACAGGAGGTATTATAGGAAAAAAGAGGCAATCACATTTTTTTATTATTATTTTTATTAAATGTACATTTATGCAAAAAAATGAAGGCAAAGACATAAGAAAAACAAGAAAAAAATCAGAGCTGATGAGCATACATAATAAGCTAATGGAGTAGAATTACTTGACCTTACATGCATATACCACAATTGGAAATAATAGAAAAGAAAAAAAAAAGCTAAGCTTTCGGAGCTCCATTGGTGGTCAAACATGGGCAAATTGCACAGTCTATATATAATATGAAGTTTTTATATTAAAAAGATAGAATGCCACTAGTGTATATGGTTGCAGGATGGGTTTAAATAAAGTTAGAGCAGTACTCCTGAAAGGTTCCCAAATTAGATCAAAAGTATATAATTTATCCCTGACATAATGATGAATTCTTTCGTCTGTATAAGTCCAGTATATGATTAAACCAGACTACCAGACAGAAAGTTACTATCTTTCCATGCCATCAAAATACATTTCTTCGTCACTAACAGACCAAGAGGAAGTAATTTCCTTTGTTCTTCTGAACAGTAATAGTCCAAAAGGTTCCACCCAAGCAGTACTGATAAAGGTCATAGGTTAATTTAATGGCTGTAGCATTTTCCAAGACTTCAAAGACTGAGTCCCACAATTTTGTGAGTTTTTCATAAGCTTGAAGCATCTGGATCAGGGACTCAAGGTTAGTGAGGCATCTAGGGCACTTTTCATTAAGGTTTTGGATTGATTATTTAGACCTTTTAGTTTTATACTGTCTAGCGTATAAATCCAGCCACTCTTTTTTTTCTTAGTAAAACATGGGTCTGATCCCAGGCATCTTTCGTTTATGGGTAATAAAATGGTACCAGCCCCGGTGAGACAGGGGATAGACTTCACATTTTATTTAGGAAAGAGAGCCTGGTTTTATAAGCTACAGTAGATAGCGTAAAACCAAAAGGTCTAAATGACCAATTGGACTTGAAATCTTTCTTACAGATATTTGATATGATTAGCACTTCAAATGACTTACAGGTCTATGTCAGCTTCATCAGTGAATTAGCGTACTCTGTTAATCATGCTTATAAAATTCCTTATGTTTTATTGTTAATGTAATGCCTTTCTTTCTGTTTACTGTATATATCAGATTCTAGTTATTCTCCACTATATCATATCCTGGTTTCCTGGTCCCTGTAGATCCCCTTATCTATCACAGGAGGACTGGAATTTGCCATTTATATAAGCCACTGTAGATTGATTGCAGGTTTGTGAGCGGGATGTTTCTCTCTTTCTAAAGAGAAATGTACTGGTATATTATACTTTTATATAAATTGGACAACTCTGGATAAATGCACTGGAACAGTACGAACATATGAAGAAGCCAGCAGAAGAAGGCCATTTGGTCTATCTAATCTGCTCATATTGCAGTGTCCACAGCTTGAGCTACTGTCCCTGCCCTCCCTCCCTCCCCACTCCTCTCATCCTCCCTACCCATGATCCTTACCTTCCCCATATGCCTATCCTAGCCTCTCTTAAAGATGCCCACTGTCTTCGACAAGATCACCTCTTCCGGTAGCGCATTCCAAGTGCCCACCGCCCTCTCTGTGAAGAAGTGCTTCCTGACCTTCCTTCTAAACCTCCCACCCTCCAGCTTAAGACTGTGCCCCCTCATGTTACGGTTGCCACTCAGCTTAAAGAGACTCTTCTCCTTATCCACCTTATTTATCCCTTTCAAGTACTTGAAGGTCCCATTCATTTCCCCCTCACTCTCTCCTGTCTTCCAGGGAGTACATGTTCAGTGACCTCAACCTCTCCTCATATGCCTTACCCTGCTGACCCACTATCATCTTTGTAGCCCTTTTCTGGACCTTCTCCAGCAGGTTAATGTCCTTTTTGAGGTGTGGGCACCAGAACTGAACTCTATACTCTAGATGAGGCCTTACCAGGGACATGTACAAGGGCAGTATAACCTCCTCTCTCCTACTACTGATCCCCCTAGATATGCATCACAGCATCTTGTTTGCCTTTGCTGCTGCTTTCTTGCACTGCATGGAGTGCTTCAGGCCACTAGTGATCATCACTCCCAGGTTCTTCTCCTCCTCTGATGCAGATATTTGGACTCCACCCAGATAGTACTCTGTCCTGGGATTCTTGGCTCCAATATGCATAATTTTGCATTTCTTGGCATTGAAGCCAAGCTGCCAGATCATGGACCACCTCCCCAGCTTTTCCAGATCATCCTGTAGGTCTTGTATCCCTTCAGCTATGTCCACTCTCCCACAGATCTTGGTGTCATCTGCAAATAGGTACATTTTGCCCTTAATGCCATCCCCAGTGTCATTGATGAAGACACTGAACAACACCGGCCCCAGCACTGAGCCCTGCGGGACCCCACTGGTTACCTCTCTGGTGCCAGATAACTCTTGGTTACATTCATTGGTATGGTGTTCAGCCAAAATAGGCAAGGTGACACAATTCCTAGCAGCCTAAGGGCAGGTACATATAGAAGCCTAGTTAAGGACAGTACAGTACTCTCTTTTGAAGACTTGGCTGGAGGGCCACTGATGGGTCTTGATCGGGATAGAGTTCCAAAGTGCAAGCAGAGTAGGAGAAAGACATTTCTCCTAGTTTCGTCTTGGTCTTGGATATGTTTAAGGAACTAGGGACATTAGACTTTAGTGGATAGGATCAACGATCAAGTGTGAGTAACACTGAAAGGGACATGGGAGAATGCTTAGTCACAACAGTATGTACCACACCTCCCATGGTAAATTTGGTCAAGGCTGGTAGAAAGCCATCTTAGTTTGCTGCAAAGGTCACAGTGGTGTGTGTATCTAATCACAGCCAAGGCAAACCTGCAAATCTTATAGGCCTTGTCCCATTCTTGTAGAACAGTTATGGAGGCTGAGCAGTAGACTGCCATCTTGCAGCTCAGTTTGGGGAGCAGGATGCCACACACAATGGCAATAGAGGCTTTGGGAGTAAGTTTGTCTCTAATCTTATAGGAGAGCCCCAGTCATTGATGTTCACAGCCTTACAAGTGTAGACGTGGGATAAATGCAGAGCTGTAGGAAGGCATTTTGGTGCCCTGGGCAAGAGTCTAATTTTGCGCCCCCCCCCCGAAAACAGCTGGTGGTCTGGGGGCCACAAGGCCCCCAGAAGCTCTAGGTTGTTTACATGCTCTGTGGTGAGTTTTGGGGCTTTTCTTGAAGGAAAAACATACTTTTGTTATACGTTCCCTACCCCTGATTTCAGGGAAATCTTTGCTCCCATAGAATCTGAGGTGCGGGAGTCGAAGATGCTGGCTGGCTATCATCAGAGTGTGCAGTGCAGCTGCAATTGTTGTGGACAACTGTCTGATCAACAGTTCCATCAAGAGTGGCTCATGGGGACATATACAGGCACTTCAGTGGCATAGATTCAGTCCTCGAGTGCTGGACACAAAAGCCTCTGAGATGCCCCACCTGCAACCACCCATCCTCACATAGAGGGGTGTATTCCCATGACCCCACTCACTCAGCTCTAACAGCAGGCTCCACTACCCCTGTAGTGAAATTGCCACCCCCTAACAGAAGGAAAAGCCTCCACCCCTGACCATCTTCCCTTCAGCTAGACTATCTCCAGCACTCAATACTGCTTGACCACCCTTCTAGACCATAACCAGACTCCACCCATCCTACATGTGGCTTGAACACCTCCACAACACCACATTCACCTTAGCCACCTACCTTCCCTATAGCTGAACCACCACCCTACACCAAGACCTGCGCCCATGCACCCGAACAATCCCTGCAACTAAACCAACCCTACATACCTCTAAACTGTCCCTGATTTTGCATCAAAATTTGCATTTGTCCATCATAAAGGTTGTGTTTTTATGGTAGAGAACAGTGGGGTGGGGGGGGGTGGTTAAAATCACGAAATAATGTAAAACATTAAAGTTACAGACTTATTCTTCAGAAAATGCAGATGAACACAAATCCCCTTTTTCTATCATCTTTCTAAGTGAATAGTGCCAATTTATAACGTGTCCAAGATTTTGGGTCTTTGTCCCTGATTATTTTAAGTCTTGTCCCTGATTCATGAGGTAAGAGGTTGAGAGGTATGCAGCCCCTAGTGTAGCATCCCTCCAGAGGACCACTCTTTCTATAGTGGCATCCCCTCGCCAAACAATATTCTGACTGTATCCAGTCCCCACCACCTCAGGAACCCCCTATAGAAAAGCACCCCATGCATCTTCCTCTACCCCCCCCCTCCGAGTTGGGAGAGGGCCAAGGAGCGTAAGATTCACATCATAGAACTGCTGCTATGATGCTGTCTGGGGTCCCACAGTATAACTTCTGGCATACAAAAAAAGCGCTGCTCCTCTGGTCCACTCCCTTCCTCTCTCTTTCCCCAGCTCAGACTCATATACTCTGTTGGCAACCATGATCATGGCAGGTATTTTTATATGTAATTTATTAGCGCTGCAGAAACTGTCAGATGTCAAGATCCAGAAGCGGCCAACTGACATCCATGATTTAGGTGACACGCTCAGTCTACGCAGTGTTATAAATTATTAATAAAACTGCCATGTTCATGGAAGCAAGCCAAGCAGACCTAGTGAGTCGGGGACACAGATAAAGGGAGGGGAAGGGAGCTTTCCTTTTCTGCCAGAAGTTTTGCTGTGGGATCCTGGACAGCACTGTAGCAGTTCTCTGCTGTGGATTTTCTGCTTCCTGGCCCTCTCCTGACTTGGGGTGGGGCAGCTGCAGCGGGTAGCTTGTCTGGTTGGGGGTCCTGCTGTGGGATGGGGATGGGATACATTATGTAGTAGTGTCCCCAAGAAGCAGTGTCTAGGCGGGGCACTATTAAAAAAAGGCCAAACAGGGCATGATAGGGTGCTTGAGCTTGAGGACCCCCCCCAAGGGCCCATTTAGTTAGCCCTGGTGAGAGACAGTGTAGGGGCCCCATGGTGCAATGAGAAGTGTCATTAGTGAAAAAACATTCTACCTAGCCTATACCAGTTTTCAGTATGCCTTGACAGTGCAGCCCCTCTCCTCTGCCCAGTAAATATCCCCTGGACAGCACCCCCCGTACAGCTGAGTCAGCCCAGCATCCCTGCAGCCAGAAGGAGCCCCACTCCAAATCCCCTCATTCCCCTGATTCCCATCAGTTCCCCTCCACAGCCTAAGCCAATCCAGATACATGTAACTGTTAATATGTTATGATCTAAACTGTACAGATCCCCTCACATGGCATCCAAGACAACTAGGCAAGGTACTGGCAGGCAAGGCCTCATTTTCTAAGCAAGACAGGTGTGGGTGGCGGGGTGAGAACGGAACAAGGACTCAGCTAGGGAGAATCAAAAGGAGAGGACACGAAAAAAAACCAAAAGGGAATGGAATGGGAGTGCAGGAGGGACACGGGTCAAGAGGAAAGAAAAGAAAATGTAACAACGTGGTGGACAGAAGGGATGGTGTGCTGTGGCCCACGCCATGGCAGTCAGGCCAAGGCTGAGGCAACTGCTTCAAAATCTTCACTTCCATCCCAGTCTCAAGTTCAGTACATGAAGTTCAAGTGAGCTACACAGTTGCCGCCACCCGCCAGCAGAACCGACTCCGAGGCAGGCCCGCCCAGGCCCAATAATTCAACGGCAAGGGAATCTTTGTCTTCTGACTTCCTGAGTGAGACTATCAATCCTCCCCCCCCCACTGCACTCTTACCACATAGATCCCATCTCATCATCTCACAATTTGGATTCGGAAATTAATTTGGAATTATTCATCGCTTCTCCGGGTCTGCTCTTCTGCTTGTCTGCAGTGCCATCACTTTTTACTACAGACACTCTGTCACTGATGAGTGACAACTACTAGTCTTGTCTACATAGACAACAAGCAACAGAGTACTTAGTGTGGTGTGCATTCTGCTTATGCTTACATTACACAAGTGATGAAAAAAAATATAAGACAAGGATCTCTTCTGTCTTCTCTGTCTCTCGTGACTCATCTCACCTCTCTGACTCTCTCGCTTTCTCGCTTTTTTAGTTTCTGTAACTGTCTACTGCTCTATGCTAGTATGCTCAACAACTTGCTCCACACTCTCCCTGTCTCCAACACAAACCACCTCTCACTCAGTGCCAAATGCTCTGCCCGTACCTTTTATACTAATGGGCGGCGCGCTGGCCCGCTCACAGTTCCTCTTTCTCAGCATCACCACTACACTGCACAACATCATTATTATTTTCTGCAGTAGACTGTGCAACCATGTGACTCCCCCCCCCACTTGCTGGTCCTTGGTCCGCAAATGCACCCCTGCTGACAGTCATTTGTAATTACAGAACAAAATTTAAAAAAAAAAAGATTTAAAGTGGCAGCACAAGTCAATTAGAACATGAGCTTCAGTGGAAAAATGCGCCCCTCGGAGGCTTGCGCCCGGGACGGAAGCACCACCCGCCCCACCCTTCCTACGGTGCTGGATAAATGACAGACAACCAGACAGTAGGCAAATGCATAAACGATGCAAATAAATGCGTTTATCATTTTATTTTTAAATCCAAAAGAAAAGTTCAAAATAATTCCCTATTTACAGAAGGAAAAATATTGGTGTTAAATTCACACTCCACTGGAAACAGTATCTTCTTTGACTCCTGTCTTTCCACTGTACAATGATAGCGTTTTCTGAGTATGTGCAAGCTCCCACATACACCTCCTTCTCACTCGGTGGTCAGACACTTACTGACCCACTTCTCCATTTTCAATCTCTAGGGGGAGCTTTATATACTCTCAGTCAGGGGTTGTGACTCCTCCCCTTTTTGTGACATCATCACCCCTGATTCCTATAAAGCCTGTCAGTTGAAGAGCTGCCAGCCCTATAGAAGGAGGCTGCATTATTAACTTGGCATCAGGTAAAAGAAATTTCAATTTTCCCATATTTTTTTTAAACAAGGAATACTCAGTCTGAACAGGAGAACAGCAAAAGAGGGGCGCGCTCCATCTTTGCATTCCCCTGACAGCCAGAGAGACCTGACAATTGTTTAGAGAATTAAATCTTAACACAGGACAAAACAGAAATTATCCTCCTGCATGTGATTTTATATCCAACAGGTTTATTTTGGCTGCTTTCCTTTTAATCCGACAAAATTCTTCACTTTCCAATACACTACATCAGAAATGTATGCTGTTTAAACAACCCGACGGCTGACTTTTCAGCCGTCGGCAAAACATTTCATTTCGGCCTTTTTAACAACTTTCAGGCCTTTATTTTCATAGCTGTCATTAAACATAGTTTCCACAGCATTTTACTTATACAGGACGCTACGGGCTTTCCCTTTCTGCCCGTCCTGTCCTTTTAAGGAATTGCCTTCCTTCTCTTTCTCTGCCCTGAATGGCACTTTCACTTTTTAATTCCACAAAGCATCCTGCTTCGAAATAACATAGCACTGCACCTCCCTATGCACATCAGAGCATGCTCCTGCTCCAATATAACAGCAGATGTGCTTCTTACAGCTGCAGGAGGCAGCTATTTTCTAAAATACATTCTAGTCAAGCCTGAAAAGGCTTCTTTATTATCATTTGAAGCGGTATCTTGTTTACCTAGCCCAACTTTGGGCTTGCAGCACGGCGCTTGCTTCAGAGTACATCGGAGCACCTCCCTGCTCTGATATAGGAATCAGTGCATATTTTAATTTTATAGCTGTAGGAGGCAGCTATCAACTATTAGAACCTCCTAAGGCTCCTCTTTAAATTCTTTATCAGGAGTTTGTTCAAACAAATTACCACAACAGCGGTTGCTTTATTTTTTTATAGCTGAACCTCGAACTTCTAAAGGCAGCGTTCCATTTAAGCGGGGAAAAATCCCAGCATTACAGCATATAGCGCTTTTCCTACTAATAGGGGAACCTTTGGGCTTAAAGATCAGCACAGCTCCATGTGCATTACTATTACTGATTTTAAATCTTAATATGTGCTTTTTTTATTAAGACGGGGAAGTAGAATTTCAAGGGATAGTAAAGGTTTCATAGAAATGCCAGGTTGGCCACCCTGACATGTAAAGATAGCAAAAGAAGAGAGAAATAAGGAGATAGGCAAGCAAGAAAAGAAGCAGCAAAAGGAAACACATATCTTCCTTCAACAATTTTCATTTTCTTAACAGGACAACCTGTTACAACAAGCAGCAGAGATATGAGCATACAAACATACGAAAATGCAAGCAGAAACAGGCCATAATGGTCTATCAAGTCTGCTTGAGTGTGCAGCACACAGTTTATTTTACTGCAGCTGACCCCCACCCTCTCCCAGTCTCCCAGATTTATCATCCCACACCCTCATCACCTCCTCCCCAGCTTCTCTACAGTTTTGACCTTTCCTTTGACCTTGTCCCACCCCCTCTTGAAACTGCCCACAGTCCTCGATGAGAACACCTCCTCCGAAAATTTGTTCCAACTAGCCACCACCCTCTCCATGAAATAGTGCTTCCTCATTTCCCTCATTAATCTTCACCCCACCAATTTCAGATTATGTCCCCTAGTGCCGCACTTTAAGCTGAAGATGCCCTCTGTAGTGACCTTATTCATACCCTTTAAGTATTTGAAGGTCTCAATCATATCCCCCCTTCTTCCTTCTATCCTCCAGGGAATACATGTTGAGCTCCCTCCGTCTTTCCTCATAGAGTTTGTCCCCCAGGTCTAAGATCATATTGGTCACTCTTCACTGAACCTCTTCCAGTAGTTTCACATCATTTTTCAAATATGAGCACCAGAACTGTACACAGTACTCCAGGTGTGGTCTCACCAGTGTCCTGTAGAATGGCAGGATGATTTCCTCCTTCCTTGAGGTGATTCCTCTAGCAGTGCACCCCAGCATTCTGTTTGCTTTGGCTGCTGCCTTATGGCATGCACAGAGTGCTTCATGTCCCCCATGACTAGCACTCCTAGATCCTTTTCTTCCTCTGAAATGGATACCTGCACTCCCCCTCAGCCAGTAGCTAGTCCCAGGGTCCCTGCCTCCCAGGTGCATGACCTTACACTTCTTAGCGTTGAACCCCAACTGCCATATACCTGACCAGTGATTTGCCAGGTCCTTTCTGAGCTCCTGCCTCCCTTCCTCACTGTCCACTCTCACACAGATATTTGTGTCATCTGCAAAAAGGCAGATTTTACTTTTGATCCCATCTGCTATGTCTCCAGTAAGGATGTTACATAACACTGGTCCAAGCACCATGCCCTGTGGAACCCAGTTGGTTAGGGGTCTGGGTTTCAATAGCTCTCCCCTACAATTACCCTCTGTTTTCTATCCTGCAGCCAGCTCCTGACCCATCCCACCAGTTTCTCCCCAGCTCCCAGGTTCCTCAGTTTATTGAGCATCTTTCCATGTGGCACTGAGTCGAAGGCCTTGCTGAAGTCCAGATACAGGACATCCTCCACATAGCCCTGTCAGGTGACCTTATAACCTAATCAAAAAAGTTAATAAGGTTGGTCTGGCAGGATCTCCCTGAGACAATCTCATGCTGCCATTCATCCTGGAGACCATTTTCCTGCAGAAAGATCACCACTCTCTCCTTTAGAATAGTCTCCATCAACTTCCCTACAATGGAGGTAAGGCTGGCTGGTCTGTAGTAACCCAGCTCATCCCTAGGTTCACTCTCGTGGAGAGACACCACATGTGCCACTCTCCAGTCCTGGGGCATACACCCTGACTCCAGTGAGGTGTTGAACAGATCTGCCAGAGGGCCAGACAGGGCCTCCGCCAACTCTCTCAGGACTTCTGGATGCACTCTGTCCGGTCCCGGAGACTTATCCACTCACACGGCCTTAAAACCCTTTAAAACCTTATCCTCTGGGATTTCCCCATTAGTTACTTCTGCTCCCCCTTTTCCTGCTCTCATTTTCCCCTGTGGCATAGGCCCATCATTCTCCTTAGTGAACAGAACCAAACAGAAGTACTCATTCAGTGCCTCTGTCTGGTCCACACTACTTTCTGCCCATCTACCTTCCCTCTTAATCCTGAAAATCCTATCCTTACAGCTTCTTTTCTCTCTCATTGCCTCCACAGGAGCTTCCTGAAGTTGCACCACTTGTCTCCTGTATACTGTTAACAGTGAATCCTGGGCCTTTCTAAGCAAAATCAAGCTATAGTCAGCATGCCACAAACAAATCCTAATAGCTCAAGAACCGTAAGTGCTAGACACAACGGATGAGTGGCAAAGTTATTCAACACAAAATTACCTTTCCAACGGTGGTATGCAAATAATAATATGTTATTTCATTTTTTTCTATGCTGGTTGAAACAGCAAAAAAAAAAATGTTTTTCACTAAAATAGGCAACATAAGCCATACACACCATACCATAAACAAATGTGAATAACTCCTAAAGTATTTTATTTATTTATTTATTTATTTAAGAGATTTACCAGATAAGCATACTGAGCGGGGACCGCTCATTTCCAGATGCCACTGGGAGTTACATAGAATACAAATCAAGTATAAATACATCGTGCGACAACAGGTCCATAATAGATACATAACAGGGTGCTACAACAGGTCCAGAATAGGTGCAGGCTGGACTACACATTAGATTCAGTTAGTGAATACAAGGTTTGGTCCTAAGACCACAGAGTATACAGTTTGCAATTCCATAGTTAAGTCCTATGACCACAGGGTATAATACAGGCAAGGCAGTAGGTAAGCAGTAAGTTTTCCAGGCCATCGATACAGTCAAGGCATGTTTAGATGCCCCTTGGTAGCAGGTCTGAGTAGTAGGTTGCAGTTGTATATGTCTGAGAAGTGGGCAAGGAGGAGTGGTTTAAGGAGTTTTGGGGTGGGGGAGAGCCTAATATCTACAGGGAGGTCATTCCGGAGTTTGGGCAGGCGATATTTGAAGGTGGGTTGGCCCTTCAATGTGTGCATAGAAAGGGACTTGGGTAGCTTTAGTCTGAGCATCTGAGACAGTATGCGGGGGGTTGTGCTGACAGGACGGAGCTGAGATGGGGGAGGGAATTGGTCCAGTATTTAGCTATGAGATTAGTGCAATGTAGCTGCCGATGAGACTCCAATGAGGGAAGAGCTATGGAGCTATATAGGTAGTAATGATGGGTGGTGGGGGGGCATTCCAGGATGAACCGACAGAAACAGTGAAAGAGGGAGTCCAAGCTGGCCAGGGTAGATGAGGGGGCTGCGCTGTAGACCACGGCGCCATAGTCAAAGATAGGGAGAATAATTTTGTGCACTAATTCCCTCCTGACCGTAGTTGGTAGGCAGCCTTTATTGCGATATAGTGCACCTATTTTGGGTGGAGTTTTTTGTGTAGAGAGTCAATGTGGGCAGAGAAATCTAGGTGTTGATCAAGCCATACCCCCAGGTATCTAAAGGAGGTGCAGAACTCCAAGGTGGACCCGTCCAGGGTATGGAAGGCGGGGGGAGCAGCTAGACGGGAGAGTCCAGGTTGTGTACCGAAGGTTAAGGAGACAGTTTTCTTTGCGTTTAGGACAAGTTGGTTGGACCTGAGCCATTTTTGAACGGCATCAAAATCCTGTTGAAGGGCTGAGTTTACATCCCCGGTGGAGGGGCCGGAGGCATACAGTACAGTGTCATCTGCATACATTTGTATAGCTGAGTTAGAGCAGGTCAGTGGTAGATCATTTAAAAATATGGAAAAAAGTAGGGGGCCCAGGACAGAGCCTTGTGGGACCCCCATGGTGACTGGGAGTGGGGGGATACGTGTGAGCCAATTTTTACTGCCTGTTTCTACCAGTCAGGTAGGCTTGGAACCAGCTGGTGGCTAGATAGGAGAGGCCTGCGCCATGTAGTTTTGTGATTAGCTTAGGGTGGGATACAGTATCAAAAGCTTTAGCCAGGTCTATGAATATGGCCGAGGTGATATGTCCCTTGTCCATCCCTGAGGAAATGTCGTTTGAGAGTCTTAGGAGTGCTGTGATGGTGGAGTGAGATTTGCGAAATACTGACTGATAAGTGGTGAAGAAGGAGGTAAAGTATACATGATATACACAAAATATCAGTGACAAAGTTGTTCAGCACAAAATTACCTTTCCAACAGTGCTATGCAATCAAATATATAGTCTATTATATTATATTATATATTAAAATATATAAGTGACATCTCCAGACGTTACAAGGGCACACAGGAAGTCAGTAGCTGACCTCTGTAGACATCCTCAGGACACACCAGTGTATTTTACTGACAACTACAGGCGTCTGCTAGGAGACAATGAGTTAAGTACCTGAAAAAAATCCCTTTCCCTTTATCTGATCCCTTGCGCCAGCCTAAATTCCCTTGCAATCTTGGCTGCCCTGACTGTTCTACTCACCTCTCTGGATTTCCTTGAGTACTCCTCCCTGTCTGCCTCTCGCATAGTTCTCTTATACCTACTGAAGGCTGTTCTATTCTCCCTCACTTTCTCTGCTACCTCCTTGCTGAGCCAGCTTAGTCCTTTGGTCCTGGACTTCTTACTCTGAGTCTTTGCACACGTGTTAGTGGCCTCAATCAGACCCAGTTTGATAATGGATCATTTCTGGTCAGCATCTATCTCTGGGCAGATTTTGGCAAGATGCCATACTAGGATGTTGCCCATTGAACCAAAGTCTGCCTTTCTGAAGTCCACCACCCTCATCTTGGTCCTGGCTGCTTCCTTTCCCAAATTGAGGAAGAACTGCACACTGTGGTAGCCACTGCCTGCTAGGGGGTCCTCCACAACTATGTTTTGGACATGCTCCCCATCTGACAGCACAAGGTCCAGTATGGTACGTACCCTCCCTGGTTGGCTCAGTTACCTCCAGCACCAGGAAGCCATCCTGGAAAGCCTACAGTAGGACCTGTTCCCTGGAATGGGAAGTAGCCGGGGTGCTCCAGTCAGCCCCAGTCAGACTGAAATCACCTACTATGACAATGCTGCCCTTACTACTTGGTCTCCTAATTTGCTCCCCCAGTTCCCTGTCCATTTCTTCATTCTGTGAGGGTGGTCTGTACACCACCCCCAACCTAATCTTCCAACCTTTAGAGTTTTGAAGCTGCACCCATAAGGCTTCAGTCTTGCCCTCCTCTCCCTCCTCCCTGGTGCATAAGATCGATCCCTTACGTCTATATCCACCCCTCTCCCCTTCTCTCTTTCTGGTACAACCTGTACCCAGGGATCACGAGATCCCAGTCATGGTGTTGGGTGGCCCAAGTCTCCATGATGGCTGCAATGTCTACATCTCTCTCTGCCATCAGTGGCTGAAGCTCGACCGCCTTGTTAGCCAGACTCCTTGCATTTAAGCAAAAATGCACGACAGGTCATGTGTTGTTGTGGGATTTACACATGCCTTGTGTGATGTGTCACCAGGCACAGCTGGGTGACTTTAACCACACAAGAAGTGTTCAAAACCCACTACTACACATGCCTCGAAGTGCATTATTGCGATTATAAAATAAATCTGTTATTAATAATAAAAATTAAAATGAATTAGGTTCAAAGAAAGTAAACATTTGATCAGCAGAATCTTTACTAGTTGTCTGTTGCAGGATTTACACACAGTCATGTGACATGTTTTGACCAATGAGGTTACAGGATTTTCAAGACCCATTTTATAATCAAGGATACCACCTTCCAATGTGATCCCTCTACTCCATTTTCCCCTCACAGTCCTCTGTGTCCCAACCCTTTTTGATTTCCCCTCTCCCTCCTCCTGACTTGCTGCAGGGAAGGCCTTTCAGACTCCCTCATCTGCTGGCTCTGATTTGAGCACACCTTATTGCCCCCCTTCTTCAGTTTAAATTAATTCTAGTCAATATGTATTTTCCCAATTTAAGTTTCAGGACTCCTGTGCCCTCATTACTTAAATGTAGCCTACCTGGTACATACAGTTCCTTGTTTTCCCACGTTCTACCCCCCACACACCAGCCCATGCCCTTCAGTCTTGTACCATCCCACCAACCATTTATTGAATTCCTCGACTCTCTGTTTTCTAACTGTACTTGCCCTAGGGACTGGAAAAAAATCAGAAAATCTAGCTGATCTTCCTGCTTCACTTCAGAGTCTCCCTACCTCCTTGAACCTGTCATGCACCTTCTCTACCCTACACCCTTTCAGGTTGCTCATACCTAGGTGTACCACAATGTGAGTTTTTTCCCATGCCTGCCCCACATGCTTTGGTATAAACTGCCCCACACTCCCTGCCATCATGCCTGTCATACACTCCACCCATGTGCGGCTTTTCCTTGCACCCTTGCCTCCCCATCTCACACCTTTCAGTATTGAATCACCCAGTACAACGATCCTCTCTCCTAACACCTGCCCTTCTATTATGTTTTGCCCTTCCTTCTGACCACAGTCCAGAGTCCCCCTCCTTCCCCATTTCCTATCTCTCCATCCCCTGCTTATCTCCTGTGTTATCCCCCTAGGCCTCCTCTCCCCCATCACTCCAAGCTCTCTGTATGGACTATCTCCTTTCCCTCTCCTATAACCTCCCAGCTGCTCAACCCTACCCCTGATTGCCTCCTCTTCACTACCCTACTACCTCCCTTGCTAGTGTTACACTTTATCATCCTGGCTTCACCCCTTACTGCCCTATTTCCACCCCTGCCACTACTAGTGGTCGTTACACCTTCATGATCCATACCCCTCCCACCATCTGCTCCTCCAATCTGGCCAGCACTGAGAACCTGTTCCTGGACTCTTCCCCCCCCCATGTCCTGAGCTTCTTCTGTTGCCCCACCATGTATCTTCTTCCCATGTTCGAGCTCCAATCCCTTCCTCGCCCGCCCCTGTTCCTTACCACCTGCCACTTTCTCATCCTGGTCCCCCAGGTCCTTGAGGTGTCGCTGCTCCTGTACCCATTGGCTTCTTCCCTTGTTCTGTCCAAAATCTACTTGCTGTGCTGTCTGGAGGAGTCATCCTCTGTGCCCTTGACCCCAGACATAAAAACATACAAACATATGAAAATGCCAGCAGATACAGGCCATAGCAGTCTATTGAGTCTGCTCGAGTGTGCAGCTCCCAGTCTAATCTACTGCAGCTGCTCCCCAAACACCTGTGTTATCCCCCAGACCATCTCCTCCCCCTCCCGTTTCCCCCTCAGGTATGACCTTACCTCTGACCCTGTCCCACCCCCTCTGAAAACTGCCCACAGTTGCCAGAAAAATCACCTCCTCTGGCAGTTGGCTCCACTTTTCCACCACCCTTCCTGTGAAATAGTGCCTCCTTATTTTCCTCTTGAATCTACTCCTCTCCAATTTCAGACTATGCCCTCTTGTATTCCTCCCCCCTTAGTCTGAAAATGTCCTCAGCACTTACCGTATTTATGCACTTTAAATATTTATAGGTCTCAGTCCTATCGCCTATCTCCCTCCTACCCTCCAAGGAATACATGTTGAGCTCCCTCAGTCTTTCCTCATATGGCATGTCCCCCAGGCCTAGGATCATTTTTGTCACTCTATGCTGTATCCCCTCCAGTAGATTGATGTAGTTCTTTAAGTATGGGTGCCAGAACTGCACACTGTACTCTTAAGTGCAGTCTCACCAGCAACCTGAACAATGGCAGGATAACTTCCTTCCTTCAAGAAGTGATCCCTCTGGCAATGCACCCCAGCATTTTATTAACTTTAGTTGCCATGTGTAGCATGATTCATGTCCCATGTAATTAGTACCCCTAGATCTTTCTCCTCCACTGAGGTGGATAACTGCACCTCCCCCGGCCAGTAGCCATACCAAGGTTTCTGACTCCCAAGTGCATGACCTTGTACTTCTTAGCGTTAAACCTTATTTGCCAACTGTCAGACCAGTGCTCAAGCTTTACCACAACATCTTGCAGAACCTGCCTCCCCTCCTCACTGTCCACTACCCCACCAATCTTAGTGTCATCAGCGAACAGGCTAATTTTACTCTTGATCCTGTCTGCTACAGTATGTCTCCAATGAAGATGTCGAATAACACTGGCCTGAGTACTGAGCCTTGTGGGACTCCACTGGTGACAGTCTGTGGAGATGAGAGCTCCCCCTAACACTTACCCTCTGTTGCCTATCCTGCAGACAGCTCCTAACCTATCCTCTCAATTACTTACTGGCTCCCAAGGTCCTCAGTTTACTGATCAACCGCCCATGAGGCACTGAGTCAAAGGCCTTGCTAAAGTCCAAATACAAAGACATGCACCACATGGCCCTTATCAAGTGCCCTTGTCACCCAATCATAAAAGTCAATCAGGCTGGTCTGTCAGGATCTACCTGCAACAAATATATGTTGACTATTGTCCTGGAGCCTATTCTCCTCCATAAATATCATCAATCTCTCCTTGAGAATAGACTCCATTAGCTTCCCTACAATGGGGGTAAGGCTGTAGTTACCTGGCTCATCCCTGGGCCCACCCTTATAGAGGGGCACACATGTGTCATCTTCCATTCCTGAGGCACACATCCTGTATCTAGAGAGGCGTTGAACAGGTCTGCCAGGGGTTCCACCAGGACCCCCTCCAACTCCCTCTGGACTCTTGAATGCACATTGTTCAGTCCTGGAGCCTTATCAACCCTCAGGGACTTAAGTCCCTGCAGTACCCTATCCACCGGGATTATCCCATCCATAACCCCCACCCCTCCCATGCCTACCCTACCCTTCCTTTGTGACATAGGCCCATCTTTCTCTCTGGTAAACACTAAACAGAAGTACTCTTTGAGAGCCTCTGCCTTATACCCCCTCTTCTGCCCACATTCAATCTCTTTTGATCCTATTTAGTCCTGCAGCATCTTTTCTCACTTATGTACTTGAAGAAATACTTTTCCCCTTCTTTGATCTCCTGTGACAACCTTAGCTGCCTTGAAACCTTGGCTTCCTTGACAACTCTACTCACCTCCCTGGATTTTGATATGCTCTCTCCAACCTCTCCAGACCCCTCTCCCCAGCCCCATCACAGCCACTATACTTCTTCCCTAAGTTGCCCAAGCTGCCTACACACTGAACTACCCCCTGCTCTCCACATAGTTCCTAAAAATATGGTGGCCCCACACCCATTGCAGCTTACTACCCTCCCTGTCCCCACCCCCGTGATCCACTTCTGTCATCAATCCTCCACCGCCTCCATGCCTCCTCACTGGTCTGGTCTCTGCTCCAGCTCCCAGGGCCCCACATCCTCCCTGGCCTCCCTTCCTGTTGTATCCCAACTGTTGATATGAGACCTGTGACTTAGGTAGACCCTAGCTGTGGTATTATCTCCGTCCCCTTATTTATGTTATGGTCCCCTCCCTATGCATTTAGTAGCTAGACTCAGCCCTTCAGGTAGGTATACCTAATTACTTACCCCCTGCTGTCCACTCTCACCCAATGTCTTGCCCAATGTGGCCTGCGGTTTTCTCTGTGGAAGTCCTGCAGATGCCACTTAGTCAGACACCACACTCCTACTTCATGGCACTCATGCTTCAGGGTCACTCACATGAGGGGTCACTTGGCCCCCTGGGTAATTAATACAGGCTCCAAGTTCACTATAGGATATTCCGGATCACATGGTCATTGATGTCCTCCAGTATTCCCTCCCTCAGCCTCCCTGTGTGCTTGTCCACCATCCTCCATTTCCCTCAGCCAAGCAACTGTTCTAAATCATTAAAACATTAAAAAAACAAAACATAGTATTCAGGTTACAATAAACAGTTCCCCACAGAACTTCCCTGTACTGCTCCCCCACTGACTCCTGCTCCACTCGGCAATGGAACTCTTTATCTGAACTACCAATATAGAGATATGAGCTCAGAAGTCCGGTCAAGTGTCAAGTGTAACTCTGGGTAGATAAAGGAGGAGATTGTGGTAAGACAGGATCCATCCTTGGATGTTCCTGCTAGGGGGGTAGGGCACATTTTTGTCCTTGGGGCTGAGCCAAAAAACATGGCTTGGGTCTTAGTAGTGTTCATAAGGAACCTGTTTGAGTACAGCCATGCTTGTAATGATTGAAGGTCAGAGGAGAGTTGACAATTTAAATCCAGAATGCTGCAAGAGCTTGTGAAGAGGACAAGTTCATCAGCGTATAGGGTTGGCATGCAGTGCAGTGCCTAAGACTAGACTGGATTGAGTTTATGTGCAGAGAGAAAAGGAGGGGCCCCAGTATGGAGCCTTGAGGGACCCTTTCTGTGGTAGCAGCTGGGTCAGACAGGGTGTGTCCAAATGTAATTCACTGATATCTATTACCCAGGTAGCTTTTAAACTATGACAGGCAGTGGAGAAGCTGCCCAAAGTACTTAGTTTCCCTCTGAGTAGGGTGTGATTGATCAAAGCAATGGCCTTAGTAAGATCAATGAAGACCAGATGCACCAGTGAGCTCACACCTATCCATGGTGGTGTACATGGAGGAGGTTAGTGACAGGAGGGCAGTAGTAGTGCTGTGGTCTTTTCTAAAGCCATGCTGTGTAGGAGACAGGAGGTTATGATTGGTGAGGTACTCAGTCAGTTGGGAAGACAATCAATTTTTGAGCATTTTATTGAGTACTGCTAGTATCGTGATTGGCCTATACTTGCCAGTGTTCTTTCAGTCCCCGTTCTTGAAAACTGGAACATGTGAGATTTTCCAGATATCAGAAACCATGTATGTTGTAAGGGACAGGATAAAGATTCTTGTGACAGGAGGGGCAAGTTCAGCAGCAGCAGTCTTCAGTATTGTATGTGCTATTTCATCAGTCAGCAGACTTTGATAAGGGATTTGTGTAGGGAGAGTAAGAACCTTGCCATAAGTGACCACTCTGAGGGTGACAGGGGCAGGCATCAGTGGTGGAAGGGACAGGGGAGAGATGGGGGGAGAATAAGGCCCCTTTGTAGGCAGAGAGGTCAGTGAAACTTTGATTGAAGGCGTTAGCTATGATGACAGAATTATTGCAGTCAGCTCCATCAATGTTTAGGTCCTTGGGCAAAAAGTTACAAGACTGGCCTAGGACTTGCTTGACATTTTTAAAGAAATGTCTTGGGTTACTGGCCAAAGCATCAAACAGGGATGTCAACTGATAAAGTATGATAGTGCACATACAAGACCAGATCTGACTCTAAACAGCATTCTTTATTCCCTTGTTGTTTGTTTCCCCTGTCTCCCATTTCTTTCTAGGTAGTTCAAAAAGGTGGACAAGGCTTCTCCTTTCCATTACTTTGTCATCTTGAACATCACAAGAAAGCTTCACTGGATTCCATGCTTCCAAAGACATTCCCCAATGCAGTCCAATACTCTTGGGCCAGGGCCTCAGGGTCCATGGACCTCTGGAAACTAATAGTCTCTAATGCAGGACCTCAAAGACTTTCTCCAAGTCTTTTGCTCTTCTTGGCTTCTGAGCATTGGCAGTCTAGGATCACTGGAGCAGCATAGTTCATCCAAGTCTCGGGGTCATTTTCTCCTGCTGGGGTGGGTTTCATGCCTGAGAACATTCTTAGCATTCTGTGTGAATCAGATAAGTGTGGCACATACAGTATGTGGCTCTGGCTTCTATGTCTTGAGGTGGAGCACCCCCTTCGTCACCTAACAGCCCCCTGACTTCACTAGCGGACCTCCCTTCAGCTCGAAACCACTTATGGAACCTTTTTAAAAACTTTCAGTCATGGGCTGAACTTCTGACTTTGGAGAGGTCACACTTGCATTTGCACTATTGTCCACTTGGTACTGTCTCAATCTGGGATAAGTCCATCAGAAACTTTAGTGGCATCCATGATATTGCGGCACTCTACCAATACTGTCAGACTCTTGATGTTACTATCCAGGGAACATCCTCAAACAATTACTTTGCCATGACACTTCACTCCAAACAGAACTTCTTCAATTCTAATAATATCAGACCCTTGTGAAACTCCAAGGAGCAATACAGCATTCAGAGGATCCAATTCCTCAAATGCACAAAAACTAATCAACCTTTCACATGCCATGATGCCTGGTACTATTTTGGGGCTTGGGGGAGCCAAACAGTTTTCAGCTGTACTTGACTCCATGTGGGATAGACTGATAAGCATGAAATCTCAGTGGTGCCTCCAAATCTCTAACTGGGTCACTGTGGATGTTGTGGTTACTACTCCTGCCTTGTGGGCTTAAACAAGCTTGCAAGGCCTGGATTTTGATTTTTCTGATTGAGGGGGGTTGTTTCCAGATCTTTTAAGCTTAGTGTGGTGCCTTCACCCAGAGTTAAATTTAAGTGGACTTAGAGCCACAGTGGTACAACCCCCTGGGATGCATTATCTACCCACCTACCCACAGTGTCCACCCACACATGCAAAATCACAGTGCAACCTTAAATTCAACAAACCATGCAATTATTGATGACACTACCTTTGGACCCACTCCTAAGCTACCCAGCTTGCTTACTAGTCTCCTATGTGGAACAGTGTCGAACACCTTACTGAAATCTAGGTAGGCCCCCTCCATTGCTCTACCCTGATCTAGTTCCTTGGTCACCCAGTCAAAGAAATTTCTCAGATTCATTTGACATGACCTCCCCCTTGTGAAAGCATGCTGCTTTGGGTTTTGTTACTCACTGGATTCAAGATATTCCACAATCCTTTCCTTCAATGGTGATTCTATTAACTTTCCCACCACCGATGTCAGGCTGACTGGCCTATAATTGCCACCTTCCTCCCTGCTACCACTTTCGTGTAGTGGGATTACATCTGCCCCCTCTAATCCTCCAGAAGCACTCCTGTTTCCAGTAAGCCGTTAAATAGAATGGTCAGAGGTGCAGTCAGTATTTTCCTGAGCTCCCTCAATACCCTTGGATGCACCCCATCTGGCCCCATAGCTACCTTCAGATTTATTTATTTATTATTTATTTAAACTTTTGCTCACCGGGTAAACACATGAGCCAATGGCCCTTTTTCATTAGTGACCCGATATCATTTATAAATAGTCAAGGTATACTGTAACATTAAACATTGCAAGCATATATAATTTATAGACATTCAAGAAATAAGCAAAATATTACAGAATTAAGAAAAACATTGATATTCCATATTGCTAAAAAAGTACTCCTTAAGTTCCTTTTTAAAAATAGTGTGACTTAGTCCAAATTTCATGGCTGTAGGAAAATTATTCCAAGTTTTTTCTGCCTTGACCGAGAAAGCTTGATCTCCAATTTTAGATTTGGTCTTCTGAATTATGAGGCTAGGTATTTCATTAGACCTCAACTCTCTAACACATTCTTTGAACTGAAACAAAGAAAATAGTGGAGAGTTTTCTTTTTGACAAAGTACATTGTCCAACAGACAGGTCAAATTATAAAGGCTGCTCAGGGCGGGTGGCGGCCAACCAGTGATCTGATACAGAGAACAATGGTATGTATTATAAGGCAACTTATAGGTAAATCTACAGATATTATGAAATGGTGTGGTATAGGTGGTCGAGGTCTGCTTGGTTACTGTAAATCTGCAAATAGAAAGGAGTTGTAATTTAAAGTTGGTAACAATATAGTCTTTGCTATAGCTATCCTTGCTTGGAATGTTAACGAATGCTGTAGTTTAAAAAGAACACCAAGTTTTTGGTTCACTTATCTAGATACTATTCCAGTGTGATTAGTATAATTTAATTGAGGGTCTAATTATATACCCAAGTATTTTATTTGGGTTACCTGTTCTAACAAGATACCAGATTTGTTAATGATATTCAATTTATCATTTTTTTAAATTCTATTGAGCCTTTGTTTAGTTCCAGAATGCATGCTTTTAGTCTTAGAATAGTTTAAGTACAATTTAAGTTTATCTAAACAATATTCCAATATTTGGAAATCTTTATTTAAATGGTGATTAATAGTTTCTATCGAATTCGAGCTACTGAATAGTATTATATCATCAGCGTATGATATTTTATTAATATGCATTAGGGTGGATGGAATAATATCAATAAACAAGGTAAAGAGCAATGACTCACAAATTGAGCCCTGTGGGACTCCTCGTTCCGATTCTCTACTACCCGATAAAGTACCTCCATAGGAAAGCTTCAAGGGCCTGTTCTTTAAGTAACTGTTGAACCATTCAATTTGCAAATTAACAAGCCCATGGTCACCCAGGCTCCTGAGCAGCAGGCAGTGATCCACCAAGTCAAAGGCCTTGGACAAGTCCACGAACACAGCGCCAGTGAGCATCCCTCCATCCATAGCTCCACTGATGTGGTCTGTGAACCTGGCCAAGACCAAAATGGTTCCATGGAACTTTCTAAAGCCATGATGCTCAGGAACCCTAAGTCCATTTGACTGTAAATATGATGTAAGCTAATCATTAACCAATTTCTCCAATTTTTTACCTAAAGGAGGCAACAAAGAAATGGGTTGATAATTACTCATGACCTTGGAATTCCTGCCTTTAAATAATGGAGTTACTATTGTTTATTTCTTTTGTGGTGGGAAACATCCAGTAGTCAGGGACAAATTGAATATCTTGGTTAAAGGTCTGTTTATATAAACTGCTATTAACTTTAGAAACTTAGGTTGTAATTCACCATCTCCTGAAGTTTTTGTAAGCATTTGCTTTAATAATTTAAGCACTTGTGATGGTTTGATAGATTTAAATCAAAAAACATTCCCATTTACTACAGGGCTATTATTCTGATTTCCATTATCAATACCTTAGTCATGTTGAGTATATTTGCTTAGGTCCAAAAATTGTTTCAAGAATTCATCATTGATTTCTTGTGCATTATTTATAATTCTGTCTTCTTTTAAGAAAACATTGGTTTGATCCCTAATGATTGGATTTATTAATGATTTAATAGATGTCCAAAATTTCTTACGATTTTCTAGCTCCTTTTCCTGCTGATCTAAATAATATTTAGATTTACTGTAATGTAACTTGGCCTTACATTCATCTCTAAGTCTACAATAACTATTAAAATCCTCAGGAGCTTTTGTTATTTTAAAAGTGTTCCATGCTAAATCCCTGCATTTCATTAATTTGATAAAGTCTGGAGTAATCCACTTACTTACTGTTCCTCTAACTGTTCTAGTGATTTTAGGAAAATATTTATCCTGAAGTTTTAAAAGGCCCAGATGTCAATAAAAAAAATCAATAGCTGATTCAACATATGGTAAAACATCTAAATAAGACCAATCTATTAATTGGAGATCCTGAAACAAACCCCCATCCAAATCCCCAGATAACTTTCTGTAAGAAATAAAATGAGGGGGAGATTTCAATCTTTTACATTTCCATGTACAGTAAGTGGCCATATGATCACTTACTGCATCTGAAAGAACTCCCTTAGTCTTTACATTCATCTGTTTATTAGATGAAATCCAATCAAGAGTAGAATGATTATTTGTTTTAGTATTCATTCTGGTATAGTCCTGCATCATTTGACACAGGCCTGCGCTAATAAGCTGGGAATCTGTTCCCGGGTCTGCCATTGGGTCCCATGAACATTAAAATCCTCTTGTGCTAAAAAAATTCCCTCCTTTTTGTGAGACAGCAATAACATTTTAAAAATCCTTGAGGCCCAAATGGGCAGTTTTTTGGGGGGATTATATACCATACAATACTATAGACTGTAACACCCCCTTCCCTGTTTTACTTCAACTAACAACCATTCGCAGTCAGAAATATTTTTATAGTCAATCTTAATGTCAGTAACATTCAATTCTGATTTATAATAAACCAAAATCCCCCCGCCCTTCTTGTTGCTAGTTCTGCCCTTCCTAACTATTATATTGCCTTCTAAGGCCAAAAAATGTTTTGTAATTGAATATTTCAACCAGGTTTCCGTCAAACTTAATATATCAAGGTCATATTTGGCAACCCAAACTTCAATTTTTTTTTTTTTTAAAGACTTTGATAATTTAAATGTGCCAATCTGAGGCCTTTAGCTTGCCAAATATTATGAACCAGATATTTATCTGGAATAGTTGGCCCAGGATTAGATTCAACATCCCCTGCTACTAATAACTTGAGCCCTATTTGAATTAGGAATGCAGTTTCTACACTGTCAATATTTTTAGTTCTTTCTAAGTATTTCCCAATTCTAAATTATCTTTTCCTGAGAATTCCTATTTGATTTGTAGAAAGTTGTTCTCTTAGAGTGATGTTTAATATTATATTCAAATAAACAAACTTATTCAGAGTCTTGTCATGGTTGATGCCTTTTTCAGCAGTGGTTGGAATATAGGTTAAACCAAAGTCAAGGAGGACTAAACCCACTAGACAGCCTACCAGACATGCATAGAAGGCATTTTGTTTAAACAGTTTCATAAAGCATGTATTGTTAACAGTATAAACTTTAAAGTAGATTCAAACCTGTTTGATGTTCCTAACGGTATTACTACTCATGCCTGAGCACTCATACCTCAAGCTGGCATGGGCCTTTAAGTTGTACAGCCATGCCCCTTGTTACCACTGATTGGTCTGTGGCTCACCGCCGAGCCCCCTCAGCACAGAGACCAAAATCAGCATTGTAATGGAATAAAGTTCAGCCTAGATGTTAAATGGCAACAGTGTGACAGTCAATGCAGGTGAAATCTGCAGCCAAAAATGGGAGTCCGTGATTGTAGAGAGCTGGAGATGTGAGGTGCTACTTCAGTCCTGCTGGCACAGGCTTTTAAGTTGTACAGCCCTGCCCCTTGTTACCGCTGAACACTGACTGCTCTGTGACTCACCACCGAGCCTCCTCAGCTCAGATACCAAAATTAGCATTGTGATGGAATAAAGTTCAGCCTGGATGTTAAATGACAAACAGTGCAACAGTCAATGCAGGTGAAATCTGCAGCCAAAAACAGGAGTCCATGGTTGTAGAGAGCTGGAGATGTGAGACGCTGCTTCTGTCCTGCCAGCATGGGCTTTTAAGTTGTACAGTCCTGCCCTTGTTATCGCTGATTGGTCTGTGGTTCGCTGCTGAGCCTCGACAACACAGAGACCAAAATCAGCATTGTGATGGAATAAAGTTCAGCCTGGATGTTAAATAGCAACAGTGTGACAGTCAATGCAGGTGAAATCTGGAGCCAAAAATGGGAGTCCGTGGTTGTAGAGAGCTGGAGATGTGAGATTACCAAGTCCTTTCAGGACTCTCTCCTCCCAAAAAGGACTAGTGTTCACCCCTCTCCCTCCAAAGCTTTTGTAACCTTTTTGTGGCTCCATCTCCTTCTCCTTCCTCAGTGAACACTGAACAAAAGTATTTGTTCAGGACGTCTGCCTTTTCCTGGCCCCCTCTGCACAGTCCTACCCCTTCCCTTTTTAGCCTTACAATCCCACCCCTGGTCTTCCTCTTGTCATGTACATATCTAAAAAATGGCTTGTCTCTTTTCATTGCCTCCTAGGCTATTGTCTCTTCAGTTTGGGCCTCTGCACTCCTTACTGCTTTCCCTGCTTCCCTCTGTTTTCCTCCGGTACACCTCCCTATCCTCCTACCTCTGCATCTCTTTACGCCTTCTGAATGCTACCCTTTTAGCTTTTTCCTTACCAGACACGTCTGTCCAGAACCATAGCAGTCTCTTTTTCCCTCTTGCTTTTGCTCACTTGTTTGATGCAGAGGTTTGTTGCCTTTACTATGCTGCCTTTTGTCTTTGCCCACTGTTCCTCCAGCTCACCCAGGACACCCACCTCTTCTAGGTCATCCCTGAGGTATTCACCCATCTTTTTAAAATCTGCTTTCCTGAAGTTCAAGACCTTCACCCTTGTGTGGTTCAATTCCGTAGCCATCCTTATATTGAACCACACCGTATGGTGATCACTGGTCCCCAAATGGCCTCCCACCTTGATGTCAGCAACACTGTTACTGTTAGTGAGTACTAGGTTCAGTAATGCCCCATCACAAGTGAGTTCACTGACTAGTTGCCTGAGGAATGCCCCCTGCAGAGAGTCTAGAATGTCCCTGCTTCTAGCTGAAGCTGCTGCTGAGAGGCTCCAATCTACATCTGGCAGGCTGAAGTCCACCACCAGCAGCACCTCCCCCTTTCTGCCATCTTGCCAATCTTTCCACCAGCAGATTTGGGAAAGGAACAGGGGAAAGCAGCTACAGCTTTCCCTCCCCATCACTTAACTGCTAACTGAGATAGCTAACTGGAAAGGCCCCGTGGCCTGTAAATGCAGAGTCAACTGTGCCCCAGCACCATTTTGAGATTTTAGAAGCAACAGATTTGGAAGAGGAACAGTAGGGCCAAAGTCCAAGAAGAGGCAGCAGATGATCACAGCACACAAACACACAGACAAATTGCCCTCCCACCCTCCTCCACTGACCTACCCTTGTCTATACCTAAATATACAGTACAGGCAATACAATTTGACTGACACCTGAACTTCCTGTCAGGAACAGGAAAGGCCGGGACAACAAGTAATGTTGATTTGATTTGCTTGTAATCCCCACCCACTCTATTAGGAAGCAGGGAAGTAGGGCTAACCAAAGCCCAGCAGCACAGATAAGTAAGGGTAAAGGAGGAGACAGGAAAGGGAAGAAAGGAGAGAAAGAGGACAAAAGAAAGAGGGAGAGAGAGACAGAGAGGGAGAAGAGAGAGAAAAAAGAGGATGATGGGAGTGGTGCAATGCAGTGGCTGTGGGGCAGCTGTCTTCAGGAGGACCTTCCAGATGTTACAGTGTTGCTCTATCTGCAGGCACCTCTCTGGGCTGAGGGAGGAGGTTGCTAGTCTTTGGACCAAGTTGGCTCAGGTTCAGGAAGCCTCCTCCTCCCCCACCCAGGGACCACCAAGTCTGTTGCTGCTTCCTCAGAGGTTGCCAGGCAGCAGAAGCAGATGACTATGGTGGGCTCAGGAAGGGTGAGAGAGATGTGGGTAGGGGCACATCCCCCAGCTGGTCTAACTACGGAACTCCTATGCAATCTTGGAGGAGCAGGAAGGTCCCACAGTGGCACCTGATATAGTGACCAGGGAGGATGAGTGGGTCCTCCACAAGGAAACCCCAAGGATGGGTGAAAGGAGACACCAGAGGAGGAGGAGGAAGCAAATCCTGATGAGGGACTCCAATGTAAGGGGGATAGATCTGGAGTCAGGAAGCAAAGGAGAGAGGGAAGTAAAGTGCTTACTCAGAGGCACAGCTCAGAGGGATGGAGAGAAGATCCTGAGGATCTCCAGGGTAGTAGCAAGGAGGGGGAGCAAGATGTAATTGTCCATCTGGGGACAAATGACCAGGCAAGGGGGGGGAGGCAGGGTTAGAGCAGTGCAGGGAGAGTTTAGAGAGTTGAGGAGGGATCTTGGGCAGATAGTGCACTCTGTGGCCTTCTTGAAGGTGCTGCCTGTCCTTGGCAAGCTGGAGGCTAGGGAATGCTGCATCAGGAACTTCAATGCATGGCTGAAGGAATGGTGTGGTGAGCAGGGGTTCAGCTTCACTGGGGACTGGGGTCCAACCTGAAAGAATGAGGGCCTGTACAAAAGCAATGGACTGCATCCAGTCAGAGGGGGAACCATGGTCATTAGTGAGTGGTTTAAATGCTTCATTGGCAAGCTTTTAAACTAGACAAGAGGGGAGGCAGAAGGAGGCAGAAAAAGAAACACTGCCCTTCCCCCACAAACTCAAGAGACAAACAAAGAATGCAAGGAGGGAGAGAATATCCAACAAGGGGCAAGCAACAGTGAAGGTCAGGGGATACAAGGCAGGAATAAAACTAAAAAACATAGTGGACAGGAAAATGGAGGGCAAAAGTGATAGAGGGTGGCAGCATAGCCTGGAAAATTATGTGTGCAAATGAGAGAAATCTGAATAACAAGACTAGATGGACCCTTGGTCTCCTTCTGTCATCTTTTTCCCCTATTTTTTTTATGTTTTCTGATAAGGTTGCAGACCTGGAGGCCACCATGGTGGAAGTGGACCTGGACCTGGTCCCCATCATGGAGACCTGGTGCAATGCAAACCAGGACTGGGAAGTAGCCATTCCAGGATATATGCTGTTCAGAAGGGACAGAGTAGGCAGAACAGGGAGAAGAGTGACTCTATATATAAGGGATAACATAAAAACCATGAAAATACAGGAGGAGGAGCAGGGAGGTGAGGAAATACTGTGGGTCACTCTGGAAAGGAAAGGGTTCCCTATTAGAACAGGCATGATCTACAGACATCCAATGCAAGGGGAAGAGGTTGATAAGGAAATGGTGGAAACAATCTGGAAGATGTCTTGCAAGGGGGAGGTACTGATAGTGGGAGACTTCAATCTACCAGACGTGGATTGGAGTCTCCCTACTGCAGCTACAGCCAGGAATAGGTACATCCTGGACTCCATACAAGGGGAGTTCCTCAGGTAACTAGTGTTGGAACTCACTCACGAGGGGGCACTTCTGGATTTAGTACTGTCAGACAAAGACAGTGTGACTGACATCAGAGTGGGGAATAAATCTGGCAAACAGTGACCACTTTACAGTGTGGTTTGAGGTAAGGATGGGGTCAGAATCAAGTCACACAAGGACAAGGGATCTGGACTTCAGAAGAGCAGATTTTACGAAAATGGGAGAATACCTGAGGAAAGTCCTGGCGGGGATAGTTTCCAAGTGTCAAGTTTATTGATCAACCATATTGGAAATACAATATGATTACTACAACTTATCAAACAGAAAACAAAGATTAAAATAAATACAGCATTAAAAACAGTTAATAACAATGCAGTGTGAAAATATGCCATTTACATTCCATGGATATCCTAATTAAAAGAAAAGGAAAGCACCAAGTAATTTAACTTAAGTCACGTTTTAATTTGTGATTTTAATTGAACTAAAAATTATATTTTTAGTTTTTTGTACAGCAGGCAAAATTTTCGCTAATTTAGCCACATCTTCCAGATATATTGGATGGAGTAAAATGAAAAGAGGGCCGTAACTGGAGTCCGCATAACTAATTAAAAATATCAGCTAAATACTGTGTCCTGGGTTTATTACACAGTGGGCATATTTCGATAACATGATTAATTGTGTCAAAAAATCTCTTCCCACATGGGCACACATTTCCACTGAGACTCTTAAGTCCTTCAGTTCTTTTATTAAAGCATATTTATTTAGATGTGAGAATTTCAGATCTGGCCCATGTTATAAGTTTCCTATACTCAGGTTGAAGCTGCAGTATCAAACATTCTTCAGTTGTGTAACTGATATTATTGTCTTTATACCATTGTACACATTTTAAATTCCTAATTTTATTCATATCCATATCCTGTGCTAGTGTATCAGTTTCTTTTTGATTAGGGAACTGAAAGATGTGGAAATGACTGTATCTCTATTATAATCTTGGCATAAATGTAGCATATTCATTTTTTTTTTTGTTGTGTTATTTATTTTCACCCCTCATGCCCCACGACTCACCACTCCTTCAGGCTGCCTAGGTCCTTCATCTGCTCTGCCTGTCCTGTCCTGAGTCCTCCATCTTCACATCGCAGCTGTCCATAGGGTAACCCGGAAGTAACCCTTCACCAGGCAGGTCCCCATCCTCTGAGGGAGAAGGCACCAGAGGGGGCAACCAGCACATACTTGGCCCCAGGGTGCTGCTGAAGGGGAGGGACTCTTTCAGGGCATTGGCGGTAACGGAGGACTGGTAGCCATCATCCGTTCAGTTGTGAGGTGGATTTTCCACTTTTCTACGCTGTTCCCCTTTGTGTCGCCTTCTGCAGTGCTCCTGGTCTCCACTAGAGGCCACTGCAGAGCGACGCCAACCCATTACCCGCCCCAGGAGAGGAGAGGAGAGCAGTCCCTACAGATGCTCAACCCTCTCCTTCCCCTGCCAGCCTCCAGCATGCCCAGTCCATTCCTGAACCCGGGTCGCCGGCATGGCACGAGGTGTGGCGTCCAGTGCCTCAACCCTCAGTGCCACTGGGCCCATATTCATTTTTGATAATGTATTTCCTAAGGTATTTAACCATTTGGAATTCAATCCTGCTTTAGACCAATGTATTTTTTCTAACAGACAGAATTTAGGAATAGAATTATAGTTGTTATTTTTTAACTTTAGCCAGTATGTTGTCTCTCTGAGATTTATTTATAGCATTGATACTTAGTTTTCCCAGCTCCCCTCTGACCATTACATTTGAAGCTGACATTGGGACTTTTAACAAAGCTTTATGATAATACGAGAGTGGATTTTCTAAGAATCAAAGGTGCCCCAAACTTCTACCTAATAGAGTCAAAATGGATTGATCTTGGCCTTGCCGGCCTTGAGGGCTGGAAGTAAAGTGTTTCCACCAAATTGATAATTAAACCTCAATAAGGCCTTTGATACTATTTTAAGCTTTAATAATTTGTTTTATATGTTGGGCCAACTAGTTGTATAGTTTATGTTTATACCTAGGTAAAGATAGTCCTTAGCTATCTATTTTTTGAGAATCAAGATAAACTTTGATTTTATAATAGTTATATGAGTTTTGTCCAATAACCATTGCTTTTGTTTTCTCTAAATTAATTTTAAGCTCAAGAGTTCCACACTTTTGATGAAAAGAATTGGTCTTTCTTTGCAGTCCAGATTGAGACAAGGAAAGCAAAATGATATCATCAGCATATGCTAAAGAGGATCACATTTTTCAGATTCAAGCAACGAGTTAACATAGATGTTAAACAGGGTTGGTGCTACAAAACAACTCTGTTTAGCATCCCTGCATGACTAAAAGAATGTATTGTTATTACCTTTATTATCATATCTAATAGCTGTTGCTATATTTGAATATAACTGAACTATCGGCCAAAGCAATGCAAAGTCAATCTCTCTTTTAGCCAAAATCTCCCATAACAGATTCCTATTTACAGAATAAAATGTGGCACTAAAGTCCATAAATAGAACACATAATTTTGTTTTTCTAATATGTACATATTTTTCAATCAGATGCGAGAGACAAAAAATATTATCCACCATAGAAAAACCTATTCTAAAACCCACCTGACATGGGGAGAGTGAGGCATTTGAGGCCAACCACCCTGTTAGCCTATTTAAGATAATTCTGGTGATGATTTTGGAGCCAATGCCGAGCAGACGTATAGTTCAGAGGTTTGCAGGATAATAAACTGACCCTTTTTTATGAATAGGGACTATGATATTCTTAGCCCACAAGCTAGGTATGAATATATGTAAAAGGCACACATTAAAAAAAGCAGTAAGCAAAGTGATCCAAAAATCCTTATATTCCTTATATTTTTCTGGGAGTATACAGTCTGGACCAGCTGAGTTATTATTTTTTAAATTGGCAATAGCTTGTTCGATTTCTTTTTCATCAAATTTTATGAACTTACTATTGGTGTCCTTGAGCATCCACTACAGACCAAAGCTCTCTTAACTTTTAGAGCACCAACTTAAGTGAATATTGCTTTAAAGTGCAGCACCCAGGTTTCTTTTGGCACATGCACTGAAAGTGATGGCTGAAAAGTATTAGCTCCTTTTGACACTAATTTCCAGAATTTTATGTTATCTTTTTCTTGAATGACATTGAACATTTCTTGCCATTGTTTGTGTTGAAATTCTATTTTTTTTTTTTTAGTCTAAGAATTTCAAATAGTTTTTCCTTGCCCTGTTGAGCTCTGTCGATGCCTTCCTGGGAGGATGTTTTTTATACCATTTAATTAGTCTGTTTAAATTTTTTTTCCTCATTTCTACAGGATTGATCAAACCAGGAATCATTTTGCTTTAAAAGATTATTATTAGCCTCAGAATAAATTTTATTTTTGATCTCTGTACATATTTGTATCAGTTGTTGCTCAAAAGGAAGTGGAAGTGCTTGGTTTAAAGAGTTGTCAAATATTAATATAGCATTCCATTTATCCATAATGTTACTAATTTCCTTGGAATTCATTTTAGCCTGAATAAGTTTTTTTTCCCCTTGACTACTTAAAAATGCTAATTGATTATTAGTAATTTCACTATAAGACACACCCCAGGGGGAAGGGGGTTTAACCATTAATTCTAATGGGGCGTGGTCACTCTCAGATCTCATTTCTATTTTTAGGGTAGTGAAAAAGTAATGAAATTTAGGGCTGCAAAAATATAATCTATGAGACTCTGACCAATTGAAGGGAAGTACGTGGTATTCCCCTCTAAATCACCCTCAGTTCTACCATTCAGGATTAAAATAGCATTTTCCTCAACAAATTTCTGTAACCTCATTCTGTTTTCATTTATTTTCTTATCCCTGCTTCTTCTCACTGGGCAAGAACTAAGATCTATCTGTGTCTCTACAATATGTACATTATAAAAATTGGCTGTTCTTGCATTAAAATCCCCTATTAATAGGATATAATTTGGAAAGTGGATGGATACATCCTTAATTTCTTTTGTGATTTCTTCCCAAATCCGATCCTTAGTCAGACTTTATATCTTTCGAGAGATGTATACATTGGCCCAGATATTCAAACTGTGCCCAAAAAGTGCGCAATAGCAGGAGCAAGAGCAAGTCTATTGCGCCCATGCGTAAGAGACGCGATATTCAAAAACGGAGCAGGCCAAATTGCGCCTACAGCCAACGATTGAATATCGCACCACCTGTGCCATAGCGCAACTAGGGAGGGGAAGCTGAGCAGATCTGATGCGCCATAGCGCAACAAGGGATGTTCAGCTGAGCAGTCCAGAGGTGCCATAGCACAAACAGGGAGCCCCCCAGCAGCAGAGCAATGTAACTGCACAACCAGGGAGGTAGGGGCCCACCACCCATGCCAGAGATGGGCACAGGAACACACAGCAGAACAGACATCATCCCCCCACACCCCAAGCACTGCACAACTGGGGGAGGGCTGGAATAACCACTGGCCCATGGAGACAAGCAAACAACCCACAGCCGGGCCATGGTGCCCCATCACACCTACTGGCAAGCTATGACTGGCACACAAGGAGGGCAGACCACCCTGTGCCACACCATCACCCAGTGCAGAGCACACCCTGCACCGTGACCCCTGACACCCCCCCATGAGCAGTGACCACCACTGCAGGAAACCACATGCATGCCACCACCCCCACTGTGACACTGCAACCCTGTGCACCACAGAACCATGCAAGCCAGCCCCACCATGGGCACCCATCAGCAGGTGGCAGCACACAGCAATGCAACAATGGCAGACACAGTGCCACCATGCACAGTCCTCCCGAGGTAATGCTGAGAGACCAACCATGCATTGGCACAAGAGGTACCCCACACGGGACAGGGCATGCCCTTGACACCACCACCAGTGGTACAGCACCCTGCACAGTAGTCCAGTGACACACCCTGACCCACCACTGGCCACAACAGCCAGCACAGCCACCCACAGTGGTGCATGGAAGCATGCACCACACCGGATGCCACACAGTGTATGGACAGACACTCACCCATACCCAAGGGCACAACAACACAGGGATGCAGTGGTGGGGCAACCAAGCCCCCATTGAGGGCCCATGTAAGCTGCGTACACATAACCCGCAGTCCTCCATGACACTGGAGTGCCAGCCACCCTCCGCAGGCACTGTGGACCCGTACACCACCAGCAGTCACCCAGAGCACAAGTCACAGACAGTGGGCACATCCCCTGCAACACACACAAGGCACAGCATGGAGGTGGGACAATGACTGTGGTGCCCACAGTGCACCCGAGCCAGGCATGCACCACACCAGTGACAGGGGCAACCCAGCAAAGTGACGGGTACAGTGGCCACCCTGCAGGGACTGCCACCACTGACATGCCAGCAGACTGTGCAGGTCACAGACATGCAAGTGTGTCAGCTGCACAGGCCATGGACGGGCCGATGGGTGTGCCATGGACACAGAGCATGCACCATGGACCACTGCACACAGTCATCCAGTGCACAGGGCACAACACACACACCACAGACACTGACTGATAGCTACCCCCACACCATAGTCACCTCCACACGGACACACACACATACCCATGACTGCACCACCCCTGATGCCATGCACACCACTGCAGCTGAGCACCTACAGCCCACTGCAAATCAGAGACCCCCACAGTATTCATATCAAAATTGAATGTATTGCACAAATATAAAATTCAACTATTTACAATATCACAAAAACTATATACAAGGTTGGGGGCCACAAACAAGGTGGGGGTGGGTAGGGGGCAGGGTAAATGGGATGGGAAAGGAGGGGTGTGAGGGTGGGTCCAGGGGGGTAGGGGAATACAGGGACTGATAGACCCCTAGCAGGAGCACCGTTCCCCACTCTGACTCCTTCGGCCTCTGTGCCTCCTCAGGACCCCGGAGTTATCTATCCACCTGAGGATGTCCAGCGAAAGCCCGGGCCACCAGTAGTATTTCCCTCAGAGCCTCCCTGATTTCCCGTAGATGGCAGGTACCTAGGGCAAGGGAGCACAGTCAATAGGTGTGAATGCACAACCCCATACAGCCCACCCACTGTGCATGGCATGGGACACACCGCTGTGATGGTGTGTGACCACCCGCAGTGATCACATCCACAGGACCTGCCCACCCAGGTGCATACAGCCATGCGGAACACTGCACACACCCACCAGCCAAGTCATGCATAGCACCACCATGGCCGTTTAGTGACATGGCTATGTGGTGCAAAGGCAGTGGCACAACCATGCACCTGGTGCATGCATGGACCACCATTGACACACTCCCAGACATGCATTGCCACTGGACAGTGTTGACTGTAACAAGTTGCGTGCATGGCAGTTGTGTCGATGAATGGTGGCCATGCCCCGCTGCCCACCCTGTCACACAGCATGCAATAGTAATCATGGATGTATGGCACTCACCCTCATTGGGCCGGTCAGGTGGAGAGTGATGGCCCTCGCCCCACCTGGCTGCACTGTCCTCCTCCCTCCGCCGCTCCTCTCTCAAACGGCAGTGTTCTGGGCCTGTGGGGAAAACAAGGAGAGAAGAACATCAGTACAATCCCAAAGCAAAGTCCCCTGCCCCAAGGTGCGTGCCCTCCCACCCAGCCAGACCCACCCACCCCACACCCTGTGAACACCGCCACAGCCAACCCCAGATGGTCCCTCCCCTATGTGCTGGACACATACAACACTGTTACCCATATGGACGATAAAAGTGTGTTGACGGAACCCCTACCTGACCGTGGCACCGTGCTACTCCTGGCACATGCCCACAGCCCTGCCAGTAGCTCTGGCTCCCTCCTCTGCAGGTCCCCGTAGCGGTGCCTGCACTGCTCCACACTCCTCCCCCATCCGGTGGCCTCACCCAGGGCAGTGGCCACCTCCTGCCACACCTGGGTCCTGTCCCTGTCCAGGGGCGCCTCTCCGAAGAGAGGCCCATGGTGTAGCTCCACAATTGCCACCAGATTGGCCAACTCAATCGCAAACCACTGTGCTGCCCGTCTGCATGCCATTCTTCCAGTCATAGTAGGCAATATGGTGCTCTGCAGCATGGCTCCCCACGTGCAGATGCTGCACGGTACAGCGCTGCCATTCCCTATCACGCTGTTACCAAACAGCGAGATAGAGGTGCACCCATGCCTGATGCATGGCGCCTAGGGGGCAAAGGTCGGGCACAGGGTCAAGGGTCTCTGGCGCATGGCCACGCACAGCGCCATTGGAAGACAATGCATGTAGCATGATTGGCTGCCTGTGTGCCAGCTCTATAGTGGCCTACCGAGCAGTTGGCCCATTTACGCCTATGATGGCCCAGTGCCACAGCGCCATGTAGTGACCATCGCTATAACGCCACTGGCACAATGGTGGCTATGCCCTGCATTGTCTACCACACACAGCACGTCATCAGCATGGCAGAAGCCTGCGCCAGCAACCCGGGCATGCGCAATGAGGTGTACTACGCATGTCACAGAACTGCGCCATTGGCTCAGCACGTTCAACACAATTGTGCAAAGCGCAACAGCGTGATATTCAGCCATCATATGCAAATCATCTAATCAGCCATTCAATGGAGCAGCACTGCAATTTGCATCTACTTAAAGTTGCTCCTCACCTCATTTGCATGGATTGCGCTATGAAAGTGTGACAATGTGCTGCAGTGGCCATAGTCGGTTACTGCAGTCTATTAGTGAGTTGCATGCTGTTTGGGAGTGTGGACTGTGGATTCAGGGACATGCATGGGACTGCACAGTCACAGGTAACAACTGCCATTCTTACAGGCTACATAATGACCAAGCAGGTTGTTGGAGAGGAGGAACACAGTGGTGGGAGGAGGAGGAGGAGGAGGCCTAACTTTACAAAGGCCAAAACCGAGGCCCTGTTCGAGGCCTACCTGGATCAGGAGCCACTTCTCAATGGACGGCTGGGAACACCTCAAGTCCATGCTGCTGCATGGGAGGAGGTGGCATGTGCTGTGAACCTGCATGGCAGCCACCAGCGCCGTGCAGGAGTGTAAGAAAAAGATGGACATGGACAGGAGGAGGATAAAGGAGAAGGTGGCTGCCATCAGGGCAGCACATGCTGCAACAGGTGGGGGACAGCCAGAGGTGGTACAGCTGACCCCAAAGGAGGAGAGGCTTGCTGGAAGCATGCAGCACAGTGCCATTGAGGGTGTTCTGGGTGGTGGCTTCCAGACGGGTGGTGGCCCATCACTGCATGGTAAGTCATGGTCTGTCTATGGGGGGGGGCAGGGTAGGTCACACGCACTAACGTGACTTTGCTTTCCCTTACAGATCCTGAGCATCTGCATGGGTCAGCAGTGGTGGGCCTGTCCACTGTGGACAGTCAGCTGGAGTTGGAAGAGGGACCATCCACCTTCACAGGTATACATGGATCATTGCGACAGTGGGGCCGCCTGGCTGTCCACACTGATGTCGTTGTAACAGGTGTGGAGGAAGCCCTGCCTGTGTCCCAGCATGCTGGCATCCACAGATGCCAGCATGCTGTGACTGTGGCCAGTGCAGAGTCCATCACCGGTGATGATGACACGACCGTCATGGGCAGTGACACGTGTGTGCCACGGGATGGCCACACAGCAGAGCAATTCACGTCCATGGCTGTGGGTGGTGCCGCCGTGGAGGCCTGTGTGTCAGCACAGTTCCAGGCTGTGTCTGTCAGCACCAGTGGGGCAGCACTGGTGTCTGTTCAGGACAGTAGGACTGTTGCATACACTGCAGCAGCACCACTGAGCCCTGGGGAGCAGCAGCCAGAGGGGCAGCATCAGCAGTCATCCAATGGGCTTGGGGGTACAGGGTTCAGCGTCAGCATCTGTGCACCACCTGTGGACATGCCCAGACCTGGTCCTGGTGTGCAGCACCCACCCTCAAGGGTGCTGATCATCAGGGCCATGCACACCCTGAGGGACAGGATGCCGAGGAGGCTGATGACCTCTTGGATGAGCAAACCCGCCTATTGCAAGCATCGGTCCAGCAGCAGATGCAACTTGCGACGTCCGTGGATGCACTGCTTGTGACTCTGGAGTGGGCAGAAGAGCGTCGCAGCAGGGACACAGCACTGAACCTGGCAGGGACGGACCATTTGTGGGAGGATGTGACCACTGCCATTGACAGGCATGCACAGGCATTCATTGCTGTCATGGCCACAATGGGCACACAGTCATGTGCCCATGCATCGCGGACACCACGCAGTGCACTATCCACCCCCTGTTCCTGGCATCGTGCGACTCCCACCCTGTCGACACCGGGTTCAGCTGTGGGCATCCCGAGCACTCCTGGTGCAGGCATGTTTGGTGTGCTGCAGACCCCTGCACGAGCACGGTCACGTTCACGCAGTGGAACCCCTGGGGGACCATCAGTGCCACCCATAAGGCCAGTGGTCAGCCTGTCAGTGTTGGTGGTTCTCGGCAGGGCCACCCATGCATCCGTGGCAGCCGGGGCACTGTGTCACATGACTGACCTGTTTCCCAGCGCGGCTTCTGTCTGGTGCTGCCTGTGTGCATTGTGTGTTTCAGTGGGTAGTGCATGGGTGTGTACCTGGCCCTGCATGCAGACACACAGTCCACCTGCACACTCTCCCGGCTGCTGTCCGCAGTTGTGTGTGCATGATGATGCCTGCATTGCGCTGTACACCAATGTGCAATGGTGCTCAGCATCTGACACATGCACATGGACAGGCAGTGGGCATGGTGGCCTGTGGACATGTGTGTTGCTAGGGTGTGCATTCTGGGTTGGTGTGCCTCCTGCCTTCTGTGCACATTTGTTGCATTGTGTGTGAGCGTGTGTGTGTGTCCGTCCGTGTGGCATGTTAATCCTCACCCATCCCTGGTTGTGTGTGCTTCTGTGCCCTGCCACTTCCCTTGATGGCATGCACCCCTGGTGTGTATCCATGCATGTTTGTGGGTTGTGCCTTACCCACTGGTGGTTGCGCATGGCCCCATGACTTACCTGGGTTGGCTGAAGTGCTCCTCCATGATGGTGTCCCGGTGTAGTTGTGCCAGCTGGAGCAGTCGGGGGTCCCGTTGGACAAGGGGGGGGGGCTGCCCATCACCATCATCACCGGCATCCCCATCGTGCCCATCGCTGTCCCACTCTTCGACCTGTATGGCTATCCCACATTCGTTGGCCATGTTGTGCAGGATGCAACAGGCCAGGAATAGCCCGCAGGCCTTAGAGGGGCTGTACTGTAGGGCACCGCCAGAGGTGTCCAGGCAATGGAAACTTGCCTTCAGCATCCCGAACACCCGCTCGATGACATTACGTGTGGTGGCATGTGTCTCATTGTAGCATTGCTGTGATGGGGTCGCGGGCCACCGGTAGGGTGTGAGCAGCCAGGGACGGAGTGGGTATCCACTGTCACCTGTGTGTAGAGGGCGGAGGTTAGTTTTGTGATCAGCATCGCCCTGCCCCAGGCCACGTAGGCCACTACCCATGCCAACTCTGGACATGCCCCCCAGGCCCTATGATTGTCCATATGGTTTGCATACTCACCCAGTAGGTGTCCAGTGGGGATGTCCCCACTCTTGAATCTGTGGCACAATGTCAACTGGTGCCAGATGAAAGAATCATGTGCTCCCCCAGGGTGCATGGCCCAGACATTGATTATGCGCCCCCTGGCATCGCACACCACCTGGCAGTTGATGCTGGCATAGCCCTTGCGATTTATGTATGCGGCCCCCTCGGGTCCAGGTGGTGTGTGTATGGCCACATGGGTGCAGTCTATTTCCCCTAGTACTCCAGGCATACATGTTACCCTGTGGAACTCCTGTATGTTTTCTGTGCGCTCCGCCGCTGTGCAGGGGAAATGGATGTACTCCGCATCATGTGGCAGCAGTGCGTTGAGGAATTGGGTGAGGTGGTGTGACGTGGCTGACTGGGTTATGCCTGTGGTGTCCCCAGTTGGTCTCTGGAAGGTACCCGTGGTGAGCAAGCACATGCAGGCTGTTACCTTAGTCTCCACTGACAGGGCATGGCTCTGTCGTGTGGGTGTCTGCATCATATCACTACACAGCTCACAGAGTCACCTCAGAATTGCCCTATTCAGGCGGTACTGGCCCACAATCTCAGTATCAGTGTACAGCTCAAAGCTGGTGCAGGCTCGGTACTGCCTGTTGGGGGCATACCGCCGATGGGCCCTTCCACAGCCATGCCCCCCTGCCACCCACCTTCTCACCCCCCCTCATAACGGCCTCCATTTGGAAGGTGGCACTGGCCATGTCTCTGGCTTGTGTTCACCCCCGCAGCTGTTGCTGTATTCCCCCGCTGTCCTGGCTGCTACTTCCCCTGCACTGGGTACACCTGCCTGTGCTGGCCTCTGTGCTGTGTGGCTCCCCACACCTTCCCTGTGCCTGGCTGTTCAGACTGCCCTTTCCCTGGCCTGCCCTGTTTGTGCCTCCTGCCCTGTCTGTCTGGCTAAAGTTCTGCCTCATGTGGCTTCCCTGTAGAGTTCTTGCGCCACTCCCTTGCTCCTTTTTATTTTGGCTCATTTCCGCTATGGCGCAATTTCCGCTTGCTCCCCTATCGCGCATGGTGCAAGTCGTTGAATATCGCACTGCGCCATTTATGCATGGTTCCTCCCCCTTCAGTTACACATGCTTTCATTATCATTGCACTGCTGCTCTGCATGATTTCAGGGGCGCAACTGCCTCCTGCTGAATATCGCAGAATGGCGCAATTTCGGACTTGCGCAGGCGCAACCCTATTGCGCATGGCTCAACTCTTTTGAATATCTGGGCCATTCACTATAATAAAGCATTGGGAATGCCAATTACTTGACAATATTATATAATTATGCATAATTTTAAGAATATTTAAGATCTGGATATCTTTACTAATTCTGAGATAAATAACTAAACCTCCCTGTGGTCTGCCAAATTTAAAAGGATTAACTGCTGGAGAGAAAATCCCCTGATAACCATCGATAGTAACCATTGTGTTTGACCAAGTCTCCTGGAAGAGAATAACCCCAAAATTATTTATATATGTCATCCAATCCTGATCCAGTATTTTGCCACTAAGGCCTGCAATATTACAGGAAAGGAAGTTTGAACTAACTTCTGAATCAATACTTATATTTCATTCATATACAGACACAAATGGAACTTTGTCCAGTCAAGCTGTACTTTCAATTCTAATCTTACATGAGGAAGTAAAATTTAAATCATTCAAGTCTACCATAGATAATCCTGCAATATCAGGTTTATAAGAATTTGCCAGTAACTGCCGAGATAATTCATATGAAATGTAAGTTTGATCTATTTGGTTTCCTGTCTCAGTTAAATGAATTATTTCAATTCTTTCCACATGTTGTTGTTGTAAGTCAATCATGATACATGACAGTAAGGTCAACACAGCTTTAGTTAAAATGCCTTCATTCTCTCCTTTCAGTCTATCTACACCAAATAAGGAAAGAGTACAATTTTTTTGTTTTTTTTATTTTATTTATTTAGTTTTTGTTTACCGGGTAGGTGTGCTAGCCATAATCATGACTATTTTCAGGCACGACCAGGGAGGATACAAAACAACAAATACTGGGATGACATTCCAAATACAAGTACAACATACAAGTAGGTTGCAAGGAATTAGCTAAAAACAAGAATGTTTTTGGTAACAGTGCAGAAAAATATGGAGCAATAAAAAAACAAAATTCAAACACAGTTTGCTTAGAGAGAAACATGATATAATAACATTATCAGCACTAATAAGGGATAGAAAGTTAACATTAGAGGGGGAATTTAGTAGGTGATAGAAGAAGGTGATTAGGAAAGGGGAGGTAAAGGAGAAGTGCAAAGGAGGGGTAAAGGAGAAGTGCTTAGCGTGTAGGGGACAGATCAGAAGAAGAGGTAAGACTGGGGTAATGAGGGCTAGGGAGGCTTGAAATAGGAGCATTTGTGAGAAGTTTCAAGATAAGTACATAGACCTTTTTTAAAAGACGCATGCGATGTTGATTGTTGCAAGGTTAGTGGAAGGGAGTTCCAAAATATAGGGGCATGGTAGGAGAAAGCAGTAGCATCTTTAGTGGTGCAGTGTCTGGGGATGAAAACAGGGGCCTGGTCCATGGAACACAATCCATAGCTCGGAGTCAGTATTTGGAAAAGGCTTGCTAAGGAATTTAGGGATTTGTAGACGAACCATGTTGTCAATGACAGAGCCGTAAGCACGTAGTCTTAGTTCAGTGGGAGGAAGCCATCCCAGGTCAGTATAGAGGAGGCAGTGGTGTTTCAGCCAATGTGAGGAGGAAGCATAGTGGCAGATGTTGTTATATGTAACATCCCATTTCCTAAGGATTGATTTGCACGTGGAAACATATGTTGGAGTCCCGTGGGTAAGTTATGGTAGGAGTATGCCACGGGTAATGGCAAGCCTAGCAGAGGGAGTAAGCATATAGCTGGTTCAGTAGGCTATTCCTAATGTGGCATGTACCTGTTTGCAGGTTAGATTGATGTGTAAGTCAAAATTTAGTGCTGGATCAAGGGTAATACCCAGATATTTAAATGAGGATACTACCCCAACTGCCGACCCATTTAAGGAGGTGACTATGAATTGAGAATGGGCATGCTTTAGTTTCACAGTTGATCCAAAGAGCATAGCTTGGGTTTTAGACTCATTTAATACAAGTTTGTGAGTAAATATCCACTTTTGTATTAGCTGGAAGTCAAGAGATAGTTGTTTGTTAATGTCATCAATTCTTTTAGCACTAGCATACAGCACAATGACGTCAGCATATAGTAGGGAGATTGATCTGTGGAGGTCAGTGGAGATGTTATTTATAAAAAGAGAGAAAAGTAAGGGCCCAAGGATGGAGCCTTGTGGCACCCCGATATTTATGATGGTTTTGTCCGAGAGGGTAGAATTGTATTTCACAGTTTGAGACCTATCAGCTAGGTAGTTTCCAAACCATCTAACAACATTAGTTGAGAAACCCAGGGATTCCAAGGTGGTTAGAAGGATGGAGTGATCAAATAGGTTGAACACTTTAGTCATGTCAATAAAAACTGCACCGGTGAGGAGGCTGGAGTCCATAGCCACTTGAGTATCTGATGTGAATTTTAGGAGGGCAGTAGTGGTGCTATGACCTTTGAGAAAATCATTCTGGGCAGCGGTGAGTAGATCATGTTTCTGTAAGAAGTCGATTGTCTGGGCAGCTACCAGCTTCTCAAGAAGTTTATTCAGGACAGATAGGATGTGATGGACCTATAGTTGGATGGGTCTTTACGATCTCCTTTTTTAAAGACTGGAGTAATTCTAGCTGTTTTTCACATGTCAGGGATATGGCCCTGGCTCAGGGAGAGCGAGAAAATCCTGGCTAGGGGAGCAGCGATAAAAGGGGCTGCAATCTTAAGAAGCCTGGGCTCTAGATTGTCCAAGCCAGCTGCTGTGCAGTCCAAGATATTGTTTAGCAGTCTGAGCACTTCACATTTTGTGATTGCCTTGAAAGAAAATTGAGGACCATTTGCAATAGGTCAGGTGGATACACTTGGTTGGGCAGGGAAAGAGGAGGTGTAGTTGGTTAAGTCCAAGAATTTATAGTTAAAGAAGTTTGCAATGGTTCTAGGATTGTTACAGTGCACCCCATCAAGAGACATGTCATTGGGGTGGATGTTAGATTAGAACCAAGAAAGAATTTAATTTGTGACCATAATGTTTTGGGGTCACCATAGGAATTGGTCAGTAGGTCTTTGCAGTATGTGCTCTTGGCATTTTTGATGTCCTTTTTGCAGGCACTTTGCAGAGCTCTGTAGTTGTTGAGGTCAGATGCTAGCCTTGAGTTTTTGTAATGGAACCAGCTTTTGTTCCTGAGCTTGAGTTTAGCTAGTAGGTCAGCTTTCAGCCATCGGGTTTGCCTAATTTTTACCCTGCGGGTTATGAGTTTGCAGTGCTTATCCTGGAATTCTAGGAAGTGTTTCAAGAGCAGGTCCAGGGCAGCCTGAGCATCATTGGATAGGAGAATGGGGGACCAATCAGTAGAAGCATGTTGTTCAGGAAAGACTGAGGGTCAAAGTTTGCATAGCTGCGGAGGCAGTGACGTCATTCCGTCTGGGTAGGCCTGTCTTTTCCCCAGATACAATACGTTGGGGAGTGATCAGTGATGGCATCTGGCAGTACTCTGGAAGCAATAACATTTTCTGGGTGACTGGTCATTATCCAGTCTAGTAGCATGTTGGATCGACGGGTATTTCTGGTAGGTTCACCAATAATCTGGTGTAGGTTATAACTCTGCAGCTTGGTCATTAATGTTGTTTGGTTACTGCCCAACCAATTGATGTTTAAGTCCCCAAGTATAAGGACCTTGTTCCTACCGACAAGGCATGTGGTTTGTTCCAATAAGTCATCTAGCCCTACTAGTCCATTTGCAGGGGGATTGTACTGTAGACACACATGATGTGAAGTTTTTTAGTACCAAGAGTGAGCAGTACGTGAAGTGCCTCACAGTGGCATAGGGCAGATGCCTTAACAACAGAGACATCTAGGTGATCTCTAAAGTAGACAGTTGTTCCACCCCATCTTTTGGGTGCAGTTCTGTCAAGTCTCAGAATGTTATAGTGGGGAAGGGGCATAGAGAATCAGGTATGGCAGGTTTTAGCCATGTCTCGGTTAGGCATATAATATCAGGCTTGTATAGGGTGGTCCAAGATTCAAGCTCAGTAAGATTGTGAGCAAGGCTCCTGATGTTATTATGTGTTATGATAAGACCTTTGGCATTGGTGATAGCACCAGGTAGGACAATAGCTGGTCCTGGATTTAGCTGAACATCACCTGTGAGCAGGATAGCAAGCAGGAGAAATCACCATAGTTTGTGGCGCATGAAAGAACCACGGGAATGTAGGTGCAGGTGGCATTTCTTATGTACATGGTCAGATAAGTGATACCAGAGCTTATTTAGTAGCACTGGGGAGGGGTCAAACTAGGGGGCAGGAAGTATTAGGAGATTAGAGTAGTAGTAATCCTGTGATGCAAAGTAGGAAGGGGTAGCTTTATTTTGGAGAGCCATAGGCATGGACAAGAATAGTAGTGGCAGTGTGATCATAAAAGTCAGTAACATCAAAGGGGTCATTTTAGATAGGGTTATTTTGGGGCTGTGATTAACAGCAGAAGGCCCTACAAGGCAGCAGTCATACTAGGCTAGCAGGAGTAAAGACAGAGAGAAAAACTTGTTAAGGAAGCAGGCACTGCAAGCAGTTTAGGTATTACTGGGATTTTTGCCAGTAAGTAATTTAATCCTGCCAGAAAGAGTGGTATTATAGTAGGAGCTTGGGGAAAATTTCCCACCTCTGAGATTAGATTCAGATCAGGCCAGATTATTAAAGAAGCCAATGAGCAGAGGGGGAGGACCGAGAGGAAGGAGTTACGGTGTATTTAATGGAGGCCTAAGAGGGGGTGGGGGGCCGGAGAAAAACCCCAGCATAAAATGCAAGATCAGCTAAGGGCTCAGCCTTGCACAACAGCTGAGAAAATGTGCTGAAAATGCAGTCTATGGTCCAGAGAGTCTAAGGAAAAGGTGCACCAATTGGCAAGGCAGCCCATGGCCAGCAGACCAATCAGCGATCAGCGCGGAGGAGCCACGCCAATCAGAAGAGCCCCAGTGGAGAATGAAGTGAAGCAAGTGGAAGCGATATGTACCTGAACTTGTGGTGCAGGCAGGGGGACCAAGTAGGCAGCCAGAAGTAGATTGAAGTCCCGGCGAAGGCGGGCGGTGGCTGGCGAGACGGCCATTCTGCTCCACCTCAGGATGTGTGGTGCCGCTCCAGCAGAGACTGCCTGAAGAAGGAAGGAGACAGAGAATATATCATTAGAGGAGCTGTATCCACAGAGAGCAGAGAAATCGTGGGGGCAGGGGGCCGGCTGCAGACCGACAGCAGGAGGTAGAGGTGATCAAGCTTAGAACAAAAGGACAAAGGTCAGAGGGTTAAGATGGCTAGGGCTGGGGACCTAGGTGCAAGTGAGAGGAGGTGGGTAGTTTGAAACAGTGGGCCAGAGGCCGGGGGGGGAGGGAAAGCAGTTACACTATGCAGATAGGAAGAGGTCTTGTGAAACAGAAAAGCGAGTGAATTAGGAGAGATTTAGGAGCAGACAGGGTAGGGAAAGTTGTAGACAGGTAGAAAGACTCAGGAGCAGGTAGGATTTGGGAAAGTTGAAGGAAGGTAGAGATAGGCAACAAGGAGATAGAGCAAGGAAGGGTAACAGTTATAAGCAATCACAGCACTTTTAGTAATTTAAAATCGGCAGAAAAAAATCAGTCTAGTAATGTAACAGAAGCAAACTTATACACTTCATCAAATAATCAGTACATAAAACCCCAGAGTAAAATGCAAGATCAGCTAAGGGCTCAGCCTTGCACAACGGCCGAGAAAAGGCGCCCAAAATGCAGTCTATGGTCCAGAGAGTCTAAGGAAAAGGCGCACTAATCAGCAAGGCAGCCCACGGCCAGCAGACCAATCAGCGATCAGTGCGGAAGAGCCGCACCAATCTTAAGAGCCTCAGTGGAGAACGAGGTGAAGAGGGAAGCGGTAAGCACCTGAACATGCGGGTCCGGCAGGGGGACCAGTCAGGCAGCCGAAGTAGATCGTCCCGTGAAGGCGGGTGGCAGCCGCGAGACGCCATCTCTGCCCGCCTCAGGATGTGTGGTGCCACTCCAGCGGAGACTGCCTGAACTTGCGGTGCAGGCAGGGGGACCAGGCAGGCAGCCAGAAGTAGATCAAAGTCCCGGTGAAGGCGGGCAGCGGCCTGTGAGACAGCCATTCTGCTTCGGCTCAGGATGCTCCAGCGGAGACAGGTGCTTTGATTAAAATTGGCACTTTAAAGTAAATAATTTATATTCAGATATATCTTAAGTTATCAGACCCCCAATTTCTTTTTCAAATGATATTTCGTTGTAAATTGTTGCCCATGTCATTCGCGGAGGTACTTCAAGCCCTAGACGTTCCAATCTTGCTTGACAAGCCCCAACTTTTTAGCAGTGTCCATATCCTCCACTAGTACATAGACAGGTATTTCCTCATCATTTTTATCTCGGTAGACCATAATGATTTTATCTTTAATAGGTGTTATTCCAAGCTCAGCTGAGAGCAAATATTCCAATTGATCCCTCATCGGGTCTCCTGTTTCATATATTTTTAGGAAGATCACTCTAATTCTAATGATAACCTCTGTCCCCTTTAAACTCACTCCATCCTTTATCTACAATACATCACTTTTATTTTCTTTCTTTCTTTCTTTCTCTCCTTATCTATCTTGACATGCTTCCCTTTTTGTTCCTTGGATTCTATAAATGTTTCAGTCTCTTCCTTCTCTTCACTTTTATTTTTTTTTTCTGATAAAATGTTTGGTTCCAATGGCATTACCCTTTGCACCTGGTTTAAGGTGTTTTCTTTAGTTAATTTATTTCATGGCTTTATTAGATATCTCTATTGGGGCTCTTTTCTTGCTCTTTTTGTTCTTTTTCTTTCTTTTTGTTATTTTGTATTCCTTTTGTCTAGGGGAGTCTGGAATTAAAATTGTAGAGATGGAGACTCTCCGTGGGTGAGATTTATCTAGACATTTCTCTAATTTTGTTCCAGTGTGTCTAAATGAGTTTATATTTAGCTTGTAAAGCTGTCAAAATCTATTTCTAATATTCAGTGCTTCTAGCAATACAATATTGGACATTACTGGGTGTGCCAGGGCTCTGATTGTATATTTTGAAAGACTGTCAGGGCACTGTGCTAAGAAATCAGCATCTAGATGGATTTGTTCAACCTCTTTGTCCAAATTTCTGAACACAGTTTCCGGGGAGCTAGCAAGTATTGAATCTTTTTATAGTTCCTGTTCTTGATCTTGGTCTTGAGAAATTAAAATACAGGAATTTCCTAATAATTCTAATTAAAAGGTATCAAATCATTTGCTTCTGGATCTAATAATTCTAAGGGACTAAAGAGTTCCAAAATTGTATCTCCTTTCTGATTGCTGTGGTTGTTCTGATTATTCTGCCGGTGTTTATTAATTGTAACTGCTAACTCTTCCCCTGCTATGTGGGAGGTCTTATGGGGATTTCCTATGTTTTCCACTTTTTCTAACTCTTCTTTCTGAGTTCTCATTGTTATTAATCGTGTCTTGGTCTGGAAGAAATCTATTATACCTAGCTGTTTGGTTTTACCTATCTCGCCCTTTCTCCCTGAATATTGTTACTTTTCTCTTGGGCTGGTCATATGTAACCTTCAGCTTTCATTTCATCTTTTTTCAATTCTATGTTCAAATGTAGCTTTTTTGTCTTTGTACTTTCAGTAGTTTTCTTTACTGTCCTTCCTTTTTTTTTTCCTTTATAGGGGACCAGTTCACTACCACCTCTTGTGGATTTAATGCTTGTGTGTTGTCCTCCAAATTATGTTTAACCACATCATCATAGGTTACAGAATTAGTAACCTCTGTAAAGATTGGGGTTGAGGAAGAAATTACTAATTCTTCTCGATAGACACATCCTTTACTTTTTATCCTTCCCTGTGTGTCTAGTATTTTACCACTATGAGTGTACATCACCTATTAGTAATGTGTAAATCTAAAATCCCAATCACTGGTAAGAGCTTAAGGGAATACCAAACTTAATTCAATGTGTTTGAAACCTCTTTAACAACCCTAAAAGGGCAACAATATAACAATAACAGTATGGTACCAAGGTTCTAAAACAACAATGTATAAAATACTAGACAATTGTATCAATTGTCCTCAGTCCTCAGCTGAAAAATCTTAAATGTTTTAATATCCTCTTGCTTGTCTGAATCAAGACATAGTGAAAAGAAATGTCTCTACTGCCTCAAAGATATGGCCCCTAATACCTTGAATGAGCACTTATGCTAAAAATCCTTATGTGCCTCTTTGCTTGACATTATTCTCAAGATCCTTATAAGCCCCTTTGCTTGACGTCCGATTTTGCTAAAAGTGAGCAGATAATTATTAAAACAAAAAAGTCACCACATATAAGTCCTCAGGTACAACATTCACAGCAATTCAGGGCTTCAGGAATTTCTGTAAAAGATGCCATGCTTTTGAGATCAGGTACGCTGATGCTGATAGTAAAATTGCACACAGTCTTCCGTCCTTTGAGCCAACTGATTTTCCTTGTGACAGGCCAGAAAGCAGAAGAACCAGGGCTGTTGTCACTTACATAATTATGTGAACTACAACTCCTGAGCCATCAGTATGGGAGCCAGGGGTGAGGCGAGTTCTCTGTCTTTTCTTTGCACTTCTATTTTGCCATTTATCATTTTGACAGTTTTGTCAAAACTGTCTGTATATATCTTTCTTAGATGTTATTTTGCCGTTTTCTGTTGCTTGGTGGGGACAGTGTGACTGACATCAGAGTAGGGGACCATGTAGGAATCAGTGACTACTGTACCATGTGGTTTGAGGTAAGGACCAGGTCAGAATCAAATCACACAAGGGCAAGGGTCCAGGACTTCAGGAGAATGGATTATAAGAAATTGGGAGAATGCCTGAGAGAAGTCCTGGTGGGGATAGGAAAACTGGAAGGAGTCAAGGAAAGGTGGGCAAAAATAAAAGAGGGAATTAGGCAAGTTACAAACATCTGTGCAAGGCAGGTGAGCGGGGCAAGAGAAAAAGGAGACCATTATGGTTCTCTAAGGAAGTAGCAGAAAAGGTAAGAGCATAAATGGGCATTTAGAACATACAAAAAAACAACAGGAGGGGGATAGGGAGGCTTACCAAGAGAAACAAATGAGGCAATGAAGGCAGTTAGAAGCACAAAGGCACAGACAGAGAAAAGGATTGCAAAGTCAGTGACAAAGGGAGATAAAACATTTTTTAGATACATAAGAGAAAAAAGGACAAGGGAAGATAGTAAAACTGAAAGCGGAAGGAGGCTGCTCTGTAGAAGAAGACCACCAAAAAAGCAGATTTATTAAAACTATTTCTGTTCAGTATTTACAGAGGAGGAGGAGGAGGAGGAGGAGGAATGAAATAGGCTAAGGGTTAAGGGCAAGGGTATAATGGGATAGGAAGTAGATACAAAACCATTTACAGAAGAAAGAGTGCTTGAGAAACTATCAAAGATAAAAGTAGGCAAAGCAATGGGACCAGATGGGGTGCACCCCAGGATACTGAGGGAACTGAAAGAGGAGCTAGTTGCACCTCTGATAGCCCTTTTCAACATGCCATTAAAAACAGGGGAGGTACTGGAGGGACTGGAGGAGGGCAGATGTAGTCCCACTCCACAAAAGTTGAAATAGGGAGGAGGCAGAAAATTACAGGCCAGTCATCCTGATGTCAGAGGTAGGCAAGGTAATGGAAACACTATTAAAGGAAATAATTGGGGAATACCTAGTTACCAATAACCTGCAGGATCAGAGGCAGCATGGGTTCACAGGGGAGAGTTCCTGCCAGACAAACCTGATCAAGTTCTTTGATTGGGTGACCAGGGAAGTGGATCAAGGGGGAGTGGTGGACATAGCCTAGCTGGATTTTGGCAAGGCTTTCAACACCGTTCCACATAGAAAGCTGTTAAACAAGCTTGAGAAGACTAGGAGTAGGTCTTAAGGTAGTAAAATGGGTGGAAAATTGACTGGGCAATAGGAGTCAGAGGGTGGCGGTAAATGGCAGTCACTCCAGAGTAGGTAAAGTGACCAGTGGAGTACACAGGGATCAGTCCTAAGGCTGGTACTCTTCAATGTTTTCATCAGTGACATTGCAGAAAGGCTGGAAGGGAAAGTATGCCTGTTCACAGATGACACAAAACTCTGCAACAGAGTAGACACAGCGGAAGGAGTAGAAAAATGATAAGTGATCTAGAAAAGTTGGAAGAATGATCAAGAGCTTGGCAGTTGGATTTTAATGCAAAGAAGTACAAAATAATGCACTTGAGGTATAAGAACCCAGAAGCAACATATCAACTGGGAGGAGAGGTAGTAACAGTTACAAAGCAGGAAAGATACCTGGGGGGATAATTTCTGATGTCCAGAAGGTAGCGAAACAGTGTGACAAACCAGTTGGGAAGGCTAGAAAGAGGCTATATTGCATAGGAAGGGGACTCACCAGCAGAAGGAGGGAGGTAATAATATCCCTATACAGATCACTGGTTAGGCCACACCTCGAGTACTGTGTGCAGTTCTGGAGGCCCCATCTCTGTAAAGACATAGAGAGGGTGGAGGCAGTACAAAGGAGGGTGACCAAAATGGTGCATGGCCTGCATCAAAAGCCCTATGGGGTAAGGCTCATGGAAGGTATCATGTACTCCCTGGAGGAAAGAAGGGAAAGGGGGGATATGATAGATACATCGAAATATCTCACAGGAAAAACAAGGCACAGGAGGGAAGCATTTTCCACAGAAAAAAATGCTCAGGGACAAGAGGTCATGCTATGAAGTTAAAAGGGGGAGGCTCAGGACTTCCGGTGACGTCACAGATCTGCAAGGAGCTTAACCACTAGTGCTCCCTGCCCAGTCTACAAATCTAACCTCCTAAATCTTAAAAATCCAACACAAAAATGTCAAGAAGCTCAGGAGGAATGCATATGGAAGGCTACAGAGGCAGAAATCGAAACCTTGGGAAAGCCAAGAATCAGGAAGGAAGACACCCGATTAATAACACATCCACACAGCAGGTCTCTCTCACCAGCAAGCTCCCATGCAGCTGGGTATGACACAGATGGAGAGACGGGACAACTCTCCCAAACTAGATTTGAATCTCTCCTCAATGAGATCCGTGAATCCAGAACAGAAGACAACCAAGAATTTAAAGCTTTACGTAAACAGCTCACTACACTGGAAACACGCATAGGATCAATCGAGGAGCGGGTGTCGGAAAATGAAGAGGCCACAACACAGCTCACAGAAATCATTCAGACCCTAGTACAGCAAATAGAAGAGCTGCAATTCAAATGCTTACATCTTGAGGGGTGCTCTCGCCGCGACAATCTCCGGCTGCACGGCCTCCCTGTGGGCATGGAAACCACCCCAATAGCCCTCTTCATAGAAAACCTCCTCCTCCTCCTCCTCCTTGTCAGTGTCAGTGTTAGTGGCTCAGTAGGTAGCACACTCACCTCTGAGGCCAAGAGATCAAAGAGGCTCTGGGTTCAGTTCCCACATCTGGCACTTGGTTTAATATCCCAGTACTGACACTGTACTGCAACATGAGGAGGGTGCTGCGCTTCTGAGGTGCCATCTTTCAGATGAGACGTTAAACTGAGGTCCCATCTGCCTGGATTGGTGGTAGTTCAGGTGGATGCTAAAGATCCCATGGCACTTAAGGAAAAAGAGTAGGGGAATTTCCTCGGTGTCCTGGCCAAATTCCCCCCATTCACTAAAAATACCACCAACAGCTTAATCTGGTTCAGTTTCAGTTGCTTACCATCTGTATCCCCCCCCCCCCCGGTCGCCCCTGAAAAAGGGACTTCTAGGCCCAGTGGGCTTACCGGATCAACCAAATTCAATAAAGGACATACTGGATCTACCAACCTCTTACAAATTCCATGTAGAGAGAGCTCACAGATCCCTGGAAGCAAAACCCACTGATCTCGCCCATGCTTCATTGTCTTTAAACTAAGCTCTTTCAGTGACAAGGAAGACATACTAAGATGAGCTTGAGCGAAAAAAGAAATTAAATACCTGACACATCAAATATTCTTGGACCATGACTATCCCCAGGAGGTCCAGCAACAGAGGCTTCAATATCTTCCTATTTTGCAGACACTTTGCGAGAAAGCTATCTGCTTCCACACCCCATACCCTTCTCGGCTGCGGATTTTTTGGGAGGATGGGGTCAAGATCTACTCTACAGTTGAAGAAGCAGCCAAAGCCTTAAAAGAAAGGAAAATACAGGTGATAGAGACCCAGAACCAGAATGAAGGGAAGAGCAGACAGATTTGTCAATGCAACATGAACAGGAAGAAGATGGGATCCAAAACATTGCAGCACAAGGAGGCCCTACGCAGATTGCAAAGCATATTCAGCAGAAAGAGTGTAATGGCAGACAAACCCACCTGAAGTGCCTTAGACTGACTTGTTTGCTCAACAAATATGAAGTGACTGCTACGGCAACCCCTTGTGTCTCTCTCCTACCACCAGAGGACTACCAGGAGCTAAGTTCTTTTACAAACTTGCATCAAACATCACATTTTTTAGTCCACACTGGGGAAGCTGCAATGGGGAGAGAGGGGGGAAGCTGAATGAAGCAGTAACCAGACTTACACATCTCTCTAAGCTATCACTCGTTTCTATCATTTAATCTGTCCTGGTTGCAGATGAATACCATGGGTTTGCTTTCTGTATGGTACTCAGATATGCATTGGTCAGATAATCATTGTCCCCCTATGAAGAACTGAAAGGCACACGCTACTCCTGGGCAAAGTCTGTAAAGGACATAAATGGCAGGAGAGAGAGTTTTACGTGCAACATGTCCACAGTGAAACCAGTATAGTCAGAATGTAATACCTGCTTTTGGACCTTAGTTAATACACATAGTGGGGGGGTGGTGGTAAAAGTTAAAGACCAAAAGAATAAAAAGGAGTGTGCCGTAGTTGTTGGGGCTATATACTGAATGCAAATAAGGTTCCCTGCACTCCGGGTTAAAATATGTATTTTCTTGGGCTCCTCTCCTGCCACCAGATGACTGACCTGAACTAAGAGCTTTTAATATCCTATTTAAACAGCATGATTTGATTTTGTACCAGGGAGACTACACTGTGGAAAGGGGGGGGGCGAAATGAAGCAATGGTCTGAATTACATGATACTCTGGTTTGCCACTGGTTCTAGGGTTATAGACTGCTTAAGCCAAGAACAACTTCATGAGCTCGCTTCCCCAATGAGTTTTAAATTGGGTTTATTCGCACTACCACTTCAAAATTGAAATGAGTATACCCTTCTTTTGGACAAAATCTGTGTAGTAAATAAGTGACAGGGGATGGAGCTTTATTTGTAATGGGCACAGAATAAAAACAAAATAGTCCCTACAAATTAGCTGATCATGGACCCTGGTTAAGGAAGATGGTTGGGGGGGTAACAATAAGGGAGAAGGGAGCTCAAAGAGTTAAACTCAAGTTGGTAGAGCATCGCCCTAATTACTCTGAGCCAAAATAAGTTTGTTTCATGTGTTTTACAGTAAGTAGACTGGAAGCAGGGGCATGATTGATTCAGTTCAGTCCATGCTCTAGGTGCCTGTTGGTACCTGATTTTTCGATATTCTTTTTTTTCCTTAGGAGCCCAATATTGACTGTGACTCTAGAGAAGGTCTTCCGGGAATGGAAGCTCTAGCATTCTTCCTCATTCTTCTCTAAATAAAGAAAGGACACAGGGGCTAATTTAATATATTAGCCCCCAGCCTTGGAAGCAAGCAGTCATTGTTCTCACTGTAGCTATAGTTCTTGTTGAAGCTATTTGGCTTGTTTGTATAATCTCTTATTTTTTGGGCATTTGAAACCTATAAATGGAGACTCTAAAGTACAATACTGGAGTAGATTTAGAAGAAAAGCGAGGCCACCACGTTCGTGGAACCAAACATTACAGGGAGGGCACCAGAAAGGAAAAATGGGCAATATAAGTATATGAATATGGCACACCCTTATACCATTTGCACATATAATGTGCACGGATAAACCAATCCCATCAAGCAAAGTAAAAGTCTCCAGAGCATGAAAAGAACAGGGGCTAGCATTGTATTGATGCAGGAGACTCATCTCTCTCTCTCTAGCTGAGCATAAAATATTTGAGCGGCTTGGTTTCTCCCACGTGGTGGCCTCCTCCTGTAAGGGGGGGAAGAAGAGGAGGGATGGCAGTAATGATTAGACAGGGCACACAGTTTGAAATAAAAGACCATATAGTAGATAAGGAGGGAGATATGTTATGGTGAAGGGTTAACTTGATGGACAAATAATAACTATAGCATCCGTATACTGTATAGCAGAATATATTGGCGCCCGTTAATATTGGCGCTCTGCCCACCTAAAAGTTATTTGCGCCCGATAATATTCGCGATTTGCCCCAATACAGTATTGTACTGTATAATTGTATTGTCCCACTGATGTGGTCCCCCAAAAGATGCTGCCCAACTTCAAACTGACATATTAGCTAATTGGATAGTGTCTTTCAAAGTTCAGTTGCCATAGCTGTTAAGTACCTGGGCATCTGAATAAAAAAAAATACCAAATGCGCAGCATCCTTTCTCTTGTCTTGTGTTGTGTTTGAATGCATTGTGAGCTGCTGTTGCTGGTTTGTGAACATGTCCATCTTGAAGTGGCTAAATTCTGGTATAGCTACAAAAAGAGAATACCCTGTTGATGTTGATAATGTTTCGTCTGAGCAGTTGACATGGTCGGGATTAGACCAAGAAACTGCAAACTCTGTTACGAGTGAACTAGCTGTCTGCAATCCACCGCCACATAAAAAAATCTGGGCAACATCCTACACTGCTTATTCTGGAGAGGTTCATTATGAAATTGGCAAATATGCAAGTGAAAATGGTGTGATGGCCGCAGTTAGGTTTTACAATGCAAAGTACAGTGGGAGCATAAATGAGTCAACAGTGAGAAATTTTAAGAAAAGTTATAGAGAGTGTTTGCTTAGGACACCAAACACAAGCACCCTGTCACCTTCATTTCCTACCAAGCCCCGGGTAGACCTACTCTTCTGCTTGAGGAGGTCAAGCTGAAAACTATAATTAAAAATCTGCGTGTTGAGGGTGCTGTCATCAATGCACGGGTGGTGCTTGCTCTTGCTACCGGCATTGTGAGAGCCAACTGTCCCCAGATACTGGTTGAAAATGGTGGTGGTGGTGTCGCATTGACCACCGAGTGGGCCTGGGGTTTCCTCAATAGGATCAGATTTAGTAAAAGGAAGGGCACCAAAGCCACGTGCAAAACTCCACTTGACTTCCCCACTTTAAAACACACCTTTCTTGACAGAATAGCCAGGGCATCTGCGCAGGAACTAATACCAACAGAATTGATTATTAATTTGGATGAAACTGGAGTAAATCTCATACCAGTCTCTCAGTGGACTATGGCTCAGACGGGATCTACACAGGTTGCTGTCACTGGTCTTGGTGACAAACAGCAAGTTTCTGTTGTTCTCTCCTGCACACTTTCAGGCATTCTCCTACCACCACTGGTCATCTACTGTGGTAAAACAAATGCGTGTCATCCGAATTTCATGTTTTCCAAGGACTGGTCAGTTACACATTCTCCAAACCACTGGGCAAATGCATTGACCACACAGGAGTACATTTCCTATGTTTTAGTGCCGTATATGGAGAACATAAAAAAATCTCTTTGCCTCCCTAAAGAACAAAAGGGTCTATTGATTTGGGATTTATTCCGGGCACATACAACAACTGAAGTGATTGAATTGCTGGAGGAGGTTGGGTACATTCCAATCTATGTACCTACTTCATGCACAGACCTCCTTCAACCACTAGATGTCTCACTGAACAAGTTATTCAAAGACGAGTTAGAGCAATCTTTCACTGGCTGATATCTGAGCAAATGAATGAAGGGGCAGAAACTGTCAAAGTGGACCTTAAAATGAGTGCAGTGAAAGAGAAGCACGCTCGCTGGCTCGAATGCAGCTATAATAAGCTAAAGCTGAAGAGAGATGCTTGCGTCCGTAGTTTCATAGAAGCAGGGATACAAGAAGCACACGACAAGTGCATCGATCGCCCCATTTGTAAGTATTCTCTATTCTACCTTACAAGCAAAATCGGAAGTACTGTACTACTGTATCACTGCAAGGTTTTAGGTCTTAGGTCTTAGTGAGGTCTCTCTTTTTTATTTATTTGCAGATAGCCAATCCGAGCAGCATCAGTTGGATGAGTAGCAAGACCCGAAGATTACAAAAGACACAAATTAACTTTATTTAGAAATTAAACCTTTACCTTTGATTTATTGTGGTGCAATAATGTGATTCTAATAAAGAAAATTGTAGCACCAACATGTTCAGTATTGCATTATTTCATCTCATCTCTAAGTTCTATAAGATCTGTAAAGTCTTTACGGCTAATGCTGGCTAATGCTGGAATCTCTGTAATATCAGAAAATATTGGCGATCAGTAAATGTTTGCGCTGTGAGTCATATCAGTGAATATAGCGAATATTTTCAGATTGCGAATATTTCTTGTTATACAGTATATCCCCCCACCTCGGAATATGTAATACATAGAACCTTTTTTACACTATTAGCTGAATGGGCTGAAGGGCAAGTAATTTGTGGGGGAGACCTCAACCTAAATATGTCTGAAGGGGCCACGATCCAACAATCATTAGGCCGGGTGAATAAAACGACTAGACAAGTTAAAAAATTACTGCAGGAACTCAGATACCATGATGTGTGGAAATATATACATGGCCCATTACCAAGGCATACATTTTACTCTCAAGCCCACAACACTTACTCATTCCTGAACTTTTTCCTGACCCCTCAGGAACAACTGGGAGAAATGCAGAGGATCTGGGTCGGAGACTTTGTGTTGTCAGACCATGCCCTGGTTTTCTGCCAGTTTCGACCACAGTTAACCAGGAAAACAACTTTTTGGAGACTAAACCTTTCCCTAGAAGAAACAAGCAGGTTCAGGAGTCCATTTAAGACTTTATAGAAAATGATAATAAAGATACTACTATATCCATTCTCTGGGACACCATCAAAGCAGTCCTTAGGGGAAAACTGATAGGTATCTCAGCATACAAGAAAAAACAAAGGGAGGTGCACTGCCTCTCATTAGAACAAAAAATAAAAGAACTAGAAGAACTCCAAGGCAATAAAGCAAACAAAACCAGGAGTAAGGAACTTGTCACCCTGAAGAAGGAACTTAATAAAATTTTCGATTATGCTATAGAGCAGAAGCTAGTTTACTTAAGACACAGATATTATGATGGAGGTCCCCAATTTTTAAGAATAATAGCTAGTCAGTTAAGCACACAAAGGATAAAATCTAATATTATGAAGGTTAGACATCCATATTCAGGTCAAATACAGAATACTGTCAAGGGGATATCTGAGGCATTTGTTAATTACTACTCCTCACTTTATTCAGCAGCCCCCACCCCCTCTGAACAAAAAATTCAGGAATTCCTTTCACCCTTGAATCTCCCTACCCTGTCCGAGGAGCAGTCCAACCAACTGACCACCCCAATAACCTTAAAAGAGATAGAAACAGTGATTGGTAGCCTAAAAACAGGGAAATGCCCAGGGTCTGATGGACTCCCAGGAGAATTTTATAAGTCTTTTTCCAAAACCCTATGCCCACTACTGAGTAGGATGTTTACTTAATGTCTCTGCAAAAGAGGGGATGATCCCCCCATCCTGGAACGAGGCCATAGTCTCAGTAATATCGAAGACAGGCAAGGACCTCACCTATTGTGCATCCTACAGACCTATATCAGCATTGAATACGGACTATAAAGTTTTAACATCCATTTTGGACAGAAGATTTATTCAATTCACCCCAAGTAAAATACATATGGATCAATGTGGTTTTCTTCCAGGCCACCAAGCCCAAGACAATGTTAGACGCACTATATATTTACTGGAGCATATTCAGTCCCAGAAAATACCTACTCTTCTGCTTGGACTCGATGCAGAAAAAGCATTTGATATGGTCTCTTGGAGATTTCTTAGGGAGGTTCTTTTCTGCTTCGGGTTTCCAGATCAATTCATAGAAACCATATTTAAATTTCACAATAAACCTTCTGGATACATCAGAGCAAATGGACATATATCAGAACACTTTTCTCTTTATAGAGGAACTAGACAGGGCTGCCCCCTATCCCATCTCTTTTTTGCTTATTATATTGAGCCCTTAGCACAATACCTAAGGCAATCTCCTGATATTAAAGGTATTACAGTTTCAGGAATAGAGCATAAGGTAGCTTTGTTTGCGGACAACCTTTTAATATACTTAACCGATCCAGACTCTTCTATGCCTGCCATTTTTCAGAAAATACAGGACTTCTATTTATTGGGGTATTCCCTCAATGTCAATAAAACTGAAGCCCTCTCAGTAGAATGTGACCCTACACCCAAACTTAGATCCAGATATCCCATCAAATGGGATAGGTCCACCCTCAAACACTTAGGAATACAGATTCCAAATGACTTATTCCAATTGTTTATGCAAAACTATAATCCCCTGGTAGTGGCCCTACAACACGACATGAGACGATGGAATCTTCTTCCATCCTCTTTCTATATTTGCACTCTATCTCTCAAGATGAATGCCCTTCCCTACTTTCTATACCTTTTTCAGTGTGTACCATGTATTATCTCACCTAAGGAACTCCTCTCATGGCAGAAAGCATTTAACGCCTTTCAGTGGAATCAAAGGAAACCCTGGCTTAACTTGCAAAAACTTTCTCTCCCGAAGACTATTGGGGATTGCTCTCCCTTCCTTGGCCGATTACTGGATGGCTACACAAATGCATTTGGCATTGCTCTGGGATACTAAATCCTACCAAGCAGCCTGAAAACAAATAGACTTGGCCAGAGGGATATCTCCCCCATTGCCGGCTGTCTTGTTCTCCCTACCCCTATTAAAAAGAGCCCAGCAGCTAGTCCCGAAAGCCATGACTACAATATTAGAAGGCTGGAAGAGGGGTAAGCACTCTCGACAACACTTTTGGAAGTACCAATGGTTTTTGGAGACTCCACAGTTAGACTCCCCTTTACTGAATCCCTTTTATGACACTCAAGCTGTGAGGGGCTTGGTAGCCCCATGGCAGCGTATCAGAGGGAGTATGGTAATAAATTTCGAAGAGGGTCAAAAAGGATATTCCTGGAGGGAGAGAGATAGGTTCTATTACTATCAAATTAGAGAGAAAGGATCTCAGATGTGGGAGGACCTTACTCCATTTATACAAATTTGAACCTCGCTGCGGGGAGTTTAGGCAATATCAATCATATACAAGTTCTTAATCCAACAAAATGTCACGCCATGGACCCAGTTAAAGCTAGCTGGGAGAAAGAGATGAACCAGGCAATAAGCAATAAGGATTGGCCTAAAATATGGAAAGGAGCATGGTCCACCACCTCCTCTCCGACCTGGAGAGAGTTCATCTAGAAGGTCCAAGTAAGGTTTTTCTTAGGTCCCACAACAGTAGCCCAAAGAAACCCAGGTGCCTCCTCAAGCTGTTGGCTAGAATGTGGAGCTCCCTTGACATCACATAAACATATTTTTTATGACTGCCAGAAAATAAATACCTTTTGGACTTTGGTCTCCCATCACATTGCTAATATATTGGGCTTTCAACACCCTCTTTCTGGGGTTAATCTCTTGTTAGGTATTCCACCTTTCGGAATAAAGGACAAAGCTGTTCTATACTTATGGTCCATTATGTTATGTGCAGCATATAAGTCCGTCACAAAAAGATGGCTGCAGAACACCCCACCTACTGTCACTGACTGGAAGTCCTTAATTCTTATCATCCAACATAATGAACAGATGTCTTATGCCCTATGTAATAGGTTGGAAACACATATTTCCTACTGGACCAGATGGGAGCTAGCTCAGGATCAACTCCAATAAGATAGGTGGGTGAGAGTTTAATTACACATCTAAATAACTAAACTACAAGGTGTTTAGTTGCCTAACAGATAACAGAATTAACTTAAATAATGAGGAATTGACACAGAGTACCCCCTAAGAGAAAATGGTTTTATTCACCGAATCTATTTCTCTACTACAGGTTTCTAGCCTAATACTGTTACAGGTTTATTTTTATTTATTTCAATTTCTTTTCTTAGCTTCAAAATTTTTGACCTGTATATTAACTATTTTATGCAATGGCTATAGTTTTAGATAGCTATGAATTGGTAACTCTGTATGTAAAACTGAAACAATTGAACTGTATCATTGAAGACCTGTTTGTAAACCCATTTACTAATAAAGGAAGTATAAAAAAAAAACAAGAAGGGGGAGGCTCAGAGGAAATGTGAGGATGCACTTCTTCACAGAGAGAGTGGTGGACACATAGAACAGCTTACCAGCAGAAGTGGTGGGGCGGAAATGGTGACAGGGTTCAAGAACGCATGGGATAGACAGAGAAGGATCTTAGCAGTGGGGGAAGAGACCATAAATTGAGTAGGGTCTGCGTCAACACTATAGGCAGGTAAAATAGGGTAGACTACGTAGACCATCAGGTCCTTATCTGCTGACAGATTCTATGTTTCTATGTTTCAGTACTTTATCTAATTCCTCCCTATGTGCTGGAGGTCTGTAAGTCACTACAGGGCGAATAGTGGCTCCATCCCCCATCTCCAGGGAGACCCATGATATCTCTGCCTCCCCTTGTATTCCCTGTATCTCCGTGGCTTTTATGCTTTCCCTCACATCCCACCAGGTCCTTCCTGAACAGAGTATAGCCTGGTATGGCCATGTCCGAGTTATGGTTTTCAGTGCACCATGACTCAATAATGGCCACAGTATCCAGGTCGGCTTCTGCCATAATGACCTGTAGGTCCAGAATCTTATTTCCTATACTTCTAGCATACACTAACATGACCTTCCAGATCTTGATTCCACTCTGCTTGCTGCCCTCCTTTTTTCTTTTTTCCCCCTCCCTCCTTCCCGCCTCTCTTTTTAATGCTCCTGTTCCTTCCCCCTTTATCTCCACCACCCTGCTCCCTTTATTAATTTGCATCCCTGAGGGATTCCTTTCCCCGCGGGTTCTTCTTACTCTCTACTTCAGCCTGTTGGGGGAGGCAGTTTCTGACTCCCCTATTCTTTCTGACACCCTCTTGGCTAGTTTAAATGTTCATCAAAGTAACATTTAAACCATCCACTGAGGACTGCGGTTCCCCTCCCTGATGGATGCAGGCTGTAACCCCTGTATAGACCGTTATCCTCCCAAGTAGGCACCATTCCCCAATATTGTCAAACCCTTTCTCTCTGCTCCATTCCTTCAGCCATGAGTTGAAGCTCCTGGTGCCGCATTCCCTTTCCTGGCCCCTGTCATAGACAAGCAGCACCTCAGTGAGAGCCACTGAGTGAGTTACCTGTCAAAGACCTCTCCCCAGCTCCCTCAACTCCCCCTGCACTATCCCAGCCCCATCCCTATCCAGGTCACTAATTCCCAAATGGACAATGACGTCCGGCTCGCCCTCCTGTCCTGCTACCCTAGTGATCCACAGGTTTCACCTCCCATCCCTCTATGCCAAGGCACTAGGTAGGCATCTAACCTGCCTCTCCTTCCCTTTCCTATTCCCAAATTTATACCCCTCACAATTGAGTCCCCCAACTGAAGTGCTTGCTTCTCCTCAAGGGTCCTCTACCACCCTCCTTGGGGTCTCCACTACAGAGGACCCCCACATTCCCCTTGTTCACTATCAGGGGTGCTTCCTTCTGGCAGTCCTGCCCTGCCACAGCAGCAAAGGAATTTTGTAGTCGTACTGGTTGAACAATATGCCTCTGTCCCACCACCCCCACCCTTCCAGAGCCCTCCGTAGTCCAGCTGTTTTCCCTCACTGGCATCCTCTCAGGTAACGGTGGCAGACTTGGTGGCCTCTGGGTGGGGGAGAGGGCCCCCGAATCCTAGCCAACTCGGCCTGGAGTCTAACAACCTCCTCCCTCAACCTAGAGAGGTGTGTGCAGATGGGTCAGCACCACAGTCTCCTGAAAGTCTCTCTGAAAATTGCTGCCCCACAGCCACTGCACTACACCACTCCTAGTATTCTCGATCTCTATGCTCTCTGTGTTACCTGGAGATACTTTTGTACCATTAGCCCTGATAGGGTGTTTCTAGTTTCCCCTTTTTTTGTTTATTTCTATTTATATTCCCTTGTGTCTTGTATAAATCTTTGTATACTCCTACCCTAGATAGGGTGTTGCTCCTATTCCCAATTTGGGCCCATCTGGGAACTTCCACTCTTCCCAGCAGTTACACAGAAGAGAACAGGCACATTGCACTAGTCAACCTGCACAGCCCCCCACTTCTCCACCTCCTTCTGCTGGTACATACAACACCAGTCACCTGTTTCACTTCTTCACTGTTCCACTCACTTGCTGGGACACAAATGTGTGGGACACGTTGTCAGTGGCTGCTTTTATACAGAACTTGCTCCCCTCCTGGTGGCCTTCTATGGTAGCCTTTGATGATAGCGACCGCATATGGGCAACTGTCATAACGGTAATCCATATGATGGCACTTTCATTATGGGCGACTGTACTGGGATTGTGAAAGATTCAACCGCAGAGGTAGGATGGGCGACAGGAAGGGAGGGTGGGCGACAGGATATGGAGGGATGGGGAACAGGGATGTGACCCAAGGGGAGCCTGCTTCTGCCGAACCAGCCATGTGGTGTGGTAGGTAGGGTGCCTGGCTCCGACAGAGCAGGTCCAGGGTTTGGAACTGGGGACAGGTGTTCCATTTTGCGCTTTCTGCAGCTGCGGGACTTAGAAATTTTTTTGAGCCAGGATGTGCCCCCATCCCTGACATGCACCCCCCAAGGAGTTGAGGATCTATATTTTGGGGAGGGTGCGGGGGCGCACTGCCCCACATGCACAATTCCCGGTAGCTTTTTTCTGCATATCGCTGAAAATGTTTTCGGCAATAATGCAGGTCACGATAATAGCGATCACCTTTGTGCGGTTGTTATTATCGCATGGAACCCATTCTATTGGCTGTGGGAAGTCAATTATCAAGTAGCTGAGCCCCAGACCAGACAATTAGCACCCCTCCCTCAAACTGTAGGGCTAGACAGATGTTTTATAATATGGCCCCTAAATGTGGACCATTCTGGCTGCTCTCAGATTTACCCTTCATTCAATAAGAAATACACTAGTTCAATCAAGTTTCACTAAAACTTACCCCACCTATGTTGTCTCCAAAAATCAAGTCATTTTGTCCCTCCTGCTGCACACACAGGCAGATTCTGCTGAAGCCGACTTGGATGAGCAGAGAGAGTGCTGTGAGTGGTGTGTAGTCAGGAGGTTACTCAGGTAGCTAGGACCGTACAAGTCCACATAAGGCTTTATAGGTGAGAAGACCCAGTGACAATAACATTTTTTCCCATCTGCAAAACAGAATTTTTAGTTATTTTTATTTATTTTAAAAGTTGGTAACCAGGAAAGGCACACTGAGCCAGAGCTCATTTCCAGGTGTGACCCCGGGGAAGAAACTAAAAGGGGAAGAGATCAGATCCATTTTAGTAGGTGCTCCTTGCTGTTTTTACACTGCTTCTTGTTGATTTCACTTGGTAGCAGGTTATTTTTTTTTAACTACTTCTAAGGGGCTAGCAGAGTATTGTTTTGGAGCTGTTGGAATTTTTTGAAACCTATTTTGGTGTTCTGCAAGTGAACTGATTTATCTTGTTGTTTCACTGTGTAGCAGGCTGAGTTTTTCTTACTTCTTAAAAGGGGCTAGCAGGGAACTGTTTAGGAGCTGTTGAAACTTTGAAACCTATTTTGGTGTGCTTTAAGTAGGCTGTCATTTCTTTAAATTGAAGGCCTATTTATTCTGCTTTCTTCTGATTATTCTGAGTTCAACCCTATTTGGTGTGCTTTTATTGGGGCTGTTCTGGTGGGGCTGTTTCTTTGAATTGGAAACCTATATCTTCTAATTTCATGCCTATTTTGGTGTGTTGTTGGTGAGGCTGTTTGAACTGGAGACCTGTTTCTTCTGGTATCAAACCTATTTTTGTGCATTTAGTGGAGTTGTGATTGTTTTTGCTGTCTTCATTAGCTGCAAAGTTTAGTGCATAGAAGGGGAAGGGTGCTAACTGTCTTCGCTAGTGTAAAAAGTCTTCCTCGAGCTTGCCTGAATGCTCACTGCCAGGCTGGTGTCCTGCATTTTAGCAGTTTAAATGTGATTGCCAGAGAGTGCCTGTATAGCCTCTGTGTACTGTTTCTTTAAGAGCTGCCTGGATTGCAGTCATAAGTAATCTGAGAGGGAGCTCTGTTGAAAGATGTAACTATTTGCTGAAAATCATTTAGAGTGACAATGATAATGTAGTTTGTCTAACCTGCCTTCTTTGTAGCAAGGACTGTTTTGTTTCTCCCCACCACTTTGGCCCGGGACTGCCGAATTGGACCAAGCAGTACTGGTGGAGCCTAAAATGGAGCCGGACTACAGGAGCCATCTGGAGTCAGAATCTGTAGGAATTATAGTTTTGGGTTTTTGGTGTCTTTTTGCACCTGAAGAGGGAGCTCCTGTTTTGACTGACAGATGAATCTGCCAACCAAACCTTTTGGATCTTGGGGAAATTCCCAGGCTTGCTGCAGTTTGAGACAGATCTAAGTTGGGAGCTGAAGAAGAAAGAGCTCAAGTGGCAATCGTGAGTGGATTTTCATGGGAGAACTGTGAAAGGGCTGAGTTTTGGCCTGCATGTCTGCCTGCTGCCCCTAAGAGGGAGAAAAGAGAATTATTTCAGACTAAATCTGAATTTGTGAGAACAAAGTAAACCAATGATTTTCTACCAGGCTCATACCTGAAGAAGACTGAAGATTTTGCTGAATGCGATCGGCCTGTCAGGATTTCCAGCTGCTTTTGAATCTCTGGTTTGTGCAGAGACTCTGCGATCATGACCGGAGAGTGGTTCGCCTGGTACAGTAGAATTTCCTTACATGTAAATATGCTGTGAGTTGTTAGTGGGTCGTGATTCGGTTCCCCACTGTGTGAACTGTGTTCTGCTTGCTGGAAGCTGTATCCAGCCCAAAACGAACTCTATCCGAATCTGTCTCCATGTGGCCGAGGCCATGCCACACTAGTCCAGCTAGACTACCCGCTGCACAGAGAAAGCCATAGATGAGAGACCTGCCTGGGGATCAGCTCCCTGCTCCACGCTTGAACAAGAATGATGCCTTGATGAATCGTGTGGGCCCTGCTTCTCCTGGCACTCCAGATCAACCACCTACAGTCTCAATTTTCGTCCAGCCTGTGTCCAGTCTTGGGTATCGTGAGTAATCATCAGGGTAGCTCCCTGCAACAACAGCCTAATCTAAAAGTGTGTCATCTGATTTTCTAGTTTTCTTTTCACGAACTGAGCCCTCCAGCTCTGGATTATAATTAGTGTGTGTGGTACATGTTTTTTTCTTCCATCACAGGGCCCCAACCAGCTGCAACGTTCCTGGCTAGCCCACCATTCTCCATCTGGGTACCCAGAGTGTGTGACTGTTTATAGACCCTGAAGTGCATGCATAACTGTTTGAATGATAGAGTCGTTAAGCAAATTAACCTGATTACGCCCCTCCCTTGTTCAAGTTCCTTAAATAAATTAGATCTAATTTTTTTTTGCATTTACCCTGACTGAGGTCCCAGTTTGTGCAAGAGTATTGTACTGCTGTTATTTGCTGTGTATAATCTTGTTTTACAGGGGGTCCCCAGGGCCGAGCCAGAGGAAATCCCTGGTGGTAAGTGCAAACAGTGTGGGTACTTGTGTGGTGTATCAGGGGTATTGTGAAAGTGATTATTGTGTATTGTTCCAGCCACTAGTAAGGAAAGAGGGGGGTTACAGTGTCCATGAGGGTTGTGCCCAGGTTAGCTTGACCACTACCAACCCTGACCTCTGGGTGGAGGCACCCGTTTCAGAACTCAGGCTCCTTAATCTGCTACTAGCCAAGCAGGCAGGGGTAGTAGCCCTTGGGATAGCGCCACCTAGGGGTTACACTAGCTGCAAAGTTTAGTGCATAGAAAGGAAGAGTGCTAATTGTCTGGCCTGGGGCTTCAGCTACCTGATTGTTGCTGGAAGGCATGGGCTGGTTCCACCCTCTCCCCCTCACCCCACCCACCCCAGGTATGTCATTTCCTTTATACTGGGGGGTTCTTACATCACTTCCCCAAAAGGGCAAAGGACATGCACCTGTCATAGCAGAAGCAGACATCCAGGAAAGGAAAAGCAGCGAATAAAGAGGAGACTACTATTTCAATAGAAGGGAAGTAACTGCAACACAAGGAGCTTTCATTGTTACCTGTTTGCATTGGTGTTTGCATTGTGGAAAGGAGGGGTAGGAGTTAGAAGTAGGCTGTGCAATAGTTGCTAACAGTTTCTTTTTGGGGGTGGACAGGAGGTATAGGAACGTAAAAAGCAGTTGCTCAGTCTACCTAAATTGTATGAAAAAGGGGGTAAGGGAAATTGAGAAAAGGAGAAGAATGTTTTGCAATGATAGCGGGGGGAGAGGGAATACTTGGAGGAGCATTGGGTATCCTTCATCTGGAAGGGTGGGGAGTCACTGGTGGGCAACAAGAGCAATGGGTAGGGTGGCAGGCTGCAACAACTGTGGTGCACCAATCTTTCTAAAAATTGCGTGGAGGGTGGGGAGATGTTCAGTGTGCAACCAAATAGAGAAACTTAGAAAGGAGAATGAGGGTCTTCAGGAGGAACTAAGACAGGCAAGGCAGACTAGAGGAGGTTATAGACCAACACTTAAGGGAGGGAGATGGGGGGATGAGAAGGGAGGGCAATTTGAGCCAACGGGGGGAGGAGAGGGTCAGAAGAAGGGAAGCAGAGATGGGGGCCCAGGCCAAGAAGAATGTGTAAGGGGAAACCAGGTCAAGGAAAAAAAGACAACTGGAAGGAGAAGAAAGGGACTTGTGAGGGGAGGAGGAGAAGTGGCAACAGTCATGGCGTCGAAAGGAGGGAACGGGCTACTATGAGGAGGGAGGAAGCGGGCATTGGAGAAGGGTCTTCAGAAAATTGTTTTACGGTACTAGAGAGGAAGGAGGAGGAGGGAGGTGATGACATTGGAGAAGTAACTTATACACATCTGGATGAAACTGGAGTTGGGGAAGTTCTGCTGGGGGAATTACAACAGGGGCAGAAGGGGGAACTACTGTGCAGGAGGAAGAGGAGGAGCTGGGAGCGAGAGGTGGGGAGGAAGGGAAGCAAGCAGTTGGTGAGAGCGGTGGAATCTTAGTGCTGGGGGACTCAGTACTAAGAGGAGTCAGCTAGGGTAGCAAAGTGGAGAGGCATAGTCGCATTTGGGTGGAGGTCATGCCGGGAATGACAGCGGAAAGGGTAGGACAATCTGTTCTAAAATACGCTAGAAGGGGTAGGGACAAGCCTCATTTAATTATACATTTGGGGATGAATGACCTGACTGACAGGATGGTAGATATTGTCTGGAGGAGGTTTGAGGAACTAGGACAATTATGTGACGGGGCAGGAAGATCAGTAACTTTCTCAGAGATACTTCCAGTGAACAATGCAAGCACAGCAAGAAAGCTGAAAATAGAGGAATTTAACTAGCTGGCTAAGAACCTGGTGTCATGATAAAGGTATGGGCTGGTGGGGGTGGGGAGGGACCAGGGAGGAAAGTAGTCCCTATGCCAAGGATAGACTACACTTGAACGAGGAGGGAAAGAAAGTGTTGAAACAGAGGATGGAGGAGTGCATAGAGGAAGTTAGGCATTTAAACTTGGAGCAGGGGGTGGCAAATGGGCAAGGGACATGCAGAGACCACAGGTTGGTAAGTCATATGAGCTCATCTCCCATAACAGTGACAAAGGGCAAGTACTAGTGGCGATGCTAGTAAAGGAGGGCAGGTTGGGGGGGAGGGGTGGAAGGTGGTCAATCTGAATGCTAGGAGCCTTGGGAAGAAAACTGCAGAGCTACAGACTCTCATGGCAGAGGGGGATGTGGACACTGCAGCCATCACAGAAACATGGGCCACCCAATACAATGACTGGGACCTGTCAATATCAGGGTACAGGTTATTTTGTAGGGATACAGTGATTGGGAAAGGGGGGGGGTGGCACTATATGTGAGGGAAGAACTGAAGTGTGTACGGGAGGAAGGGGAGGAGGGTAGTATGGAGTCACTATGGATGCAAATCCAGGATTCCAAGACCAGGACTCTCAGGATGGGAGTGGTGTACAGGCCACCCTGCCTGACAGAGGAGTTAGACAAGGAACTAGTGGGACAGATCAGGAGGACCTGCGAAAAGGATAGTGTGGTGATTGTGTGGGACTTCAACATGCCAGGAGTGGATTGGAGTACCCCAACTACCAGGAATAGAAGGGAGCAGGTACTGCTGGATGCTTCCAGAACAGCTTCCTGATGCAAATGGTCAGTGAACCAACCAGGTTAGGGAATACCTTTGACATTGTGCTGGCAAATGGGGAGTTTGTGAGGGAACTTAGAGTGGAAGATCCACTGGCAGGGAGCGACCACCGCTCAGTATGGCTCACATTGGATATGGGTAAGGAAGGAGTGCAATCTGGCACAAGGGTGCTGGACTTCAGGAGGGCTGATTTCAGGAGTATGGGGGAAATGGTAAAAGGGTACCTGGCCAGAATTCAGCCTAGTATGGGCACTAACCAGAGGTGGGAGCTGATAAAGCTGGGGATAGTGGAGGCAACCAGAACCTGCAGCAAGGCCCAGAGCAAGAAGACTAGTGCAAAGAAACCAAGCTTGGTGAGCAAAGAGGTCATGGAAAAGGTAAGGAGGAAAAGAGTTGTCTTTAGGAGGTACAAGAAAACAGGGAAGGGGGAGGACAGGGAGGAGTACCTGAAGGAACTGAAGTAGGTGACAAGGGCAACCAAGGTGTTTACAGAGCTCAGGCTGGTGCAGGGCATTAAGAAGGGGGAGAAGGACTTCTTCAGGCACATCAGGGAAAAAAGGAACTGTAAGGACCATATAGTAAGGATTAGGAAGGAGGGGGGTTGGGTGGAAGCAGGGGGTGATAAGGCAGAAGCACTAAATGATTACTTCTGCTTGGTATTTACTAGGGAGAGAAGAGAGGAGAGAGGAGGATACCCAAGGAGGAGGGCAGAAATGTGGGGGGGGGGAGGGGGTGACAGATGGGGAAATCATGATGGGCAGGGTTCTGAAGGGTTTAAGGGCACTGAGGGTGGACAAGGCGCCAGGCCCAGATGGCGTCCATCCCAAGGTACTGAAGGAGCTGGCAGAGGTCCTGGCAGGACCTTTGGCAGACCTATTTAATGCCTCACTACACTCAGGGTGTGTACCTCAGGACTGGAGGATGGCTCATGTGGTGCCCCTCCACAAGAGTGGCCCCAAGGATGAACTGGAGAACTACAGACCGGTAATCCTCATATCCATAGTGGGTAAGCTGATGGAAACTATCCTGAAGGAGAGGCTGGTGGCCCTCCTGGAGGCCAAAGGACTCAGGACAGCAGACAACATGGCTTCATACATGGCAGATCCTGCCAAACCAACCTGGTGGAGTTCTATGACTGAGTAACTAGGCAATTGGATGGTGGCCATGCAGTAGATGTCCTATACCTGGACTTCAGAAAGACATTTGACTCGGTGCCACATGGGAGGCTGGGAAGTAAGTTAGAAAGTTCAGATCTGGGTGCAAAGCTGGTGAGATGGGTAGGGAACTGGCTTCAGGGAAGGCAACAGAGGGTGGTGGTGGGTGGGGATCTCTCATCCCCAAGGGTAATGATGAGCGGTGTTCCACAGGGCTCAACCAGTGTTGTTTGGGATATTCATTGCAGACATATCATTGGGCATCAACAGCAAGACCAGTCTGTTTGCTGATGACACCAAGATGGAAGCAGTGGTGGATAACTTAGGAGGATGGCAGGGATTGCAGGATGGTCTGGCAAAGCTGGAAAACTGCTCAGACACCTGGCAACTGGGGTTCAATGCCAAAAAGTGGAAGGTGCTGCATTTTGGGGTGAAAAACCCAAGGAGTTGGCCCAGTGGTGCTGAGGGCTGAGGCGCTGGACGCCACACCTCATGCTACACTGGTGACCCGGGTCCGGGAGTGAGCTCGGTGGCCAGTGGGTCGGCTGGGGCGGGTTGAGGATGGAGTGCCCTCATGGTGCTCTCCTCCCCGGGAGACTGGGATGGGTTGGCTTGGTGTGCTGATGACCCCCGGTGGAAACCAGGGAACAGTGCAGCAAGCTGGCAGCACGAGAACAGCAGGATTGCCATGCACCAGAACATTGGGGCATGCCCATGCAGGGTGGGGGGGGTCTAGCATAGAACAAGGAAAAACACCAGCTTCATGGGACAGGTGTCTCCCATGCCCTCTGCCGGTTCTCCTCGGCTGGCCTTCCAGTTCCTCGCCCCAGGCCCCACCTGCAGCCAGAGTCTGACTTACAAGTGAGCCCAAGAGGTGAGGACGACCCTCCCTGGGTGGGTGAAACTGGGGGTGCTGGCTGCGGGAGGGGGGGAGAGAGGAGGCCCAGACTGAGGGAGCCACAGCCGGGCAGCATAAAGGTCAGGATGCCTGAGAGAAGATCCCATGAGCCATGACCAGAGTGAAATAGAGTAAAAAAAAAAACCAAGGAGGAGTTACCAGCTAGGAGGAGTGCAGTTAGCAGAGACAGAGAAGGAGAAGAATCTGGGGGTGCTCATTTCAGGGTCAATGAACAACTCGGCACAATGTAGGAAGGCAGCTGCAAAGGCCAACAAATTGCTGGGTTGCATTGCAAGGGGTATATTCTCAAGGAGGGGGGAGGTGATTCTGCCACTGTATAGATCATTAGTTAGACCACAACTGGAGTACTGCGTGCAGTACTGGCGCCCATATCTGAAGAGGGACAATACGTTACTGGAGGGTGTGCAGTGCAGGGTGACAAAGATGATCAAGGGGCTGGGGGACTTACCATATGAGAGGAGGCTGAGGGAGTTGAACATGTACTCGCTGTAGGAGAGGAGGGACGGGGGGGTTAAAACCATCCATCCCTGATGCCTTGTACCAACTGGCCGGCTTCACTTTTCTTCATCACGATAGGCCCGGGAAAGAAAAAGGGTGGGGGTGCAGCTATATATCTAAGTGAAGCACTACCTGCCTCCATCTTCCGCTGCTCAGGTTTTCCTCCCCAAGCGAGTGGCTTGCTGCTGAGGTGACATTCGGATCTTCTAAAAAACTCTTTCTGGGGTGTTGCTACAACCCTTCAGCAGGGGGCACTGTTGGCCTCCAGAACCTCCTGACCGGCTTCAGTTCTCTCTCACCCCACAGAGACACCATTCTCTTTGGCAACTTCAACCTGAACTGGTTGGGCACCTATGAACCTGACTATGCCAGCCTGCTACGATTGCATAACCTGATTCAAACCATCTCAATCCCTACCAGGCATAACATGTGTACCTCCTCTCATACCCTGTTAGACTGGATCATCACCAATCGGGAAGACAGTGTAGCTCATGTTGGGATGCTCGTTCACTCCCTAAGTGACCATTCTCCCATGTAGATTATCTGGTTCTCTAAGTCTAGATGTCCACCCCCCAGGTATCTCTCCTTCTGACATTTTCATTGTCCGGATGCCTCCGCCATCCTGGCAGAAGTAAGGACCATCAACTGGTTGTGTCTTTACTCGCTAACCAATGTGAACACAGCTATGACCTTGTTCACAAATGCCATCCTGGACATTCAGGACTGCCACTGCCATGTTAAGACCAGGCGAGTGTGGGAAGGGTGTACACATTGGAACACCAAGGAACTCCTGGCACTTACAAAAGCTCGTGATCAGAAGTGGGCCAATCGCAAATCATCCCCCTCACCTTCTCTGTGGAACAAGTATAGGTGTCTAAGAAATCAATGTAAACAACTGGCCAAATACCTAAAACGTAACTATTTTATTAAGGTTCAGAATGATAACCTTGGCAATCCCAGCAAATTCTGGGGATCCATTAGCTCCCTGATAAATCCTCACACCAGTAACCCTATTATAAAATTGGACTTGCCTTCAGGCCCCGTGACTGAGCCTATTGAGGTAGCCCAAGCTTTTAACTTAAAGTTCACAGACCTGTCGGTTCACCTCAGCAAGCTTATCAGGTGCCCTCCGTCCAACCTGGGAAGTAACATCTATGACACCAGCAAGTTATTAAGAAATCTCCCAAACCAGGGTAGCCCTGGCTCTGATGGCCTCTCACCCATCCTGCTCAAACTCATCTCCCCTGCTATCTCCAAGCCTCTCACTTTTATTTTTAACTTGGCCATGTCTACTTCCTCCATGCCGGATACTTGGGAATCTATGAAAGCGATACCTATCTTCAAAGCTGGGGACTCCCACTTGACAGATAATTACAGACCTATCCCTATCCTCCCCCACCTTAGCAAAATCCTAGAAAAAAACATCCACAGTCAGCTGCTGGAACATATCAACAAAAATAATCTTATGTGCATCCAACAACATGGTTTCTGAGAAAATCATAGCACTGCCTCCGCACTTGCACTCTTTACTGACCGTGTCCTCGCCAATATAGATTGAGGGCAAGTTACAGGGGCCATCTTTGTGGACCTTACTAAGGCCTTTGACATGGTCAACCATGCATTCCTCCTCTCTAAGCGGCACACACTAGGCTGCTCCTCTGGGACCTCTGACTGGTTCATGAGCTATCTCCCGGGCCGCTCTCAATCTGTGGGCATAGGTTCTGCCATCTCACCAGTCCTCCCTGTCTCTACTGGCATCCCACAGGGTTCCATCCTGGGCCCACTAATCTTTTCTATTTTATTAATTCCCTCCCCCCTGAAAGCATCAAATGCAAATAGCTTCTGTACGCTGACAATCTTGTTATCTATCACAGTGATAAGTCCCTTGCACAGGTCTCCTCCGTCCTTACCCAGAGCTATGGCAGCACCTATAGCTGGTTCACATCTAACTTGTTGGTCAACGTTAAAAAAAACCAATCCATGCTATTCACATCTAAACCTAAACTTGCCAAAATTCTTAGCTCAGGCTCCTCCCTCCGAATCCTATCCCCAGATGGTATGGTCCTAGAAGATGTTCCCTCATTCAAATACCTGGGGGTAACACTTGACCCTGCTCTAACCTTCTCTGACCACATCAACAATGTGGTTTGCAGGGTATATCAAAAGCTAGGGGGCTCAGGTTAACCTACTCCCAGTCATTGTCTACTGCTCTCCCATCTATGCACGTGCATCCACTGCTCTCAAAACCAGACTCACATCTGCATACAATAGTGCTTGCTGCTTTGCTCTCTCTGCACCTTTCTCAACCCATCCCTGTGACCTCTATAGTGCCCTTGGCTGATTACCCCTCCAAGGCCGCTTTGACTATTCTCTCAGCTGCTTGGTGGACAGCACCATCAGGGGTGGTAACGTGTCCCCTCTTGCTTTCTTACTCTGGGCCAGAACACTACCCAGGAGACTATTCTCATCCACTGTCCCACTCCTTGAAGTACCCAGGATCTCCACCAACATGGGTGGGAAAGCCTTATCACTAACAGCCCCCTCTCTGTGGAATGGCATCCCTGTACTCCTTCGCTCATCAAGCACTCACACAGCCTTCAAATCCCTTTTTAAATCCTGGCTGATGGACAGTACTCGCTGCTCCTCCTCACCCGGGTAGCACCTCGTTCTTGTTCACAGGTAATATATCACTGCACTTCTTGACTCCTGTTGGGGTTTTTCAATCCACTCTCGCTGTATTGGCCCTGTCCTCTCTTGTTTCCTTCATCCTTCCACATCTCCTGAAGAAATGTTTGGGGAGGTAGGACTGTTTGTTTGCATCTTCTGTTGAATCTGTTTGCCTACCAGGAATATTATTCAGCCTCTATCTGTATATCCACTTGCAGTCTTCTATGTGGTAAATCCGTTGACTCTATTGCTTTGCATACTGATATTTCTGTACTGTAATCAGCTGTTTTTGGTGTTCTTGTATACCCTATTGTTCCAAGATTGTAATTTTGTTTCTGTGCCATCTTTTATAGCCCAGGTCATGCCTGAAAATGGTCCCTCGGATCAGTGCACTTACCCGGTAATCAAAGACATAAATAAATAAAATATAAGATATGCTTGAAACCTTCAAGTACATGAAAGGAATAAATATAACAGGTACAGAGGGGCTGTTCAAGTAAAAAAGGGGAGGGACACCAGGGGCCATGATATGAGACTGGAGGGAGGCAGGTTCAGGAGGGAGATGAAGAGACACCTTTTTACGGAGAGGGTGGTAGCTGGGTGGAATGCATTACCAGCAGAAGTGGTAGCTGCTAGAACAGTGGACTGCTTCAAAAGGGTCTGGGACAAGGCAAAGGGTCAAGGGAGGGAAGGGTGGGAGGGAGGAGCAGCTGCAGAATAAGGGGTGCTAGCTGCACATTCGAGCCGACTTGATAGACCTCTAGGCCTTTATCTGCTGGTAAATTTTGTATGTTCGTAAGGGGAAGAGGAATGTATACAGATAATTACAATCCAAATAGAATTTGCCCTTTATCAATCACGGTAAACCAATGTCCCTGAAAATTACTGACCGTTGGGGCACTATCCCATATGTTGTGATGGAAAAGATGTGAGATATGCCCATGTTCATAATTAATTCCGAAGAAGAACCAAGTAAATGTTGTATTATTCATAGAAATCACTTGTTGCCTGTGGAACAATCAGTTACAAGTGACAATGCAGAACCAGTAGAGCCTACAAAACCCCATCTACTCGATCTGCTATGAGCAAATACACTTCAAAGCAAAAGACAAGGTAAACTGAAACTGTTCCACCCACAAGTGAAGATCAAGCCGTTCAGGATGACTCAGACCCTGAATCAGGAGGGGTGTACTATCCTACCAGGGATGTTGCCAAACTATTCAGAGGTTTGAACAGAATGACAAGTACTGTGTCAAATGTACCTCTTGCAGAGACTACCCCAACAAAAGTGGACTCTGAGCCAACACTAGCTGTACACTTAGATAATGGGCCCATATTTGAGGAAGTGCCAGAGGAAGAAAGTGGAGAACCTGTTGAGACTGTAGAAACGAGAGAGAGAGAGAGAGAGAGAGAGAGAGAGAGAGAGTAGAAACCACAGCAGAAGTTGCAGAACCCATTTTGACTGAGGATGCTTCATTGCTGGTCAGTGAAACTTAGTGCATGCCCTAATTTTGAGGAAGAAGTAACTGTTCCACTCTGTTGTTCTGAAAGAACTGTCAAGCCCTTGCTCAGGTTAACTTATGACTCACCAGGTACCCCTACTGACTTGCCAGTGCACATAGTACACAGAGGTATTTATACCATACCCAGATCCCTGTCTCGTATTGTCTTTTGCAAAGCCCAGACCATATCACCCAGAGCAGGAGGTATAGAGTATAAAACAGGAGGCTGAATAATGTCAGTATTGCATTGATCGATGTACAGTATTGCACAAAGTTATGGAATCACTCATTCCTAAGGTATGATAATGGTTACTGTCATGACAGCTGTTTTGTGAATATGAAAGGCCTTTCATTTTGTGTTAGACTAGTTGTATCTGTCTGGACTAGGATATGTTATACGCCAATTCCAGTCAGGAAGTAATTGTCTAGATAGATTGTGCCTGTTACCTGTATGTTTTGTTGTATGCTGTTTATTGTTACAGACTCTGTTGAAGGGCTTGATGTGAACAGCAAGTATTTAGGCAGCAGAAAGCATAATCCACCTCACATTGGGGGCTTACCTGGAGAACTGCTCCATCCCAGAAGACTGCCTTCATGTTAATCCTGATCACTCTGGCCCTGGGATTGCAGCTTGGTTGGGGGGCGGACCAGAGGAGTGTTGAATGGCTGTAGTGCTACTGCATGACAATCATCACATAGCAATATGTACACATTTGAGCAGCTTCCTGCTTGAGTATGAGAGCTGACTCCAGCGCAAATGTTTTCTTTTGGCACTAAGCATGCTCACCCACCCACCACCACAGATTTCAATGCCACATTGGCAGATAGCCACCGTGCCTCCTCTAGTGTGCTCCTGCCCCAAGGGACACCAGCAGGCATTGGGGGGCACAGAGATACTAGGAGGGAGAGAAGGAAGAAGACGGACTTTGCAGCTTTGATGCTCTGCGCCTTTAAGAACAGAGCAGCTGCTAGCTGCATAGGAATGCTATACAAAGGGGATTAGCATGAAAAGGGAGCTCCTGATAGGGAGCACAAAGCCTCTCTCCCCACAACACCACCACTGGATAGCTATTCACAGGTATGCCTATGACACCATGGGTTTAATGAAAGAAAAGCAGGGGCAGCTGCCCTATAAATATAACGTTAAAGTGCAGCAGCTGTGTTTCCTGGGAGACATCCACCATCTTGTTCACCTCTGACCTCAGTGCCAGTCAATCAGAAGTCAGGGATCTCAGCACCTGACAACAAAAAACTTCTGGGAGAATGGCTGTGCTGTGTGCTTGGTGCCCTTTCTGCCAACCAATAGGAAGTCAAGTAAATATTCTGACTACTAATCAAGTGGATTGATAGCCTTTCACACCAATCAGAAGCTGCCCTTACCCCCAGAAAATGCTGAGGGCAGTGATTGAAGGGGAAGTCAACAGTTAGCCCTCGAAGAGAGAGGAGAGCTAGTGTGCTACTGGTGAACAGTATCCAGCAAGGCCTGACTGGGCTTCCACAGCCAACTATCAGGGAGTGACTTAAACAAGGTTTCCACAACCTGTGTGTCCAGAGACTGAACTGTGTATTTGTTCACTGAAGTGTCAGGATAACATTTTCCTGACAGACTGTGACCTGCCTTTAGAGAAAAGGAGGTAACCTCGTGCCACAGCTGCCAACCTGTGGGTATCAGAGAGAAACTGTGTGAGAAAGCCTGCATCGAGAGAAGAAACCTGCATCATCCAGCAGACAGTCTGTGGAATGGCCAGTCAGCGCCAACGTCGGGTACCGGCTATCGATTCACACAGGGGGTCAGAAGCCTGGACATGGATCTGAGGCATGTGGCCCGTCTGAGCCATGGAAGAGGAAGAGGAAGAGGAAGAAACTGAGACATCCAACAGACTGCAGCAGCAGGACCAGAGTTACGTCTAGAGGCATCTGAGACCTGAAGCATCTTCGAGCTGTGCCCCCTCCACCCACTGTAACAACCAAACCATCAACTGGAGACAAGCTGTATCTGCAGAGGAGAAGGATCCCAGTTTACAGTGAAGTGGTACAACCGAACCTTGAGTACTCCTGGGGCTAGCCCTGCAACTGGGGAAAACTGTTCAAAGTTGCCACCATATCTACCAATTTGGCCGATGAGCCAGGAAATACAAATACCTCATTTGGAGGTTTGCCATCTAAGAAGTTCATGGTCTGTGGGTGTTATAAAGTGGTCTGCAGACTGTAATTGTTATTTGTTCCCTAGTTAGTGATCAACGTGTAATAATAGTGATATTTAGAGATAGTCCCTTTAGGGGGAACCTGATACAGTCTTTTCCTGTTTCCTGTGTTCAAGCCACAGGAATTCTGCCTGCATGCAGAAGTTAATCTGAGTTGATATTAAGAATAAAGGCTGATATGAAGCAGTTGGGGTGTGTTGATGTTTGCTACATTGACGATGAGGATAAGAAGCAACTGAGGTGTGTTGCTGTTTACTACATTGGCAACTGGGATAAGCCAGGCCCAGAATGGTGATGTTTGGGGATATGGCAGTTTGATGGCAAAAGTGACTGGTCTGAACATGTGGAGCATTTGGAACATTTCTTTAATGCAAAGAAAATCACAGATGAGGATTAGCAACACTCTATTTTCCTCTCTGTTTGTGGCCAAAAGACTTATTCTTTGATCCGTAAGTTAGTGGCTCCACAGTGCCCAGGGACTAAAACCCTGCAGGAACTGTGCACATTGATTCAAAACCATATCAACCCCCAACCTTCAGCTATTGTGCAGTCATTTAAGTTTCATGGCAGAATGTGTCAGCTGGGGGAGACAATTGTAGACTATGTGACTAAGTTGTGGTATTTGGCAGAGTTTTGTGAATTTGGAGACACTTTGGATCGTATTCTCCAGGACCGGTTTGTGAGTGGAATACAGGATGAACACATTCAATGCCATTTGTTGGCATAAACAGTGCCTGATTTCAACAGGGTGGTGGACATTGCCCTGGCCATGGAGGCTGCAGATCAACAGGCTCAAGAGTTGTGGAGCTCTATAGTGGAAGGAGCTGCTGTGGTGTATCAGGTGGAACAGCCTTGCCGATCTGCCTTACCATCATCAAAGTCTTGCTCTGCACATGGGGCCTGCAGCAAAGCTCCACTTATACAGACACAAATGAGTGATGTTTCTGTTGTGGCAGTGCACATGACTCAGAGGCTTGTAGGTTCTGAGAGGAGGAATGTTGGCACTGCTGGCGCAGGAGCCATGTGACCTGACTTTGTTGTTTTAGGAGTATGCCCCAGGGCCAGTCATCCCAATCTACAAATTGCCAGGGCCAAACCAATTTTGTAGAAGAGGAAGAGCAGGCGGCAGAGGGTGGTGATGGCATCTATTCCATGTATATGGTTGCTGATTGGCGTTCACCTTCTATCTGGGTGCAAGTGACAATGGACAGCCGTTTTGTGGATACAGAGGTTGACAGAGAGGCATTATCTTTGGTGATGGGGAGAAGCTTTTTTCTACCCTGTGGGTCCCTGCAGAAGCTCTGGTACTACAACCAGCAGGGGTGCAGCTTCAGACATATACAGGTGAACTGATTCCATTGGTGGGAAAGATGCTGATCCAAATGACTTATGGGTCACAGCAGAAGCTATTCCCTTATTGGTGGTGCAGGGAGAGATTCTGTGCCTGATGGGGTATAACTGGCTGTGAGAGTTGAAATTGGACTGCTTGCTCTGGCCTGTGACACTGGAAGAGGTGTTGCCGCAGGCAGCTTCTGTATTTTTGCCAGGACTGCAGACTTTGCAGGGAACGACTGCCCCAATTGTGGAGAGCCTGGAGGCTCTACTCCATTTTTTTTACCCGGTGTTGTTCTGTATGCTGTCTGTGGTAAAGTGGCAGAAGAACTGCTTCATCTGGAGCAGGAAGGAATCCAGGAACCTGTCCAGTTTTCAAACTGGGAGACCCCCATTGTGCTCATGATCAGGAGTGATGGGTCAGTGAGGATTTGCGAGGACTACAAGATCTCAGTGAACAGAGTGCCTAAATTGGACTCTTACCTGATTCCTAAAATCAAAGATTTGTTTGCTTCACTATCTGGGGGAAGCATTGTTTTCCAAGCTGGACCTGAGTCATGCTTATCTGCAGTAACTGCTGGATGAGGAACCTAAGGCGCTATCAACAATCAATACACATCGGGGGTTCTGTCACAAGCCCACTCCGGTGGAGCAGGATTCCCTGGGCTACAGCGAATCCCCCTGTGACTTGGTCAGGAAACCCCTCCTCTGTCCTTCCAGGGCATTCACTGGATTTACAACTGAACATCTACCAGAGGATCCCGGGGCTCCTCTCTCTGTGTGAGGGGTGAAAATACAGCCTCCTGTCTGTACCTGGGAGAGAACCCTTCTTGGTTCCTGTGCAGTGGGTTGAAAACATAGTTGTTACAGGCCTTCAGGGTGTCTTTGTAACTAGGGTTACCAGATGTCCTCTTTTATGAGGACATGTCCTCTTTTCCAGCTGCCAAATATTTTTCATGTACCTTCTCTATCCTGTTATATTATTATTATTTTTATATTTTGTTTACTCGCTCCTTCCCGGGACCTTCTTGTAAATGAGCTGTGAAGGCTGTGGAGACTTTAAACCTGTTTACTCACTCGCAGGTTTAAGGCAATGTCTTCAGCCCTGCAAGACAACCAAGATATGAAAGCCATGGCCAAATGGGAAATTAAAAAAGGAATGGCTACAAACTAATTGTTAAGGGGGAATTTAAATGGGAAAGCGTCTAAGGGAAATGCCTAGCATACCTATATCTTTTACCTTCCCCTTCCTCCCTCCCTCCCTCTTCTCCCATCCCTCCCTTTTCCCCTTCCACTACCCCCCCTTTTCTGGTTTCTTTTTCCCTATCGCTTTAGTTATAGTGGGCTGCCTTAAGGTAGTTCTGATAAACAGTAGGCATTCTGAGCTTGCTACCTGAACCATTGCACAGGATTGCTTGGGGTACTAAACCCAGGAAAGCATCACCTGCTTACCATGATACAGCCCGACAAAAGGGCTCTAACTAGAAATGCTGGCTGAAAAGCCTCTGTGGTACAGTTCAAGGGTAAAATTAAATGTTAAAGGTCAGACAGGCACAGGGCACACTATGGTATTAGTAACCCATAGTAAAATACTTTGGAGCCCTACGTTAACGAGGCTCTAGAGGGGTCCTCCAGAAACGGAGCGGTATGAAATCCTCCTCGTTCTCCTAATATTAGGAGTACAAAGGGGCTAGTGAGGTAACTTAGCCCCCAACCTTGGAAGTACATCTGTTCAAGTTACTGTTAATGGTTATTGAATTGTTTTATGTTAAGTTTGAGAGTTATATTAAGAATGGCATAGCAAGACGATTGGGAATTATAGGCCCTATAGAATATTTGGGGGAAACAAAAGGCCTAAAGAAAAGGAGGTTACCATTATGGGTGAAAGACCATAAACCTGAGGTGTGGTATAATCTAGAACTGTACGACCTGATATAAAGATGGCGCAAACCCGTACTATTTGCACCTATAATGTGCACGGCATTACAAACCCTGTTAAGAGAAGTAAGATTCTCCAGTTAATGAGGCGACAAGGGGCAAATATTATACTGTTACAAGAGACAAACCTCTCACAAAATGAACACAAAAAATTTGAGAAACTGGGCTTCTCCCAGGTGGTGGCCTCCTCATACAAGGGGGGCAGGTGTAGAGGCACAGCTCTATTAATTAAGCAAGGTACTCCTTTCGAAATTAAGGATAAGATTATAGATAGAGAGGGAAGGTTTGTATTTCTCAAGGGCTATCTAGAGGGACAGCTGATTATGCTCGCCTCAACATATGTTCCTCCAGAGACGGAATTTCTAGTATATCGAAATCTCCTCACCCAGCTAGCAGGCTGGGCAGAGGGCAGACTGATATGTGGTGGGGACTTTAACATGGATATTACTTGGGGGGGACTGCCCCACTCAGGGCCGAACAAATAAACTTAGTAGAAAGGTCCAGAAACTGCTACAGGAATTGGGCTATGAGGATGTCTGGCGGTATCTATGCGGTCAGGGGTGTAGGCATACGTTTTACTCACAGGCGCACGACTCCTACTCCTGTTTAGACTTTTTGGTGACGCAGAAAGAATATCTAAGCACTATACAGCATGTGTGGCAAGGGGACTTCACTCTCTCGGATCACGCACCCATTTATTGTAGAATACAGTCACAAACATCCCGAAAGAAAACATTTTGGAGACTCAACTTATCACTGCTCAGGGATAAGGAGACACAGGAAACGTTTAACAAAACCATAGCCCAGGCACTGGTAGACAATGATAATCAGGACACCACTGTTGCCACACTCTGGGATACAGTCAAAGCAATAGTGAGGGGGAAAATTATTGCGATTTCCTCATATAAGAAGAAGCAGAGAGAAGAAAATAGACTCTCTCTGGAAGCCAAAATAGGGGCATTAGAAGAAATGCAAAAAATTAAGCAATGTAAGGCTTGGTCCCGAAAACTTACGTGTCTCAGGAGTCAGCTGAATGCTATTTTAAATTATGCCATAAAGCAGAAGTTAATATATCTCCGGCACAGATATTATGATGGGGGACCTAGGGTTACAAGAATGATAGCAAGTCAACTGAGAGCCCGAAAAACTAAATCTGCTATCATGAAAGTAAGGCACCCAGTCACGAACGAATTTAAGAACAGAATACACACAATTCCAGAGGCTTTCCACCATTATTACTCTACACTTTACTCAGAGGAAAATAATCCCTCTGAAGAAAAGATTCAGAAATTTCTGGCACCCCTGCAGCTTCCTGCTTTGTCACGGGGACAAGGTGACCGACTGATGGCCCCAATAACAAGTAAAGAGGTGGCATCTGTGATCAGAAACTTAAAAACAGGCAAGTGCCCAGGCTCCAATGGGTTGCCTGGGGAATTTTATAAGACCTTCTCTAAAACACTGACCCCTATACTGGTGAGAGTGTTCTCTTTTGTGACCTCGCCGGAAGGAGATATTCCTCCTTCCTGGAATGAGGCAATAGTCTCCATTGTACCCAAGGATGGGAAGGACCCAACATACTGCTCCTCATACCGGGCCCATATCTATTTTAAACATGGATTACAAGATATTGGCTTCTATACTAGCCAGGCACTTGGTCCAATATGCCCCGACCACAATAGGTATGGACCAATGTGGTTTTATCCCAGGACGTCAAGCCCAGGATAATGTAAGATGCACGGTATACATTATAGAACATATTTGCGTGCAGGAAACCCTGGCAGTCCTGCTGGGACTAGACGCAGAAAAAGCCTTCGATAAGGTGTCATGGAAATATCTGAGAGAGGTATTGATAAAATTTGGCTTCCCAATTCAATTTATAGACACCATTTTTAATTTTACAAGAATCCCATCGGATATGTAAGAACAAACGGCCACATATCAGACAGATTTTCCCTACACGGAGGGACTAGGCAAGGTTGCCCCCCTCTCCACATTATTATTTGCCTATTACATAGAACCTCTGGCTCAACGTTTGAGGCAGCCCCCAGATATAGAAGGAGTGATGGTGGGGGGGATGGAACAGAAATTAGCCCTGTTTGCGGATGACATTTTACTCTACTTGTCTAAACCGGAGACATTGCTAGAGGCTCTTTTTCCAAAGATCCAGGAATTTACGGTATTATCTGGATTTACGCTTAACATGAGTAAATCTGAGGTTTTAACTTTTGATTATGAACCAACACCTTCATTTAAAAAACAGTACCCAGTTAAGTGGGATAATGAAAGTATAAGATACCTAGGAATTCAAATCCCCAAGAACTTAGACAAGTTATTTACCCAAAACTATGATCCCCTGATTACTAACATAAAACAGGATCTGAGGAGATGGTCACTACTCCCATCATCATTCTATACTAGGAACTTATCATTAAAGATTAATGCGCTTCCAAGGTTCCTTTATGTGTTTCAATGTGTACCGTGTGCCCTTGCCCCCAAGGAACCTCTTTTCTGGCAAAAAATACTAAATGGTTATCTCTGGGACCAAAGGAGGCCGAGGGTCAGCTTCTCAAAACTAACTCTTCCCAAGGAACTGGGTGAGGTGGCCCTATCATCGCTCCAAAACTATTGGACTGCCACTCAGATGCGACTGGCACTGCTTTGGGTCAACAAATCCTACCAGGCTAAATGGAAGCAGATAGATCTGGTGAGACCTACTGCAGTCCCTCTCCCAGCCTGCCTATTTTCCCCGCCGCATCTCAGGGGGGTCTCCCAGACAGTCCCTCAGGCGACAGCGGCCATCCTTAGAGGATGGCAAATGGGAACAAAACATAAATCGGACCAACAAAACTACTGGAAGTATAAGTGGTTTATTCTAAACCAGACATTTAATAACCAGTGGTATAAAAATCAAGCTAAAAAAGGGCTTGAAGCTCCATGGCAACTTCTACAAGGAAATGAAACATTGAGCTTTGAAGAAGCCCAGAGAAAATATGGGTGGTCTGAAAAAGACAGGTTATTTTATTACCAAATAAAAGATTATATCTCTACGCAGTTTAGACATAACAAAAAGAGCACCAGATTGATAGAGGATAACACTCCTTTTAAGCAAATCTGGTCCTCGCTCCATGGGGAAAGGGCAGTAACAATAATATATAAATTCCTTTTACAGCACGTATCCCATGCATGACCCTGACTCAAACAACATGGGAACAGGAGTTAGAGCAGACATTATCCACTAAGGAATGGATCAAGGTATGGAAGGGCACTTGGGCGACCACCTCCTCTCCTATATGGAGAGAGTTTATTTGGAAAGTAAGGGTGAGATTTTTCTTAGTCCCCTCAGTTATGGCTTTAAGAAACCACGGAAATACATCTCAGTGTTGGAGGGAATGTGGTGAGCTAAGAGCCTCGCATAAACATATTTTTCTAGACTGCCCAAGGATATCAGGTTTTTGGCAACAAGTAATAGGTCATATAAAAGTGATGCTAGATGTACAAAGCACACTTGTGGGTGCTAATTTAGTACTGGGGATCCCACCGGTGGAGGTTAGAGATAAAGCCAAAATATATTTATGGTCAATACTATTAGGCTCTGCCTATAAGTCTATAACTAAAAATGGCTACAAGCAACTTCCCCCGCAAATTTCGGAATGGAAATTAGTAATATCAACTATTCAACATAATGAACAGATCTCCCTGGGACTTCAGAATCACATGGAGACCTACACAATAAGGTGGACTAGGTGGGAACTCTACCAAGATCAAGTTGACTAACACAATTGGAAATAAAGTAATAGAAGGGCGGTGGGGTCATGAATGTTGAGGCTCTATCTAAAAAAGAAAAATAAATTACAACAAAGGCCTGGATTAAATAAAGAGATGAGGGATTGTTTTTATAAGTGCCTATGTACTAATATCTCCTGCCTATATATTAAAGTAGGCTAATTTAGAAGTCATGTGTAAAGGTTTTAAGGGAAATGAAATTAAGGACTATAAGAAATTGTCTTGCATTAGATGCCAAAGTTGTGATGCTGAAGTTAAGTTTGTATGGAATCTGACAGACTGAAATATGTGAGTACATATGTACAAGTATGTCAGCTAAATGATGATATGAAATAAAGGAAGTATAAAAAAAAATAAACCTGTTTACTCGGGGTCTGGCACAAGGGCTTATAGGGGGAGGGACTAAGTGTCCTCTTTTTGGCATCCCAAAATCTGGTACCCCTATTTGTAACCCTATACATGTCTTCTCCCAGAGGAATGCAAGAATCGGTCCAAATCCCACAGACCCCTCCATGAGACCTTTTGTATACCCCCCCTTCTTTTGGCCACAGAGTCCCTTCTTGGATTCTAGTTCAGTAGCATCTGGTCCTTGAGCATTAAACAGGCTTAGAATAGTTGAACAAACTTTCCCAAACCAACATACACAACAGATGCTGGCAGAGTTAGTGTAAAGTAAGCAAAACGCTTTTCTAATTTTTCAATAAGTACTGTAGATATCATACAAAAAGAAATTATATACTTTTCTTAATATTAGTTACAGGATATGAAAAGAAAGTTGGAAATATACAAAAAAAGATATATTTTTTAAAATCTAGCAAATATAGTTCTACCTTGGAAAAGTCCTTAGTTGCTGGAAATGAAAAGTGTTCTTAGCAGGTTGCTGATTCTCCCATCTGTTTGGTGGAAATTCAGACAGGGGCCCAAGTCCTTGTTGCTGTCAGGAGAGATTTTGAAAAAAAGTGTGTCTGGCAAGCTCTGTAGGCTCTTTTAAGAAAGTTCAAAAGTCTTGCCTCCAGGGTTCCTTGTTGTGATAGGCTGGCCCCGCCACGTGCTGAGAAAAAAACAACCAGCACCCGTGTACAAGTTTTAAAAGTCTAACTGAAAGTTTCTTCGCTGGAGGGTTTCTTCTTTTCCCCTCCTCTGGGTTGAGAAAAAAAAAAAACACAAGTGCATTCCAGGCCTGTGACAGGAGTCAGCATGTCTCATCCCCTGCTGGTTTTGCTAGTCCAAAGTCCTTTTCTTTTCAGTAAACCACTTAGCCATTAAGTGGCTTGCCTCAAGTTGTAATTACTCTAGTCCAGGTGCAGAAGCCCTAAGACAATAGGACTCTAGACTCCATGGCACTTTCATGCTGATTTTAAGCCCAGGGCCTTTTTGTAAGGCAAATAGTTCCAGTAGCCCAGGCTTGGCTAAATGGGCCTGCTGCCAACCTTAAACTAACCTCCCATTTAACACAGAATTTCTGGAGACCCAAATCCATTTTACAATTTAAAGAAATATTGTTTGAATGAAAAAGACAGGTCATCTAGTAAGCTACAGGTTTGCCTACCTAAAAACACAGGGAATTGTACCACTCCAGTATCTATTCTCCAAGCCCAGTAACAATTTACCAGCTTTTGTCAAGTGCAGTATCTTGAGTAGGATTACAGTTATGAGATGCACAGCTGACACATGACACCATAACCATGGGAGCAGTTTTTCATCAGGAAGCTGAACATTTTTCATGTGGCTGACAGTTTCTACTTGGTCTAGAACCCTTCCCCCTCATTGCCATGTCTAGTTGCTTTGTATGGGATGCAGTTAACTCACTATGTATACTTCATTCTCCTTTCTCCCCTGGGCTGCTGCTTGGTTACCTGGGGTCAAACTGAGATGAAAGCTAATGTGCACTCTTGTCTTGGATATTGCTTTTTCTGGAGTGTTGTAGCCAAGTTGGCTAATGGGATGAGGCCGAGGACTCCAGCAGAAGATGTAAATATCCTTTTAGTATTTGGCTACCAAGGTCACAGCAGAACAAAAAGTATTGGTTCTTGCCAGGGGCGGAAATCTCCCATCTCCAGAATGGCATACGGGACCATACTAAAAACGAGTTTTGGCATTTGCCTGGGTCCAGTATTTTGTAGATTTGATGAGGCTAAGTACCAGCTGGTCTGGTAGCACAATACAGCCATATAGGAAATGGGTGACACTTGCAGTATGCCTGCATTACCATGAGTGCAAAATGGGAAGATGACCATTGGTTTCAAGCCCTGGTTGGGACGTCACAGTTTTTAATGGAAAATATACATCGTGATTATACATTTAATTTGGTTTTTCTTTGCATTGTACAGTGCAACCAAGTTTCTTTTTTACATTCAGTGTAATGTTGCATTTTGTTCCAGAAGGATGGAGCTTCCTGTTTAATTTCCCATCCCTCACTCTGACACAATTTAATGAGCAGCTGACCTAATGCAGTCACTGGCGGGCAACTCATACCAATAAGTTGTCTGCCCAAGGAGTTCATTTAGCCCATTTTTTAAAAAAAGTTTTACGAGCGATGAAAAGTACTAATTTGCATTTTAATGCCTGACCCATAACTTGTGCCACACAGCTGGACAGGGCTGCGGCCCCTCTCTTAGAAAAAGATATTTGACGCAGGATGGGGAACAGGGCTTCAAGACATTGCAATCAGGGAGAGGGCTGTGTAAACATACAACTTTGCAGTTACATGTGTATGAGCTTGTTAATATATTATATATTGCCCCGTACATGTATATCTGCAAGCAAAGATACTGTATATATGTTTAGACAAACTCCTTCCTAGATTCCACTGATCTCTTAGAGCAATGCACGTAGATGAAAATGCCTCTAAGTCTCCTTGTGGGCAGAGGTCTATTGTATAACGTACCTCATGGTATATTTTATTGTTTTAATTTATATACTTGACTTATCCTAGATGTATCTCAACCTGTATGATATTGTCTCTACTATGTTTTACTTGTGAATTTGTACAATTGTGCATATCTGTATTCTGTCTTGTACTGTCCCGGGTCGTGCCTGAAAATAGGCAGGATTGTTGCCTAGTGCACTTACCCAGTTACCAAAAGCTAATAAATAAATAAATAAACCATACTGGATCTTTACCCAGACTCCCTTGAAATCAGGCTTGTACAATGGGGCCTTTTTATAAATTACATTAAAAAAACTAACATAAACATCTCCATCTCTCCATAAACACCAGCCAAGGTGGCCCTCTGGATCAGATCCAATCATTCAAATATCTTGGAATCACACTAGACTCCCACCTAACCTACGCCGCCCATATAAATAACGTTGCCAAAGCTGCGAACTCCAGACTGGGCCTGCTCTATCACGTCCGGTGACACCTAACACAAGAGACCCTAGCAGCCGCTGTCCAGAGTTCCATCATCTCCTCGATTGACTATGGCCTTGTCATCTACGGCTCTGCCACTGCCACAGCACTCAGACGGGTAACTACCACCCTAAACAAGGCCTGTCGACTCATCACTGTTGCCAAATGTCTCATGCACACCTGTGACCTCTACACCCAAACAAATTGGTTGCAACTGGAAAATAGAATAAAATACCAAACCTGTGTGGTTGCAAAGAAAATCCAGATGGGTCTTGCTCCCCCAGAGTCTGTACCCTCCTTCAACCAAAAAACAACAGTCGAAACACCAGGGGATCAAAGTCACTGCTGTTTCAAATTCCTTGCTGCCGCACATCACAAGGCCAAAGATCCTTTGCTTATAGGGCCCCCACCTGGCTAAATGGTCTTGCTAGTGACACTACCTCTACCACCTTACTCGATGCTTTCAAATCCAGGCTCCGAAACACCCTCATTGCCTCCAGTACCTGTGACTATCTTGGCTAACAAATCAGCACTCCACCTGTGCCCGCTGTGCAGGGCCTTGGCCTCCTTTTGCACTTGCCCTCCCAGGGGCCCCCTTCCCACGCTCTTATCCACCAGACAATGCCGCCTTGGCCGCTTCCCCCATCCCCGACCTCACCTCGCTATCCCCCCCGTCCTCCCCTCACCTCCCTATCCCTTCCCTTGTTTCCTTCTCCCTACCTCCTGCTACCCCCCTTTTTTCTTTATTCCCCTTCCCACCTCTCTCTTCTAATCACTAGTCCCCCTTCCCAGCACAGTGTGGATTGTGGATTGTCTCTAAATCAATCTCAATGTATTCCTGTTGCAACTTATGTTGTCTACTGTAACATGTGATGTGGAACCTTTGTAAAAGAGCCTTGGCTCAAAGGTAATTGTAATCCTAGAATGAAATAAACAAATATAAACAAATAAAAACGTACATAAGAACACACAATGGGACATGACGTGACATGATGAGTTCAGGTATACTGTCTACCTTTTGGGGTGGCGTTGGCCCCAGGAATTTTTCAATGAGCAATTGAGGGAGTATTACAGGGCATATCAAATGTTCTGGTGTATCTGGATGATGTACTCCTGATGGGACCAGACCAGGAGTCACATTTGGACACTTTACGAACTGTGCTTCAGAGACTGCAGCAGGCAGGATTGAAGCTCCGCAGAGACAAATGTTCATTCTTGGTTAAGTCTGTACAGTTTTTGGGGCATGTAATTGATGCGTAGGGCCTATACCCTGTAGGGGATAAGGTAAGGGCAACTGTAGAACCCCCTGCACCAAGGTCAGTGATTGAAATGAAGGCATATTTGGGGCTTTTAAATTATTACCACCAATTCCTGCCCAAGTTGTCAACAGTGTTAGGATCATTGTATTTTCTTTTGTGCAAGAGGGTTCCATGGGAATGGGGGAAGACTCAGGAGGCGACATTCTTGGCTTCAAAGAAGATGTTGCAGTTTGCTCAACTGCTGACACATTTTGACTTCAAGTTACCAATGGTCCTGACCTGTGATGCATCCCAATATGGTATGGGGGCTGTCCTCTCACATGTATTACGGGATGGATCTCAGAGGCCCATTGCGTTTGCATCACGCATGATGGCACCCATGGAAAAAAATAATATTCTCAGTTAGACAAAGAGGCATTGGCAATAATATTTTGAATAAAGACATTTTACCAGTATTTGTATGGATATCAGTTCACAATCCTCATGGATCATAAACCTCTGGTAAGCCTTTTTGGTGAATGCAAATCAGTGGCTCCATCAGTGTCGAGCCATATGCAGTGGTGGGCACTGGCCTTGTCTGCCTACCAGTATGAAATCAAACATCAGCCTGGAGAGTTGCATTCCAATGCTGATGCCTTTAGTAGGCTACCTTTGTCAGATTACCCAAAGCACGTTCTGGAGCCAGGAGACATGATCCTATTAATGGATTTGTTAGTAGGGACCCCAGTGATGGCAAATCATATTACGGGGGAGGCCCTTCGGGACCCAAAACTGACATCTGTTTTGGGGTGTGTACAGAATGAGTGGTCCGGGTGGGTGTTGGAGGAGGCATTAAAGCCATTTCTTCAGTGGTGTTTCAAGTTGGGAATTCATGCTGGCTGTCTGATGTGGGGAAGCAGAGTAGTAGTACCTCATCAATTGAGGGATACAGTTTGGGGGAAATAACATGACACACATTCCAGCATGTCTAGAATGAAGGGAGTGGAGTGGGGTGTGATTTAGTGGTTGGGTATGGACAAGGAAATAGAGGAACTGGTGAGCAGGTGTACAGCTTGTCAGGAGACATGCCATGCACTAGCCCCCATACCGGTGCATCCATGGGAGTGGCCAAGGTGCACCCATGGGAGTGGCCAGATAGACCCTGGGTATGGGTGGGGAAAATGTTATTAGTCCTGGTGGATGCATACTCCAAGCAGCTGGAGGTGTGGGTAATGTCTTCGGTCACCAAGGAGGCCACTGTGGCCCAACATAGGCAAATATTTTCCATTTCTGGGTTACCAGAAATGTTCAAGCTCAAGTTCAAGTTTATTTGTAGGAAAAAAATTCAATTGAGCAAGCTCATTCACAAGGAGGTCCTGGTAGACATTGATACAACAAGCAATACATACAGCATACTATCCAAAAAATGTTGCAGGTCAAGAATGTACATCACAGTAAAAGGGAAAACCAAACAGGACACAAAACATTTGAAACATATCAATACTAGTCAACCTTTTGACAGAATGAAGAAGTTAGAGGAAAGGATGGGGTACAGGGGTAAAGAGGAAGGTAGAGGAAAGGAGGGGGTATGGGGTAAGTGGAGAACTAAGTGCTTAAGTGCATAACTGGTATATGACAAAGAGAGTGCTAGCTATTGCGGCAATGGCAAATTCTATTAAAGGTTTTGTTGGCCAGGGATTTGAAAAAGTTTATAGAGACTAGTTCAGGAAGTCTGAGTGCAGACTGGATTTTATTCCAGACTGATGGCATAACAAGGCTAATAGCCCCTCTGCCATGGGAGGTGCGCACTCTGGGCATGTCCAGTAGAATGAAGGTGGATTTCCTTAACGAATAGTTGCCGTGTGACTTATGAACAAGGGAAGAGATATACGGTGGCAGTTTGCTCCACAAGATTTTCAGAGTCCAGGTACCAATGTGGAGCATCCGTCTTGTGGTGAGAGATGTCCAACCTACTGCTTGATAGAGGTCACAATGATGTGTCCTATAAGGGACATTTGATATACTGTAAAACATAGGGCACAATGAAAAAGTTTATCAAGTTTGTGCAAGTTAGTCACTGTGCTACAGTTATAAATGATGTCCCCATAATCTAACAATGGGAGGAAGGTGGCTTGTACCAGTCTACATCTTATATCCGCTGGGAAAAGGGATTTGTTACAATAAAAAACCCTAGTCTTGATTTTAGTTTGTTGGAAAGACAATCAATGTGTTGCCAAATGTCAGTTTTCAGTCCAGCCCAATACCCAGGTACTTAAATTTGTCCACAACATCCAGAGAGTCCTCACAGAGGGTTGTGATGGGTGCAGATGCATTCTGGACATGTAGGGTTGCCTACAGATGGGTGGGGGTAAAATACATCACCTTAGTTTTCTTTGCATTCAAGTCTTAGCTTGGAGCTGATTAGATTGCATTGCAGTTGATTAAGGTCTGACTGCAGCTCAGCGCATACTTCAGACAGGAAGGTTTTGGATGTATACAACACAGTATCATCCGCAAAGAAGTGTAGCTTTGATTTGTGGATGTCGTTATCCAGGGAATTAATGTAAGTGGAAAACAGTAGAAGTCCTAAGATTGAACATTGGGGTACTCCTCTTGTAATCAGCAAGGGATCCAAAAGGAGCCCACCAGCTTTAATCCATTGCAGTCTACTAGTAAGATAACTAAAGAACTAGTTTACAGAGGAGTCATTCATACCTAGATTCTTAAGGCTAAGAAGAAGGAGACTGCGATCTATCGTATTGAATACCTTACTAAGATCTAGAAAGACGGCCCCCATGGGATGCTTTTTATCTAGGGCAGTAAACCAGTCATTAGTAACTTTGGCCAAAGTTGAGGCAGTGCAATGGTTCTGTCTAAAGCCAGACTGCAGTGGATTAAATAAATCTGAGTTTTCAAGGTACTCCTTTAGTTGATTACTGACAATTTATTTGAGAAGTTTGGACACAACTGGAAGTATGGAAATGGGTTTCTAGTGATTGAGATCACTTGGGTCACCTGACTTAAATAAGGGTAGTATAAAAGCTGTTTTCCAGCATGAGGGAACCGTGGCAGAGGAAATAGACAGATTAAAGATGTGCACGATTGGTGCAGTTAACAGATGACTCCCCAGTTTTAGAAATGCGGAGTCAATCCCATCAGCACCAGCACTCTTCTTAGGGTCTAATTTTTTTCAAAAGGTCTTCAACTTGCTTATAGATTGCTTGGGAGAGCCAGAAGGAGTCTTGGAACCTCAGGTCCTAGGGGGCGTTCATAAATGTGGAGTGACTAGCCAGCCCAGTGGCCAGCAAGGAGTCAAATGCAAGACCGGCTGTGGCAAAATGGGCATTTATTTTTTCTAGGATAGTGCCTTGGTCAGAGACCGCAGCATCATCTACAGTCATTTTTGCTGGTATGTATGTGTGGGGGGAAGGGTTGTGGCCTTCTACCGATTTTATCATACGCCATATTTTAGAAGGATTGCCTTTAGCATCCTCCAGAGTATCTATATAGTAGTTAGTTTTGGCCATTCTAATAAGCTTAGTGGAAGCATTTCTCGAGGTTCTGAATGCCTGCCAGTCTGCAGAGGATTTGGTTTGTCTTGCACGTGCCCAAAGCTTATCACGATGGGTTAAAGCAGCCTTTAGTTCCAAAGTGAACCAGGGGTGTGTAACCTTCCTCCCTGTATGTTTTATGAAAGGGGCATGCTTATTGGCTAGTTTTGTAAGATATTCATTTAAGATAGCAACGGCTTCCTCCCCAGAGGTGGCCAGAAAGAGACTTTGCCAGTTAACACACTTGAGGTCAGCTAGGTAGTTATCAATTTTAAACTTGTGAAAGCCACACCTTACAACAAATTAAGAACAAGAGAGACATTTTTCCTGCGTATAAGTGCAAACGACAATGTTATAATCACTCAAGTCATTGAGGAAGACGGCTGCGTGCGGAATTTTATGGGGCACTTTGTGAGGATTAGGTCAGGAATGGTGCTGTTCTCCTTATTTCTTGTATTTATCCTGGTGGGTTCCGAGATAGGCTGTGAGATGCCTAGCTCATCACATAAGTCCTTTAAGACATTAGCCCTGGGTATAAGCCGATCCACGTTCAGGTCACCAAGGATAATAATTTCATTGGTATTAGTTTCAATAATATTCCTAGGGGTTGATAAGAGATCAACGCCCCCTGATGATGGTCTGTAACAGCCAATGATGTTGAATGCCTCAGAAGAGGGTAGCAAAATCCTTAATGATACACATTCAAATTCCTTTGTCTTGGATAATGATAGGATTTCGGTAGCACCGAGTTTGGCATTTACATAGATAAATACCCCACCAGTAGATCTATCCAATCTGAAGATATTAAAGAAGGGGAGCATAATCTGCTGATCAGTGGTGGTGCATTTTAACCATGTTTCAGTGACCACTAGTATACAGTATCTGGGTTTGTATGTGCTACCCATATTCTTATTTGATCAAGTGTTTTAAGAAGGCTACAAGCGTCAATTAGCATTTATTTTAAGCCTGGGCTGATGCAAAGTCAGATTGGGAGGCAAGAGGCAGAGAAGTTAAGAGGTCCGACAAGTTAGGTAAAATTACTGCTACTGAGATGGCCTAGTGGCTAGGGTCACCACCTCTAATGGGTCAGAGGTTCAAAACCCTGCATTGCATATAGGTAGCAGCTGGGGGTTTCACTAGATGTGAGCTGAAATAGAATAGGGAGCCCTATTCAGCACAGAATGAGTTAATTATGCTAGAGGTGTAAGGAGGAAATAGTCAGGTGCAACAGTGACTCCTAGTGGCCATAGAGTATAACCTGCAATATAGAAACTTAGGACATCAGGTGGCAAGTCACATGACATAGGCTACCTATAAAGGTAGAGATACCAGGGTCGGTGTTTGTGTCAGACAATGGGCCCACCTTTATGTCAAGGGGGTTTCAAGAATTTATGGAACACAATGGAATCTGACAGATTAAGACTGCACCTTACCACCTAGCCTCTAATGGTTTAGCTGAAAGTGTGGTACAAACAATGAAAGAAAGGTTGTGGCAATTGGGTTCAGGATCTATGCAAATGCAAATAGTGAGGTTTTTTGTTGTGATACCAGGTTACACCATGTGCAATGACAGGGGTGTCACCAGCAGAGATATTGTTTGGCAGGACACTTCATTCCCATTTGGATTTGATCCACCCGGTTTTGGGGACCAAAGTGTGTCAGAATCAGGCAGAAATGCAGGGGGCCAGGGGTGTAAGACAGACCCGAGTTCCTTGCAAGTTGTAATTGGCATCAGGGAAAGTGGTAATAAGACATATGGACCATATCCATGGGGTACTGGCAAAAATATCCTACTCACTTGGGGGGACTGGAAGGGAATACAGAGCGGGAGAACATGGAGGACTGGGAAGTTACACCAGGGGTACCAAGTACGACTGTGGCAGTAGACTCTATGGGAGTAATGGGGAGGAGTGAGACACCCAGAGATGTTTCACAGATGGCCTCTGAGCAGGATTGAGCTACAAGATTTGTGGGAGAAGGAGAGGCGTCACCTTGAGGTGATCCAGTGGTACCTGTCAAGAAGGATCATAAGGATCAGACAGTCAAATCTGTAATCAGATTTTAGAAAAGGATGGATGTTATAAAGTAGTCTGCAGAATATAATTATTTGTTCCCTAGTTAGTATTCCCTGTGTAGTAATAATAGTGATACTTAGAGAGATAGTCCCTGTACGGGAAACCTAATACTGTTTTTTCCTGTTTCCTGTGTTCAAGCCACAGGAATTCTGCCTGTGTGCAGAAGTTGAGCTGAGCTGATATTAAGAATTTAGCCTCATAAGAAGCAACTGAGGTGTATTGGTGTTTATTACAACGGGGTTTTGGGTTGGAAAGTGTTTATCCTGTTTGTTTTAAAATGCATCACTGCCAGCCAACCAGCTGCAACATCTTCAGGCCTGCATCATTCCAACGGCTTGGTACCTAGTAAAGTGCCAGGAGCTACCTTTAAAGTTTACGGGTTGAAACTGGTACCAGTGGTTAGCAGTAAAAGGTTTACAGTCATATCTGCCACCGAATGGTCTTGTCTGGTGGGCCAGGCACTGTTAAATGTTACTGCTGTTTTTATAGTGTTACAGACCAACCCTAGTGTGGCTCCTAACTACAGTCCTGCAATCACAATTCATGAGTTTCAGATGAAATTCCTTATGTGTTGTATTTCCCCATCCCTTGTGAACATTCCCCAGTAAATATTTTATTAATATTTTACCTTTTGTCTCATGAGCACATTATTAGTGAAAGCCAATAATTGCATGTTTTGTTGAATTTAAGGTTCCACTGTGATTTTGCATATGTAGGGGGACACTGTGGGTAGGTACTGTATCCCAGGGGGTTGTACCGCTGTGACACAAGGCCCACTTAAATTGTACTCTGGGTGGAAGCACTGTGATAAGCTTAAAAGATCTGAAATGACCCTGACTCCCCCCATCAGGAAAATCAGAACCCAGGCCCCTCGATCTTTCAAGCCCGCAAGGCAGGGATAGTAATTGCAACATCCAAAGTGACCCAGTTATAGCTTTGGAGGCCCTGCTAAAATCTTCTGCTTACCAGTCAACTTCACAGGTTCCCTAACCCCAGAAATAGCACCAGACAACATGGCATGTGAAAGGTTGATCAGTTGGTGTGCAGGCAAGGAGTTGTATCCTCTGAATGCTGTATTGCTCCTTGGAGTTTTACAAGAGACTGGTATTATTAGAACTGAAGAAGCTCTGTCCAGAGTGAAGTGTCTCGGCAAAGTAGCTGTTCAAGGATGTTCCCTGGATAGCAACACCCAGAGCTTGACAGAACTGGTAGAGTGCCACAATACCATGGATGCCACTAAAGTTCCCAATGGACTGATCCCAGATGGAGACAGTGTCAAGTGTGCATGCAAGTGTGACTGCTCCAAAGCTAGAAACCCAGCCCAGGACTGAAAGTTTTGAAGAAGGCTCCGTAAGGGTTTATGAGCTGAAGGAAAGTCAGCTGTTAAGTGACCAAGAGAGTGCTCCTCCCCAAGACATAGAAGCCAGAGCCATCTATGTGACACACTCATCTGATTCATACAGAATGTTAAGAATGTTCTCAGGCATGAAATCCACCCCTGCAGGAGAAGATGACCCAGAGACTTGGATAGACAATTCAGTGATCCTAGACTGGCAATGCTCAGAAACTGAGAAGAGAAAAAGACTTGGGGAAAGCCTCTGAGGTCCTGCATTAGAGACTATTCATTCCTCAAGGTCCACAGACCCTGAAGATCTAACCCAAGAGTATCTGACTGCACTGAAAAATGTCTTTGGAAGCATGGAATCCAGTGAAGATCTCTTGTGGAAGTTCAAAATGACAAAGCAATGAAAAGGAAAACACTTGTCCACCTTTCTGAACTACCTAGAAAGGGCATTGCAGAGTATTTTATAAGGGAGGCATGGCATCCAAAAACTTGAATGGATAAGACTGTAGAATGTGCTCAAGATTGCCTGTCATTCCATCTTGTTGATTCTCAGGTTGCATCTGGCTGAGAGAAAGGACAACCCTCCATCTCACAGGGCATTAATGAGAGAAGTCCTAGAAGCTGCGAAAGAAGAGGAACGATGGGTATCCTTCCATACCTCAGCATCTTGTATTAATCCGGTCATCTAGCCAGCAGCTGTTACACTAGTTATTGATAATGTACCATCCACAGAAGCTCAAGAGTTGAAAGTGCTGTTAAAAGAATACAAGAAAGTGATTGCCAAAGCAAAAGTAACTACAAGTAGTGGACCACATGACCACCAAAGCCAGCAAGTAGCTTCAGCTAACTTTTCCTGATGGGTATAGGGATGCAAGTCCAGACATCATCTGTAGATTGTGACCTCAGAGCTAAAGTGGATTGGACTTCCAGTGCTGTCAGCACTGAGATGGCAGCCTGAACTCAGAGCTCCATCTGCATTCCACTAAAATATCCTCCTACTAATGAACTCTTGGCAGAATTAAAATTAATCACACATACCTGGAGTGCTGTCAGCCACCATGAAGAAGACAGATAAGCCAAAACAACAACTGGGTCAAACTGATGACAATAGATAGCAGTGAGATCCTGATGACTGATGGATCCATGGCCTCTGGGTCTCTTCCCTCCCTGAAGCATGATCAGCCTACACTGAATAAATACAATAAAAAAGGGGAAAAAAACTTGATATAATCCTCAGTGAGCTCCATGATTTCCATTCAGCAATCACTAGTAAATTAGATGTAATGGCAGTAGAACCGGTTGGCAGGATACTCTGATCCTTTTGCTTTAGTGCCTTGGCTGCAGAGAGAATGATAAAGGAAGAGAAGGGAAAGGAGCTGCGGCCAGACCAAAAGAAGACGATTTACTAGATTGCTGAAGTGCAAGTGACTTATAAACTGAATTCATGAACTGTGCCCCAACTGTGTATACTGTATTAATTCAGCTAATCTATGTGGTAATTATGAGTGTAGTGTGTGGGGGGGGGGGCAATGGGAGGGAAGTAACACTGTGTCTGTTGTGAGGGAAGACAATGGGTGGGAAGTAGGGTAGGCGAAAGCTGTGTTCTGAAAAAGTGTTCATGCAGGAATTATTTACTGAGTTTGTTTCTTACAAATTCTTGCCTAAATTGTTTAGTTGTAGTTGCAACTAGTTTAGTGTTACAAGGTAGGTACTATCTAGCTATCTAGCAGAGGGGCGGGAGCCAGCAGAAATATGGGATTGTGATAAAACCCTATCTAGGGTCAGCCGATTTGTAAAATAAGAATAGGAAACATAGTGTGGGCTTCGTAAGTTAGTCTATTTAGCAAAGGAAGGCAGTCAGTAGGAAAAAGGGATTGCAGTAAAATTCCATCTAGGGTCAGCCTAGTTGAGGAAATAATAACAAGATACAACTCAGTAATATGGCAAGGTGGGTATAAGCTAAGCAAAGAGAATGTGGGATCCTAGTAGCTGACACAGACAATAGGACAGCTGGGATGCATGGAATGGGGGGTGGTGGAAGAGACAGGGCACAGGGTGGAACATATGAATGTGCCAGCAGAAACAGACTACCTGGTCTATCTAAGTCTGCTCGAGTGTGCAGCTAGCATCCCTAGTTTGCACCTGCCCCAACCCCCTCCCATTTGTCATCCCACTACCACCCCCAACCCCCACCCTCACTCTCCCTTGTTCACCGTCCCATGCTCTTTTGAAACTGTTCACAGATTTATATGATACCACCCATTCTGGTAGGGTTTTCCATTTTGATACCACCCTCTCTATGAAATAGTGTCTCCTCATTTCCTTCCTAAGTCTCCCGCCCACCTCTATTCTTAGCACATGCCCCCGATGACCCTCCCTCTCCTTAACTTCAAGACCCCATCTGCCCTAGGAGGGTTGTCAGCCTCAATGGGTGGGGCCGCAGTCTTCCTAGGAACAATTTTGAAAGCAGGGGGTTGTCCAGTGTGCAGACACCTTGGGCAACTCAGGGAAGAGATAAGGTAGCTGAGATGGGAGTTGGGGAGGGGGGCAGGGAGAGGATGGGGGGAAGAACAGTGGCTGATGGGGCAGGTAAGGGCTGCTCAGGATCAAATGGATTGTGGGAACAAGATGGAACCAGAAAGGATGTCAAAGTGTCCAGGGGCATCTTTCCCTCAAGGACCCTCAGGAATTGGAGTGGGGACTTGGCAGGAGGTAAGAAAAAAGGGTAAGTGGGTGAAGGAAACAGCACAAGGAGGATGGGGAAAGAACAGGGAAGGAGAATAGAGGCATATTTTGATAAGGGGGACCCTCGTCGAATAGGTTCACAGTACTGGCCGATTTGGAGGAGCAGGGGGCAGGTGGGGAGGTAGACAATAGAGATAACATAGAGGTCAAATATAGTGGCAAGTGGGAGAGAGGAGAAGTAAGGGGGAGGCAATGAGGGTAGTGAGCAGGATGGAGTGGAAGGATGGCTACATGAGGGTTGAGAGAGTAGTCCAGGTGGGGAGTCTGGAGATATGGAAGAAGGAGAGCCAAAAGGAGGCAAAAAACAAAGGAAATGCTGGGGAACAGGAGAAGCTGGACATGTGGGAAGGAAGGGATCTCGGAGAGAAATGGAAGTAACAAGGGAACTTGTGCAGCAGGGAAGGCAGAATGTGTGAGGGGGTGGGAGAAAGAAGGGAAGGTCATTATCCTGGGAGATTCAATAGTGAAAGGTGTGAGATGGGGAGGTATGGGGGCAAGGTCTAGCCATAGGAGGTACAAGGAAACACAGAGGGAAGAAGACTAGGAACTGTATCTGGAAAAGCAGAAGGAATTGGGGAAAGCATGCAGGAGCACAAAGGCACAAACAGAGGAGAAAATAGCTCAGGCAATAATAAAAGGGGTCAAGAACATTTTCAGATAAATCAGTGGAAGAAAAAAGACTAAGGGTGGGATTGTGAGGCTAAAAAGGGAAGGAGGTAAGTGTGCACGGGGGACCAAGAAAAAGCAGAAATTCTGAACAAGTATTTTTGTTTAGTATTCACAGAAGAAGGGGAAGGGGAGGGGCCAAAGTTAGGCAACAGAAGCACTACTGGGAGTGAGGTGGACACGAGTCCATTTAAGGAGGAGAGAGTCTTAAAGGAACTCATTAATCCAAAAGTGGACAAGGCAATGAGGCCAGATGAGATATATCCCAGAGTATTAGGAGAACTCAGGGAGGTGCTGGCAGTACCCCTGACAGCCCTGTTCAACAGTTCACTGGAAACAGGTGTGGTACCAAAGGACTGGAGGAGGAGGGCAAATGTAGTTCCTCTCCACAAAAGTGGGAGCAGGGAGGAGGCTGGCAATTACAGGCCAGTCAGCCTGACCTTGGTGGTGGGGAAATTAATGGAATCATTACTAAAAGAAAGGTTTGTGATATATTTCAAATCCAGTGGAGCACAGGATCCAAGGCAGCATGGATTCACAGTGGGAAGATCTTGTCAAACAAATCTGATAAATTTCGTTGACTGGGTGACTAGGGAGGTGGATCAAGGAAGGGCGGTGGATGTAGCCTACCTGGATTTCAGCAAGGTCTTCTACACCATCCCACATAGGAGGCTAGTAAACAAGCTGGGCAGCCTGGGACTGGATCCCAGGGTAGTAAACTGGGTCAAAAATTGGCTGAGTGATAGGATACAGAGGGTGGTAAACAGAGTTCAATCCGAAGAGATGGTGGTGACCAGCGAGGTCCCACAGGGATCAGTGCTTGGACCAGTCCTCTTTAATGTCTTCACAATCAACTTTGCAGAGGGGCTGGAAAGGAAGGTGTTCCTCTTTGCAGATGACACAAAGATCTGCAACAGGGTTGAAACACCAGAAAAGGTAGACAAAATGAGAAGAGACCTAAGCAAGCTTGAGGAGTGGTCAAGGGTGTGGCAGCTAAGATTCAATGCAAATAAGTGTAAGATCATGTACTTGGGGCACAGAAATGCAGGGGAGGAGTACATTATGGGGGGGGGAGGTACTGACAGTCACCAAACCAGAATGGAACCTGGGAGTAATCATATCTGATGATCTAAATGTTACCAAACAACGTGAGATGGCTGTGAGGAGAGCCAGTGGAATGCTGGGGCACATAGAAAGAGGTATCTCCAGCAGAAGGAAGGAGGTGGTGATGCCACTGTATAGAACATTGGTGAGACCTCATCTAGAGTACTGTCTCCAGTTCTGGAGGCCGCATCTCCCAAAGGATATAGACAGAGTAGAAGCAGTTCAAAGAAGGGTGACAAAAATGGTACAGGGATTGCACCAAAAGTCATATGAGGGGGGACTGGAGGATCTCAATATGTATTCCCTGGAGGAGAGGAGAGAGGAGGGATATGATATAAGCTTTCAAATATCTCAAGGGTGTAAATAAGGTACAAGAGGGTAGCATCTTGCAGAAAAAAAGATGTTCAACAACAAGGGGCCATGATATGAAAATAGAGGGGGGTAGACTTAGGGGTAACATGAGAAAGTATTTTTTTCACGGATAGGGTGGTGGATCCATGGAACACCCTCTCAGCAGAGATTGTATGGGCAAAAACAGTAGGGGAATTCAAAAACACATAGGACAGACATAAAGAAACTCTAGCAATAGGAAAGAGAGGGTAAGCCACAGATCATTTAGAATCTGCGGTATATGAAACAGGTAGGGAAAATGAGCAGACTAGGTGGGTCAAGTGGCCCTTATCTGCCATCAGATTCTACGTTTCTATGCTTCATAGGTTGATGGAGTGTATGCCAGGCATGATGAGGGGGAGGGTTGGGCCTTCTATAACTAAGTGTATAGGGCAGCTGCGTGAGAACCCTCACATTATTGTACGCCTGGGAACAAATGATCTTGCAGGGAGCGGGGTACAGGAGGTTCAGGAGAGGTTTAGGGAAGTAGGTAAAATCTGCAGTGAGGCAGAAAGGTCAGTAGCCATCTCTGAAATGCTCCCTGTCCCTAGGGCTAGTACTGTAAGGAAACAGAGAACTGAAGAATTTAACAGTTGGTTAAGGGATGGTGCAAGTCAAATGGGTACAGGCTGGTGGGGGGGTGGAGTCGGACGTGGGTTGATAAGGACCTATATGCACCTGATAGACTGCATTTAAGTAGAGAGAACACCAGGGTCTTATAGGATGGTTCCACACTGCCACAGCATTGTGCTACTGCTGTGTGAAAGAGTCAGAGCTGGTTCGGGGGAGGGAGCGAACACCCCAGAGACAGCAGTGTTGGGAAACCAGCAGACCATCACAGCAAACTGTCAGTTTTGTCACGTGATGGTCTTTGCTGTGTTCCCGTCACTGCTGGAACAGTATACCTTAAAGGATAAGCTGGAGTTACAAGTCAACAAACCTTAATTTAAACTGAAGGGGGGAGTCGATAGGGCATGCTGCAACCGTAGTCACCATGTGTGGGAGCCTAATGGGCCTACCCCCTTAAGTCAGCAGGTAGAAGTAAGAGTGAGAAGCAGGGGTGAGGAAGTGGGGATGTGGGAGGTGGGGAGATGAAAAGGGATGGTCAGTGGCAATGGTGTACAGGGGTCACGGTGGAAGGTGGTGTCACTGAATACAAGGAGCCTGACAAACAAGATGGCGGATCTTCAGGCACTGATGGCTGAGGGAATGGTGGACATAGCAGCAATCACACAGACTTGGGCCACCCAATACCATGACTGTTTTGTGATCCCTGGATATAGAATTTACTAAAAGGACAGAGAGATAGGGAGAGGGGGAGGAGTTGCCTTATTCGTGAGGGAAGGAATCACATGCACCAGGAAGGAGGAGACTGAGGGTAAGACTGAAACCTTGTGGATTCAGTTTCAGACCACCAAAGAGAGAAAGGTTAGAATGGGGGTGGTTTACAGACCACCAGGGCTGGTCGAGGAGTTGGACAGAGCACTGGGAGAGCAGATTAGAATGGTATGTTGTAGAGGTAATGTAGTCATAGCATGGGGATTTCAATCTACCTGGAGTGGATTGGAAGATCCCAGCTACCTTCTGCTCTAGGGAACAGGTCCTCCTGGAGACTTTCCAGGATAGTTTCCTGGTGCAGGGAGTCACAGAGCCTACCATGGATGAAACCATACTGGAATTAGTACTGTCCAACGGTGAATATATCTATGAATTAGAAGTGGAAGACCCTCTTGCAGGCAGCGACCACTGCACAGTGTAGTTATACCTAAATCTGGCCAAGGAAACAGCCAGGACTAAGATGAGGATAGTGTACTTTAGGAGGGTTGACTTTGGAAAAATGGGTAAAATCCTAGAGGGGCATCTTGCCAAAATCAATCTGGAGGTGGAAGTGGAGCAGAAATGGTCCATTATAAAGATGGATCTGATTGAGGCCACTAATATGTGTGCAAAGGCCAACAGCAAGAAAGCCAGGATTAAAAAAAAAGGTATACCGCAGCGATTCCCCGACGGCGAAGACCAGCACAGTGCCAGGATTCGGGCAAACCTGCCCATCACTGTCCTGGTCTTTGCGGCGATCAGGACTGCCTCGCTGGGTGTTTGGCCACCCCCCCCCCCGAGTCCAACTTCAACTCGGAGTTAGAATCCTAGAAACCAGGGGGTGTGGGGTGTGCGCCGACATCCCCGTGTCTACAATGCCAACAGTCGGCATTGTAGCTGTTGCTGTAGGGGATGTCGGCACTAGCGCTGTCAAAGCACTATGGGTAAACCAAAAAAAACATAGCTGATTCAACAAAGAGTTGGCAGCAAAAGTGACAGAAAAGAGAGCAACCTTTTTTAACTACAAATGTACTCTGAGGAATGCAGACAGGGAGATTTACCCAGAGAGGTCAAGAGAGGCAAGCAGAGTGATCAGGGCAGCAAAACCCACAAGGGAACTAAAGCTAGCTCAGGGCATAAAGGAAGAGAAAAGGATTTTTTTAAGTACATAAGGGAGAAAAGAAGTACCATGGATGGGAATGTCAGATTAAAGCAGGAGGAGGGATGGAAGGGAAGTAGTGAGGAAAAGACAGATGAATTAAATGAGTACTTCAGCTCGGTTTTCACTAGGGAGAAGGATGGACCTATGCCACAGGGGAAAAATAGGGGTTCGGAAGGGGAGGTGCAACAGATGGAGCAGTTCAGGAGGACAAGGTTTTAAAGGGTCTTAGGGCACTTAGGGTGGACAAAGATCCTGGACCAGATGGCATGCACCCAAGAGTTCTGAAGGAATTGGTGGAAGTCCTAGCTAACCCCCTAGCAGACCTATTTAACACCTCACTAGAGACAGGCTGTATGCCTCAGCACTAGAGAATAGCACATGTGGTGCTTCTTCACAAGAGTAGACCCAGGGATGAGCCAGGTAACTACAGCCCAGTCAGCCTTACCTCCATTGTGGGCAAATTAATGAAGACTATACTGAAGGAGAGACTTGTGGACTTTCTAGAGGTAAATGGTCTCCAGGAAGAAAGGCAACATGGGTTTGTCATAGGGAGATCCTGCCAGACCAACTTGATAGACTTTTGTGACTGGGTCACAGGGACTGTAGACAAGGGACAGGAAGTTGATGTCCTGTATCTGGACTTCAGCAAGGCCTTAGACTCTGTGCCACACAGGATGCTGCTCAGTAAGCTGCAGAACCTGGGAGTTGGTAATAAGCTGGTGGGGTAGATCAAGAGCTGGCTACAAGACAGAAACCAGAGGGTGGTAGGGGGGTCTTGAAGCATAGGCCTGTAACCAGTGGGATCCCACAGAGCTCAGTGCTTGGCCTAGTGTTGTTTAATATCTTTATTAGTGATATAGCAGATGGGATCAAAGGTAAAATCTGCCTATTTGCAGATGACACTAAGGTCTCTGGGATCGTGGACACACAGGAGGGGAGCAGGAGCTGAAGGAGGAACTGGCTAGACTTGAAAAGTGGTTGGGTATTTGGCAGTTTGAGTTCAATGCTAAGAAGTCCAAGGTCATGCACCTGGGAGCTCAGAACACAGGGCCCAGTTACTGGTTGGGAGGGGTATAACTGTCCATTTCTGAGGAGGAAAAGGACCTTGGGGTAATCATTACAAGGAGCCTGAGGAACTCTGCACATTGCTGTACAGCCAAAGCCAATGGGATGTTTGGAGGCACTGACAGAGTAATCACCTGCAAGAAAGGGGAAGTCATCCTGCCATTGTACAGGTCATTGATCAGAATGCACTTGGTGTACTGTGTGAAGTTCTGGTGCCCATATCTGAAAAAGGACATCAAATTACTGGCGAGGGTGCAGCGTAGGGCAACTAAGATGATCCACAGCCTGCAGGACAAACCATATGAGGAAAGGCTGCAGGGGCTCAATATGTATTCCCTGGAAGACAGAAGAGAGAAGGGGAGACATGACTGAAACATTCAAGTACCTTAAAGGTATCAACAAGGTTAGTACTGATGGTATATTCAGTCTCAAGGGGAATGGGTCCACTAGGGGGCACAGTCTAAAATTAGGGGGGGGAAGATTCAAAAGGGAAATGAAAAGGATCTTTTTCATTGAAAGAGTGGTGTCCAAGTGGAACGCATTGCTGAAGGGGGTGGTATCATCGAAAACAGTGGACATCTTTAAAAGGGGTTGGGACAGAGTGAAAGGGAAATTCATAATGAATGGGAAGAAAGAAAGTGGGAATGAGAAGGGAAGGGAGGAAGACTGTATGTGGAAAAGGGAGAGGGGTCAGCTCCAGTAAATTTGATTGAGAGTTGCACACTCGAGTGGACTAGATAGATCGTAATTTCCTGTTTCTGCTGGCATTTTTGTATGTTGGTATGTATGTATGTAACTCATTGCCTTGCAGAAGTGAGCTGATGAATCAGAAGCCCAAATCACAGCCATGGACTGCCATGTAGCTTGACTGGAGGCTGCCATCCTACAACTGACTGACACGCCACATTCAATTATGGAAAGAGAGGATGATACTGAAAGCTGGGGTAGACAGAAGAACATCCATCTCTAAGGCATCCCAGAAAACACAGAGGGCAAAGATATGGAGAGTGTGGCAGAGCTGCCTGCACCCCGAGTACTGAGTTGGCACCCTGAGGCATTCCTCTCCTCTATACCACTCTTTCTAAAGCCTGCTGCAGCAACATATAAAATTCTTGCTATCCTTTTTCATTTTCACGTTTCTACGACAGCGGGGTGGCCTTCTACTGTAGTACCTCTATACTACCCTATTAACTCTTTTATTCTTTTTCTGCCTCAGGTCCTAAAGGTTGTAAGGCATATTTAGGTAAATGCCTGTAATGTCCCAACAGTCTGGTTCCTGTGTATCTTGTTGCCAAGTAAATAAGTAGAAAGATGGTAAAGCATTCTAAAGCTGGCTGTCTGATGTTTCCCTTTTTTAGCGCCTGTTGCATTTTTTATGGATCCCTGTACAAAATGGGATGACCTTTCTGAGTTTTCAAAGTGCCCTGAAAGTCCCATTTTCGAGCTCTGGATATGATAAAAGGAAAGTGCTTTTAGCGCTTGAAAATGTAAAATGCCATTTTTTGGGAGCTCGGTTTCAAAGACCATGGTACGCTACGAGGTGTGCAATAGTTGAAATAAACACACCCATAGCTAGAAAGGCGGTATAGTAAATAAAAAGAAAGCGGGTCTTGCCTGTAGCTTTTGTGCTGCAACTGCAGCAGTAATTTAACAAATCTTGAAAAAGAAAGAAAGCTGTATAGCCTAGAAGGGGGGTGCGCAGAGCCACCCACAGCTCCCCTTGTGTTTTAGCACTTAAAGCAAGGGTTATATTATTTAATAAAAAGGGAGTTAAGAAGGAAATGCCCTCACCTCTACAAAAAGGGATCAACTGCAAGTGATTCCAGTCAGCTGAAATTGTCAGCCAGCAGGAAGTTTTATTTTAAAAACTCTTTCAGACCACAATGTGTGCACATACAAAACAGCAAATTAACAACAGAATGGATCTTATAGATGTACAATAAATTATTTTTCTGTTTAGTTCTCTCTTACCTGTTGCTGTGCTATGTTCAAGGTTGCTATTAGGATTTAGGAGGCCCAAAGAGAGGCTTATTTATGAGAAACTGTCCAGGATGACACTAGCCTCTGGGAGGGGCTCCATAATGTTGATGAGCAATCCTACATGCAGACTGTTTCACCGCTTTATGTTACAATATAAAGGAACAAACTGAGCTGCACTACAAGTGAGTTAACAAATACAGTTTATTATGTCTATTTGATCCCCCAACAAGTATGTATTAGTACAGGAAACTGTTGTATTAGTTCAGGGGTTGATCAAATAGACCATGTGATGCATATGATGTCATACATAGATCATATAAATGTACCTTCAGGGCTCAGTTGGAGTTAGATGAGTTTGGAGTGCAGTATTGCATGCAAGTACAGCCGTTTCTAGATGATGCACAGATGATACTGGAACACTGAAGCCAAGTCTTTCTATTCTGTGACCATGTGAGCACTACTAGGGAAGAGTAGTGTTGAGGCTCAAATGTGACCTAGGTTTTTATTTTGTTTATTTAGATTTTTATTCTGATTTAATCTTTTTTTCAAGATAATAAAATTCACACAAAATCCTTTGTGTGTTTTAAAACATCTCTGCTGTGTTCCATATTATCTGTTTCCCAACCCTTATCACATAATGGTGTCAGAAGTGAGATCACTGGTTGTCTGAGATGAAACGGGGAGAAACCAGTAGGGCACCAGACCTGGTGCCTAGATAACAAAAAGCAGAGATGGCTCATGGAGTGGATGAGAAGAAGCAGGGAGTTGTGACTACAGCCCAGACAGAGAAGACCGGGGAACCCTTGAATCCAGGACTGGGGATGTCTGTTCAGAGAAATGACCCCAAGACAAAGGAAGAAGATGGGAGTGAGGAGGAAGTGGAGGAGAAGATGGCATGACGAGAGCCCAGAGAGGAACCACCAGAGAACATTGCTGGATTATTAAGATGGCTGGCTGTCCGCCAGATAGAGATCGAGAGACAGAGGGATATCGATTTCCAGGATAGAGAAAGAGAATGGAGGAGACAAGATATGAGGTGGGCAGAGACTTTAAAAGCTTTATAGACTCTGGGGTCAGGACAAGGACATGGTGGGGATGGAGTAACTCTCAACACCAAAGAAATTAAGTTAACAAAAATGACTGGTTCAGACAACATTGAAGCATATTTAACATCATTTGAACATGTGGCAAGAGCATGTGGGTGACCACAACTGCAATTGGCACCATATTTGACTGGGAGGGCACAGTTAGCTTATAGCCACATGAACACACATAATGCTGAGAACTATGATCTAGTCAAGACTGAAATACTGAAAAGATATGACATTAGTTCTGAGACCTACCGGCAAAGGTTTTATGCCCTGAAATATCAATTGCATGACAACCCCAGAGAGACATTCACTCGCCTGAAAGAACTCTGCTGGAAATGGCTATAACCAGAGGGGAAAACGGGGGGGCAGCCATTATTGACACTTTTGTTGCGGAACAATTCCTTCAGATTTTATCCCTTGATGTCCACATGTGGGTAAAAGAGCGTAAGCTCATTGTGACATGTGGACAGCCAGTTCTGAGTACACTATGATTTTTTTTTTGAAATATAAAAATGTGTTACTGATTGTCTCTGCTGAGAAATCTGGTGCTCTTGGAATGACCTCACTCCCCCTCCCCCAGGTCTCAGCAAAAAGATGAAAGCCATGAGATAACTATAGGCTAGAACAGGCCTTAATCAAGGATCTCCTTTTTATCTAAGTTAATTATAGCTGTAGCTGCTAAGAGGGAAATAATAAACTTTTATGGCACTTAGAAGAAGAGTGCAGGTTATATGTCACCCTGGTGCAAAACTATAAATGCTCTGATGTCTGTGTGAGAGAGGATACTGCTTATAGATGAAAGGAAATTTACAGACTTGATTGGGAAAGTCACATGGTGAAAGGAGTTTCTGCTGATGTAACCTTAATTATCTTACCTTCTAATATTATAAAATATCCTGGGTGTATGATATTTCATAAACAGTGGAGCAGCTAGGTGACCTCACACAAAGGGGTTGGCAAAGACAGCTTTTTTAAACAGATTATTTTTTTCTTCAGGGACACTTTTACCTACACTCTGACAAAGAAACATCTTTAAGCAGGTTTAAGCAGGTATACAGGTAGATAGAGACAAAATCTAAGTACTGTAGTAGGAACTGCACTGTTAAAACCTTGTTCTTTTAAAAGATTGCATGGTTCTTGTGATATATAGTTCTGTATTTTATGTTTTACATACTTTTTTCTATTTTAGTAAAACTCTATTTTTAGAGCTTACTTGGTCTGTCTTTGAATTTCTTTTCTTTAACAAGTGGAGTATATATGGCTAAAGCAGACACTGTGCATAAGCTTGAATGGTGATACCAAACTGGAAAAGGTAAGAGTAATCTGAGGTCTTTTATCAGAGTTTTTAAGGGTTCATTTCTGTACACCTGATTAGATGCCCGTAGGCAAAGATATCTGGCCCCCCAAAGACAGAATTATCTGAGCCTGTGCATTGGGTACACTAGCAAGAAGTTCACAGTTTGAATCCCTCCAGAACAGAGACCAAAGGTTGATTCGAACCCACAAAACAGACAGGAGGGTTACCCTGTTTCTGTTAACTGTTCACAAGACTGCACTTGGAAGTTGGCACTTTGGGAGTAGAGGGCTGACCTGCTGAGTGGGTTTGTGACACCTGAGACTGCAGATAAGGCTATCTCCCTTGCAGAAGATTTTCTTGCTGCTCACCAGTCCTACAAGAAAGAAGCACCATGTATACCTGAACCCCCTGCTGTCCAGTCAGTACCACTGGAAAGACAACCCTCAGCAAAGAAATGTACAATATGGAAATAGAAATGAGAGTAGAAGTGGGTCAAGAGGGAGAACATTTCCTGCAGATATTGTCAATCAATCAATATCTTTATTTAGCCAGGTGGAACACCATTGAGCAGGGCTCATTTACAAGATGGACCTGGTAGTTTAAACAACAACAACAATAAGTCACAATACAACAATTTGGCGTAGGTGTAGCAACATTGGCAGCCTATGTACAGTCATTACAAATGTGAATGTCATGGCTTGGCACAGTGGTGTACAATAAATTTACAAATAGCAATGTAAGACTTGACAATGAGAACAGAACAAGGCAGCATAATTTACAGGCGTGGTACTAAAGGCAGTCAGCATACCACTACGTGTGAGTTCTGTGCAAGGTATGTCTCTGATAGACAGCAGAATACAATATTATATTGGATGAGGTCTAGACCAGCAAAGCATTATGTGGCCTAGAAGAAGACCATAAAGCAAGGGCACAGGATGCACCAAGGACAGTGGAGGAACTGTCAAGGACTAGGCTATATACCCAGGTTTTGCCCCAACAAAAGAATAAAGAACGCCCATCCCACCTTGTTAAATACAGGGTACTTCATGACTGAAGTAACAATAGAAGACAAAACTGTGGTGGAATTGATAGACAGGAAGTAAGAACACCTTGATAAGACTTGAGTTGGTGCATACCATCAAAAGGGGACCTGAAATGAATGTGGTATGTGTACATGGGGACACACATCACTATCCCACCACTAGTGTTGATGTTAGTTTAAGAGGGCAAACCGCAGTGGTTACAGCAGGATTAGTACCCAAACTGACAGTTCCTATTTTGATAGGGCATGACTAGCCAGAGTTTACAGCCCTGTTACAAGACAGAGGGTCTGTGGCAGCCATAGCCACCAGAGCACGGGCCAAGAAAGTCCAACAGCTGGGGGATGTGTTTCCCTTTGAGGGGGACAAAGGTGTTTCTGAATGCCAAGAAAAAATTGCAAGAGAAATGGCACAGAGAACAAAATGGACTACCTGAAAATGTAAAATCTGTTTTTGTCAAATTTGACATGATTAGAGAACAAAAAGTCAGATACAACATTAACACCTCTTTTTCAACAGGTGGGACAGCAGCAACACCCAGGTGCCCCAGAAATGGTAATCAAAAATAGCCTATTGCATAGAATGTGTACAAAATCTGACACTGGTGAAAAGATGGAACAACTTGTAGTTCCTACATGTTATAGACAAGATTTGTTATACTTGGGGCATGACCAACCTTGGGCTGGCCATGAAGGGAGGGATAGGACCTTGGGAAGGATCCTGTAGAGATTTTGCAGGCCCAGCATTGGTGATGATGTGGCTAGATATTGCCACGGTTGTAAGGAATACCAACTGGTTTTCAAACAGGGAAAAAGGATGTGATCCCCCTGATGCCCCTACCTTTGGTAACAAGCCCCTTTGAGAGGATAGGGATTGACATTGTGGGTCCACTAGCAAAAAGTTCAAAGGGAAATCCATTTATTTTGGTCATATGTGATTATGCAACCAAATATCCAGAAGTGATTCTCCTGTGAACTGTGACAACCCCTAAGGTGGCTGAGGAACTGGTTAAATTGTTTAATAGGGTAGGCATACCTAAAGAGATACTGTCCGATAGGGGAAGTAATTTCAATGCCACCCTTCTGAAAGAGCTTTACTGCCTCTTGGGAATTGTAGCTTTAAGAACTTCTCCCTATCATCCCCAAACGGACGGACTCATGGAGTGCTTCAATCAGACCTTGAAGTGGATGTTCATGAAATTCGTCCATGAGGGAGGGAAAGATTGGGACAAGTTTTCACCCTTTGTATTGTTTGCCTACAAAGAAGTACCACAAGCATCAACAGGCTATTCCCCTTTTACTTTATTGTTTGTACAAAACCCCCGTGGTCCTCAAGATGTAAAAGAATAGTGGGGGGAGGAGAAAGAATTAAAACACCCAGGAATAGCCAAATATTTTAAACTAATAAGACAGAAGTTGGCAGTTTATACTCAAAAAACCCATGTGACTGGGGTAAAGGCCCAAATTACCCAGAAAAAGGACTATGATCAAGAGACTTGTGCTGGCAAAGGATTGGTAATAGGTGATCAGGTACTGCTATTATTACCAACTTCTTCCAATAAGTTATTGATGAAGTGGCAGGGACCATATAAAGTCTTACACCAATGGGTCCAGTACCTAACTAAATAGAAACACCTGACATCAGACCAGGGAAGACGGTTTACCATGTAAACTTGTTGAAAAAAATGGCACAAAAGGCCCAAAACACATCTAAGCATGATGGTGATACCAGACTCTAAAGATACCGATTTTAAGATAGCATATAGCCGGTAAGAAGGGAATAAAGGGCCCAGGAAGTTCACATTAATCCTGACTTACAAGTGTCACAAGGGAATGAGTTGCAAAATCTGATACATTCTTTGCCTCCACTTTCACTAGCGAGCCAGGGAAAGCCAAAGGAGTGGAGCACCAAATCAGAACAGAATTAGCCCCCGTAAGGAAGAAACCCCACAGGCTCCCAGAAAGAGTAAGAATAGAGGTTCAACAGGAAGTCACAAAATTGCTGGCACTTAATATCATTGAACCTTCTAAAAGTGCCTGGGCTTCTCCCACAGTGGTAGTGCCAAAGAAGGACAGAGGTATAAGGTTATGCCTTGACTTCAGAGGAGTAAATCAGGTGGCACAATTTGACTCTTACCCTATGCCTAGGGTAGATGATTTCCTAAATCGGATTGGGAATGCAAAATACATTTCCACTTTGGACCTCACTAAGAGTTACTGGCATATCCCCTTCAAGATGTCATCCAAAGAAAAAACTGCTTTCAGTACACCGGCGGGATTGTTCCAATTCTGCACCATGCCATTCGGGCTCCATGGGGCCCCTGCAACATTCCAGCATTACATGGACCATATGCTGGCATCTCTTTAGAATTTTTGTGTGTTATATTTGGATGACGTGGTTGTTTTTAGCCAAAGCTGGAACACCCACCTGACGCATCTGAAGTCAGTCATAAATTCCATCAGACAAGCTGGGATGACTATAAACTCCACCAAGTGTGTCCTAGCTATGAGAGAAACTAGGTACTTGGGGTTTATATTGGGAAATGGGCTCATAAAGCCAGAGATTAACAAAGTGGAGCCGGTGGCCAACTGTCCTGTACCTAGCACTAAAAAGCAAGTTAGATCATTTTTGGGACTGACAGGGTATTATAGATAATTTATACCTAATTTCACTGCAATTGCCACTCCCTTAACAAATCTAACAAAAAAACAATGTGGTAACAACGTACAATGGTCTGCAGACTGTGTTGAGGCCTTTCAGACCATTAAAGCTGCCCTATGTTCCTCACCAGTCTTTTTTTTTTCAAATTTAATAAGCCTTATTCTGTAGTTTAGCACTGACAAACAGAACAGAAGCAGATACAACCAATGAGAGTTGTTACATTAAAAAAATATAAGATACAAATGAGGGTTACTATTATAGAGAACAACAGCATAACATAAAAACCCATATCAGCTTGGAGTGGAGCAAGCGAAGAGTAGAACCTACTACTACCCCAATCCCCCCAAATCATCCTCCCCCTTCCCACCCCCAGTCACCCATCACACACCAATGGTAGTATTAATGTAGAGAGATATGTACAGTTACAACCTAAGAATATAACATGTTTATGTATAACCAGCAAAGCAGCAAACATGCAATTAGACTAACAGAGTAAAACACCAATGTGGTCAAATAGTCAAGAGAGTATAAAGGGGTGCCCAAACCTTTTGATAATAATATTGCCTTTTTGACATTTGAGCTATTATGTAGAGTGAAGAGAATTTCGTGCAGCCATTCTGTGAGGGAAGGGACAGACTGATCCAACCAATGACGCAAAATTACTTTTTTAGCACGTACAGATAGTAAGGCCATATGTTTACATTGGTTACCAATCAAAGTATCTCCATAATCTCCTAAAATGCATATTTCTGGACAAAAGGCATCAGAAAGGCTGAGAATGGGGTCAAACTTTGCTTTGATGGCTGCCCAGAGCGGGGATGATTTACTGCAGTCCCATAGTATGTGGAGTAAGGAACCAGGATGAATACCACATCTGGAGCAGAGATTAGATGGGAGTTTCCCCATTTTATGAAGTTTGATTGGGGTATAATATAAATCATGAATAACATAAAATTGGAGGAGGTGATATCGATCCCATTTAACATTTCAGTATAACTGGAACCATATCCGAGACCAGGAACAGGTAGTAGGGAAGACAGGAGGCAGTACTTGGTCCCAAATATAGCGTGGGTGGCCATAGGCTTCATTGATCAGATCATGTAGGAGACAATAAAAAAAGGAAATGAGATGGTTTGAGGGAGAGGTCGAAATGGCAGGGAGTACTGGGCCTGTCAGATTCTGATCCCAGGGTCCTGTGCCAAAATGATGGAGAAGGACATATGATAGCTGAATATATTTGAAACAAAAGGAGGTAGGAAGATCAAATTTGAGTCTGGCTTCCTGGAAGGATAACAGTTTGTGATTTTTTAATAGATCACTAACATTTAAGGTCATCTTATGTGGCCAGAAAATTAAACTAAGGGGACGACTTCCAATTTTGAAATTAGGATTATTAAATATGGGTTCTGATACATCTTGTATGAGAGAGGTATGAGTCTTGGCACTAATCTGTGAGTGTACACGAAGGGCTGCCACAATAGGAGTGGCTCACAGAGCCTTGGGAATATACTTAAGTGACACATGTAGCAGTGAACATAGATCAAGCCTGTGTTAAGCGCAGAGCAATCTCTCAATCTGCAGCCACAGTATAGGAGAATATAGTAGCGGGTCAGTATGCACCAGTGGTTTTAACCAGTGATAAAAGATCAAACAATTAATGGAGAAATAATAAAGAAGAAAACTGGGTAATTGCAATCTGCCTGTGAGTTTATTACACTGTAATTTAGATAGAGGTCTCCTGGGTGTTTTGCCACACCAAATAAAATTGGAGATGATCCGGTGTACCTGAAAGAACCAGGTTTTCGGGAGGAAATAATTGAACATCTGAAAGGGGTATAGGAGACGGGGAAGGACATTCATTTTCACAATACTTATATGACCCCATATTGAGAGGGAAAGTAAGGCCCATTGGTTTAGATCAGTTTTGATTTGAGGGAGGGCTCCATCAAGATTACATTGTTTCGTATTAGAGCTAAAGGGGGAAAGGAAGATCTCTAAATATTTCAATCTATCTTTGACCCACTGAAGACTCAAGTGCAATATATCTGCTTGTAGTGTAAAGATATTGAGAGGCATTACTTCTGTTTTGGAGATATTGAGCTTATAATCAGAAAAAGTACCAAACTGGTCGATAACATCTAGCACTGCAGCAATAGAGATGGAAGGATGTGTGACATGAAAGAGTATACCGTCCACATACACAGATAGTTTGTACTGTTCAGCACCAATAACAATTCCTGAAACTAGGGGGGAGGTGTTAATTCAATGGGGAAGGGGCTCAAGATAGAGATTAAACAAAAAGTGGGAGAGTGGACATCCTTGTCTAGTACCCTGGAGGAGAGCAAGAGGCTGGGAGAGCAGACCATTACAGAGCACACGGGCAGAGGGTTGCGTATATAAGACCTTGATACATTTTATATATTGAAGGGGAAAGCAATATTTGGGTAAGAGATGAAAAAAAATAGTCCCATGAAACCCTATTGAAAGCCTTCTCTGCATCTAGGGATACCAGTACAGAAGAAATTGGGAGTCCCTGGATGAGGAGATCAGGTACATTAGCTTACACAGGTGATCAGCGGAAAGCCTGCCTGCCATGAAGTCAACCTGTTCCGGACTTATGAGACTGTGCCAGACCTGAGAAAGCTGATTTGCTAGGACTTTAACAAGGATTTTGAGGTCAACATTAATCAGGGAAATGGGTCAATAACTAGAGACCTGAAGAGGATCTCTTCCAGGTTTACGGAGAACTACCATTGTAGTTTCGGTGAGGGAATGGTCTAATAAACCAAGCTCGTATATGTAGTTATAGGTGGTTAGGAGAACGGGTGCCAGCAAATCCATAAAGGTTTGTAGAACTCGTTAGTATAGCCGTCAGGGCGAGGGCTACTACCTGTCCTGATTTTCACTGGACAGTCCTGATTTAGAGAGCTGCATCCTGCAAAAAAAGCATGAAAAATACTACATGTCCTGACTTTATAGTAGAAAAAATATTTAACTTTCCACTAAATGTTGCAGAAAACTATAATACCCTAACTAAAATACATTAAAATGATAAGAAACAATAGAAGCAACTAAGAAACTACAATATTTAGCCTTAATTCTGATTATATAGAGAAAACAAGTCTGTTGCATTGATTGAGATTATGTACTGTCCTGCAAAAAATCATGCTTCAGTAAGAAATGTCCCACTTTGGGCATCTTAAAAGGTGGCAGCCCTAGTCAGGGCCCGGGGTCTTGTTTACGGGTAGTGCGTCAATTGCTGACTTAATTTCTGCGATTGAGAGAGGGGCTTGCCAAAGTGCCACTTGTTGTCTTCCTAGTTGTGGAAGTTGAATGCCCTGCAGAAACTGGTCAACAAACTCTGTTTTAAAATTACAAGTGGACCGGGAGTATAAGTCTGATAATATTCCTGAAAACAGTTCACAATATCCTGTGGGGAAGTAACTATATTACCAGTTGAGTTACAAAAGGAGGGAATGATTCTATCAGCCACTTGGGCCCTGAGACATAGGGCCAATAGTTTACTGGCCTTGTCCCCCAATTGAAATAGTGGATTTTTGAGGGTAAAAGAAGATGTTTCTGTCTTGTCTGTCAATAAAGCATTATAACGAGCTCGGAGAATTTCCAAGTTATTAAGTTCGGAGGGAGTGGGCTGAGCGGAAAGAGATAACTCCAACTGCCGGATTTCTTGGAGGAGATTGGAGGTGACTCTTGTAGTGATCTTTTTCCTAATAATAGCCAGACAAATGATTTCACCCCTTATAGTACATTTCGCTGCTCCCCAGGGGACGTCAAGTTTGGAAATTGTAGGAGAGTTATTGTTAAGAAAAGTGAAGAGAAAAGTATTGAGATGAGAGACAAGATAGTCAGACTCCAATAGATGACTATTAAGTCTCCATACTTTATTCCGATTGATGGGAGGGCCCAGATGCCAATTTAGTAGAATAGGATGATGGTCAGATATAACTTTAGATAGTTACAAGTCAAAACCACTGGAAGGTGCCCAATTCCCAACAAGAAGTAGTCGATATGAGAAAATGAGTTATAGGGAATAGAGTGAAATAAGTATTCCTTACGGGAGAGAAAGAGCATCTCCACAGGTCAATAAGACCCACTGAGTCCATCAATTCCCTGAGAACAAGTTGCACAGGTGAGAGAGAGGGACTGGAAGTTCTGTTCTAGAGCAGTCCAGAATGTTACAGTATGCCAGATTCCAGTCACCTCCTAATAGTACAGGAAGAGAGGACCGGGGAGCAAAACATGTCATAGGAGATGTGAAAAATTGAGGGTCTTCTGTTGTTTGTCCATAAACAGAGCTGAGGACTATATCCAAGTGGCCCAACAAGGCTCTGAGAATGATGAACCTCCTTTGGCTATCTGTGATGGAGTCCAATAGCCGAAATGGTCTCTTATGAGCCACCAAAATAACAACCCCACCTTTGCTGGTATCTGGACCTGTCCCAAAAGCTGTCCCACCCAGGATCTCTGGAACTGGAGGACCTGGGAAGGGGGCAGATGGGTTTCCTGAAGACAGGCACATCCAGCTTACATAGATGCAGGAGTATTTTTGGCCCCTTGGTGGGAGATTGGGCACCCTTTACATTCCACAAACAGAACCTGAAACTATCAGTCATGCCCAATATAGAATAGAATAACAACTCTTAGAACAATACTATCTAAGTGGATTCCAACAATCCCCTTAGAACACAGTGTAACCACAATGATGGTGCATACTTTAAACCCAAGACCCCATACTCCAACAAAATATATCCAAACCATGGGCAGGGTATTCCCAAGAGATAATAACCCTACATAGAAAAACCCATGGGAATAGACCCTGCCGGATAACCCCCTATTCCCCTGAATCTCAACTGTATGTAACCCCTTAGTCATAGCAACACAGAATCAAGAATATAATAAAGAGACCCCTCCAATTAGTATGATCCAGTAAAGGCCCCCCTCCACCATACCCCAGACTGTCCCTACCCGCAACAATGGAATCGGTACCCTTAGGAACCTACCTTCTCGTGTAGCTTGGACTGCCATACCCATCCACAGTCCCATGGTTAACAGTACAGAGGAACAAGATACAACCTAAAGCCCCTGAAGCTATTGTGGGTGCCCCACTCCCCTTACTGTGGTACATAATGCTCTGCCCAGGCAGCAGGTTAGACCACAGTCCCACCCCCACCCCATCCCTCAACTAATACTACTGCAAGAACTATGCCAATACCACAAGAAATATTTGTTAGCACAAGGAAAAAGCGAGAGAGAGAAAAAACATTTTTCTTCTTTTCTTTGTGACCCTCCATCTTTTCTCTCTTCCTCCCTCCCTTCCCCCACCCCTCCTTTTACTCATAAGCGCTATTAGTAGCACAAAGTTTAGAAGGGCTTGGGTTTGGCCTCAAAGTGAAAAACTTCAAACCATAATGGAGTTAACATGTCCAGCAGATCTTATGACCAAGAGTTCTAAGTGAATCGCTGGGTAATGGAAGTTTCTCCAGGATATGACGAGAGATAATCCACTGGCTATACTCTGATGCTTAAATGACTGAAGATGAATGATGTGCAAATGTTGGAAGTATGTAGAGAAGAGCTGGGGAAATAAAACATTGATGCAGATTGTATATAGTGGGGAAGGATCCAGGAAAGGGCCATGGGAGAGTCAAACAGGCAAGAATTCCAATGATGGCCACATCAGGGAGTAGCACTGACCTCTAGTGGGAAACAGAGTTCTCAACAGTTATATCACGCAGTTAATGATACGCACTATAGTGCAGCTGACAGTGTAACGAGGCGAGCCCTCTAGTGGCGGATCTCAGTGAGCACAGAAGAGATCTGGAAACATAGCTTGTAGAGCAGGGAGGGCCTGTTCAGCAGACTCAAAGCTTTGCCAAGTGCCTTTGTTCAAAACAGAAAGACAGGAAGGGTATACTACCTTGTACCTGATGCCTGCAGCAATCAACTTTGTGACCATGGGGTGGTACGCTGCTCACCATTGCCTGGTAGCCACGGGAAGATTCTGGGCAAACTGCAATCATTGGCCTTTCCAGAGAATCTCCTTCAGATCCCTGACTTTACTCAACACATGCACCTTATCCAGGTAGTTAAGAAATTTTAAAATTAAAGGCCTGGGAGGATGGTCGGCTGCAGGTTTCGGCCTTAGCAAATGATGGGCCCTCTCGATGATGTATGTGGTGTTGTTGAGAGAGGGCACAGCAATCTTTGTTATCAACTTCTATAAGAATAAAATTGGTGTGGCACCTTCTGTATCCTCTGGAAGGCCAAAGACCACTATGTTGTTACAGCGGCTTCAGTCTTCCAGATCTTCCAGCTTCGATTCCATCTTGAGAAGCTTTTGTCTGAGGGAGCTCCGCCTGGGGTCTATCTTGTCTCACCACCCTCCAGGGATGTAGTGTGAGCTGCCATGTCTGTAATAGCTCTAGAGGCATCTGTTAAGTCCCCCCGCATCGATTTAAGCTCAGCAGTTAATTCCTGCAAGGCCGTCCTGAATGGTTGTAATTCTTTCATGAACTCTTGCTCTGTAAGTGGTGCTAAGGTCGGCCAAGTCGTAGATGGTGTGGTAGATTTTGCAGTGGTGCCAGGCCGGCCTTTGGAGCATTTTGAGTTTTTTTCTGGAGTCTGAGGTGGTGTGTGAAGCGATGCTGCCTGGCGCATCTCTGACTCCATCGTATGAGCAGAGTGATGAGCTGGAAACAACGGTTCCGAGTGCTGGTTACTTCACCTCAAATAGGCTGAGAGGCAATTAGAAGTATCAGGCAGTGGTTTCTGGTAGAAGAACTTAAACAGATACAATAGACCAGTCTTGTAAAGCCCAGATTTTAACCATTTGAGGTTCATATGGACACCTCTGGGACTTTTCTTTCACAGATGAAAGACAAAAATAACAGGATTATGAGGTGGTATTAAGAGGTGGTATTTGCTCTCCAGCCTTATAAATTTACAATGGAAAATTTACAGTGAAACACAGGGCAGGTGCTTTACATGTAAAAGTAGATTTCCTGTCCCGTCATGGGGCTGCATCTAAAATGAACAGTGTATGAATATATGTTAATACAAATATTGAGTTATGTTTTAGACATCCCAGGGTAATTGTTTGTGTATAAAGTACAAAGACTGCTGTTTATTTATGTTGTACTGTTATGTAGGGACCCCGGGGTGGAGCTCCGTGGTGAAGGAGGGCTGGAGCTGTACCTTTCTTTTGCACCCAATCACGATGGAGCTCTCTTAGTCTTTAATAACTGCCTTAGTGAAATCCAGGAGTGGATGGATTCGAGTTGGTTGAAGTTGAACTCGGAAAAGACAGAGGTGTTGGTAGTGGACTCAGCACGCCGGATAGAGGGGTCGGGAGTTGGTTCACCCTCAGGACTTTATTTTGGGGGTGTTTCACTCCCGACCTCTGAATGGGTGCGTAACCTGGGGGTAATACTTAATGAGGGTTTGACTATATATTTGCAGGTGTCTGCTGTCGTCAAGTCCGCATTTTACCATCTCAGGAATATCTCCAGGATTAGGCACCTTGTTCCATCCGACGATCTTCCTATGCTGGTCCATGCCTTTGTGTCCTCACCTCTGGACTACTGCAGCTCCCTTTACCTAGGGCTTTCTGGGGTTGAAATCCACTGCCTGCGGCTAGTGCAGAATGCAGAGGCCCGGCTTTTGATTGGTACTTCTCGGTCTAGCCATATTTCACCAGTGTTGAGCGGACTGCACTGGCTGCCAGTACAGTGGTGGATCACCTTTAAAGTCGGTCTTCTGACTTAAAAAGCCCTACATGGTCTTGGCTCTGACTACCTGAAAGAGCTCCTGGTCCCTTACTGCCCTGGGCGATCACTCCGCTCAGCTGGTGAGGGGTTGCTAGAGATCCCGAGGGTGTCCTTGAAATCCTCTGGGGCTTGTATTTTTATGTACGCAGCCCCTACCCTCTGGAATTCTCTACCCTGCCAGATAATGGAGTGCGTGACCATGGAGGAGTTTAAAAAGGCCCTAAAAACATATTTTTGTACCCAAGTATTCAGAGTCTGATTGTATTATTTTAATTGCTTGTTTTTATTGTAATGATTGAAATTTTATCTAAGTATTTTGTATGGCATCTTGATTTTTTGAAAGGCGCCTTAATAATGAAGTTTTATTACTATTATTTATTTTTATCCTACCCCAGGTGGTAAGGGGTAGGTTGTCTTGGAAACCAAGACTGGTTTCTGCTCAACCATGGGGGTGTGCAACAGAGCTGCCCCAGTACTGAGTTGGCACCCTGAGGCATTCCTCTCCTCTATACCCCTCTTTCTAAAGCCTGCTCCAGCAACATATAAAATTCTTGCTATCCTTTTTTTTTTTTCATGTTTCTACTACAGTGATGTGGCCTCCTACTGTAGTACCTCTATACTATTCTATTCCCTGTTTTATTCTTTTTCCTGCCTCGGGTACTAAAGGTTGTAAGGCATATTTAGGTAAATGCCTGGAATGCCCCAACAGTCTGGCTTCTGTGTGGTGTGTTGCCAAGTAAATAAGCAGAAAGTTGTCAAAGTGGACCAGACCTGGCTGTCTGATGTTTCTCGTTTTTAGCACCTGTTGCATTTTTTATGGGATCCCTGTACAAAATGGGATGGCCTTTCTGAGTTGTCAAGCTGCCCTGAAAGTCCAATTTTTGAGCTCCGGATATGATAAAAGGAAAGCACTTTTAGCATTTGAAAATGTATAATGCCATTTTTTGGGAGATTGGTTTCAAAGACTGTGGTACACTACGAGGTGTGCAGTAGTTGAAATAAACACACTCATAGCTAGAAAGGCGGCATAGTAAATAAAAAGAAAGCGAGTCTTGCCTGTAGCTTTCGTGCCGGAACAGCGACTGTAATTTAAGCTGACAGAAGCAACTGAGGCTCCAGCTCTGTCACCGGGTGAGACTTCTTGAAAAAGAAAGAAAGCTGTATAGCTTAGAAGGGGGGTGCGCAGAAAGACACACAGCTCCCCTGGTGTTTTGATACTTAAAGGCAGGGTTATATTATTTGTTAAAAAGGGGGTTCAGAAGGAAATGCCCTCACCTCAACAAAAAGGGCCCAACTGCAAATGATTCCTCTCAGCTGAAATTGTCAGCCGACAGGACGTTTTATTTTAAAAACTCTTTCAGACCATAATGTGTGCATGTACAAAACAGCAAATTAACAACAGAATGGATCTTATAGATGTACAATAAATTCTTTTTCTGTTTAGTTCTCTCTTACCTGTTGCTCTGCTATGTTCAAGGTTGCTATTAGGAGCCAGGCGACCCAAAGAGAGGCTTATTTATGAGAAACTGTCCAGGATGACACTAGCCTCTGGGAGGGGCTTCATAATGTTAATGAGCAATCCTACATGCAGACTGTTTCACCGCTTTATGTTACAATATAAAGGAACAAACTGAACTGCACTACAAGTGAGTTAACAAATACAGTTTATTATGTCTATTTGATCCCCCAACAAGTATGTATTAGTACAGGAAACTGTTGTATTAGTTTAGGGGTTGATCAAATAGACCATGTGATGCATACGATGTCACAGACAGATCATATAAATGTACCTTCAGGACTCAGTTGGAGTTAGATGAGTTTGGAGTGCAGTATTGCATGCAAGTACAGCCGTTTCTAGAGGATGCACAGATGATAGTGAAACACTGAAGCCAAGTCTTTCCACTCTGTGACCGTCTGAGCACTACTAGGGAAGAGTATAGCTGAGGCTCAAATGTGACCTAGGTTTTTCTTTTGTTTATTTTGATTTTTATTCTGAGTTAATCATTTTTTCAAGATAATAAAATTCACACAAAATCCTTTTTGTTTTAAAACATCTCTGCTGTGTTGTGTATCTGCTGTGTTCCATGTTATCTATTTCCCACACTCTGTCACACAGAGCTTTTTACAATGCTTCGTTCGAGAATTCTTACAGCTAGATCTTGATGTGCCGCTTGATTGAAAGAGCACATCAGGCATTGGGCCCAAAGCCCACAGACAAAGCACGACCCAGATAAATTGTTGCACTTTTTCATGATTACAAAACTAAGCGGGAAAGCTTAATGAGAGCCTGACAACTGAAACAGATATGCTATGATAACTATGGAGTATTATTTGATAATAACTACCCACCAATATCCAAAAGTAAAGATGAGGCTGCGTTCTACTTGTGCAGTGAATTGAAACAACAAATAATCCACTTTCAAACACCATATCCTTCAAAACTGGTAGTCTTTTTAAATGATGGATTGCACAACTATACAACAACTCCTGAATCAGAAAAATATCTCTCCGATTGGAGAATTGTTACCTTAGAGCACCCAACCACCACCCCTACTGACCAAATTAAGGTAGATGCATGGACACGAGCAGGGTCATCCACAGCAAGTCATGCTGAGGCCACTAAGAAAAATATTATCTCACAACTCCGGGCCTTTCAACACAAAGCACCCTCACAGAAGCCAAGCTGAAGCAGTGCATCTTGAAAGTCTGCTGACATTTCAGGACAACCTTATCCTTACCTGGGTGAGAGGTAGGTGCCTGCTAGGTTGGGGCTCCCCAGGATTTTAGTGGGGAAGCGACGCATGGTCAACCAAATAATACTTCTTTTTTTATTATGTTTCTTTTTCCCTAATGTGTTCAGCCTCAGGGGACATGGGAAATTGGGGTTGGGAGTGGCCAAGAGGTGAACGGAGGCCATGTGCAATACTGGGGAGAGCTCTTGTGCACGCAGGCTGTGAAATCCATTACGGGGGCTGTCTATACTGCACAGAGCTACATGTTGCATCCTCACACTGCTCTCAACTTTAACATGATGGAGGTCTCTGGTCAGTCATCTGTTCATGTGGCAAAATGAGCATTTGATTAGTAGTCTGTGATGTGTACAGAGGGAAGGGGTTCCCCCGTGGTCCCAGAGTCAGAATGGTGCCAACGGCTGGTTTAGCTGGGGACCAAAACACCCCAGAGCTTGCCTTAGTTGTTCATACTTCAGCTGTTACCAAATGATGCTGTGAAGTGCCAGGGGTTGTGAATGTCAGCAGCAATATCTACAGACTGCTTACCTTATCTCTGTGTGGCGAGGGCTACCTTACACAGCTAATCTTGTCATTTGCTGGCTTGGCAGCCCTAGCTTTTTCTCCCTCTAAATATGATAGAAACATTTAAATACCCGACAGGTATTAATAAGGTACAGGAAGGTAGCATTTTCCATAGAAAAAGAAGTTTGAGGACAAGGGGTCATGCTATGAAGTTGGAGAGGGAGAGGCTGTAAAGAAATCTGAGGAAATACTTCTTCACAAAGACGGTGGTGGACACCTAGAACAGCCTTCCAGAGGAGGTGGAGGATGCCAAAACAGTGACAGGATTCAAGCATGCATGGGACAGATACAAGGGGACCTTGGCAGTAAAAAGGGGAGGAGACAACCGGAGATCGAGTAGGGTCTGCAGTGGCACGGTAGGCAGGGAACCCGGGCAGACTAGGTGGGCTATGACTTCCTTATCTGCCAATAATTTCTGTGTTTCTATGTTTCCCTTACCTCCATGTCTTAAGGATTCTCCTTTCTGGGAGCCTGAGTAGGCTGCTTCCCTGTTCGTTTCTCCTTGCCTCCCCTTGTTCGAGCCATCTACTGGCTTATCTTTAACATTACATGATTCGGTCAGAGGTTCTGACTGCAGCAGGCCAGGTGCTGGCATTACCTCACACTTATGGACCCTGCTGTGGCATGCCAAACCTCGTTCTTCCTCCTACATGATTCCAAGGTTATTTTCCCATAATCTGCACAATCCACACTGCATGGTGGATTACAATATTGCCAGTGAATGGCATCCAGCATGCTTCACTCTACTCACTGCTAGTAGTCTGCCTTTTTCCCATGAAAGGCAACCAGACTTTGACCAGTCTGCTATATAACATTTTATTTCTTACTGCATTTAAAAAAAATTATCATTTGCAATGACTCTTTCAGGTACACTTATCTAGTTCATGGACTTCATTGATGAACAGTGGAAAAGAACTTCAAACAACTGTCGTCTATTCTGAAATCTGTAGTAAGACTAATGCACAGGAGGAGTCAGGCCACTATTGAGGGCGGAGTTCCCCCTTTCATTTACCCTGCACTGTAGCTATAGCACAGCCAGTTAGACACATGGCATTCCTCCCCTCTTCCGGACATACATTGATCACCTTATTGCAAACATTATTTCTTTCCACTATCTGCTTTTTGATTATGCAGGGTGCAGAAAATTTGCTCCCCTTTGGACAGCCATATCCTGGTTAAGTTTTATCCTACTGGAGAGTGATGTTCAACTATTTCATCCCCCATCCTTTTTCTGGGGACTCCTCCCTTTCAGTTCACCCTCCCTCCCTACCCTACCCTATCTTCCCCTGAAGTAGTTGCTCCCTGGAGGCCGAAGCTATGCTTCCTTACCTCCCTGCTGCAGGGGGGGTGGTGATACATACCCCTCTCCCAAGGAGCAGAGTTCCTCCATGTTTGGAACTCCTCCCTTAGAAGCCCAGGGATTCACCAGCCCTTTGTACACAGTTCAGATTGTTCTTTGGTATGTATTTGTTTTACTGTGTTTGTTCATGGATGAGGTGTATATATGTTAGCAGCTTGTGTTTCAGTTTGCAGGCCCCTCAAGGAAATGTCACATGTGAAGCCCCAAGTTTGGTGGAGAAGTAAATTACCAACAACTTTCTTGGAAATGATTCTCTCCATTTGGACTACACATACTATAAATTATGATGGGTAGACCAAAATTTAAAATATACTCATTTAATGTTAATGGGCTCAATCACCTAGTAAAAAGGGCCAAAATATTTTCCATCATTAAAAAAGGAAAAACAGAGATTGTGTGTCTCCAAGAGACCAACTTAATTCAACTAGAAAGTGCACAGCTCCCCAAATTTGGGTATTCTGCATTATAATCCTTAACATACAGAAAGGGTAAATGGGGAGGAGTAGCGATATCGATAGCGAAACATATAGCATTCCAGGACATGAACGTTGTAAAAGATAAAGATGACTGCTGTGTTATAGTACAGGGAGCAATGCAGAAACTCTGAGCTGTGAAGTGTAACTCCCAATTAGATAAAAGAGGAGACTGTGGTAAGACAGGATCCATCCTTACATGCTACTGCTAGGGGGCTATGTCACATTTTTATCATTGGAGCTGAGCTTAAAAGCATGGTTTGTATCTTAGTAGTGTTCATAAGGAGCCTGTTTGAGTACAGCCATGCTTGTACCAAATGAAGGTCAGAAGAGAGTTAATTTAAATCCAGGATGCTGTGAGAGATAGTGAAGAGGACAGGTCATCAGCATATAGGAATAGAGTGGATATACTATGGTATCCCTAAACTCAGTCTCAGGATACCAACCCCACTGGCCTGAAATGCATACTCCTGAATCAATCAGATGCCCAAAAATATGATTTCGGACATCTGATTGAAAAATACATATTGCAATATGAAGGACTTTGGCCCTGAATCCCCATGTGGAGGGCTCTGCCCCACACCCCCATAACTAAAATAACTAACTCCAAGGGGGAGCGGACCTTGGAGTTAATAAAAAATAGTTACGGGGCTATGACTACGTAAAAAAACTCCAGGAGGCAACCCAGGATAGAACTCATGCCTTCCAGAGCATGTTGGCCGAGCTGCCAGTGGTTTAGCCCTCAACACCACTGGGGCAGCTCAGCCAGCCTCCCAATTCCTCCACTACTTGAAATCCATCCACAGGGGTAAGGTAGCAAGCCGTCACATCCGCTACCTTACCCCTGTAATGTTCATCGGATTTTCTTAATGCCGGGATGCTCACTGTCTGGACACTGAACCTGTCGGGCAATACTGCCCAGGCAGGTCAGTGTTGGGATAGTGAGCCTCGGCAAACCATAAGGGTACCATTGGGGTGCACTGTCTAAGACTAAGACTGGATTGAGTTTATGTGTAAAGAGAAAAGGAGGGGACCCAGAATGGAGCCTTGTGGGACCCCGACTGTGGTAGCAGCTGGGTCAGAAGGGGCATGACCAATTTGGACTCGCTGATACCTATTACCCAGGTAGCTACATTTTTCCATATAGATTTTTACCTTGCTCCACGGCAGGCTGGGTGGCTGCATCAACCCTGTCCCAGTACACCACATCTGTCTCCAATTCTCCTATCTTCCAAGATGGGCAGGTCTCTGGTGCCAGCGGGGAGGGCTTCATTAAGCCCAACCTCCATTTTTCTTCCAATTTTCTCCCCAGAGCATGGTATGCATGCATTTCATGCACAAGTGCACTCCACCTCCGAGGAGGTGCTCCAAGCTCACTGTACGCTGGCTGTTCCCCTAAAAATGAGACTCGCATGTGCCACTACTTGGGTTCTGCCAGGTGGAAATCGAACGGTGAGTCATGATATACCCCCTCCCCAAGGGAAGAGAGCTGTCCTATGGATGCTCAATCTTCCTTCATCGGCCAAGCCCCCAAGAAACACAAGTCCACTCCCAAACCTGGGTCACCAGTGTGGCAGCAGGGAGGCATAGATGCCTCAACCTGTCATGCCACTGGGCCAGCATACCCAGGTAGCTTTTGAACCATGACAGGGCAGTGGCATAGATGCCCAAAGCACTTCATTTTCTACTGAACAGGGTATGATTGACCAAATCAATGGCCTTAGTAAGATAAATGAAGACAGCACCAGTGAGCTCACCCCTATCCATGACAGTGGAGATGGAGGAGGTTAGTGACAGGAGGACAGCCGTAGCAAAGCTGTGCTGGGCATGAGACAGGAAGTTATGTTTGGTGTGGTGAGGTACTCAGTCAGTTGGTAGAGCAATCAATTTTTCAAACAATTTGTTGATTACTGATAGTATTGCGATTGGTCTGAGTTGCCAATGTTCATAGAGTTACCTTTGTTGTAAACTGGAACAGCATATGAGATTTTCCAGATATCAGGAACCATGTGTGTTATAAGAGAGAGGCTAAAGATTTTTGTGACAGGAAGGGCAAGTTCAGCAGCAGCAGTTTTGTGGACTCGCCGGCACCGTCATCTGCTGGTTTGAGTCCTATCTCACTAACAGGAGGCAATGGATAGTGACAGGGAATTTCTCTTCCTCCCCTAGCCTCCTGTCTTGTGGAGTACCTCAGGGTTTGATCTTGTCACCAATGCTGTTTGCTGTGTATATGCTTCCCCTGGGAGAGCTCAGTAGGAAGTACAGTTTGGGTTTTCATTGCTACGCTGATGATACCCAGCTGTATCTTTCCTTTGCCCCTGGGACATCCAATGCAGTTGAATTGCTAAATAACTGCCTTACCAAGATTAATGACTGGATGGCCTTCAGCTGGTTGTGACTGAACCCCGACAAGATGGAGGTACTAATGATGGAGTCGAACAAAGGGCATGATAGGATGGCCTCTGGTGCAGCAACAGGATTATTCCGGGGGTCTGTGCCATTGAAGGCCTCCTGTAGGGTGTGCGATCTTGGTGTGACCTTTGATAGTGGATTGACATTTGAATCTCAGGTGTCATCCATTGTCCAGGCTAGCTTTTACTATCTGAGGAATATCGCCAGGATCAAACCCCTAGTTCCACCCATGGAACTCCTCACTTTAGGGCACACCTTCATGATGTCAAGGCTGGATTACTGTAATACACACTACTTTGGGGACTTGGGAGGTACCCTTCACTGGCTGCAGCTAGTGCAGAATGCAGTTGCCAGGTTGCTCACAGGGCAGTCTAAATTCTGCCTCATCACTCCAGTGCTGTGTGAACTACACTGGCTGCCGGTGAGGTGGAGGATACTCTTCAAGGTTTGCTCACCTTTAAGGCCCTATATGGACTGGGCCCGGGCTACCTGTCAGACCTTCTCACACCTGCTGCCTCTGTCCGCTCCCTCCATTTCTCCTCCAGGGCTTCCTCATGATTCCCGGGACATGTCTGAAAACTGCCAGCGACAGAGCTTTTAGTGTCACCGGCCCCATCCTGTGGAATTTGCTTCCTCCAGCTATAAGGGAGGACCCATTAGTGAAGGTATCCAAGGCCCACTTCAAGACTTTTCTGTTCAGCCAGGCATTCCCAGATAAAGTCTTCTAGATCTTATTCCTGGAACTACCCCTTTTTAGAAACTGTGTTAAGTTCTGGCCTTTTTTCACTCTCAGTGGCCTGTTTATTTATTATTTGTATTGCTGTAATTTATTTATTTTGGTGCTCATTTTATTTATTGTGCTGAAAAAGCTACTATGTCTTACCTCTTAAATGTAACTGCTGAAAAACTACTATGTATTATGTTCCTCGCTGTCTAGTGTAATGTACCTGTGCTGTATGCTACCCCATGTATTATTCCATGTAATTCCCTGGGTCGCCCCTGAAAAATGGACCTTTGGGGCCTAGCGGGCTTACCGGTTATCAAAATTTAATAAATAAAATAAATAATAATGTGCTTTTACTTGTACGGCAAAGAGAACCTCTGGGATTGGGTGCCTAAAATTAAAACTTGCCTTGCCTTACCTTCAGTATTTTAGGCTCTATTTCATCAGAGTCATCAGACTTTGATATGGAGATTTGCATAAGGAGTCTGTGAACCTCATTAAAGTGACCACTTTGAGGTGAAATGGGGGCTGACAAGGCAGGCATCAGTGGTAGAAGGCCATGGGGAGAGATGGGGGGCTGAGAAGGCCCCCGTATAGGCAGAGAGATCAGTGAAGCTTTAACTGAATGCATTGGCTATGGTAACAGGATTATTGCAGTTAACTCCATCAATACTTAGGTGCTTGGGCATAAAGTTACAAGACTGGCCTAGGACATGCTTGAAATATTTACAGAAATGTCTTGGGTTACTGGCCGAAGCATCAAACAGGGATTTTAACTTATAGAGTATGACAGCACATATACAAGACCCTACCTGACCCTAAACAGCATTGTTTGTTCAGCGTGGCTCAGTTGGTAGCACATCTTTCTCTGGACCGGAAAGTTGTGGGTTCTGGTCCCACACCAGGATTGGGCTCATACCTAAAGACTTGCACCTGAGTGCAGTATTAGGGGGTGCTGTACTGTTGGGGTGTGCTGTCTTTTGGCTGAGATGTCAAACCGAGGTCCCTTCTTCCCATTCTGGTGGGTGTCCAGGTGGAATTAAAAGAACCCAAGGCACTCTTCAGAAAGAGTAGGGGACATTCTCAGTGTCCTGGCCAATGTTCCTCTTTCCATAAAACCGGTTCAAGCAACCGTCAAAGGCTGTGAGTTTGTGTTGATGTGCGATACGACTGCCACTACACATTCAGTCACTGCACTACCAGTCTAGCATTTATTGTAAAGTGCTTTGGGATAGGATGTGTATAAAAAGCGCTATATAAATGCTGATTCTTATTCTTATTCTTCACTTGTTGTTTGTTTCCCCATCTCCCATTTCTTTCTTCTTGATTTCAGTTAACATTTTGCACATCTTTACAGATTCTGTTTGAAGTGCTGTTACAGATACTATATAGAAACAATGACATGAAATGAGCACGAGGAATGAGGCAGAAGGAGGCATGGTTCAGCTGACACCAGCATAGCTACACATTCTTTTCTCTCTCTTTGAGTTGTTGTTATTTTTGTATAAAATCCTAGCGAGATTGATGGCAATTTTGTAAAAATGCCCCCAAGAGCATCTTAGTAGCACCTGTCAAAAAAAAGAAACAAAAGCAGCTGTCAAATAACCTGTATGATAGATGAATTCCTTTTACTTGAGTTTGCAGGGGCAGGGAGAGCCAGGGTCCACGAGGAGTCCCAATGCTCCAACCCTTCTGCTTCTGACCCCTACATACTGGAAAAGCAAATGTAGGCTAATTTTACTGCGACTGAGCACTGGTTCCTTCAATCAAAACTGCTCCTCAATTATAAAAAAACTAAAACTATGTTATTCGCATCATCACATAACAAACACCACACTCACCAACTCTGCATTCATAACAATCAGAACACTTCCCTGGAGATGGTTCAAATGTTTAAATACCTAGGATTGACACTGGACTGCACCCTCTCATTTAACCAACACATAGACGCAGTCGCAAAATCGTCAAATGCAAAACTAGGATTACTGTACAGACACCGAAAAGGCCTGACTTCTGAGGCACTCAGAACTGCTGTAAATAGCTCAGTCCTCTCAGTGATAGACTATGGTCTAGCAGTATATGGGGCTGCCTCCCAAACTGCTTTGAAATGTATCAACACAACACTAAACAATGCGTGTCGTTCAGTCCTTGGTGTACCCCATCTCACTCACACCTGCGAGTTGTACACTCAAACAAAATGGCACAACCTTGACAGTCACCTCCAGTATCAAGTATGCATGCTCGCCAAGAAGTTTATGATAGGACTTCCCACCCCAGGCCTGCAAAGCCTCCTTATCTGATCTAATTCTATCAGATTCACTAGGGGTACAAACAACTCAGCCTTCTGCATCCTTTTCTGTAGAACCACACAAGGCCAATGGTCCTACGAACACCAGGTACCACTTTGGCTTAATGTGCTTGATCTAGGCATCACAAAAGATGACAAAATAGGCCCCTTTAAAGATAAACTCCAAGTGGCCCTCGCCACAAACAGGAACTGTGACTGTGATACCTGAGCTCCCCCACACTCTTCCCTCCTCTTTCCTGCTACCCTCATTTTAACCTGCACCCTTGCCTTCTCCTCTCTTCTTGCTAACTAACACTCCCCTAGTAGGCTCCAGGTCCCCGCCTCAGCACTTTCCCCCAGTGAGTCTAGCCCTCCTTTATGACTACAATCTTTAGCACTTAAGACAAAAGAAATGCTGCCCAGCAAGTTCATGACTCCTTGCGTTTAGTATTAGTTAATTATTTTACAGACTATATCATCCTTTGTTCCCTACCTGATTCGCTCTATATCCTGTAGATTCTCAAGTTCTTCACTTAACAACCTGTCAACCTAGCCTGCTTTAAATTATGTGTTTGTATTTTTTACTTATGTAATCCCTGTTATTGTAATTATGTAACCTCTGTAACCTGATGTACTCATGTCTTTCTAGGCATGGAACCTCCTTGTATCTGCTTATGTACTTGTAACCAATGTTAATGATGTTATGCCCATGTATTACTATGACGTGGAACCTCTGTAAAAGAGCCTTTGGCTCAAAGGTACTTCCTAGAAAAAATAAAAAATAAATAAGTAAATAAAACCCTCTTCCCCAAAAGAGTCAAAGGCTCAACCAGCTACCAAAGTGAAAACAGATATATTGTACATTGATTACCATATGTTTACTGGCACAAGAATGAAAAATTACTACAGAGGTTACACTGGCAGAAATAAATGAAAAACCTGATGCTATAAGGGTAACACTTACACTTGTTAGCTCACAGGCTGGCATTGATTTTGATTGTATAACCAGTTCACACTATATGCTATTTCATGACTGAACAACTTAGCTATGAATTAGCCTCACTTCTGAGGATACTTTGCAGTCCAGCTACAGCCCCCAAAAATAGTCTGAACAGAGAAAACAGAGCAGACAAAATAGCCACCATCCGTATTGAAATAGAGCACATTCCTGACAGTGGGGTTATTTGATGGATGGATGGCAAACATTCAGTAAATGAAAAATGTGTTTTGTTTAATAAATAGTGAGTCATGCACTGTGTACCTTTTTTTAAGGGATACATAAATGTTCTTTGAATTACATAAACTCCTTGGCAGCCCATACCCCGTTGCATCAGCCCATGGTGGAGCCAGGTTTGGAAACCAGGGGGAGCAAATTAGTCAACCATGGTTTCCATGCTGGCAGCAAGCAAGTGCCAATCAGTTTTTGTTTTTGTTTGTTTATTTACTGAAAACTAGGCTCATTATTTATTTCTGCCAATTTGGAAGAACTGTTAAAACAAAGCAGAATGTTTATTGCAGCAGATGCTTGTATTCAATAAAAATAGTGAAATTCAAGAATATAGCTACACAAGCAACTATCTAACAGTAACAGAAAATTAGGCTGTAGGGAGCAATCTATTAAGAAAGTAAAAGGGGAATATGAGTACAGTTTTAGAAACAAATAATGTAAAATATTGAATACATAATCATACCTTTCCCATGCGAACAATTTAGTTGTTTTACTCCAAACTCAACTAGGGACTTGTGGCATACTAATATGTTAAAACAGTTAGCTAACTGGAATGATAATGCATGAGTCTCTGATTATTTTAAAGTTTTCTAATCAAAAATCCTTGTTTTTCACATGAAAGGAGGTCTGTGTGGTATACTAGTGTTTTCATACAATTAATTGGCAAACTGAAGGCCCCAACAAACACAGGGAGATCAGCAAGGTCAAATTCCAAAAGTTTGCTCATCTGGCCAAATGGTCCTGCAGTTTATCAAAGGTTTAAGGGATGAACATTTGAGTAATAAAATGTTTTCTGTTCTTGAGGGTCTACTGGCATGGTGATGCCCTGGGAAAAGTGATATGTTTGACACTCATGTGAGGCCAAAAGCATGGCAAACTGGAGAGCTGTTTAAGTGTACTTGTTTTGTGATAAAGCAGGACCTGAGGTATTTTATTTATTTATTTTTATTTAGCTTTCGTTAACCGGGTAAGTGCACTAGCCATAAAATGACTATTTTCAGGCACGACCCGGGAGAGTACAGAAATGCAGAAACTTAACAGGATAACAATTTATAAGTGCTTTACATACAATGGGTTAAAGAGGATACAATATATCGGAACATACAAAGTAAAGAGCTTTACATACAATGAGTTAAAGTGGATACAATATATCAGAGACATACAGAGTAGACCATTCATAAGTTCATAGGTGCCTACCTATGCAATGAATAGAGAGGACCTTGAACAATAAATGATCAGGTGACATATCATATAAACAGAACAAGGTACACAAAAACAGAAACAGGTAATACAAAAGGAAGAAATAACCATTGAGAGCAGGGGGTGTCATTAAGAAAAAGGTCGGTAAGTGAAGAAAAGGGGAGCAAGCCATGACATTAGATCATATGAGTATATGTAAGTGTAAGGGAGATGCCTGCAGTGCAAGATTGTATATGGGCAGGGAAAGGGAGCCGGGACAGGCTAAGGCAGTAAGAGGGTTATGTATAGGTGAGGAAATACTATTGTATGGCCAGAGACATCAGTCATTAGGTAGGGTGAAAGCAGGAACAGGTATCAGCAATCAGCAGATTTGAGCGCTATTTTCTCTTAAAGTATGTGTGGGAGCTAGAAAGTCTAATGTCGAGGGGAAGGGAATTCCACAGCTGTGGAGCTGCATGCTCAAATGCAACAGTTCCTTTCCTAGTGCAGCACCTCGGCAAATTCAGAAAGGATTTATCAGCTGATCGTAGACCATGGAGTGTGTCCTGAGGAACAAGCCTGTTTCAACCTTAATATTTTTATTTGTGAAAGGCATGTACTCAGACATAGTAGCTCTCTCTATAAACAGCCTACCTCATGGTGTGAGAGTGAGAAAGGGGTCAGTGTATAGTCTACACATTTGAATTGATGATCTGAGACTGAAAGGAGGGGGAACTCTGAAGTGTGTACATACTCTCCAGAGACAAGAGACAGTTTTTTCTCCATATTTTCACCTGTAAGTTGACCTAGCAATAGGAAAGCTAAGTTTGCCTTTTTATAGTCTAACTCATTTTATTTTCAATGTTTTCTCCTGTAAGCACTTTTATTTTGTTTTGGCCAATGTGTGAATATTTTGTGTACATAAAATAGTTCTTATTTAGCACAATATACAGACTGATTGTACATTCTTAATAAAAACAGTGTAGTTTGTGGCTCTCTAGGGTTTCTGCCATTCCAAAGAGGCATGCTGAATCTAGTTTAAGCAATTTGAAAAACATATTTCTTCCTGATACAGGAAAGGAGTGAAGTTTGATAAGACAGAACCCCACACTTCACCTGCAATTTAATCAGCCTTGACTTGACCCAGAGTGACGGGGCTCAGTGGGCCCAGGTGTCTGGGATGCGCCACATTTGCAAAGGGTTGAGTGTGGGCACAAGGACACAGTGATGGGCAAACACAGGTGAAGGTCTGCAGCAGCCAGCAGTGAAAGGGATGCTAATTGGGACATAGATGGCTGGGTTTGTCACATCTCATGGCAGTGACGGGATCTGTGTGAAGCATACAAGTACCAGCCAGCACTTGGTGGTTCCTTGAAGGGTGCTTGTTTAGTGCAGACAGACACCAAGAGTAAATCCTCAGTAACTGCACAAACTACCTAATCAGTCATAAAAACAAACTACACAGAAAAAGGTTTTTGTTGTCGTTGATTGTGAACTCTGTGTAATAGGCTGCTACAGGCCCCCATCTCCTGTCTCACCTCAGTTCCATACTGGGGCTCAGTTTCTTGGAAACCATTATTCTTGGTGACCTGAACTATGATTGGCTATCAAGTGCATCAGCTCCCTTGAAATCATTTTGTGACACTCTAGGGCTGGTGCAACTCATTGGCGAGCCTACTCAACCAAATAAAAAGAACTTTAACAACAGTTTCCTCTTAGATGTAATTTTGATTAGCAAGCCACGCCTGTTCTCTCATGTCAGAACATTTTTCTCAGACATTACCGATCATTGTATAATGACCGCCATTAGATCCATGCACAACCCACAGTTTGTGGCAAAGTTCTCTATCAAGAGGTGCAAACGCAATTTCAATTTGTTTGCATACGTCCATGACTTGAAACATTCACCGCGATGGCAGGAATTCTTCCTAGCCAAAATGGTTAACAGGGCACATACTATTTTTTACGATATTTTAAGTGAGGCTTTAAATAAGCATGCACCCTTGGTTAAGGTGTGGGTCAGGAGCAGCACCTGCCATTGGTTCTCACCTGAGCTCAAAACTTCCCTGTTAGAAAGGGATACTTCATGAAAAAAAACCCAAAGAAGCAAGAACGACTCAGATTGGTGTCTTTTTAAGAGAGCACATAACAAGTGCACCAAGTTGGTCAGAGCAGCCAAAGCCGCCTACTATCATTCAGAACTAGCCTCTGCCTCAAGAAATCCTTCAAAGCTCTGGAAAACATTAAAAGATATGTCTGGACATGCACCTGATAACTCCATTCCAGCAAAAATTAAGTCCGGTGGCAGCGTTATCTCTAAGCGATTGGAGATATTGGAAGCCCTCAATCACCATTTTGCAATGGCAGGGCTAGCATTTGATACTTCCCCTGTCAATGACCTCCACACAGCTCAGGGCCCACCAACCCACGATTCCTCCTCTACTAAGGAGGCCTCCTCCCTCCTGCCTGTCTCTCTAAAAGAGGTGGAAGATCTACTGCTGTAACTGGACACCAGGAAGGGAGCAGGCTCCGATTTCATAGAGCCATACTATCTGAAATGTGCCTACCATGTGCTTGTGGTGCCAATCACCCACCTATTCAACATGTCACTCTCCCAGGTAGCCTCCCCCCTCAATGGAAAATAGCCCATGTCATCCCTCTATTAAAAGCAGGTGACCTCTGCGATCTAAATAATTATAGACTGATCTCCCTCCTCCCCATCCTGTCTAAATTACTAGGAAAAATAGTGTGTGGCCAACTAGGGATATACTTAGAATCCAGAAGCCTATTAAACCTGGTTTAGTCTGGATTCAGAGCAAAGCACAGCACCATAACAGCCCTAGCTAAGGTAACCAATGATTGGCTCCTAGACCTTGACAACAAAAAGCATGTCTGTGCCGTTTTCTTGGATCTTAGTAAGGCATTCAACACAGTCGGTCACAGCCTGCTTCTTTCCTCCCTAAGCACCTTAGGCCTGGACCATAAATCTATGTGCTGGTTTGCAGACTACCTCAGAGAATGGAAACAGCAGGTTAAAGCTGAAGGTGGTCTTTCTCCATTAAAACCTATGCTGATGGGCATGCCCCAGGGCTCTATCCTTGGTCCCCTCCTCTTTGCAGTCTACATTAACAACATCAACGACCCCATCAAAAAAAACAACATCCACTTATTCACGGATGACACTGTACTGTACTTGAGTCATCCCATGCCAGAAGCAGCCTGTGAAGACCTCCAAGCTGAATTTAACCTTCTACAATACCAGCTCATAAACAAAAAGCTTTTGCTCAATGCAAAAAAGACAAAAGCCATGCTTTTCTCCCCCTCCTTGCATGCGACAATTCCTGCTGGGGGGACTATCCCACAAATTACCACTGTTCTTGGAGAAACACTAGAGTATGTAGCTAAATTTAAATATCTAGGAGTTTGGCTCGATCATAAACTTTCCTTCGCCGACCATCTCGAAGAACTACAGAAGAAACTAAGGCAAAGATTAGGACTATTCTACAGAATTAACCACCTGCTCACAAAGGAGACCAAGATTCAACTGGTTCAAGCTACCTTCCTATCTTTAATAGATTACGCGGACCTGCTCTACAGCCACTGCACTGCCTCTGCACTGGCTAAGTTGGACACCCTCTACCACAGAGCTATCAGGTTCATTATTGGCCTTCCACTTTCCACACACCACTGCTCCCTGTACTCATCATTAGGCTGGACTTCCCTTCACTATAGAAGGAATAGAAATTCTGCCCTATGGGCCTTCAGAGTGGTGACCAACAAGCTCCCCTCATATGTCTCAGATTATATTCCCCAGAGTGTGTTAGGCACCTGCACTCTGAGGAGCTATTCCCTAATTGCCTCCAAGTTCCAAGGGTCAAAGCTCATTTCGGCAAAGCTGCTCTAAGCTTCTCTTTAGCCACATTGTGGAATGGTTTACAAAGGAACTTGAAGCTGAGCTGCCCTATTTGCCTGAATATCTTCAAAGTGCTCTATGATCGCTACATGAAAGCAGCTTGCAAATGTTTTCCTCACCGCTAGCCCACTAATTCCGCAACTCCCCCTTTCCATCCTGACACTCGCCATGTTTCTACCCCTGCCTCTCACTCTTTCCATATTAACTCTTCCTGCTGCACCCACCATTCCCTGTCCACTCAAGCCTGGCTAAAGTCCCACCCCATCCATAGTAGTGTCCCAATTATCTACCCCTCCTCCATCATTATCATAATAAACAAGTACACAACAGCCATCGTCACTTTCTGTGGTTTTAGCCCAATTTTTCCCTCACTCATCGGTAATATATCCCTCCTCTTCTTTACCTCTCTAACCTGCCACCCCATACATGGCCTCTTTCCCCTATATGTGTAGTTGCCAGCTGCCTCACTCAAAAGATCTCTGCTTATAACCCCCGTATGTCTATGGTTGATTTTACATCTGCTGACTTCTTCAATTGTAAAATAATGCTGTTTTTTTTTATTTATTTCAACCTTGTACTGTACTGCATACACTGTATATACTTTTTCTTCCTTGTATATTATTGCTTTTTGTATACCTGCTTCTGTACTGTACTTTAATGTATTCATGACCAGGTCCACCTTGCAAATGAGCCTTGCTCAATGGTGCCCGCCTGGATAAATAAAGATTTTGATTGACTGATTGATTTTACCTTTATTTTTGGGTGTAGTCAGTAGTCAGGAAAATGGCAGTAAAGGTGCCAGTCAAGTATAATAAGGTAAACCCGGGACGGCTGCGAGAGATGTACACCAAAAAGGACATTAATCATGAGTTGCTTAGTAAAAAGCAACTTATAAGGGCTTTGCACAAAAAGGAACAGGAAGAAAAGGAGAGCCTCAGCCTACAAGCCAGGGTCAAGGAGGAGCCCCCCAATCAGCAGAGAATGCCTGTGAGGAGGGGGAGCTGAGTAAGGACAGTTTGGAGCCAGTGCAGCAGCCCCCAAAGCAGCCATAGGCACAGCTAAGGCACCAGCCACCACAGCAAAAGGACAAGTCAAGAACTGATTAAGTTGAACTGGAAAGGCTGATATTACAGTTTGAATGGGACAAGCTGAAGGCAGAAATCCAGCTGGAAAGGATGTAGATGGAGCAAGCTAAAATAAGAGGTAGCAGCACAGTACAAACATGAACATGAGATGGAGCAACTACATCAGCAGCCATCCAGAATGGTAAGTGGGTTGAGAACACGGGAGAAGCACATGGTCCTAAACCAAATTCTAAAATATTTCCTCACTTTAAAGAAGGAGATGATTTAGATGCCTTCCTTCACATATTTGAGAAAATCTGTAGTCCAAATTGGACAAGGGAACATAAGCCTTAAGTCTAACCCCTTTATTATCTGGAAAAGCTCTCAATGCATTTTGCAAAATGGATGCACATGACAGTTGGGACTATGATACAGTTAAAGATATGTTGCTAAAACATTATGATTTGACTGATGGTTCATATAGATTGAAATTTCATAAATTTAAGAAACAATGACAACAGTTATATGGAAATGTTTATTGATTGATAGATTAATTCGTAGTAACACCTTTGAGCAAATATGCTTGTTTACAAAGGTTTCACATCAGGTACAGGTTATAGGTGTACTTCTGTGGTCTACAGGATGTATAGGCAGAAACAATAAAAACAGCAAGCAACAGTCAGGTAACGAGTTACAACGCAATAATACATACAACAAGATTATACAACATAATATACATACTATGTGTTTTCATTTTGAAGGAAGCACCAAACAGGGCTTTGTCAGAGAGAAGAAGTAACATAGAAACATAGAAACATTGACTTTGTTGGCAGATAAGGACCGCTTGGCCCACCTAGTCTGCCCATTTCCCTACCTAGAGGATAAGCTGCAGATCCTATTTAACCAACAGCCTATTTCTTCCTACCCCCACAAAAATTTCCTTATGTCTGTCCCATGCATTCTTGAATTCTCCCACAGTTTTAGACCCCACAACCTCCTCAGGAAGGCTGTTCCATGCGTCCACCACCCTCTCTGTGAAAAACTGCTTCCTCACATTGCCCCAAGCCGTCCCCCCTCTATCTTCAAATTGTGTCCCCTTGTTCTTGCACATCTCTTTTTCTGAAAGATGCTACCCTCTTGGACCTTATTGATTCCACTGAGGTACTTAAATGTTTCTATCATGTCCCCCCTCTCCCTCCTTTCCTCAAGGGTATACATATTAAGCTTCTTTAGTCTCTCCTCATATGGCTTCTCTTGCAGACCCTGCACCATTTTAGTTGCCCTCCTCCGAACTGCCTCCATCCTGTCTATGTCCTTGAGGAGATGGAGTCTCCAGAACTGGACGCAGTACTCCAGATGGGGTCTCATCAACTGTCTGTACAGGGGGATAATAACTTCCTGTTTTCTGCTGGTGATACCTCTCCCTATACATCCCAGTATCCCCCCAGCCCTCCATACTGCCTTCTCGCATTGCTTGCCAACCTTAAGGTCATCTGATATGATTACCCTTAGGTCTCTTTCTATTTTTGTTGTTGTTACTACCCCCCCCATTGTGTAATCTTCCCCTGGGTTTTTGTTTCCCAGGTGCATTACTTTGCACTTCTTTGCATTGAATCCAAGCTGCCATACTTCTGACCATTCCTCCAACCTTGCCAAGTCCCTTCATCCTTTCCATGCCTCCTTGTGTATCAACCCTGTTGCAGATCTTTGTGTCATCTGCAAAGAGGCATACTTTTCCTTCTAGTCCCTCTGCAATGTCACTTATAAAGACATTAAAAAGGACTGGACCCAATACTGAACCCTGTGGCACCCCACTAGTAACCCCTCTTTCTTCAGAGTGCACTCCATTTACAATTACCTTCTGTGTTCTGTTGTTCAGCCAATGTTTTACCCAGGCTACCACCTTGGGACCCACTCCCAGGCTGGTTAATTTGATTATTAATCTTTTGTGTGGGACTGTGTCAAATGCCTTGCTAAAGTCTAGGTAGGCCATGTCCACAGCCCCTCCCTGGTCTACTACTTTGGTCACCCAGTCAAAGAAATCAATTAGATTTGTCTGACATGACCTTCCCCCTGTGAACCCATGCTGCCTTGGGTCCTGTGCCCCACTGGCCTCAAGGTGCTCAACAATTCTTTCCTTCAGAAGTGATTCCATCACTTTCCCTACCACAGAGGTCAAACTGACATGTCTGTAGTTTCCTGCCTCTGTCTTGGTCCCACTTTTGTGAAGGGGAATCGCATCCGCCTTCTTCCAGTCCTCAGGTACCACACCATCCTCCCATGATTTGTTAAAAAGCATAGTCAGTGGTGTCACTAGTTCTCTGCTTAGAATTCTGGGGTGAATTCCATCTGGCCCCATTGCTTTGTCCACCTTCAGTTTTAGGAGTTCTTTCAGAACCCTTTCTTCTGTGAAAGGACTGGGATCAACCCCCCTCTCCAGAGTGCTTCTGTTAATTGGATTAGACACCTCCCCCACTTCCTCTTTTGTGAATACTGAACAGAAGTATTCATTCAGTATCCCTTCTTTATCACTGTCACTCTCTGCCCACCCACCATCCATTCTATTCAGCCTCACTATCCCTCCCTTTGTCTTTCTACGCTCCCTGATATACCTATAAAAGGTTTTATCCCCCTTCTTAACCGAGTTAGCTATCTTTTCCTCAGTTTGTGCCTTTGCTATTCTGACTACCCTCCCTGCTTCCTTCTGCCTTAACTGGTACAGTTCTCTGTCCTGCTCCTTCTGTGTTTCCTTATACTTCCCAAATGCTATCTTTTTCTCCCTAACCTTCACTGCCACCTCTTTTGAGAACCATAGTGGCTTTTTCTTTCATTTTGATTTGTTTATTTGCTTCACACAAAGGCTTGTTGCCTCTGTGATGGCAGTTTTGATATTTGTCCATTGTTGCTCCACCCCTCCTTCTAGCCTGTTTGCTACTGCTTTTCTAAGGCACTCTCCCATCTTGCCAAAGTCAGCCCTCCTGAAGTCCAGAACCCTCACTTTTGTATAGCTTGACTCTGTAGCAGAGTTTATCATGAACCACACTGTTTGGTGGTCCCTTGTTCCCAAATGGCTACCCACTTCTAGATCTGAGATCCTCTCACTGTCCCCATTTGAGAGTACGAGGTCTAAGATTGCTCCCTCACGAGTGGGTTCCAAAACTGGCTGTTTGAGGCATGCCACCTGAAGGGCATCAAGAATGGCCCTGCTTTTGGATGTGGCTTCCGCAAAGGTGCTCCAGTTAACATCTGGCATGTTAAGGTCCCCCATCAACAGTATCTCCCCTTTTTCTGCCATCCTAAGTATGCCTTCTATTATATCCTTGTCCATTCCCTCCCCCTGACATGTGGGTCTATATACAACCCCTGTGCAGATTGTGGTACCATTTCCAGTCTCTAAGGTGACCCACAGTGCCTCCTCTCCTCCCTGTTTACTCTTTTGTTCAGTTGCTTTTATCCCTTCCCTTACATAGACAGCTACTCCCCCCTTCTGCCCTCCCTGTCTCTCCTGTACGTTGTGTACCCTGGTATGTTAACATCCCAGTCATGGTTCTCTGTTTACCATGTTTCTGTGACTGCTACAATATCCAGGCATCCCTCTTCCATCAAGGCCACCAGTTCAGGGAGCTTGTTGCCCAGACTACAGGTGTTGGTTCTCATTACCCTCCATTTCTTGATGGCCTTACCCCTTTTTGCCCCATCCCTGTCCTTTTTGCATTTGTCACTTTCTCCATTTACCCCTGCGCTTCTCCCTATTGACATCTCTAAGTTGGTGTCTACCTCACTTAGTATCCTGATATTTTGGGGGCTAGGATTTCCCTGCTCCTTTCCAGTGCCTCCCCTTGGCTAGTTTAAATACTTGTCAATGAAGTATTTAAACCTATCACCTAGGATCCTGGTTCCCCTCCTGGACAGATGCAGACCATCATGCCAGTATAGGCCTGCATCCCTCCAGGTGGACCCCCAGTCTCCAATGAAGCCAAATCCCTGAGCTCTGCACCAGTTTTTCAACCACTGATTGAATCCCATGGTGTGGAGCACCCTAGTCTCACCCGTGCCATAGATAGGCAGCACCTCTGAGAAGGTTACCATGTGTGCTATTTGTCTAAGGCCCCTCCCCATCTCCACAAATGCTTCTTGTACTGCTCTGATCCCTTTCTTAGCCAGGTCATTTGTCCCTAGGTGGACAATGACATTCAGCTCCAACCCCTGTGCAGCTGCTCCTGCGAGCCTGAGGATTTGCTCCCTGTCTCTCCAAGCCATGGCACCAGGCAGGCACCTTACCTCTAGTAGAGACTAAAGTGGGGTTATAGGCAGCTCCAAGAGCCCTGTCATTCTGCTGATAGGAGGGGAGTGGAGGGTTCAAAGGCAATGACAGGTGTCTGGGGGTGTAAGTAGACATACATATTTTCAATTTGCTTAGGAGATGGTTAGAGGGTGTAGAAGCATCCTCTGCTGAGTAAATTATATAGGTTGTATTAGAAGATCTAAGAGTGTGGTTGGCTGATAGAGTCTCACATTGAGCTCGCAGAGCAGCTGAAATGACTGACAAGTATATGGCAAACATGCCTTTTGCTAGCCGATAGAGTGTTGGGGAGGGAAAGCTGGATTTAAAGGGACAGGTAAGCCAGAAGGGCAGCCTACAGGGAGCACAGCTGATCATGAACCCAGGGTGGCACTCATCTAGTTCTCCAAAATGAAAAGAGATCAGGGAAATGGAAGTGTTATGTATGCCAGCAAGTGAGCCATTTCTCTTATAAATGCCAACCACAGAAGACCCAGGAAACGGGGCAGCAGGGGGATCCCTACTAACTCAGGCTCTCATACTGTTAGTAATGCAAGGGGGAAATAAATCCTAATTCAGCTCGATCCATTCTCCCTCTTTAAATTAATGTGAAGCTTACACAAATGTGGAGAGTCACGGGAGCTACACTCTCCATAGTGCATCAGGATTTAGTTGAATCTAAACAGATCCTGTGTGGTGGACCTGTGTTCCACCTCTGAAGTATGTTAGGACCTCAGGAAATAATTCTCTACTTTTCTTATCCTTCTCCTCTTAAAATCTACTGTGCAGTAGTTTCTCTTTGTTCAGCTATTCTTTTTATAGGTTATGGTGGGTTGGCCACCTACAGTAACCCTGTCCTATCCTCTTATAAATGTATTCCTTTTTCTTTGTATTCCTCCTATATCAATTTCTTACTTTAAGGTCCTGTGTAAGAAGTGCCAAGGAATTTATGAAAGGCACTTAGAAAAATGCCAAGATAATTACTTGGTGGCATAAGAAATGAGTACACTCTAATGAACAGTGTATATGGTGCCTATTTAAAGGCTGAAACCATTAACTACACTTAATGTGTATTTGCAGGTTTATCCTGGTTGGATTTAATAGGTCTCTAATGAATAGGGTCTATATAAATACAGATATCTGCAGACTGTATTGAATGTGATGAAATTCATGACACGATAGAGCCTTGATAAAATGGTTTAAAAAAATGCATAACTATGCTTGGTTAAAATCCTGATAAAAAAATCCATATATAAAACAAGAATTTATAAAGTACTTAGAGTACCTTAAAGGTATTCAGGGATTATAAAGAGCTGATAAAGTGCTTAGCTTTGTGCATGGCATAAAAATGGTAAAATATGCTTTATTTAATGCAGCCAAAAACATAAATAATGCTATTAGGCAGGTTAAACAGAAAGCTGTACAAAAATGGGCTTTATGGAGTAGCAGGAGGTACTGGCAATAGAGAAAAGCAGTACCTTTGCTGAAGTCCTTCTCTCAAAATGGTGTTTTACTTCCTGTTATAAAAAAATAACAGGTGAAAAGTAAACCGGGAGAAAGAGAGATTGTTTTATTTATTTTTTCAGCAAATACTGCAGGTATAAGTAAGCCAGTGGATTAAAACAAGAAAGTCTCCCTTATCTTTCTATAGTTAAACCAAAATAAACAGAAGAAACTCATTTTACCAAACAAACAGGGAGTGTAAAATGTAACTAGAAAAAGGATACAATAATCTTTGGAGTAGTCTCTAGACACTGTGCTTAACCTTGGTTCTGGAAACAGATAAATGTTCCTTTTCCTTGAATATATATAATACCCCTTTGAAGAAAGTAAAACAGGTTTAAAAATAAAAGTATCTATTTTTCCATACCCTACCCAGGCCCCTTGGCCCTCCTAGAGGGGAGATCCAGCAGATGAACCTTGACTAGTGTAGTGCAAGGAGCTACCTGAGAGAAGCAGCTGAGGATGTCACAGAGATAAAAATCTGAATTGTAAGATCAGTACTGTGAAAAGCTACCAGTTGTAGCAGTACTTCAATTAGCTCTATTTTTTTTTCTTTAGTTTATTATTTTTCTGAAGAAATATACATCACACTACAGTGTGTTTTAAAGCTGAATTTCCTGAGTCTGTGTTGTCTATCCCACACCCGTCTACATCCTACCTGATCAGTTTGCAATGGTAAAGTGTGCAGTGGGACCCACCGTCCTGTTCCATTGACTTGAGACTTCCTGAGTTGGAAAGGGGACCAAGGGATGGAAAAAGTCAGGGTTAATGAAGACCTTGATGTTGTTGGATGTTATTCAGGATGCATTCCTAACTCAGCAGGTGGGGGAACCGACCAGAGAGGCATGGATACTGGATGTGGTCCTGGCAGACAGTTACCAGATTGGGGGCCTGGAGGTAAGGGACCCGTTGGCGGGGAGTGACCATGCCACAGTCTGGTTCTGCCTGGACCTAGGAGGGGTAGAAATCTGCACAAAGACAGAGGTAACTGACTTTGGGGGGGTGGATTTCAAGGAAATGGGAAGGATCCTTAAGAAGCATTTGGATGGGATTGGGCCAGACATGGACACTGACAGTAGGTGGGGAATCATCAGGAGGGGGGTGCAGGATGCTACCAGCACCTGTACAAGAGTAGGACAAAAATGTAGTAGGGCCCGTAAACCCTGCTGGTGGACCAGGGAGGTTTAGAAGGTGGGGAGAGGAGGGGAAAGAAGGTGGCTTATAGGCATTTCAAGTGCTCAAGGAGTGAAAGGGATCAAGTGGAGTATGAGCTGATGGCCAGAAGGACCACTAGGGTGGTGAGGGCGGCTAAGGCAAGGAAGGAGCAGAACCTGGCCAGGGAAATTAGGAGAGGGAACAAGGGGTTCTTTAGATACATTGGGGAAAAGTGGAGGGTGAAGGGGCAGATTAGCAGAATTAAAACAGGGGAGGGATGGGCACAAGACCAGGGGGAGCAGGCTGTCGTACTAAATGAGTACTTTGCCTCAGTTTTCACAATGGAAAATGGGGGGGGGCTGCATCATACATGGGAGGTGATGGTGAAACTGAGGGGGGGGCCCTTACTGATCAGTGGGTCTGGGGAGAGAGGGGGCCATCACTGGCAGGAGGGAGAAGGCAAAGCAGGGGGACAAAGTAGCGGAGGTGGAAATCATGGCAGAGAGAGTGAGGGAAGCCCTCAGGTCCCTTAAGACAGAGAAAGCACTGAGGCCGGATAAATTACATCCCAGAGTGCTGAAGGAACTTGCAGATGTCCTGGCAAAACCCCTGGCAGAGCTTTTCAGCATCTCCCTGTGGACAGGGTGGGTGCCCCAGGACTGGAAGGTTGTGTATATAGTGCCTATCCACAAGGGAGGATCAAGGGAGGTGGCAGGAAACTACAGGCCCATCAGTCTGACGTCGGTGGTGGGCAAGGTGATGGAGGGCATTGTCAAGGAGAGGCTGGGGGGACCTGGAAAAGTCGGGGTGCCTGGACAATAGGCAGCATGGATTCGTCCTAGGGGAATAGTGTCAGACAAACCTTGTGGAGTTCTATGACTGGGTGACAAGTGCCTTGGACCTGGGTAGATCGGTGGATGTCCTCTTTCTTGACTTCAGCAAGGAGTTTGACTCTGTTCCTCATGGGGGCTTGTTGGATAAGCTGGGATAGATGGGGGTGGGGAACCAGATGATCAGATGGATAGGAAATTGGCTCCAGGACCAGACCCAGAGGGTCGTGGTTGGCGGGATAGTCTCATCCCCAAGGAGGGTCATTAATGGGGTCCCTCAGGTATCGGTCCTTGGGCCCCTCCAGTTCAACGCCCATGTCTGTGACATAAGGAAGGGTATCAGGAGTGAGATGAGTCTCTTTGCGGATGACTCAAAACTGGGGGCGATGGTGGATGGGGAGGAGGGGAGGGAGGCCCTACAGGGGGACCTGGAGGCTCTGGAAAGGTGGTCTAGAAAGTGGAAGCTATGGTTCAATGCAGGGAAATACAAGGTACTGAAACTGGGAGCCAGAAACCTGGGCCAAGTGTACACCCTTGGGGGGGGGATGCTACAAGTCTCAATGGCTGAGAGGGACCTGGGGTGGTGGTGGATGTCAAGATGAACAACTCTGAGACCTGTAGGAGGGCAGTGGCCAAGGCCAACAGGATGCTGGGATGCATCGCTAGGGGGATCACCTCCAGAAGGAGGGAAGTGATACTCCCTCTGTATAACTGCTTGGTGAGGCCACACCTCGAGTACTGCATGCAGTTTTGGAGGCCACACTTAAAGAAGGATATCGAACTCCTGGAGAGGGTCCAGAGGAGGGCAACCAAAATTATCTGGGGCTTGGGGGACAGGATCTATGGGGAGAGGCTCAAAGAGTTTAATATGTACATATTGGAAGAGAGAAGGGACCGGGGGAACATGATAGAGGTCTTCAGGTACATGAAGGGGATAAATAGGGGAGGAACAGTCAGGGTGCTCCGAAGGAAGAAGGGGGGCAACTAGAGGGCATGGGTGGAAGCTGGAGGGGGGAGATTCAGGGGAGAAAAGAGGAGGTGCTACTTCACTGAGAGGGTGGTGGAGCCAAGGAATGTGCTGCCCAAGGGGCTGGTGCAGGTAGAGAGAGTGGAGGGGTTCAAGAGGGGGTGGGACAGGTGCACGGGAAGGATTCTGGAAGCAAAGTCCTGTGCAGTGAGAATATCTGGGACTGGGAAGGGAGAAACCAGATAGGGCGAGGGGGGACAGCAAGGTCAGCTCCCAGGGTTGGGGCTGACCAAACAAGCAGACACAAAAGACCGTTAGGTCTATTCTGCTGGCATTTTAGTATCTTAGTATGTTAGATATGCTTTAAGGGAATTACCTAAAATGCTGGGTGAAACTGTGTGTGCAGTTACCTAGAATCAGACCATTAGATTGAAGTCTAGTGGAAAGGAAAGCAGAAAGAAACGGGCTACTGAAAGTATGTCACTTTGCTCCAAGTCTGCTGTAGTGCAGGCTGACACTGCAGCACACCAGGAGGCCGAGACCTTTATACATAGATACATAGACAGTGTCGGCAGATAAGGGCCTATGGCCCACCTAGTCTGCCCATTTGAGCTTGTAAGTTCAGTTTGTTTTCCTAGAAGTCTATTTCCCCTTACCCCTGACCTCTAGAATTCCTTTATGTCTATCCCATGCATTCTTAAATCCCGTGATTGTTTCAGCCCCCACCACTTCCTCTGGCAGGGTGTTCCACTTGTCCACCACCCGCTTTGTGAAGAAATTCTTTCTCATGTTTCCTCTGAATCGTCCTCCTCCAACTTCATCCCATGCCTCTAGTCCTGAAACATCTTTTTCGCTACAAATAGTGTTTTCCTGCACCCTGTTCCTCCCTGTAAGATACTTGTATGTCTCTATCATATCCTCTCTCCGCCTCTCCTCTAGGAGTACATGTTCAGTTCCTTCAACCTGTCTTCATAGGACTTGTGATGCAACCCATGCACCATCTTTGTTGCCCTCCTCTGAACCTTCTCTACCCTGTCTATGTCCTTACGTAGGTATGGTCTCCAGAACTGTACACTGTACTCCAGGTGGGGCCTCACTAGTGTCTTGTATAGCGAATTATGACCTCCTTTTCCTGCTGGTGATGCCCTGCCTATACATCCCAGCATCCTATTTGCTTTACCTGATGCCTTGTCACACTGTTTCCCTACCTTGAGGTCATCAGAGATGACAACCCCAAGATCCCTTTCCTGCTTGGTGCATGCTATATCCTCACCCCCAACTGATATATTGTGCCAGGGTTTTTGTGCCCATATGCATTATCTTGCACTTGCTGCATTGAATTTCAACTGCCAAACCCTTGACCATTCTTCAAGTTTCTGCAGGTCCCTTCTCATTCTGTCTACACCCTCTGGTGTGTCTACTCTGTTACAGAGCTTTGTGTCATCAGCAACAGTGAAATTCTGCCTTCTATATCCTGTGCAATGTCACTGATGAAGATGTTGAATAGGACCGTCCCAGCACTGATCCCTGTGGTACCCACTGGTCACTCTTCCTCTGTGGAGTGACAGCCATTTACCACCACCCTCTGTGTCCTGCCACCCAGCCAGTTACCTACCACCACACTACTGTCCTGCCCACACCCATATTCCCCAGTTTGTGTATTAGTCTTCTATGTGGCACAGTGTCAAAGGCCTTGCTGAAGTCCAGATAGGCCATGTCCACTGCCCTCCCTGATCCACCTCCCTAGTCACCCAGTCAAAAATTCAATGAGGTTGGTCTGACATGACCTCCCCTGGTGAAACCATGCTGCCTTGGGTCCTGTAGTCCATTGACAACCAGATGTTCCACCAATCTCTCCTTCAGTAGTGCTTCCATGATCTTTCCCACTACCGAGGTGAGGCTGACTGGTCTGTAGTTCCCTGCTTCCTCTTTGTTCCCACTTTTGTATAAGGGGACTACATCTGCTGTCCTCCAGTCTTTGGGTACCCCTGTTTCAGTGATTGGCTGAACAGGATAGCCAGAGGTTCAGCCACCAACTCTTAGTTCTTTAAGGACCTGAGTGCACTTCATCTGGCCCCATTGCTTTATCAGCTCTTATTACTTCCAGTTCCTTCAGGACCCTTTCTCGTAAAGGGACTTGTGTCCATTTCTGCACCATTCTCACCCCTTGTACTCCTTCAGACCCATTACCCCCTCTTCCTTAGTAAAGACTGGAGCAGAAATACCTGTTCAATATGTCAGCTTTACTGTTGTCATCCTCCACGCTCCCATCCTCCCCTTCAGTCTCACTATCCCTCCCTTTGTCCTTCTTTTTCACTTATGTACCTGTAAAGGTTTTGTCCCTTTAACCACTGATTTTGCAATGTGTTCTTCTGTCTGAGCTTTGGCTTCCTTACTGACTTCCCTGCCTCCCTTTGTTTCTCCTGGTACTTCTCCCATCCCTTCTGCCTGTGTCTTTTGTATTGCCTGAATGCAATCTTTTGGCTTTCTTTCTTTGCTACCTCTTTGGAAAACCATAATGGTCTCCTCTTTCTTTTCCTCTTGCTAACCTGCTTAATGCATAATTCTGTTGTTCTTATAATCCCCATTTTAAATACTGCCCACTGTTCCTCAATCCCTGATTCCTGTCCCATTCCCTTAATGCCTCTTTCAAGCATCTTCCCATTTTCCCAAAGTCTGCCCCCTAAAATCCAGGATACGTGTTTTTGTGTGGTTTGGTTCTGCTCTTTCTGTGATTTCAAACCACAATGACTGGTGGTCACTGTTACCCAGGTGCTCCCCACTGTTACCCCATCACACTGTCCCTGTTTGTGAGCATAAGGTCCAGTATTGCCTTCTGCCGAGTTGGTTCCATGACCAGTTGCTTGAGGAAGGCACCCTGAAGGAGTCCAGGATAAATCTGCTCTAGTTGATGCTGCTGCTGGGATGCTCCAGTCCACGTCTGGTATATTGAAGTCTCCAACCAGTACTACCTCACCCTTGTCTGCCATCCTTTGGATGGCTAGCATCAACTCCTATCTGTTTCTTCCTCCTGGGCTGGTGGTCTATAGACCACACCTGTGCGGATGGCTGGCCCCATTTTCCTTTCCAGCTTAACCCACAGTATCTCTCCCATTTTGTTCCTCCTGGATCTGTGTGGCCTTATGTCATTTTTCACATACAGTGCCACTCCTCCTCCTTCCTGCCTGCTCTGTCTCTTCTGAATATGTTGTAGCCAGGTATGGCCATCTCCCAGTCATGGTTATCTTTACACCAGGTTTCAGTGATGGCCACAATGTCCAGGTCTGACTGTACCATGACAGCCTCCAGATCTTCCATCTTGTTGCTAAGGCTCTGGCATTTGCACACATGGCTTTCCATGATTTGACCTCCCTAGACTGCTTCACTGTTCTACTCCAGCCCCTTCCTTGGTTGTCATTTATCCCTGGTTCTCCTTGCTGTCTGCCCTTCTGCTGAATTTTGCCCCTTTTCTGCTTATCCACCTTTTGGACACTAATCTCCATCTTTTGCACACTGCTTTGCAGAGATAGCCACAGTCCAGTCCAGTTTCAGTAGCAGCTGAGCATTGCTCAGGGGAAACTCCAAAGGAGGACACTGTCTTCCCAAAAGGAGTAAAGAGCACAGATTTAAAAGGTGCTTTACTAAGGAATGAATCCTTAAAGGAGCTAAGGGAGCGGGCAGACAATGCTGACCCTAACCCTCAGGGTGGGAGGCAGAGCCGAGTGCATTGGGAGACTAGCTTGCTCTGTCACGAGTGAGTACCACACGAATGTGCAGAGGAATAGCAGATGTGCAAACAGCTGGTATAACCTAAGGAGTTTAGGCAACAGCTACTCGGCATTGCACAAGACATTACATTTGTGGGACACGAGGGTGAAACAGTCCAGGCAGAGGTTGATACAAAACTTCTATTGACCCAGTGTCCATAAAGATGTGGCTGAGTACTGCCATACTTGTGATATATTTCCAAGAATGGGAAAGCAAGGGGACAAGGCAAGGCAGATTTAGTTCTTTTACCCGCAATGAGGTGCCATTTCAGTGGGTAGCTGTATATATTGTGGAACCTCTAAGCGTACCATCCAGCTCAGGAAAGCAGTACATTCCAGTTGAGGTGGATTATGCCACCTGGTACCACAAAGTGGTGGCAATGTCCTCCATGGAGGCAGAGAATGTGGCAGATGAACTGTTGAGGATCTTCAACCAGTTTGGATTTCCTCAGGAGATCTTTTCTGACCAGGGGCAAACTTCATGTCAGGTCTAATGAGGAGTTTGTGGGAAAAATGTGGGGTGCAACAGCTACATGCTTCACCTTACCACCCACAAACCAATGAACTTGTGGAACACTTTAACAGAACCCTTAAAACCATGCTTAGAGTTTTTTCAGAGCAGCACGGGAGGAGTTGAGATAAGCATTTGTCCCATCTCTTATTTGCCTATAGGAAAGTCTCAAACGAGTCCATAGGGTTCTCACTCTTTAAACTCCTGTACACAAGCAGGGTGAGGGGACCCCTAGATTTAGTGTGGGATAAATTGGGAAGACAAGCTTGCTACCCCAGGAGAATCAGTGATAGAATATGTCCTTAACTTCAGGGACAGTTTAAGGGAGTTCATGGCCCTCACATGGAATAATCAACAGCTGTGCAACACAGGCAGAAAAACTTATATAACCATATAGCCTGGGATAGGACCTATGATGTCAGACAGAAGGTGATGGTGTTCATTCCTGTTCAACAGACAAAACTGCATGCAACATGGGAGGACCCATTTGTAGTGGTAAAACAGGTGCACAAGCTAAACTATGTTGTAGAACTGCCCAGTAGGAGGTGCAAACACAGGGTTTATCATGTCAGAATGATGAAACACTATCATGAAAGGACAGAGGCCATCATGATGGTTTGCACCCAGGTAGATGAGGATGGGAGGGAGCCACAAATAGACATATTAGAGGAGAGGAGACGGAAAGTATCAGTGGACTCGTCACCCAGTTAGAGCAGCAGACGCCTGCACAAATGAAGACTGTACTGCACTCTGTCAGCACTCTGTTCTCAGCAAAGCCGAAGTACACCAAGCATGCAGATCATCTAGTGGACACAGGGACTCAGGTGCTGCTGAAGAAGCGTGCCTATAGAGTCCCTGAGAGTGTGAAATGCCACATGCGAGAAGAGATGAAGGAGATCCTGGACTTCCAGGTTATCTGGAAATCCGGTAATCCTTGAACTTCACCTGTTGTTCTTATCACAAAAAAGATGGGACAGCAAGGTTTTGTGTGGATTACCGGAAACTTAAAGCTGTCATGGTGTCCTATGCATATCCCATGCTGCGGACAGAAGAGATAATGGAAAAGTTAGCGGAGCAAAGTACCTAACAACTACAGACTTGATAAAGGGTTACTGGCAGATGCCCTTAACTGCTGAAGCAAGGGTGTGTTTGGTATTTATCACTCCATTTGGCTTGTATGAATTTCGGGTCATGTCATTCAGAAAGAAAAATGTACCAGCTACTTTTCAGAAGCTAGATGACCAAGTGTTGTCAGGGGCAGGTGACTTCACCGTAGCTTACATGAATGACGTTGCTATATTTAGCCAAACCTGTGATCCTCAAATGACTGCAAGCTGCAAAGCTGACAGTCAAAGCTGAGAAGTGTCAGGTGGGCATGGCCTAAGTTGGAGGGGCGGCACATCCGGCTGGCACTAGTGAAGGTGGAGACTATAAAAGGATGGCCTACGCCCACAACTAAAAAACAGGTACAAACATTTTTGGGGACTGCTGGATATTGCATAAAATTTGTGGCTAATTTCAGTACAACTGCAGCACCCCAAACAGATCTGACCAAAAAGAGAATACATTAAAGAGTGCAATTGTCAGAACACTGTGAGAAGGCCTTCTTCAGCTCAAGCAGGCCCTATGTCAGGCTCCAGTGCTAGCCAGCCTTGACTATGGTCTAAAATTCATGGTGTGCACATGGACAAATCAAATTCTGGGGTGAAGGTTGTGCTGGGCCAGGTCAATGGCAAAGTGGAAGAGCACCCTATTATTTACCTGAGCCATAAACTGCAGCTGAGGGAAGTGGTATACACCACCATACAGAAGAAATGTCTTAATGTAGCCTAGGCATTGCAAACATTGCAGCCATACTTGTACAGCAGAGAATGTATGAGGGTCACAAACCATAATCCACTAACATGGCTACAGTGCATGAGTGGCAAGAATGCCAAACTGTTGTGCCGGAGCTTAGCAGTGCAAGAATACAACATGCACATATAACATAGGAAGGCCTCACACAATGCCAGTGCTGAAGGACTGTCCCATCAGATGGTATAGCATGGCTGAGGCAATTACAGCATGTCATCATCATGCAGTGCCAGCACCGGCCTTGAGAAGGGAGGTGTAGCATACCAATACTTTAAAATAGTTAGCTGAATGGAATGATGATGTATGATTTTCTGATGATTTCTAAAGTTTTCTAATCAAACGTCCCTGTTTTGGACATGAAAGGAGACCTATGTGGCATACTAGTGTTTTTATACAATTAACTGGTAAACTGAAGGTCCCAGCAAATACCAAGAGGTCAGCCAGGTAAAATTCTAAAAGTTCACACATGTGGCCAAATGGTCCTGCTGTTTACCAAATGGTTTACAAGGAGGGTCATTTGAGTAACAAAATGTTATCTTTTCCTTGGGATCTACTGGCAGGGTGACACCATGGGAAAAGTGATATGTTGACACTATTGTGAGGCCAAAAGCAAGGCAAACTAGAGAGCTGTTTAAGTGCATTTGTTTTGTGATAAAGCAGGAACCGAGGTATCATCCTGTTTCAGGCTTAATGTCTTTATTTGCAAGATGCATGTACTCAGACATGGACGCTCTCTCTATAAAGATCCTACCTCATGGTGCAAGAGAGGAAAGGGGTCAGTGTGTAGTCTACGCATCTGAACCAGTGGTTTGAGACTGGAAGGGAGAGAACTCTGACATGTATTCAAGTTCTCTGGAGAAGAGATTTTTTTTTTCATATCTTCACCTGGTAGCTATAAGAAAGCTAGGTTTGCATTTTTTTCAGTTTAACTCATTTTATTGTCAATGTTTTCTGCTTAAGCAGTTTTGTTCTGTTTTGGCCAATGTGTAAATACAGTATATTGTGTAAATAAAATAGTTCTTATTTAGCACAATATACAGATTGGTTGTAAAGGTATAGTTTGTGAATCTCTGGGGTACCCATCATTCTGAAGAGGCACACTAATTGTAGTTTAAGCAATTTGAAAAACATATTGCTTCCTAATACAGGGAAAGAAGTGGAGTGAAGTTTGATAAGACAGAACCCACTCTTCACCTGGGTTCAAGCAGTCAGCCTTGGTTTGATCCAGGGGGACTGGTGACTGGGATCAGAGGGTCAAGGTGTCTGGGGTGCATCACCTTTGCGCAGTGTCGAATGTGGATGCAAGAACACAGTGAGGGGCAAACATGGGTGAAGCTCTGTGACAGCTGACTGCAAGAAAGGCACTGGTTGGGGCACAGATGGGTACGTTTGTCACAGGACGCAAAAATCCTACAATTGGAAATCAAAAGTACTCTATCACCTGACACTTATCTGCCTGTCACCAATCCCCCCAACTCTTACTGTATAATGACTGGCACAACCTTATCTCATCACCTTGGGCAGCCACCTTAAGCCCCTCTCAACCTCCTCAACAGCTCAGTTCAACAGCAACTGCTCACAGCAGCTCAACAGAAAAGTTGACATATTTTTTTGAACTTGTAACTTTTATTGAAAAAATAGAAGGGTCCAAGTCATATATTCCATAGTATCAATAATAATAGACTAGCATACACCTTCTCAAATGTCCTAATTCAGCACAAATCTCAGTCTGATTACAATCTGTTTGTCCTTCGTAGGTATCTCTCTCATCCTGAGTAGCAGGGGGACTATATCCGAAGAAAGACTACACGCCAGTTCATATAACAGAAGGTTTCTCTCTCCCCCTCCATCTTTAAGTCTAGGCACTGATGTATTGTCCTATTTACTTTATTTATTTAGATTTTGTTGACCGGGTAAGTGCACTAGACAAATCCTGCCTATTTTCAGGCACGACCCGGGGGAGAGGGATACAGATGAATGCCAACTGACCTTGAAACAGATTAAGTTGTTGATGGTATTTTTAGTCTATGAATGCTAACACCTGAGGACAAGATTAATTAACCTTTTTTCAGTGTGACTTAAGTCAGATCAACTTCCAATACACAATAACAATAGAGAGAAAATAAATAAAAATAACCAATAAACACGAAAACTCTGTATTCTTGTCTCATTCTTACAATCCATTGTTGTGATAGTACCCATTGCTACACTGGGGGTATATTAAAAGCGCATCAGATGCTGATATTGGAGCCCCATGATCTAGATGTGTGTCCCTCCATCATTCTATGAAGATAGAAGCTGTTCCAGGGTGGGTATACCATACTCTGATTCTACGTAATCAAAATATGGAAGCCATCTCAAACTGAATTGTGCAGTCTGCAACCGCAATCTGGTTGTGATTATCTCCATATTTTTAATAGTGTTAATATTATTTATCCACAAATTTATGGAGAGTGGTTTAGGTGTAAACCAATTCTGAGTAATCACTTTGAGGGCAGCTACTATCAAAACATAAAAGAGGTATTTCATAGCTGGAGAACTCAGTGTTTCAGGTGGGAGGCCCAATACCAGATTTAAAAAGGTAGGCATATTATTTAATTTAAAAATGTTTATCCCCTTTGTAACCGCTAACCAAAATGATCAGATGACTGGGCATTCCCAAAAAACATGGCCATGGTTACCTCTTCCTCCACACTGTCTCCAGCATCTATCCAGATGGGTGGTAGAGTAGTGACATGAAATTGTTGGAGTGATAAAAAATCTAATGTTCACACACCAATGAAAATACCTCCATGAAGCAGAGCTAGTGGTTTTGTGGATCCCATGCTAGATCTTAACCCAATCCTCCTACGGAAAAACAGCCTCTCCCATCTCATCCTGCCATTTCTCCTGTACCTTTTGAACCACTAAAGTACCTACTCTTTCTTGTAGTGTTTTATAAATGATGGAGTTATATTGCCTAGTGCTCCTCATTCTGCTCTTTTGATAAGTAACTAATAATGGGGTGGGGGCGGGGTCAGCTGCTATTGCTGCAAGTCCAATAGTTGAAGTAAGATGGTGCCTGCAGTGGAGAAAAATCTATAAAATTCCTTATAGGGTAGGCCAAATTCTTGTTATAACATGCTAAAGGATTTAACCTCCATTCCTTGCACAAATTGAATGGGGAATTGGAGGCCTAGTTGTTCCCAGCATCATAGGACTGGGTAATTTCTTGGGATTGGGAACTGCAGTAGTCCAGCTAAGGGGACATATCTCCAGACCATGGTGGGAATTTCCCACCATTGCCTAGCTTCCAACCTTGTAGACAGGGTATGCTGAGGCCATTTATTTTTAACCTTTTTCAAGTCAGATGGTATAATTGTCCATGGGAGTAGATTTAGGGATAATAAGGGGTATACCTCTTCCTCTATAGAATATCGGCTCCCTTGTAAGTCTGGGGACAGCATTTTTAGAATGGTGAGCAATTGAGCTGCTAGATAATAATTATAAAAATTCGGTAATCCTAGCCCCCCTTATCTTTAACTTCTGTTAATCAGTGCCATCTCTTTCGTGGATGTCTCCCAAACCAGATGAAGTTAGACAGTTTCTTTCAAAGTGCCTGCCAATCTGCTTGGGGGAACAGAATTGGGAGAGTTGAAAAAAGGAACAGGTAACTAGGTAAGATATTCATTTTGATAGCATCAATTTTATTAGTGAACGAAAATGTCAGGGATTGCCATCTGTTCAGATCTTAAGAGCTATAAAGTTATAGTGATATAACTTAGACAGGTCCATGGGGATCGGAATTCCCAGATATTGAATTCTGTCGTTTATCCATTTGAACGGGATTAGATGTTTTATTGTATCTGTCGGCACCCTATTAATCACCATGACCTCGGATTTGTTCAATTTAATCTTAAAGCTCGACAAGGTACCAAAGTGTTCCAGGAGGTGCAACATAGAAGGGAAAGAGGACACCGGATCCTCTAAATATATTAGGGTGTCATCAGCATATAATGAAACCATATGGGCTTGCTGGTTAATTATAATTCCTCTAATCTTGGTGTCCTCCCTTATTGCTTGAGCTAAATGCTCCATACTAAGGGCAAAGATTAAGGGAAATAGGGGCACCCCTGTCTTGTCCCCCTCACAATGTCAAATCAGTCTGAGATAGTGCCATTCACGTTGACCCTTGCAGTTCTATGTTGATAGCAAAGGGTAACCCATTTAATGAAATCATCCTCTGCCCCCATATGTTCCATGACCATTTTCATATAGGCTCAATTAAGGTGATCAAATGCCATTTTGGCGTCCGGAAATATTACCAACTGGTGAAGAGAGGACTGAGCGCTGTGTCATTATATTAAGTAATAATCTTATGTTGCCAGACATGTGATGATGGGGGATGAACCCTGTCTGATCGGGGTGGACCAGGAGCTCTATATGCTTCTGAAGCTGAGTGGCCAGGATTTTCGTAAGGATTTTAAGATCCTGGTTAAGTAGTGATACCAGCTGGTAAGCTGCACAAGTTGTTACAGGTTTACCTGGCTGGGGAATGACCGAGATCATAGCTTCTTCCCATGACTTAGGTATTTGGTCCTCCTCCAAACAGGTATTGAATACCTGTACCAACCAGGGTGTCACAGTTTTCTTAAGTTTTTTATAGAATGTTATGTTCAGTCCATCTGGTCCTGGAGATTTACCTGCCAGGATGCCCAAGATGGTCTGGGCAACTTCTTGGTGTGTTATCGGTGCAGGTCCACCCTTGATGCCGACCGCCTTAGATTGATGGACCACTATTCTATCAATCTGCAATCACCCATAAGAAGGCAGAATTCCTGTCCAGGGAGATTGCAGTTGCTAGGAACCGACCGGCTCACGTCTGCAAGTTCAGAAAGTCTTTACGCAATTAGAGTGTGAGGAGCTTGCTCGTTTCTTCGCAAATAAGGTGGCTGACATCAGGGCGGATCTGCATCCAGCAACTTCTAAGGGGATGCTGTTGAACAACATGAGTTCACAGTGCCTCAGTTTTCTTGGAGTTCCTTCAGTCAACCTGATTTCATGGATGTCAAGAGGATTATCCATTGTGTGCGCCCTACAAGCTGTAGTTTGGATCCTGGACCGACCTCCCTAATATTGGGTTGTAGTGACATCATCGGTCCAATCGTTGAGCAAATAGTCTGGTGCTCCCTGGAATTGGGTGAGTTTCCTAGCTCCCTGAAAGAGGCGGTAGTGACACCTCTCTTGAAGAAAGCTACCTTGGACCCAGACTGTTTCACAAACCACAGACCCATCTCAAACCTACCCTTTATTGGGAAGGTGACTGAGAAGGTAGTGGTGGTCCAATTGGAAAACCATTTAACCATCCATGACATCTACGAACCCTTCCAATCTGGTTTTCGAAAAAGACATAGCACCGAGACTGCGCTGGTTCGGGTGCTTAATGATCTTCTGAGGGCAAGAGATCAGAAGAAACGTTCTATTCTGGTTCTTCTTGATCTCTCATCAGCTTTTGACACTGTGGATCACGTGGTGTTGCTAGCGCACCTGAGGCAGATTTGTGGAATATCGGGAATCGTCCTTCGATGGTTCACCTCATTCCTTACTGGGAGATCACAAAGAGTTGCGTCTGGGTTTTTTTCCTCAGGCCCAAATTCTTTGTTGTGTGGGGTGCCTCAGGGTTCAGTGCTATTTCCCACATTATTCACGGTGTATATGCTACCCCTTGGAGACATTATAAGACGATATGAGCTGAGGTTTCACTGCTATGCAGATGATACCGAGCTATACCTGTCTTTTGCTCCTGACCAGGATGGAGCTCTCTCTGTGTTTAACAACTGCCTGAAAGAAATCCAGGATTGGATGGATTCTAGTTGGCTGAAGTTGAACTCAGAAAAGGCAGAGGTTTTGGTTGTGGATCCGGGTCGTCGGATAGAGGGGTCGTCTGTTGGTGCACCCTCAGGAATTTTTCTTGGTGGTGTTTCACTCCCGACCTTTGAACGGGTGTGTAACCTAGGGGTTATCTTGGATGACAGGCTGACACTGCAGTCACAGGTGTCAGCAGTCATCAAGACTTCCTTTTACCACCTCAGGAACATTGCTAGAGTGAGGCACCTTGTTCCGTCTGACACGCTACCAACGTTGGTCCACGCCTTCGTGTCCTCACGTTTGGACTACTACAATTCCCTGTACTTTGGGCTTTCTGGGGTTGAAATATGCCGGCTTCAGCTAGTGCAGAATGATGCAGCCCAGGTTTTGACTGGGACAAGCAGGTCTTGTCATATTACCCCGGTGCTGCATGATCTGCACTGGCTTTCTGTTCGGTGGTGGATTGCCTTTAAAGTCTGTTTACTGACTTTTAAAGCCCTACATGATTAGGGTCCGGCTTATCTGAAAGAACTTCTGGCCCTCTACTGCCCTGGCTGATTGCTCCGCTCGGCCATCGAGGGGTTGCTAGAGATTCCAAGAGTGAGTCTAAATTCATCAGGTTGTAAAGCTTTTTCCTATGCTGCACCCACTCTTTGGAACTCTCTACCATGCCAGTTACGGGAGTGCACCTCCGTGGAGGAATTCAAGAGGGGTCTAAAAACCCATTTTTATCAAATTGCCTTCTTGGAGCATTGACTGTATTGAAGCTGTTGATTATATTGTAGTTTTAACTGTGTTTTATATTGAATTTTAATGTTTGATTTGTACTATTTGTTTTGTACAGCACCTTGAAAACTGAAAGGCGCTTTATAAATAAAATATTATTATTATTATTATTGGAGCAGACAGCATCTCTTGTGCTTCTTGCTGGAGTTTCGGGAAGGTGAGAGAGTCAAGAAATGTTTTAGTAGCCATGTTTACTTGTTCCTCTTCTTTGTCCTCAGCAGGGCTGTAGCCAGGGATTTCAGATCTGCACACCAAGTGGACTCACTGCTACCCCTCTCCCCTTTGTTAGGGTGTACTACCCCCCCCCAGGTGTAGCAAGGGAATATACAAATGTACACCAGGACCATGTTTGTTGCCTCATTTGGCACAATAAATACAACTTTTGTATCTCGTGACAATAGTTGTTGCCATGCATGGGTGAATACAAATGCCATGCATTGCTCCCTAAGATACCCACATACTAGTCCAGCATATGAAGTTGTATTGTCTTTTGGGATGCAAAGAGAGTATTAGTGACCAGTCCTTCTAGTTTCGACTCCTATGAATAAAATTACAGAAAGGTTCAGTATTTTCTTTGTTAGTTGTCATGGAAAAAGGAAGCTGTTCAGAGACTATTTGCTACCCCCTTAAATAAAACTGCACACCATGGAGTACTTGGAGTATGCCTGGCTACACCCATGGTCCTCAGTGTAAAGGGATTGATAAAAGGTTTTAAAGAGGCCCGCTATGTCGTTTGGCGTAACCCATGCCCTGTTTGCATCATCCAGCAGGAGTGGTATATGTCTCTCTGCCTGGGCCTTCCTCAAGCGAAAGGCTAAAAGCCTGGCCTCTTTTCCTCCCCCTCATAACATTTTTGGCTTGCGAACCTGAGGTTTCCTTCTGCTTTTTTTATTTTCTAAGTCTAGAAGTTCTGCCCGGACTTCATCCAGTTTTTGCCCAATTTTACTTTTCTCTGGGTTCTGTTTACATTGCTTTTCTAAGTTGCCGATCACGCTCATCAGCTGGATAGTCTTGGCTTTGTATTGCTTTTTCCAGACTGATGCATAATTGATGAAATAGCCCTGCATAACAGCTTTAAATGTATCCTACCACCATAATGGGGAGCATTCTGCTATAAGGGAGTCAGAGGCCAGATTCCCAGCTGTTTGGTTCAGTTGTGTTATAAAGTTCTTATCATTGAGTAGGAAGACATTAAGTGTCCACATTTTTACGTGCTTTTCCTGACCCCAATTTAATTTAATAGATATTGGCCTGTGGTCTGATACTACTGAGAAAAGCTGACATTTTAAATGCCATGTTATTTCCCTAACAAAGCTAAAATCTGTTCCTCTGATCATTGACACCATTTTGAGGGTGGGGCTGATCAATATATCTTCATATGTTACTGGTGTATTTCACAAGCAGTGTTAATTTGCACAATATTATGAAGAAACATACCGGACAAATATGGAAAACAGTACTGAATTATCAGTCCGATGCTGTATAATGCCATGAGTATTAAATGAGGATGGTATAATTTTGCTACATATATCATTATTATATTACAGTAGCAAAGGGAGGGAACTATATTGTATAGCATTATTGTCATGACATTGATGTGTTCCAGCCATTACATATTATCGGCTGAGGCCTAAGGCTAAGCAAGTTAGCTATTACCCCCCCCCCATATTAGTGCAGATGCAAAGGCAGGGGTCATGGCGGGCTACAGTTATGAGGACGGAAACTGAACCTAAGGAAGCAGTCTGTGAACTGATCAGATACCAGTACAGAGGAAAATTTAAAAAATACACAAATAAGACTCAATTAAAAAAAAGAAAAATATTTTTTTAATCTTCAATCTTTACCACTTACACCTTGTTACGGCTGTGTCAGACTCAGGCACAGAAATCAGCAGGCCAAGTTAGCAGCAGATTGTTAGGTCTAATCTTCTGTTCAGCAGCACTGCAGGATTTTGAAGAAGGTCAGGAGAATGGAATTGATAAAGGTGTGCAGTTAGGTCCAGTCAGAAGGCACATCTCTCTTCAGTCCAGTGGTAGTCCAGACCAGTTAAAATTGCAAATGCACAGAGGACAAGACTGGGTCTTTTTATGTGCCCATAAACCCTTGCTTGGTGCTTACCGTGGTCATGTACACAATCATGCTGATGCCTGCTCAAGATGTGAATTAAAATCCCACCCACAGGTTTATAAATATTTGGTCCATCAACTGTTCTTGGGACAGTCAGTTGGTGCTCTCTTCTCCAGAGTCTTGTGTCACACTGGCCAACACTCCAGACCTAAGGTGTAGTACGTAACTAGGATGGGGAGTGCCTGCTTGCCCTCCCCCAGCCCAGTCACATACACTGCAGTCTACATAACTATCCCAACTGCTAGGCTGGTGTCAGGCCAGCACAAATGTGTATGCCAGTGGAACCATTTCTGTCAGTGAGTGATCACAACATTATCATTCTGAGGGAATGCATATGCCATCTGGTGGCCAAAAGTGGTAGCACATAGTATGAAGTAGAAGTAGAACACTTAACGTGAGGTCAGATTATGTCAGACAGACATACACAGAGTCAGCTCACATTGGCAAAACTGACTCCGTTTCAGAGCACATGCCCTGAGGGGACAACTGCTGTCTCTGTCCCCCCCCAGCATTGACCAAAGAAAGAAAGTGCAAAATCATGCACATAGGGAAGAGAAACCCTGAAGCCACTTATAGGCTGGGAGGGGAGTTGCTAGCAGTCACAAAGGAAGAAAGAGACTTGGGCATCATCATCACTGATGACCTAAAATCATCCAAGCAGACCTCTAAAGCAGTAGGTAAGGCTAGGGGGTGTTAGGGTGTATTAGTAGGGGTATCACAAGTCGTAAGAGGGAGGTAATAATCCCGCTGTACAAGACATTGGTTAGGCCCCATCTGGAGTACTGCGAGTATTGGAGGCCACACCTTCACAAGGACATTAACCAAATTGAGGCAGTCCAGAGAAGGGCAACCAAAATGGTGCAGGGACTGCATCAGAAGACATATGAGGACAGATTAACGGAGCTCAATATGTATACCCTTGAGCAAAGGAGGAGAGAGGTGATATGATCGAGACATTTAAACACCTTAAGGGCATAAACAAGGTGAAAGAGTCTAACATGTTTAAATATAAGAAAAATAGCAGGACAAGAGGACACAGCATGAGATTAGAGGGAGGCCGATTAAGGGGAATGTGAGGAAATTCTTTTTCACAGAAAGGGTGGTAGATGCATGGAATGGCTTACCACAAGAAGTGGTGGCTATGAATACAGTGCAGGGCTTCAAACAGGCATGGGATAGGCATAAGGAGCAATACAAATGACTATGAATAGATAGGTCACTGACAGAGCAAAGGCCGATGGCACATTTATAAGGTAGAAAAAGAAATGGGCAGACTGGATGGGCCTTGAGGTCCTTATCTGCCGTCAACTTCTATGTTTCTATGTTTCTATGTTTCTATGACCAACAGTTGCTATGTGTACCCAAAACCTGTACCCATATTGGTTTTAGAGCCTTTAGTGTCTGTTCCCCATTTCCAAAGTCACTGGAAAATTGCAGGCGTAATTTTTCTGCAATTTCCGCAATTTTCACCCTTCTCCACACAAAATCTGCAATTTCTTGCAATTTCTTACATTTATGGAATTTCTGACTAAAATTATATAAAAATATTTAAATACTCAAGGAAATCTACTCAGATATGCTAACAATTTAGTACACAGGCTTGGATTTGACCAAAACAGTATAGTGTGAGGTGAGAAGGGGTCAAATGTGACTCTGCTTTTATGTGATTCCCTTCCCTGCTTTGGTTTCAAAATCTTCTGGTCATGCATATGTAGACATGAACACTTTTAAAATCTGTGTGAAAGCAGACTGTTAGAGAACTTTTTGCTGACACAGAAACTGAAACAATAGGTGTGAGAAGAGGTGCAAAGTGCCCCATTCACCTAAATGAAGCATTGACCACAATGCTTGTTTTTGAATGGTAGAGTAGATTTTCCTTGTATAAATACTTTCAGTCTGAAAGGATTTTGATTCAAATGTGTCAGGAGTTTGGATGGCCTTGCTAACTATAAACCTGAATGTGCTTCTAAGGGGGTTGGTGACAGTGATTCCTTACATGTCAGTCTGCCACAACTGCATACTCACATACAAAGCATATAAAAAGCAAACATTTCTGAAAACATGCTGAACAAGTTAAGTATAGTTAAACATTTACCTTCAAATCGACAAAATAATTGCAACCCAAGTAAAATCACTGCAAACCGAATAGAACAAAAGTACCATGTATTGAAAACTATTGTATGATGTAATGAAAAGCTACTCTTATGATTTGATACTTTTATCTTGTGATTTTAAAATGTACTTACAGTGCTGATTAAGAACAGTAGTTATTTTAACAAAATAAACATTTTTCTTACTAGACCTTTATTAGGCACCCTGGTTATCTGTTTATTTTTTTCTTGCACCAAAGCAAGTAGTTTAAACAGGCTTCATTATTTAACATCTAGAAACTGGGAAAATATGTTGTTTCAGGATGCATTCAGTATAGACTAACTGTAAATTACTGAATAAAATCTAGTTAGCACTGCATGACTTAGATGTCTTGATTTTTAGAAGATATGCTACATAATGATTAATTGGCAGTGCATTTCAAAAACACACACCTTTCTTCACATCAAAAGCATTTACAAGAGGCAATACATTTATCTAAACAATTTATGAGACCAATACATGCTGCAGCAAACAATAAAATATTTATTAGGGGGGCAGTGGGGATGTATAGGGAAACCCTGCAATTTTCCCGCAATTTTTGCAAAAAAGTCCCCGCATTTTCGGGTAAAATGTTCCGGCAATTTTCCAGTGGCCCTGCCCATTTCTCTGGAACTACCTGCCACAGGAGTTTAGGACTTTTAACCACATTGGTACATTCAGACATCAACTGCAGTTCAACTTGTCATTGCTATTTAAATGTAACCATTGACCTAATTGCTTTGTATTTACATTTGTATTGCTGTCTCGTTTTATTAACTGATCATTTACTGTTTTAAGTTTTTACAGTGTACGTACAGTACACGACTTGCCTCATGGCTCAGACACCTTACTGGAAATAAGACCCTGGGTCTTGATGAGCAATGCCTCAGTTAAACCCTTAATAAACTGAAGAAAAAAGTGAAATGCTGGAACATGGATTTTTTTTTCTGTAACAAAATGTTTTACACTTCCATGAACAACTATGTTGCATGTACGAAGGTTTTAAATACCCTAGACCCTAAAATTTAATAACATCATTGTGCTGAGCCAAAATGTTTTAAATTGTGGTGACTCTGTGCTCAGCCAAAATGTATTGAACTGCAGTGCTTATTTTAAACAAAAGTCCCCTTCCTTTCTGTAGTTATACTTGGAAGTCTGGTTTCAGATCCTCCTTAAAAACAGGAAGTTCTGGCAATTCCTCGTAGCTCAGCTCAAAACTGTTTAGGAAAAAATCATTTTCACCAGAAGCAGCTGTCACAGCTTGAACTGCAATGCCTTTCAGAGTACCACTCGGCTGCTTCCCCCTTCTTCATTCCTTGTTAAGTCAAGCTGAGGCTGAGCTTTCAGTTACAGCTCTTGCAGGCTGTGGTGTCATAACATGAAGAGATTGGCAGGGCAAACTTCTTACAACGTTCTTCCATTTTAATATATAAAAGACATTTCAATGTCATGTCTCCTCGTCTGAGGTCATCAACATAAACACAAAATTGCCTTATTTAAAAAAATACTTTTAAAGAATTGTATCATTTAAGGTGCATCTGCTAATTCAAAAAAGCCACTCAGTTTTCAGTGAGCTAATGCTCTTCTTGGAACCTCTACTTTCCTAATATATTGTACATTTTGCCTTTCTCTGTATCACACATCTAATTGTTATGCTTATGCGTGACATATTGGTGTGAGGCTAACAAGATATTCATTTTAGTATGCCTGTGATTTCTTTATATGACCACCAATATTACAACTTTTTTCTGTTTGAACAAATGATTTAATATAAGTATGGTAGCTATCATACCTCATAAGCCACGTGTACTGCCTCACACTACAAATGTAATTAGAGCACATTTGTGATGAAATATAGTGTCTCATTCAATCACAAGCCTATCAGGTATTATCTCATGAGGTATGGCAACCAGATTAGAAGTCTGAGATCATAAAAGGGAAATTTTATATATATATATATATATAAATATAATTTCAAAAACTGCAATATGAGCAACTCAGTGACCCAATAGTAAACATGTTTGCTTACTATGCCAAGGGCCAACGTTCAAGTCCCAAGTACAGAGAATAACACACAGGGTGTCCAATGCAGTTTTAATGCAGCACTACATGTTACAGTGAAAAGTTTGACCTACAGTATACCATTTTATTCCATTTTTGATTGCCTCTAACCTCCTGTCTTATATGATAATATATGTTAATATGTATAGTTGAGAGTGTTTCTTATGGAACAAGAATGTGCTCTCATGCTGTTTGAGGTGAGAAGACCATGAAGCAAAGCTGAGTGGTTCTGTCAGTCCAAACAGCATGACAGCATGTTCTTTTTCAGTAAGAAACACCCCCAACTATACATACTAATAGATTATAAATCACTTGAGTTTAGCTTGAGTGATTTAAAATCCGTTTTTAGGGGGGCTGGGGTTAATTTTTAGCCCTGGCACTTAAGTGGAGCATGCCACTCTAACGCTCCTGCACAAGAGCATACTTTACACAGGATAAGGGGTGCAGTGGCTCTGCATGCTGATTGTCTGAAATCACGGTAGTTATTTATAATTCTCTTTATACATTTTCGAACTGCTTTAGCACTTTTCTATATTATGTGTTAATACATTCCCCAGAGCCACTCATTGCTGAAAATGAGTGGTTTCACGCACCTTCAGCTGAGCGAGAACAACAAATCGAAGCTGAGCTGTTCTGGCTCAAGCTCTAGGCCAATGAAACCACTCATTTTCAGCAATGAGTGGCTCCATGGGACATATTAATATATTATTGATCAAGAGCAACCAATAATATATTTAAAAACAAAAAACTTCCCAGAACATGCCCGTTTCCAGCACATCTGCATGTCAGATGCTCTTCACAGAATAAGAGTGCCTTACGCGTAGGGGAAAGGAGAGCTCTGATTGGTCGGGAGCGCTCCCTCGATCTATAATTCAAAAATGGAAAATGGAAGCAAGTCTTTAAAAATCCACCCTATTGCCAGCCCAGTGGTGCTGAGAGTTGAGGCACTGGATGCCACACCTCATGCCACATTGGCAACCTGGGTTCAGGAGTGGACTTGAGCCACCAGGGGTTGGCAGGAGTGGGAAGGATTGAGCATCCAGAGGACTGCTCTCCCTTACTGGGGAGAGATCTGCAGTTAGCGCTGCTCCTGTGCGGCTCCTGGTGGTGGCCAGGGGCAATGCCGCAAACATGGGGCGTTTGCAAATGCGGTGGGGGTGGAGCATCGGTGGACATCGGCCTGTTAGCATCATGGACACCACTGCACATCCATGCTCAGAGGAGGGTGAAACTTCACGAGAAAACCCAGAGGACCGGGAAGGTGATGAGGGCCCCAGGGATCTGGCCCCACATTCCCAGTACCAGACCCTTCCTCTGATGGTCCCAGGCACCATCCACAGGATGAACCCTCTAACTTCAGACAGAGCCACCAGGTATGTGAGGCAGGTCCTCCCCTGGGAGTTGATCTGGGGGCTGGGAAGTCCTAGCGAGGGGGACTAAGGAGGAAGGTCTCGGTAGGAAGTAGAGGGCAGATCGAGAGGGCACCACTGACAGATGCCCCAACCCGAAGGTGATAAAAATAAAAGTTGACAAAACAAAAATCCACCTCATTGTGTAGCTAGTTAACAAGCAATACCCTACTGTATATGTGACTGCATTAAACTACCACTGATTTGTTTGTTTTTCACCCTCCACTGTAGAATGTGGCTCTCAAATGAATGTATTCATTCAGACAGCTTATTCAGAGCTCAGCAGAAACCAGCAAACAATCAGATATCATTAATTAAGGGATCTCCTATGCAGAGCCTTAACAGTTCCTGTGCTAACAGTCTGTCAACTGGCTGCACAATAAGTTTAATGTGAACTGTACTGCATCTAATAGCCAGTGGTGACTGCTCAGACTGGCATGGGAATCAATGTTTGTGGATATGCTGACAGAGAACCTAACCCAACAACCAGACTGAGGAAGAAAAAGAAAAACAGTAGAAGTAAGTGATAAGCCACAACAGGTGTGTATTATGGGATTTTGATGCACGCCCCAAGAGTGTAGTAAGGCATGGAGCTGAAGACTGAGTGTCCTTATGCCGCTGGGAAGTGCATTACAATCCTATGATGCACACCTCGGAGTAGCTTATTACACTTATAAAATGGCTCTTGGTAGGCTTTTTTATGGAGGAAAATTACATGTTGCACCTGAGCGTGCCTTTATGGAGATGTAATGCACTGCCAGGTGATGTCTCTTGTCCAATGACATTTCTAGATTTTTTCTTGCCATTTAATAAGTAGAAATAAACTGCACTGCTGTAATAGTGATATTTCCCTCTCATCAAGGAATTATCAGTAATGAGCATGAGTTAATTTATAGCATGCCTAGTTTTCAATGTACTCTAACTACAGTCCTGAACACCATTTTCATTCTAAACACAAGTCAGTATTTGCCATTTCGCAAGACAAACTGTAAGAATAGGAACTATTAAATAAAAATTGGTGGAGTTCATTGAATTTTAAACCTCTGAGGTCGACATCATAAATACCAGTATGAAATAGCAAACACTCTGGAAGCTGCTAGAGTAGGGCTATACATAAAACCAATAATTTTGTATGAAATTTGCAAGATACTCAACCACACTTTTACACAAGTTTAAAAGAAAACAGAATACTTACCAACAATCAATCAAATGAGTGGATAGTTAGACAGTGACACTGTGGTTTCAATGCTAGGTAGGTATGAAGCTTCATTTCAAAAAGTATTTTGAGTTATACCAAAATGTTCTTAACCTGTAATGTAGCAAAACTGGAACTACATCTATGGATATTCACCCGTATCCTCTTACTTTTCAGGTGGTACATTTGCATGCATTTCAGATTCCTATTGATCTAGGATCTTTTTATTCAAAAAACTGATGGTTATAGTTCCATCGATGGACTGTATGACATGATATTGCATTTCAAATCAACTTTTTGCCCTTACACTGAGTATTTAATTCTTTAAAATGAACTGTACCTATTTTTTAAGTGAACTTCCTCACAAATGCTTTGTTTCAGCAATAATGAGGACATTACATTTTGATTCATGAACTCGAGTGATGATCTGTGCTTTTCATTGATGGGCATTTGCACATGTGGATCCCTGGCATGGATTAGGACTTTAATGTTCATACCACAATAAAAATTAGTTTTTATTAAGATCCCCTAGACAAAATGGGGGGGGGGTGCTCATAAAATTAAGTTGTTTGGGTCATTTTACTCATAGGATTATTCACATTTGATTTTAAGAGAATATTTGTGGTACACTAATTGTTGAAAAATATTGAAAAATAGTTAATATTGTTTGTATTGTATTCAGACAACCTGTGATTGAGCAATTGTTTTTTTAACTGTTTGATTGTCACCATTGATTGGAACGGTAACTTACTTGGTACAAATTGGAAACACCAATAGGTGGCAGTAACTCTTGACATAGCGCACACACATGCACAAAACATTGAGCGAATAGCTCCTGGTGCAGTGCTTCTATTTGCCCTTCCTGAACCTTATGAGAAAGCAAATAAAAACATTTTTGCACTCTGCAATGATGGTCAGTGTGTGACTTATGTGTTCTGTCAGGCTGTTACATTGTACCCATTTTTTTTTTTGTTGTTATATTTCTAGGATACTCTGGATAGTACTGTAGAATGGGTAGGGAACCTCTTAAAATGGGCAAGGGACCCTTTAAATTAGTTCATGTTTGCATAGCATCATTTTGCATTCCTGTTTATGAGCAGGAGTGGACAAGATGGACCTAGAATCCCTTCCAAACATTACTACATCATTATGTTTCCACATGCAGCCTGTTGAACTCTTGTTTTGTTTCAGGAAGAAACACTAGCAGTAAGAACAGGATGTCATGGTACCCATTAGTTTCTACACTGGAGGGGGGGATATTCAAAAATGGTTGGAGACAGATGCAAGTGCCTGCTGCATCTGTATCTGCATCCATCCACTTGCATTCAGGAAGCCCTGCTGCTATTTTCAGAAGTTGTGTCCATTTATGGCAAAGACTCACAATTTGTGGCAGAAAATGGATGCAACTGCATCCAAACTGGGCACAACTCGCAACTGTATCCATTTTTGTCTTAATTACTAGGAGGAAAACTGCTTCCCTGAGAACAGCTGGTCAGTTTCAACTAGTTGTACAACAAATTAAAACCCAACTAGCCACTTTCATTTTTTTTCCACTTTTGCTCCCTAGTTGTGGAACTCCTTCACCATAGAATTCAAAATCATTACAGGAAGGAAATCACCAGTGTCTTCAATCACAAAATGGTTCAAGGATACATTGTCCAGGTACGACACTTGTTGCCCAGAAGCATACGTTTAAAATGAACCAAATATAAGCCCAACTTTAAATAATATATAGTGGTTGTGTACTGCTGGGTTTCCAAGGCTTGGAGTCTTTTTCTGCATATCGTTATGAAGTTTTATAATTTGTATGCAAGTTGTGAATTATTTATATCAGATGTTATATTTGTGTTGCTTGAAATTTGTAATTTTTCTATAGAAGACTGCAATTACATGAGACTAAGCTGCTGATGGCCACCACTGTAAATCAGACTTGTCTCAATGGTCATTACTCATTCCTAATAGACTGAATTTTGAATACAACTTTATCCATTGCTGGATGCAAACTCTGGACACTGGTAGGCCATCTAATAGATAGCCTAGCATGTTTGGTTGCATTTCTACATTGAAAATAGGGAAAGACATATTTTGCACAGATACTGATGAAAGTCATACTCTATATGTCAAATAGCCATAGAAAAGGACATAACTGGTAACAAGGAAACAGACAAAACTAAATATGTGAGGCGTGTTTCTCCGGTAAGATGCAAAATCTGCTGTGAACTGAAACTGTACCAGGCTTTTGGCACTGTTTTGTTTTACAACAGATTTGAGTCTCCAAAAGTCTGCCGACAGTCTGTTAATAATGGAACTATTCTTGCTGACAGCTGTTCCCCAATCACTGCTGCAGCACTAACCACTTTCTGTTTCTGTGCTGCAGATGGAGAAGGAACACACAGCTGCATTACTCCAAGTCTCAAAGCACCCTGGGAGAGGAATGTAGAAAGGGATAGCCAGTGACTTCCTGGAGGAGTTATAAAATGTAAAAAAAAAAAACTTCAAGGCCACCATGCTTACCATGCTGACAACCCAGGGCTCAAGTCTAGTGACCAGGTCATTCATTATACTTAAGGGAGCACGATGATGCTTAGCACCTATCTCGGATGCCTCCTGCCTCAGGGAGAGTAAGTAGCCCCTGCAGTTCACAAGGTAGAAACAAAAACAGCATAGTGTAAAACCTAACCTAAGTGGTCATCCTGAAGTGTTGGTCAGGCTTATTCAAATTCTAGCTGATCTGTGATTTAAAACCCCAAGTGTAAAACATGATAAGAGGAAGGAATGAGACTGAGAAAATGAGGAAAGTTTGACTGATTTTCAAACTTTTAGGGTGGGGCGGGAGGCACACTGGATTTTCTTTGTTTTTTGTTATTAGCCACTCACCAGAAGCAACCCCGGAAAACACAGAGTTACATAAAATGTGACTAAACTGGGTGAAATGGCAAGGGCAGAGCTTGAATTTCTAAATGATTAGGAATGAATGTGGTTTTCTCCTTTTGGATCTGCTCCACAGCCACCTGGGAATATCTTTCAAGCTGCATGTTGTATATTAGACACAAGGAATCTGGAGAGTGGCCTTTTCTAAGAAAGAGAGTGAAGCAAGGCAGCAAGACTTCAACTCACATAACAGAGGTAAACAAGCATTTGTCAGTGCCGAATGTTGCTTGCTTCTATGTGCTGTTTAGGTATTTGGAAGTCATTGGAGTGTAAATATTGAAAATTTGCGAACTTACGACCGTGCGTAGGAACTGCGCAACGCACACTCGTAAAACAGTCATTTTTAGGATTTTTTTCACCAAATTTTCAACATAGCCATTTTAAGACCTCTGGTCATGAACAGTGTCACTGTGATTTTGTTAATGTGTCCCATACATTGAGTTTGCACACCGACTGCGCCATTTATGCTACATGAGCGAAACAGCGTTTTGGGCAGGATGTGAAAAATGACAGCTGTACTGCTCATAAGGAGGTGTGGTAAAATGGCAATGTTGAAAAATCTGAGTGGAAATATTGAAAATTACGCAAACCTATGTGGCGTCGCGTAGGAACTGTGCAAGCACACTAACCAAAACAGTCATTTTAGGAATTCTTTCACCAAATTTTCAACATTGCCATTTTAAGATCTCTGCTCATGAACAGTGACACTGTGATTTTCTTAATGTGTCCCATACACTGAGTTCGCACAACGACTGCGCCATCTGCGCTACATGGGCAGAAACACATTTTGGGTGAGATGTGAAAAATGACAGCTGTACTGCTCATAAGAAGGTGTGGTAAAATGGCAATGTTGAAAATCTGGAGTGAAAATATTGAAATTTCACGAACTTACGAGCCTGCGTAGGAACTGCACAACGCACGCTCGTAAAACAGTCATTTTTTGGAATTTTGGCACCACATTTTCAACATGGGGGTTCTGGGCCCCCTTCTCATGAATGATGTCACTGTCATGGTGGTATTCAGGCCTGAAGGGTGATTTCGCAGTCACTGCAGCGACATCACCGCCAGACTGAATGCGCCATGACAATGACATCATCATGAAGAAGGTCTAAACCCCATGTTGAAAATTTGGTGCAAAAAATTCCAAAATGCTAAGATATACAATAAAGTTGAAACCCCTATCTAGCCCATTATACAGCTTACCGGCATTTCCTCAGTTTTGAAGAGTGCAGAGCGTGTTTCACGGTCCACGAAGATCGTCGCGCGGTCGGAGAGTAAGTATGGGGTGGGGTGGTGTGGGGAGAGCTGGAAGTGTGCAGTGGGTGGAGTGCGGGTTGTGGGGGGTGGGAGGCGCACCCATGAGACTGTTTTTGTCTTGGGTAAAAGAATTAAAAAAAGGCGTGTGGGACCATTTGCCACGCTGGGGTGGAGCTCCCAGCATGGCACAAGGACGTTGGGGCGTTCAGCCAGCGGAGTTGGGCACCCCATCGGCAAAGGACTGATTGCCACACTGGGGTGCGGCTCCCAGTGGCACCAACTACTGGGGAGGCGAGCAGCTCAGCCGGCGGGGATTGGGCACCCACGTCGGCTGCCATACATCTTGAGGGGCACGCCGCATGCCTGCCAGTGGGGGGAGCTGCATGTAGGCAGCTTCTTATCGCCTGCTCACTCAAAGTGTAGCTCCCCCTTTCAACTGTATGCCAGTGCATTTTGGAGCATGTCATAGACAGCTCCAAAATACATTGGCTTACAGGGGCCGTGCCTGCCAGGACACTGCCTGAATTGGAGGAGGAGGTGACACACCTCCGAAATCTCCGATGATGGCACTATGTTTCTTGCACATGCGTGCAAGCAACATAAAAATGGTATAGTACAGGAAAACCTTTACTGATGTACAGACCACATGGAGCAGTATTTGCGGGGGGGGGGGCACAATGGATTTTGTTTTCTGACTGATATTAGCTATCAAACTAGAGTACCCCAGAAAACAGACATTTATATTTCATGGCATATGGTACTACTAAACTAAGAAAACTTGCCATGGTTGAGCAGGTTAAATATTGAATTTCTTTAAATTCTTATGCTTATACAACAGATAAAAAATGGCACATGGAGAGAGAGAGAGCTGTGAGGACAGGAATATACAGGCAGGGAGGGAGGAACAGTGCTACGGTTGCCATTTCGCAGCACACTGACATTACTTAGTTGCATCTTGTGTGAAGTCCTCTGCCGGTGAACTTCAGCTGAAGTTTGATGGAAGAGCCTGTCTGCAGCCTGCTTCTGACTGTCCAGAAAGGACAGGAGTCAGGGGCACACCTAGCAAACAGAGATTGATATTAAATGTGACTACTAAAGTGAGTGAATTAGCCACGGCTGAGCAGCTTACACCTTCAATTTCTTAAAGCTCCTGCTCTTACACGGCTGACCAAAACTGACTCAAGGAAATGTAGTTGTGAAGGCAGGACTATGCAGCTACAGATGGAAGGAGAGGGAATCCTACTGTTGCCATTACGCAGCATGCTGACATATGGCTTAGTGACACCATGTGTAGAGTTCTGGGCCGATGTGTGTCAGCTGGAGTATGCTGGATCAGCCTGATCACTGCCTGTTTCTGGCTGTCCAGAAAGGTGTCCCATCTCAGGCCACACACCAGTGGAGTTAAGTGGGATATAAAATTACACAAAACAAATGCACACAACAGTGGTCTGCTGGTGTTGTTCCCTAGGCTGTACAAACACATCTACTCAGAAAAATACAAAACAGGAACACATGCACAGCCTCCAGAAAATGGACGATGCCACCCTTATCTTCCACAAAAGTGGAACATTTATTAAATACACAAGCATTAAAAAAAGACTTATAAAATACCCAGCACTCAGGAGGGTGACATCAACACTTTGCTAAATATGGCAGTACTGCCCACTTTTCAGGAGGATGTGTGTGCATTCCCTTTTGTTTTTTTTTCTTAAGTGGGATACAGGGGGATGAAAACAGATACTGTTATACGCTCTCCACCCAACTGCAACACCCAGATCTCGGAGGCCCCCTTTCTCTCCTCTCAGTTTGGTAATGTTTTGTCTGGTCCACTCCCAAATAGCCAGCTCCCCCTAAAGTTGTAAGTTCTGGACAGTATACAAGAGTAAAGGCAGTAGTTATCTGGGTGCCAGTGGGAAGGCTTAGAATAAAGAATTTGAAAAAAGGGCAGAAGTCACTAAAAATCCTGAACCACTGTGTAAGGCAGGAAAAACAGAATGAATAAAAATAAACTCAGAAATGCTGAAAATTAAAGCTGCGGTAATGGGTTAATGTTCTATACTGTGGGGTATCTGACTGGAATGAAAGCTTGTTCTCCATTTCAAAGACTGCTTTTTCTTGAAAAGGGAAAACAAGGTTATGTACAGAGTAGGAGTAGTGAAACTATAGATAAACATAGCAGTTTCCTCTTAATTTGCAACTGTAAACATTCTATTCACACACATGCTAACATTTCGGACAGTATATGCAGTTCTTTCTTGCTTTCTATCCCTCTGTTTCCACAAAGGAATACCGAAGGCCATCTCATCTATGGCAAAGGGTTCAAAATCAGTTCAACATTTGCTTAACACACACACACACACAAAAGCTTATTTCCAATATTCTAACCACAGAAGAGCCCTGGAAGTTCTTAGTAGCTGAGGAGCCAAATAAACACTGAACTAGATCAGAACATCTGCCTCCCATTTGGACTGCAGTCTCTGCTTCTCAGGTTAATCATCCAGAACACAGGCCTCATTTGACTGCATGCAAATGAGTGTTAGTCCACCCAAGCTTCCTTTTTAATTTTTTACATAGCTTTTTCTCCATGCTGCCACCCACTCAGTCCTTGGGCCAAGGGATATACTCCTACTGCAGCCCTCCCACCCCATCCTCCACTAACCCCATCGCTCCTATATACCTCTCAACCTTTTTTCACAGAAATGAGGGACCTGGGCATTTTGGACATCCAAAATGAGGGACAAACACCCTTAGAATGAGGGACACATCTTCAAACATGGAAAGACAAGCTCAGAACACTGTGTAAACCATTGTTTATACTTCCACAAAGTTTACTTTTGTGTTAGCATCTTAGAATATTATGGATTTCTGCTTGAAAGTCTGAATTTACAGCACATTCTATGTGTGGGAAGCAACTATTCCATGAGGGACGGATGAGGGACAGAGCAATTTTAAGGGGCAAAATGAGGGGCATTCCTCATAATAATGGACAGTTGAGAAGTGTTGGCCATGGCAATGTCACTTTTATCCCTGTTTTCCTCTCCAGTGTGGTGGCATCAGACACTTACACTGTGTCCCTCCAGAGGAGCTCACTCACTGGCCTTCCAGAGGGGTTGCAGTGGCATCATAGTCTGCCACTAGTCCGCCCTCCCTTACAATCAACTGATTCTATACAATTCACCATGAACTTGATACAGTCATTTTATTTCAAATATGCAGCCACTTTATTTCAATTATAAATCATATCATCATTTTTGGTCAATCAGGACTGTTTTTCCCCCAAACATTCCATGTACTCATATAACCATAATGGGGTCTTGTGCTGACAGTTACAAAATTCTCACATTTTAATTTCAGCTGGCAAAGTCATTTGCCCATACAGCGGGGTCTCTAATTTTTAGCTATGTGAAACATTTTGTTTTTAAATTTCAAGTAAATTTTGTCACAAAAACAGAAGTCTTTAACTTGATTTATAACATGTTTATATGCACAGTTACTGTGTCACATATGGTTCTTAAGTCTTAGTTTAACTTCATAGTTCTGTCACCCAGAACTCAAGAAGGCACTCTTATATCCACAAGAAACACAGCAACTGTGCGTATAAGTATACAGCATATAAAGCCAACCTATTTCAAGTATACAGACAACTTATTCCAAGTACTGTATATAGTCAGCTCCTTTCAAGTATACAACACTAACCATACCTTAAGTATACAACCCATCAACTTTCTTTTTGAATAAACAGCCAGACTGTTTCCAGCATACATTAAATTGATTCCAAGTATATATCAGTCGTCCTGTTTCACACATGCTAGCCAGGCCTTATTATGAAAATATATTCTTTGTACTGTATGCCACTTCACCGATTTCATATTTCATGATATGTTTCTTATGTATCATTTACGGCACTACTTACCCTCAGGAGACCACTGAAAAAAAGCTCTGACTCAACTAGTGTACCATCATTCTGATTTATTTTATTAAAATAAAAATTGAAACTGCAAAAAAGAATACAGGCACCTTATTTCAAGTATAAAGCAGGCAGCTCATGTTAATCTCCCAAATGTAAGCAAGCTCTTATTTATAAGCACAAAAATCAATACGTAAAGGACAAACTGTCATCTTTAGACTGTGACTGCCTTCATTTAAGGATCCATTTTAAATGGAACATATATAATTACACATGGTCTGAAAACAAAACAAATGGTAGTATTAAATGCATGATGAAAATAGAATACAAATCTACGTTTCAACCATAGAGCTTCTTCAGGAATTATCCGAAAGAGAAATAGCAAAGTTAGTGGAGAGGTAAGGAAATCAGGATATAAATATATATATATATATATATATATATATATATATATATGTAAGGAAAAAATAGGGGGATGATGTTGGAGAAAATGTGATAATAGGGAAGGTAAGAATAGAAGCTGGAAAACAAAAAGATGATGATAGACATAAAAAGGCATAGTAGGAGTGAATGAGCTGAGGAGTCCTCAAGGGCAGATCAATTAATAGGGCCTAGTAAGAAGACTGAAAGGTAACACATGTGGAGGAAGGAGACAGAGATACCTGTAGAAAATGAAAATAGATGTGCACACATAGCTGCAATGCCCATGTGAGCATGCCTGCTGACCCACCCAACCACAACACACACACACACACACACACACACTGGATGGATGTGTGTGCAGGCATACCCACACATGCAAACATTCCGTGCACACATGCAAGCAAATATATGACAGAGGATGGGGCAAAAAGAAAAGACTGCAGTGGTAAACTATAAAGTGGCTGAAAGATGTTGGCACTGGCTCATCTCACCACAGACAATAACCATGTGGCAATACATGCCGCAAGGAAAACAGCAGCACACACAAACAAGGTTGGGGGTAGAAAGAAGTAGGCTGCTGGTTAACTAGGATCTGCAGCTTATCCATTAGGTAGGGAAATGGGCAGACTGGGTGGGCCAAGCGGTCCTTATCTGCTGTCAAATTCTATGTTTCTGTGTTTCTATGGGGATAACACTGACACAACTATGATAGCAAACCCCATTGAAAAGAATTAGACTTTTTGTATTATGCAGGGGGCTATGGCCCCCACATACCCTGGACTTAAAATAACCAACTCCACAGGATCATGGACTTCGGGGATGGGGAGAAAATTGGGTAGAGGAAATGATGTTTTTAAAATCAATACAAAACGCTGCAGCAGGAGTAGACCTGGTGGAAACCGAACTGCGGTCCCAGGTCTCCTGCTCTACTGTGTGCTGGTACCTTAGCCACTCCACCACGGCAGCTGCTCAACCAGCACCCCAGCACACAGCAACTCAATCCCTCCAGAGGGTCTCTGCAGGTTGACAGGGTGTGCGGTAATTCCCTATCTCTATTCTAACCCATTGCTCTAAACCCTCTCGCATCTTACACAGCACGGTACTGTCACCGCTCTTACTGGTGTGCTATTTTGACCCAGTACCAAAGATGTTAGTAGAAAACAAGTCTGTCATTGAAATTAGATGGCTGTTGGGAGCCAAGACAAATGATCATCTTGGTTTCCATGTTCTTCATTGCTCAGCATCCTGGAAACCCTGCTGAAGAACACTTTCTGTTTGTGTCCTTCAGCAAGGTTTCTGGGATGCCGACCAAAGAAAAAACACAGAAACCAAGCTGATCATCTGCCTATGCTCCCAGTACCCCTCTGGTTTAAATTGCAGATTTTTTTTTTTACTAACACCTTCAGCCACCTTCTGGTTTACCACTGTAGTTTGTCCTTTTACCCCAACCCATCATATCTTTGTTTGCATGTGTTCATGTTATATTTGCATGTATGGGCATCTCTGCACACACTTCCATCCAGTGTGTTCGTGGGGTGGGGGATGGGAGGGGACATGCTCACATGGGCATTCCAGCTTTGTGTGCACATCTATTTTCATTTTTTACAGATGTCTCTGTCTCCTTCCTCCATATGTCACTTTTCAGCCTTCTTAATAGACTCTGTTAATTGATCCTCACTTGATGACTCCTCAACTCATTCACTCCTACTATGCCTTTTCATACCCATCATCGCCTTTTTGTTTTCCAGCTTCAATTCTTACCTTCCCTGTTATCACTTTCTCCTAGATCCTCCCCCTATTTTCTTTCCTCACATATATCTTATTTCCCTTACTTCTCCACTAACACTACTTCTATCTCTTTTAAATAATTCCTGAATAAGACCTATAGTTGAAATGTCAGTTCTTGCTCTATTTTCAGCATGCATTTAATATATATTTAAATTTATTAACTAACAATCGAAAACTGTTAGTCACAGGAACAGATCAGCTTTCTGTGAAACTGATGCATAAGTCTGAATTGTATTAGATGTGCTACTGGACACTAAAGCATTTTCACGGAGATTAACTTTTAAACATGTATGAAACATCCCCAGTTTATAGGATGTACTTTTTTTTTTTTTTTTTTTTATTTAGTTGTTTAACCAGGTATAGCACACTAAGCTAAAGCTTTTTTACAGGAGCGACCTGGGAGCTTAATTTGCTCACACAGTGATTTTTCACTGTAAAAGTGTATTTCATCATAAATTAGGTTTATTGGAAAATCAAGGCATGATGTTACAAGCCACTGAGTCAATGCTCATTTTTTAACTGTATCAATTAAGTTTTTAACCAGGAAATATAGGAAAGGTTAGTATTCTACTGTGTATCACCTTTTTAAATACCTTTTATACAAACTGTATCCCAAAGCACTTTACAATCCAGAAGAAAGAGGGAAAATAATGTATCTGTCATTTAACAGCACAGGGACAGCAACAAAGGGATGGATTACAAAAATATGTTGTAAGAGTAAGGGCTGTTATGTATGGAATTCAATGGATTCTTAATGTTGTTGTTCCACCATAGTGACGTCAAGAGGTTGTTGCACGCTCTTGGATATGTCACTACGATGATACAAGAACATCAAATGCCAGAGCACGCTGCTGCCTCCTCCAAACACAGAGCCGCTCTTCAAACATCTTTTAAAACTGGTTATATAGCATCCAATTACCAATGAACCTGGCTTGTGGGTGCAGTACTGGGCAGCCGTGGCAAGGAAAATGTGGAGAGACATTGTGGACTCCTGGATAGAAGAGTAGGCTCATTCTGATTTCTTTATTTAAAAAGAAAAATTGAGTCTGTGTGAGTGGGGGACAGAGTGGGGCTTGATCATGGTGGTGTGGAAAGTTTGAAACAGCCATGCAATGCTCAAGAAATGCTCCGTTATTGTTGAATTGTTGCCCATACACTATAAAAGACAACGGATGGGCAACAGTAAACAACAACACTGAGTTCACTTCTCGAGGTCATCATGACAATGCAGACCTCTCAAGCTTTGCTCTTGAGGTCTATGTGGTTGTCATGACAACCTCCCAAAGTGAACACTGCAGTGTTGTTCACTGTTGCTCATCCATTATCCTCTATGTTAGGCATAGGCAGGTAAAGTGACTTGCTCAGGGTCACACAATGCTCTTGTTTGTGAAAACATCCCATTTCCAAGAGTGTGTTGAAAAAGAAACATGTAATGTAAATTAATGTTTGTGTTATAAGGCTTAGAACATTTGTCATATGTTTGTTTAGTTACACTGGTGTCATGTAATGATTTCTGGATTCCTCATGCAGCTCTACCATGCCGGCACAACAAAAAAGATTGCAACCAGCATTACAGCAATGAACTCTATGTCGACTACAAGTTGCAGTCAGCATGGAGCTGCACAGTTTGGCCCTATTTTTTACAATGGTGGACTTTGTCCTTGAACCCTCCACATGGCGGGCTTTGCCCCCGCACCCCCCAAACTAAAGAATTCTAACTACAGGTCAGAGTTAGTTCGGGGAGGGGGTGCAGGTTGGGGGATGTGGTTGCCCCTTTCCAGCAGCACTTCTACGGTGGCATGGTGCTGTTGTCGAGATCGATGCATGTTGCCGTAGAAATGTTGCTGTTAGGGTGGCATACCTCTTCATGCTACTACTTTTTAACAAACCATGTTCAACTGTACAATTTAAAAATATTATATTCAGTACAAAAACAATAGGAATTGTGTAAATGAAAAAAGACCATGGTTCCATTATATTCTCAGCCCTACGGGCATCCCCAGCAATAATCCGTTCCCATCCCGTGAGGTACCCAGGGTCTAGCTTCCATGGTTTCAGCCTTAACTGATGCTTAAAAATTGTTCTCATGAAACACAAAGCCTTAAAAGTGGGAAAATGTGAAGTAAGGTGTTCCTCAGGGTTGGAACGATTGTTTGAAGCAGCACTGGTGCCTCCCTAACTTCAGCACTGTCTTTCAAGACTTTGACATTCAGTCACGCACAACACACCAATGCTCTGAGAGAGGGAGCTGATGTTAGGGTGATGCCATCACTGCTTCACACACTGATTCAAACTCCAAGGAACACCATGTCACACACTCATTTAAAGTAATGTGACATTCTCCTTAACCTCACATTTTACAACTTTTAAGGCTTTGTGTTTATGCCCTAACTGATGCCTAACCATAGGGTTTTTTGCAATGTAGTTGCATCCTTTTTCCAAAAGGATATTAAATGTCAGCAGTCCCTGGCACCCTGTACCACCAGTCTCTCTCAGTTTGTCCCATGCCAAGTAATCCCTGGCATTCAGTGGTCCCCCTTTAAACTCAGCTCCCATGCCAAGCAATCCCTGCAGTTCATTGGCCACCCCCTCTCACCCTGCCCCATACTGAGCAATTGCTGGCATTCAGTGACACCTTCTCTCACCAATCCAACTAGTCTCTATCCTACAGTGGAAGACAATTCCCTCGACCCACCCCACATCAAGCAGTCTCTGGCATCATGTGGTACTTCCTCCCACACCCTGTTCCATGTCAGGACACACCTGGAAATGAGCTGTGTATAACTCAATGTGCCTAACTTTGCTAAAACTTTTAAAGCAGCAGTGCAACAGAATTGGGGGGATAAAACTGACCCTACCTTTTTCTACTATAAATATTCTGTGGTCTTCCAGTTGTATTTGTTGGTAAAATTTTCTAGGTCCACCAAAATGTAAATATTTTATAAATGTTTTAATTTAGCTTTTTCTCAAGAAAAAAAGATGGCCAATACATTTGGCTTAGAAATAGCATTGTAAACCTGGCAAGGGTTAGGAGTGAGAAAATAAAAAACCTGGCGCGCAGCACAGGATCTACCTAGAAAAGTCAATTTAACAGGTATACTAATACTTTCGTTAATTGTAGCTAAAATTAGCCTATTAGAAAAACACATTTTTCATTAGACTTCTGCTTTAAATAATGTCAAATCGTCACTGACATACAGTAGGGCACCCCTTCCTCACCTAGCCTCATGCCAAGTCCCTGGCGTCGAGTTATACCCCCTTCCCCTACCACAAGTCAAGGGGTCCCTGGTGTCCAGTGGCACCCATTTGTTCTGCCCCATGCTAGTTCCCTGGCATCCAATAGCATCCTCTCCCTTATCCTGTCCAAGTCGAGCATTCTGCACCATCCAGTGGCTCTCCCTCCATCATCTAGGGCCATGTTAAATAGTCCTTGTGTCCACTGGCACCACCACCCCTTTCTCATCCTGTCTTGACACCCTTGACCCCAGATGGCCACAGGTACAAACCCTACATTCACCTGTTTGGTCAAATGCATCTGGGATAGCAACTGCAATTGTGATAGAACAAATACATGTAGTCTGCATGTATTTCATCAAACATTATTTTGGCCAAGGAGGGAAGTTTAGGGTTTGTGCCAGCCACCATCTGGGAAGGACAGCTAATACAGAAGTGCACCACTAGGGATGGACTCCCTATGGCTACATTTTAACTTGACATTGTGGGGGCAGACATGCACCACTGGAGATGTCTCACTTTGGTGTACTTAATTCTGGGGGCAGCAAGAGAAGTGCACCACCAAGAATGGGCTCCTGTTGGTCACACTTTAATTTGGGACAGTGGGGACAGAAACATTCCACTGGAACTGGGCTTCAAGTAGTTGTTATTAACCCAGGGTGGGCAGTAGAAGTGCACCATTGGGTGTGGGCTCCATAACTGCAACAACGATATCATAAATACATGGGAATGTGACAACATTGCTGTCATAAAAGTGGCCATGTGCTGTGCCATCTGAGGTTATAAAAAAGACATAAAAAACAGCAACAGGCATGTGTGGTTGTCAACTCCTAAATTTTTTCCTACATTTTGTAGGTTTTGAATTCTTGCTACAAAGGGTGTGCATGCCAGTTTTCTGCTTTGTAGGTATAACAACAGCGGAGGTCTAAGTAACCAAAATCAGCATTAAACAAAGAAGTGCCTACTCAGCCCTAACTATAAATGATAGCCCTGATGAAGGTACATGCCTGCAATAGAAGATGTATGTTTAAAAGTGTTCAACTACACACGGCTGGATACTAAATAAACCAAAATTGTATGCCATACCTTAAACTGAAGAGAAAAAAATCATATTAACAGTGTGTTATTTTCTTTGTTTTATCATGGGTATACATTATATGCTAACAGTAACTCAAAATACAGAAATCTTCATCTCCCATGAGGGGGCAGGACTTTCATAACTCACTCTTGGCTCAGCCTTGCGGTGGCCCCTTGGAGCACCAGTAGCAGTATTGCTTGTGATGCGAGTGACCTAAGTTCAGTAATGAACCAGAGGCTACTGGGGAACAACCAGGGAGAATTGAGCATTCCAGAGGACACGGGGGGCAGTTGAACACCACCTTGCAAGTGTCTGAAGTTCCTGCTGGGTGACAAAAGATGAAGCAGCAAGAAGAGGCATACCTAGAGAACGGGTGGATGCTGGCTAGTACCGCAAGCAAGCACACTTGCCTGTGCAACCTTGCCACTGACAGCCCAGGGGATGGGGCCAAAAAGCAGAAAAGCACCCTGGCAGTGGAGCATAATTCTGGCACCCCACTGTTCCCACACTGTGGACCATAACACCCTTCTCCATCAAACTTGAATTTCAGAGTGGTTTGGGGCACCCTAATGGCCCTGTCATGTGGGAACAAATTATAGGGAAATGAGGATGAGCTAAGTCCAGGAAAAGACAAATGACTGAGCTAAGAGTGCTAGAGGAAAAGGACACACCACAGAAGAATGGGGCATAAACAGTCAATCAAAAAGGAAAGCTATGGCTTTGCCCACTTAGACATGAAGATAAACTGCAGATTTTAAGATGTGTCATTTGGTATTTTATAATAATATATGAGTAAAGATGATTTCCTGTTTAACAAAATCCCTTTTTTGACACTCCTGCACCTCAAAATGATAGCACTAACCTAAACATGAGAGTGGGAAAAGTTATGGTGGTTGAAAAAGTAACAGGTGGAGCCCCCATTAGCACTGTTAACATGGGATATACTCAACTGTCATGCATTACCTTTAGTCACTGTTAGTTCCAAAACATTATTATATTAATAGTAATCTTATCTAATTACAAAAGTAATTTATAGGGAAGTGCACTAACTGTTATATTTAGCATCTCATGGTTCTACGGATGTTGGCAAACCAGTTTACTTATGACAACTGAACCCCTCAGTATGTGTACTAATGCTGCTCCCAGTAAAAAATGAGACATCAACAATCGAAAAATTGAGGCACCCAGGATACTTATAGAAAACTACTATTATCCCAGAATCTACAGAAATGGAGTTGACAGCTGACAAAACAGCAAATAAAATGTAAAATATTTAAGGGTGTAGTGCCCTTTTAAAGTAGCAGTGCAACAAAATTTGACCCTATGTTTTCTGCCTAAAAAAGATTTCAGGCAGTTTCCAGTTTTAATTTGTGGTAAGATTTTCTAGTTTCACCAAATTTGAGTATTTTACAGATGCATTAATTATTTTTTTTCCCAAGAAAAAAAAAAAGATGGCCATCACATTTGAATCACAATTAACACTGCAGACCTGGCAACGGTTAGGATCGAGAAAATAAAAATCACAGGGCACAGCACAGAAGGCACTGATAAATGGAGATTTGACAAGTATGCTAATATTTTTACTAATTGTAGCCAAACCTAACATTTGAAAATATAATGTTGTTGCACTTCTGCTGTAAGTAAGCTACTTTTATGAACCCAGCATTTAAGAGATTACGACCTACCAAAAAAAAATCACAATCTTTCTTTGAGGCTGGGTATGTCATCAACATGATCCACCTTGCTGTGAAGCTGTTGGGGGATAAAACCATCATTGCCAAGGATGTGTGCATGAAAACAGAATCTTCACTCTTGCAGCAGGCTGTTTTTAAGCAACTTCTGTTCTGGTTAAAGGAGCAGTCCATCCAGAATTTGCAAAAACATATGTTATGCATAGTGTTTTGATTTGTATGTAAAGTCCTAGTGTGTCCTTCCCTCTGTCTGCTATTAGGAGTTTTTCCTAAATTAGCCTGCTAGCTGTATGGTTGTTTTATGACCCCTGGGGCTCTCCATCACAAATAGGTTTATTGCCTTTCTTACTCCTACAATGCACTCTGTCTCATGTGACAGTGATTTAGCTGAGCCCATATATTTTGCGTGTGCACTGCTTTAAAAACAGTTCACAACAGCAGAGCTGTGTAACTGTTCTCATCCAGAGAGCATGAATGGCAACAATTACAGTTTAGCAGATACCTGAAAGTTAGCTAACTGGGGTTTCTGTAAGAAAACAGTTACTAAATAGCTCTCATTCACTATTTTTTGTTTTCTATGTGTGCCAGGTCTAGCTAGCAGGAGTGTTTTAATTTTAAAACTTTTAATTTCATCAAACTATACACAACTATAAAAGCACAGAAAATGCCCAGATCATCAATGCAATAATTAGTAAAGACTCTAGTTGTTTTCTTACAGAAAACTGACTCAGATTTCAAGTATTTGCTAAACTGTAAATGTAGATACCAGCATTCTGTTAGGTAGAGCTGGCAGTTAGTGCTGATTTTGCTGACATAATTTTCATTTTTTTTTTTTTTACAAATGAAGCGTATGGTATGAAGCTGCAGCCTAGAAACTGCAAAATACTTTGAAGTCAGTTTTTTTCCTGTGTGTGGTATGGCATGAAAGCAATAGGATGACAGTGACTATTTCAGCTACACATTTGATTCCATTTTACAGTAGTTCACTGCACTACAGATTTAGTGTATCACACTTTTTCAAATAATAAAACAAATATTCGCAAAAATAATGAAATAACTCAGACATGCATATGTCTATACATTATTAATAAGATACTTCACATTTGTAACAAAAAATTGAAAATCAGGTCACAGAGCAAAATCAGCACTAACTGTCAGTTCTACCTAATAGAATGCTGGTAACTACATTTACAGTTTATCAAATATTTGAGAGCTGATTGGGTTTTCTGTAAGAAAACTGCTACAGTCTTTACTAATTAAAGCATGGATGATCTGGGGCAATTTATGTGCTCTTTATTGTTGCATGTAGTTTGATGAAATTAAATTTTAAAATGAAAACACTTACTACTGCTAGTTAAACCTGATACTCACAGAAAACACAAATAGTGAATTAGAGCTATTTAATAACTGTTTTCTTACAGAACCCCCAGTTAGCTAGCTCTCAGGTATCTGCTAAACTGCAACTGTTGCCATTTGTGCTCCCTGGATAAGAACAGTTACACTTCTCTGCTGTTGTGAAATGATTTTAAAGCAGTGCATATGCTAAATCTATGGGCTCAGCTACATCCCTGTCACATGAGACAGGATGCATTGTAGGAGCAAGAAAGGCAATATGCCTATGTGTGATGGAGATCCCCAGAGGCCGAAAAACTACCATAAAGCTAGCAGGCTAATTTAGGAAAAACTCCTAATAGCAGACAGAGAGAAGGACACACTAGGACTTAACATACAAATCAAAACACTCTGCAAACATATGTTTTGCAAATTCTGGGTGGACTACTCCTTTAAGCCCTGTCAGCATGCCCTCATACTAGCAAATATGACAGCAGCTTATACAGTGCTGGACGGCATCATAGCAGACTCTGCTGCACTCAAAATAGTGCCATGAAATTAAACAGAAACAGGAAAATCTTCACAAAAAGAACTTAAATATGTGCAATTCAAAATACATTGTATAAACTGGGCACACAATGACCTTGCTGGCAATATGGTACTTATTACCACTTATGAGGGTGCAGGACTTTCATAAGTCAATAGTGGTTCTGCCACCTGTACGTTATATCCAGTCTCCCCATTCATGAATATTCTGTAAAAGGCATACTGTTAATTATATCACTGTACTAGTTGGACAGACAGATACGCAGACACACACACACACACACAGTGGCATGTCTTATGCAATTTATCTCAAAGTGTGTGCTATTGCTGCTCTCAGGAACAAACAAGATTTTAACAATCAGAAAATGGAGGCACCCAGGATAGTTGCAGTGGACTAATATTAATATTTTAAATAAATTGAAACAAAAGTTTATATCTCCAACAGCTATAGAAATTAAACTGACTGGTGATGAGACAATAAATACATGTAGAATATGTGAGGGTGCAGTGCCCCTTTAAGTAAGTTGTTGTGATATACCCAAACATAATTTCAATCATGACCCCCCCACTTCAGAAAGCTTTGCTGACAGATGAAGTTTACTACTTAGTTCTTCTTTACCCTCACCACACGTCTGGACTAGATTGTACATGTCATTATTTGTTAACAGTGACTTTTGGTTTTTCTTCTTCTTCTTTTTTAATGACTAGCCATTATTATTAATGCTGGTTATGTCACCAACATGACTGACCTTGCTGTGGGGAGGGAGGACGAAACCATAAGGCCATCCCTAAGGACATCTGCATGAGAACAGAATATTTACACTTCAAAATGTACTTGCTCCTGTTCTGTCCCTAGCTGAAGTCATTATTCAACAAATGCAATGGCCTGTTTTCAGGCAACTTTTGTTCTAGTGATTTGTTGAAGCCTTCCCCCATATTTGCATACTCATGATGCTTTACACTAGGAGGATTTGAGGATCTGGAGTGTATGCATGCAGTTTGGAGAGACGCGTAGAAGCTAAACAACTTGTCGCCATGGAAATGACTGATGCCACAAATAGGACTGTGACTTTAGCAAAGGAATAAGATGCAAAAACAGAAGAAGTGAGAGGAACAGCAATCTCTTGTGCATGCAAATTTCACAGCATTTAGGACAGGTTTACTGTTGCTCACCATTGCATTTCATGCTGACTTCTGGAGAGTGCTGTGCCAGTGGCATGCATTTTTTGCTACAGTAAATTCACATTTACAGAGGTGATGGTGCACCATCCTCAGAAGCAATGCAGGTCAGCACTAAAGGGGTCTTAACTATTTCCTTTGACTGGAAATGTGCAGACACTGGGCAGCAGCTACACTAATCCTGACAAGGCCTACAGTGTCGTCCCCCCCCCCCCCAGCATATATGCATAAACAAAACAATTGTGTTTGGGTGGGATTACCAACACACCTCAATCTACAGTGAAGCAGGTGTTTTTCTGCCCCTCCCACTCCCCTTGCATGCTACAGAATAGTGAGTGTCAATGCACTGTAAATGGAAGAAGCGAACAGAAAAGCTAGGTTTTATAGCAATTAGCTCAGCTCAATCTCAATATATAATTCATTGCAGCAAGCAAGTCCAGAGCTAGACACTTGGCATGGGTTTGACCTTGGCTCTCAAAGCTCTACACACCACCACAAAAACCACAAAAAAACTCTTCTGATGGAACAATTCAGTCAGCTGGGAAAAAGAGGGAGAGAGAGACTTAATTTGTTGATGCAGCCCAACAATGGCAAAAGTCAAACAAATAAAGCACCCTTTGAATGGGATGGTGTGCACCCTGTGGTCTTGTGAGTAGCCATCTTGTGGTCATTAGGTGCATCTGATTAACCAGGAAGTGGTCTGTTTGTATAATTACTACATACCAACCTCATTAGTAAATCAGAACTAAGTGCATCTAAATTAAGAGTTCACAAAGTTCTGAGTTAGCAACAGCCCTAATAGTATAGCATTTGGCAGATAAGATCTGTAAATTAAAACTTCCTGTTGAGAAATTACATTTGCTCATCGATCTGACAGCATAATTCACTAATTAAAACTGCTCCAGACTTAGGTTTTATAAATCAAAGCAATACAAATGAATGAGGGTTCCTGTTCATAAAAAAACTTTCTAAAATGGAGCTATGTAAATAAGTAAAGTTATATATCTTACTAAAATATCAGCATCTGGAATTACAAAACTGCAGTTGAATAAGCAAGGAAAACACAATGGTTATTAGTAAATGATATTTTACAAACCTTGTCCCATAATTACCAAAAAAGAAAAAAGAATAAAAAGGCAAATCAAGATAAAACAGAAAGAAAGAATGTAGGTCAAGAAAAAGAAACAGTAGAAACTGTGTATGTTAAACATGCTGCCATCACACATGAATATATTTATTTATATTATGTCAGTTGTGACCAGTGGCACACACAGGATAGAATGTGGAGGGAGGGCAAGATGAAAAAATACATTTTTATCACTGCCCCCCCCCCAAAAAAAAAGAATACACTCCCAGGTCCCCCAATACATTTTAAAAGGATTCTGAAATTTAAGGGTATGTGCCTACAGTGGTGATAAATTACAAGGGTCTGACATGGAATCTGACATTTATATGTGTGAACGACAGATCAAGACAGTAATTCAAAAGTAGCAAAGCCTCAAGTCCTGCCCCATCACAAGTAATGCTAAGCGGCATATTTTGAGGCAGGCCATTGTGTGTCCAGTTTATCCTGTGTTTTTGTAAACTGTAAAGCTTTTAAATTAGCTCTTTTTATGAAGATTTAACTGTTTCAATTTGACGGTACTGCTCTGTTTTGAGGGCAGCAGAGGCCATTGTGACGTCTTCTGGAAATGTCCAAGCTGCTCTGCCACTGGGTAAGTGTTACTATGTGATGACTCTAAAGTGAGAATAAATGGCTAAAATGAAATAAATTATCTTAATTTTGAATGCTTCAGTGGCTAAATAAAGTTAGACTCCTATACCTACATTGTTAATTGTTGTTTATCACACCTTCTAAGCTCCAGACAAACATTTATCTGGAGGTTGACACAATGACTATCCTTAACCTAAGAATCGGAGAGCAGCATTTACAAGGCTGAGGCATCTTAACAGCCTTGCTGAAGTCAACTACTGAACTCAAGGACAAACAGTTAAATCTTTACACAAACAGCTGATTTAAACTTTTTACATTTTAAACTGATATTGTATAGATCAAGTTCACAATATCTTGACACAAAATATGCCGTTCATCTCCACTTGTCAGGGGGCAGAACTGGTTTGTGGCTTTGCCACTCCTGACTTAATGTCCTACCCCACCCCCTCAATCACAAAGATAAAGTTGCCTATTTTGAGTCAGAACATGGAGTATAGCCCCCATCCTGTAAACTAGGATGTTATTTAATAGTTTTTAACTGTGGAAACAACATAACTGTCCAACTAAAAGGCTGTGTATTAAAATTATATATGGGCACTGTTTATTGGTTATTTTGCAAATGCATAATTCAGACTTTGAAACAAAGGGAAAAAACAGACATTACAGTATATTCTTTCCACTAACACACCTGGCCCTGTGCAGGGAGTCTTGGATGAAGTATACAGTAACAATCTGGTATAATCTTGTCACAGATAATTGCAAACCACATCAATGTACCATGATGTCGGGAGTTCAGTTGAAATGTAAATCCTAAGAAGAAACACTACAAACTGCAGATGGCAAAGCAATCATTGCATGGGTCTGCAAACCCTGTGGTACAGTACTAGAAAATATGCAGCAGCTACAGTACTTCTGTCACACCAAACAGTCATGACAATTATAATCGATTGAGATGTGTGACACTTAACAATCATTGGTCAAAACTAAACTGGACTTTAACCCCTTCCAGCAAGTTGTCTTTTGTAGTGTTTTATGCATCCCTGTCTGTAATTACACACTGGCAACTATGTCATGCTTGGTTGACCCCATAGTGACCTGATCATGTTTGAACAGTTGGCCTTCTTCATTAGTTATATATATAAAAACCATAATTAAATAATAAATACCCTTTAACATGTACCCATTGACCATTCCAGTCACCTGTGCTTAATTGCAAAGCTCGCACATATCGACAAGCAAACTTGCATCATTTTTTGGTCACTTTGATTACGTCAGACCTTCGGTTGCTCTAACAGCGGCTTACTCAAGTTTTTCACCTCTTCCTGAGTTTTAACCCTCTGGTACCCCAACAACCTCATCATTTGCTGACAGTACTCCTCCACTTGCTTGATCTGCTGGAAAGTCAGCAATGTCCTCCAGGCGCTCACCGCCTGGGTGGCATTTCTCGAGGAGACCACGAACGGTTTAGAGGAATAACTCGTTCCGCTGGTCATGTTTAGGGCGAATTTCTCAATATCCTGGCTGACAGAAAGGTTCACAAAACCGTAAACTTGCCTCAGTGTTTTTATAGGATCTTCCACCAAGTCCTCATACCGTACCACCATGTATTTCCCTTTCAGCCAGTCAGGGGGGTTCCGGACAGTGTTCAGACTTTTGGCCATGGTACTGCAAATCACTTCCATGGCCCCTATGGCGTGATAATCGGAGCCATCTTTCTTATTGTACTTGTGATTGGGCTCGACAAAGGGGAGCCGACGGACCTTGGGGTCCCTGCTTCTCACTACTTGCAAGCTCTCTCTGATCAAGCCATGCCTGGACTTGATTCTGGAGCTCGCCACCGCCCTCGGGTCCCTAACCAAGTTGATTACTTTCAGATCCAAATTCGGGTCCTCCATGAGAGGTGCCAGAATATTCACATCATAGATCCGGACGTCCTTGATCACTACTGTGTTATACTTGTGACACTCTTCTTCCAGCAAATTCAAAGATCGCGGCGGACATTTCTTGCAGACCTTTTCGTCCACCATGCCAACCACATTCTTTTTGTAAAGAGGGCAGAGAGGTTCCGAGCAGATCACCTTGTTGGTAGCTGCCCCGAACACCCCCAGGGATGTCATGTTCTTGCCCCCGTTGCTGTTGTAGAGCTGCAGAACGGACAGGTCGCACCTGTACAGGGCGCTCATCATGTCCCTAGCGGCCCCTTGCAGCGATATGGCGTCCCCCGGGTAAAGCTTCTGCCAGATGTGCCACATGGGCTCGTAAAGGAAAAAGACGCCGGGGTTCTGATTGAAAAGCTCCCCAAAAAAGGACGAGCCTGACCTCCAGGTAGTTAACACGTACACCAGCTGCCTCTTTCTACTGTGGGCGGCGGGGAGAGGTCCGGTACAGATAGCGGATGGCCGAGCGTGTCTGGTACGGTGGAGTGTGGCGCGCTTGAGCGCTACACTGCTGGGGCTCCTTAGTCCATTTGTAGTCCACCAGGTTCAGCATGGTTAGGACGAGCAGCAGAAGGATCACCACGAGGACTGCTTTCCTCCGTAATAATTTCATTCTGAGAGAACTGCGAAGAGGGGAGGAAACTCCTTCCTTTTAATGTCCAGCATGAACTGTTGCTCCTCTCAGTCTCGCCCAGGCTAAATTCATGTCAGCCAAATGTCCCTTCGTTTCCTTCGCATGTCCCCCTTTCTCCACAACGCAAGGGTCTGGTTTTTCGACTTGACACAAACAGCTGAAGTGAGACAGAGTAAGATTTGTTTTTCAACCCAGGAATTTCCCATCCGACTGAACACAATTCTGCTGCATTGCGCAACCCTTAATTCTGGTTGCCCCTACTCCAAAAATAACGGGGAAATGAAGGCGCACAGTTGCTTGCAAGCTGCCTTGGATGAGATAAGATGCTGCTGGATCCACACATATGAAAACATAACTGAAAACAAATCGCTGCAAACTGCTGCCTGAGTGACGACGCGATTGTTTCTTCCCCAGACCTGCAAAACCTGCTTCCATCACATCCCGCGGTGCTTCTCCGGCCGCTGCGGAACCGGCGGCGGCTGCATCCTCCTGTTCTTCTCCGGCTCCAGCGCAGACTCTTGGGGTGAAGCTGTGCACAACGTGGTGGTGTTGCTGCAGGTCCCCGCTGCCGTGTCCCCCGAGACGATTCCCACTAGTCGCTGCTGCCTGCAAAGGGGCCAGCCACGCATGTTGGGTCTGACTGTTGCCGGGCCAGGCTGATTTAGTGCTGTGCAAGGCTCGGCTCGATTCCCTTCCGCTCCCTTTGTTTTGTAGTCGCGAGACGGAGTTTTGACTTCTCAACGGCGGACCCCGCCGCCAGTCTCCTAGCCCCCTCCCCGCCCGCGTCCCGCCCACTCCTGGCAGACAACGCGACCTGGGGGGCTCGGCCATGCTCTGCTGTTGGCTGCGCCTTCTGCCACCCTTAGCTGTGATCGACACCACGCCCCTCTTAGGGCTCAAGTAACCGATATTATAACCACAGCAGGGTGGAATAAAGTACATCATCCAGCCTTGTTTTTTTCCGAAAAGGCTGCGAATTTGGGGAGCAGACAGGGACGACATCTAGGGGTTGCGGCTGGAACCCCGGTGATTTCATTGTAATCCATATGGGCCCCATAACAAAGTTTCCCTGGTGTCTGATAATCATAATATATTATCTCAAGGTGAACCTCTTGCAACCAATCAGATCACTTATTTACAGGGCATTGTGTGACTAAGCCCTGGAAACAAGGCAGAAAACAGAACCTCAGAATATGCTAATTAAGCTAAACATACAGGGTTGTGCAAAATATTCAATAAATGTCCCAGGATTATGCAAATTAGTCAATAAAGGCCATTGGAATCTTGAGATGAGTAGGAAGTCATTTCCAGTTTCAGTGCTCCCCGATTGATTTATCATTGACTGATTTACCATTTTCCCAGCAAATCCAGGGAGTTTTCCTGTATTTTACTGTACAGTAGGTTACATTACTTCCTATGGAAACCGAATTGCTCTGTTTTCCTGCATAATCGTTAGGGGATGTGCTGGTTGGTCCTCTGGAATAATGGCATTGGGCACTGTGTAACATGATCTCAGCCTGTGGCCTCAGTCTTGGTCCATGGCGTTGGGCACTGTGTAACATGATCTCAGCCTCTGGCATCAGTCTTGGTCCATGGTGCCCAATGCCATTATTACTTGATATAACCAGCAGGGTGAACTCCTTGCAGTCAATCAAATCGCTTATTTACAGGGCACTGTATTGATAGTGCCCTGTAAATAAGGAAGAAACAGTTAAGGCCTCACAAATATGCTAATTAGTCAATAAACAACCCAAAACTATGCAAATTACTCAGTAAACTACACAGGATTATGCAAATTAGTCAATACATGCCCTCAGAACGTTGGGATGAGCAATGAGTTGTTTCAAGTTTTCAAAGAGTTTCTGACCCAATGCAGCTGTAATCTTCTCTCATTTTTTGTGTGTGAAAATTCACTCGATGTAAAAGTGATAATTGTAGAGGATCAGTGAATCAGTCCTCAGGAATAATGACACTGAGCACTGTGGAACATGACCTCAGCCTCTGACCTTGGCCCACGATGATCAGTGCCACTATTCTCTTGCATACCCACTGATCCCCCAATTATCGCTTTAACATTTGGTGGGGAGCTTGGGAATAATCTCACTGGAACAGTTGACTTTCTTGCCTCAAATATCTTCCTAACCCGCTCCTATGCTTCTCCTAATACAACATTTTGCAGCCCACTAGGATTCAGGAGAAATGACAGATGACATCACTGTTGTTTTCTTGTTGTGTGTGTGTGTGTGGGGGAGGGGTGCTTTGCAGGTTAGCAGACATACTGGGCAGTAATCAGTCATAAGAGGTGTCCTGCCTTACCCTATCTTATCCGCAGTAATGGAGCAGAGTTTAAAACATCATGAAAAAAAATTAAACATAAAAGACTTCCTAGATGTGATTTTGAAAGATAACTTGTCTAAGCTGTCATGTATTCATCCATTTATTTGCATGGGGGAAATAAGTATGGCGCCTGGATTCCCTGCAATCCATTCTGATGTCTTGGTGTCAGAATTTTGAAGATTCTGATTCTGTTCCACCTCCAATTTAGAGCAGAATTTTGAGTTCCATTTCTGCATCTGACTCCCATGGTTGTCTGTCTGTCTCCCCTTACCTTGTAACTGATGCAGGCCTGGGTCCCCTGGATTTTACTCACAGTAGAACTCCTCTCAGGCAGGTCATGGCTGTCCTCTTCAGCAGCTGGTCAGGGTAGGGAATTTATAAATCCTCCATTTTCCCTCATGCTGTTTGACCTTTTGACATATCTCGTGGCTTCCCTACTCATGATGTCCTAAAGTTAAACTGCACTTGAGAAAGATATTCCTTGCAAAAATTCGTTAATGCACCAGTTAGGATTGAGGATAAAGTGACAAACACAGGGAAATACAAAAGTAGAGTTTCCAACCCTAAAACCCTGGCCCCACCCCTAAAGTGAATGAGGGGTGGAGTCTTCCTTGGGGTTGTCAAACCTAACACTCATCCCACTGCAGTAACAGGAAAGCTAAGATTTAATGGAGGCAGGTGTGTATGTTTCATGAGTGCATACGGTGGGGTGAGCATTAGGGTTGACAACCCCAAGGAAGACTCTACCCCTCATTCGCTTTAGGGGTGGGCAGGGGTTTTAGGGTTGGAAACCCTAACATCAAATTTCCCTATGTTTGTTGCTTTATCCTCACCCTAACTGATGCTTTAATGTATTTTTTTGCAAAGAATTTCCTTACTTTTTTAGATAGTGTAATCATATCCTTATTTGCCTGTGGTGCCCTGCGCTCCCACCCATCCATAGTTTTTGAGATAGAGTAATTGTATACCTTTTTGTATGTGGGAGCACAGGTCCTTTCAGGCCCTGCTCTCCCATCTCTCCATAGATGCATATATGTATGTAGCTCTGGAAGGGCCCTGCACTTCCATTTATAGGACAACAGCAACCAGATTGTCAGCACAGCCATCTTTTTAACCCACCTCATGTACCCAATACAGAAAATTTTCAAATTCCCCCCAAAACATAATTTGGCCAGGATGTGAAAAAGGACAGCTGTTACATACATAAGGTAGGGCAATAAGAGGGCTCTGTTGAAAATTTGGGTCAAAATATTTTAAATGTCCAAACTTACAAGCAAGCATAGCAAAATTGCAATGAATGGTCGTAACTGCTATTTTTACATACTTTGACCCAAAATTTTCAACATAGACTTCTTATAACCCACCTCATGAACAAGGGCAGGAACAATTTCTAAATCCCACCTGCAAAGTGAATTTGCCAAATGACCACAAAATCACCTTTCGAGCAGGAGTTGCATAATCTCGCTCATACTGTTCATTAGGTGGGGTCCCCAAAAGGCCATGCTGAAAATTTGGTGTCAAAATGTCAAAAAATCTCTGAGTCATGCATCAAAGTTGAAAACCCCATTGAAATACATTGAACCGCATTTACCTTAGTTTCTCATATTGCAGTCATCGGTTCCAGCAGCATTACGTGTTTCAATCAGAGAGTGGATGTTGAACCTGGGACCTGTTCAGGTGAGTGAGGGTGTGTGGGAGTGTACTGGGGGTGGGAGTGTACTAGGGGTGTGTAGGGTGGTGAGTGATGAGTGGGAGGTGGGAGTGGGGGGCTGATCGGTAAGGAACCATTTTATTTTTTGCAGGAAAAAAAAAGAGGGACAGTTTTATTACAGCCATGGACACCGATGTGGTGGAGGGGGTTGGGGGGCACTAGACACAAGGGACATATAACAGCAGCATGGAAATGGTGACTGGAGAGAGGAGATGGGGAGGAACCACTGGACAACAAATTATTTAAATTTTTAATACAGGGATGGCAGTCGGAGAATGGGGGAAGGTGGAGGGACCACTAGACTACCAGGGAATATATTTATATGGGGATGGCAATAAGAGAATGGGGAAGGGATTACTGGACTATCAGACATATTATTTCATTCAGAGATCAGAAATCAGTGGGTACGGGGTGCCACAAGACACCAGGGAGCCATGACAGTTTGAACTGTCATGGACCTTTACTGTCCACAGTCTTTTCAGTTCGAACAATGACATTGGAACTGTAAAGAACGGTGAATGGTTGTTTTTTTTGATCGAACCCTCCTTACCTAAGCGAGTGACAGGTGAAATAATTCTAGCCACAATACGTGATATATGTAGTGTTAATTTTAAAACAGCAATAAAAGAATCCAACAAAATAAGTGAAGTAGACCTAATTACAGGTCTTGCTCATTAGTTACCAGGCAGTATTTGGGTAGAAAAACTTTGTTAAAACAGGAAAAAAAAAACAAGATGGCTGGCATCACAAACATTATTTCTCTGAGCATGAACAGTAAATTCTGAACAATTGACAGTTCAAAAGGTTTTCATTTATCTGCTTGTCTGGCAGCTATCACAAAAATCATTGTAATTCAAAAATAGCAACATACATATTTCAACAAACCATGCAAAAGCCCACCCTTGGCACAGACCTCACCATCCCTGAAAATTTCAGAGAAAAATGTCATTCTGTCAGGGCTGTAGATGATGGCAAAAAAATCACATGTTAATCAATGGGGAAACAAGTGTGGGGGGGTTGTTTTTTACCACTTTATATTTCAAAAACCATTCAAGATTCTGTCATGAAGCTTCACGTCTTGAGACACTGGCAAAATGACCATGCATGTCAAAATTTGAGCTATTTCATGGAAGTAGGCCAATGATATTAAGGTGCAAAATTTTGGATTTAACATTAGAGTGCTGTACTAACCTAAACTATACTGGCGATACTGTGACAGTATAATATAAATTATAGTGACATGGTAGCACCACTATAGTTAGGGTTGAGCAGTCAATCAATGGATTTGCATGAATTTTGCAAGAGAGGTCTTGGGGGCAAGGTCTGTTGACGTCCCAAGTTTCTTCTGGTTGGATGTGTGGATTCCGAGATACGGATAGCAAAAAAAGTGAAAAAATATCAGGGTTTTTTGCCATTGCCTAGCACCTAGAAGGTTTGGAATTTTGCTCTGAAATTTTCATGGTAAAAAAGGGGTTGTCCCACAGTGGGGTCTTTCACTGGTTTGGTGAAAAAATATTAATCCATTCAAAAGTTATAAGATTAAAAAAATTTGGTTCTGAGCATGCTGAGTGCATTCTTTTAGATAGCTGCTTGGAAGGAAAAAAGAATTAGGTCCATACGAAAAAGGATTGTTTTTTGTAAAGAGGTAATGCATTTTCATGAGGAAAAATTCTTTTTTCATGTGGCTGCCATCTTGTTTCCATTTTTTTAAATTTTGAAAACCCATAAAAATGAGATTCTGCAGAGTCGCCAGCACATGTATCTTGTTAATCAGCCCCCGTTAGATGTATTCTGCAGTTACTTTCTTGGAAAAATTGCCCAGAAATGTGGTTTCTATACATTTTAAAATCTTTTTTTGTGACTTGGCTTCCTTTTTTCATATGACCATATGAAAAAGGAATTGGGCCATATGAAAAAGGATCCTTCATCTGAAAAAATAATTTGGATTTAGTGTTTTTTTTCAATTCTTTTTGTAAGGCATCCTTTTCATGGGAATAAAATATGAAAATGATCCTTCAAATGAAAAAGAATCAGAAAAGAAACTAAGTCTAAATTCTTTTTTCACATGAAGGGATCCTTTTTCGAATGTTTTTTTCTGTTCATACAAAAAAGACTACCTTCATATGAAAAATGAATTTGGAAATAGTTTTTTTTATTCCTTTTTCATATGAAGCAATCCTTTTTTGTATATTTTTTTCACATACTAAAAAGGATGTCCTCAGACAAAAAAGAATTTGGACTTAATGGGCCAGATATTCAAAAGGGTTGTGCCATGCGCAATAGGGTTGCACCAGCGCAAGTCCGAAATTGCACCATAGTGCGATATTCAGCAGGAGGCAGTTACGCCACAGAAAACATGCTGAGCAACAGCGTAATGCAAATGAAGGTATGCGCAACCGAAGGGGGTGGAACCATGCATAAAGTGTGCAATGCGATATTCAAAGGCTTGCGCAATGCGCAACAGTGGATCAGGCGGAAGTTGCGCCACGGCGGAAATGAGCCAAAATAAAAAGGCTCAAGGAAGAGGCACAAGAACATGACAGGGAATGCACATGAGGCAGCCAGACAGAGCAGGCCACAGCAGTAACCAGTGCAGGCCAGGGAGTGGTGAGGACAGAATAGGGGCAGCTGAAGGTGTGTGGGGCCACAGAGTGCAGAGGCCAGTAGGTGTACCCGGTGCAGTGGAGGTAGCAGTCAGGACAGTGGGGGAACAGATCAACAACAGCTGGGGGGCACAAGCCAGGGAGATGGACAGTGCCAGCTTCCATGTGGAAGCTGTAATGAGGGGGGTGAGAAGGCATGCTGCAGGGGGACGTGGCCGTGGAAGGGCCCGTCAGCGGTATGCCCCCAACAGGCAGTACCGTGCCCGCATCAGCTTTGAGCTGTATTCAGATGTAGAGATTGTGGGCCAGTACCACCTGAACAGGGCAATACTGAGGTAGCTCTGTGAGCTGTGCAATGATGTGATGCAGGCACCCTCACGACGGAGTCACGCTCTGTCAGTGGAGACAAAAGTAACAGCCTGCATGTGCTTGCTTGCCATGGGTACCTTCCAGAGGCCAACAGGGGACACCACAATCATAACACACTTGGCTGTATGCCATGCATGTTGGGTGGGCTTCAGGGTTGTGGACAGTCACAGCCATTGATTCTGTTCCCTTGTCCTAGGTGTCTGGGTCCTGAGGAGGATCGAGCAGGCTGTCCACCGCCTGGTGGAAGTGTCCTTGGAATCCCTGGGCATACTGAGAGAGATGCACCGGAGGGGAGTGAGGCATTGGAGAAGGACCCAGGACCAGAGGCAGCCTGCTGATGTGTGGCCTGGTGGGCAGTAGCTGCCCCACACCTACCCCCTTTACCCATCCCTCACACCCTGCCTTCCCTCACCCAGTTCTTCACCCCTGCCCCTTACCCACCCCTACCTTGTACCCGTACCCCCACCCCTTTCTTGTAAATAGTTGTGTGTTTCTGTTCATATTTTTTCTATAAATTTATTTTGATATGAATACTGTGGTGGTCTCTGATTTGCAGCTGGCTATGGGTGCTCAGTTGCAGTGGTGTGCATGGCATCTGGGGTGGTATTGTCCTGGGAATGTGTGTGTGTGTGTGTGTGTGTGCGTGGGGAGGTGTCCCTGGTGTGGTAGTGGCTTTCAGCCGGTCTGGCCATGTGCTGTCACACACCGCTGGGTGCTCCTGGTGGGTCTGGCTTGTATGGTTCTGTGGCACACAAGGTTGCATTGTGGCGGGGAGCATGGGGATTCCTGCAGTGACGGTGACAGTCACTGCTCATGGGTGGTGTCTTGGAGTACCAGTGCAGGGTGTGCTGTGCACAGGGTGGGTGCTGTTGTGCACTTGGGTTGTCCGCCCCTTTGTTTGGCAGTCTCAGCTTGCCAGTGGTGTGCTGGGCACCATGGCCCAGCTCCTTTTGTTGGCTTGTCCCCATGGGCGGTGGATATTCCGTCCCTCCACCAGTGATGCTGTGCTTAGGGTGTGGGGTGTATTGTTTGTTCTGCAGTGTGTTCCTGTGCCCATCTGTGGCATGGGTGGTAGCCCCTGCTACCTCTCTGGTTGTGCAGTTCCATTGCTCTGCTGCTGGGGACTCTCTGCTTGTGCTATGGTGCCTCTGGACTGCTCAGCTGGGCTGGCCTTGTTGCGCTATGGTGCATCATATCTGCTCAGCTTCCCCTTCCTGGTTGCGCTATGGCGCAGGTTGTGCAATATTCAGAGGTTGGCTGGTTGCGCAATTTGACTTGCTCCATGTTTGAATATCATGTCTGTTGTGCATGTACGCAATTGACTTGCGCTTGCTCCTGCTATTGCGCACATTTTGGGCGCAGTTTGAATATCTGGCACAATATGTTCTCTGATTCTTTTTTCATGCAAAAGAATCCTTTTTCTTATGTTTTTTTTTTCATTCACATGATGAAGGATGCCCTTATACAAAAAAAAAAAAGATTTTTGGACTTAGTTTTTTTCCCCAATTCTTTTTTTGTCCAAAGAATCTGTTTTTCATATGTTTTTTTCATTCATACAAAAAAGGATGCCTTCATATGAAAAATGAATTTGGACTTAGTTGCTTTCCCACATTTCAACTTCAACAAGCCATAACCCCCTCAATATTTGCACGTAAGGGACAATCTATAAATCAAAACAAAGGTCTTAATGGGTACTTCAAGAATAATATATAATCCCCATGTAGGGCCATATAAAAAACATAAAAATTGAAACATGAAAACTCCCACTGGATAACATTTTTTCATCATCATCAATCAATTTTGTTGGAAGGCAAATTGAGAGAAACGCTTGTTTACAATTGTGTCCATATGTATGAAATGCTTACAAGAACATTACAATACAAACATTTCAAACATTTCATGACAGATACTATAGACATACATATCACATAATAAGATTCCTATTTTAAATAACAATTTGGTAAAAAAAAATATATAAGTTCAACCAAAACAATCACATTGTTTCCAAAAAGACCCTACAATAAGAAATTTAAATCATGAAATAGAGATTAGGGCACACATTTTGAACCTTTTCTTAAGTTCTTCCCAAGTTTGTGAGAGACAGAAACAGACAAAACGTGACCACAAGTTTTTGTATGAATTCTTGTGATAGCAAACTTTGGTAACATACATGACCTAAGATAATAATTGTATGTCTGCTTAACACACAGTGAATTCAAAAGGAAGGAGGGAAGTTCACCTAAAACAAAATGATACATAAATAAATACATGTGTTGTCTCCTTATTTTAATGACTCCCATCCCACAGCAGAATAAAGATGGCAATGGTGAGTAGGCCAAGGCAAACCAAAAATAAATCTTAATGCACTATGATAAAGAGGGTTGAGAGCACCTAGTATTGAATTAGTAGTGTTTCTATATATACAATCTCCATAATTAATAACAGACATAAATAAGGAATTAATTTGTCATTTTCATAAACACAAACTAAAATTAGATTTATTTTTGTAAAAGAAAGCTAATAACTGTTTTAACTTAGAAGAAGTACTAGAAATGTGAGGTCTGAATGTAAGCTGGGCATCCAAAATAATTCCCAAATACCTATACAGTAGTTAAGAGTCTTTGCAATTTTGTTATTGTTCAAAGACAATAATTTTAAATCCACCACCTGCAGCTGGTGTAGAACGCAGTAGCCAGGTTGTTGACTGGGCTATCTCGGTCGGGTCATATTACACCTGTGCTGCACGAACTGCACTGGCTGCCAGTTCAGTGGCAAATCACCTTCAAGATCAGCTTGCTGACCTATAAAGCCCTACACGGACAGGGCCCAAGCTACCTGCAAGATCTTCTGTGTCCCTACTGCCCCCCTGACTGCTCTACTCAGCCGATGAGGGATTGTTAGAGGCTCCCAGGGTTCAGTTGAAGACATGTGGTCACGAGCATTTATGTTTGCATCCCTTGCCCTGTGGAACTCTCTACTTCATCAGATAAGAAAGTGCCTGACAGTGGAGAGCTTCAAAACTGCTTTAAAAACATACATATTTGAGCTTGCCTTTGGTGAAGATATATAACTGATTACAATATGACAATTCTGGTTTTATGTTTGTTTTTATGTAGTTATTGTAATGGGCTCTATGATCATTGGAATAGCGCCTTTTTAGAAATAAAGATGATTTGATTTGATAAATGGGAAGTATTTTCAAATTTCTTTGAGAAAATCAGCCATTGTGTTTTTTTATATTTAATAGTAACCTCAAATCCAGTAATACATCCCATATTTTATTGGAATCTTGCTTTTTATTTTTAATCATTATGTTTAAATCCTTGTTACTTGTATACATTATAGTATCATCTACATATAAATAAGTACTAGTTGATTCAGAACAGTGCTGTGGAAGTTCATTAATGTAAGTCAAAAATAAAAGAGGTCCAATGACAGAGCCCTGTGGAACCTCTCAATTCACTGTTAGCATATCTGATTTAAAGTCACCTGTCCTGACATGATGTAAACAAGAGAACAAGTAAGATTGGAACCATGTAAGTGCATAAAATCCTAAGCCTATATTTTTTAAGCTGTTTAACAAAATAATATGAACATTGGAAGTTTAACCAGCCATACAACAAAGCAAATAAATTGCTTTTTGGGAGAAATGGAAGCAGAGGGCCCAGAGGGCCATGCACTTCCACATCAACATGGATGTATGAATCTATGGAGGGATGGAAGCACAGTGCCCTTTTACCCCATGCTTCCATAGGCAAATGGATATGTTCATTGCAGGTCCTGAAGGGACCTGTGTGATTGAGGATACAATTATACTATCGTAAAAAATAAGGAAATTCTTTGCAAACAACTTAGTTAATGGACCAGTTAGGGTTCATATTTAAGTGACAAAACTAGAGAAACCTGGTGTTAAGGTTCCCAACCTTAACACCCCACCCCACCCTGCAGGCAGCAACAGGAAAAATTGTTTCAGTGTCACTTTTCCTGAGTCTTCACAAATCAGGCCTGGTGCCTTCCTTGGGGTTGTCAACCCTAACACTCACCCCATTCTCATATAGTCTGCACATCTCAGCTTCTTTGATGTTGGAATGGGGTGAGTGTTAGGGTTGAGAGTCACAAGGAGCACCCCAAGCCTGATTTGCAAAGACTCAGGTGAAGTGAAACTGTAATGACTTTTCCTTTTGTTGTCTGCAGGGTGGTGGTGGTGGGGTGTTAGGATTGGGAATCCTAACACCACATTTCATTCCTTTTTGTTTCTTTAGTCTGAACCCTAACAGGTGCATTAACAAAGTGTTTTGCAAAGAAAACATATTACAGTGGGGCAGTAGTGCCACTATAGTTAGGGCTCAGTAGGCTGTTCAATGTTTAAACCTGTAACTTTGCAGTTTAATGGCTTCACCACTGTTCAACAGATTTGCACAAATTCTTGTATGCATGGTATCGAGGGCAAGGTCACTTGAGATTCCAAGTTTCTTTCCAACCAGATTGGTGGATTCTGAGATCTGGATAGTAAAAAAAACTGAAAAGAAATCAGTTTTTTTGGGGGGGGGTTGCCGTTTTGTTGTCATGGCCTAGTGCCTAGCCGGTTTGGAATTTTGGCCTGAAAATTTCAGGGTAGAAAGGGTGTGCCCCAGAATGGTACCTTTCTTTGGTTTGGTGAAAACATATTAATCCATTCCAAAGTTACAAGGATTTGGAATTTTGGTTCTGAGCATGCTCAGTATGCTCTTTTGGATAGCTGTTTCATACAAAGGAAGACATCGGACCATACAAAACAGGATTCTTTCTTGTATGGGGAGTAATCCTGTTTCATGAGAAACATTTCTTTTTTTGTATGGCGCCATCTTGTTGCCATTTAAAAAAACCAAAACATGTTTTTCAAAACCCATAAAAATTATATTCCTCATAGCCATCAGCACATGTATCTTACTAAATGGGACCCCATTGGCTGGATTCTACAGTCACTTTTTGGTGGCAGGACCCAGAAATGTGTTTTTAAAACATTTTAAATATATTTTTCATGAGATGATTTTCTTTTGGCTTCATGAAACAAGAACAGGGCCATACAGAAGAAGAATAGGGTTGTATGAAACAAGAATTTGGACTTGGGGGGGGGGGGTCCACATGCTTGTTGCATATGAAGAAATCCTCTTTCATGAGAATGATAGTCTCATGAAAGAGGACTGGTTCATACAAAACAAAAATTTGGACTTTTTTTTCACATTCTTGTTTCATATGAAGTAGTCCTCTTTCACGAGAATGACACAATCTCACAAAGAGGATTGGTTCATACGAAAGAAGAATTTGGACTTATGTTTTGATGGTTATTTTGCACATTTGAACTTTAACAAGTTAGAGTTAAGGGATAATTTATATGTCAAAAGAAAGCCTCAATGAATACGACAACACTAACACATAGTACTCGCCAAAATAATTCAGAGGCCATATAAAAAAAAACATAAAAATGTAGACATTTCAATAGGATAACCATGCAATTTTAACAAGCTGTAACTCTGTCAATATTTGGAGTTAAGGGACAATCTGTATATAAAAATATAGGTCTCAATGGGTACTACAAGACTAGACCTCTAAAAGATACCAACTGGAAACAGACATATAAAAACATAAACATTTAAAATTAAAATTCCCATAGAATAACACAGCAACTTTAACAAGCTGTAACTCTGTCATATAAAAAAGGTCTCAATGAGTTACTACAAGACTAACATATAACGCCCCAGGACAAATTCATGGGGTACGAATGCCGACCCAAAATTACCTCCCAGCTTCATCATGGTGCCAAATCTACAATGAAATTCTGATCATCACCAAAAATGCACCAGTGTTGTATCTCCTCTTGGACTACAGACATAGCAACTTTGAGACCAAAGCAACAATAATTTAATGAGTTATGGCAAAAAAAACAAACATTTTTTTTTACCATATACAATGAACTGCCGGGAGTTAAGAGCAACAGATAATATATATATATATTTTTTTTATTTGAAATGGTCCCCACAAAAAAATGGCAATGAAGCAGATAAATTGCTTGTCTGGAGGAATCAATGCACAGGACCCTGCATGAGAGCATCAATGCACACATGGAAGTGGTCACAGGTCCCAAAGGGACATGCATCAATGAGGATACAATTCTATCTCAAAAAGTAAGGAAATCCTTTACAAAAAATTGTGTTAGTGCACCAGTTAGGGTTCAGATTAAAGCAACAAAATGAGGGAAATGTGGTGTTAGGATTTCCAACCCTAACTACCCACCCCTAATCAGCAAAAGGAAAAAACACTATAGTTTTTGCTGTCCTCTGTCTTGATGATTCAGGGGTGGGGTCTTCTTTGGGGTTCCCATCCCTAATGCTCACCCCATTCCATCACCAAATTAGGTCAGCTTTGGGATTCTCATTCCTAATGCTCACCCCATTCCATCACCAAATTAGGTCAGATATGATCTGGTTTCTTCAGCCAGGGCCTACAGGTTGTTGGCAACATGTGGAGAGACACAGTTCTGTATGTTTTAAGACTTTATCACAATGGAATAAGCGTTAGAGTTGAGAACCCTAAGGAAGACCCTACTCCTGATTCACCAAGACTGAGGACAGTGAAAACTGTAATTTGTTTCCTTTTGCTGCTTGAGCGGTAGTCATGGGGAGTTAGGGTTGGAAACCCTAATGCCACATTTCTCTGTTTTGTCATCTTAATCAGAACTCTAACTGGAGCATAACACAGTTTTTTTGCAAAGATATATACAGTATATATATATATATATATATATCTACAGGATATGCAATGGACTGACTCAAAATATGCAATTTATCTTCCAAGTCTGAGGGGGCAGGACCATAACTCACGAGTGGCAAAGCCATAATTGAATTATGAAAGTTCTGCCCACTTGCAAGTGATAATAAATTGCCTATTTTTAGTGGTTTGAGCTTACAACATCTTGGGGGAAAAAACATCACGGCACAAAACACAGCAGGCAAAACATCGCCGCCTGCAGTGTCAGCAAACAGATATATCACCTGACAGAACCACACAGACAGGCGGCAGGCAGTACAGTGTATAGAATCCCTGGTGTCCAATTGGTCCCCCATCCCACCCACCGATTATCGACCTCAGTAACTGTAGGTGTATCACTCCCTGTTGTGATGTTCACTCTCCCTCCCCACTGTTGCCAATCACTGGCACCACTGTCACAGTATTTAGTATATTGGAATATAGCCCTGGTGTCTAGTGGACCCCCCACCCTGCAGGTAGTTCCCCACCCCCACTCCCATCCCCAAGTGGGTGACCGGCACAGCCCTGCAGTCTGCACCTTGGCTGGCCGCATGACTGAGCTGAAATGAATGAGTGCATGTGTACATGCTCACCCTGTTTTGGGGGCTAGAATTACTCAACCATAAATTGAAACTATGATATTTTTTCTTGGGCACTAACAGATGGAATATCATGTGAGCTGATAATATTTAGGATTTAAGTACTTACATATATGAGTATTAAAACAAAAATATATTTGTGTTCCACAGTAGCATATCTAACAGAATAAATTTACAACACTGCTTGATAAATGGATTAGGAGACTGACTAAAGTAAGCCACTAATAAATATTTATTTTGATATTTTTACAATAATATTTGAGGAGCAGGTTTGCTTTAAAATGTATGCACTTTAAATATATAAAATATTTGTTTTTATATTAGATTACATGAATAGAGGAGCAACAATTTACACTTTTCTGGTGAGAGGAACTTGTTCACTCTATTTTATTTAAATTACTTTGGGATATAAGAAAGATATTTGAAAATGTATGGGTAATTTGTGCATTTTTTTATATAGAAAATTGATGCAGTGTTTCATTGATGAAGGGTGTCTATCCGAAATGTATGAGTTAATGCACTATATCTGAAGTACAGAAGTACATAAAATAAAAAATAAAAATATTTTTTATACATACTGGGTGAGTGGGCTTATTTATACCAATCTGTTTCTGCTGTTACTTTGCCTTGATTGGTATGGGCTACTCCCTGAATAGATATTTTGTTTTATACTGAGGTTGGCTGAACTGGACACACTCCATGAGTTTACACTAAGACATCAAGCAGCTGCTTTATCCAGAGGGCCACCTACTTGGATAGTTACTACTTTTGAAGTTTGAACTTGATGCTACTTAACAGCATCGTTACAAGAGTACAGCTGAGCTGGCCCTCCGGCGCAGTGGTTGGATTTCTGTCTGCAATGCCAGTGACCCGAGTTCAGGAATGGACTTGGGCTGCTGCAAGGCCGGCCTGGGGAGAAGGAAATGAGCATCTGACAATGGCTTGCCTTCTCACGGGGGGAGGGTGGATACATGGCTCAGCGCCTGCTGACTCCTGGCGGAGGCTGGGAGCACAGCAGGATGTCAGCCCCAACACACTAGGGAGTGATGGACGTCGGTGTATGCCTTGACATCAGTGGCACATCACTCTCAGGGAGCAAAGCAGAAAAATGGCGCAGGGCTGATCGTGTGATGGCCCTCCAGAACCCTCACCACCGGGCTCCCAGATCTTGATATGCCATCCCAGCAGCACCCCAGCCATTCTCCTATGGAGGTAAGATACCCACCCAGTGAAGGGATACACCGGGGTTACTTGGAGCTGGCTGTGATGTGGGTCGGTAGGGGTCAGGAGAAGCCGCGGTGGGGCAGTTCATGTTGGGGCCTGAAACAGAGACTGGGCAGGTGCGGGAGGAGTCAAAAAAAAAAACAAGAGTACAGCCTACTAGATTGTTTTGACTATCAACAGATATTTCCTTTTTGGGGACATTGGTTCATAGACTACCACCTATAGAGGCCATTTACTGCCATGTTGGACTTTGATGAACTTGATAAAGTGATTGATAACAGGTCATACCCGTTAGCATCATGGACGTGGAAGAACAGAGGATATTAACAAACTTTAGAACTAATAGAAAATATAGGGGCACCACTTCGGCCCACTCTGTAACAAACCAGTTTGAATACCTTAAACAAAAGCAGGTGAAATGTGGAAACGAAAGGGAAAGGGAAAATTGTTTAACCAGGAGTAGCACACTAAGCCAAAGCTTGTTTCCAGATGCAACCTGGGAGCATGGAGAAGTTAAGTGACTTGTTCAGGATCACACAATATGCACCTAGGTGGCTGTGGGATTCAAACCCAGGGCTCCAGAGCTGTGGCTCAGAGCCTTAACCCACTGTGCTATACTGCCTCCACTTGAGTGGCATGCACTCACTATGACCCAGTATTTTAAACAAAAGCACATTCCAAGGGGCTTAAGAATTTTTATAGAAGCTAATCTGTGGTACATAGACACAGACCTGGACACCAAATGGGAAGGTGTTAGGAATAGGTGCTGTAGGAATTTTATGCTATTAATTATAGAATCTATTATGAAAGAACTACAGAAGCTTGAAACTGATTTAAGCCAATATGAACAGGAGGTTAAGAATACATAGAAACATAGAAACATAGAAACATAGAATTTGACGTCAGATAAGGACCGCTTGGCCCACCCAGTCTGCCCATTTCCCTACCTACTGGATAAGCTGCAGATCCTAGTTAACCAGCAGCCTACTTCTGCCCCACCCCAGTGCTATCCATGCATGCTTGAATTCCCATGATTTTGACTCCACAACCTCTCAGGCCAACCATGCATCCACAACCTCACTTCCTTAAATTACCTCTGGGCCTTCTTCTTCCTCACGTTACCACTTTTTTGAGGTACCACCCTCTTGGACTGTTGATTCCCAAGGTACCAGAGTTTTATCAGCCCTACTTTCCTCGAGGCTATACAAAACCTTAAGTCTCTCTTCACATGTCATCTAGACCCTACACCATTTAGTGCCCTCTCTGGACCTTCATCCATATGTCTTCGGAGTGTGTCTCCCAGAACTGCACACAGTACTCCAGATGGGGTCTCACCAGCTGTCTGTACAGAGGGATAATAACTTCCTGTTTTCTACTGGTGATGCCTCTCCCTATGCATCCCAGTATCCCCAACCCTCCTTGCTGCCCTCTCACATTGCTTGCCCACCTTTAGGTCATCTGATATGACTACCCCCAGGTCCCTTTCCATTTTTGTTGTTGTTAGTATCTCACCCCCCATTGTGTACTCTTCCCCTGGGTTTTTGTTTCCCAGGTGCATTAGCTTGCACTTCTTAGCATTGAATCTAAGCTGCCATACATTTGACCATTCCTCTAACCTTGCCAAGTCCCTTCTCATCCTTTCCACCCACCCTGTGCATCAACTCTGTTGCAGATCTTAGTGTCATCTGCAAAGAGACATACTTTCCTTCCAGTCCTTCTGCAATGTCGCTTATAAAGACATTGAAGAGGACTGGTCCTAATACTGAACCTCGGTACCCGCTAGTAACCCTCCTTTCTTCTGAGTGGACTCCATTTACTATTACTCTCTGTGTCCTATTCTCCAGCCAATTATTTACCCAGGCTGTCATCTTGGGACCCCTCCCAACCAGCTAACTTATATATTAATCTTTTGTGTGGGACTGTGTCAAATGCCTTGCTAAAGTCTAGGTAGACCATGTCCACAGCCCCTCCCTGATCTACTACTTTGGTCACCCAGTCAAAGAAATCTATCAGATTTGTCTGGCATGACCTTTCGCTGTGAATCCATGCTGCCTAGGGTCTTGTGCCCTCTGGCCTCTAGATACTCGACAATTCTTTCCTTTAGAAGTGATTCCATCATTTTCCCTATCACTGAGGTTAAACTAACAGGTCTATAGTTTCTGCTTCTGCCTTGCTCCACTTTTGTGAAGGGAATCACATCTGCCCTCCTCCAGTCCTCGGGTACCACCCCATCCTCCCATGATTTGTTAAAGAGGGTAGTCAGTGGTGTCACTAGTTCTACCCTTAGTTCTTTTAGAATTCTGGGATGAATCCCATCAGGCCCCATTGCTTTGTCCACCTTCAGTTTTAAGAGTTCTTTCAGAACCCTTTCTTCTGTAAATGGGTGGTATCAACTTCTGTATCCAGAGTGTTACTACTGTTTGTTTTACGTACCTCCCCCTCTTCCTTTGTAAATACTGAGCAAAGAATAAATACACAGTGGAGGATTTGAAAGAATACCTAGACAAAGTTCATGCCCACTTAACAGAATTTGAAGAATAACTTAGGGCCACCAAATTACATAAATTCAAATGAGACCTTAATGACTATAAGGACAGTAATCTGTATACATATAACAAAAAAGCCACTGGCTATGATAGAAGTTATAAATACAACACTGACTCAGAATCCTCTGTTCAATCATCTAGCAGTGACACTGAGACACATGCAGCTAACACTAGGGGGAGAGATGGACTTTTGCTGGTGGGGTGGTGTCACAGGAGATTTTACATAGGTGCCAAAACCGGGGGGGGCCAAAGGGGCAGTAGCCACTCCACTTTTTATTTCTGTATGGCAAAAACTCGTATATAAAAAGTGCCCTTTGTACCCTCATAAGTGCCCTTTTGATTCTCAGCCCCCTCAGCTTTTACCATCTTCCAGCACCCTTGTGGGAGAAGACACTATCAAAACTGAGGCAAGAGGGGCTACCAATACACCAGAGAAACCACTCCTGGAGAAGGGGAAAGAGACAAACAAGGAGCAGGACCCCAGATGCAACAGAAACAGGAAAAGATATAGGAATAAGAGACAAAAGAAAGGACAGAAAACAAGAACTCCAACAGGAAAAGAAAACAACTACTTCACAGATTCAGAGGATCAGACAGTTTACAATATTTCAAATAAAGATTTACCAGAATTAGAAATTGAGGTCCTGACCAAAGGTCTGTCTTTCTGCCCATATAGTCCCTTCGATGAGTTTGAACTTAAATTGGATTTAAATCACTACACCAAAGAGTAAATCTTAAATCATCATTTATACCTCCAGGGATTCCATACAATATTGAAACCTATATTAATTTAGTAAATTGGGATGTTGAAAAACTTTTATATGATGAAAGGTATACAGATAGAAGATCAAGGTGTAACCTATCAGCAAAACAGTTTCAAGCCCTTAGACATTTAGAGAACGATCATGAAATAGTGATTAAAAGTGAAGATAAGGGAGGCGCTGTTGTGGTCATGGACTATATACTGTATAGACATATCTGCATTAACCTACTTATGGATACTAAGAATTATTTACAACTAGAAAAAAGACCCCACAGCAATAGTGAGAGACATGATGAAGAGTTTATGAACAATAGCACATGAAAATAACTGGATTAGGGAATGGGACAATTATGCACTGTTTAGGGGTACCCCATCCATAACCCTATTCTACACACTTACAAAAATTCATAAAAATCTTAGGGACCCACCAAGTAGGCCCATTGTTTCAGGTATCAGCTCTTTTCTTGAACCACTTTACATATACATTGATGATCACATTAGGCCTATTGTCGAACAAACCAGGACATACATTAAAGATTCAGCTGCTATTATTAATATCATTGAGGCAGAAAATGAGAGTGACTTGGACATTGCAAGCTGCATATTGGTTACATGGGACTTAAAAGACTTATATGCCTCATCCGACATACCATGGGATGTGAGGCCTTGAAGGAGATACTGGAAACCCAGAAACAGGAGGATAAACCACCCAATGATTTACTTATTAAGATGGCTCAAATTGTACTGACTCTGAATTTTTTAAAATCTGAAAGATAATTTTATTTGCAAGTAAGGGGGACTGCAATGGGGTCTAGCATGGCCTCATCATATGCAAACATTTACATGAACAAATTTGAAACAGAATATGTTTTTCATGAAAATAACCCTTTTTCCAATCACATGTGGACATGGAAGCATGTTATAGGTGACGTGATTTTCATCTGGACAGGCAACATAGAACAATTGATAGAGTTTAACACATATTTAAACTCATGGACTGATCATTTGATCTTCAAAATGAATGTGAGTTACACAGAAATTCTTTATTTTGATTTGTTAATTTATAAGGAAGAGAACAAAATGGCCACTAGACTGTATCACAAATGCACAGATAAGAATTATTTTTTGAGAGTGGATAGTTTTCATTTTAGAAAACTTAAGAATCGATACCGTATGGACAATTAGTGAGGGCCAAAAGAAATTGTACAAGTCACACAGAATTTGAGAGGACCTCTAAGGACATGGTCTGTAGGTTTGAAAGCAGGGTTACAGTGAGAGGGTCCTGAATGAAGCTACTGAAAAAATCGGCACACAGGACAGGAGCACACTGTTGGGGGGCAACAGAACACCAACAGGGGAAGGAACATGGGGAAGGTAGTGTTAGCCACCACATATAATGATGCTTTCTTTTCTATTAAGAAGATTATTAATAAACACTGGGATCTCTTAAGAGCTATGTATATAGGCACACCGATCTTTAATCAAAAACCAATAGTGGTAGCTAAAAAAATAGGACTATAGGAAATAGATTTGTGAACACTGAACATAAGATTACTGAAAGAAAACCACATTTCCTCAGTATATCAGATATTAAGGGAAACTACCAATGCAGACATTGCATTCACTGTAACAATACCTACAGGGTCAAAAATGGTCGGAACACAGCACTTAATGAAGATGTCACAATTGATCAGTTCATTAACTGCCAAACTATAGGGGTAGTTTACTTGCTTAAATGTCCATGCAACAAGATATATATTGGCAAAACAGAGAAAATGTTGAAAACCAGAATTGGTGAGCACAAAAATGATATCTGAAAGACAGATCTGACGTCACCAGTAGTGAGACATTTAATTGAACATCGACACAAGCTACCCTATTTAAGGTTCTTTGGACTTGAGAAGGTTGAACCAAGTCCAAGGGGGAGAGACTACAGGACAAAACTGTTATTGCAAGAGGCATATTATATAGATAGGTTTAAGGCCACTAATCCTAGATTGGGCCTCAGTGATTATATTGATGGGCAACCCAGCATTTAGTCAGGATAGGGATCTATGTAGGCACATCTCCATGCTTACATGGGCCCAGACCCTAAAGTGGTATGACCAACATATCCCCCCAACACCTTATTATGTTTATTAGGTGCCTTCTGCACATAATTCCTTAAAATAGCTTCCCTCCCTCAAAGGGAAACTGTCATCAACAGGGTTTCTTAATGTCTGAAAGATCATAAACAGCTAATTTGAGTGAGCAATTGTGTTTAGTCTGTGAGTCTTTGCAGTCCAGAGTTATTCATATGTAAATCAGTCTCTAATTAAGGGCTGGGGGCAGCCATATGTTTTAAGCTCTTGACAGGAAATTATGTCACCGAGGATCTTGGCCCTCCACTGACTGTAGGTTAAATAGGAAATTGTCTGTTTTATTAAGTTTGTTTTAAGCTGTCATTACAACACTTTCTACATTTATAATACTTGTTTTGTATGTGCACTGAAACTAGTGAGTTATCACCTTTACATTTCAAACCGTTAGTAAAAATAATCCATCTTTAGGGTTGCTTTAACCTGTAGGCTATACTGTCAGCTGATCATCAAAAACAACACATCAAAAGCTATATAGGACAGAGCACGTAGGGAAGGAGGAGTGTATCTGGGAGTTTTTGAATGGAGTGCCTTTGCAGAGGATCACAGATGAGCAGAGGGAGGTGCTGAGTCAGCCATCTCAAGAATGGAAATTCTAAGTGCCATACAGAAGTTACAGGAGGGAAGGGCCTGTGGGCCAGATGGGTTTCCTGTTGAGTATTACAGGAACCTGGGGGGGGCAAATGGCTGATGTGCTGAAGAAGGTATTTGAGAGAGGGGAGGAAGGGCAGATCCCGGTACTACCTGACTCATGTTATGAGGCTAATATTTGCCTAATACATAAGTGGGGACAGGAGGAACTCGAGTGTTCAGCTTACTGACCGATCTCCCTTCTTAATGTTGATATAAAAATCTTAGCCAAAGTCCTTGCCACTCGATTGGAGAACATCCTGCCGGAGGTGATCCATCCAGACCAGACCGGGTTTATCAAGGAGAGGCAGTCCTACCACAATGTTCATAGATTGTTAAACGTTATATGGCGGGCTGGCCAGATTGGAGGCAAGATGGGGGTGATCTCTCTGGACGCTGAAAAAGCATTCGACAGGGTAGAATGGGAATACCTTTTTGAGGTGATGACCCGGTTTGGTCTGGTGGATCCATTTATAGGGTAGGTCAGGGCCATGTACCTAAAGCCGATTGCGCAGGTGATGGTAAATGGGTGCCTGTCTGGGAAATTTGGGCTGGGTAGGGGGATGAGGCAGGGATGTCCTTTGTCCCCTCTGCTAGTTGCCTTAGCAATCAAACCCCTAGCGTTAGTGATACGCCAACATGAGGGCGTGGTGGGAGTGGGTGGTGGGGAGGGGAGAGAGCATAATATGGCACTCTATGCTGACGATATGCTATTATTTTTAGGGGATATGCATGACTCTATGAGATACCTGATGGACATTATTGAAAAGTTCACAGGTTTCTCTGGGTATAAGATTAATGTTAGGAAATCTGAACGATGGGGTTCCTGGACATTGGCCCAGAGGTATGGCAGAGGGGATTCAGGGTTGTCAAGATGGATTTTAAATATCTTGGGATACACATTGGATGGAGGTGGGAAGAGCTGTATAAATTGAATTATCACCCCTTGATCAAATTGGTGTTGGCAGACCTGAAGAGATGGATGCAACTACCAGTGTCTTGGACTGGGAGGATAAATCTCATAAAAATGAATATTATCCCCCGCATTTTATACCCCATGCAAATGCTGCAGATGAGGCTAACACAGAGGGATGTGAAACGGTTAGAGAAGGGGTTCACGGACTTCATTTGGCAGGGAAAAAAGCCCAGAATAAGCTTAATAAGGCTTAAGGCAGATAGAAATAGTGGAGGGCTCAACTTCCCAGATTTGGGTACATATTACAGGGTGGTGCAACTCAGGGGTGTGGCAGATTGGGTACATAGACCAGAAGTGGCTAGTTGGGTAGTGTTGGAACAAGAGGGGACCCCAGGGAGGCTTACAGCGTACCTTCATAGTAAGGGTTTACAAGCATACAGAGACTTGGGAAGTGGAAACCCATTAGTCCGGGAGACACTGGAGGCCTGGGACCATCTGTGACCATGGAAGGGATTGGCCCAGAGGGAGACTGTCTTACTCCCAGTTGTGAGGAATCCCTTCTTCGTTCCTGGGATGGAAGATAAGGGGTTTCTAGAATGGGAGAGAGGAGGGGTGGTATGCATAGGGATACTACTGGAAAAAGGGGAGCTGAGTGAGTCTAATAAGGTCAGGAGAGAGATAAGGTTAGGGACCTCCCAACTATTTCGGTACCTGCTGGTGAAAGCATATGTAGGATGGTTGGGCATGGGGGGAAGGGATGGGTTGCATCCAAATTGAATAGAGCAGATGGTATGTCAGGCTGGGAAAGATCCAAAAGGATTTATTGGGTAAATGGCCAAACAAGATAAGCAGAACCTACCAGACCTGATGGGCCCCACAAAGGCTCTTTGGGAGAGGGACTTAGGTTTGCAAATATCAGATGGGAACTGGAAGTTAGTGCTAGGTATGCCAGAGGGAATTATGATATGCAATAAATTTAAGGAGGCCTTTTATAAATTTTGCATAAATCTAATATTTGTGACAGTACGCGAGGCACATCCACAATCTCACCGATCTGCAGAAGTTGTGGTAGAGATTAGGCACCTTTTTCCATTGCTTCTGGACATGCCCGGTTCTGGTTAAGTTTTGGGAGAGTGTTGTCCAGGAGGTAAACAAGGGGATGGGGGGCCGACTGGCTCATGACCCTCTGGTCTGCCTATTTGGGGTGGAAATAATGGAAGGGGAGCAGGAGTGGCAACTATTACCTAGGTGGGTAAGGGTGTCATTTGTGCTGGCTAGGCACTGTATTCAGAACACCTGGGTCACTGGAAATGGGCCCATGCTGACTGACTGGCAAAGACTGGTTATACGCTCGTTGGCTTTGGAGCGGCTCACATGGATAGTGAGAGATAGGGAGGAAGTGTTTTTGAGGGACTGGGCCCCCTTCTTGGTATCCTTGAGCATGTCTGAAAACCTAATGCTCTGTACAGGGCTAAATATCTAAGTCCCAGAATGCTGGATAGGTCTAGGGGAACACCCCTCCTGTGAGTGAGTGGAAAAATCAGCAGCCTACCTATGGTTTATTGGGTATCTATGGCCCTGATCTTCCTGTACAATATGAATAGTAGTGGATTGTCTGATTGCTCTCTGTGCTTTATGCTATAATGTATAATTAACTAGGGATACTTGAATATGCCTGCAAATATGGGCTATATTACACACTCGATTGCACCTTTGTAAATGGAATATGTGTGATATCAATGATATAACTGGGTTTTTAGTGTGTTTGTATTAGTACTTGTCTCTTGTCATATGTTGTATGTATAAGTGTTTGTGTTAGAAAACTTTTAATAAACAGAATATTAAAAAAAAAAAACTACACATCTCAAGGCTGGCTCTGTGGTGTCAACAGGTAATGGGGCCCCATTTCAGGATTTCTAACCCTGTCTGTGTGTTCATGTCAGTACAGATTTCTGTGGCTGCCACAGCACCAAATTCTGTCTTTTTCCATTCCCTCTCTTACAGCCTTTTCTCTTACAATTACTGATGTGAACTCAGGTCTCCAAGATGCAAATGTGGTTAGGTGCCTGCTGACCTGGCATCATGGGGCCAGCCTTGAAATGTGATGTTTCTGATTATCAGCTGGCAGTACAGCCTAGATGTTAAAGCAAAGAGCCATGAACAAGCTTTGTTCATCCAGCAGAATGGGTTGTGATTCCATCATGTTCTCCTTGTATATTGTGTGACCAGAGCAAGTCGCTCAACCTCCTTGTGCGCCTAAAACACACCCAGGGACAAGCTGTAGCTGTGTGCCTTCCCTGGACAAAGACAGTAAAAATAATCTGAGCATGCATTATGATTCTGAAAATAGTATGCTCTTTCTATCCAGATTTGACTTGAAAAGAAAAAATAGAAGACCATTACTTGTTTATTAATTGCAAAAACACATAGATGGACAACACAGTTAAAACATGCATAACCTGAAATGCCTTATTAATGGAGTATTTCACTTCTTTTGTTGAAGTTAAAAGTATAACAGTTTCTTACTGAAATACTTTGGATTTAATGGGATTTTCTACTGTAAAGGAAAAAAATCAACCTGGTTGATCCTGTCGCCCATACCCTTCGAGCGTGTCTTACACTCCGCAGCTATGCTGACGAACAGCAGCTTTCCAGAATGCCATTTCCACTGTGATTTACACAAAGAAAGAAAAAAAACACAGGGAGAGGCAGGCTGTGTGTGTGTGTGTGTGTGTATGCGCGAAGTGCGTGCGTGTGAAGTCTGTGCATATGTGTGTGTGTGTGTGTATCTCTGACAGAAGTGCTGCACTAACTGAACTGTGCTGAAAGGGAAAACAATTGTCATCAATTAAATACAGTAATATATGGGTGGGTGGATGTAAAAAACAGAATTTTTGCACACGCCCTCAGTGTGGGATGCTTTTATAAACTACTCGGACTTTGCCATCAGGGTTAATGTACCATCCCACACCTCGGGTATGTGTAAAATTTTGGTTGCCCACACACACACCCATATATTATTCTATATTTTAATAATGCCGTTCAGATTATGCTTTCTTTAAACAATGTCCATCCATGTGTTTTTGCAATTAATAAACAATGGTATGCTATTTTTTCTTTTCAAGTCAAATCTGGATAGAAAGAGCATATTATTTTCAGAATCATAACACATGCTCAGATTGTTTTTACTGTCTTTGTCCAGGAAAGGCACACAGCTACAGTTTGTTTCTGGGTGTGTTTAGAGAGCACAGGGAGGTTAAGTGACTTACTCTGGTCACACAATATACAAGTAGAGCGTGTTGGAATCAAACCCCATTCTGCTGGATGAATGAAGCTTGTTTACAGCTCTTTGCTTTAACCTGTAGACTGTACTGCCAGCTGTTAATCAAAAACTATACATTTCAAGGCTGGCCCCATGATTCCAGGCCAGTAGGTACATAGCCACATGTGCATCTTGTAAACCTGAGTTCACACCCGAAATTGTAAGAGAAAAGGCTGTAAAATAGGTAATGGAAGAAGACAGAAGTTAGTGTTGTGGCAGCCCCAGAAATCTGCACTGACATGAACACAGACAGGGTTTAGAAATGTTGATAAAGTATAGGGCCCCAATATCTGTTGGCACCACAGAGCCAGCCTTGAGATGTGTAGTTTTTAATGATCAGCTGGCAGTATAGTCTAGTGGTTAAAGCAATCCTAAAGATGGATTATTTTTACTAACAGTTTGAAATGTAAGGGTGATAACTCACTAGTTTCAATGCACATACAAAACAATTATTATAAATGTAGGCAGTGTTGTAATAATACCTTAAAACACACTTAATAAAACAGATGATTTCCTATTAAACCTACAGTCAATGGAGAGTCAAGATCCTCAGTGACATAATTTCCTGTCAGGAGCCTAAAACATATGGCTGCCCTCAGCCCTTAATTAGAGACTGATTTACATATGAATAACTCTGGGCTGCAATGACTCACAGATAAACACAATGGCTCACACACATTAGCTGTTTATGGTCTTTCAGATATTAAGAAATCATGTTGATGACAGTTCCCCTTTAATCACTGATGGGGTAATGAACTTTTTGTTTATTCCTTTTGATATCTTTGACACTTCATTTTTGGTATTTTCTGAAGAAATTATAATTCTAGTCAGAGCTCCTGACCTCAGTGGGATGTGGACTGTGAGGTCTGACTCTAAGAAGGCACTGCATCTACAATAGTTTTTTTTTATTTATTTATTGAATTCTTGGATTACACCCGTGAATGGTTGCTCATTTATGGGTTCTACATCAGTTAGAAGGACAAAGGTACATCAAAACAGTAGTACATGTTTTAGACAGGATAACAGTAAGATACAGTAATACAGTAGTACATTTTTAGACACAGTTCCTATAGTGAACACACCAAATTTAGGATCATAGGCAGTAAGTAATTTGCCTGAGTAAAAGTTAGAGCACCCTACTGGGTTGCATGAGAGGAGATTATAGTAGGAGAATAGTGGTAAGGGTGCTAGAGGGTGGATAGGGAGTGGGGGGAGTATACAGAATGGATGGGGTAGAAGTGGCAAAGGTTGTAAGGTAGGGTGGTGTACTGAAGTGCTAAGGATAGGTCACATCAGGTGAGTAGGTTAGATGTGAGATAAGAGTGCTAGGGTGTCCTTGAGGCACAGGAGTGTTAGTGGAGGCAGCCACAGCTGCTGGTTGAGATAAGCTTCTGTTGTAGTTTGTATTTGAAAACACCAATAGTTGCAGCACCAGAAATGTCAGGTGGTAAGACATTGGTTCAGTGAGGAGCATGGTAACAGAATGCAGTGTGCCAAGGCAGTGTGGAGTCTAGGAATTTTGTAGATCTGGGTGGTGGAGTTCCTTGTAAAATAGGAGCTTGAGTGCATGGTTAGGAGTTTCTGGACCCCTGCCGGTAGTAGACTGAGAGAGCATTTCTTGGCAAGGAGGCAAGATTGGTATCTTATTCTTTCCTTTAGTTGGAGCCAACTGGCCTATAAGTAGAGGTCATAGGTGTGCGTGAGTCTTGCAGCACCTGTGAGAAGGTGACACACCTTGTTACGCACGATGGAAATGCGTTGTAGGGTGGTGTCAGTTGCCAATCCATAGATAGCCAGTCCGTAATTGACAAGAGAGACTACTGAGCTGTTGATGGCCAGATTCAATGCCTCATAGGTTAAACAGTGCTTGTGGTGGTAAAGAATCCCTATTCTTATCAATGTGTTGGACTTAAGACAGAGTGGAGTCTATTGTGATACCCTGGTATCTGAAAAGCTGGACGTGCTCCAGGGTGTTACCAGTTTCATTTCTGATCGCAAGGGGTAATGATTTGAACTTACTCTGTGTGCTGGAATACAACATTGTCTGTTTTTTCACAGCTCATGATTAGTCTATGCTCTTTATACCATTTCTCTGTGGAATAGAATCTTCTTTGGAGTTCTGCTGTTAGCTGTTCTGGATGGGGGTTTCTGGTGAAGATAGCCACATTATCTGCATAAAGGAGCATCCGGGTCAGACAGGAGGCAGGCGGTTGGTTTAGGAAAATACTTAATAGTAGGAGCCCCAGAATTTACCCCTGTGGGACCCCGGAGCAGACAGGTCTGCTAACAGAGGTGGTATCTCCTAGCCTGACCTTTTGCGCTTGGTTGTGAAGGTAGCTGTTGAACCATGAAACAGAATCTGTAGAGGGCCCAATACAGGACAACTGTTTCAGAAGGAGCTCATGGTGCACCGTATCAAAAGCTTTTGATAGGTCAATATGCTGAATACTCTGTTGAAAAGGGGTAAGCTGAACAGGACATGGTACTATTTCTACCTTTTCAACTATAAAACAAATGTAATTTTGCCCCAGAGGACACCTTGCATTTGTGAGGCACTGCTGTAAGCAGGTTGTGCACCCAGGGTAACAGCAACAGTCACATGGTTTTGTTTTTATCATGTGACCCACATTGCCAAGTGCCCAATTCCTCTGCAGCTCAGACTATAACAGAAGTGCATAGACCGAGCAGTGTACCTCCATTACCAAAGAAAGCTGGAGGTCACGCATCGCTCTACACTGCAATTAAGTAAGTGAAACTTTCTGATAAATAAAATGAACATTTTAAACAAACAACCCTGTTTTTAAGGATAGAATTACTCAAACAAGTCACTATTTGTTTATCTTTAGAAACGGTTCTCCATGAACTGATTAAAAAGAGCAGGTACTGCAGCTATGGAACACTCTTCGGGGCTAAGTGAGAAAATTATTAAATGTAACCAGAAATGATTAAGAAATGATAGACTTAATATTTAACAATGCTGATTACAATGCAGATTTAGTATTTAACAATGCTGAGCACGATGCTATGACTGCGCATATTTTAAACCTAAGAACATGGTAAACAACATTTTTGTGAATACTGCAAATTCCAGTGACCCTTTGAATCAAAAATGGATTGGAACTATGATTTTTTTCTTGGGCACTAAGAAATGGAATAGTATGAGAGCTGGTAATATTTAGGATTTAAGTCCTTGCATATATCAGTATTAAAATAAACATATATTTTTGTTCCACAGTAGCACAACTAACAGAATAAATTTACAGCACTGTTTGATAAATGGATTAGGAGACCGACTAAAGTAAGCCACTAATAAATATTTATTCTGATATTTTTACAATAACATTTGACAGGCAGGTTTGCTTTAAAATGTATGCACTTTAAATATATATTAGATTACATGAATACAGGAGTGACAATTTATACTTTTCTTGTGAGAGGAACTAGTTCACTCTATTTTATTTTATTTACTTTGGGTTATAAGAAAGATATTTGAAAAATTATGGGTAATATGTGTATTTTTTATATAGAAAATTGATGCAGTGTTTCATGGATAAAGGATGTCTATCCGAAACATATGAGTTAATGCACTGTATCGGAAGTACAGAATTATATAAAATAAAAATTTTTTTTTTTTACATACTGGGTGAGTGGGCTTATTTATACCAATCTGTATCTACTAAAAAAAAAAACACACAAAAAAAAACCTTTCTTTCTTCATCAAGCCACTGGCAGCGGCAGCACTCAATTCTCAGAAACTGGTTGTTCTCTCTCTCTCTCTCTCTCTCTCTCTCTCTCTCTCTCTCTCTCTCTCTCTCTCTCTCCTCAAAGACTTAAAGCAGTCTAAGCAGTAGGCAGTATGTACTAACCAGCAAGGACATATATTGCACATAGCAGGCTAGGACTCATTGGGCTATAATAAAACCACAGTGCTTTGATATGTAGATAGACAGATAGATAGATAGATAGATAGATAGATAGATAGATAGATAGATAGATAGATAGACATGTGCTTTTATACATATGGGGACAGAGGCAGAGACAGAAAGAACAACCAAAAGCTGGCAGCATGATGACACAGCTGCACCTTCAGTATTCAAGCAAGTCCCATTGTTCTCATCCTGAGAATGTGAGTGAATGGCTCCTGTCAGTAAGCTGGGTACCCAGGATTTTTGGGTGCCCAGTAAAGTTATTTCCAGGGCAATTTTCATAAAACAAACACCAAAATCTAGCTAAATGGGTTAGTTTGCCTGGGTTTAGGTGTTTTTTCCTTTGAAAATATATCATTTTTATGTATTCTCAATTTTCGCAAGATAAAAAAAAGCAAGATGGCAGCTGTCATCGGTATTTTTTTCCCCACATGACAAGTAAATCATGAAAATAAGCACTCACAATAGTTTTTGGTTTTGTTTTCAACCATTCACATTTGTCAGTTATTCCAAAAGATCCTTATAACTCTGGAACTGTGTAATATTTTTTCACGAAGCTTCCAAAAGGCACACCCTTGGCACAGGCCCCTTCAGCTCTGAAAATTTCCTTAGAAAATGTCACACCATTTAGACCACAGGAGAGAGCAAACAAACCTGCAATGTTAAGTATAGGGAAACCAGAAGGTTTATTTTGTTTGTTTGTTTTTGATGTTCTATATCTCAAAAACTGAAAAAGATGCCATCACAAAAACTTTTATGTCTTGAGACTGACAGCCTAACCACTCATGCCACAAGGATGTACAGAGAAAACAAAGTACTTTGTCTGAGGGTATCTCTAATTCCAAGTTTCAATCTCTCCCTCTCTCTCACTCTCTCTAGCAAAAGCATTGCTGCTCTTTTTATAAGTCTTTGCCTAGGAACTGATTAAGAGATATCCTGTTTCTCACAAAATGTTCTTGCCAGTTTCTTTGCAGGTGCAATACATAGAAAATGGTGACCCAGAATTGACCTCTTGTTGACAATCTGCAAAAGAGTATGCAAACAAACCTGAGAGGAGCTCAAACTGCATCTCAAGTTAACCCCCTAAATTCCAAACAACTTTTTGCAATCATTTCAACAGTATAACTATATATATTTCAGACAAAAGGATCCCAGTATCACTTACAGTTTCACACAAAGATTCACATATATTTTATAACCACAGATATGCAAGGGGAAGAAAAGACAGAAACAGCAAGTGAAGGCAGAGAGATAGCGAGAGGAGGAGAATTGCAAGACTGTCAGAGTGATCAGTTCCTAGGTCTCATGAGAACATTTGGTTGTGCAACTAGACAAACAAGAGACAGAAAAGGAGAGGATAGAAATGATCCTTGAATTTAACTCTTTCTGCATAACAAATGGGACAGGGTATTATTCAATCCTGTCACATTATTCTCCAACCAATTTCTTATCAGGATGACTAACTTTGAACCCACTCCAAGACTGCTCAGCTTGTTTACAAGTCTTCTGTGTGGAATAGTGTCGATTGCCTTATGGAACTCTATGTAGGCGACATCCATGGCTCCACCCTGATCCACCTCCCTGGTCACCCAGTCAAAGAAATATATTAGATTTGTCTGACATGACCTCCCTATTGTGAATCCATGTTGCCTCAGATCTTGTAAGTCACTGGTTTCAAAATAATCCACTATCCTTTCTTTCAGTAGTGATTCCATTAATTTCCCCACCACAGCAGTCAGGCTCACTGGCCTATAGTTTCCTGCCTCCTTTGTGCTACCACTTTTGTTAAGTGGGACAACATTTGCCTACCTCCAATCTTCTGGAACCACTCCTGTCTCCAGTGAGTAGCTGAGCAGGACAGTCAGAGGTGCAGCTAGTACCTCCCTGAGCACCTCCAATATCCTTGGATGTATTCCATCTGGCCCCATTGCCTTGTCCACCTTCAGGTTTGCAAGCCCCTTAATGATTCTCTCCACTGTGAAATGTACTGTGTCTATCACCCTTCCCTTGATACTCCTGCCCCTAATCGGTGGTCTCTTGGCTTCCCCTTCCACTGTGAACACTGAACAAAAGTATTTGTTCAGTATGTCTGCTTTTTCTTGGTCCCCTTCCACACATTACCTCCCTTCCACATTTAATCTTACAATCCCTCCCATGGTATTTCTCCTTTTGCTTACATATCTAAAAAAAGTCTTGTCCCCTTTCTTTACTGTGTGGGCTATTTTATTCTCCATTTGTGCTTTAGCACACCTTACTGTTTTCCCTGCCTCCCTCTGCTTCTTCTGATACACCTCCCTGTCCTCCCCCCGTGACTCCTTATATCTTTTGAATGCTAACTTTTTTGCCCTAACCTTTCTAGCCACTTCTTTTGAGAACCATAGTGGCCTCTTTTTCTTATTACTTTTGCTAACCAGCCTGACACAGAGGTCTGTTGCTCTCAGTATGACCCCTTTTATTTTTGCCCACTGTTGCTCCATTCCACCCAAATCATCCCCCCCCAAGGCAGCTTTGAGCTATTCCCCCATCTTTGTGAAGTTATCACTCTTGAAGTCAAGAGTGCTTGTCTTTGTGTGTCTCAGTTCTGCCACAGTTTTGTTTTTTTTTCAAATCAAAGTTTATTATTTTACACACCAATAAGAACAGATCCCATTGTGATAGTCAGAATTGTACATATAACCGGAAATAATCCTTCGCTGCATATCTCGCCAGAGTTTTTATATTGAACCACACCGTATGATGATCATTGGTCCCAAGGTGATCACTTACCATGACATTTTCAACACAATTCCTACTGGTGAGTACTAGATCCAATATTGCCCCCTCATGAGTAGGTTCTCCTACTAGTGGCTTGAGGAACACCACCTGCATGGAGTGTAGGACATAGCTGCTCCTAGCCAAAACTACTGTAGGAATACTTCTATCTATATCTGGTAGATTGAAGTCCCCCACCAGCAGCATCTCCCCCCCCCCCATTTGCCATCTCCTGGATGTCTTCCATCAGAATTTTATCTATCTCCTTCCCACGTGTTGGAAGTCTGTAGGTCACATCAATGCGAACGGCCATTCCATTTCTCTTCTCCAGCGTGACCCGGATTGCCTCCACCCCTCCCTGTAGTCCTTGTACCTTTGTTGCCTTAATGTTGTCCCTCATGTAAACAGCCACTACTCCCCCTTTCTTACCCACTCTGTCCTTCATGAACAGAGTATATCCTGGAATGACTATATCCCAGTCATGGTTCCTGTTGCACCATGATTCGGTAACAGCAATAGTGTCAAAGTCAGCCTCTGCCATAATGGCTACCAGGTCCAGGAACTTATTATGTAAACTTCTTGCATTTTTATACATGGCTTTACTGTTGCTACCCCTTCCACCAGCCCCCCCTTTTTCCATTTTGCCTGCTCTCCTCCTCCATCTTTATGCCTACCATTTTATTCTTCTTGTTATTATGTTCCCATAGGAATTTACACCCCTTATGGTTCCCTCTATTGATTACTTCAGTTTGTAGGGGGGACAGTTTCTGTTACCCTGATTTATTCTGCCACCCCCGCCCTTGACTAGTTTAAATACTCCAAAATGAAGTATTTAAACCATTTACTGAAGACTGCTGTATACCTCCCTGATGGATGTATGTATGCCATCTCCCTTGTATAGGCTCTTATCCCTCCAGTTATGCTCCCAGTTTCCAATGTACCGCACACCCTCCTCTCTGCATCACTTCTTCAACCATGAGTTAAATCTTTTGGCACAGAGTACCCTAATCTCCACCTGTCATGGACAGGAAACACCTCAGAAAAAGCCACTGAGTGAGCTGCCTGTCTAAGATCCCTCCCTAACTCCCTGAACTCCTGCTAAACTACAATAACCTCATCATTAGCCAGGCCATTGGTCCTTAGGTGCATAATGACATCTAACTCTCCTTCTGTTCCTGCTGTCCTAATGATCCCTAGGATCCACTTTCCTTCCCTCAGAGCCATGGTGCCAGGTAGGCACTTAATCTCCCTTCCCCCTTCCCCATCCCCAAATCTATCCCCTCGACAAGGGAATCCCCCACCAGGAGTTGTTTCCTCCTCCTCTGGGGTTCCTTGCCACTCTCCATGGACTCTCACTACAGAGGTCCCTCCCCACCCCACAGCCTCCCTTGTCCCCACTGTGGGGGACTCCATGTAATTGTCACTCACTGCCAGAGCAACATAGGAACTGTGCAATGGTAACATATTGGGGATGTGCCTCTGACCTGCCACCCTTGGTTCCCCCAAGTCCACCATTGTGCAGCCACCCTTGGCACTACCCCTCCTTCTTGGCAATCTTTGAGCAGTGGTGGTGGATTTGGTGGTCCCTGGGTCACAGAAAAGGCTGCTCAAATCCCAATCAACTCATCCTTGAGTCAAGCAACCTCCTCTCTCAGCCCAAAGTCCTGTATGCAGATGGGACAGCACTGCAGTCTCCAAAATGTTTCCCTGAAAACTGTCACCCCACAGCCACTGCACTGTACCACTCTCAGCATATCTATCTTCTACCTTGCTAGGTTTTATTTTGTTTTCTATGAGATGTATATCATCTCTACCCTAAAGACAGATATATATATATATATATATATATATATAGATAAACCATTGTGGAGGTGTGCGGTCATGCTCTGATATATGCATGCATTGGTGTGCATCAACCACCCAAGGCATACGTATATCAGAGTGTGACCACACACCTCAGAGTGGTTTATGTATCTTATAAAATGTCAAAATTGTTTTGGAGGGGGGTAAAAGTACAGGTGTGCAGTTGTGCTCTGAAATACACACAGTCATGTGATGATCAGTATCCAATAAATCCCAAGCAATTTCCTTACCCATTTTATAAATATATATATATGTACATACATATATATATAAATATACAGTGTCAATTGACAAGAATTGATACACGTATTAATTAAACAGTACTGAGTGGAGTCACGTGATGCAGAGCACTGAATAGCTGCGTTCCCTGAATGCTCCGACCACCTTTCCTCTAAAAGAGCTTCTATTTGTGATTTCTACTCACCTTAAAGAAACTTTTGCGGTGCTACAGCAGTGGAAGGCTTCACTGAAATGGTTGTGGGCTTGATGGATACAGAAATGCACAAAGCCCCACCGAAACACACTCCTCCTGCGATGCTGGAGAAGGCCACGAAAAAAGCAAGGGCCTTGAGTTTGCAGCAGTCCCAGGGCTCCACACCAGGGATGTCGGAAAATGAACTTCTAACGCTATCTAGATTTTTAGAGGAATTTCAGCCCTTTAGATTGGAGATGCAGGAGATGGCTAGTGAAATTAAAAGCATTACTGGTGCACTGGAAGACCTTGCCCAGAGGACCACGGATAATGAAGCTAGAATTCGGTCCCTGGAGGGGAGTACCGAGAGAATGGACACGGGGTTAAGTCAAATGAAGCAGCGAATGGCCAAATTAGAATTGAAGGTGGAGGACCTGGAAGAAGAAGCCGCCGCAACAATGCAGTGATTGTGGGTCTACGGAGAGAAGAAGGGCAGACCGATCAGGATTCGTGCAAAAGTTAGTCCGAAAATAGCGGGTCCCTCTCATTTGGCCCTACATATACCATGAGGGCTCACCGCGCCCTCTGACGCTACCCGCCAACGCACCGCCCGCGTCACCTTAATTTTCGGTTTTTAAACTATCAGGAAAGGCAATTATTCCTATTGAAAACCAGGGAAAACAAGGATTTGTACTGGGAAGGCGTGAAGATCCAGGTAGCGCAAGACATACCCTTAACGGTCCGGCAAAAAAGAGCTGCATTCAACCCACTTGTCAACCAGCTGATCGTGGCTGGTATCAGATTCAGAATGGGGTATCCGGTTAAATTTCAAGTCCAGATAGAGGGAGAATGGAAGCATTTCGATTCGGTGGAAACCGCCCGGGTCTGCATTACAATCCGCGTTCCCCAACCTTTTTAAAGACCCTTGAAGGTTGCAGAGGGAGCTATCCAGTTTTACTGGGCGAAGGCTTCTGGGCTGTTGAGGATGGGAAGATCCTGTAGCGCGATGTTTCCTGCTCGAGGACTTGGATGCTGTTTAATGTAACTCCTGGGTCTTCTACTGTGCTGAAGTTAAAGCGCGTAGAAAAGACTGAAACTGTACGGACTGGGGTCCAATATCGGTGCTTGTTTTGCCCCGACTATGTTTTGTTGGTGTTAGATTAGACTGGGCTGCCCTTGGCTAAGCAGGGAAGAATGAAAGTTCCCCGTTTTCTTTTTGTTTGTTTTCTCATCTGGAAACAGTTTGGGGACAATGGCTGTAAATGGTAAGGTTTGCTTAGCTAGTTAATCTTTGCGACCAGAAGATAATGCAATTTGAACGAGTTCCCACAAGAGGGAGCCCGAAGTCTTTCGTGTAACGTATTTCAGCATTTAGGTGAGGGAATTACCGGGTTTTTTTGTAGTTGTAATTATGGCTTCATTAGCCTCTGAAAGTCGAATTTTGTATGACAGTTGCCTGAATGGCAATAAGCATGCTGTTCTCTCACATTATTAAAAGATGGAGTAGCATGCTGGACGCAGATTGCCAACAAGGCTTGGTATATGTTAGCGTTTCAGAGATTTTGGTTGTTTTTATTTAGGGGTAGTTCAACCCATTGCATTAATATAGGAAGATCTTATATGATAAGGGGTGACAGGACCCTATTTGAGATATTGAGATGCTTAAAAGCAATTTAAAGAAATTTAAGTATTATAGTATAGGATTGGGTAAATAATAAGTGGGTGGTGAGATATTAGCCTGGAGGAGGGGGAGAGGGGCAGGGGTGAATGAGACTGAGTGAGCTGTTGTCACGGGCCAACAAAGACTGGGAGGGTGGGCGGAGGTTCTTAGGTGTGGTGGGCTATCTGGGTGGGGGATACATACAAAAGTCTGGGTGGTTGTTCACAAGGGGGATATTGGGTCGGGGTTCGGGGAGGGGTACAGGACCTCAATTTCTAGTATCTGTGTAATTGAAGGGGGTTCAGCACTTTAAGACATTGGTTAATGTGAAGAATCATGGCTTCGAATAGGATCTTTAAATTTCTTAGCTGGAACGTTAAAGGGGCACGACGTAAGCTCAAGCAGTATAGGATATTGAAGCATATCGAGGTAGTAAAAGCAGATTTTGTGTTTCTACAGGAAACACATCTACCTCATACGGAAAATAATAGTATGAGGCAGTTGCAAATAGGAACAGTCTTCTCTTCTCAGGGTAACACTCAAAGCAGGGGTGTTATGATATTAGTAAATAGGTCGGTTCCTTTTACCCCCTTACACGTGGTTCGGGACAACGAAGGTAGATATGTTTTGGTCGAAGGCATGTTGCAGAATATGGAGATCCTGATAGGATCGGTTTACGGTCCAATACGGACAAACAGGATTTCGCTGTTAATTTACTGAAAGCACTCACACCGTTTAGCCAAATGCCTATAATTTTAGGGGGGGAACCTTAATGTGGCGCTAGATCCGTTAATGGATAGGTCTGGACACTCCCACTTGGGACCTACTCCTGCCCTAAGAGCGTTGAATGAATTAATGGACCACCTGGGGTTAGCAGATGTGTGGAGAGTGCTCCATCCTGAAACTAAGGAGTATACCTTTGTCTCACATATTCATGGTACAGCGTCCCATATTGACTACATATTGCTTTCCCGTTCTCTGCTCTCTGGGGTGCTGGAGTCGGCAATTGTGGCGGGACCCCCTTCAGACCATGCTGCAGTGTCTGCGTCAATATCATTTGCGTCACTGCCTAAGAGAGGCAACAGGTGGAAAATAAATAACCAGCTTTTTAGGCCAACCCGAGGTGTCCAATTCATTTCTACACAGATAGAGGAGTTTGTGATTAATAATCAGAAAGAGGGTGTCCGTCCAGATATGTTTTGGGGGGCATTAAAGGGCCTTTATAAGGGGCACCTTAATTAGCCAGGCTGTCATGAGGAAAAGGAAAAACACACATCATGTTGGATTTATTGGCGGATTAGGACCATGGAATCCAACTTGTTTCCCCTCCCCCAGGAGGAAGATAAAAGGGAATTGGTTAAGTTAAGGGATGCGTACCTTAGCTTATTAGGGGAACAAGCAGAATTAGCCCTGATAAAAACCAAAGCTAATCATGTAGACCAAGGGGAAAAAATGGGGAAACTCTTAGCTAGGCGAATTGCACAGTTTGAATCTTCCCGATTGATTCCAGGGATTCAGCCTGAGGAGGGTGGTAAAATTAAAACCATGCCAGGAGAAATCACGGAGGTTTTTCGTAACTACTTCAAATCTTTGTATGGTGCCATGGAAACTCCTCCGGAAAACTCCAAGATACTTGCTTTTTTGGAGGATTTAGAGCTTCCCTCAATGACAGAATCCGACCGTTCAAGACTGATTGCTGATATAACCCAAGAGGAGATTGAAGTAGTTATCAAAAGTCTTCCACTAGATAAAACTCCGGGCCCGGACGGATTCTCGTCCAATTTTTATAAAAAATTTTCTAAACAATTAGCTCCTTTACTGTTAGCATTATTCCAACACATTCTTGCAGGTCAGGAGCTGGACAAATCACTTTCTGAGGAGCTCATAGTTCTAATTCCAAAGCCAAACAAGCCACCTGAAAAGCCCGCCAATTACAGGCCGATTTCTTTGTTACTATGACATTAAAATTTTGTCCAAATTATTAGCGGAACGATTGAATGGGGTGTTACCTAAACTTATAGGTGCAGAACAAGTGGGTTTTATGAAGAATAGGTCCTCTGCTGATCATCTAAGAGCATTGGCTCATGTCCTTTTGGCCTCCGAGGAGAACAACTCCATTAGGGCTTTGGTCTCCTTGGATGCCGAAAAAGCATTTGACCGGGTGTACTGGGGGTTCTTGTTAACTGCAATGGGCAAATTCGGATTCCCGGAAACGTTTTTGAGGTGGATAAGCGCCCTTTACTCAAGTCCCACAGCCAGAGTTGCCTGCAACGGGGCCATATCAGACCCTTTCCCGTTGTATGTAGGTACCAGACAGGGTTGTCCCCTATCCCCTCTCCTTTTTTAATTTGTACCTGGAACCCCTTATTAGGCATATTGTGTGCAGTAGGGAGATAAAGGGTATTAAAATAATGGACCAGGTTATTAAGGTGACGGCTTATGCATGATGACCTATTAGTATACATCTCGAAACCGAGCTCATCAATCCCAGCTTTATTAAATTCCATTAAGAAATATGGTGATCTGTCTAACTACAAATTAAATCATGATAAAACCGTGGTCTACCCCCTGAGTAAAAACCTTTTTAAATTGGAGATTACAGAATTGGGCCTGGGGTGGAATTCGGATTCCTTTAAATACCTGGGTCTTACTTTGATGAAGAGCATGTCACGGATACGCCAGCTGAATTTAGATCCCCTAGTGCATACCATTGATTTAGATCTCAAAAGATGGACACAACTCCCACTTTCTTTATGGGGCAGGATAAATATGGTTAAAATGAATATATTCCCTTGGCTTTTTTATCCCTTAAATATGTTAAATATCTGGCTCCCACTTACATGGTTTAGAAAGCTTCACGGGATGATAGCTAATTTTGTTTGGGGAAATAAGAAAGCCAGGATAGCTTATCATAAATTAGCTGCACCCAAGCTGCTTGGGGGATTGAGATTACCACATTTTGCTCTTTATTTCTGGGCAGACCAGGTTAATAAATATCTGAGATGGGTTCAGGATGTTGAGTCGCTCAGGCAGACTAATTATATACCCTTGTGGATGAAGGAGGAGTCTGCTCGGACCAAAAAATATAGCCTGGTCCCAGAGGCTTTGCTGTATCTCAATCCAAAGATGCTCCCGTCCCCTTTGAAGGATTCGCCGATTGGGGTTTCAGTAAGAGTTCATGCTCAGCTTTGTAGCTTTTTAAAATATGATCAGGCTAAGGATTGGTCCCAGCCGATCTGGGGTAATCCTGTTGGTTGCTTGACAATAGCTTATTAGTCCCACTTGCTTGAATTTAGCTGATAAGTATCCCCTGAAAGATTTTCTTAGCAGAGATGGATTCCTTTGTTCTTCAGCGAGATTTTGTACAAATTTAATTTACCCACCAAGGAGATTTTAAAGTTTATCAGCTTAGGCATCTTCTGCTCCAGAAGTTAGGGGGAGCCAATTCAGCCCCTCGGTGAACTTCCGTGAGTCCTTGGAAGCCTTGGCTGGCCTCCCACATGCAATCTCTAAAATGTATACGGTGTTATTCAATTGGGCCTACTCCCAGAATCTTGCTCCAAGCTCCTACTGGGACACAATGTTTCCTGATGGGGCTCTGAATTGGTCTATCCTTTGGCACAGTTGCATAAATTCATTTCACAGGACCAGCTAAGGCTTATACAGTTTAAAATTCTTCATAACATCTATTATTCCCTCAAAAACTTACCAGTTTAAAATTAATAGATGACCCTAAATGCAATAGATGTAATACCGAATTGGGACCTATTGCACATTTTTGAATTGTCCAAAATAACCCCTGTGGACAGATATTAGGAGTAAGATAGATCCCTTGCTGGGATTGGATGACCTGTTTACACCTGAAATATGTTTGCTAGGAGATATGTCCCGTATCACGGTCAAGAACAGGAAATTCTATATATCCCTGATTTCGATTACACTAAAAAAAGTGGTCCTTAGACATTGGAAGGATACTAATGTGATTAGTTATTCTGAGTGGCTGGAAGAACTGCTTTCCAGCCTTAGAACAGAGAGGATGATAGCAGTCCTCCAGAACAAGTGTTCCAGGTTTGATAAAGTATGGGGGCCTTTTTATGCCATTTATTCACTGTAAGAAATGCAGGGATCCTCTTCGATTTGGGATAAATCATAAGGTCTTGTGCGGGGGAGGGATGGGGGGTAGTGGATGGTAGGAAAATTAGGTATCTTGGAGGGGGTTTATGTTTGGGGATAGACGTAAGGGGTTTGGGTTTTATTTTTGGTGGTCTGTAAATAAGCTGTGGTGGGGGGTATCATAGTGAGAGACTTCTGTTAGTTAATGTTTTTTTCCTTTTCTTTTCTTTATACATAGCATGGTATTCTTTAATGTTTGGTCTGATGTGTTCATGTATGTTTTGTTATATGTATTTTGTGTTTAGAAAACTGAATAAAGATTTAATAGCAAAAAAAAACAGTACTGAGTAATAAAACAAAAGTATTTAAGTCCCATACAACCCTCCTTCAGTCCCCCCTCCACAGCTTCTGTTCTCCCTCCTTTGTCAGTTTTTTGGTAGCAGCTGTAGTTTCTTTCTGTCTCTCACCTTTATATTCCCCCACACACAACTGTATCTAGGCTCACCCAAACAGGATTTTGCTGCAATCCCTGTTAATTCAGACTAGTGAATGTTTGTATACTAATGGGGTAGCTTAAACGATACTAATTCTCCCCCCTCCATATTTTTTCCACAACAGACTTAACAATAATAAAACATTATGTTGAAACAAGTTGCAACAATAATAACAATACTGTGAACCTGTCCTTGAGTGACAGGTAGTAGTTATGATACCTCTGTCTCCAGCAGTGTGATCCCCACCCTTTCATCAGGACCTCTCCTAGCATCTTTGTTCTCTCTGTCAAATTGAATCGGAAGCACCTGAAGCAGTCTGCCCTGCCAATGGCTACCTACCAGCTGACTCTGGTAGACTCAAGGCAGACAATTCTCCTTAGCGGGTACAGTTTTTTGCACAGAACATCCTTTGCCAGATGGGCTGTTGCACAGATGCCCCACCTGTGGCATGGCTAGTAAAATACTGTAGTCCAGTTACTGGTGGCTGTATGGAGAAGTAGGGGATTGCCAGCAACTTGTTATAGTTTGCCTGGTTCCAATTTACACCACTTGCACTGTACCTTTCTTGGTGTGCACTCAGCTAGAAACGTGGTATAAGCTGTCTGACTCAGTTGTCATAAAAATTCAAGAATTTACCAGTAGCTCTGCTGTAATTCTGCTGCACTGTTTTTCTTTAGCCCAAAGATGACACTATATGGCTAGTTACTGCTTCAATGTTTCTGCATACATTATATAATTTCCTCTTAGTATGTTCTGGACAACAGAGGGACAACTGAGAGGATAGGACAGAAAAGATGTGCAAGAGAGCCTGTCTGACCAGACCAGGGTGAAACAAAGGACACAGACTAGAAAAAGGACTCAGGACTGCCTGAAATGGGGGGGGGGTGCTCATCCTCTCTCCTTCTCTTCTTTCTGTATTTCTGATTGCTTAAACAATGATAGGATATATCAGGCCTGTCAAACCTAAGGTTGGCTGGTACTGGCTGTATGGTAGGCATTGGTGGTAAGGCAAGTAATTAAAAAAAAACTCTGCCAACCTATCCCAACTTAGTAGCCACTGTGGCGTACAGGCTCACACTGACTGTCTTTCTCTCCCTGAGCCCAGCTAAACTGCTTACAGACACCACAATTCATGCAATAGCATTGGTGTCCACTTCTCCACACTCTGCTGCAGAACACTGATGGGAGGCAGTAAGAGATGGCTACCACACTGCCCTCACACCATGGAGGACAAGTGTACATACTTGATGTGCTGCACGGTGTGTGTGTGTTGTGAAGGGATGAGTCAGGAAGGCTGGCAGTCATAGTTACAGACCAAGAAAAGTAAAATGCAAGCAGTGTAAACTGGAATCAGGTGAGCTATAACAAATTGTAAGCTTATTTGTACAGAAAGTATGCCTAGATCTGCTACCTGTCATCTCCCTTGCAAAGTCAATGATGCCAGAGTCAGATCATGGCACAGCCAACAGGATGAGACTTTGCATGCTGCCTTGAGGTTCTACAGCATCATCACCAAGATGGGGGAAGTTACCAGAACGTCCTCTCTTCTCTTTCTGTCACCAGCCACTGGCAACAAGTGCAACTCCTTGTATCCTGCAGGAACCATCCGAAAGTTGTGATCCCTCCCAGAGGCTTCTGTGGCTCTGTATGGACTCTTGGGGAAATAAAAGTGATATGGGATTACAATTCCAAAAAAAAGATGCATGTAGGACACACATTTGCTCACACAAGTCATACACTCAAGGATTAAAGAGTTCTCATGAAAAGGAATAAAATATGAATTAGTAAAACTGCAGCTGCTATTTTACAACCACATATATCGAAACGTACTACATGGTAATGATGTCAATAAAACTAACATAATTTATGGGTTATTTAACCTTAATTGTATAACATAGTCTTCCATTTAGACCAAGATCACTGTTGCAAGGCTGATCTGTCGAATTTAAGCTGTAATAACACAACTATCCATCCCTTATTATTTCTGGTTTGTTTTTTGAGAGTTTTTTGTTTTTTTACTTTTTCACTTACAGCATCCAGGACAGCAGGCAATTCAGTGGGGTCCTGTTTTTACTCACTTTTGCACATGTAGGATGACTAAAGCACAAGGAGGTCAAGTTGTCTGACTAGGGTCATACAGGGAGCTCAAGCTGGCAGCAGCACTCCGGCTGCAGCCACAAAAATCAAGAAAGTCTCACTGTTCTCATACAGAAAATGCGGGTGAACGGCTCCTTTCACTAAACCTGGCACCTTGGATTTTAGAGTGCCCAGAAAATATATTTCTGGTGTTTCTTAGAAAAAACAAACAGCAGAAGCTAGCTAAACAGATCTAGTTTTAGGTGTTTGTTTTTTAAACACACAATTTTTTGGTTTTTAGTTCAAGGAAAAAAGCAAGGTGGTGGCCATCATGACATGAAAAAATGTTTTTCATGTTGTGAGAAGCAAGTGGTAAGAAAACAAAAAACTTTCACAGCACTGAATTTTTATGTTTGCTTGCATGCATGTGCAAGAAACATAGTGCCATCATCCAAGTTTTACAGAGGTGTGTCAGCCTCTTCCAATTCAATCAGTGTGTTTGCAGGCACTGTCGCAGTGCACCAATCACTGCTCCAGCTGTCTATGACAGCTGAAAATGCAGTGGCATACAGTTGAAAGGGAGAGCTCTGCCTCAGTGAGCAGAGCTCCCCCTCCACACACACACACACACACACACACGCCGCATGCCACTTTTGTATGCTCATCGCCTTCCCCTCCCCCACACTGTATGGCCCAATGGGGTGCCCAATCCCCCATCGGCTCCACGCCTCCCCAAAGCATCCAGGTGCCATGCTGGAAGCCCACCCCAGTGTGGCAAATGTTTTATGGCTGACAGGGGTGCCCAATCCCCGTCAGCTGCATGCCCCAAAGCATCAGGTGCCATGCTGGGAGCCCACCCGCATACGGCAAATGATGTTATGGCTGGCGGGGTGCCCAATCCCCATCGGCTCCATGCCCCCCCCAAAGCATCCAGGTGCCACGCTGGGAGCCCACCCCAGCTTGGCAAAATATTTTATGGCTGACAGGGGTGCCCAATCCCCCATCGGCTTCTGCCCCCCACCAACATCCTTCCAGCTGCCACGCTGGGAGCCCACCCCAGCGTGGCAAACGTCCCTCGTCATCTTAGGAAATAAAAAAACCCTGTAAATACAAAAACTGTCCCTCGGCGCTTCTCCCTGCCCCCCTCCCACAACCCGCACCCATCCACTGTGCACCCTGCCTCCCCACACCCCTCACCCCATACTTACCTCCGGAGCTTGGCGCGACGATCTTCAGTGGACCTGGAACATGTCTGCACTCTTCAAAGCCGACCGCAAACTGAGGAAATTCCAGTAAGCTGTATAATGGGATAGATAGGGTTTTTTCAACTTTATTGCATATCTCAGGCATTTTTTGGAATTTTTGCACCAAATTTTCAGCATGGGGTTTTTGGGACCCCTTCTCATGAATGCTGTCACTGTCATGGCGTTACTCAGGCCCGAAGGGTGATTTTGCTGCCACTGCGTGAAATCCCCTTTCCAGAATGATTAACAAAACAACACCACCAATGTTCATAAGGTGGGCTCTCAAAAAGCTTATTTTGAAAATTTGGTGGAAAAATTTCTAAAAATGACTGTTTTACTAGTGTGCATAGTGCAGTTCCTACGCACGCTCGTAAGTTTGCGAAACTTCAATATTTTCACTCTAGATTTTCAACATTGCCATTTTACCACACCTCCTTATGAGCAGTACAGCTGTCATTTTTCACATCTCACCCAAAACGTGTTTCCACCCATGTAGTGCACAATGGCGCAGTCGGTGTGTGAAATCAATGTACGGCACACATTAAGAAAATCACAGTGACACTGTTCATGAGCAGAGGTCTTAAAATGGCTATGTTGAAAATTTGGTGAAAAAACTCCTAAAAATGACTGTTTTATGAGCATGTGTTGCAGAGTTCCTACGCACGCTCGTAAGTTCGCAAATTTTCTATATTTTCATTCCAGATTTTCAACATTGCCATTTTACCACACCTCCTTATGAGCAGTATAGTTGTCATTTTTCACATCTTGCCCACAACGTGTTTCTGCCCATGTAGCGTACAATGGCGCAGTCAGTGTGCGAAATCAATGTATGGGACACGTTAAGAAAATTAGAGTGACACTGGTCATGAGCAGAGGTGTTAAAATGACTATGTTGAAAATTTGTTGAAAAAAATTCCTAAAAATGACTGTTTTAGGGCACTGCGTTGCAGTTCCTCGCACGCTGGCAAGTTTACGAATTGTAATATTTGCACACCAGATTTTCAACAGTGCCATTTTACTGCACTTCCTTATGAGCAGTACAGCTACCATTTTCATCACGCCTTAAAATATGTTTCCGCACATGTAGTGCACTAATGGTACAGTCGGTAAGCGAAAACAATGTTTGGGACAGATTAAGAAAATCACAGTGACACCGGGTCATGAGCAGAGGTCTTAAATGGCTATGTTGAAAATTTGGTGACAAAACTCCATAAATGACTGTGTTATAAGTGAGCATTATGAGTTTCCACGCACTTTGTAAGTTCATGAATTTGTAATATTTTCAGTCCAGATTTTCACCAGTGGCATTTTTCCACACCTCCTTATGAACAGTACAGCTGTCATTTTCCACAACATGGCTGAAATGTGTTTTCACACTTTCAGCACAGAAATGCGTGGTTGCTGTGGGAAATCATTGTTCGGGACAGATAAAGAAAATCACACTGACACTGTTCATGATCGGAGGTCCCAAAATGCCTGTGTTAACAATCTGCTGTAAAAAAATCCTCAAACTAGTTACATTACGTGTGTGCATTGCACAGTTTCTACGCACGCTCGTGACTTCAGTTTTTTTAAGATTTTCAACATTGCCATTTTTTACACCTCCCCATGAACAGTACCGCTGTCATTTTTCACATCCTGTTCGGAATGTGTTTTTGCATCTGTGGTGCCAAATGCCATAGTCGCTGTGCAAAAGCAGTTTTCGGCTAACAAACTGATATTGCCACTGTTCATGAGGTGGGGTCACAAAAAACATGTTGAAAATTTGGAGTGAAAATACCAGCGAATGCCTGAGGCGTTAGGGTTTCGACCATAACGTCCCACCCTGTAGAGAATGACAGGCATCAGGGGTGTGACTTGGGATTCTTGCCTGTCGCTCATACCATTCTGCCCCACCCACCCTGCAGCCAGTGAGAGGCATCAAAGTGCCTGTGCCTCTTAGGCCAAACTTCACCCCATTCTCCTATACCGCACCCATCTCACCGTACTTCCGGATGGAATGGGGTGCACATAAGGGCCAAAGACCCCAAGGCACACCGTGACACTTGTCAGTGTCTGCAGGGTAGGGTGTGGTGAAATGGCGTGGTCGTTATGCCTGACGACCCAAAGGCACACCCCAATGCCTGTCACTCTCTGCAGGGTGGTGGTGGGGTTGGCTTCAGTTCAATACTTCGCTGCCATTCCTATTATGCAGCTCTGTAACTTCTACACTACCAATGCCAATGCCAGCAAGCAAACACTCGGCATTGACAAATGCTTGTTTGTGTTGCATCACAGTGTTATCCAAAGAACCCCGCAGAGCATGCTCAGAACACCTAAAAAAAATCATAGAAAAAAATTTCAATCCTTATAACCTTGGAACCGTTTGATATTTTTTTCACAAAACCTTTGAAAGGCACTTTTTTGGTACAGGCTACTTCTATCCTGAAAGCTTAAAAAAAATTCAGTTCCATCTAGGCTATAGATAAGAACAAAAAATATGTTAAGTATAGGAAAACAATAAGCTCTCTACAGGAAAATGACATATGCGGATCTCAGAAACCACACAAGCTGCCGTCACAAAACTTTCCTCATGTTTAGACTTTACCTCCTAGACAATGCATGCTAAACTTGAGGCAATTTAATTGAATGATGCCAAATTAAGGTGCAAAGTTAGGGGTTTAGCATACAAAGTGTTGGGCAACCATAACTATACCGTTGCTACCACGCCAGTATAATAGACAAATATATTTTAGTCTGAATCTGTGAAACTGCTTTTTTCATGAACTAGGCAAAATATTGCCTAATTCATGATGCTGACAATTCTGTTGCTAATTTCATGACTTAAGCAAGTTTTTGCATTATGCATAAATTGAGCAGAATGAAATGCTGCCAGTTTTATGCAACAGGCAGTGGCATCAGCAGATGTGGATGCAGTTCCCATGAAATAGGCAGTAATCAAGAATGATATTGCTGATTTCCTGAAATAGGCAACAACATTGTTGATTTCATGAACTAGGCAATTATTTTGCCTAGTTCATGAAACAAGAAGTTTCACAGACTCGGTGTAATATATAGACAGACAGACAGAAAGACACACAGATATGTGCATGGCAATATCCCCCATGTGAGTAACACAGCCACTCTTAGGTTTTATTACGGTAAGTCTGATAGACTTTCTTCTTTCTGTATCACTCCAACATGTCAATGGGAAGTACTTGTTCATGGGTCCTAAAAAGTAGCACCTATTCAGAATTAGGAGAGGGAGACTACTGCCCTGTATCTGTCCCTGAAGGGAATTTTTTAAGTGCCTTTTGATAACTGCCTGTAGCACTTTGTGCCCAAACACTGCATCACCCAAACTGTGTGTATCAAACCTGGAATGTTTTTGAAGGTGTGGAGGGAGGACTATGAAACTACCCTGCACAGTAGTATGTTTCTGAAGTAGTACATATGTTTCTGCTCTGTTGGCCCAGCATGCTGCCATATTGCTGGTAGATTGTGTTCTGATCAATGCTGGTGGCTTCAGTTTTGCTGCTACATTTGCTTTTGCTATTCACTGTGCAAGATCTGACCCACCTTGCTAAGGTGGCCTTCGAAACCTGTTGTTGCCCCTTTCTTACTGCTTCAAAAAGCATGAATAAAATTGATTGCTGTAATTCCACAGCATTATGGTGATATATTTTGACCACTCTGTGATGGTCAAGCTGATGTAACTCATTTTCTTTTGGATTAGCTGTTTTTTGAGAAAAGGAAGGCACACTTCTTGTGGTTGATCATTTTTTTTGAGAAATCACCCAACATGCAATAAACACATAATGATAAAATCAGGTGGATAGCAATAACATCGGTTTGAAGTGTACGCCTGTGAAAAGTGAGATAATCGTGTGCCACTGCACGTCTAAAGTCACTCCCCTCTAACCTCCCCCCTCCTCATCCTCCCACACCCAGAACTCAACCCCTACATGCCCATCCTTCCTTCTCTTTTTCTATGGTCTCCCCAGAAGAAACACTAATGGCCCTTCTCTCTCTTAATCCTTCCAAAGGCTCATCGCCGGATAACCTTGACCCTAAACTCCTCTACCTTTCAGCTTATGCTATAGCTTACCCTCTCTCCTTGATCTTAAATCTTTCCTTCTCATCCTCATCTGTCCCTTCATCCTGGAAACATGCAGTGCTCCTCCCTCCCTCTCCTAAAGGGTGGTGACCCCTCCTCCCCTGCAAATTTTCATCCAATCTCCCTACTACCTGCCCTTGCTAAACTCCAAAAACACCTGATCCTCTCTCAGCTAACTTCCTTCCTCAATGACTTTTTTATTCTGTTCCAATCTGGTTTTCAGAAGAACCACTCCACTACCACCTCCCTATTCAGGCTCACTGACTCCATCCCCACTGGGATGGATAATGGCCTCATAACCTCTGCCATCTTTGTTGACCTTGCCAAGGCATTCAACACAGTCTCCCATGCCCTACTTCTTGACTCCCTTAGGGCTGCTGGGTTGTCTACTTCTGTTCAAAACTGATTTAGAGCTTACCCCTCAGGCAGAACACAATCAGTCAAGATCCAGGATACAATATCTCCCCCCTCTCTATTTCAACTGGAGTCCCACAGGGCTTGGTGCTTGGACCTATTCTCTTCTCCATCTTCATGAATGACTTGCCCTCAGTATGCTCCCCCTCCACCTCTATCCATCCACATGTATGCTGATGACACTGTCCTGTTCTCATCTGGCAAATGCCTTGCTGATGTTGTAACCACCCTTCAGTTTGACTTCCACCAGGTTCAGTTATGATTTGCCTCACATCAACTATTCTTAAATGCCAAAAAGACTGTCCCCATGACCTTTGGCACTAGTCAGAGACTCTCTAGGCTCCACTCTTTACCGCCTTTCCATACCCTTGATGGGACAATATTAGAGGACACCTCCTCTTTCAGATACCTTGGGGTTTGGTTGGACCAACACCTAAACTTCTCTGGCCACATTGATGCCATCCTGAAAAAATTGCACCCCAAGCTTGGTGCCTTATTCAGGAAACTTAATTGCGTCCCTTCTTCAGCGCAGCGTGGACTAGTCCAGAAGATGATCCTCCCCATTTTTGACTACTGTGATATAGTCTATGGTGCCGCTCCCAAATTCTCCCTTACCAGATTGGACACTCTGTTTAACTCCTTCTGTCAATTTGCCCTTGATGCTCCATCACGCACCCATCACTGTGACCTCTACCATGCCATTTCCCTTCCCCCCCGCTTGCCAACAGGCACCTCTCTCATTGTGCCAAATTTACTTCTAAATTTTGGTTAGGAGAACTTCCCTTCTACCTCTTATGCTTACTCTGTTCCCCACCTCCCCATCTCCCACTCCCTCAGATCCTCTGATACTCGCACTTTGTAGGTCCCCCGTCGTACCACTCTCATCGGTCAGTCAGACTTTACCCATCATTTCTCACAAATCTGGAACTCCCTCCTCCCCCAAATATGGCACTCCTCCTCCTCCCACTACCTTGCCTCTGCCTTACATAACTTTTTCTCATCTAACTGCTCCTGCTTTAACCCTCCTTAACTGTCCTCCTAAGCCTCTGCTCCTCTCCATGACTCACATCACCTATTAAACCTTCCACCCCCATCCTGCATCTCAGAACACTCTACTCTCCATTCTGTGCTATGTACTATGTTCTTCAGATATGCGACTTGTAATTAAATGCATATTTCATAGGTATGTTATATTTAATTGTATGTTACGTTACAAATGCGACTGTATGATTGTTTATATTTTTTTAACCTTATGTCTTGTTACAAATGTAATTGAATGTTTAATTTCTTGTATATTTTAAATGTTAAACTGTATGTCTATTTCTTCATCCAATTGTACCCCCCACCCCAGGTCACAGCAGGAGATGAGCAACTTGTTGTTCAGTGTGCCTTCCTGGTGAAACATTTCAATAAATAAAATAAATAAATACACCCAGACAATAGTGGAACATACAAATACATTTGCTGATTTATCTAGGCACCTAGCTCCTTTGATTTGTACAGTGCTAAGTTTGAACAACCAATACAGGAGTTGCACATGTGTCCACTCAATACTGGAATTACTCCTATCCACTTATCTATGGTTTAAGGAAAGAAAAAAGAAAAAAAGCTAAGCCCTAACCTACTTATCTACAAAGCAGAATGAATAACACCAACCTATCATAGTAATGTGTCAGCAGAAAAGGACCATCCTGGCCCATCCAGTCTGCCCATCTCCCCCCTCCCCTACTTGTCATCAGTGCACAAGGAACCTATCCTCTGTCCTCTAATCAACCCCATACTGTATGTCTATCTCATGCTCTTTTGAATCCCTCCACTGTTTTGACACCTACCACCTCCTTAGATAATCTGTTTCAGAGTTCAGCCACCCTCTTAGTGAAATAACACCCCCTTACATTATCTTTAAATATTCCTCCTTCCAATCTTAAAGTATGATCTCTTGTTTTAATTCCGACTTTCCTTTTAGACTTCCTTCCCTCACTTTATTTATCCCTTTCCTGTACTTGAATGTCTCTATCATGTCTCCTGTCTCTTCTAAACTCCAGTGGATACAGATTTAATTCTCTCAATCTTGTCTCTTATGGTTTCCCTTACATACCCTGCACCATCTTTGTTGCCCTTCTCTGAACCATTTCTATTACTAACATACTAAAATGCCAGCAGAATAGGCCTAATGGTCTTTCGTGTCTGCTCGTTTGGTCAGCCCCCACCCTGGGAACTGACCTTGCTGCCCCCCCCTTCTCTGGCTTCTCTCTCCCAGTTCCGGATATTCTCACTGCACTGGATTTTGCTTCCAGAACCCTTCCCCTGTACATGTCCCACCCCCTCTTGAACCCCTCCACCGTCTCTGCCTCCACCAGCCCCCTGGGCTGCACATTCCATGGCTCCACCACCCTCTCAGTGAAGTAGCACCTCCTCCTTTCTCCCCTGAATCTTCCCTCCAGCTTCCACCCATGCCCTCTAGTTGCCCTCCTTCTTCCTTCAAGCACCCTGACTGCTCCTCCCTATTTACCCCTTCATGTACCTGAAGACCTCTATCATGTCCCCCCGGTCCCGAGCCTCTCCCCATAGGTCCTGTCCCCCAAGCCTCAAATCATTTTGGTTGCCCCCCTCTGGACCCTCTCCAGGAGTTTAATGCCCCTCTTTAAGTGTGGCCTCCAAAACTGCATGCAGTACTCGAGGTGCGGCCTCACCAAGCAGTTATACAGAGGGAGTATCACTTTCTTCCTTCTGGAGGTGATCCCCCTAGCGATGCATCCCAGCATCCTATTGGCCTTGGCTGCTGCCCTTCTACAAGTCTCAGAGTTGTTCATCTTGACATCCACCACCACCCCCAGGTCCTTCTCAGCCATTGAGACTTGTAGCATTTCCCCCCCCTCGGGTGTACACTTGGCCTGGGTTTCTGGCCCCCAGGTGCAGTACCTTGCATTTCCCTGCATTGAACCTCAGCTTCCACTTTCTAGACCATCTTTCCAGAGCCTCCAAGTCCCACTGTAGGGCTACCCTCCCCTCCGGCCCATCCACCACCGCCTCCAGTTTTGAGTCATCCACAAAGAGACTCATCTCACTCCTGATACCTGTCCTTATGTCAGAGACGTAGGCGTTGAACAGGAAGGGCCCAAGAACTGATCCCTGTGGGACCCCATTAATGACCCTCCTTGGGGATGAGACTATCCCGCCAACTACGACCCTCTGGGTCTGGTCCTGGAGCCAATTGCCTATCCATCTGATCATCTGGTTCCCCACCCCCATTTCTCAGAGCTTATCCAACAGGCCGTCATGAGGAACAGAGTCAAATGCCTTGTTGAAGTCTAGAAAGAGGATGTCCACTGGTCTACCCAAGTCCAAGGCACTCATCACCCAGTCATAGAACTCCACAAGGTTTGTCTGACAAGATTTCCCTGGGATGAATTCATGCTGTCTATCATCCAGGCACCCTGACTTTTTCCAGGTCCCCTCCTAGCCTCTCCTTGACAATGCCCTCCATCACCTTGCCCACCACCGATGTCAGGCTGACAGGCCTGTAGTTTCCTGCCACCTCCCTTGATCCCCCCTTGTGGATAGGCACTATAGGCACCACCTTCCAGTCCTGGGGCACCCACCCTGTCCTCAGAGAGATGGTGAGAAGCTCCGCCGGGGGTTTCTCCAGGACATCCGCAAGTTCCTTCAGCACTCTGGGATGTAATTTATCCGGCCCCAGTGCTTTCTCCATCTTAAGGAACCTGAGGGCTTCCCTCACTCTCTCTCTCTCTCTGCTGTGATTTCCACCTCTGTTACCTCGTCCCCTGCTTAGCCTTCCCCCCCTCATGCCAGTGATGCCTCCCCCTCTCCCCAGACCCGCAGATCGGTAAGGGTCTCCCCTCCTCAGTATCACTGTCTCCTCCCATGTATGATGCAGCACCCCCATTTTCCTTGGTGAAAACAGGTGAAGTACTCATTTAGAATCTCAGCCTGCTCCCCCGGGTCTTGTGCTCATCTCTCCCCTGTTTTAATCCTGCTAATCTGCCCCTTCACCCTTCATTTTTCCCCAATGTATCTAAAGAACCCCTTGTTCCCTCTCCTAATTTCCCTGGCCAGGTTCTGCTCCTTCCTTGCCTTAGCCACCTCACCACCCTAGTGGCCCTTCTAGCCATCAGCTCGTACTCCCATCAATCCCTTTCACTCCTTGAGCACCTGAATTGCCTATAGGCTGCCTTCTTTCCCTGCACCACCTCCTAGACCTCCCTGGTCCACCAGCAGGGTTTTTGGGCCCTACCGCATTTTTGTCTTACTCTTGCACAGGTGCTGGTAGCATCCTGCACCCCGCTCCTGATGACTTCCCACCTACTGTCAGCGTCCATGTCTGACCCAATCACATCCAAATACTCCTTAAGGATCCTTCCCATTTTCTTAAAATCCCCCCCGAAGTCAGTTACCTTTGTCTTTGTGCAGCCATCTACCCCTCCTAGGTCCAGGCAGAGCCAGACCATAGCATGGTCACTCCCTGCCAATGGGTCCCTTACCTCCAGGCCCCCAATCTGGTCACTGTCTGCCAAGACCACATCCAGTACCCACTCCTCCCTGGTCGGTTCCCACACCTGCTGAGTTAGGAATGCATCTTGAAAGACATCCAACAAGCTCTGTTCCCTGGCCACCGAGGATGTCATAGTCTCCCAGTCTGTTCCTGGCATGTTTAAGTCCCCCAACACCACCACCCTTCCCCTGCCCAATCTGCAGTGTCTCCCAACATCTGCCACCAGACTCTCCTCCAGCTCCTCCGCCAGCACAGGGGGTCTATACACCACTTCTATTTTTACTCTCTTGCCCACCCCCTTGTTATCAAGGTGACCCAAATCGCCTCCATGGCTCCCTCCGCTTCCTCTACTCCCCCATGCCAATGCAGTTTTTGACTATTATTGCTACCCCTCCTCCCCTTCCCTCCCCCCGTCCTTCCTGAACATAGTGTAACCCTCCAGGTTCAGGTCCCAGTCATGCTCTGCTGTGGCCCAGGTCTCAGTGACTGCTGCCACATCCACTGCTACCTCAGCTAGCATCACCTGGAGCTCAGGCATTTTATTGCCCAAGCTCCTGGCATTTAGCAGGACTACCTTCCACCCTTTCCCTATACTTCCATTTCCCCTGCTCGTGTTCCCATGGGGATTCCGTTTTCCCCTGGTCTGCACTTTACCAGTCAGCCTTCTCCCACATTTCTCCAGCTCCCCAGGGGGGTGGAGACAGAGTCCCTCCTTTATCGGACCCCCCTCGACAGCCTTTTCTCCCATCCCCCCTTCACAAGTTTAAACCCCACTTTTCACCAATGAACCCCTCTATTTTCAACTTAAGGATTCTCCTCCCCTCCAAATTGAGATGGAGCCTATCTCTAGCATACAGCTCCATATCCTCCCAGGTCTCCCCCCCAATCCCACATCAACCCATACCCCCTTGCCTCACACCACTCCCTGAGCCACTGGTTTATCTCTCTAATCTTCATTTTATGTTCCCCACTAGCCCTTGGCACCAGCAGGATTTCCGAGAAGGAAATCGTGCATCCTATGTCATGACAGACCCTGGCAAGCTCCCTGAACCTTGCCCGTATCTCTAGCTCGCTATTTCCCTCAATGTCATTTGTACCCAGGTGGACCAGTATGTCCGGGGAACCCCCACAATCCTTTGCCAGCTGATATACCTCGTGCTTGGCCCTGTGCACCGTTAGTCCAAGGAAGCATTTTGTTCTAACTGGCCAGGCTTCCTCCTCCCTATCCCATTTGATACCCCGATCATAGAATCCCCCAACAGAAGCACTCTGACTGTTCCTTTTCCTCCATTCCCCCCCTTCCATGTCCCTCATCCTTTCTACTGGCCACTTCACCCAGTCGGCTCCTTGTTCCTCCCCCTATCTGGGTGCCACATGCCGCCCCCTCCTTATTTACCCTGGCCAACCCCTCCCCTCCGATCCTATGCCTCTCATCCTCCTGAGTATCCTTCTGTACCTCACTAACTCCCCTCACTGTCACAACTGGTCCTCTCCCCCATCCACTAAACTAGCCTGGCTTGTCCTCCTTCCTTCCTGTCTCCGCTCAACCCCTCCTTGCTTGCGCTCCCTGGCCTAAACCCTCAGCTCCCTTTACTGTGTCCTCCTTGTACTTCTGGTTCTTCTCTGCCCTTCCTTCCAACTGGTCCTTCTCCTTGTGCTTTTCTCCTCTTCCCCTGCCCTCCTGCTCTGATCCACTGCTCCCCCATTTTCCTGCATTCTAGGTTCCTCTGTCCTCCTGCTATCTTGACCCCACCTACTGCCCCCCACTCCCTTTCCATCTCTAACCACCCCTGTCATGGCTGCATCACCCCCCTCATCTTCAAGCAGAAGAAGAGAATTGAAGCACTTACTGAGCGTAAGGTCCGATCCATCTCCCCACCTTGCTTCCTTCTGTCCAGCCCCAGCCATCTGCCTACTTCCCTGAGAATGTTGTCCCTCTGGCCCACCTTTGTGAGGGTCCCCAGTTACCTGCCTCCTTCCTTGGTAGTGTCCTCCTTTTGGGCCCCCTCTGCCAGGGTCCCTATGTGACCCCAGAGTATTCTCCTGCACTCCTTTCCCTATGCCTCTGCCCCTAGTGCTTGGAGCAACCTTACATCTATGTCCTTTCTTAAAAGAGGCCTCCAGAACTGCATCCCATACTCCAAGTGCAGTATAACCATGACCTTATATAATGGAATCAGCACCTCCCTCTTCCTACTAGTTATGCCCCTTAAGATGCATGCCATCATTTTATTAACTTTGCCAACTGCCTTACTACATTGGTCACTTACCTTAAGGTTGTTTGATATTATAATCCCCAGATCCTTTTCCTGTTCTGTTTGCTTTATCTGCTGTCCCCCAGTGAATACTTGGCCAGTCAATTTTTATGCCCTATATGCATCATCACACACTTCTTTGTATTGAACTTCACCTGCCATGTTTCTGACCATTTCTCTAGTATACTCAAATCCTTCCTCATGGCCTCAACCCCTCCTGCAGTGTCGACCCTATTCCATAACTTTGCATCATCTGCAAACAGACACATTTTCCCTTCAATTCCCTCTGATATATCACTAATGTATATGTTAAAAAGGATTGCTCCTAGTACAGACCCTTGAGGAATCCCACTCATAAACTTCCTTACCCCAGAATGTACAACATTTACCACCACCCTCTGACTTCTATCGTTCAGCCAGTTTTCCACCCATCTAGTTATTTTCTGTCCCACCCCTAGGCTCACTGTCTTATTTACCAGCCTGCAGTGAGGGACAGAGTCAAAGCCTTACTGAAGTCCAGGTAGGCAAAATCAACTGCCCCTCCTTGATCAACCACCATCATTATCCCATCAAAAAAGTCCATCAGATTTGTTTGGCAAGATTTCCCACTAGTGAAACCGTGTTGCTTTTCACATAATAGTTTGTTGTCTATTAAGTATTTTGCCACTCTTTCTTTTATTAACACCTTGCCCACCACTGATGTGAGGCTGACAGGTCTGTAATTCCCTGCCTCCTCCTTGCAGCCTCCCTTGTGCAGTGGTACTACACATGCCATCCTCCAGTCACTCGGAACACATCCTGTGTCTAGGGACAAGTTAAATAGCTTCACTAAATGTGTTGCCAACTCATCCCTTAACTTCCTAAGAACCCTTGGATGCAAACCATCTGGCCCCTTTGCTTTGTCTACCTTTAATTTTCCAAGTTCTTCCTTAAATCTTTCCTCCCTTAATGGGCTTTGATTCACCCCACATTCATCTCCTCCCTTCTTCTTTAACTCATGTCCCTTTCCATCCCCTTTCACTGTGAACACAAAGCAAAAATAACTATTTAAAACCTCAGCTTTCTCAAAGTTTCCCTTAACCTTAGTTCCCCCCACCAAATCTGACAATCCCCTGTCTTGTTCTTCTCTTTTCCTCCACATATTTTTAAAAAGTTTTATCTCCTTGTTTGTCATACTTAGCAACTCTCTCTCTTCTGTTTCTGCTTTTGCTCTCCTAATCAATTTCCCTGCCTCTCTCCGTTTCTCCTTATAATTTACTCTATCACATTGAGTTTTCTTACATCTTCTGAAAGCTTTCCATCTATCCCTTATTGCCCTTACAACCTCCCTATTAAACCAAAGAGGCCACCTACATTTCTTGTTTTTTTCTACTCTCCTTATGTATAGTTCAGTTGCTTTTAATAACGCCTCCTTAGTACATTTCCACAGTTCCTCTACATCCTGTATCCGGTCACTGCATGTCATTGGAAATGGATAAGTCTACTTCTGGCATCCTTGCAGACTCTGTGTAACCCATTCCAGGAGTGCCTCCATTGTGACTCCATAACAGTGGAGCCCTAGCAGAATGAGAAGGGCCAGGCTGGTCATCCCTTTTGGCCCTGTAGATCCAGCTGGCCCTACCTTTTTGGGGAATTTGGGCCCAGAGTATTTTTTCTGCCCCCCCCACACACACATTGATATTGACCTTGGGGAATTCAAGCTCAGAGTATTTAGCCTACCCACCAGCTAACATTAGGCAAGGAGAGTTCAGGCCCAAAGTATTGAGCCTACCCACACCCCTGCAGCTACACGTACCTTACCTACCGAGTCAGCTGGGCTGCCAAATGTACTGCTGAGCAGGTTGGGTATTATGAGGTCCACATTAATAATAATAATAAAATGTATTTTTTAAGTGTCTTTCAAATACCAAGGCACTTTACATTACTAAAATACAATTCCATAAAACTAAAATAATCAGATATGATACAACATTTAATAAAACAACAGTTCTCTGATACGCCTGACTCCACAGAAAAGTTTTAAGTCCCTGTTTAAAACCCCCCATGGTCACACAACCCTGAAGCTGACAGGGTAGAGAATTCCAGTGGGTAGGGGCCACAAACATAAATGCACGGACCCCAGAAGACCCCAAAATTACCCTCGGAATCTCTAGTAATCACTCATCAGCCGAGTGGAGCTGTCGCACAGGCGTGTAGAGAATCAGAAGCTCTTTCAAGTAGTCAGGACCAAGTCCGTGTAGGGCTTTGCAAGTCAAAAGACCTATTTTAAAGGTTATCCGCCACTGAATCGGCACCCAGTGCAGATCGCACAGCACGGGAGTGATATGGGACCTCTGAGACATCCCAGTCAACAATCGAGAAGTAACGTTCTGCACTAGCTGCAGGCAGTGGATATCAACCCCAGGAAGCCCTAAGTAAAGGGAGTTACAGTAGTCAAGGCACGAGGTCACAAAGGCATGGACCAACATAGGCAGATCACTGGATGGAACAGGGTGTTTGACTCTGGCAATGTTCCTAAGATGATAAAAGGCAGACTTGACAACTGCTGACATCTGATAACGAAGGGTCAGCCCGTCATCAAGTACCACTCCCAGGTCACGTACCCGTTCTGAGGTAAGAATCTGGGAGTCCCCCAGCAATAATCCAGAGGGCTGACCAGTCCTCAACCACTCTATCCTGTGACCCAGGTCCACAACCATAACCTCAGTTTTTCCCATGTTCTACTTTAGCCAGCTCGAATTCATCCAGTCCTGGATTTCAGTGAGGCAGTTATTAAATACTGAGACAGTACTAACCTGGTTGGAGAAAAAGACAGGTACAGCTGGGTATCATCAGCATAGCAGTGAAACCTCAGCCCATACCATCTTACAATGTCTCTGAGGTGTAGCATATACACTGCAAACAACATGGGGGACAGCACTGAGCCCTGAGGAACCCCACAGGACAGAAGGAGGGAGTGAGTCAGAGGAAAAAAAAAACAACACAACTCTCTGTGTTCTGCCCATTAGGAAAGATGTAAATCATCTAAGGACCATACTTGACAGGCTACAGATGAACCTCAGGTGGTCAAGCAGCACCCCATGGTCTACAGTGTCAAAAGCTGAAGAGAAATCAAGGAGTACCAGAAGAGAACAGTTTTGCTGATCTTTTGCCATCAGGAGATCACTGAGCACCTGAACCAGAGCAGTCTCAGTGCTATGCTTCTTTCAGAAACTGGATTGGAGAGATTCGTAGACATTATGGATGGTCAGATGGTTCTCCAGTTGAATTGCCACTACTTTCTCAATAATCTTCCCTATAAAGGGAAGGTTGGAGATAGGTCTGTAGTTGGCTAGAATGTCTGGGTCCAACAAAGCTTTCTTCAGAAGGGGTGTCACCACTGCTTCCTTCAGGGAGTTTGGAAACTCACCCGATTCCAAGAAGCACCGGACTATCTGAGCCAGAACTGGGCTGATGATATCACATTCCTGATCCAATGATTTGAGTAGGACTACATATGGCGGTGTGTGTGCTGGGGTGAGGTCATAGCCATAAAACCAGTATGCTAGGAGCAATGGAGGCAGTAACTGCGTTGCATTTGATCCTCACAGCTGTCTTAAAGGGGGCCTAACTGGGTTATAAAATTGTACAACATGTAGCCTTGCTGCCATGTTGCCCCTTTAAGGCCTGTGCCTGCTTAATTAACAGGGAGTCCTGATAGGGCTGAGCTAAAGGGCATACCTGATATGGGGAAACTGTAGGCACCAATCTGAAAGAAATAGGTTGGATTAGAATAAAAATGAAGAGCAATGCTATTCAGTCACATTGTAGTCCTTGCTGATCTCATTCAGGTGGCAGAAGCAGACTTGATAGCAGGATCGGGAAGTCTCTATTTTCTTTGGCACTGATTGAACCACTGGTAGGGAAACATGTCACTGCTGCTGCTCTTCACAAGATTTCACTTTTGTAGGTGGGGGTGAGTGTATCACCCTTCCAACTGTCGATGAGCTCAGGGGACATGGGTGGTTCTTCTCAACTGACTGTAATTGCTTTGAGAGAGCTGGCAAGAAGTTAGCAAAGATTTGTATGTGGTGGCTGTTCCATCTATGGTTCTGCTTTTCTCTTGCCTTGGCATCTATATGATAAGCTCCTTGTCTGTAAAGTGTAGAAATCTGGCAAGAAGGGGTCAGAGCCATACCCCAGGAGCTGGTTTGGGAGTGAGGGATTGGTGAGAGCAATCAGTTTCCAGTGGGCCCTGCCATTTGTGGCCCAGCACCTTGAGGATGGCTTTCTGAAGGAGGTCATTAATACTGAAGCCCTCACATCCCTCTGGGAAGCCTATTAGATGTGTGTTGTTTCTAGGGCTCCATATTTTTAATGTCCTCCACATGGTCCCACAGAATCCTAATAGTGTGGTCCTGGTTCCGGACGTAGGCCATCAGCCTGTCTGTGCAGCCCTCTGTGACCATGATTCATTGATCGGCCACACTACCTCATCATGGAACATTAATGATATTGGTATTAATCTGTTGTGTGGCAATTTCTAGCTTGCCTATTGGGCAATTGAGGTGCTCGAACATGTCCTTAATCTCTTTCAGGTTTACGGTTCAGGGGTCCATTGCTGCCATCACCATCCTTGGCTGAGGATTTCTGTGCTACTTAGAGCTGGAGGCTCCAGTGGGTGAATGGCTGAGAGGAAAAAGCATGGCTTAAAGCATAGAAGGACCCAAAATACAGCTTGTCAGATTCACCAGGTCAGTGGGTTTCTACCAGTATACACAGGGAGGCTGGCTATCTGATCACAGCTAGGATATTGATTGGATTCTGTCAGGGCAGTGTCAAAGCAGAGAATTAGGTGGCAATCATAAAAGAACGCCTATTAGTTCACATGGAGGACAGTGAAACCTTTCAGAAGGAGGAGCTGTACTGCCGAGCACTACCTTGTGCTGATGCATAATAAGTTATTATCCTTACAAGAGAGAGCCTGAAGCTCACTGATTCATCTAATGGAATTGCTGGCTATCAAAAACAAACTTGTAGGAGAGGTCATCCCCAGGAATGGAGGATATGTGCTGAAATAGAGGCTTGCAGAGAGCTGTTAAAATATATTCAAGTCCCATGGCAAGACTGGGGAGTGGAACAAATGTCTAGAATGGCTAACCTCTCAAAGGAAACATGATGGCGTGAGTACCTATAGAGCAGCCATATAGTGGACTCAGTATGGCCCCTAGAACAGAGATCTGACCCTGGAGGATACTGCGGGTTGAGCTTTTGTTCACTACTGACTGCAGGGCATCTAAACTCTTTGGAATGGTAGCCTTAGTGCGTTTGAACCTCTGTTCTTTAGTGCAAGAAGCGAAAGTATTCTAGACACTGTCATATGCCAAGGAAGTTAAAACTTTGTACCTGAGTTTACAGTGTCCCCAACCTTAAATGGAAAACTTTGTTTTAGAAGCATTTTCCACTTAGGAGCTAGGTTGCCAACTGAAGTTACCCTGGATTTGAATAAAGAATTGGTTCTGACCCTGTCCTAGCAGATCCCTGTGGAAAGGAAACAGAAACAGTTACTAAACTGTGAGATTTATCAGATCCAATAATCATAATCGTCTTGGTTACTCTAAGAATATCAGAAGAAAACTTCCTTCTGATCACTGAATTTTTTTAAAAAACTCTTGGAATCAGAGGAATTGGAGGGAACAGGTACACTTTTCTGGAGTGCCACTGTTGGGGAAACATACACTGCCTGCACTAGTAGACATCAGAATTAAATGATAAATTGGGGAACATAAGAGTTCTCCCTGGGTGAGAGATGAGAGTGGGGTACTAAACTTTTTCTTTTTTTTATTTTATTTTATTAATGTCTCTGATTACAAATACATTTGAGCAATCAGCTCTTTCACAAAAGTTTCACGGCAGTGAGATAAACAAACAGATTAAACAATAAAGATAGAGACATAATACAAATGTAACCCCCCCTACAAATGGAGTTCCCAAAAAGTCTTCCTTGGGCTTACCTAAATGCTCACTGCCAGGCTCGTGTTTTGCGTTTTAACAGATTAAATGTATTGCCAGAGAGTGTCTGTATAGCCTCTGTGTACTGTCTCTTTAAGAGCTGCCTGGATTGCAGTCTTAATTAATCTAAAAGGGAGCTCTGTTAGAAGATATGCTTGTTTGCTGATCATTTGTTAGCATAGTAATAATATTGCAGTTTGTTCTAACCTGCCTTCTTTGCAGCAAGGACTGTTCTGTTTATCTCCACCAACTTGGCCCGGGACTGTCAGAATGGGCCAATCAGTACTGTTAGGAGTCTAAAATGGAGCCTGCCTACAGGGGCTTGGTGGGGTCAAAACTTGTAGGAATAGTAGTTTTTGCATTTTGGCACCTTAAATAACCTGGAGGGGGAGCCCTTGTTGTGACTGACAGACAGATCCAACAACCGAACCTTTTGGATCTTGGGGAAATTCCCAAGTAGCTTGCAACTAGTTTCAGTTCTGAGTTGGAAAGTGAAGAGATAACAGCTTGAATGATTCAAGTAGCAGCCCCGGCATAAATTTGCATGGGAGAACTGTGGAAAGGCCTGAGTTTTGACCTGCATGCCTGCCTGCTGTCCCGGAGAGGAAACTTGTGCCTTTTTCAGACTGAATCCGAACTTGGAGAGCAAAGTGAGCCACTGAATTGTGACCAGGCTCCTACCCGAAGAAGACCAAAGATTTGCTGAATGCGATCAACCTGTCTGGACTTTCAGCCACCTCTGAACTCCCGGATTGTGCAGAGACTCTGTAACTGCGACCTGAGAGCTTTTTGCCTGGTACAGTGGAATTTCTTTACATGTGAATGTGTTGTGTGCTTATAGTGGTTTGTGATTTGGTTCCCGACTGTGGTTTGAATTGTATTCTGCTTGCTGGAAGCTGCATTAGAATTTCCTTATGTGTAAATCTGCTGTGTGCTGCTAGTGGGTCGTGATTTGGTTCCCCACTGTGGTTTGAACTGTATTCTGCTTGCTGAAAGCTGCATCTTGACCCATGGACTGAATCCAAAATCATCTCCATTGGTCCTGGGCCTTGCCACACTGGCCCAGCCCAACTACCCGCTGCACAGAGAAAGCCATCGACGAGAGACCTGTCTGGGGATCAGGCCCCTGCTCAACACTTGAACAGAAACAATGCCTTGGTGATTCATGTGGGCCCTGCTTCTCCGGGCACTCCAGCTCAACAACCTGCAGTCTCGATTTCATCCTGCCTGTGTCCAGTATTGGGTATCATGAGTAAACATCAGGGTAGCACCCCATAACAATAGCTAAATCTAAAATGCTGTCATCTGATTGTCTTGTTGCTTTTTCTTTCATGAGCTGAGCCCTCTGGCTCCAGATTACAAGTAGTGTGTGCTGTGCATGTTGCTTTTCTTCCATCACAGGGCCCCAACCAGCTGCAATGCTCCTGGCTAGCCCACCATTTTCCTACCTGAGTACCCAGAGTATGTGACTGTGTGGGGACTTAAAGCGCATGCATAACTGTTTGATTAATATAGCCGTTAAGCCAATCAACCTGATTACGCCCCTTCCTTGTTCAAGTCCCCTGAATAAAACAGATCTGACTTTTTTGCTGAATTTAACCTGACTGTGGTTCCAGTTTGTGCCAAGAGTACTGTACTGTTGCTATTTACTGTGCATAACCTTGTTTTACAGGGGATCCCTAGGTCGATCCAGAGGAACCAGCCCTGGTGGTAAATACAAACAGTGTGGGTACTGGTATGGTGGACAAGGGGTACTCTGAAAGTGGTTATCGCATATTGCTCATGCCACAGGAAGGGAAAGAGGGGGGTTACAGTGTCCCAGAGGGCTGAGCCCAGGTAAGTTTGACCACTACCAACCCTAACCTCTGGGTAGAGGCACCCGTTTCAGAACTCAAGCCCTTTAACCTGCAACTAGCCAAGTAGGCAGGGGTAGTAGCCCTTGGGATAGTGCCACCTAGGGGTTACATCTTGGAGGCACTGCTGGGATTTTGTGCCTTCTATTGGCCAAAAATTACAAATTATTGTTAATGATTAATTGCTACCCCAGTAGAAATGGCTGTACCCCAGTTGGTGGGGTGGTGTACTAGGCAGGAGATTGACCCCCAAAATGCTCTGCTTATACTGGATATTCCCCTGGGTACCAGTAAGGACACTGTAGAGGGAGCAGTCTCCAAAGTTGAATGTTTAAAAAACACTGTGGTGGTGGGTCGACAGGTTGATTTGATCGACCAGACTTTCATAATTTTGGTAGAGTGCAGTGACCTTGTGAACAGCTTTAAAGTGCCACAGACTATTGCCTCAGAAGGGGTCCTAGGCACCTGGAGAGTGATAACAAAAGACAGTAAAGACACTGGGAAGGATGAGCTCCCACCATTATCTGAGACTTTTGAGGAGAAATTTGCTAAGTTGTTGCTGGAAGAAGGGAAAACTGTAGAGGACTTTAAGAAACTATTCCTGCCACCTGGGGGTGTTCCTTCTCCAACACCCCCTCCCGCTCCAGCACCTGTTACTGCCCCGCCTTCTGTGCCTGTGCCAATGTTGGCCCCTATATCTGTAACTGCCATTAGTCACGACTCGTATCGCCGGCTGAGGATGTTTTCAGGCACCATCCCCACACCCTGGGGGAGGACAATTGGGAGACTTGGATAGACTATGTTGCCCTTCAAATCCGAGAATGGCAATGCCCCAAACTAGAGAAGAGGAGAAGGGTGGTTGAAAGCCTCAGAGGCCGTGCCCAACTTACTATCCATGCTACACAGGCTAGTAATCCAGAAGAACTGCTCAAGATTTTTTGAATGCATTGGAAAATGTGTATGCATACCTCTCAACTGTCCCTGATTTTCAGAGATGTCCCTGATTTGGCCTCAAACATTTCCTCTGTCCCTCATAAAATTTGTGTTTTTGTGACAGAACAATGAGGATTAATAACACAAAATAATGTCAAACATTAAAGTTACAGACTTCTTGTTCTTCAGAAAATGCATCTTAACACAAATTCCTTTATTCTATCAGCTTTCTGAGTGAATAGTACCAGTTTTTAAGATGTGTCCCTGATTTGTGGTCTTTGTCCCTGATTTTTTTAAGCCTTGTCCCTGATTCACGAGGCAAGAGGTTGAGAGCTATGTGTGTATGGGAGTCCCGATTCTGATGAGGACCTGTGGGGTAGGATCAAAAACACTCAGCAATACCCAGGGGAACCCTTATCTGTGTATGTGCCTTGACTCAAAGCGGTGCTACAGGAATGCCTAAAGAAAGGTGGCATGACCCCAGCTAAGTTAGATCAGAATAGGTTGGACCAACTCCTCAAGTCAGCCCCATTCTCTGAATTATTGCTGCTCCAACTTTGCCTTGCTGCTCGGTTGGATGTGCCTCCTACCTATGACAGACTGATGAAGAATATTCAGAGGATTGAGAGGAGGCAGCCATGTGGGGAGGCCCCTCCTGTATCTGCTGTTGCTGCTGCCCAGATGACCGAGGATGCACATGTGAGTGATGCTCAGGAGCGAAATACAGTGCCAGTTTAACACTGGGAGGCTAGCAAGGATGCTCCAACCTGGGGCGAGATACAGTGAGAGGTCTGAGAAATGAGGGCTACAATTTCCCTACAAACCCATTCCAGAGATACAATGGGCCCAAACCCCTCTCAGAGTGTGTCCGCTATGGGGGTTGGGGTGCACTCCCAGGCATCCCCTGTTGACAGAAGCTCAAAGATTGAAGAATTGACTATGGAAGTGAGGGAATTACTGAAGCATCTCCCCATGCTCACCACACACCAGACAGACGTTGAATCATGATTTTCTGTTGGTGGTACCCCCACCTCAGCCCCCAATGTGATGCCTCAGCCACGCCAAACTCTAGAAAGCATACTCTGTCATAATTGTGGGAAGGAGGGGCATATGAAGAAAGAATGCCGGTCCCCAAAAGACTTAGATAAGGTTGTATACAGACCTCAAGGGGAGCTCTGGAAAGTGAAACCATAGCTGAAGGGTGCTGGAAATGACCACAGTGAAGGCTCAGAAAATCCCAACTCCAACTTCTTTGTGGCTAAGTCATCTGTTCTGGCCCCTGCTACTGTCCCTCCAGACTGTTCCAAGATAGTGGGCCCTTCAATGGAGACTAATGTGGATTTTTCTCTGTTTGATTAGCAGGGTACTTTCTCTGTCAAATTGTTGTGTAGGGTATCTTGCTGACAGGAAGGCACTCATCGCAGCGGTGGGTGAGAGCTTTTAGTCGATTGTTTTGTGAGGACACAGTTTAGGCCCAACCCTTCCCACCCCTCACCCTGGAAATAGTTTCTTTATATACCTGAGGTTCTGACATCATTTCCTCGAGTGCAAGGTGCATTTCACTGTCATATCCTCTCTAGCACACTGCACTGATAATATAAGCATACACGTTGTATAATATATATATATATATTTCTATATAACAAATCACACACGCACGCGTGCACACACACACACACAAATACAATAAAAAAAAAACTAGATAAACATGTGGGGAGTAGTGCAATGTAATGGCTGTGGGGCAGCAGTCTTCCAGGAGTCTTTCTGGAGGCTGAGATGCTGCCCTATTTGCAGACAACTATCTGCCCTGAGGAGGAAGTTGCCCGTCTTCAGGCCGCACTGGACAGTAGTAAGAAACCTTCCCAGGCCACACTGGACAGTAGAAGGAACCTCCCCATCCAGGGAGCACTAAGCGCCACCACCACTACCTCAGAGGTTGCAAGAAAGCACAGCAGTTGGACCACAGTGGGCTCAGGGAGGGTGAGGAGGGTGAACAGAGGCACACCCAGTCAATTGTTCCACTCCACAATCCATACACCATTCTGGGGGAGCATAGCTCCCCTATGGATGCACCCACAGAGAAGACTGATGACATCTGTCACAGGGGAGGCCCACAGAAAGGAGGCAGAGGGCATCAAAGGGAAAGGAAGCAGCTCCTGGTGGGGGACTCAATTATTAGGGGTATAGAACTGGGGGGAGCTGGGAAAAATGAAGTAAGGTGCCTGCCTGGTGCCATGGCTTGGAGGGACAGGAAGCGCATCCTCAGGATCACGAGAACAGCTGCAAGGGATTCCGAGCTGGACGTAATTGTCCACCTAGGGACAAATTACTTGGCTCATCATGAGATTAGAGCAGTGCAGGAGGACATTGCAGAGTTGGGGAGGGACCTAAGACGTGTAGCACACACAGTATCCTTCTCAGAAGTGCTGTCTGTCAAAAGCATGGGGGAGGCGAGGGCAATTGGCACCATGCAGTTTAATGAATGGTTGAAAAAATGGTGTGGATCACAGGGGTTTGGCTTCATTGGGGACTGGGGTTCCACCTGGAGGGACACCAGCCTATACTGGCAGGATGGTCTGCATCTGTCCAGGAAGGGAACAAGTCTGTTGAGCAATCGGTTTAAATGCTTCATTGGCAAGCTTTTAAACTAGTCAAAGGGGGAGGCACTGACAAGCAGCAGGAAAATCCCAGCCTCTCCCTACAAAACAGGGTACTAAATGAGAAAAAGACTGAGGTAGAAAGGTCAGTGGGGGATGCTGCAACAGAAGGTAAAGCCATCAAAAATGGAGAGCAATGAGTACTAATGCCCATAGTCTGGGTAACAAGCTTCCTGAATTAGTGGCCTTGATGGAGGAGGAACATCTGGATATCATGGCAGTCACAGAAACATGGTACACACAAAACCATGACTGGGACATAAACATACCAGGATACACTGTCTACAGGAGGGACAGGGAGGGTAAAGAGGAGGAGGAGTAGTTCTTTACATAAGGGAAGGAATAAAAGCAACAGAACAAAAGGGTAAACAGGAGGAGGAAGAAGCACTGTGAGTAAATTTGGAGACAGGCAATGCACCACAATACGCACAGGGGTTAGTAGTACAGACCTCTTCTCAGGGGAGGAAATGGACAGGGAAATGATAGAAAGTATACTTAGAATGGCAGAAAAGGGAGATATTGCTGATGGGTGATCTGAATATGCCAGATGTTAACTGGAGTGCAGTTGCAGCTGCCACTGAAGAGTGCAGTTATTCTAGATGCCCTACAGGGGCATGCCTTGAGACAACTAGTACTGGAGCCCACTCTGAGAGGAGCAATATTAGACTTGATTCTCCCAAATGGAGATGGAGAGAGGATTACAGATGTAGAAGTGGGTAGCCATCTGGGAACTAGTGACCATCGAACAGTATGGTTCACAATAAACACAGCAATAGAGTCAAGCCATATAAAGACAAAAGTACTGGACTTTAGGAGGGCTGACTTTGCCAAAATGGGTGAGTGCCTAAGGAATGTACTAGCAAATGGGCAGGAAGGAGGGGTGGAAGAACAATGGGGAATAATAAAAACTGCCATCACAGAGGTAACGAGCCTTTGTGTGAAGCAAATAAATAAAACAAGACGATGTAAGAAACCACTATGGTTCTCAAAGGAAGTGGCAGTGAAGGTTCAAGAGAAAAAGAAAGCATTCAGGAAGTACAAGGAATCGCAGAAGGAGCAGGACAGAGAACTGTATCAGTTAAAGCAAAAGGAGGCTGGGAAGGCAGTCAGAACAGCAAAGGCCCAAACCAAGGAAAAGATAGCCAACCCAGTTAAGAAGGGGATAAAACATTTTATAGGTACATCAGGAGCGAAGGAAGACCAAGGGAGGGATAGTGAGGCTTAATAAAGGGGAAGGAGGTGGGCAGAGGGAGACTGTGAAAAGGCAGAGATACTAAACAAATATTTTTGCTCAGTATTTACAAAGGAAGAGGGGGAGGTACATAAAACAAACAGTAGTAACACGCTGGATACAGAAGTTGATACCGGCCCATTTACAGAAGAAAGGGTTCTGAAAGAACTCTTAAAACTGAAGGTGGACAAAGCAATGGGACCTGATGGTATTCATCCCAGAATTTAAAAGAACTAAGGGTAGAACTAGTGACACCACTGACTACCCTTTTAACAAATCATGGGAGGATGGGTGGGTACCCGAGGACTGGGGAGGGCAGATGTGATTCCCTTCACAAAGTGGGGCAAGGCAGGAAGCAGGAAACTATAGACCTGTTAGTTTAACCTCAGTGATAGGGAAAATGATGGAATCACTTCTAAAGGAAAAGAATTGTCGAGTATCTAGAGGCCAGAGGGGCACAGGACCCTAGGCAGCATGGATTCATACGCGGGAAGGTCATGCCAGACGAATCTGATAGATTTTTTGACTGGGTGACCAAAGTAGTAGATATGGGAGGGGCTGTGGACATGGCCTACCTAGACTTTAGCAAGGCATTTGACACAGTCCCCACAAAGATTAATATACAAGTTAGCCAGCCTGGGAGTGGGTCCCAAGATGACAGCCTGGTAAAGAATTGACTGGAGAATAGGACACAGAGAGTAATAAATGGAGTCCACTCAGAAGAAAGGAGGTTACTAGTGGGGTACATGAGGGTTCAGCAGTAGGACCAGTCCTCTTTAATGTCTTTATAAGCGATATTGCAGAAGGACTGGAAGAAAAGAATGTCTCTTTGCAGATGACACTAAGATCTGCAACAGAGTTGATGCACAGGGTGGGGTTGAAAGGATGAGAAGGGACTTGGCAAGGTTAGAGGAATGGTCAAATGTATGGCAGCTTAGATTCAATGCTAAGAAGTGCAAGGTAATGCACCTGGGAAACAAAACCCAGGAAGAGAGTACACAATGGGGGTGAGATACTAACAAAAACAAAATGGAGAGGACCTGGGGGTAGTCATATCAGATGAACTAAAGATGGGCAAGCAATGTAGAGGGCAGCAAGGAGGGTTGGGGATACTGGGATGCACAGGAGAGTACTCACCAGTAGAAAATAGGAAGTTATTATCCTCTGTACAGACAGCTGGTGAGACCCCATCTGGAGTACTGTGTGCAGTTCTGGAGACCCAATCTCCTCAAAGACATAGACAGGATGGAAGCTGTCCAGAGGAGGGTACTAAAATGGTGCAGGGTCTGCACCGGAAGACATATGAAGAGAGACTTAAGGAGCTTAATATGTATAGCCTCGAGGAAAGGAGGAGAGGGGACAAGATAGAAACTTTCAAGTACCTCAAGGGAATCAACAAAGTCCAAGAGGTAGCATCTTTCAAAAAGAGGTGTGCAAGAACAAGAGGCACAATTTGAAGATAGAGGGGGCGCTCAGAGGTAATTAAGGAGTATTTTTTCACAGAGGGTTGTGGATGCATGGAGCGGCCTTCGGAGGAGGTTGTGGAGTCAAAATCAGTGGTGGAATTCAAGCATGCATGGGATAGTCATAAGGCAGTTCTGGCGGGTGGTGGTAGGAAGAAGTAGGCTGCTGGTTAACTAGGATCTGCAGCTTATCCAGTAGGTAGAGAAATGGGCAGACTGGGTGGGCCAAGCGGTCCTTATCTGCCATCAAATTCTATGTTTCTATGTTTCTAATGTGGCTATGAATGGTATTCCTACTCAGGCTGTGCTTGACAGTGGGTTGCAAGTGACCATTGTATTTCAGGACTGGTATGACAAACACTTATCTGATGTGCCCTTACAATCCCTGAAAGGTCTACATGTGTGGGGGCTGAGTGACAAGTCTTATCCATATCTAGGATATGCCTGCCTCTGGTTGTCTTTTTCTGCAACTGTCACTGGTGTAGAGGAGCAAGTAGAGACACTGGCCCTAATGTGTCCCCCCACCAGACTGTATGATGGGGTTCCCCTGTTAATTAAAACAAACACCCACATGTTTGGGAGACTTGCACAACTCTGCCATGAGAAACAATGGCAGCTGATTGGACGGGCCCTAAGAATTCCAGCCTTAGTAAAAAGGGCTTAGGACTGGCAAACAGAGACCTGATGAAGTGGACCCAGACGAGCCAGTGAGGAAAGAGTGGAAAAAGGAACCTGACTCCTGGGTATTGGCCCCCAACACCCAGTGAACAATCCATGGAGAAATCTGCCTAAAGAGAAATGTAAAGAACAAAATATTAATGTTGGATGCACCAGGAGATGGAAAGTTGCCAGAGGGATTATTGGTCAAACAATGCATCTTGCCTGCTCGTGCCCATGCCTATGCACGGTGAGTGATGGTCCAGATTCAGAATGTATCAGATTAGGAGATTCAGATGAACAGAGGGTGCACCCTAGGTACAGTACACTGCGCTGACACTGCCATATTGCCCAGCAACAAGTGCTCTGGCAAGAAGGAGACTGACCCCAGACTTATTTGACTTTGGTAACTCCCCACTGCCAGCTGAATGAAAGGCTAAAATTAGCAAGAAACTCGCTCAGGGGGACCAAGTGTTTAGATTAAAAGAATGGAATGTGGGGTGTGTCCAGGGTGCAGAGCATCACATATGTCTGCATGATGACTGGCCATTTCGAGAGAGATCCTGACGTCTCACCCCCCCCAGCAGACATAGATGATGTGAGGCGACACCTGCAGGAAATGCTCACCGCTGGTGTGATACAAGAATCAAGGAGCCCATATGCCTCTCCCATTGTGGCTGTGCATAACCATGGGTTGGTAAGAATGTGTGTTGATTATCGAACCCTGAACCGGTGGACCATCCCTAATCAATACACCATGCTCTATATACAAGATGCCCTGGATTATTTGAATGGGAACAAATGGTTTTCGGCATTGGATCTTCTCAGTGGATACTACCAGATCCTGATGGCCCCGGAGGACCACGAGAAAGCAGTCTTCATCTGTCCTTTGGGGTTCTAAGAATTCCTGAGAATGCTACAGGGGATTTCAGGTGCCCCATCCACCTTTCAGTGACTGATGGAACATGCAGTGGGAGATATGAACTTGCTGGACTGTCTAGTGTACCTAGACAATGTCATTCTGTTTGGGCGCACATTAGAGGAGCATGAGACCCGACTGTTTAAAGTCCTAGACCAATTGGAAGACTTTGGCCTCAAGCTGTCCATTGACAAGTGACAGTTTTTTCAAACCTCCATGAAGTGTGTAGGGCACATAGTATCTGCAGAAGGGATAGAGACTGATCCTAGTAAGGTTGAATCACTGCCTACTTGGCCCCAGCCCCATAATTTGAAAGAACTACAATGTTTCCTTGGGTTCTGTGGCTACTACCGCAGGTTCATAAAAGACTATTCAAAGGTGATTCACCCACTCTTGAATCTTACCCAGGGTTACCCTCTTATCAACTATAAATATAAAAAAAGCATCCGTCAAAGAACCAGAGAAAGTGTATTTCCACACAGGTGAACTTTTTGAGCCCCACTGGATACCCAAATGTGAAGCAGCCTTTCACAAAGTCCTGTACCAGCTCACCCATGCCCCCATCCTCACCTATGCTGACCCCACCAAGCACAATGTGCTGCATATGGATGCCAGTCTGCAGGGTCTAGGAGCTGTGCTGCATCAAGCACATGAGGATGGTTTGAGACCAGTAGCCTTCACCAGTAATAGCTTGACCCTGTTGGAGCGAAACTATCCTGTACACAAGCTGGAGTTCCTTGCGCTAAAATGGGTCATCATTGACCAGTTTCATGAATACCTCTATGGGGCAAAGATATTAGTGAAGACCAACAATAACCCTTTAACCTTTGTACAGACTTCAGCCAAGTTAGACGCCACTGGGCACCGGTGGCTTTCCGCCTTATCAACCTATGATTATGCTGTTAAATACAGGCTGGACTGAACCATATTAATGCTGACACCTTGTCACGAAGGCCAGTTTCCAAGAATGATTGGGTCAGGCTGTCTGAACCTGACATCTGAGTCTTGTGGCAAAAATTTGACTGAGATGAACAGATGTCTGCGGACACAGTGGACTGTTTAGTATATTGCTTGGGCCCTCCGGATACCTGCATACCGGCTGCCTATTGCCACTTTTCTGCTCTACATAGTAGTACACTACCTCAGTTTGACAATGACAGCATTCAGTGGGCTCAATCCCAAGATTCTATGATTCAGCCTGCACTTCATGCCCTATGTGCGGGGAAAGATGTGTCCAGGTTGTGTTCCCCTGACTTGCGAACTGCTCAATTGTTTAAAGAAGGCTCCAGGTTGAAGCTACTCAATCAGTTGTTGTACAGAGAGACAGTGGATCATGGCAGTCAAGTAGACAGGCAGCAATTGGTCCTGCTCACGGCCTTTAAAGATTTGATACTGAGATCCCTCCACAATCAATGGGGCACCTTGGTATCGACAGAACTCTCGACTTGATATGATCTCGATTCTACTGACCCAAGATGGGGGTCAATGTTGAGCACCATGTAAAGATCTGCAGTCATTGCCTGCAAAGGAAAGCCCTGCCTTGGAGAGCTGCCCTCCTTGTCAATATTACTACCAGTGCCCCATGGAACTGGTCTGCATAGACTTTTTGTGTTTAGAACCTGATCAGAATATTGGCAATGTGTTAGTGGTTATGGATCATTTCTCATGGTATGTGCAAGCATTTCCAACTAAAGATCAAAAGGCCTCTATTGTGGCCAAGGTGTTAGTGGAAAATTTATTTGTCCACTATGGTGCCCCTCAGCAGATCCACTCTGACCAAGGCAGAGATTTTGAAAGTCGGCTAATCAAAGAAATGCTCTCTCTATGGGGGGTGCGGAAGTCAAGGACCACCACTTATCACCCACAGGGGGACCCTCAGCCGGAACGTTTTAACCACATCCTTCTAGACATGTTGGGCACCCTCCATCCAAAAGACAAGCCAAAGTGGAGCCAGCAGATTAGCACCGTGGTCCACACATACAATTGCACAAAAAATTATGCTACTGGGTTCTCCCCCTACTGCCTCATGCTCGGGAGGGAGGCCCGACTGCCCATTGATGTCTGCTTTGGGGTCTCTCCAGATGGGGTCCAAGCCAAAAATTACCTACAGTATGTACAGAAACTTAAAGCTCAATTGAACCATGCTTATCAACTGGCCCAGACAATGGCCACCTAAAGAAATCTTGCCAACAAAGAGAGGCTTGATAAAAAGAGTAAAGGCTCAAGAGCTTTGGCCTGGAGACCACATGTTGTTACACAATTTGGGACTGCATGGCAAACACACAATTGCTGATAGGTGGCACCATCTTCCCCATGTAGTAGTTGGAAAGTTGAATGATTAACCAGTGTACAAGGTGTACCCAGAAAATAACTCCAAAACTATCAAGACCATGCACCATAACCACTTGCTACCTATGAGCCAAGTCATAATTGAGGCTGAACCATCAGCGATTGATTCCCCTGGGCCAGTGACTCATGCTGCTGCAAAAAAGAGACAGAGTCAACCTACTCCAGTAGTTACAGATTTAAGGTTTCTCCCACAGCAGGCCCAGAATGATAGTGACTGTCAGTCCACCTCTGACGAAAGTGAGTGTGACAATGCCTATTACCCCACCTAAGAATTGAGTCAGCTGTTTCAAGGTAACCCTATGACTAATTGTGGGGATGAAGCTGGGCCTTCTGGACTGCCTAACCCCTCAGCTTCATCCTTGGAGCCAATGCTCCCTGAAAGTGAAGTGCAAAGTATTACGTCTGAGGTTGTGGACTATCTGTGTTTTGTGGAACTGTGTGAATTGCCCAAAGAAGGGGCTGATGGTCTGAGTCTCTCTGGTGACACACCAGAACTTGAAGAACAATATAAGAGTGTTGACAGCCCCCTTTCAGTGCTGCAAAGCCTAATTGTGCCAGAGCCTCCTCAAAATGAGCAACTTGGGCCTCCATCAGAAGATAATGAGCAAAGTGTTGTGGAAACAGAGCCTATAGAGCAAGGAGCTGACAGTGCTCCAAGTTTGGACATTCCCATCCATGCAGAGGCACCCCTCACAAGTGAAAAACACTCCAAAGTTAGTGCTGAAAGTACAGAGACTGTGGCCGCTCCCCCCAGAAAGACTGGCCGAGCTATCAAGTCAGTGCTGTGCTTTAGTTATGATTCCTCTGGGAGGCCAGTGGATTTGCCTCTCAATGTGGTTCACAAAGGGAATTATGTTTCACCAAGCTCACTGCCCAAATTGAGCTTGACAGCCAACTCCAAGTTACTCGTTCTTCCCTCTCACCATGGTGCCCCTGCCCCATCCAGCCCCAAGTTAGCTGATAGAGAAGAGCTCCCTCTTACATTGTTTAATGTACAAGAAGTTATTAAATGAACCAGTATTACTTGAATGCAACCTGCATAAGTATTGTCAATATGGATGCAGTAATGTGAAGTATATTGAAATGTATAGTAATGTAACAAGCTAATGATATATATGTCTCATTTATATCGCATGTTTGATATTGTGATGGTACAGACTTAACGCGGATGCCAAGTTTCTCCAGGCAGAGAAGGGTGTAACCCCCCCTACAAATGGGGGTTCCCAAAAAGTCTTCCTTGAGTTTGTTTAAATGCTCACTGCCAGGCTGGTGTTCTGCGATTCAGCAGATTAAATGTATTGCCAGAAAGTGCGTGTGTAGCCTCTGTGTACTGTCTCTTTAAGAGCTGCCTGGATTGCAGTCTTAATTAATCTAAACGGGAGCTCTGTTAGAAGATGTGCTTGTTTGCTGATCATCTGTTAGAATAGTAATAATATTGCAGTTTGTTCTAACCTGCCTTCTTTGCAGCAAGGACTGTTCTGTTTATCTCCACCAACTTGGCCCGGGACTGTCAGAATGGGCCAATCAGTACTGTTGGGACTCTAAAATGGAGCCTGTCTACGGGGGCTTGGTGGGGTCAAAACTTGTAGGAACTGTAGTTTTTGCATTTTGGCGCCTAAAATAACCCGGAAGGGGATCCCTTGTTGTGACTGGCAGACAGATCCACCAACCGAACCCTTTGGATCTTAGGGAAATTCCCAAGCAGCTTGCAGCTAGTTTCAGTTCTGAGTTGGGAAGTGAAGAGATAACAGCTTGAATGATTCAAGCAGCAGCCCCAGTGTAGATTCATGTGGGAGAACTGTGGAAAGGTCTGAGTTTTGGCCTGCATGCCTGTCTGCTGTCCCGGAGAGGGAACTTGTGCCTTTTTCAGACTGAATCCGAACTTGGAGAGCGTAGTAAGCCACTGAATTGTGCCTGAAGAAGACCGAAGATTTGCTGAATGTGATCAGCCTGTCTGGACTTCCAGCCACCTCTAAACTCCCGAATTGTGCAGAGACTCTGTAATTGCAACCGGAGAGCCTTTTGCCTGGTACAGTGGAATTTCCTTACATGTGAATGTGTTATGTGCTTATAGTGGGTCGTGATTTGGTTCCCGACTGTGGTTTGAATTGTATTCTGCTTGCTGGAAGCTGCATTAGAATTTCCTTATGTGTAAATGTGCTATGTGCTTCTAGTGGGTCACGATTTGGTTCCTCACTGTGGTTTGAACTGTATTCTGCTTGTTAGAAGCTGCATCCAGCCCCATGGACTGAATCCAGAATCATCTTCATTGGGCCTGGGCCTTGCCACGCTGGCCCAGCCTGATTACCCGCTGCACAGAGAAAGCCATTGACAAGAGTCCTGCCTAGGGATCAGCCTCCTGCTCAACACCTGTGCAGGAATGACACCTCAGTGATTCGTGTAGGCCCCTCTTCACTGGGCACTCCAGCTCAACAACCTGCAGTCTCGATTTCGTCCTGCCTGTGTCCAGTATTCGGTATTGTGAGTAAACATCAGGGTAACTCCCTGCAACAACAGCTAACTCTAAAGTGTTGTCATCTGATTGTCTTGTTGCTTTTTCTTTCATGAATTGAGCCCTCTGGCTCCAGATTACAAGTAGTGTGTGTTGTGCATGTTGCTTTTCTTCCATCACAGGGCCCCAACCAGCTGCAATGTTCCTGGCTAGCCCACCATTTTCCTACCTGGGTACCCAGAGTATGTGACTGTGTGGGGACTTAAAGCGCATGCATAACTGTTTGATTAATATAGCCGTTAAGCCAATCAACCTGATTACGCCCCTTCCTTGTTCAAGTTCCTTGAATAAATCAGATCTGACTTTTTTGCTGCATTTAACCTGACTGTGGTTCCAGTTTGTACCAAGAGTACTGTACTGTTGCTATTTACTGTGCATAACCTTGTTTTACAGGGGGGTCCCCAGGGTCAAGCCAGAGGAACCAGCCCTAGTGGTAAGTGCAAACAGTGTGGGTATTGGTATGGTGTACAAGGGGTACTATGAAAGTGATTATCGTATATTGCTCAGGCCACTAGAAGGGAAAGAGGGGGGTTACAGTGTCCTGGAGGGCTGTGCCCAGGTTAGTTTGACCACTACCAACCTTTACCTCTGGGTGGAGGCACCCGTTTCAGAACTCAGACCCCTTAACCTGCTACTAGCCACTTAGGCAGGACTAGTAGCCCTTGGAATAGCGCCACCTAGGAGTTACACAAAACAGTTAACAAGTGTCCAAATCATAAATGTGCAAGGATACAGTTCATCAGCAGACACCTAGCTAAACATCATAGAGGGAAACCAAAAACATAAAAGTAATGGGAAGCAGCCAAACAGCCTTGTCCTGACAATGTGGACTTAACAGTGTGCATAAGAGAAGGAGGGAGGGGGGAGGGTAGGACTAAGAAGAGAAGGAGAAGGAGAAGGAGAAGGAGCAATAAGTGAGGGGGGGAGGTAGTGAAAGGATAGAAAGTGGTAAGGAGGTGTAAGGGAGGGAGACAGCAAGTAGAGTGTATAAAGCAACAGCTATTGGGCACGTGCTTGAGAGTTACAGCTGGGGGGGGAGAGGGTAAGGATTAGAGGAAGCAGTCTCAGTTGTTATCTGCTGTGAGGTGATGTCAATGCTTTGTTTTGAAAGGGCCAAGCTTGATTTCAGTAGAGATGTTACTGGGGAGAGTGTTAACCCAAAGTGGGGCTATGCAGGTGAATGTCCTTTGCCCCTGGGAAGTTCAGCAGTGTGGCACCTGGAGTACCTGAAGTTCTGAGCCACGAGTGCATTGAGGATTATGGAAAGGGCTTAAAAGTTCTTGTACCCCTGGTGGGAAGAGACCGAAGGTTATTTTCTTGGCCAGTAGGCAGGTATTGGTATTTTATTCGCCCTTTTAATTGCAGCCAGACGGTTTGGGCATAGAGATCGCATGTATGAGTAAGGCATGGGACACCAGATATGGGCCTATATGCTTTATTAAGAGCAATAGAAATGCACTGAAGGGCCGTGTCTATGGCAGAGTAGTAGATGGTCAGACCATAGTCTAGGATGGAAATCCTGATCTCCTGCCTAATCAACAGATCCTTTCTCACGCTGACAAATGGAAAACCACAGTTGTCCAAGTACATAAAAGTGGTCTGACCAACATTATCAAAAACTATAGACCCATATCTATCTTGTGTCCAATTGCTAAAATCCAAGAAAGATTACTTTATAACAACTATCAGCCTACCTTGAACAGACCAATGCCCTCACTAGTAACCAGTATGGCTTTCTGAAATCGCATGGGACAGAAACTGCTCTCCTGAGGGTCACCACTGACATATTCCAGGCTATGGACCAGTGTAAAGCTACTGATGCAGTCTTTGTCTACTTAATGAAGGCATTCGACCTAGTCAACCACTCACTTCTCATCTGTAAGCTTCGCCACCTTGGTCTTTACAAAAACCCTCTTGGATCTCTTAACTACTTAGAGAATAGGTTTCAATGTGTCAAATGGGCAGGTACCATCACAACCTTATCTCCTATCACTGAAGGGGTTCCAAAGAGATCAATCCTGGGGCCTCTCCTATTCTCAATATTCATTAATGACCTTCCTCTGAATTGTGGAGGAGCATCGGTTCACCAATATGCGGATGATGCCATCTTGTATAGATCCTCCTGTGACGTCTCAAGTATTAACTCTAACCCAACAAATGACTTTTAGACTCTAGAAACATGGTTTAAAAATAACCTACTAGTTCTGAACACAAAAAAAGACTAAATCCATGTTGTTCCACCATACCTGCTTTGACACAACCTCACAGCCCCCGGTTATCAAAACATCCATTAACATTCAACTCGAAAATGTTACCTCCTTTAAATACCTAGGTGCAGTACTTGACAAGCATCTATCCTTCAATAAGCAGATAACCTGTATCACTAAGGCTACTAATCAGAAACTAGGCCTTCTACATCGCACTGCCCCCTACCTCTCAAGTAGCGCAAGAAGTACTATTGCCTCTGCCACCCTTCTCCCAGGCCTCTTCTATGATGCCTCTATAATCCACTCCTCTAAGACTACACTCCTGATCAAACTCCAAACGGCCTATCACAGAACTGCACAATTTGCTATTAAGGCCCCAGCTCGTGCCCATCACTGTGATGTGCTGAACAATTTGGGTTGGCCATCTTTCATGGGAAGACTTAACTTCCCAGTATATTGCACCACCTTCACACTAATACACCTCCCACCTCCTCTAAGTATATCTAACCTGCTAACCCTAAAACCCTTCCCACGAACACTCAGGTCCACACACCTCCCGATGCTGGGTCTGCCCAAGACTCGCCTAGCTGTTGGAATAAGATCCTTCTCCTTCACAGCACCACGAAAGTGGAATGACCTCCCACAGTCACTACTCTCATGCAAGACCATTACTCTCTTCAAAAGACAATATAGGGAAATATTGTACAAGCCTCCTGTCTGTAATGGGAACGGAACCTAATCTTCTCTAAACTTCTCCACCTGCTGCCTATACTCTCCTGGTGTGTATGATCAATGTCTAGGGCTATGAGTCTGTACACAGCTAATCGTCTATACTCTGCACTTATGTACTAATTGACTCTACTACAATTGTACTGTATGCTCATATCAACCTTACTGTTTGTTCACCTATTTTGCAATTGACATCTGTAATTTGTACTGTCTCCCAATGAATGGGATGGCTAGTTTAGTCCACGAATGTATGTAACTGTACAATGATATTTGTGCATAATTTATCGGTATCTGTACTGTTTTCTTATGCTTTGAACATTTGGATCCCCAGGTCACCCCTGAAAAAGGGACTTGACTGTCTCAGAGAGCCCACCCGGTCATCAAAATTTAAATAAATAAATCACTGAACTCTGCACAGCCAATCTTAAATCTTCAGGAGTCAGGCAAATTGACTGCAAAGAATACAAAACAGCCTTGGGTTTAGGGAACCATTCTCCCTGATAGATGATCTGCTAGATGAACCAATCTGAATGTTTAGATCCCCTGCTATATGAAAGGCTGACAGAGACAAAAGAGTTTTTCCAGCCCACTGAAGTTTCGTTCTGACTACTAGGGGTATGCTTTTGCTTTTTGTGCCTCCTTGGTTATTTATGCACATGACTGTTACTACTTTGTCTGAGCAAATCTTCATCACTTAGGAACTGAGCTGCTCCTAAAAATGGAGAAGAGTGAGAATCATTGCCTGCATCTCTAAGACATTTATCTGAAAATATTTGTCTTCTAGACTCCAAATACCCTGGTCCAGAATCAGGTCCAGAACAGTGCCCCAACCCAGAAGGCTGGCAGCTGTCAGAATTCACTTTGGAAGGGAAAACAGTGGGGAATCCCTTATTAGAAACATAGAAACATATAAATTGTTGGCAGATAAAGACCACTAAATCCATCCAGTCTGCCTGTAGGCCCTATACATTGTATGTAGCCACTGACCCTATGTGATCAATGGCTTTTCATCACTTCCTCCCCTCTCAAGCTTCCCTTGTGTCTGTCCCAGGCATGCTTAAACCCCTCCACTGTGCTTGACCCTACTACCTCCTGTGGCAGACTATTCCAAGCACTGACTTCCCTTTTCTGTGTGAAAAACTTCCTCACATTACCTCTTAATCTATCCCCTTCCAATTTCATATTATGCCCCCTTGTTCTAATACTTTTTCTACATTGGAAAAGGTCCCCCACCTGTACCTTGTTTATTCCCCTGAAGTGCTTGAAGGTTTCAATCATGTCCCCCCACCATCTCCTCTCCTCCAGTGAGTACATATTGAGGTACCTTAGTCTCTCCTCATATGTTTTGTGCTGCAAGCCCTGCACCATCTTTATTGCCCTTCTCTGGATAGTCTCCACCTTATCTATGTCCTTGCACAGGTGTGGCCTCCAGAACTGCATGCAGTACTCCAGGTGAGGCCTTGCCAATGTTTTATACAATGGCATCACCACTTTTCACCTCCTGCTAGTGATACCCCTGCCTATGCACCCCAGCATGCCACTGGCCCTCCCTGCTGCCTTTGGGCACTGCTTTGAAACCTTAGGTCCCCCAAATCTTCCAACCATGCAAGGTACTGACAGACTGAGGGGGATGAAAATGGGGATCTGGGGGGGGCGATAGATAGCCTGAACAAGCAAGGCAGATGTCTGAAACTGCAGCTCTAAATCAAATAAATAAAAAGGTTATAAATAAGTTATTTTTTGGTGGCACCAACCAATGAGGAATATAAAACTGAAAATCAGAAACTCCCAAGATTAACAATGGGAATCCAAAGAAAGAAAAAGGGGCACAAGACGGAACAAGAAGTAAGAATACCCATGGACCCACTGCCATGAGGTCAGCACAAGACCATAATCCCTCGGAGGAGGATACAAATGAGGAAAAGACATTACAAACTCTGGGCCATAAAATAAACAGACTTATCAGTTCTGTGTCTGGACTATCAGAAAGATTTGACTCATTGACAACCAGGGTTGATACAATAGAAGCAGAGGTTAACGTGGTTAAGATCGTAGCGTTGGAATCAAAATAATGCTGTGAAGCAGCCATGGAGACTGCTGCCAACCTAGTAAAAGAAAACACTCACCTGAGGAGCCGACTTGAAATGCTCGAAAATCAAGCCAGGGCTGCAAACCTTCACATCATTGGGATACCTGAATGCAGCGAGGGGGACCACTTAATCTTGTTCCTTACCAAGTGGCTGGAACAGCAGCTGGGGCAACCTAACATTGACAGACACATCCAAATTCAAAAAGCCTACCGCGTTGCTTCTAGGGGCAGGCAAACAAATACAGAATCCCCCAGAGCCATAGTGGCAATCCTTGATGGCATCGGCTCCAGAGATTTCATTTTGATGCTGGCTGCACAGAAAAGAGTACTACTCTATGAGGGGATTCAAGTGCAGCTATATCCAGACTTGAGTTTTGCCACATGGCAAAAGAAGAAACGGTATGATGGAGTAAGGGTTCTCCTCTGTGAGACACAAATTCCTCATAACATGCTTTTTCCTGCGTGACTGCAAATCCTGCATGAAGGAAAAATCTTCACTTTTTTGGACCCTGGTGAAGCTCTAAAATGGGCTCAGAAACATTAACCTCCACAGAGACGCAGAGACTCCATGGATCAATCAGAGGTAGAAGACATTGAAGGCAGAGAGACCTGATCGTGGTATTGATGGACTAAACAGCTCGTTCATAGTGAGAGAAATTACATGATGGTTCAAAGTAGAATTGATCCCAAACTTGTGTTTATTTAATGCAAAGCATCCAAACCTAACATTACATTCTCTAATATTCTGTCAAAATATATTTATAAGATGCAGCTGCTGCATAAATTATTTTTTTTTTTTGCAGCTACTTTATTTCCTCCCTGGGTCCTCTGCCAGCATCTGATGTTCCCCCGTAGGCGCCGATGGAGATCCCTCCCCATAACCCCACGACTTACCCTTCATGGCAGGGGGTTGGGAGCGATTCAACCCACCAGACCGGGTGAGCATTTGGGGAGGTGCCTTCCCAGGCCATCACGGATGGGGACCATCGTCAGTCGCAAAGGATTCCATATTTTCTGTATTTACTCTGTCCCCTCGAGGTGCGGCATGTAATGGTGCCAGCGGCGGCAGCTCGCATGCTCCCATGTGAGTCCCACCAAGCACCTGCCGCACTCTCACCCTACATTCAGTGCTGATGTGCCACCTCCAGCCTCCGCTAGGTGGCAGGCAATCGCCGAGCCCTGCAGTCCCCCCTCCCGGAGAAGGAGAGCAGTCCTAGGGACGCTCGATCCTTCTCCTCCCTACCAACCCCCGGCACCCAATGTCCATTCCCGAACATGGGTCGCCAGCATGGCACAAGGTAAGGTGTCCAGTGCCTCAGCCCTCAGCGCCACCGGGCTGGCTCATAAATTACTGTATAATGTTATCAGTTTGTAGATGCTAGACAGATTTAAATTTGTGGTATTCAGTTGAGGAGACTAGGGATGTTTTTCTGTGTTCCTTTTTAAGATATTATTAATCAATGTTAATTAATGGGAGTTCCCAGTTATAGCTCCAAGGTATCTTTATAATGGCTCATAGCAGTTTCAGGCTAATTACACAAATTCTTAAGGCCACCGGATAGGTGCCATTTAACGATAAATGCATGAAAACTCAGCTCCTTAGCAAAGGAGTTACGATTTGTAATCCATTTTGGATTTATGTCACAGAGGTTAAATAACATGCAGCTTATGGGCTTGTTAAATAGTAGTAATGACTAGATTACACTTTGCAGTAAAATGTTCATACTGTAAATCCTCAAGGGATGTATCTAATAGACACAGTTCGAGTAATTTAATATGCATGTATTAAGAGGGGTGGCACCCTCCTGTGGAACATTTTTGTATGAATCTTAATGCGCTGTATCAGGAATAATTTTTAACTGTTTGCTTATTGTAAGACCAATAAACAAATAGTAAAAAAAAAAAAGAAAAGAAAATAGGGATCTAATATTGCTCACACTGAAGACTAAGAGGAATTAAGGTGTGACTGGCAGCTTCTACTTCAGCATCCTGTGTCCCAGACACCCAATGAGGGTCTGAGCAATTATTTTTTTTTTTAATTTTTGTTTTATTACAACTAGGATTACAAGTACTTTTGAGCCAGGCTGTTTTACAAAAGTTCCGCATCAGAGAACAAATACAATTCAAGTTACAGAAATAGGAACAAAACAATAAATAGGTTGGCATATTAGGTTACAATAGTAGATCAATACAACAGCTAGAATAAGTAGAATGTATACATGGGAACACAGAGTAACAGACGGATAAGTAGGAGGGAGGGTGGAAGATGAAGATAAACATGAGGAGCGAAGTTGGAGAGAGCAGAAATTGCAGCCAAAGGGCATGGTCATCAACTGGGAACAGGCTGAAACTAGTCAACAAAAAGGGAAAGATCATTGAGGGCTCAGAAGAGGCAGGGGGGTGAAGGGGAGAGTCAGCAGTGGTAAAAAGAAAGAAGAAATAAAAAAGTAACAGAGGAAAAGGAGGGGGTGGAGATGTGGTAGGTGATAGTTGGAGGGAACAACAACGAGAGGGCTGAGGAGATTATAGGTAGCATTCACAGGAGTCAGAGTTAGTAAGGTGGAGGTGGAGTTTATGTTTGAATGAGCCAAGGGTGGTAGTGGAGGAGATGTCAGGATTGAGCGCATTTAACCAGCTAGAAGCTCTGAAGGCAAAGGATCTTTGGCCCTGAGAGGTGCGACTGTGGGGAACCTGAAGGAGCTGGTATTCAGAGCCCCTGGTGTTATGTGGCTTTAGTCTAGAACTATGCAGTGCTTGGACTCCCAGCAGAGCAAGGCCCATGGTTACTTTCTTTGCCATAATGCAGGTTTGGTATTTTATGCGATTTGAAAGTTGAAGCCAGCCAGATCGGGCATACAGGTTACATGTATGAGTGAGATGATGAGCACCAGAGATAAGCCTGCAGACCTTGTTAAGTGATGTTGAAATTTGTCTCAGGGCAGTGGCAGAAGCAGAGCCATAGATTATAAGACCATAATCAATGATGGAGGCAACCGAGCTTTGGATAACAATCTTCAGTGCTTCTGCAGTAAGGTGTTGTCTATGTCGGTAAAGTAGGCCTAGGCACATATTTGCTGATTTGGCAACATTGTCTATGTGTGCCCCATAGGAGACATTTGAGTCCAGGGATAACCCTAGGTATTTGAATGACTGCACTTGCTCAAGGGTGTTGCCATTGCTGGTAGAGATAGCTAGGGGGTGAGATCTATGCCTGTTTTGAGAGCTGTTAAAGAGCATTACTTTGTTTTTTTTATGATTGAGGACAAGCTTATGATGAATGAACCAGTCTTCCACTGCGGCAAAGCCTTGCTGAAGATTGGTCTGCAGGAGCACAGGGTCCTTGTGGGAGGAGAAGATAACAGCATCATCAGCATAGAGGATAATCTGTTCAGTGCAAGATTTCAGGAGCATGTTCAGAACAAGGCTGAAGAGTAATGGACCCAGGATGGATCCCTGAGGGACTCCAAATTGGACCGGTCTGAGGTCTGATAGTGTCCCAGCAATTTTGACTCATTGAGATCTGTTTTGCAGATAGCTGTTGAACCATGAGACAGTCTCAGGAGAGAGTCCTAAATGCTGGAGTTGTTGGATCAGCAGACGATGGTGGACTGTGTCGAAGGCCTTGGTCAGATCTACAAATACTGCCCCAGTTAAGTGACCCATATCCAATGTGCCGTGCAGTGCTCCAGTGAACTCCAGTAATGCAGAGGAGGTGCTATGACCTTTTTTGAAGCCATGTTGTTGTGGGCATAAGTGATTGTGTTTGTCCAGTTAGTCCAAGAGTTGGTTGGATACTATGCATTCGAGTGCTTTGGAGAGAGGTGGTAGTATCGAAATTGATCGATAGTTCGCATGGCAGGTCTTATCCCCGCTTTTGTGGACTGGAGTAACTGTAGCCACCTTCCATTTGTCAGGGAACTGATCAGTGCTAAGGGAGAGATGGAGAATGTGTGTTAATGGGACTAGAACCTCATCCATAGTGAGGGTTAGGAGTTTTAGATTCAGCGAGTCTCCACTTGATCTTGACTTTGAAATTGCTTTGGTGATGTGTTCGGGTATCGTGCAGGTTAATTTCTTTGAAGTGGAAGGGCGGGAGAGTGACAGGAGGATCATCTGGATAACATGGGTAGTGTCAAGGAAACAATCTGGGGGAAGGACGCTGCTGAGATCAGTAAATGCATCATTAAAGGTGTTCACAATGACCAGAGGATCCAGGGTGATGGCCTCATCAATCTTTAGCATGGTTGGGGAGGATTTAGTTTGTTTCCCTGTAACTTCTTTGATATTCTTCCAGAAATCCGACTCCTTTCCCCAGGAGTTTGAGAGAGCTTCTTTGTAGTAGGCATTTTCAGTAGTTGTATGGCTTTAGTGCAGTTATTGCGGGCACATTTGTAGTTCTGTATGTCATGCTGGGCGGCAGAGTCTCTAGCCAGAGCCCAAAGGTGGTCCTGAGCATTTAGCTGGGCAAGTAGCTCTCCAGTTAGCCATGGATTGCAGAGTGCTTTGACTTTTCATTTTTTAAGCGGGATGTAGATGTCACAGGCCACGTTGAAGGAGGAGATAAAGAGGTCAACAGCTGTGTTAACATCAACAATCAATGCCTAGAGGATCCTATTGTTCTTTCTTCTGCATTCTTCTTCAGAATTGCCCTTTTGATCCCTTCAGGGTCTGTAAAGCTGATGAACTTCATTTCTTCCATTCTTTGATCTGCATCCTTTGTGCTACAACCCAGGAAAGGCAAAGAGTTCCAGTGATCCTGCCATGGATCTACAGCCAATTAAATTCCTTTTTTTTTGTTCTTCTTTTGCAATCTTTCTTCAGCATCATCCATCCCAGTGACCCATTTGGAGTGCAATCAGGGAATGCCTAGAATATTCTGTGTTTTCTTTCCCTGTGGCTGTGTCCTTTGTCCTGACAGTGCAAGTGGTGTCTAATTTCCCCAGATCTCAGAATCCCATGTAAGCTTGGTCTAGTAACTACATTTTGCTAAACACATCTGACAATCTGCTCCTATCCAGACTCACAAGTCCTCAAACTCATGCTGACAAACATTAAAATAGAAGGCATCTATTAGTTTGTGCAAAGTATACAGACAATTTATTCATTGAGTATTTATATAACCGTATAAATTCCAAATGGAACATACAACCACTTTATAGAGTTTGAATTAAGTTATAAAATGACCTGGCCATGGGTGCATTTGAGTACTCATATAGTGTAAGACTGTTGTCTTACTTAAACAGTTGTCTTTTCCACGTGCGTTCTTCCTTTTGTCACAATTAAAACTGGTTAATCTTTAAGAGTAAACTCCCATGTCTCTTTATCCAGCACAGCTCCAGTATTAGCAAGAACCAACAACTGGTGCATAACATCTAAGAACTCTCAAATCATTCACCTTCCTCCTTGGAGGAGGAGTAACCACTTTTATCCAGTGGCTCACCAGGAGACACTGAGTCTGGATGTTCTTTGTCAATATCATTATTCTCATCTGGTCGAGTATCGAAACCAAGCACAGAAAAATCAAGGGATGCCTGCAAATTGGGAAGAGCATCTTTGCCATGCTCCAGTACATCCACACATGCCAGCTGCAGACCCCATGACCAGAGAGCCTACCTCAGTATCAGGTGTCTTTGCAGGAATGGCCTGTGGTTCTTCAGCATTGAAAATTTCCTTGAAAGGTCATAGGAGGGTCAGGTGTAATTCAATCTTGCCACTGTCATTAGAGCAGTCACATGTATCTTCATCCAGCCTAGGTGTTTGGGGATGAAATGCTATGATCACTTGACTAGCACAGAAAGGACAAAATGAGACATATGGAGATTTTTTTTCATCTTCCATTTCTCCACCTAATACTTGGGGAGCCCCTCTGCAGCAGATACCCTCAGTCCTGTTACCCACCCAACCCCAGAACTTACCGCACCTCTTGTGCCTCTATGGGTGCATGGGTGACTTGTCAGACGGTACAGAGCCTGTGGGATATGCAGCCATCATTCTGCCTGCCCAAGCTGTTTTCCCCATAGATTTTTCCCTGGGTTGGCATGGGTGCTATGGTATGCATGTACTATATGCCTCAGCAACCTGCGTCTGGCCAACCAGATAGGTGACCACTGTTCAGTCACTTAGCCTCCACTAGGTGGTGAACAAGCAGCAGTACATGCCCCCCTAAAGGAGGAGAGCCATGACAGGATGCTTGATCCTCCTTCCTCCAGCTGGCCTCCAAGTGACCCCAGTTCACTGTCGACCCAAGTTGTCCATGTGGTGAGTGGTGAGGCCACCTGCCTCAAATCACCATGCCACTTGACTGGTGGGAGAATTTCTTAAAGTTCTGTGACAGGTTTTGCACTTTTTGAAATAAACTAGTCTGCATAATGCCATGGTGCCAAGAAAAATGCCAAACTTTGCCAAAAATGGAAGCAAATACTGAAAACGCTTTGCTTGTGCAGCTGATGTCTAAAGTATCTTAAGACTATGAAAATAACTCCATTTAACATAATTTATGGCAATCTTTTTTAATGCAAATTACATAAGCTACATAGATACATAGATGCTGTCAGCAGATAGGGACTGGTAGGCCCATCCAGTCTGTGCATTTAAGCTGCCCAACAAAGCGCTTGATGACCCTGTGTGTTCCTGTTGCAATTATGAAACCTGCATAATTTGCAGAGAAATCATAAGTCAAGTAAGGGAGGCAGTATAGCGCAGTGGTTTAAGGCTCTGAGCTGCAAATCTGGTGACATCCAGCAGACCAGACCTGGGTTTGAATCCCACAGCTTCCACTTGCATACTGTGCGACCCTGAGCAAGTCATTTAACTTCTCTGTGCTCCCAGGTCGCACCTGTAAAAAAAGCTTTCAGCTTAGTGTGCTACTCCTGGTGAAACAACTAAAAAAAAAAAGTCAGCCTTTGTGTTTAACTAACTACAAAAGCACAGCAACTGTATAGAAAAACTGATACATGCACAGTTGTGGGAGAGACTGTTATGGAATTATGCATGTGTATCATACAAGCATAGGAGAAAGTGCATGCTCACAACTACTGCTTAGAAATGGTGGTGGTGGTGGTAGCTGCAGTTTATTTGTTAAGTGCCCAATCCCAGGTGCACTGAGCACTGTACACCATTAAAACATAAATCAGAGAACAAAAGAGAACAAATATAGCTACAATTTACAATAAATAAATATAACTTAAAATAAATTAGCAAGGCATTATTAAGTAAGCAAGAGCCAGTGGGGACTAACTGGAAATAAAGACCTGTCTAAAGAGGTAGATTTTAAAACTCTTCTTAAAGACCTTCACCAAGGGGGCCTCCCGCAGAGATCTGGGAAGCAAGTTCCATTTAACTGGGTTGGTCACTTCAGAAGTGCGACCCTTGGATGTCATAAGCCTGGTATTGAGAACTGTGAGGAGGCTCACCTCAGATGAGCAGAGGGGGCAAGCTGGGCAATAAGGGGACAGGAGATCACTCAGATAACCCAGTCCATAAAGGGATTTGTAGGTCAGTAAACCCACCTTGAAGGTGATTTACCATGACACCAGCAGCCAGTGCAGGTCACGTAGGACCAGGGTCACATGATATGAACTTGTAAGATTTGTCAGCAACCTGGCTGCTGCATTCTGCACTAGCTGTAGGTGCCATAGGACCCTACACTAATCACAAGATACACAGCATTGGAGTACTCAAGTTGGGGAGGCGTAGTGTAGTGGTTAAGAGCACTGAGCTGCAAACCTGGTCAACTGGGTTTGAATCCCATAGCCATCACTCCCATACTGTGTAGCCACGAGCAAGTCACTTACCTTCCTGTGCTCCCAGGATACACCAGGAAATAAGCTTAAGAGTGCATGGGACAGGCACAAGGGAATCATAGTGGAGAGGAAGGGAGGAGGAAGAGAGAGCTGTAGATCAACTACAGTCTGCAGCAATAATGTAGATAGGGAAAAATGGGCCAACTGGGTGGGCCAAGTGGTCCTTATCTGTCATCCAATTCTGTGTTTCTATGGAGGTCACAAAGGCATGTACCACTGGGGGTAGGTCAACTGGCAGGATCAAGGCTTTCATATGGGAAATGTTTCTAAGATGGTAAAAGCCACTCCAGACTACAGACAACACCTGAGCCTCAAGAGTCAGACTTTCATCCAGTATGACACCCAAATTCTTATCCTTAGCAGAGGTAATAAGGCTGGAGAAACCAAGCACCAGGCCAGTCACCTCCACTGTAGCCTCTGCACCCTGCCGTCAGCAATGCTTTGTCACTAATAACACCATCTTATCTGGGTTGAGTCTTAGCCAGCTGGAGGACATTCAGTCCTGAATCTCAATCAGGCATAAATTCAGTACATCAACTGCACCAAGCCTCCTGGGTGTGAATGACAGGTACAGCTGAGTATCTTGTACATAACAGAGAAAACCCAAGCCATATCATCTGATGACATGATGCAGGGGCAGCATGTACACTGCAAACAACATGGTAGAGAGGATCAAGCTCTGAGGGTACATCATAGAGCAGGGGCTTCAGGGGTGAGGAGAAGCTCTTCGGATGTGATGTTGCCCCTAACATATTAGTATGGAAGACAGCCTGAGATGAGGCATTGTAACACTCATGACACCAGCATTCTGTGCTTTTAGGGAAGTTATTAATGATATAGCATTACAAGTGAGCCCCTGGTTGGCATGCATAGTAGTCATGTGTACGTAATTTCCATTAGCCCATGTGAGAATATGTTTAAAAAATTACATAGTGGGAAGCAAAACATTTTTACAATATGAAGAAAAGCAGATCAGCTTTAATGTTTCACATTTTCTATGCTCCTAAATTCTAATTCTTGTGATTCTTTGGCCGTCTCCTCTCCCCTGTATCATTCTACTGCTTGGTGTGCTCCATCAGAAGATGTATTTTGGTGGTTCTGACTACCTTTTTTGTCCTTGGGATATTACCCATGTAGCCTCCCACCAATTTGAGGCTTACCTTAAGTGTCTCCCAGGGCCCCAGCAATGCCCACTGCCAGGCAGATGTCCTGCAGAGAAGTTAAATCCACGGTTATTTGGTAATCCTATTTGATCTGTAAGAGAGTGCCATGATGTGACTCTGCGACTGTCCCTTTAAGTGACACAGCCAGTGTGTTATACAGTAAATGATCTGGTCTGGGTCCAAGTGCTTCAAAATTCACTACTGGCCAGGCACCTTCCTAATTTGCTCCACTCTGCGATTGATAGTAAAGCAGAGGGAGCTCTAAATAGTACTATAAATATTTACTTCTAATTTGTTGTTATATTTGAATTAGAGTGCTCATTTTAACCTGCCTTTATTGCAGCCTTTACATCCAAATGGGAGCTACCATGTTTGGTCCGGGACTTCCAGGAATTTCCACCAATTGGGACATAGGGGACCTCAAGGGGTCCTTAGTTCAAGTGCCTCATGGGAAAAAGCTGTAGTTCTTGTAGTTGAACAGGTTGGTGCCTAAACTGACAAATGGGAGCATCAAAACTGTGATTGACAGCTCCCCTAACCAATCAGAGTGCTAGGAAACTGGACTAGTTCAAGAACTGTTAGAAAAAAGAGTTCAGTTGCTGCTGCCATAAAGAAGCAGCTCCAGGAAAGGAGCTGAGAAAAATTGGCAGGGAAAAGCCTAACTTGCCTCCTTGCTATTACTTCCAGCATTGGACTGCCTCATAGCAGTAAAACAGACTAATCTGAAATCTAATCTTGAAACTGTGGCAGTTAGGCCCAAGACTCTGATGAGTTCAGTTTAAGCTATTGAACCGAGAGGAGCTTCTGTGGAGTGTTAGGCCAAAGAACTGTGATCAAAGACTGTTTCTACAGACTAAGAGGTTTGCTCAGTGAATGGACTGCAATTGCGAACCAGCCTGAAACCGATCTGAGAGGCAGAGAAGTGAATGCTGTTTTCATTAAATGTGCTGAATGTTTATTGTGGGTCAAGGCCTACTGTCCAGGGACTCCTGATTGCCAGAAAGGACCCCATCTTTACCAGCAACCGAACTGTCTGCCAGATGAAGATTTTCACTGGCAAACAAACTGAACTTTGCCAGAAGTGTTCGTCTAGCCTTGGGCTTATGCCAAACCCAGCCCAAGCCAAGTATCCTTGAACCAGCTACTGTTTTCTCAGTGAGAGACTAGCTTGGGAATCCAGCCCATGTGCAGCAAGCAATCACAGGTTGCTGCCACCTGGAGGGAAAGGCCATGAAGCAGAGGTGAGTCACGCAGGTCCAGCTTCCCCATGCTCTTCAATATTCTACAGCAGGATTTCATATCACCAGGCCAAGTCCTACCAACTGGTGTTGCGAGTAAATGTAGGGTAGCTCCCTGTAATATTTCTTTAAATCATTTTATGGTACCATCTGATTTTGTCTGTGTGTTATTGGATTACACTGGACTGGGCCAGCCAGCCAAGGATACACATAGCTAACATCTTTGTCATTGCATGTTTAACTGCCTTTCTTTCCACCAACAGCCCCAACAACAGCTGCAACCCCAGGCAATGATCAGGCTAGCCACCAACAGTCTTGGTACCCAGCAGCTGCAAAACTGTACAGTGGGACTAAATGCGTGCATGCAAATGTGCCCTGGTTTAAATCCAGTACAGTAATCATTCATCTAAATCTGCCCCTTCCCTTGTTCAAATTCCCCTTAATAAATCGATTGGTTTGTTTCACTGTTACATTGCCTCATGAATATCTCATTGTCTGGGTTGAGGTTGATGTGTTTTGGGGAAATACATTTAAAAGTGCATGCCTGTATTGAGTGTTGTTTTGCAGGGGGGTCCAGGGGATTTGCTGAAGACCAGACCCCGGTGGTAAGTGTAAAAGGTGTGTGTATGTTGTAAATGTTTATTGCCAACTGTGTGTTAACTGAAAGGGGCTGTGTTTGTTTCAAAGGTCCTTGGACACTAGGTGGGCTTGTGGGCAGATATAGTTTTACAGAGGGCTATACCAGGTTAGGTAGATACCCCCACATACTATACTCTGGGTGGAGGCACCAAAATATTGAATCCATCCCCTCAACCTGCTGCCAGAAGTGCAGGCAGGGGTAGTAACCCTAGAGGTAGCACCACCTAGGGGTTACACCCAGTTATCAGCTGTTGTTTTTTTTTAAACTTGAATCTTATTTGTGTAGTAATGAATAACAGTACAAACTATTCCGTCCTAGAAACAGACAGAAGAAATTCCAGAAAGGAAAACATTTCCACATAGATACAGCATATAAAGTGTCACCAGGAAAATGTATTCAAAACCAGGAGGGACCCTAGTCTGAATAGGGCCATGGTGTATCTTTAACTGAGAAGCTGTCAAATATAAAAGTGCATCCTACAGCAATGTTACCTATTAACTAGGTTAAGATTTACAAAGAGGAGAAATAAAGTTACAAACATAGAATTCAGACAAAATATCCCCGGCAAATATACTGCACACTAACTACCTCAGTGAATGTATATTAATGAATTAAATTATTCTCGCATTACAATACCTAAGCTAAATCATTATAATACCCTCATAGAAGGTGATTAAATTGCAATATAGAAATACATAACATTGAAAGACAACAGCCAACTAAACTGAAGCTGGTTCCCAGAGAAACTGAAAAAGGTAGATAAACTGCACCTTATGATCTCCCCAGCTGATTTTCAAAGATTATAACATTTCTTCAACTAAGGAATTGCCCTAATTAAGTGAATCCCTAAACATTGTCACCCAATTATTTGCAACCGTGTTAAAATTTACAAAGGGGGGAAATACAGTTGCAAACATACAATGGAAGCAGACTTCCAGGCAAGAATACAACGTTAGCTGCCTCAATTAATGTATATTAATGCAATAAACAGTTATTATAATAACCTACGCTAAATCATTATGATTCTATAACATTTATTAAAATTACAATATTGAAATATGAAACATCTATGTCAAACATCCAGCTAAATTTACATCAGTTCCTATGAAGTATTTCAATCACTCAAGTCAAGTGCCTCTTTGTTCCTTTAATACCTAAAAGGGAAATACACAGAAAAGAGCAAAACAATTGCATTTTATTACTTCCACATCTGATTTCCACCTGAGGGAAAAGGATAGGCTGCATAATATCAGCATGTGAAATCTATCCAAAGTCAGAAAAGACAAAACAAACAAATGAAAGTCTGTTTTACTTCATAACTTCAAGCACACACGGTTGAAATCCTGGAATACTCTTCCCTTCCATCTCAGACCCCTTGAATGGGCCTCTTCCTTCTCTGAATGCCTTAAAAATGGTTTAGGGAAACGTATACAGATTTATGCAATTCCTGCCTGGTGCCCCAGTAATCAATGGTATGTATTATGCGTTTTCTCTTTTCCTCTTTTTAGTGATTATCTGTATGTAACGCCTTGTACTGTATTGTTGTATCTAATATTTATTGCAACTGCAAATAGAAATTGTGCAGATTACTCAGGAAGCCATTGCAAATGAATAATTTGCTCAACTGGTTCATGCCATCTTTCCTGTTTTTAAAAAAATGAATGCATGAGCAACACAATTCCAATTAAATAATACAATACATAATTCTTATGCTAATAACCAAACCATACATTCTTGTCTAGAAAATTAGTATTCTCATGTATTATTAATGCTAGCTTAAGCTTAACATGTTATACCATGCTTCAAATAAAGGGTATGACATCCACTTGTTTATTTAATGCAGGGCAGCAGCTTCAAGGGAAACAACCAATCTAGTTTCTTCTTGCAATAATTTATGCACTACATCACCCCCTCTAGACATTGTTGGTACTCTTTCTATCTATATTATTTTGGCAAATTTGGGATTAGAATCGTAATAGTTCCTAAAATGTGCTCTAAGGGCATCAGTAATATTGCCACTACTAAGACATGCATCAGGAGGGGCTTCACGAGTATGAGGAGGGAGGGAGGTGATCATGCCATTAAATAAAACACTGGTCCAGATGCAGCTGGAATATGGAGTTCAATTCTGGAGGCCCCACTTGCAAGGGGACAAGGGGACAAGGATAGGCTGGAAAGAGTACAGAGAAGGGCAACCAAGATGACTTAGGGGATGCAGGGAAAAACATATGGGGAAAACTGGAAGAACTTGGTCTTTATATGCTAGAAATGAGATGGGAGAGGAGGGACATGGTGGAAACCTTCAAGTATATGAAGGTGATAAACAAGGTTGGGGGGATAGCATCTTTAGGCTGAGTGGAGACAGAACCACCAGAGAGCATGTTTATTAGCTGGAGGGGGGTAGATTTAAGGGGAATGTGAGGGGGAGTTATTTCTCTAAGAGGGATATACAACCATGGAACAGGTTGCCAGGGTGAGTGGTGGAGGTGGACATGGTGGAAAAATGCAAAAGAGCATGGGACAACTATATAGGCCTAGGGAAGAGGAGGGGAGAGAGGGCAGAGGGATGGGAAGTAAAAGGGAGGTGGGGGGACTATCTCGGATGGACTAGATGGGCCAAATGGTCTTTTTCTGCCAGCAAATTCTGTGATTCTTATGGTACTGATATGCTCATTGATCTAACATTTTAGTTTCCCAATAGTGCAGACAATATACATAAAATGACAGTGGCACCAAAGTAGTTAAGTCACCAAGCTAGCCACACAGCTTATAAATGCTTGTACAGTATTTGAACCACCTTGGTGTCTTTTAGGAGGCTGAAAACCATCCCTGGAATTAGAAAACTGACATATATTGCAGGACCCCAGCAAAAAAAACTAAAAACAACTTAGGCTTTGATAGAAGCCAATTTCCAGCATTATTGATCTCCAGTTAAATGTAACTTTTTTACCTAATAATCACTTAGATTTCTAGTTTTTGAAAAGGAAATGCATGGCCTATCATTGAAAATCTCTTTGAGTGTTGCATCACTATGTTGAATGTGCCAATTGAAAGAAATGACATTTCCAAATTTCCCAGCTAGATAATTGTATTCAGTAACATAAATCACTATTTGGCTCTTGCCATCATTTTTATGTTGTGGCTGCAACAAACCCTCTCTATCAATTTGCCTTAAATGTTCACAGGGCACCGGCCCTGTGAACATTTAACTGTGCCAGAGGGTTAAGGCACTGGACACCTAATTTGTGTTACACCAGCGACCCGGGTTCAGGAACGACCTCAGGTCATTGGGGTGACAGCGTGGGGGAGGGAGGGAGGGTGAAACAGGATTGAGCATGCTATGTGCAGCTATCCTCTCCTGAGGGTGGTGAGGGTGAGTTAGTGCCCCCCCATAGTTCCACTCCCACCAGGAGTCCGATGGGTAGCATAGGCAGAGAGGTGGCAAAGTATCAGGAGATGGAAGGTGATGAGCTGACACTATGGGGTGCGAAGCATGCCTCCACATGCTCACATGGCCATGTGTCAGGGTCTGGGGGGGGGGTAGGGGAGAAAATTCATAAAATGTCCCCATCGCCAGTTGGCGGGAGGAGGCGGTGAGGACCAAAAAAGCTAAATAAAAAAAAAATGTTCACAGAGCATCACTGAGAATCTAGTCAGGGTACTCCCATGATCTGAGTCTCTACAGTAATTCTGCACTCTGTCGTACAAAAGCCCAGATCACTGAGCAGTTTCTTTTCATCCTCAGCAATTGACGGAAAGATATATAGGGCTTGATCTTCAAAGGTCTGGGAATGATGCACTGAGCTTGTATCAAAAATAAATTATGCAAGGGGTACCTTGCTCTGCACTATGCATCATTTACAAGTTTCATACACAGCCTGCACCAAAAGGGAAGCTGCCTGTGCCAGTTGTTCTTGCACTGTGCTTGTGGCAGACACACATCTGTACCATGGCAGACAGGGACCTGCACCACAGCAGTGTTGCAGCATCCCCTAATGTTGGATTTTCACACACACCTCCAAGGCCGCTGAGCCCACAACAGTTTAGACCAGCTAGAGCTCACCTAACTGCCCCATGCACCATAATGATCAGTAGATAAGGGATGGTAAGTCCATCAACAGCAGTCTGAGCCAACCACAGGAAGCAATGGACAACCCAGGACCAGTAATATGCTTCCCGGAAGCCTCTACACCACTGGAAATGGCCACAGTATGACATCTGCAGCAACAAACACATGTACAGAGCTGGGGGAGTCCTGCTTTGGCTGGTTTGCCACCTACCAGTACAGTGTCCATCACTGCAGTGGCCATGGTAGAACGTGTGTGCTGTCTCTGGAAGCGGACAACCCCAGCCCCTGTAAGGATGGTATGAGCACCTGCCCAGTGATTGCCACAATCACAGCATCTGTGCCTGTATGTGCAGCCTGTACTCAACTGGATGACACATACTCCACTGCCCACTGGCATTTGCAAATACTGGCATGTCCATTAGAGGCACAGAACCACTTTGTTAGGTCACTGGTCCATCGCGCATACCGCACTGTACAAACCAACCCAAAGGGTGTTGCTGCAGTGTGTACTTGACTACAAGAGTATATGTATGATGGGACAGTGCTATGGCATGTCATTTCTACCATATGCATCAGCCTTCAATGGCATGTCTGCTTCTTAGAAGGGGCACATCATCTGTCTCACATGTAATCTGTAGGCACAGCGGTGTTGCACTGGTGGTGGCATTGGACATGGCCATTGCTGGTGCTGCTGAATCCCAGATGTTCTAGGTCCATGTGACAGGACAGACATATACGGGTTGTAGGTATGTCACATTATGCACCAGTGCCACTATGGAAGTGTCTGGCTATCTCTACATGCATGCAGCAGCAGACAGATGTGTGCCAGACACTCACCCCGTTATTGCTGTGTGGGTGCCTTAACACAGGACTGACTGTGTTTCAACAATCTGTTGTGCTATTATTCATTCACCTGTCTACATGTTGGATGCTAGCTGTGCAAGATGCATGTCTTCGATGCTACTGGTGCACTGGCCCCGTTCAGCATCAGCCCAATAGTCAAGAACATGGACGGTGTCCGTGTTGCCACACATATGGTTGTCCTTGAGTTCTACTGTGACTATTACTGACATTGATGTTACAACACCGACATGGTATTCAGCACTGGGCAGCATCACGGTGACACAGGGCAGGTGACCCTTGCCCTACTAGCATTGCCGACTTCCATGATAGCCAGGGTAGCATGCATCGGCCTTTCATTGTGACAAGTATGTGCAGGTCTCCGAGATCTTCCTTTTGTTATAGCTCCGACTCCCATGCACTAGGTCCTATGGTACCTGGCATACTTCTGGGATGCCTGTCAGTCACACAGTGGTGCAGACATGACTCTGGCCTAGGTTTTTCCATGCCAAGGGCTGACAGACTCCTCCGTCAATCCCCACCCTTGAGCCATTTGTTTGCTGCAAGGGTGCAATTGAGAAAACCTTGGGTAGTTTGGTGGCAGGACCCCTCCTGTACCAAAATCTGGTTCAGGGTCTCTGGTGCACTGGACTTCAATACAAGGCTGCTGTTTGCTGCAGCTTTGAATCAACCTATCGTCCATTTGAAAATATGTTTCATATTTTATGAGAGGTGCAGGATGACACTGTCAGCCTATAGGATATTTTTGGCCATAGTATCTTTCCTGCAGAGACAAACTAATATCAGAGGCTGAAACCTCTTTCAACCTGATGTCCCAAAAAATTATCTCATGCAAGTCATGCATATAGTTAAACTTTAGATTTTTTTCACGATCACCGCCAGACTTCGGAGGGCAACAGGGAGTGCTAATCCAGAAGCTGCTGCACCTGCTCCCTCCCCTCCAACTATGGACTTCCATATTTTTGCTGGCCACTCATTACCAGGAGACTGAGAATTGGCTCCAGACTGCATTTCCACCACTTTGAGCAGATGGACAACTTGGCGGGGGGTGGAGCTTGAAAGCCCACCACAATTCAAACAAGTTGAACTTCCATCACCAGCTCTTAATAGAGTAGATCACCACCGGACACCTGATTGTGAGAGGGAGCTCAAATCCAGCATCCACTGCACCTGCCCCCTTCCCTCCAACTGTGACTTCCATCTTTTTGGTGGCCACTTGTTACCAGGAGCCTGAGATTCAGCTCTGGTAATCCTGGACCCCAATTCTGCCACTTCCGGTGGATGGACAACTCGGTGGGGGGGGCCCAGAGCTTGAAAGCTCACCACAACTGAAACTAATTGAACCTTCACCACCAGCTCTTAATAGAGCACAGAGGTGTAGCCAGACATTTCCATTTTGTACACAATCTTCAACAGTTACACCCCCCCCCATTAAAAAATGTACACATCCTTGCCAAATGGCACCCACTTCTAAACAAGTCAAATTGTTTTCAGATGATTCCTCTAATCTCTAAAGAGGTTATACATGTACTTGTCTCCTAAACAACAGAAGTTTAAACAAAGTCATTCCTCAGTGGCCTACACTAACCCAAATAGTACAGATTAGAATGAAAATGTTAACAGAAAGGCACATGGTTTGTGACAGGCATGCAGCAAAACTGTACACAAATGTGTACAGTGAGTATACCTGTCTACACCCTTGATAGAGCAGATCACCACCAGATTTCTAAGATCAAGAGGGAGCCTGAATCCAGAAGCTACTGCACCTGCTCCCTCCCCTCCAACTGTGGACTTCCATCTTTTTGCTGGTCACTCGTTACCTGAAGCCTGAGATTCAGGTCCAGTAATCCTGGACCCCAATTCCTCCACTTTGGGTGAACAGATAACTCATTAGGGGGCAGAGCTTGAAACCCCACATCTTCCTCCTTCCATAAATCTCCCTTTACCCAAGTGGTCCTCCCACTTGAAGCCCTCATGCAAAGGTCACATGCAAAGGACAGTGGGAGTGTGCATGGGAGTCAGCCATGGAGGCTGCCAAGGCCAGACATGCTCTGCAAGACAGCAAAGCCTCAGAGGTACTGATCACATTCTATTATTCTCTGAACTGTAATCACTGTGTGCTCATTCTAGACTACCTTTGTGGGCTTAGGTAGTCTTCTGTCCTGTATACTGTAACCTGTGCAATGGTCTTGATTAATTAGGGTTACTTATCCACAGTTCCCAGTGTTCTGGCTTTAGGTACTTACTGTTATGTTTCTGCAATTATCTGTGAAGAGGCCTTAGCTACCTAATGCTGCATTGCTATTGTTTAAATATGGGGTTTAGGAATCTACTGGTACATCTCAGCAGTGTTCTGCGTAGTGGGCTGTTACTGTTGAATCTAACTACCTTATATAACACAGGACCTGAACTATCTCCCCTGAGTACACCCCGGGGATATTGTCACCGCCCAAGGCTCATATATGTGATGACTAGTGTGTGCTGTGTTATAGAAATTTTAGTATTATATCTGTAATCTTCTTGATACTCACACCCACTCTGCAGTAAACCAATTGGGGAGGGCCTCCTTAAGGTAAAGTCATGTTTCTTTCAGGCTTTATATGTAACTGTCCAAACTTACCAGTTGGGTGCAGTATGTATCCATAAGTTCACTCTGACTACTTCCCTAGAAAAAGGATCTGCCTATACCCCACCTCAGATTAAGGACCTGCCTATACCCTATCCTAGATGACTAGTATACTTATCCCCTAGAGTTTGGTGCTAGGGATTGCTCTGTTATTTCTGAGTGCAGTGTGTCTCTTAAATAACTGGGGGGGCTCACTCTTTCCTCACACTATGGCTTCTCTAAAGGGTCTGTCCGCTACCACACTGTACATACTGGTTGTCCTCAGTATTAATCTGGTCATCCTAACTGCTGCTACCCCCTCCCACTTGCTGACACCAGTAAGTGTACCCTTCATATGGAATTTCCCATCGACTCCCCTGAATAAAATCCTTTCCTGCTAATACTTCACGGTTTGTACAGTTAGGGAACTTGTTATAATTTTTCTGCTTTTTTTCACAATGCTAAGGTCAACAAATAAAGACAAACCTTATCCCCCTATAGAGAATCTAATCTTCCATTAGTCTGCTCCTATCTGAAAACATAGAACTGAATCCTGGTCCCACCCCATCCAACTACGTGGTATCCTCCCCCTCCAATGCTTGCTGGACCAAAACATGAGGTCTAAAACTGGTACACCTTAACATAAGCAGCCTAAGGCCCAATATCCAAAAACTTTAAAACTGGGTTTACCTATATAACCCTAACATAATAGTGATCTCTGAATCCTGGCTAAAGCCAGATGTGCTTCCACCTGAAATTGAGCTACTGGGGTACTCCACCTTCAGAAGAGATAGGCATCCTTCTCTACATTAGAACCTCCCTAAATGTATCTCAGTTTTCTGTCCTGGAATTTGATGACTCAGATAACTCAGCACTATTAATTGAGTTACTCCTTGGAGGCACCAAACCGCTGTATGTGGGGTACATATACAATCCACCTAGAGTGGCATCTCCTGCCCTAGATACCGTAATAAAGTCCCTATGAGATGAGTCCCTAGAAGAAACCATACTACTCTGTGACTGCAACATAAACTGGTTTAGTGAGTCACTTGGAGGGTCCAAGGCAGCCCTGCTAGATGCCCAGCTCACTGAAATCATTTCAATGCCCACAAGGAGAAACAATAAAATGAAAAACCATACCCTTCTCAACTGGACCCTCGTCTCCAAGCCAAATTGAATCTGAGCAGCAGGCATCCTGGCTGATTTCCTAAGTAACCACTCCCTCATATTCTGCATCTGGAAAAATAATACCCCCAAACCTCCACCCAGGATATTCATGTAACAGCACTACACCAATTTCGACTCTGGCTCCTTCCTAGCTACCATATGAGGCATACACTGGGCAACAATAAGAGCCCTCCCTGATGTCAACTTTGCCCTAAATTTCTTTGTCAGCAACTTCCTTTCCATTGCTAATTTCATGCTCCTTTCTCGCAATTAGGATAAAGGGCCAGCAGTCAAGGTGGCTGGGCCATAGCCTAAGGAAGTTGATGAAATGAACAGATAGAGCCGAGGGGAAAACCTGTCTCATGTCAGACTGGAACAAATTTAGGGAGCTCAGGAATAACTGCAAAAAAGCTCTGAAAGCTGCCAAACACAAGTTTCTTACAAATCTGCAAGATGCCAACCTATCTGACCCCAAAAGGTTCTGGGCACATATTAACTCCCTGCTTAAGAGTCAAGCCAGCCCGACAGAGTGTGACATTATGGCTGATGGCAAACACAAGACCCCATTTCTGTTGCAAATGCCTTCAATAATTTTTTCATGGACCTTGATAGGGTCAGACCTTCCTCCCCTGATGGTCCCTTCCACTCCATCTGTCAGCCTGTCACAGAGCAACTATACCCTCAATTCCATTTTAGAAGAATTATGAGAAAACAATGTCTTTCCCCTTCTAAAACAATTAAAAGCCGAAGATTCAGCTAGGAATGGCAAACTCGAGCCCACACTTCTAAAATTACTTGCTTCTGCCATTGCCCCCATCACAGCAATTGTTTTCAATAAATCCCTAATGGAAGGTAGATTTTCAGATAGCTGGAAAGTTACCCTAGTTGTTCCTGTGCACAAGGGAGTCCAGGGAGTCAGTGGAAACTTACCCCCATCTCCCTTCTTAGCACCCTGTCCAAAATCCTGGAAATGTTGGTGTTCAACCAGCTGCAGGATTATCTTGACCAGAATCACTTCCTGACAGACAGGTAGGCAACACAGATTCATGAAGCATCATGAGACAGACACTGCATGGTTTGATTAACTGCTGACATCCTGGAGGCCATGGATAAAGGTCTGTTGACAGGAGCTAGCTTCATAGATTTAACTAAAGCATTTGACCTGGTAAATTACAGACTATTGCTGACTAAATCAGAGGCTTGGTCTTGATAGGCTTTCCTACCAGTGGTTCTCCCACTGCCTAGAAAACAGATCCCAACTTGTAAATTGGAAAAGTACCTAATCCCTCAAGAGACCCATAATGGATGGCGCCCCCAAGGCTCCATCATAGGTCCCTTGCTATTTTTACTCTTCATTAATGAAATGCCAAGTCACTGTTGTGTGGCCAACGTACTATTATATGCTGACAATGCTGTACTATATAGTAGCTCAGCCAAAATTGCCCAAATAAACACTCAACTTGCAAGTGATTTCTGCAGGTTAGAGAACTGGTTCCTTAGCAACAAATTAGTCCTAAGCATACAACAAAAAGGCCATCCTCTCAGATCCTAGTCATTGGGCATAGAGAGAAAGCATCTGCTAACCCTAGCTACCTCCTCTTGAGACCACATTGAGCTAGTTGACTCTATTAAACACCTTTGAGTCCACGTAGACCAGGACATCCCCTTTAAGCCACACATAGACTATATTGCAAAGCCCCTGCATCAAAACATTGGGGGTCTCTACTGCCTGAGCAGTTCTAAAGACCCCCGGCAGAAAATAGACACACCACTGTGCTCCCTGTGCTGTTGTATGGTGCCCTAGTTCTACAGATCCCAAGATGCCAAGAGGCAAACAGACTAAAAGTCCTTTACTACAAGATTGGAAAGTATGCTGCTGGAACTCAGCCCAAGGTGCACCATTCTAATGTCTTCAGCTCCCTAAATTGGCCCTCTTACAAAGGAAGATTCAATTATCTGTTCCTATGCCTTGCACTCAAGCTCCTAAAAGATGTTACCCAACCTACTCATGGAGTGGTTTTAGCTATTAAACAATCAAAAAGATTGCTTCAGTCCTCCAACTGCATCTTGCTTGAGATGCCTAGGACTAATTGCAGTGCTGGCAAAAGATCATTTGCTTCCTCTGCTCCTTCCCTCCCTGTGGAATGCCCTTCCCTCCTCCATCCAAGACTGCAAATTGCTGATTAGGTCCAACAAAGGCCTTAACATTCATCTTAGAGCATAATTTATGCAGTTGCAATCATTGACTCCTACCTACTCTGTTTTCAACAACTGCTACCTCTCTACAATAATTTAAGTCTTATCAAAATATTCACTGTCTGTTGTCATAGTCATTACTTGTAAGCTGTTAACCCTGTTGATTATGTCTACTTTGCCATTATCATAATGTGTTTTGTTCATGGATTTCATTAGGTACATGTAATTAATTCTGGGTTGCCATTGAAAAAGGGACTTCTAGTCTCAGTGGGCCTAGCCAGATACCAAAATTCAATAAACTAATTAACACTTGATTTAAATCTCTCAAGAGTTTCTTCACTGTCCTATAAATGCATATTACATAAGTTTATGGGTCTGGTTGGAGGGCATCTTATGGCTATAAGAGTGTCACTTCATGCATTCTTAGGACCAGAGGACCGTGAACCGCAGGTGAGCAGTTCTGTGGTCATAAGGACACAAGAGGCGAAACTCTTATAGCCATAAGAGGCCCTGTAACCAGACCCATAAAATTATTATAGATTGCTAATTTTATTAGATTAAAAAAAACCCTTTTGTTTAATAAAGTTAGCAGCACAAGTGGTCACTGAGAAGCCCAGTATAGTGCTTAGCCTGTAAGGTACTCTTACAGCAATTAGTACCTCACGCACAACTGAAAGAAGCACTGTGATTGGTCATGGACTCTCATACAATCTATAATATAATTAATGTACCTGAACCACAATTTAATGTGGTCCAGACTCATATTAGCATTTCTGTCAATGATGTGTTGTTCCTCCCACAGTTCCATAAACAGATTAGTATATGAGAGGGCAATTGAGATCCTTATTGCTGTTCTGAATTTCTACAAATAGAAATTGCCATCAATTGTACAATAATTGTAGTAAAGAACTAATTCCAGGGACTGTAGGAGGAATAAACCAGGCAAGTCTGATGTTGGGGCAGATTTGGTAAAGAACGTTGCCACCCCCCTCCAAACCCTGTCTGTGGTGTATGAAAGTATACAGAGAGGACACATCAATTGGGATCTACCTGTGACCCTGCTCCAACATGAAACCTTACAATTTTGAGGTGGTATCCATGTTGATGATGATAATAATAATAATAATAACTTCATTTCTCAGATGCACCTTTCAAATTATCAAGGCACTTTACAAAAAGATTGACATAAGAATAATAAGAACGATAAATACAGTACAAAACATATGGAATAAAGTATGGGTCGGGGTGTGTAATGAGATTTTACACACACCCGAGTTGTGGGATGCTACATAACCCCCAAGGGCGAAGCCCAAGGGGTTTGTGAAAAGCATCCCACAATGAGGGTGTGTGTAAAATCGACTTTGACACCCCGACCCATGTTTTATTTTATATAATTGCTGGGTTTCCCTTTTTTGCCTCAGCAATTATGTAAAATAAATATCTCTCAATGTATCCTATGGTCAGTCCTTTTAGTCTGGTGCTGAGATTTTTGTATTTTTAAACTGTTTTTTTTTTCCGTTTCTTCAGGTCTTTGTGTGTTTCCAGAGTATAAGGGGGGAGAAAAGAAAAGAAAAGGACTTACCGCCAAGTTCTTGTGGCGGTTCTGTTTCGGGCAACATGTAAGCGGTGAGCGGTCTCGGCTGGTCGTGCTGCTGCATGAGCATGCACACAGGAAGGGAAATCGTGCTCGTGTTTTCCATTATAAACGCTCCTTTATAATGGCAAATTACGGCCACAGTTTCCCTATGGGAAAAAGGCAGAGCCAGTTATTATAAAGCAATAATCCACAGGGTTCAATTCACTATATACCATTAAAAGCCTGGGACCATAAAAAAGTTTTAATGCTTGTTTAAAGCCTCCCACTGTCATGCACTCATGAAGCCTATGGGGTAGAGAATTCCAGAGGGTAGGGGCAACTTACATAAAAGCACGGGCCCTGGAAGATTTCAAAGACACCCTCGGGATCTCTAGCAACCCCTCATCAGCTGAACAGAGCTGTCGCTTCGGGCAATAGGGAACCAGAAGCTTTTTCAAGTAGTCAGGGCCAAGTCCATGTAGGGCTTTATAAGTCAGTAAACCAACTTTAAAGGTGATCCACCACTGAATCGGCAGCCAGTGCGGACTGCACAGAACAGGGGTAATATGACAGATTCGAGAGACCACCATCAACAACCATGCTGCCGCATTCTGCACTAGCTGCAAGCGGCAGATATCAACCCTAGGAAGCCCCAAGTACAGAAAGTTGCAGTAATCAAGGCACGAGGTCATGAAGGCGTGAACAAGTGTAGGAAGGTCTCCAGATTGAACAAGGTACTTAGTCCTGGTGATGTTTCTGAGATGGTAAAAGAAGACCTGATGACAGCCAACACTTGAGATCATAAGGTCAGCCCATCGTCAAGCACCACCCCCAGGTCTCGCCTCCCATTTGGAGGTAAGGAGCTGGGTGCCCACTAGATAAATTCCAGAGGGCTGACTGGTCCTCAACCCCGCTATCTGGCAACCCAGCTCCACAACCATCACCTCAGTCTTTCCTGCATTCAACTTTAGCCAGCTTGAATTCATTCAGTCCTGATTTCAACAAGGCCAGTTATTAAATACAGAGAGAGCACTATCCTGGTAGGGTGTGAAGACAAGTAGAGCTGGGTATCATCAGAATAGCAGTGAAACCTCAGCCCATACCATCTTACAATGTCTCCGAGGGGCAGCATATACACTGCAAACAACAAGGGGGAAAGCATTGAGCCATGAGGTACCCCACATGGCAGCGAAAATGGGTCAGAGGAAAAGACCCCAGACACCACTCTCTGAGTTCTGCCAGTGAGGAAAGATGAAAACCACCTGAAGAACATATGTGTCAGGCCACAGATGGACCTCAGGTGCCTAAGCAATACTTCATGGTTCACAGTGTCAAAGGCTAAAGAGAGATCAAGGAGCGCCAGAATGAAATGGCTTCTCTGATCTCTCACCATCAGCAGATCATAGAGCACCTGAACCAGCGCAGTCTTGATACTATTTCTCTTTTGAAAACTGGACTAGAGAGGTTCATAGATGTCATGGATGGTCAGGTGGTTCTCCAGTTGTACCGCCACTACTTTCTCAGTAACCTTCCCTATAAAAGGGAGGTTAGAGATTGGTCTGTAGTTAGCTAGAGAGTTGGGGTCCAAAGAAGCTCTCTTCAGGAGAGGTGCTACCACCGTCTCCTTCAGGGAGCTTGGAAACTCACCTGAATCAAGGGAGCACCAGACTATCTGAACCTGGACCAGTCCGATGATATCACAACACCCCATAATCAGGGAAGTGGGGCCCTGATCTAAACAACAGCATGTAGGGCACATATTCTGGACAACCCGCATGACATCAGCGAACTCCGGCAGGTCAAAGGAGTTCCAGGAAACATGAGGTGAGGTGACCAAGCACCAATCAACAGTGTCCCCCATAGAGTGAGTCAGAATGATCTCTGACCTGATGCCATCCACCTTATTCTCAAAGAATTAAGCAAGCTCATCGCACTCCATTTGCAAAAAAGGTCTTCGGTACTACAGGCAGGTTGGGTTGCACAACCTGTCCACAGTCCGGAAGAGCTGGGTTGGTCAATTCTGAGTGGCAGCAATCTCCCTGGACAGGAATTCTGCCTTCTTATGGGAGATCGCTGATTGGTAGTTTTGATAATGCTCTACCAATTTAAGGTAGTCAGCCTCCAGGGCAAATTTCCACCAACAACGCTTTACCCAAGTCCTAGTCACCACAACTCCCTCAAGGAGCCATCAAACCAAGGGACTCGAGGGTGAAGGGGGAGAGGACGAACACAGACAGGAGCAATCAAGTCCAGGGCCATGGACATGGCCTAATTATAGGCCAGTACCAAAGCCTCATGACTAATGCTGGCCACAGGAAACTCTGAGAAGTCAATCACCACCACCAGGCATTTGGAGCTCACCTCCCATAAAGGGTGGTAACTGACTATCTCCACAGGGGCAGTCCTACGAAGGGGGGTGCAAAAGTTGAACCTCACGGTGTAGTGATTGGACCATCCGACAGGTTCCACCCCCAAAGCAGAGGCCTCACTCCCCAGAAGGAAAACCAAATCGAGAGAGTGGCCATGCTGATATCATGAAAGAGTGAAAACTAGTCAGAAAGCTGCAAAAAATGATCACTGTATGTTGACAACTTGTTAGTTAATGAACCAGTCCCAGACATAATAAGGGGTCTGGATGGGTTTATTGCATCTTTATGGATTTTGGGTATAATGAACACAGTAGGAATGATTGGAAATTCTACCTTTAGAAATTAGCTTGTTACTTGGAAACACCCCCTCGATAAATTGCCTGATCTATGAAATCATGTAAGTTATGCCTTAATTTTTGAATGGGATGAAAGGTAAGCATTGTATAATATGAGGTGCCCACAAGCAATTCCAATACTTTTTTTTTGTAAACTTTATTTAGTTAAAACCATCATTTGTAGGACAACCATTACGTTCATATAAGAGACTTCACAATTAATACATTATTTCACATCATATATTGTATATATATCTCAACTACTTGGATGTGCTAGATTTTAGGGAAATCAGGTTAAGCAAACACTTCAGTATGGGAGAGTTTAGTTTAGTGATAACAAATCTCCTGCCTATAACTTGAACCTTTGTATCTTTGGACTGTCAACGGCTCAGAAACCAGCTGGACCTAAACTTTCAGGAACCAGTCACTTTCAGTGCTTCCTCCAGGGGTGTCCATATGCTATGGAACCACTCCAGTTGGCCTTGAACAGAATATTGTGTATGCTCCAGCTTAATACATTGGAGAAAAGATTGAACCCATTGAGCAGTAGTGGGAGTCATCTCTAATCTCCAGTACATGGCTAGAACTCTCTTCCCCACGATGTAACCCAACCTCACTAGAGGGTGCATAGCATTGTTTCTACGTCCCCAGCCTCTGGGGAGGCCTAGTAACACCTCTGTGGGATCTGCACTCACATGTATTCCTACAGTTAGTGCAAAGATTCTTGAGACCTGAGACCAATAGGCCACAACTTTGGGACAGGACCAGACCATATGGAAAAATGTCCCTCTATGTACTTTACACTTACGGCAGGTTTCAGGAACTGATAGATCTATCCTAAGGAGCAGGATGGGGGTAAAGTACATTCTATACAGGTAGTTTAAGTGGATGACCCTCAGTCTGTTGTTTACTGAGCATGCCAATCCCATTTTTAAAATCCTGTCCCAGTCCCCTCCTGTAAAACCTTCTGAGTTCAAGTCCTCCTCCCATTTATGTTTTAACCTTATCATTGGGTCTGGCAGGGCCCCCACCAACAATCTATAGTAGCTGCTTAGTGGCTTTAATCTCAGCCTCGTGGTATCCATCGTAAATATTTCTTCTAGGGGTGAGTGGGTCAGCCGCATGTCTGTGCTTCTCTCCAGCATAAGCATGGACCTAATTCCAATACTTTTGACCTATATAACTCTTTTTCCATCACCACAATATGCCACAATTATGCTCTTTAATATCGATATGGCTCTCAGTTAAAGAAACACTGTTAACCCCTTTATGCCTCAAAGTGTCACTAATATAAAAAACACATGTTATGATTGTTCACGTTCTGTAGTGACAGCTGATGTAGCTGGTTGTTTGATCTGATTCTTTTATTCTTTTAAAAAGTGAAAAGCAGATTGCCCACCATACTGGTGTTACCACACAGAAACATGCTTGTTTGCATTCCTTGAACAATTTCTAGTGCATCTTTCTGGGACTTAGGAACACCCCAACACAACCAAGCCACTCAATGTGCAGTGGGAGTAGAGGAGACTGTTGCATCATGAGTGGCTGCACTGCCTCTGGGTGTTTCTAATATTCAGGGAGTATGCAATAAGAGTGGACCCCAGATTTGAAACAAAACAAGGTTGGTTGTAACCATGCATTAGCATGTATTTCAGTTCTACTAAGCAAGGAGGCAGGCAAAACAAACAGCAACATCAATTACTTTTAGAGAAGGTAAGCAATCATAAAATCTGTGGTTTTAACTAGAAATAATATGATGCAAAAAAGGTTGACAGCGTCCCTTTAATTGGTTGGTAAGTTTTGGTGATGGGCAGGGGAGAAGGGAGAATGTAAAGAGGAGGATCTGGACAAGGCAGAAATACTGAACTAATACTTCTGCTCAGTATTCACTAAGGAGGGGGAGAGTCAAGGGTCACAGTTGGGTTGCAGAAGCAATGGGGGGGGAGAAGTGGACACCAGTCCATTCACGGTGGAGAGAGTTCTGGAAGAACTCACAAAGCTGAAGGTGGATAAGGCCATGGAGCCAGATGGCATCCACCCAAGGATATTAAGGAAGCTGTGAAGGGAACTAGTTGCGCCTCTGGCGGTCCTGTTCACAGAGTCAGTCAACATGGGTGTGGTTCCAGAGGACTGGAGAAGGGCAAATGAAGTCCTACTGCACAAAGCGGCAGTAGGGAGGAGGCGGGGAACTACAGGCTAGTCAGCCTCACTTCAGTGGTGGGAAAGATCATGGAGACACTGCTGAAAGAAAGGATAGCAGCACATCTGGAATCCAGTGGAGCTCAGGATCTGAGGCAACACAGATTCACAGCAGGAAGGTCATGTCAAACAAATCTAATAGATATTTTTGATTGGGTGACTAGGGAAGTAAATCAGGGAGGGGTGATAGACGATTAACAAGATGGGTAGTCTGGGCATGGGAGACAAGGTGGTGAACTGGGCTAGGAACTGATTAACAGACAGGAGACAGAGGGTGGTGGTAAATGGGGTACAATCTGGGGAGAGGGGGGCCCAGCGGGGTACCGCAGGGATCAGTACTAGGACCAGTCCTATTCAATGTCTTCATTAGTGACATTGCAGAGGGGCTGGAAGGAAAGGTCTGCCTGTTTGCAGATGACACCAAGATCTGCAACAGGGTGGATACTCCAGAAGGGGTGCAGAAAATGAAGAGGCACCTGGAGAAGCTTGAAAGATGGTCAGAGATGTGGCAACTGAGGTTCAATGCAAAGAAGTGCAAAATAATGCACCTGGGTAGAGGGAACCCTGGGGAGAGCTATAGGTTGGTGGGGAGGAGCTGACTGTCACCAAAGAGGAAAAGATCCTAGGGGTTATCATCTCTGATGACCTTAAAGGATCAAAGCAGTGCACAAATGCAGCAAGGAGGGCCAGTGGCATGCTGGGGTGCATAGGCAGAGGTATCACTAGCAGGAGGTGGGAGGTGGTGATGCCATTGTATAAAACATTGGTAAGGCCTCACCTGGAGTACTGCATGCAGTTCTGGAGGCCACACCTGCGCAAGGACATAGATAAGGTGGAGACTATCCAGAGAATGGCAACAAAGATGGTGCAGGGCTTGCACTACAAAACATAAGAGGAGAGACTAAGGGACCTCGGTAAGTACTCACTGGAGGAGAGGAAAGAGTGGGAGGACATGACTGAAACTTTCAAGTACCTCAAGGGCATAAACAAGGTGCAGGTGGGGGACCTTTTCCAATGTAGAAAAAGTAGAACAAGGGGGCACAATATGAAATTGGAAGGGGTAGATTAAGGGGTAATGTGAGGAAGTGTTTCTACTCAGAAAGGGTAGTCGATGCTTGGAATAGTCTGGCACAGGAGGTAGTGGGGGGCAAGCACAGTGGAGGGGTTTAAGCATGCCTGGGACAGGCACAAGGGAAGCTTGAGAGGGGAGGGAGTGATGAAAAGCTTTAATCACATAGTGTCAGTGGCCACATACAATGTATAGGGCCTGCTGGCAGACTGGATGGGCCTAGCGGTCTTTATCTGCCAACAATTTCTATGTTTCTATTTGTCTGATTTGACAAGAGTTTTACAACTTCCAACTTAATGATGTTTTCTTTTTGTTTTAAACTTTACTTATAATTTGGAGGCAATGGTACAAGTCTGCATAAATCCATTTCAACAAAGGAAACTAAGATACATTTTAAGCCACACAATGGAAACTAAATATACTTAAGGTAATACATAGACAAGTAGTTGAAGATGCATGCATTTCATAATCTCATATATCCAAGGTAATCCATTTATTATACTGTAGTGGTAGCGCCAGTATGGTTAGGGTTGAGTGACAGGTTCTATGCTAAACCCCTAAATTTGCACTTTAATAGTTTGGCAGTGTTTGACAAAGTTAGCTGAAATTTTCCATGTGTTGTCTAGTAGGCAAGATATAAATATGTGGAAGTTTTGTGATGGCAGCTTGTGCAGTTTCTGAGTTACGCATTTGCTATTTTCCTGCAGACTAAATTCTAATTTTTTTCCTGTGCCAAACATGTTTTTTTAAATAACGTTTTTATTGCATTTATTTAAAACCATAACAGAATATTACAACTTTACATAAAAAGCACACGAAATAGCAATCAGAATTTACTTACATCGTAAAGAAGTATTACAACCGGGCCTAAATCAAAATTTAGAACACAAGCAATATAATCCTATCTAACATCATTAATGTCAGTAATTATTCAACTAAAGAGCATAGGAAAAAGAAAAGATTATCAACTACAGATGTAAATAAAAGTTTCAAACTACAAGTATAACAGCTATAACTTCATCAAGTTATATCTTCAAACTATGTCGCCTCTGCAGAAGGAGGTTATAAACAAGGAGATTAAAATGGAAATTCAAAAAAGACAAAAAAGGAGAGTATAGAATTAAGAGAAGTTTTGTAACTGTCCTGAAAGATGTCCATGTTCACCCACCTTACTTGTTGTTCATGAGTCACCTAGCTCAATCTATGTTCTGCGCAGTTAAGAAGTCCAATAAGATACCTTATTTTTTTCCCCAAAGTCATTTGCCTTAGAATAAAAGCAATAAGCATTTTTTTTCAAGCCTTAAGGTTTTTTGTAAGGCTAAATCTCCTCTCAGTAAGGGAAGCAGAAGCATTCTCTGCCCAGTGTTTTAAAAGAAGTGTTTATGTTACCATCATTGTTATGCTAATAGAGTTATTTTCCGTAAAGATCAGTGTTTTACCTGACAGAAAATGGCCAACAATATGTTTCCAAATTTATGTTATTTGCTATGTTGGTTAAGGAGGACACAAAGGAGGTTATATCATTCCACAATTGATTGATATAATTACATTTCCACATCATGTGTACAAGGTTTGCTTCAGGCTCCCCACAGTTTGGACACTTATCTGTGTCCAAGCTTACCATTTTGTGTAGTATTGTAGGGGTTGTTTAAAATGTTGTGTTGTGTTATTATATGATTTGCTGAAGAAGAGGTAATATGAGGATTCAAAACTATTTTTCCCCATTCCCAGTTTCCAGTATCTAGATTAAGCATTCTTGACCACGTTCCACTAATGTCATTATAGCCATTAAACATGGAGTTAATAAAAAAGTGTTGCTGTAAGTTTGTTTATTTTTTAAAAGGCTTATTTTCTGTTGTACAACTTTGCAATGCTTTTTTGAATATATGTTCAACGATATTTCTATCCTGTTCTGGAAGGGAGAACTCTGCTTTTAATGTATCAATGTCTTTAAAAGCTAGTCCCTTTTCTATACTGTTTATAATTAGGATTCCTTTCTCTTCCCAGTTGGCATTTTGTGCTATCTCATCTAAAATCTCTATATTAAGGTTTCTGCATAATGGTTGTTGGGAAGATCTCTGTTTATTTTAATTTTGAAAGTGCCTGTTACCTGTTTTAACTGCTGAACTGAATTTGATATTATAGAATTCTTGGTTTTTATGTTGGAGCTAGCAAAGAATAGAGCAGAAAGATCAATGTTCTTGTCCTTCAGTATGTCTTTTTCTATGATTAGTGACTCTGGTTGTTCGTAGGCATGTTTTGGATAAGCCAGCCATTTAGAGCACTGGTTGATTCTCACACCCAAGTAGTATAAGAATAAATCCAGCAATCTGAGACCTCCTAGTTCTTTAGGTTCTGTGGTGTGGAGGAACCTTTACCTGGGCTGTTTGTTATTCTATATACATCTATTAATAGTGGATTGAATATATTATAACCAAGTTTTAGGAATGAAACAAGGACTCATACTCAAATAATATTACATATTTGGTAACAGATTCATCTTTATTGTTTCAATCTTACTCCAATAGTTCATGAGCAGCTTATTCCACATTTTCAAGTCTTTTTCAGTTCTAGTTTTAAGGTCACTTGGATTATTTTTAAAAGTCTTATGAAGGTCTTTATAAATTTTGATTCCCAGATAAGCAATATGATTGTTAGCCCGTTTTAGGCCTAAGACTTCAATTTCTCTCAGTGCAAAGTCCATTAAGTGACAAAAATTCTATTTTTCCAGTGTTTATGTTATAGCTAGAGAACTTACCAAATCTGTTAATTGTTTATATGATTCTTGGGATTGAAGTACATGGGTTATGAAGCAAAATTAACAAATCAACAGTATAGAGGATACAGCTGTGTGATTTTCCTTTAAATTCAATGTCTTCAATAAGGGGATCTTTTTCAAGCTTACACACCAGAGGGTCAAGTGAAAGAATGAACAAAAGGGAGGATGGGGGCAACCTTGCTTTGGTCCCTTGTGTAGAAAAAAAGTAAGAGAAAAAATAGGAGAAATAATACCATTTGTAAGTCTGGCAGCAGAAGGGTTTCTGTTAATTAATGAAGTCCATATAATGAAGTCTTCTGGGAAACCATATAATAACAGTGATGTCCTTCTATGTTGCCATGCAACCCTATCAAATGTTTTTTTGGTGTCAACTGAAAGAAAGACCATGGGCATTTTAGAGTGTTCAGCTATGTCCATAAAGTGACATAATCACCTCATATTACCTGCTGAAAATCTATTTCTAATTAAACCTGTTTGCGATGGTCCGACCAGTTCCCTGATGCATCCTTTCAACCTACAGGTTAATATTTTGGCCAGTATTTTGTATTATAGTTTATTAGGGTAAAGGCTTAATATGTATACCCTCAAGGAAAGGAGGGAGAGGGGGGGACATGATAGAAACATTTAAGTACCTCAAGGGAATCAATAACGTCCAAGAGGGTAGCATCTTTCAGAAAAAGAGATGTGCAAAAACAAGGGGACACAATTTGAAGATAGAGGGGGGAATGGCTCAGAGGCAATGTAAGGAAATATTTTTTCACAGAGAGGGTAGTGGATGCTTGGAACAGCCTTTCTGAGGAGGGTGTGGGGTCAAAAACCTCCACTTGCATAGTATGTGACTCTGAATAAGTCACTTAAAGAGCCACTGATGCCGCAAGAAGACTTTGCAAAACATAGTATTTGGATGTAAAGCAGCTTTTAAATTGCTCATTAACTTTGTATTTCCTTATCCCCAATACTTATTACCAATGTCATATGCATGAATACAGGATTATAGTGCATGGTAGAATGCTGTTGAGCATGGAAATCCATGCTCCCAACAGTGTTGTTATGCTGCACTAGCTACGTCATCGTTGCTGTTGTGCTGCACTAGCTACGTAGCTAGTGCAGCATAACACCTAGAAGGTGGGTGCGCATGCGTGAAAGTTGGGTGTGCATGCTCAATCAGGTGACCAGCGATGAGCCAAGAATGGCCGCGGCAGTGAAACAGGCCAGAAGAAGCAAAAACTGCACACAAATGTGGATACAAGTAAGTGTAGTCTTTGTATGAGCGACCATACACTATAAAAGACTGTGTATGATCGCTCATACACAACAAGGGTATTTTTCGACTCTCGAGGTTTCCATGGTAACGAGACCTCTCAAGCTGTGCTCTTGAGGTCTCCAGTTACCATGAAAACCTCTCAAGTGAAAAATACCCTTGTTGTATTTGAGCGATCATACACAATCCTCTATGTTGTTCTCTGAGGATTCATCAGTTCTATTGCTTCTTCCTCTCTGTCATAATACTCTGCTTGTGGCATCACAGTTGTTTCCATAGCAACAGACTGTGATGTCACAACAGAGTATTATGACTTCAAGTAGGGAATCAGCTACAGAAGCAGATTAACTCTAAGGGATACAGATCTTGATTTTGTGGGAATTTCTTCAATAATAATAAAGAGGAAAAATCTATAGAAATATATAGAAAATATGTGAAATAACAGCTGAACAGTGTCTGAGCATTATATTTTTTGACATTTTCCTAAAAGACATTAGCTGCTCTTTAACCACCCCAGTGCTCCCAGGTCATCCCTGAAAACAGGCACTTGTGCCTAGTGAGACTTACCCAGTTACCAAAGAATAACAACATAATAGATATAAAATCTGCAGTTACCAGTTTGGATAGGCTTGATGGACAACCAGGGTAAACATCTGGTACAATACAGGAATAGGAAATGCACAGCAAAGGGAGTTAGAAAACAGTAGATAAATAATTTAAGAAGAGCAAGAAGAGATACGCACTTTCTGAAAGTGCTAAAAGTAAAACAAAAAGAGCCAAAATCTTAAAAAATGTTAAATCCATGTCTAAGTAACTAGCAACTTATTTCTTAATACTATCAGTAGGTGAGTCTGCATGCACAACTTATAATGCAGTAAATCAGAGGTTTGACAATTCAAGAAAAGGTGTGGCTAACCACCCCCCCCCCCGATGATGCACTCTGAATTCTAAAACAACAGCAATTCTTTTCCCCAGGATTCAAGAAGGCACCTGCCAGGACCCTCAGCCCTCCCCTGTTTGGACAACCCCCGGGACCGGAGAACCATGGCTGCCACTTCAGTGCAAGCTTCTCCAGGGTTCGAGAGGGCACCTACCAGGACCCTCAGCCCTTCCCTGTTTGGACAACCCTCAGGACCAAAGAGCTGCAGCCGCCACTTCAGTGCAAGCTTCTCCAGGGTTCAAGAGGGCATCTACCAGGACCCTCAGTCCTCCCCTCTTTGGACAACCCTTGGGACCAGAAAGCCATGGCTGCCACATCAGTGCAAGCTTCTCCAGGGTTCGAGAGGGCACCTACCAGGACCCTCAGCCCTTCCCTGTTTGGACAACCCTCAGGACCAAAGAGCTGCAGCCGCCACTTCAGTGCAAGCTTCTCCGAGGTTCAAGACAGCAGCCACCAGGATCCTCAGCCCTTCCCTGTTTGGGCAATCCTTGGGACCAGAGAGCCATGGCTGCCACTTCAGTGCAAGCTTCTCCAGGGTTTGGGAAGGCACCTTTCAGGACCCTCAGTCCTCCCCATTTGGAAAACCCTCGGAACCGGAGAGCCGCAGCCACCACTTCTGTGCAAGCTTCTCCAGGTACAGGGTTGAGACATCAGAACTAGCCATTCTCCAGGCCCACTCCTACACTTGGACTATGTTTTGTGTTGGCACCACTTTTTAAATCTTCCAGTCCCCAGTTTTAAATAGGATTGGACTAGCAGTCAGCAGACTGCAATCGATAGTCTCTGCACCCGAATGTTTTCTGCCATATGTTGCTGAATCTTTACTTGTTTACCAATGCTGCTTTAATTTCATTTGGATGACTGGGACAATTTAGTAGATCAGCCCACTTTACCATCTGCAGTTTATCAGTGCCATTCACTAGAGGGTGCCCCATCTTCACCTTCTAGTCTGCAGAGCTGTATCAACCTCCTTATCCCCCACCTGCTCATCTGCCTAACATTAGGTGGTGCTGCTTCACTCAACTGCCTCTGATTTAGGTCAGGCACCCACCCTGCATCCCACCACAGCCGTATCCAGCAACATCTCTCCTTCCCCTGACTTTCCAAGGGTGCAATTAGTTATCATGCACACCCACATCTGAGAAACCCCCCACCTGTCTGAACCATCTTAGTAGTGACATTCCTCTCTCTGCTGTCACCCCAAGTGACAGGGGTTTGGGGGCACTCTGATCTAACAATTAATAACAAAATAAACCCCCAATTAAAAACTATCCCTTGGGAGATAGGGTATGGAATTGCTATTGCAAGTGAGTTGCAGACAAGCCCCCTCTGCTACTCTACTATAACTAGCCCTTCCAAGTCACTGACTGGGGACAGCACCCCTGCCATGACCACTATATGCACTAAACTTCCTAGGAGCCCTAGCTCACAGCAGCAAACCTTAAAACAATGAAGGCACCAGCAATGGTGGTACTTTCTAAGACTGGTGCTGTAGATCCTTTTACTAAGATTGGGTAACATCCACCCCAACCCTGGTCCACCCAAAGGGGTGAACTCATCTGAGGCCCCCCAGTTTATCTTAAAAATTGCCTGCCTGAACATTGGCAGCCTCCAACTAAAGATGGCTCAGTTTGAAGCCTGAGTGAGACAAAACCATCCAGACATCACCTCACTCACTGAGACATGGCTATCCTCTAACCCCCCCGACACCTCTATCTCCCTACAAGGGTATAACCACTTCCAGTTACACCATATAGGTAAATGGGGAGGTGAATGCCTAGTCTACCTATGAGACACCTTGCAAGGTTATAAAATCATCCTAGACGAGACCAATGATAGCTATGAGTACCTAGCAGTACACCTAATATTAGGGAATTGGAGGAAGAACCTAACCCCTATGACCACTTACATTCCCCCAGGAAAGCAACAAGTTGGACTAGACACTTTTGCCTTGAATTACAAGCAAGTAAGCCAGAATTGAGAAACTGTAGTAGTGGGTGATTTTAATGTCAATTGGAAGACAAAATCTAGCACAGGTTACAAAGACCAAATACACAATCTCTACCTTACACAAGCTGTTATAAAAAGCCCCAAAATTAATTACAAAACAGGCACTTCTATCCTTATAGACTAGGTCCTCACTACCCACCCAGATAGGTTGAAGGAGGTTACTGTAATGCCTGATGTTCTGAGTGACCACTCACCAATTGTGTGTAGTTGGTCCACCAAACTAACCCGGCCAGCCCCAAAAACAACCTACAATTGGGTACTCTGCAAAGGGGCATTGAGTGCATTCAAAGCTCACCTGGCTCAACTAAACTGGAGCTAGCTAGATTCCACCACCAACATTGATGCAGCCCTCGACCACTTCATAACTGTGTTTAATTTTGTTGCAGATAAATTTGCCCTTTTCAAGAAGTGAGTCATCTGCAGGGACTCTTCCAGAAGGGTTACACCATCACTGTTTGCTCAAATGCAGGACAGGGACAACCTATGGCACAAAGCCAAGGAATTCAGCATGCAGGCACACTGGCAGGAATACAGGGCAGCTAGAAATAGGCGTACTAACAATATCAGACAGGCTAAGGCTAACTTTTGTAAAGAACAGCAAATTAGTTGCTGGGGAATGGGGAAATGCATTCTGGGACTTGTTAAAGGATCTCCTGAGTAGGGGTGATAAAATGTTACCAACAATGATCAACTCAAATGGAAGCATCACACTCAACCCTATTGAGATAGCCAGTTCATTCATTAAAGCCTTCACTGACCTTAGTGCCATCCTCCCCCCAGAAGACAAACCCACTGCCACCACTGTATCCCATGACGACACCCAAAAAGACCAACGTAGGCCACAATTCCACTTCAAATCTGTCTTGGTAAAGGACACAATCCACTATGTTAAGTGAGTACTGGAGAAAACAAGGGTGGGAAGTGACTCACTTGACATTAAACTAGTTGCCCTGGTCCTGAATGAGCTTGCCATCCCCCTGACTAAAATTTTAACCTCTTCCTCAGATTCTCACAGTTCCCCAAGGAATGGAAAAGTGCCCTGGTCACCTCCGTCCATAAAAGTGGAGACCAAACATTAGTTGCAAACTACAGGCTTATATCCATTCTCTCCCCACTGTCCAAAGCAATCGAGAGAATTAATATCTGAACAACTCATCTCATACCTCAGCCAGTATAATGTCCAGTGGAAACTGCACTGATCGAATACACAAGCATACTACACAAGGCTCTTGACAAAGGACACCTGGTGGGCTCTATCTACATAGACCTCACCAAGGCCATTGATCTAGTAAAACCATGTGCTATTATTAACAAAGCTACCCACATTAGGTCTCTCTGTGGATACTGCTCTGGTTTAAAAGCTACCTCTCAGGCAGATCGCAACAGGTTAAGATAAATGGTTAGCTTTCTGATGCCAGGCCTGTCACATCGGGTGTACTGCAAAGCTTCATCCTGGGGTCCCTTTTGTTCAGCCTCTTCATCAATAACCTTCCTGAAGCCTGCCCTAGTTCCAATGTCTTCCTTTACGCAGATGATGCAGTCATCTATGCAAGTAACCCCTTTCAGGACTTACTTAGTCAAGACCTCCAATGCAACTTTGCAACCCTCGAGAATTGGTTCCAACAGAACAAACTTTTGCTCAACTACAAGAAGACCAAAACAATGCTCTCCTCAAGTGCACAGAAGAGAACTAAGGTACAAACACTCGGCATCCTCAAAAGTAAGGGTGACTATCTAGAACAGGTAGAAACTTTCAAATACCTCGGGGTCACCATCGATCAGACTATAATATTTGCACCACATGTTGATCAAATTGTCTGCAACATTAACAGGAAACTAGGAGCATTATATAGACACAGGTGCAACCTCACCCCAGAAGCAAAAAAAATGGTAGTTACAAGTTCGATCCTCCCCATAGTTGCCTAACAGTCTATGGGAGTGCCACAGACATTGTGTTAAACAGGGTCCAGTAGTCCTGAACAAATCCTGCTGCTTTATAACTGTTGCTGACAAACTCATGCACACCCGCACTCTTTACTCTCTCAAAAACTGTCTGACAATGCTCAAATGGGCTGCTGCCTTTGTATAGCTCCTAGTGCCTATGTTGTGCTTTGTATTATTTGACCTGTAGAATGTTAACTTTTGTTCACTCTGTATTGCTGAAGCAGTACTTATGTTATTCATTCTGTTTTGTTATGTCACTGAATCAGTATTGCCCAGCCTTTGTTACTCAGTTTTTAATACTGTCTTTGACATGGTATAAACAAATTGTTTTTCTGACAAGGAACCTTCTGTAAATGAGCATTTCTGCTCAAAGGTGTATTTCCAAACTTTGAAATAAATAAAATATAACAGCCCCTAGAGTAAGTACCCAAACAGTATGCCTTAGCATTTTGCATTTTTAATATATAATAGAACAAAAAGAAATACGCAGTTCAACTATATCTGAAAAAGATTTCAGCTCCAGGCATTTTACTTGCACAACTTTAACTCAGTTACAATATAAGTAGGCTTGGCAGTTCTCGATAAATATAAATTTCCATCGATTTCAGTCGATTTTTTGAGCTTTCATAATTTTGACGGGAAAAGTAGCCCTCGATTAACCTCGCTAAAAATGTTCTCACACCCACAACAGTATTCCATCAGCACACAGTCAGTATTCATTCAGATCAATGCTTTTCTGACAGTTAGTCTATTTGCACCTATTCGCACCTAATTTATGGGTGCCGGATACGTGTGCACTTTCCCATGTGTGCTTAACAGCTTTTAATTGATTCTTTGTCATTCCCTGCATTTAGTGTGGCTACTCACCTTAGCGTAGTAACTGCTGAATCCTGACTGTGGTACAATGGGTTGCAAAAGAAAGTGTGCTGATGAGTACTGCTCTGAGTTTCCCAAACTTGAATTAAAAACTGTAAAAAAGAATGGAATGGGGGAAACGATTGACATTTTGAGATGCAAAATTTGTAAGAAAGAAGTTGCGGGTCAAGCGAACCGCATCTCAGAGCATCTCAATAGCAAGACCCACTTGAAGCTGAAGCTGAGTGCAGAAAAGATTTCTCAGCCATCCATGGAATCTTTCATGGGGCATATGCAGCAGAAAAAGAAGAGGCAGCTGACTTTCCACATGATCTGGTGCAGGCTTTATGTTATGAGACAATTCCAATGAATGCTGCCTGTGGCTCCAGCTACGTAATGTCTGTACTGAGGAAATGTACACCAGCAGCTTGAACATGCCCTAAGAGGCACCCGCTGTAAGAAAAATATCTTCCTGAGGTATTTGCACACCACAAATCTGCATAGAATGAGCAGCTATCTGGTGAGCAATGTTCCCTTGTAGTTGATGAGACCCCTGAGTTGGCAGGGCTTCCAGCTATTAATGTTCTTGGTGTTTTCTTCTCAACTAAAAGCAGAGCCATTAACTGTCTGCTGTTGAACTCTATTGTTGTTTTACAGTGCAATGCAGGAGTAGTCTCGAATCTACTTCATGCTATGATGACAGTCTATTCATTGTCATGGGCAGATTGTATTTCTATTAACACTGACTCGGCCATGTATGTGCAGAGATTGATTAAAGATCTGAAAGACGTTTACCCTCATTTGCTACACATAACATGCATAGCACATCTATTGTACGTTGCTATTGACCATGCTGTTAAAAGGGACGAATAGCCGGCCCGGTGGTGCAGAGGGTTGAGGTGCTGGACACCATACCTCGAACCACGCTGGCAACCCAGGTTCAGGAATGGACTTGGGACAGCGGAGATGGAAGGAGAGGATCGAGCATTCAGAGGACTGCTCTCCTCCTCTCCTGGGTGGGCTGGGTGGAAGCCTCACTCAGTAGTGGCCCCCGGTGGAGACCGGGAGCACTACAGGTAGTGGCACAGGAGGGACAACAAGGAAAAATGAGAAAAAAACGCTCCAGATTGGCTGGATGATGGCATCCGGTCCAGGACACACCAGAAGACTTCCTGCGGGGTCTTCCCCATCTCAGCAACACCTGAGGCCAAGAGAAAGAATAGTGTGCTGGGCTATCCCCCACCAGTACCTTCCCCCTCAGAGGAGAGAGACCCACTCGGCAAAAGGGTAATGCCAAGCTACCTCAAGGTAGGCTGCAGATATGAGGCAGAAGGGTGCCCAGGGAGGTTGGAGGGGTACAGGGGACATAGGATGCCCAAAGAAGTGGTGGATCTGGAGCCTGGAGGGGAGAAAATAGATAACACAAAAAAAAATGGGATGAATTTTCTCCTGTGAATGAAACTGTTGTTCACTTTCCAGCACTATTTTAAAGTGCCAACAAACAAAGGTGAGCATTTTTCAAAGTGTGCGCTAAAAATGGTGTACTACTTGCCAGCATGAATGTTCCCCCCAGAATTGTCCCATGCTGGTGGTTTTCTTGGCTAGATGCCACACAGTTCATTCATGCCCACTGGGATAGTGTGTGTGACTTTAATTAATGAGGATGTTGAGACCCAGTTCAAAAAAGCATCAAAATTACAGTGGCTTGTTGCTGACAATGCTCGTCAAAGAGAACTGTACTGCAAGCTAACATCTGTCTGCAGTTTCCTTAGTAAAATTCAAACAGTGCAAGTACAAATGGAGTCAATAACACCACTCATCCACAAAACTGACAGGCTCCTTGACTGTGATTTGACTGTGACAAGCGATGCTAAATCATCATTAAAGGAGGTAGATTTAAAATCAATGGGCTCGAGGATTTTAATGTGATGTCATTGCTTGGTTTAATAAACAACTAAATAAACTGAAATTCATTTTTAAAAATAAACGTTGATTTTTTCAATCAATTTGTGCGAAAACTGCCAAACCTAAATATAAGGGATATAAGGAATCATAAATTATCTCTAGTGGGTGCAATCATTAAAAAGCACTAGCCTTAGTGACTTTCTGCTTATTTGGGAAGCCACAAATCTGCAATCAGTGCTAAAACCACCAGTCATTTTAATGTAAAACACATATCCAGGAGGACAAAGAGCTCCCACAGACTCTTAAGTAATGGGCAGTTAGTCTTGTAGCAGAATTTGTGAGTGCACCCTGTTTTATGGTGTAAAGAAGACCTTGAGCATGCTAAAACAGAGTGAGGCTATCAGGCCCGAGAGCCATGGAATCTCCTTTCAAAACTGAACATTTCATTTTCAGATCAACTGTAGACCCAAAAATGGCAATTTTCTCAACATTCTGTGCAGAGGCTGCTTTAGAGACTAGTTGGTAACCAGGAAATAAAATAAGATCCTTCAGAATAAGACACAATGTAGTGTGGAGCATCAAAGGAAGCATTCCAACCTTTCCCTTACCTCCCACTATTCTCCACAAGTTATACTTTTGCCCTCAGTAAAACCAAACAGGATATAAAAGTCCACCATTTGAAAATACAACTTAACTATTTATTTAATTAATTCAAAAACAGAAATACCTGCTCAGTTGGTTATAGTCCCCTATCAAAGTCCCCTACAGTCCACACCAAAAACAAGAAAACATTATGACTGGAACACACTGCCAGCTAAGATTTGACCCTTCCTTCCCCGTGGGGGCCCATATAATCATAATCTGATATAAGTACGTTTGCAGCTTACCCAGGCAAACACAGATGCCCCCAAAGCCTGCAGATCTCCCCATTTCAGTAGCTTTGTTGAGCTGAGAGCAATACTTTATTTAAAAAGAAGAGCTCTGGGTGGCTGTTTCCCAGCTTTCTCCGTTGCCACACCTCATTAGGCTGGGTTTTTGGCAGTGGCAGAGCCAGGTTTGGGAGTGTTTGGGAGCCGGGGGTGCCATTCTGTCAATCACGGGCTCTACAGTGGGCAATAAACAGTGAAGAAAGATGGTGGTGGGGCACCACTACTCACACTGGAGCAGCCAGGAGGGGCAACTGCCACCCAGCCCCCACCCCCAGCTCCGCCACTGGCTTTTGGTTTTGCTTTTAAGTACAGCCTACACAGAATAGAATTTCTTCCTGAAACTTTTGTGGTAGAAGCATGCTATGCCAAGGCAGTGCCTTTGGAAGGCTTTGTGAAAAAATGTTAAACAGTTCCAGAGTTATAAGGTTTAAAGTTTTGTTTTGTTTTTTGTTCCGAGCATCCTCAGTAGCATTTTTTGGGTGACATTCTGATAAGAAACCAAAAATTCCATGTTGCAGACCATTTTTGTTTTCTCACCACTTGCTTCTCATAATACCAAAAATATTTTTTTGTCTCATGACAGTCGCATCTTGTTCACCCCAAATCAAAAAAATGGAAAATAAAAACAATTTTGTAATTTTAAAAAACAAACTCTTGAACCTACCTAAACAAAACCTGTTTAACTAGATTCTGGTGTTCACTTTTTAAAACAATGGCCAGAAATACCTTTTCTGGGCCCTCGAAATCCGGGGTGCCCAGTTTAGTGAGAGGAACTGTTGACCTGCATTCTCTCTATGAGAGCAGCATGATTTTTTTGAATGCTGAAGCTGGACTTCTGCTGCTGGATTCAGCTGAAGCAGTGAATCAGCGATCTCCTGTTTTTTCTGTCTCTCTCTCTCTCTCTCTCTCTCTCTCTCTCTCCTTCTCTGTCTGGATTGATCGATCTGTCTATCTATCTATCTCGTTATCTATCTCATTTAAAATTTCCTTAAGCAGACCAGGCTGTCCAACCATGGTAAAACTTTTTTTTCTTCCCTCCACTTCAGGTTGCCTTACCCCTTCCCAGCATTAATATTAGCAGACCAAGGTGCCCACTCCTGGTACTGCTTCTGTTGCCCCCTCTCTAGGTTGCCCACACCCCTGTTCCAAATATGTACATGGTGGCACTGGGGTGCTGCTGAACAATAGCCCAACACTAGGATGTCGAATCCCCAGTGTCAGAATTTGTCCCCTGAAATAAAGAAAACTGTCTCTCAATTATTTTTTTACCTATAAAATAGAAAACACTCCCTCACTGATCTCACCATACGCACACGCCTACCCTACCCACCCCACTCAGCACCCACTACCCAACACTCCCAACACACTCTCACTTACCTAAACATGCCCCATGGCATAGATCCACTGTCTGATCAAAGACATGTTTTGCTGCTGGAACTGACAAAGTGTGATATGAGAAAAAAGTAAGGTATGTGTGGTTTAGTATAATTCAATGGGTTTTCAACTTTCATTCACAACTTTGTCATTCAAACAACATGAAGTCTTGCTATATTATGACTATTGCAGTTTGTCCCAGCCTTAGAACTGCTCCGGAGGTGAAAGAGTTAACTTCCATGCAGAGCATGGAGCTTAGAGCGCGAGCTCGGTTCAGAGGCTCTGTTAGGTTGGTTTCAAACCGAAACCGTCAGATTTTTTACTCCGCCTCACTGAACAGTCGCTCCGGAGATTCCTCCTGTTGCTCGGTTCATTTCTTCAGTTTAAAGCGCTATTTCTTGGTTTAATTTAACCGCGATTTAATTATTTTAACTGCAAAACCGATCGGTTCAAGCTCTGTCTATGGTAATCGTAAGTAATAGATAGGTTTTTTCTGTGTGGAACTTGTAAAGTGTTATCGGTTCGGTTGACCCGATCGAATTGTATTAAAATTTAAGTTTAAAGCCTTTTAAGGCTTCTTAGAGTGTGGTTCCCGGTTCTTATCGGTTCTAAAAAAAACAGATTTCATTACGGTTTTTTCCACGACCCGTGACACGGTTTGGAACCGATAAGGGTGTCTTGCCTGGCACTGCCATTAAAAGGGCAAGTTTGTTGGTTAGGCTGGCATCATGTCTGAGAAACCCAAAAGAAAAACCGGGCCCACTGGGTTTCAACACTGTAGTGTCTGTGGGGAAGCCTTTGCCAAGGCTGACCCACACACTACATGTGTCTATTGTCTGGGGTTTGACCACCTCAACTCAGACTGCCAGATTTGTAAAAATTTCCCTGCAGCCACCCTGGACAAGAGAGTGGGCAGGCTCAGGGAATGAGAGGCCAAAAAGTCCGCTGACCTGGATGGCCAGCCCGGTTCGGTGCCAACCGAACCGGAGGGAGTTCCCTCTGACCAGGGCGAGACTTCCTCGGGCAAACGAAAAGCTGGCTCTGAGGAGCCAGTTCCAGCAAAGAAAACTAAAAAATCAGCAGGTTTGGAGTCCAAAATTCCTTCTCCAACTGCTGCAGAGATAGCCAGGGCAATGCAGATTGTCCAGTCCCTGTCCCCGGTTCCCTCCGAACTGCCACTGTCTGGCAAAAGGTCGGTTCCAATGGTTCAGGATTATGATATAGAAGAGTTCTATGAACCAGAGGAGGGGGATGAGGATTATGATCAGTGTGAATGTGACTTTGAAAGTCTGGATGTGCCCATTGAACCAGACATCTCCCCAGACAGACCTTCAGGTGAGTCTCCCCCTAGGCTTTCTGAGTCCCCTTCTCATTTTTTGTTTTATAAAAAAGTTGCTGAGACCCTCCAGCTTCCCTTAGAGGAGGCTTTGGATGAGCAAGAGGAGCCTGACTATGTGGAGATGATGGATATCCCAGAGTCCCGGAGGTTGTCCATCCCTTTACATAAATCTTTAGAAAACAAACAATAAACATTTAAAAGCTCCTAATTCTGTGCCTCCTGTGGATAAAAGATGGACAGGAGGTACACTTTGTCAGATCCTGATACAGATTTTCTTTCACAGCAATGCAGTCATGTTGAGTAGTTCAGGCTGCAGCCTGTGATAAAGCTAATATTCCACTGGCTTCACATCCTCCTGACAAGGATTCCAGGAAGATTGATGCCATGGCTAAAAAACAATACATGGCAGCATCCTGGGACTCAGACAAGCAAACTATATGGCTTATGTTGCGAGATACCAGAAATCTAGATGGGATACTGTCATGGCCTTAGCTAAACAGGTCCCTGGCCAGCTTGCAAAGGAGCTGGAACAGGTGGCTCTTGATGGTATTGAGGCATCTAAGGTGCAATTCCATGCTGCAGTGGATTCTAACGATGTATCCTCAGAGTCATGGCTACATCTGTGGCTTTTCAGAGATTGGCCTGGCTCAGGTGTACTACTTTGTCACAGGATACCCAGTCTAAGGCTATGGATTTTCCTGTGGTGGGAAATTCTCTGTTTGGGAGCAGACAGAGAATTATATGAAAAAATGGATGAATATAGAACCACTTACAGGAGTGCACAGCCAAGGAACGGCAAGCCACTCCTCAGAGGCAGCCCCAAGGGTAGGGGTAGGCCTTTTCACAGGCCTTTTTACCAGACCCAGGCCTCCTCCTCTTCAGCCTATGTACAGAGGGGGTTCTTCAGAGGGAGAGGCAGATGGGTTCGAGCAGGCCTGCTCCCACCCCTCAGCCTAAAGCCCCTGCCAAACAGGCACCCTGATGGGATGCCCAGGGTCGACTCTCCACTACCTGTAGGGGGCAGGTTGGCTCACTTTGCCCAGGACTGGCAGTCTTTAACTTCAGACAGGTGGGTCCTGGAAGTAGTGAGCCAGGGTCTGGTTCTCAGCTTCAAGAAATTTCCAAAGATGAGAGCCAGATCTTTTCCACCTACAAACCCTCTAGAGACTCTTGCTTTGGAAACAGAAGTCTCAACCCTCTTGGCTCTCAGAGCTGTAGAAAGGGTTTCTCCCCTTCACCAGGGCAAGGGTCTGTACTCCAGGTACTTCCTTACCCCAAAAAAGACAGGAGAGTGGCAGCCTATCCTGGATCTAAGATATCTAAACAAGCACCTTTTAAAGCCAAAGTTCAAAATGGTGACACTGAATGATTTTTACCTCCCTAAGGCCAGGGAACTGGCTAGCCTCCTGGACCTCAAGGATGCCTACTTCCATGTTCTTATCAGAAGCTCCCATCGAAAGTACCTCAGATTCGAACTGCCCTCAGGCCATTATCAGTTCAGAGCAATGCCCTTGACCTCACTTCTGCCCCAAGGGTGTTCACAAAATGTCTGCAGTAGCAGTCGCTCATCTAAGAAGGCAAAAGATTGCCATTTTTCCCTACCTGGACGACTGGCTCATTGTGGGTCAGTCTCCAGACCAGGTCAAATCACACCTGCTAGTTACCCAGCAGCTGCTTACCTCTCTGGGATTTCTTCTCAATCTTCCAAAGTCAGTTTTGGAACCTGTCCAGGTACTCACCTTTATAGGCGCAGAACTGGACACAAAGCAGGCCAGAGCCTTCCTTCCCTTGGAAAGGGTAAGGACCTTAGTGGCCCTGGCTGCCTCCTTCACTCTGCAGGTCTCTCGACCAGCAAGGCATTTCCTGCAGCTCCTAGGGCACATGGCTGCCTCCACAGCTGTGGTGCAAGGAGCAAGATTTCAGATGAGGGACATTCAGTTCCATTTGAGAGCTTTCTGGTCTCAAAGAAGAGATCCTCTATGCAAGTTAATCCCAGTGACTCGAACTCTGATCCAAGCCCTTCAGTGGTGGCAGGATCACAGCAATCTGAGACAGGGGGTGCCTTTCATCCCTCTGTCCCATTCCTTGACCCTTACTACAGATGCATCCCTCTTGGGATGGGGAGCTCACATGGGCGACCTCTCCACCCAGGGTTATGGTCCCTCAGGAATCTCTGCTCCACATCAATCTGTTGGAACTCAGAGCTGTTTTCTAGCACTTCAGGTTTTCTCTGCATCTGTTCAGAACAAGGTGGTACAGGTCAGAACAGACAACACCACTACAATGTGGTACATCAACAAACAAGGGGGCACTCGGTCTTCGGTCTTGTGCACCGAGGCGATGAAGTTGTGGGCTCTGGCTTATTCCATGAACACTTCCCTCACAGCAGTTCACCTCCCAGGCAAGGACAATGTCCTGGCAGATGCTCTCAGCAGGACTTCCCAGGGCCATCACGAATGGTCACTGGATCCCCTAGTACTGGGGATAGTGTTTGCCAGATGGGGCACTCCTCAGATAGATCTTTTCACAGCCCCAGACAATCATCAACTTCCACTGTTTTGTTGCAGGCCCCCAGTGTTGGGCTCAGTTCCCCTGGATGCCTTTCTCCTCGATTGGGAAGGGAAGTTTCTTCATGCCTTTCCCCCCTTCCCTCTCCTGTTCAAAGTACTAGTCAAAATCAGGTCTCAGCCCTGCAAAATGATCCTGATTGCTCCAGACTGGGCCAGGCAGCCCTGGTACCCACTCCTTCTGTTCTTAGCAGTCCATCTTCCCCTGTGTCTCTCCAGGAACCACAATCTGTTAACCTGTGCTCAGGGAGAGTTTGGTATCCAATTTCAAATCCCTCAACCTCAAGGCTTGGCTCTTGAGCAGTTAGAGTTTGCTGATTTACAACTTTCTCAAAGTGTTCTCAAAATCCTGAAGGCTGCTAGGAAGCCTTCCACCAGGGCTACCTATAACTCCAAGTGGAAAAGGTTTTCCATATGGTGTTGTGGGAAGCATGTTTCCCCGGAATCTGCTGATCTACCCACTGTATTGGACTACATGGTCCATCTTAATTCTTTGGGACTGAGACCAGCTACCCTGAAAGTGCTCTTGGCTGCTGTCTCTGCCTTCATTTCAGCAGGGAAGCCCTCTTCTCTTTCTGCTCATCCTGTATTTTCCAAGTTTTTTAAAGGATTGCTTCACACCAATCCTCCATTCAGGGACCCTGCCTCGGCTTGGGATCTTAATGTATGCATTGCTCAGCTAATGCAACCCCCCTTTGAGCCTCTGTCTTCGGCAGAGCTTAAGTATTTGACTTGGAAAACTGTATTTCTGGTAGCCATCACTTCTGCCAGGCGTATAAGTGAGTTACAGGTTTTATCAGTAGAGACTGACTTTATTTCCTTTCACAGGGATAAAGTAGTCCTCAGGACTAACAGGAAGTTTTTGCCTAAGGTGGTTTCAGATTTCCACCTTAACCAATCTATTTCACTTCCAGTGTTCTTCACTGACCATTCCTCCTCTGGTGAGAGGAGGCTGCACAACAGATGTTAAGAGGGCCCTAAGTTACATACAGGCGTACCATGGGTCACGGTTTGACTCCCTCAACTGTTTCTCACTTATGGTGAGGTTGGGAAAGGAGACCTGCCACTAAGAGATCCATTGCCAGGTGGATCGTTTCTTGTATCCAATTTTGCTATCAAAAGCTGGGTAAGGTTCCCCCCTCAGGTCTGAGGGCTCACTCTACCAGAGGTACAGCTGCATCTCTAGCTGCTGCTAGAGACATCCCTATCTTGGAGATATGTCAGGCAGATACTTGGAAGACAGTACACACTTTCACCAAGCATTACTCCCTGGATATTCAGGCCAGGAGGGATGCTCGGTTTGGCACAGCCGTGCTTCAGAGCCTATTCCCTAAGTAGGTTCTGTCCCTCCTCCATGGAGGTACTGCTGTGTAGTCTGCAATAGTCATAATATATCAAGACTTCATGTTGTTTGAAGAAAAAATTACTCACCTTAGTAATGTTGTTTCTTCTAATGGAGTCTTGCTATATTATGACCTCCCCCCCAGCCTGCCCCTCTCAGAACTCCTACTTTGGGTACAGGGTGGGTAGTCCTCTGTTGGCATTTATTGATGCCCTCTTTCATGTTTGGGTGTTGTGTTTATTTAGTTATTTTATCTTATTTTTCTGGTCCACTGACTTGAGTCTTTGTGTTGGGACCAGGAAAATGTGTTAATATATTAGTGGCCAGTTGGCTAGTGTAGTTTACAGCTTCCACACAGAACCTTAGTGAGTTTTTTGCTCGTAAAGATCTGACGGTTTCGGTTTGAAACCAACCTAACACAGCTTCTGAACCGAGCTCGTGCTCTAAGCTCCATGCTCTGCATGGAAGTTAACTCTTTCACCTCCGGAGCAGTTCTAAGGCTGGGACAAACTGCAATAGTCATAATATAGCAAGACTCCATTAGAAGAAACAACATTACTAAGGTGAGTAATTTTTTCTTTTTTTAACTTATATTTTATTGCATTTTTTAAACCAGTCTAATACAGCTGATCCAACAGAGATCAATACATACTGTAAACAGTACATCTGATAGTACAGTTATAACATATTATAATAAGATGCCACCAATACCTCAGATAAAGTTACCACATCTGGGGGGTATCCACTACATTAGTATATAGTATTCCAAAACAATTGTATGAATTGCCCTTATTGCCATGAATGAGAACAAAAAAAAAAATAATTGTTTTAGCCGAAAATATTATAACCTTCCCAACTACATGTGATTAAAGTTCACCAAACATATATCTCATTAGGAGGCAGGGACCCCTGGGAAAGAGAGTTAAAGTTCTGTCATCAAATTTAATGTAACACCCTGAATATAACTACCTTAAAACTTAAATCCACCTCATTAAAATATACTTGCTACTGGACCATTTAGGGTAGCATTATTCATTATGAGAATACATTTAGATGCAACTTGCACGCATATGTGCATTAATCAACAGTTTCTGCTACTGCAGAGATCCAAAGAGTTCATAAGAACTGAAAAGACTTGCAAATTGAAAAAGTCTACCACTCCCTTGGTTAGCAGCTTTTTGTCCATATTGAAGCACTAAAGTGCCGGTATGTAAAGTCAAAGAGCCATCCTGACCCTCTGACTCTCGCAGTTACAGGATTTTGGCAGGCAAGGTTAAGAATATGTCACCCCCTGATGCGCAAAATGCATTACTAGGGTCCGATTTACAAAAGCGCCATTTTACTGCAGCTTCAGGAGGTACACACTTAGCAGTTGATCCTGATAAAAACATTATTCATTCACTCCCAAAAACAGTAATCGTATACAGTAAAAAGACAAAGAACCTTAGTGCACAAGCACTGAGGCAAGGGTTACCCCAAAGGGCATTGGCCAGGAAGCCAAATTTCAAAGAATTACAAAATCACACATACTCCCATAATGCAAAGCATCATTGGCTGTATATGTTTGTGGTGATTTGCATATACAGCCCATGACATTTTGCATTATGGGAGTATGTGTGATTTTGTATTTCTTTAATCATATACAGTAGGTTCAAAGACTTAAACTTGAACCATTCTAACTTTAAAAATGCAAAACATCCCACAAACAAACATTTAGCTTTCTATCCCTCACTGCCATATTCAGTTAAGTCTGTTTGCTCAGTCCTCCTCAGAAGTCATGTCGGAGCCATTGCACTTTGTATCAAATTCAGCCCGTAGCTTTGCCACCGATTTTCCTGCCTCTTGTGGATCATGATGTAAGTACACCTTCCCTCCATAACAAATTTTAAGTCTGGCTGGCATCATGAGGGCATGTTGGATCCCCAAGGCTCTGAGCTGAGTTCTCACTCCATCAAAGGCCTTGCATCTAGACCATGTTAAGAAACTTAGATCAGGAAACATCCACACAGTTTGGCCCAAATATTCAAGGGTTCCTGCTCTACAGGCAGCTTGAAGAAGGTCATCACATTCCCCAGATCCACCACAACCACCACAATTGTCCGGAGAGGAGGGTCTTTCCCCATGTTTCTGTGAGGGGTGACTGTAGGCTTTCTTTATTTTAAAGTCTGCAATCTGCAACTGATCTGTGAGCCAGTTCTGCATAAAGGATTTAAGGTCCCTCTCCTCCTTCGCTTCCTCTGGCATGCCCACTGCATGAAGGTTCATGGCCCTCACTTGGTTTTCAAAATGCTCCAGGCAGTATCTTATGAATGTATTTTCTTTAACTAGTCCTGAGGCCATTGTAAATGCTTTATTGGCTGTTTCTGTGGCCATTTTCACCTCAGCTTGCACTCTAGTTTTCTTGGCATCCATCACAGTAAATTATGTGACTAGCAACCCTATTTTTAGGTCCATGGCCTGAATGGCTTACAAAAGCAGCACATTGGTAGCTGAAGTTGACGGCTCCTCATTTCTCACCTGTGTTGGTGGTTTAGGCTGATTTTCCTTTTGGCTGCCTCCATGAGTGTTTCTACCCATTTTCACATGTATTTTATATCCACTTATTCAGCACTTCTTTATCTATGTGATGAAGTCCCTTTAAGCTCTTGTATTACAGCCTAAAAGTAAGTTATGAAGGTTTAAAAGTATAAAGTAGACAGTGCTTTCTCCCCCACATCTTCTCACTTCAGCAACTGGCTCTGCTCCTCCCAAACGTTGTCATTTTTGAATATTTTTACAACAAATTTTCAAGCTGGCCTACTTGTGACCCCTCCTCATGACAAATGGGGGTGGGATTTGCAAATCTGGCCCAAAAGGCAGTTTTGCAATCACTTTGCAAAATCATCTTTTGGAGAGGACTTGAAAATTGTTATCACCCTTGATCATGAGGTGGTCATAAGAAGGCTATATTAAAATGTGGGGTCAAAATATGTAAAAATGACAAAGTTATGAGCATACATTGACATTTTTCTATGCTTGCTCATAACTTTGGTAATTCTCAATATTTTAACCATAAATTTTCAACATAGCCATTTTTTCACACCACCTCATGAATGTGAGAGCTGACATTTTTCAAATCCTGGCCAAAATGTGTTTTCACACCTGTGTGCAGAATGACATTTCGGCAGGGATTTGAAAATTTTCAACTACAGGGTTCAGGAAGTGAAGTAATAAGAAGGCAATGCTGAAACAGCAGTGTACAAATATGGTAAAATTACCAATGTAACCCCTCACCCCTGCCTTTTTACTAAAATGACAGGTGGCATGCTGTTGGCGTTGGCAGCAATACCTGGTGGGGACCTGGGTTCGGGGAGGATGAGGTTACCTGGCACAAGGGACTTAGGTTTGGCTACTCTGCACAGGGGCACCCAAGTAAATCCAACTACAGGAAGCAATAACTGTAATGTCCAGAATCAGGATTGGGATTTTTCAGTGTGGCTTTATTCAAAACTAGTTGACACATGACAAAGCATTGATGGTCCCCCAAGGGGCTATGTTCACTGTATATGCAGATAGAGACTAAAGGCGGTCCATTTGAAGAATGAACACATTTTTACTATTGTCTAGCTCTGGACTCACCAGGCACTCAGCCCGGACTTTGCATGCGCTTTGGATACACAGCCCGACTGGCCCGGCTCCCCTGCCGGCCACTTGACTGATGGTCCATTTGAGAATGAACCCAAACTTTACTTGGAGAGACTCCCATCACACAAGGAGTATATTTTCCCAAGCTGTAGCTCCCCACACCACTTAGAGTCTGTGACTCCTAGAGAGATTTTCAAGTTGCGACCCACATCTGGGTACCCACCTCATCACTGGCCAGGCGCATGAGGCAAGTAGCAAATCACAGAAGAAATCCGTAGAAGTGGACCTGGTCACTAAAGATGGGGGGTGTTCCCACCTCCAGCTCCCACAGCCCATACCTGACCATTTCTCTGGACAAACATAAACTTAAAACTTTGACATGTAGATTAAACGGTGGATGACCTGAAGCACCACCTCTACAGCATTACTTGAAATCCATTAAAACGTTAGACTTTTTGACTGCTCCATTTGTTTGTCCTAGTTAAAATAGTCCTCCCAAATAGCAGTCCACATTCCAACTTCCTTTATATTCCCAAACTGATGAAACAATTGGTTTGCCCCTTCAAATGGGGCAAAACACTCACCCATTCGTTGCAGGTGCCCCACAGGCAAAGTACCACTTCTTTTACTGTTATACAAGAACAGAAACTGTAAATAGGCAGCTTTCTTCCATAGTGGACATAGGGGATTGCCCCTGGAATCCACAGAGGGACTTTTCTTCCACACCACCCCGGAGGGAGGGGGCACTGAGACCTGGACAGCGGTCACCACCACTTTTAAAAGGTAAACAGGATCACACTTCCTTCTTACTTTAAACCAAACCGAAGACTGCCTTTGAAAACTCCCAAAGTTCTAAACTCACTCCCTGATCTACAGATTCCAATGTGGCTTATGCAGCTGCGACAGTTCTATGATGATGTCATCTCTCAAGTCTCAGCTGTGACTGAGAACAGAGTGAGACAGTGTGAAACTCATTTAACTGGAGTTTCACAAGCTGCCTTCCCTGCTTACCACTAGGTCTTACTGGGATTCTAGTAACCCCGGGTAACAAGGGGGTTACACTCACCCTTGACCAGGAAAATGACTGTCCCCAGTCATTATGCACCCGGCCTTAGGCCATCCCACCCTATGTGCTACCTGCGGAGGGGGGTGATCAGGCCCCCTCCTACCATGTGCAAGCACAGGCAGGCAACACTAAGGGCCTAGAGGCCTATAGCTGACATGTCAGCCTCTACACTATCCACTTACTATGGACACCTAGTGGCTCTGGTAGAACCATCCAGAGCATAGCCCTGATAGATCAGCACTGCGGCCCCTACTGCAGGTCAGGGCCACAGCCTGTTCATCTCCCCTAACCCTCTAGAGAAAACCTATCTGCCTCTAACATAACATCCCAAACAAAAACAAAACCCGGGGACCTCCCCAACTTTGGGCAACCTGCAACTACTAAACAGCACTTTAAATTCTAACACAATAAAGCACTGACGAGGAACTCCGATGAGCCCCTCCTCCTCTTCTTGTCTTCTCTTCTGTCTTCCCAGGAACACCTGTAAGAAAAAGACAAAAACAAAACACACTCCTAATCTACATACACAGTCTACCTAAACAACAACAACCCCTACCATACAGAAAAAACACTGAACAATCCCAAAAAGATTTTTTTTTAGGAAAAAAAAGGTAGAAAAACAGTATTTACATTAGAGTACAATAATGACATTGGTTACAATACACATTTGGGGGGATGGAGTGCCCTAAAAGTCCCAACTAGTGAACACAAAGCCCGAAGGCTAGTCCAATAAAGAGTCTCTCCTGGGCTGGAGCCCCATGAAAAACAGTTCTAGAAGGCCAAAATCCCAAAGGGGAGAGTCTTTGCGGACAGTTCACACATTTTTGAAGTCTGTAGTGTAGGGTGTGTACTGCAATGTCATAAAGATAGAAAAAGGGGTTTTCGGACTTACCAGCCTCTTGAAGTATAAGACTAGGCACCGACTTGCACCGCAGCCGAAGACTCTCCCTGGCAGCATTTCTTCTGATACAGCTGGGCGGACATCTTCTGGGAACACAGGAGTGCACATCTGGAAACAGCTGGGCTGATGTCATCTCTGGAGAAGGAACCTTAGAACAGGAAAAAGAAACAGCTGGTCCGACATCATCTGATTACCAGGCGATGAACAGGAAACAGCTGGGCTGGTGTCCTCTCTGGATCTGAAGTCATCTGGTGGGCCAGTAGATGGTTGCTGAACAAGACAGTACACTGTAGACTGATGAATGTGGAGCACCTGAGTCCTTGGTTATTCATATTGGCAGATCAATAAGGGCACTTCACAGTCTAGATGTGGCAGTATTGACTACCACTGCTCAGCTCTCCATTTTGTAGGCACAGGCTTAATTACTGGGAGGTCCTTGCACTGAGGCCAATAGTACCGGGGGTCAGGGGCTTGAATTATTACCCCGTCTGGGTGAACATAACTCACACAGTGGGAGACTTCACGTCCCTTTCCATCCACTATTCTCACTCTGTCCATAAACAGTGTCCTGCCTCTCTTCCACTGTGTATACTTTTCGTGGAACAGTCTATATTTTGCATGCTGGGTTTTTTTTTTGTTTGTTTGTTTTTTAATTTTTTTTTTTTATTTACATTTTTTCCACCTTCCTAGCTGCCAGCCACCCAGTAGTATCGACCCGGTCATGGGCCATGACTCCCACTCCCCAAATCGCCTCAGGCCTCCGGGACAATTTCATGGCTACTCCCCCACGGTGGCTGCGGAAGGGCAGGGAACGCCACGCAGTACTGGGAATTGGTCGAGAGCTGGCCTGGGGAGCACCTAAGCCGTGGCGGCTTCATTGAGGGTGGCTGGCAGCTGTCCTTTTTCCGGTTTTCTCAGGGGAGGCGGGGTCATGCAATGACGTCAGACATCCGCCCCGCCTCCAAGCATGCATGCGCCGGTAGCTGTGCAACTCCCGGCCTCCGCTAGCGGTCACTGGTGCTCGGATGCCATCCGCCTCCCTGGAAGGAAGAAGGAAAGCAGTCCCTGGGGCCTTCATCCCCTTCTCCCAGCCTGACTACGGCGACCGAGTCCGTTCGAACCGGGTCGCCCGGCGTTCATCTGAAATCAACCACTGCGCTGTTGGGCCGGCTTACATGCTGGTTGGCCCCAGGATGCACATGTTTCATTGCTTCATCCCAGATCCAGGATTTCCTGCAGTCCTCAATCTCCTCCCAGACTCTCCGAGGAAAGGTAGGAAAGGTCATACCATAGATTTCATTGGCCTTTCTACGAACCAGTCTTTCCTCTTTACTTGCTTTGGTCAATCTGAGACCGCTGGCCTGGCTTGGGGGTGTCCAGTCCTGGTTCTGCCAGCTTCGCATCCTCAAAGAAATTAAAAACGGATCCCTGATTTCTTCTTCTTGTAAAGCCAGGGCAGTGGCATCACCACCTTTTTGAACACATTCCTCCGAGGCAAGATCTTGAGGCTGTGTACCCGTTCCTTTCTCACAAGGCCACATAGGTTCCCCCTCATCTTCCTCTTCACTGAGGATCTGAACCCATGAGTGAGCAGTCGTTGTCACCCCCCAAGACTATCCTTTCATCACTAGGAGTGGAGGTTGACACCTCCCATTCAAAGGCCTCCAGCATCTCATCTTCACCTGTGAGACTTGGGCTAGGCCCCCCCACCCAGGGGTCTACTGATGCTTTATCCGAACTTTCCTTCTGAGATCCAGCATCCAAAACTTCAATTTCAGATTCAGTCTCTATTTCTGCACCCTCTAGCTTTGTGCCACACTCCCCCGAGGGACCTTCCTCCACAGGCTCTGCCTGATGCTGTGTGCTGCCAACTGCAGATTCCTGAATTTTTGTCCATGTGGGAGCCAAATGAATTGGAGGTGCTTTATATAAGCCATATTTTTGTAGACATCCAGCACAGTGAGGAATCATGAAGACATCCCTTCCAGCACTCAAGCACATCTGGCATACACGCACTGGATAATTAGGAATTGCCACATCAGGAGGGAGTTGCCCTCCATAGCACCACTTTTCAATATCTGTCAGTCTATTTACTGCTGCTGTTACTGCAACCCGGGCATGATCCGGGTAACGAGCTGGTCCTGAAGCCATAACTGCAGAAAAACAAACAAAATTCACTGTAACCGAAAGTCCCACTTTAATAAACACACTCTGTAGCTTTAAAATGGCTCCTCTGCTGCTTTGTTTACTTTACTACCCCACCCTGTAATGGCGACGGCAGCACTCCTGTGCATCAACATTTAGACTCTGGGTCAAGCCACTGCACACCCGATTTACATCAGCTACTGATAACTTTTACTCAAACTGCACAATTTGCTCTGATCTGGTTGTTCACACATTTACAGGATTTTCCTTGGACTTTTCACTTGCTGGCAACATTCATTTTATTTACAGTCCCTTAAAACTTCAGGTTTCAGCACAGGATTGCCTGCTTCTACTAGTGTTGCACTTTTTTACAACCCACAGTCTCTCTCTGGCTGCAAACTTTAAACTGAGGCTACTTTCATTGCTATGCACACACTAAATGGCTTTACAGACTTGCACTTGCCAGCAGAACATCACACAGTCGCTACTTGCAAAGCGACTATACAGCTGCACACACATTTTATATGGCATTTCTGAAAATCACTGATTGAGCAGTTTTTTAATTGTTTACTCACCGTTATTGTAGCAACTTGCTGCGATGGGGTAAAATGGCCTGCAGCCAGATTTGAAGGCCTCGGAATGCAAACGGGCGGGCAGTCTCCGCGATCGTCGTTTTAACCACAAAATTCACTAATTCCATGATCGATTTGCAGGTTGAGCCCGATTTTAAACTTAAAAGTCACTTTTTTGAACTATTTCACAGCGCTTTGAATCCTCGCGACGCTCCTCCACTGCCAGTACACGCACCACTCTCTGTCTCCCTCTCGAATGCTGAGGCAGTCTCAGAAGAGCTGGCTGAGGGGCGGGACTAATGGCAAACTGACCAACCACACGATGCCATGCAAATGAGCCTCCTCTTCCTCACGAGGGCTCCTCTCCTCACAGTCGATCGTCGAGCAGTCAAATTTAAACTGTAAAATGCACTTTTTTTTTTTCAACTGACTCCACGGCGGGAGCCCATCTCAATCCACGTAACATTACCATTAACTCTGCAGTCTCTCACTTTACACAGAAAGCATTTCCAACATCCAGGGCATAATTTCTCTGTTGCTACCCCTAGTTTTCCACACTTTCCTTCACAGAAATTCATTTTAACAGCATTTCAAACGTCCAGGGCATAATCTCTCTGTTGCTACCCCTAGTCCTCCACACCTTTCTTCACAGAAATTCATTTTAAAACTGACAAAAACGCTGTAAACAATTTTGATGATGCAGGACAAGGGCACACTCTTTGGCTTTACAGCTCCTTGGTAAACAGTTGGCATTTTTTTAAACAGCAGCACAAGATTCACAGCGCACAGCAACACACTAGGGAAATTGCTTCAACTTTTTGGGCTACCCACTGCCAGACAGCCAAAACACTAGCCCACTTGCCCAAGCACCTTCCTTCCCGAACAAATCCAAAGTGGTGCCTCCATTTTTGTAACCCCTCACCCCTGCCTTTTTACTAAAATGACAGGTGGCATGCTGTTGGCGTTGGCAGCAATACCTGGTGGGGACCTGGGTTCGGGGAGGATGAGGTTACCTGCATAAGGGACCCAAGTTTGGCTACTCTGCACAGGGCACCCAAGCAAATCCAACTACAGGAAGCAATAACTGTAATGTCCAGAATCAGGATTGGGATTTTTCAGTGTGGCTTTATTCAAAACTAGTTGACACATGACAAAGCATTGATGGTCCCCCAAGGGGCTACATTCACTGTATATGCAGATAGAGACTAAAGGCAGTCCATTTGATGAATGAACACATTTTTACTATTGTCTGGCTCTGGACCCACCAGGCACTCAACCCGGACTTTGCATGCACTTTGGATACACAGCCCGACTGGCTCAGCTCCCCTGCCGGCCACTTGACTGATGGTCCATTTGAGAATGAACCCAAACTTTACTTGGAGAGACTCCCATCACACAAGGAGTATATTTTCCCAAGCTGTGGCTCCCCACACCACTTAGAGTCTGTGACTCCTAGAGAGATTTGTTTTCTTACATCCATCAAACTCCCATCAAACAAGGAGAATATTTCCCATCCTGTGGCTCCCCACACCACTTAGAGTCTGTGACTCCTAGAGAGATTTTCAAGTTGCAACCCACATCTGGGTACCCACCTCATCACTGGCCAGGCGCATGAGGCAAGTAGCAAATCACAGAAGAAATCCATAGAGGTGGACCTGGTCACTAAAGATGGGGGGTGTTCCCACCTCCAGCTCCCACAGCCCATACCTGGCCATTTCTCTGGACAAACATAAACTTAAAACTTTGACATGTAGATTAAACGGTGGATGACCTGAAGCACCCCCTCTACAGCATCACTTGAGATCCATTAAAACGTTAGACTTTTTGACTGCTCCATTTGTTTGTCCTAGTTAAAATAGTCCTCCCAAATAGCAGTCCACATTCCAACTTCCTTTATATTCCCAAACTGATGAAACAATTGGTTTGCCCCTTCAAATGGGGCAAAACACTCACCCATTCGTTGCGGGTGCCCCACAGGTGAAGTACCACATCTTTTACTGTTATACAAGAACAGAAACTGTAAATAGGCAGCTTTCTTCCATAGTGGACATAGGGGATTGCCCCTGGAATCCACAGAGGGACTTTTCTTCCACCCCCCCCGAGGGAGGGGGCACTGAGACCTGGACAGCGGTCTCCACCACTTTTAAAAGGTAAACAGGATCACACTTCCTTCTTGCTTTAAACCAAACTGAAGACTGCCTTTGAAAACTCCCAAAGTTCTAGACTCACTCCCTGATCTACAGATTCCAATGTGGCTTATGCAGCTGCGACAGTTCTATGATGATGTCATCTCTCAAGTCTCAGCTGTGACTGAGAACAGAGTGAGACAGTGTGAAACCCATTTAACTGGAGTTTCACAAGCTGCCTTCCCTGCCTACCACTAGGTCTTACTGGGATTCTAGTAACCCCGGGTAACAAGGGAGTTACACCAAGTTATGAGTGAACATTGCAATATTACAATGTTCCCTCATAGCTTCACAAATTTTCAGTATTTTAACTCTGAACTTTCAACATAGCCATTTTTCCACACCACCTCATAAAAATGACAGGTGTCATTTTTAAAATCTTGGGAGAGATGTGATTTTGCAAAAGTGATGTTTCAGACAATTTACTGTAAATGACACGTCATGTTTATAAGGGGAGTCACAAAAGGAATATCTTGAAAATCTGAGGTCAGGATTAAAAAAATGATAATTAAGAAACTTTGTTTTTAGTGTCAGTCTTCACCTCAGCAAGTATGCCTAGTAATCCCATGCCAGTGAACTGAGTTTAGGGGCAAGTTCAGTGACCCAGATGCATTGGGTGAGGGTACTGGGATGATGCTGTTATGCGCCCCCCCATCCTGAGTATGAAAGTTGCAGGGTTGCCCTTATGAGCCCAGCTACCATACAGTGAAGACAGCTATTCTTTTGGCATAGAGCCCTGTTCTTCTCCATTAGTGGGTGGCAGAGCTCTGTGCATTGGATGACAGATGGACTCTTTGTCCTGTTTGTCTCTATCTCTGGCCACATGCAAGCACAGGGACCAGAGGGCTTTGCCCTTCTGCACTGCACTCCACCAGACAGCCCCATGAATTCTTGACATCTGTTGCTGTATGGAACTGCAGGGCCCTCAACAGCCCTGCACTCCTGTAGGAGGATGTAGTCTTCCCTTGGTGCAGGTCTCAAAGGGCACTGCATGTCTCCATTTGTTCACGAAGGTCCAAAAGGGACCTTCATGAATTAGTATATGATTTCACTTTCTCATAAAGAAAGGAAGTTCTTTGCAAAAAAACTTCATTAATTCACCAGTTAGGGTTCATGTTAATGCCACAAATATAGGGAAATGTGGCACTAGGGTTTCCAAACTTAACTCACCATCCCCACCCCAAAGGCAGCAAAAGGAAAAAATCATTAGAGTTTTGTATCTCTGGAGTCTTGGCAAATCAGTAGTGGGATCTTCTTTGGGGTTATCAATCCTAATGCCAAACCCCCTCCCCTGAACAAACTATGTCAGATGTGATCTCCTGTCTTTGCACAGGGCCTGCTGGGCCCTGTGTGAAGAAAGCTACAATAGATAGTGTTTGCAACATATGACGAGACATACTTCTCTACCTTTGAAGGGTGTATCATCATGAGGCACTGGCTTGCAGCTGGACCTTCTGCTTTGGACAGGAGACTACAGGCTGGGATGAGAGGTGAGCATTAGGGTTGACAGCCTCAAGGAAGACCCCATCACTGATTCACCAAGACTCCAGAGTCCCAAAACCCTAATTATTTTTTTTTCCTTTGCTGTTTGGGGAGGGGGGTGGGGAGTTAAGGTTGGAAACCCTAACACCACATTTACCTACTTCTGTGGCATTAACTTGAACCCTAACTGATGCATTAATGAGGTTTTTCACAAAGAATTATACATTTAGGAAGCCAGACATATTTTATTTATTTATTTAAGTCTTTGGTAACCGGGTAAGTGCACTGATCCAATGAACCATTTTCAGGCACAATCTGAGCCACAAGTGGCACAACAAACAAATACATGCACAAGGCAAGTGTACAGGCATAGCCAAGTAGGTAACATAACAATTAAAGTGCATGAAGCAGCTGACAATACAATAACAATGACAAAGGAAAACAACGAATCATCAGACATTACACTGGTAGGCCAGCAGGGTGGCATAATAACCTACATACATGTTTAGAAACAGATTGTACAGGCATGTATAGCTTGAGTACATTGATTGATGTAAAGCAATAATACAATAGTACAATTGTACAATATGAGCGGACAGCTAGGATGATGTTTTATAGCTATTCACTTAAGAGGTTCCCAGCTGAAGTCAGAGACTCCTGACTCATCCCTAAAATAATGGATTCATTCCTTTTTATATACAATAAATCAGTCATTATGTTAAGCCAAGTGCAAGGGGTCTGAGGGGATCTGTCTTTTCAATGCATTAGAATGCATTTTATTGCAACAAAATGCCAGGAGATGTTTTTCTGTTCTCAAAATAAATAATTACTATTATACAGATGCCCACCTCGTAGTGCGTCCATACTATTTCTATTTACAGCTGTTGAATATTCCAATGGTATCAAAACCATGTCCCAGCATTTGGTCAGTTTTTTACATATTAGGGACATATGAATCAAAATCAATGAACCTGGATTGTCTAGACATCATGGACATTTATCACTAATACAGAGATCAATTTTGTTAAGTCTGTTGGGGGTGAAATAAGTCCTGTGCAATATATTAAATTGAATATATTGCATTTTTGATGAGTAAACCTCTTTAGATGGATATGATATGACTGCTTTCCAATTTTGTTCTGAAATGTGTATACTTAAATGTTAGTGCCATTTGGTTTTTAAGTGTTCCAGTAACATAGATCATAAATTCTGCAAGAGACTAAATGTAGCTGTGACAAAAATTGCCCCTTGGGCTGTCCCAGCTTACAGGGCAGTATTGTTTGGAGGACTTCTATTTCTTTGTCACCACCTGATTTTTCTATCTGGAATCAGAAAACCATCCTTTGCCCTCTGCTCAAGGTCAGGAAGGTCAATACATAAACTATCGGTAGAGTGTCCTTCAGGGATGGACTGCAAACAGGGTCCAGCAGAATTATTAAAATTCCCTTTCAATAACAAGGCAGTCACTGGTTCTATCAAAAATAGATTCTTTACTAGAGGATACTACAGTTCTTTACAAACAGGATATATTTACTGTCAGACAAAAGGTTTATACATTACTAAGGAATAGAAAATAAAGCAAGTTAAACAGACAGTTGATGGTTAGAAAAATATGGGCTTCCCTTACCTAAAACTCTTTACCTGCCCTGCCTACAGAGACACTTTCCCTGGTCTGTGCTACACTCACCATTCAGCTAGCTTTCATGGCAGAGCTCCCCTTCATTCGATGTTGAATGTCCGAGAGAGAAAGAGAGAGAGAGAGAGAGAGAGAGAGATGACCTCAGCTTCCCAGTTTGTACCCTTCTAGCTGTGGAGAGTGACTACACCCTTTTAGTGACAGCTTCCCACAGTCCCCCACTGTGAGTGTGAGTGTGAGTGTGAGTGTGAGTGTGTGTGTGTGTGTTTGTTCTCCAAGACTCAGAACCTGTACAGGAGAATGTTTTTAAACTAATAGAAAGAGAACACATGCATCTAGTCACATATCATGTCACATCCTAAACTAACAGGAAAAGAATAAATGCATCTACTCACATGTCATGTCACATCTTCCCCCTCCCAGAATATGAAGGTGTATCTCCTTTGGGTGACCCCAAGAGACACTGCCGCTCAAGGAACATGCCATCCCCTTAGCCCTGCCTCAACAGTCCATCTGCACTGGCATTCTGTGCCCCACTGTAGTGCCAGATGGTCATGTTATAAGACTGTAGGATAAAACTCCAGTGCAATAATTTTGTATTTTACCCACTAGTCCTATGGGGCCATATCAGGGGGTTATGATCTGTGACCACAGTGAACTCCTGCCCATACAAATATGGTTGCAGCTTCTGAAGGGCCCACACTATCCCCAGACACTCCCTCTCGATTGTGGCATATGCCTTCTCCATGGGCAGAAGCTTCCAGCTCAGATACACTATGGGGTGCTCCTCCCCCCTGTGGTTTAACCTGGCTCAGGACAGCACCCAGCCCATGGTGCAAGGCATTCATGTGCAGTCTGAATCTTGCATCATAACTGCAGCTAGTGAGCATGGGCAACCACATAATGCCTCTTTCAACTGTCAGAAGGCAGATTCACAGTCCTCTGTCCAGAGAATTCTTCTGACATTTTCTTTTTGGTCAGGTCTAGCAGAGCCTTGGCCACATCACTATAGTGAGGGACAAAGCTCCTATAGTACCCAGCTGTCCCCAGAAATGCCCTTAACTGTTTCTTTATGGCAAGGGTGGGCCAGGCCTGGATGGCATCAGCCTTCACAGTCTCTGGAAGGATGTGTCCACTACCCATCCAGTGCCTAATGTAGGACACTTTGCCCATTCCTACTTGGCATTTTTCCACCTTAGCTGTCAGCACTGTGGCCTTCAGTCGGTGTAACACCTCCCTCACATGCCTGAAATGATCCTTCCATTTCTGGCTGTAAATGGTTAAGTCATCCATGTACACCAGTGAATATTTACTTGTTCCAGACAGACTGCTATCCACAAACCACTGGAAGGTTGTGGATGCATTCCTCATCCCAAATGGCATTACTCAGAATTCAAATAGGCAAAATGAGGTGACAAAAGCAGATCTCTTCCTGACTTCAGGGGTACCTGCCAGTAGCCCTTAGTCAGATCTATCATCATCAGGAATGGGGCTCCCCCCAGCCATTCCAAGGTCTCATCCATTCTGGGCATGGGGTAGGCATCTGACTCCATGCAGCTGTTACATAGAAACATAGAATTTGATGGCAGATAAGGACCGCTTGGCCCACCTAGTCTGCCCATTTCTCTACCTAACGGATAAGCTGCAGATCCTAGTTAACCAACAGCCTACTTCCTCCTACCCCCCACTAGAATTGCCTTATATCTATCCCATGCATTCTTGAATTCCCCCACTGTTTTTGATTCTACAACCTCCTCAGGAAGGCTGCTCCATGCATCTACTACCCTTTCTGTGAAGAAATACTTCCTCACATTACCTCTGAACCATCCCCCCATCTTCAAATTGTGCCCCCTTGTTCTTGCACATCTCTTTTTCTGAAAGATGCTACCCTCTTGGACTTTGTTGAGGTATTTGAAAGTTTCTATCATGCACCCCCTTTCCTTGAGGCTATACATCTTAAACTAGGTTTGCTGGACAAGGTACCTAGCATCACCTCAGCTCTTTCCTTCTAGGTTGCTTGAAAGGACAGAGCAAAGAACCTTACCAGAGCAAGGGAAAGGATTAAGGTTTCATTTGGCTAGGCATATTTACTGTGTGTTATTTATTTTGTACTCACAGGGATTGTTACTGTTTGTTGCTAACATTTTATTGCTTTATTTTTCTCTGATTCAAAATGTTGTTGCTGGGTATACCTTCTGCTGCATTATTACAGGGTGTGCCTACAGGTGTGTGCTAACAGATTACTGCTGTAATCTTCTGATTCAAATTGTTTTTTGCAAGGTATATCTTCTGTTACAGCTTTATTTTTATCTGTAGCAAAGTGTTTCTTGAAGGGCATATAGTCTGTGAAATTATTACAGGTGGTACTTACATTTTTGTGACTTTTTATCATTAAGCTAGGCAAAATTACTGTTTGCCACTATTTTATTTAATTTTTTTTTTTTTGCTGAAAGGTTTTTTTTTGTCACATATGTGTTGTAGTCTCCTTCTCACCTTGAAGGAGCTGATGGCTTTCCTCCCACAGCTCTTCCAGGGGATTAGGTGTGTATCTGGGGGGGTTGGAGCTGACAATCTGTCAGTAACTTCCAACAGAAAGAAGGGTTAAAAGGTCAGGTTAGTTGATATCTTGGAGGTGAAAGACTAGGTTTGCTGGCCAAGACACCTAGCTTCACCTGAGCTCTTTCCTTCTAGGTTGTTTGAAATGACAGAGCAAAGAACCTTACCAGAGAAAGGGAAAGGATTAAGACTTCTTTTGGCTAGGCAGATTTACTGTGTGCTATCTTTATTTTGTACTCACTGGGATTGTTACTGTTTGTTGCTAACATTTTATTGCTTTATTTTTCTCTGATTCAAATTGTTGTTGCTGGGTATACCTTCTGCTGCATTATTACAGGATGTGCCTTCAGGTGTGTGCTAACAGATTGCTGCTGTAATCTTCTGATTCAAATTGTCTTTTGCAAGGTATATCTTCTGTTACTGCTCTATTTTTCTCTGTAGCAAAGTGTTTCTTACAGGGTACATCTTTTGTGAAATTATTACGGGTGGTGTTTTACAGGTTTTACAGTTTTATCTATCATTAGGATAAGCTTTCAGAGCTACTGCATTTGTTGCTGGCTGATTGTTTCTGCTCTTACCTCCTTGTTTCTTTCATCCATGGTTCTTCTTTTTAGGCAGCCCCATGAGCTCCTTAAGCCAGGTCCTGAAATTCAGGATGTGCTACACAACAGATTCCCCTCGGAGGCCAGGTCAAATTCCCATTCATCCCTGACTAAATCTAGGGACCTCCTCCTCACCCTGTGACCAAACAGGAACTTGAAGGGTGAGAGCCCTGTGGACTCCTGTAAGAATTTCCTATATGCAAACAGTAGATGGGACAAATATTTGTCCCAGTCCCTCTTGTGCTGGTCAGCAAATGTCTTGAGCATAGTTTTGAGGGTCCCATCGAACCACTCAACCAAGCCATTTGTTTCAGGGTGAGAGGGTGAAGCACAGAGCTGTTTCATCCACACATCTCCCACAGGCTAATCATTAAGGATGACATGAAATTTGTCCACTGGTCTGAGAAAATCTCCTGGGGTAATCCCACCCGGCTAAAGATTCCCAGGAGCTCATCAGACACTTTTTCTGCCTCACTGGAGGACATGGCCACACTCTCGGGGTTCCTGATAGCGCAGTCCACAACAACCAGTATGTATGTTTTGCCCATGCAACGTGGGGTGCTCAGGGGCCCCACTATGTCCACAGCTACTTTCTCAAAGGGTTCATCAATAATAGGCAGGGGCACCAAAGCCACCTTAGCCTTGTCCCCTACCTTTCCCACTCTCTGGCACTGTGGACAAGTCCAACAGTAATGTGCCACATCTGTGTACATACTCAGCCAAAAGAAGTTGTTGGCAAGTCACCTTTTTGTGCAGTTAATACCCAGATGGCCTGAGCAAGGGATGTCATGGGCCAGTGCCAAAAGCTGCTTGTGGTGGTCCCGGGGGACTACCGGTTGCCACAGTACCTCTCCCTCTAGTCCCCTCTGTGGTGTACACTCCCTGTACAACAGGCCATTCTCCCAGTAAACTGACTTGTTGCTCCCCCGAGAGTCTTCGGCACCATCTGCTATCTCTCTCAGTTTCTGGAGAGTAGGATCAGCCAGAAGAGCCCTGCCCAGCTCCCTCCATCTGACTCTCCTGAACTCCCCTTCAGAAGGAAGTCTACCCCCTGGCTGAGACCTCCTCTATTTGCAGCTGGGGCTTAGGGCTGCTACTCCTAGCTAGCCCCTCACCTCAGTAACACTAGCCACTTCCTCAGCTACTGAGGAAAGAGTTAGCACAGGCTGTGTTGCCTCTTCCTCACCCTCAGAAGCTTGCCCTTTTGCCTGACTATGAGTAGTTAGCCCACACTAGGTTTTCCCTGTGGTCAATATTATTCCCTATGATCACATCCATAGGAAGATCAAGTATGACTCCCATTTCCCGTTCCCTATGGCTACCTTCCCATCTCAGGAAAACCAGAGCCATTGGCACTTGAACAACTGGACTATGACTCCCCGAATCTTGGAAAACTGCCCTGGCAGAATCTGCTCCACCTGGATCAGATCCTGTCTTACCATGGAGATGGAGGCGCCAATGGCCCTCAATCCCTGCGTTACTGTCCTATTGCCTAGAATAGGGTGCATATGCATGGAGGAATTTGGTGGCATTACAGTGTGTGCACAGGTTGCTGTAATGACACCCCAGCATCCTACCACAATATTGTGTATGCTTATGGAGAGACAGAAGCCTGCATTGGGATTATATTTTATTTAGGAGTTTTGCAATAAGAACCAGTTTTGTTCTCACTTGCAGACTGTGATAATGACTTATGCTGGATCCACCTTGCTACAAAAAACATTATGGATATGAGATCTAGGGGTACATACATGTGTTAGCTTTAGATATGGATATATTGTGACAAATACTGTAACTTGTAACTTGTTTTTCATCTCTTTTCCTCACAAGCAATGTAATCTTCTGGCAGGCAGCTGGGTGTTGCCTTGTAGCTGCTATCTGTAAGAGAGAAGTAGATCATCAGCATGACAATTGGAAGGCCCAACCGTCTCATGGTGACATAACTACTTTACTACTGACATACGCTGCCTAGTTGTTGCTAGGAAAAAGGTCTTTAGTGACTTTCTAAGAACTGTAAGTGTTGCTAAGATATAACAAGATGTTTTTCATGAGATATGAGCCTCAGCCTTACATAATAACAGTTCTGTATAAAAATGTTTGCTCAAACCCTGATCAGTGAGTGAGCTGCCTAGCCACTCCAGAGAAAAGAAGAATGCCAAGGGTTGCAGCAGATCAGACCCATGACTCCCGCTATGACCATTGCGATTTAGCTGTCTAGGAGGCTGGTTATCTGTTGTAAGTTTTCTGATTTTTGTTATGTCACAATAAACCTTTTGGACTTTTTATGTTTGTGTTGGTTGTTCTTGGTTGTCACAACTCATGCAACCCAAATAATTTCTTACACTGCTATCTACCGGGTGCTGTCTTGATCACCCCCTTCCCCAGCCTTTTGTCCTTTGTTCAGGTTTTTAGGGCAGTCATAGGACAGATGCCCCACTTTCTGGCAAATCCAGCATTTCTTTTCCCCCATCTCCTTGTTCTGTTTAGGACCAGTGGGTTCTGTTTTGGGCTCAGGTGCAGGCTTGTTTACTTTAGGCTGCCCTCAATGGGTTCCTTTAAAACCACATGCAATTCTACATAGCTGTCTCCTTGGCCTTCTCATAGTTCTCTGAATTTCCACCTATAAGCCTCAGGAGTCAGTTCAAACATTTCAATTACACCCTTTTAACTTTATCATAGTCCATACAGTCCTCATCATTCATTCTAGCAAATGCATGCAAAGCATGACTAGTAAGCAGTGGTGTAAGTTGGGTCATATACGAAACTCTATCCAATTTAAACTGCACACATACCCTCTCAAATGACTTTAAAAGCAAATCAAGATCATTTTCCTCCTGGTAGTGAAGAAACATTTTTGAATTAATTGTGGCTTCATGGATTGGACCCCCTACACCATTACTTATGGTTTGCTGCAATGTTTGCTGACTCAGTTTCACTCTCTCTCTCTTTCTCATGTTGTCATTCTTTCTCTCATTCCACTCATTCCTTCCCTCTTTCCTTGTCTCTTTCCTCCTGTATCAAGATTTTATACTGCCAAGCCTTCTCTCTCTCTCTTTCCTCAGCCTCCAGCATTGCTCCATTTCAACCTCAAGCCTTGTTGTCTGCAGTTCAGTCTCCTTCAGCACAAGCTCCAGCCTTAGGATCTCAAGTCGATTCTGAGCCTCTGCTGCGTGAGCCCTTAGCTCAGTTTTTGGCTGTAATGCTTCACAAGCTCATGGCTCAAAGTACCCCTCTGGCCCAGCCGCTGTGACCTCAGTCTCGCTACCTTGGTCACCTTCCTCAGTGACCACCTGCTGCACAGGTATTGGGTCATGCACCTCTGAGACCATCTGCCCTTCTTGCATTCAGTGATACACTGACAGGGCTTCAATTAGTCCATTCTTCGTCAAGCCCTCTGGGACAATCCCACTCTCTGTGCACAGTTTATGAAGCTGATGCACATTAAATCTGCCATACAATGAGGAGCTCATCTTTTCTAACTATACTGCACTAAGCTGTTTTCTAGAAATAAAACAAAAGTAGTAAACAATGTAACCTTTTGTATAAACTGTATCATGACTGTTAAAGAGCAACTGATGCCATTAGGAGAACTTTAACACATTACAATATTTAGGGGAAAGGGAACATTGTTTTACCAGGAGTAGCACACTAAGCCAAAGCTTGTTTCCAGATGTGACCTGGGAGCACAAGGAAGTTAAGTGACTTGCTCAGGATCACACAGTATGCACCTAGGTGTCTGTGGGATTCAAACTCAGGTCTCCAGATCTGCAGCTCAGATCCTTAATCCACTGTGCAATATTGCTTCCACGGAGTTAGACAGAGTTCTGCTTGTATTTCACATTAGTTCTGTATTTCTCCTCCCCATTATTTATTATTGAGGTCATTTGCATGAAAGTATGATCTTTGCTCCTGATGAGTTCATCTGTTCCTGTTTCTTTCTCCCTACCCGAGGTCAAAATGCTCTGTTTGTGACATCACAGTTATTCTCATGGCAACAGACTATGATGTCACAACAGGGGATTATGACATGAAGTAGGGAGTAAGCTAAACAGGCAAGTGGATACTTATGGATACAGAGCATGTTTTTATGCAAATTGCCTCCATAATAAATAATGGGGAGGAGAAATCTATATAATACATAAAAAATTCAAATTGAATTGCACCTAAATATTACATTTCTCAAAGTTTTCTTTGAGGCATCAGCAGCTCTTGAAGGTATATTTCTACTGGCACTCTGTCACACCGAGTGCTAGGTAAGGCTTTTACCTCTCTCCAAGAGCTCCTTCTTCCACAGGAAAGCACACTGTGCATACATTCTGGCTTTAAATCTGTGCATTGATCTGCGCCATTGTGCCACCAGTTGTGACAAAAACTGCCCCTTGGACCATCCCAGCTTACAGGCTAGTATTGTCTGGAGGACTTCTGCTTCTCTGCCACCACCTGAGTTTGCTATCTGGAATGAGGAAACCACCTTGTGCCCCCTGCTCAAGGTCAGGAAGGTCAATACAATAACTACTGGTAGAGTGCACTTCAGAGATGGACTCTAAAACAGTCCAGCAGAAATAATAAAATTGCTCTTTCAATAATGGGGCAGTCACTTGTTCTATCAAAAATAGATTCTTTATCAGAGGATACCAGTTATTTACAAACAGGGTATATTTGCAGTCAGGCAAAAGGTTTACACATTACTAAGAAACAGAAAATAAAGTAAGTTACAGTTTATGGTTAGAAAAATCTGAGCTTCCCTTACCTAAAACTTTTTATCTGCCCTTACTACAGAGATGCTTTCCCTAGTCTGTGCTCCACTCACCATTCCGCTAGCTTTCTTGGCAGGGCTCCACTTCTTTCGATGTTGAATGTCAGAGAGAGAGAGAGAGAGAGAGAGAGATGACCCCCAGCTTCCCAATTTATATCCTTTGGGCCTTGGGGAGTGACTTCACACTTTGAGTGACAGCTCCCTACAGTCCCCTGTCACAATCCCACTCAGCAGGTAAGGCCCTCTGCTCCCACAGTGCCAAACTCCAAGCATAGTTTTGTGAACAGTTAACAGAACAGGGTAACCCTCCTGTCTGTTTTGTGGGTTCAAATCAAACTTTGGTCTCAAGTTCTGGAGGGATTCAAACTGTGAACCTCTTGCTAGCGTACTCAATGTACAGGATCAGATAACTCTGCTCTTCGGGGGGGGGCCAGATATCTTTCACCTATGGGTACCTGACCAGGTGTAAAAAATGAACTCTTAAAAACTCTATGAAAGACCTCCAAATAAAACTCTTACCTTTTCCCAGTTTGGTAAAACCAGTAAGCTTTGTACAGTGTCAGCTTTAACCATATATGCTTCCCTTGTCAAAGAAAGAATTTCAAAGGCACACCAGGTAGTCTCTAAAAATAGAGGTTTACTTAAAATAGATAAATATGTAAAATGTAAAACATGGAACCATATATCACAAAACATACAATCTTTTAAAACAATAAGGTTTAAAACATGCAAATTCCTACCAATAATACACTTAGACCTGTCTACCTAATGTATTCTTATCTTCTCATAGTGCTGTAGATGTTTCTTTTTTGAGCGTCCACACATGTGTGTCTGTAAAGTTCTGTTACAGCATAATTAAAACACTGTCTTGACCCTGCCTACTCCATGATGTCACCCAACTCCTCCTCTGTTTATTAAAAATTATACAACCAGAATGTCTTGTGTCAGGAGATAAATTAATAGGTGACATCAGCAGAAAAAACTTGTTTCCCCATATGACTTCCCAATTAAGTCTGTAATTTTCCAAGTCCTTTCTTTCATCCATGAGCAGCATCCTCTCTCAAGGACATCAAAGGACCTTTTATGACTTTGCACCCCCATGACATAACCTGTATCCTTCCTCTAAATGCCATAACAGTTTATGATTTCTAGCCTAGCAGCTGGCAGCTACAATTAAGCTAGATAAACAGGAGATCTTTAATTTAAGTCTCTTCTAGCCTGTAATTATCTCCTGACTTTTTTTCTTTTAGCTGAGACAGCATGTCTCATGAGAGACACTCAATCCCACATTTTTATATTACAAAAATCATAGATTAATCAGAACCAGCTGTACAAGCATCACAATCTTCCCTACCTAGACTGAATTTGGGGGCTCTATCCCCTGCATGGGATAAGCTTCCCAATCAATCAATCAAAATCTTTATTTATCCAGGTGGGCACCATTGAGCAAGGCTCATTTGCAAGGTGGGCCTGGTCATGAATACATTAAAGTATAGTACAGAAGCAGGTATACAAAAAGCAATAATATACAAGGAAGAAAAGGTATATTCAGTGTATACAGTACAGTACAAGGTTGAAATAAATAAAAAAAAACAGCATTATTTTACAATTGAAGAAGTCAGCAGATGTACAATCAACCATAGGCATACAGGGGTTATAAGCAGAGATCTTCTGAGTGAGGTAGCCAGCAACTACACATATAGGGGAAACAGGCCATGTATGGGATGGCAGGTTAGAGAGGTAAAGAAGAAGAGGGATATATTACTGATGACTGGGGGAAAAATTGGGCTAAAACCACAGAAAGTGACGATGGCTGTCGTGTACTTGTTTATTATGATAATGATGGAGGAGGGGTAGATAATTAGGACACTACTATGGATGGGGTGGGACTTTAGCCAGGCTGAAGTGGACAGGGAAGGGTGGGTGCAGCAGAAAGAGTTAATAGGGAAAGAGTGAGAGCCAGGGGTAGAAACATGGCGAGTGTCAGGATGGAATGGGGGAGTTGCGGAATTAGTGGGCTAACAGTGAGGAAAACATTTGCAAGGTGCTTTCATATAGTGATCGTAGAGCTCCTTGAAGATATCCAGGCTAACAGGGCTGCTCAGCTGCAAGTTCCTTTGTAAACCGTTCCACAATGTGGGTAAAGAGAAGCTTAGAGCAGCTTTGCAGAAATGAGTTTTGATCCTTGGAACTTGGAGGGCAATTAGGGAATAGCTCCTTAGAGCATAGGTGCCTAACACATTCCAAGGAATACAATCTGAGATATATGAGGGGAGTTTGTTGGTCACCACTCTGAAGGCCCATAGGGCGGCATTTCTATTCCTTCTATAGTGAAGGGAAGTCCAGCCTAATGATGAGTACAGGGAGCGGTGATGTGTGGAAAAGTGAAAGGCCAGTAATGAACCTTATAGCTCTGTGGTAGAGGGTGTCCAACTTAGCCAGTGCAGAGGCAGTGCAGTGGCTGTAGAGCAGGTCCCCATAATCTATTAAAGATAGAAAGGTAGCTTGAACCAGATGAATCTTGGCCTCCTTTGTGAGCAGGTGGTTAATTCTGTAGAATAGTCCTAATCTTTACCTTAGTTTCTTCTGTAGTTCTTTGAGATGGTCGGCGAAGGAAAGTTTATGATCGAGCCAAAATCCTAGATATTTGAATTTAGCTACACACTCAAGTGTTTCTCCAAGGACAGTGGTAATTTGTCAGATAGCCCCCCCAGCAGGAATTGCTGCATGCAAGGAGAGGGAGAAAAGCATGGCTTTTGTCTTTTTCACATTGAGCAAAATCTTTCTGTTTATGAGCTGGTATTGTAGAAGGTTAAATTCAGCTTGGAGGTCTTCACAGGCTACTTCCAGCATGGGACAACTCAAGTACAGTACAGTGTTATCCACGAATAAGTGGATGTTGGCTTTTTTGTTGGGGTCATTTATGTTGTTAATGTAGACTGCAAAGAGATGGGGACCAAGGATAGAGCCCTGGGGCACACCCCTCAGCATAGGTTTTAATGGAGAAAGATCACCTTGAGCTTTAACCTGCTATTTCCATTCTCCGAGGTGGTCTGCAAACCAGCACATAGATTTATGGTCCAGCCCTAAGGTGCTTAGGGAGGAAAGAAGCAGGCTGTGATCGACTGTGTTGAATGCCTTACTAAGATCCAAGAAAATGGCACAGACATGCTTCTTGTTGTCAAGGTCTAGGAGCCAATCATTCAGTTCATCCTCATAGATGTGAGATAATCCATCTGAGTTCTGATTTTTTGCTCCAGCCCTATGTAGAATTGTCATGTCATATTCTTGTAAAACAAGACTCCATCTTAGCAATCTACCATTGTGTTTTCCCATCTATGTCAGCCAAACCAGGGGGGTTGTGGTCAGTCTGTACCACAAAATGCTGCCCATACAAGTATGGCTCCAATTTCTTTAGGGCCCACACTATGGCAAGACACTCTTTTTCCACAGTGGAGTATGCCTGCTCCCTGGGAAGTAACATTTTACTCAGATATGCTAGAGAGTGATCTTTCCCTTGGCTGGATGTCTGACTCAGTACTGCTCTAATACCCACATCTGAGGCATCAGTCTGAACTATAAAGGGGCTGCTATAGTCAGGACTTGTCAAAACAGGAGCACTGCACAGTGCCTCCTTCAGTCTGGTAAAGGCTTCTTCACAGGCTGGTCCCCAGGTAATTTTCTTTGGCATCCTTTTCTTTACCAAGTCAGAAAGGGGAGCAACCAGGGTACTGTAATTGGGTACAAATTTTCTATAGTACCCTACTGTCCCAAGAAAACTCCTAACCTGCTTCTGCATTTCTGGTCTGGGCCATGTCTGGATTACCTCTATTTTCATTTGGTTAGGAAGGAACTGTCCCCAGTCTACCACATGCCCAAGGTATGCCACTTCTCCCATGGCCACCTGGCACTTCCCGGCTTTGACAGTGAGCCCCGCCCTCTGTATACTGCCCAGCACTTCCCTAAGGTGGGATAGGTGTTCCTCCCAGCTGGTATTAAAGATAGCAATGTTGTCCAGGTATGCCACGGCGTACTCCTCAGCACCATTTAACACCTGGTTCACCAACCTTTGGAAAGTGGCCAGGGTGTTCTTCATTCTGAAAGGCATTACTTTAAATTCAAATAAGCCTATCAGAGTGATGAAGGCTGACCTCTCCCTAGCTCTTTCCATCAACTCTAACTGCCAATACCCCTTGGTTAGGTTAATGGTCGTAAGTTAGGGTGCCCCTCCCAACTTGTCCAGGAGTTCATCCATCCAGGGCATTGGGTGGGCATCTGACTTTGTGACTGTATTCGGTCCATGATAGTCCACACAGAAACAAGTAGAGCCATTTGGCTTGGGTACAAGGACTACGGATGAGGCCCAGGGCTGTGGGATCTCTGGATTACCCCTAAATCCAGCATCTCCTCCACTTCCTTCCTAATGTCCTTTTGGACAGCCCCTGACACCTGATATGCTGTCTGCTGTATGGGCGTCTGTGTCCCTGTCTCCACATCATGAGTCACTAATGGGGTTAGTCTAGGCTTGGTGCTAAATAATGGGGCAATGCCTGCTAAAACCTTCCTTACTTTCCATATCTGGTCCAAAGTCAGTTGGGGAGACAATTTAACTGCCTCCACAGAGGACTCCCACTTACTTTCTTCCAGCAAGTGCAGAAAGGGGTCTCCTTCATTTGTCCCCTCCCCAGGACTACACACTACAAACACCATGTCAGCCCTATTTGCATATGACTTCATCATGTTGACATGGTACTTCCTTTCTGTCTGTCTTCTGTCAGGCAACTCTATAATATAGTTCATGTCATTTACCTTCCTAACCACTGTGTACGGTCCTGCCCACTCAGCCTGCAGCTTGTCTTTCCAGACTGGAATAAGGACCATGACTTCCTAACCCACCATGTACCAGCGACCTCTGGCTCTGCGGTCATACCACACTTTTTGTTTCTGTTGGGCAGCTGCCAGATTGCTCTGGGCTATCCCCATAAGCTCCTTCAGCCTTTCCCTAAACCTAAGAACATAATCCACAATGGGAGTTCCCTGGGTGGCATTCTTGCCTTCCCAGTCCTCCTGGATCAAGTCTAGGGACCCATGTACCCGGCGTCCATATAACAGTTCGAAGGGGGAAAATCCTGTCGACTCTTGGGGCACCTCCCTGTATGCAAACAACAGATGGGGAAGGTATTTCTCCCAGTCCCTCCCATGCTGTTCAGCAAATGCCCAGAGCATTGACTTCAGAGTACCATTGAATCTTTCCACAAGCCCATTGGCTTGTGCGTGATACAGTGTCATGCATCTCTGAACCATCCCACACTTCTCCTATAAACATTTCATCAGGTCTGACATGAAGGAACCCCCTCAATCAGTGAGAAACTCCTGCGGAAACCCAACATGGGAGAAAATCCCAAGTAAGGCATCTGCTACTTTGTCTGTCCTCAGTGTGGATAGGGCGACTGCCTCTGGGTACCAGGTGGCATAATCCACCACAGTCAGGATGAATCTCTTCCCTGAGGAGCTGGGGTTATTTAGAGGCTCCACAATATCCATTTCCACCCTCTGGAATGGCTCCTCCACTATGGGCAATGGAATCAGGGTGGCTTGGGTTTTCTTGCCCTTCTTCCCTATTTCTTGGCACCGGTGACAAGACCGGCAATACTTCTTCACCTGCTGGGTGAAGTTAGGCCTATAGAAATTCTGGGCCAACCGTTGCATAGTGCGCACAATTTCCAGATGACCAGACAAGGGAATATCATGTGCAGTCTTGAGAAACTGCTCATGATACCCCTGGGGAATGACAAGCTGCCTGCCTAGCACCCCTCCCTCTGTCTGCACAGCCTGAGTATACATCAGTTCATTTTCCCAATAAACCTTATGTCTGCTGTCACCTCCCTGTGCTCTGTAAGAGTCTGCCCAAGCCGTCAGCTTAAAATATAAAATACAGAAACATATATCACAAAACATACAATCTTTTTAAAACAATAAGGTTTAAAAAGTGCAAATTTCTACCAATAATACACTTAGACCTGCCTACCTAATGTATTCTTATCTTCTTATAGTGCTGTAGATGTGTCTTTTTTCAAGAGTCCAAACATGTGTCTGTAAAGGTCTGTTACAGCATAATTAAAACACTGTCTTGACCCTGCCTACTCCATGATGTCACCCAGCTCCTCCTCTGTTTATTAAAAATTATACAATCAGGATGTCTTGTGTCAGGAGATAAATTAATAGGTGACATCAGCAGAAAAAACGTGTTTCCCCATATGACTTCCCAATTAAGTCTGTAATTTTCCAAGTCCTTTCTTTCATCCATGAGCAGCATCCTCTCTCAAGGACATCAAAGGTCCTTTTATGACTTCGCACCCCCGTGACATAACTTGTATCCTTCCTCTAAATGCCATAAAAGTTTATGATTTCTAGCCTAGCAGCCGAGCTACAATTAAGCTAGATAAACAGGAGATCTTTAATTTAGGTCTCTTCTAGCCTGTAATTATCTCCTGACTTTTTTTCTTTTAGCTGAAACAGCATGTCTCATGAGAGACACTTAATACCACATTTTTATATTACAAAAATCATAGATTAGTTAGAACCAGCTGAACAAGCATCACATCTCCCACCCCACCTCCTCCCGTTTGTGTTTCCTCAGTATCTCTGATGTTTTACAACAACCAACCGCATTATTATCTGCCCAGGAATCATATCCCTGAAAAAGACTGTTACAATGGCTTTATGACTTAATCGTTTCCTGCCTGTCAACAAAACACATTACACCCTAAACACAGCCTAAACTTGGTGCCCGGCTGTATCCCTTTGCTAGCCCACCAGGCACTTGTACAAAAAATGATCCTCCCAATATTTGACTATGGTGATGTAGTCTACAGTGCCGCTCCCAAAACTTCCCTAGACAGACTGGACACATTGTTAAATTCTTCCATGTTTTCTGCCAGTTTGCTGTTGATCAACCCCTCCCCCCCGCACTCACCATTGTGATCTCTACCAATCTCTCTCTCTTTCCCTTCCCTTGGGACACCTCTCCCATTGTACCACTTTCATAGCTAAATACTGGTTTGGTTCTCTCCCTTCCTATCTCTCCTATTTCTTCTCCCCCCCCACCTACTCCCTTTGTAATCCTGCCCCCCCCCCCATTATTCTGGCCATTCCCTCTAGGTCCACCTCCATTGGTCAAGCCATTTTTTCCATCACTTCACCAAAATTTGGAACTCCCTTCCCCCTCCCATCTGATATGTCACTTTGTACCATACCCTCACCCCTCTCCTTTGTAGCATCACCTCCCCCTCCTGTAGCTGTTTCCACTCCTCTAACCATGCTCTCTTCTAGGCATACACTAAATTCACCTCTTTCCCTCCAGACATACATCAAGTTCCCCTTGCATTGGTACTTGTACCCTTATTTACTGTGTTCTGCTTGTTTGGATTGCTTGGATTTTTACTGTCATTGTACCTTGTATATCTTTATCATGTATATTGTTAACTGATGTATATTGTTGATTATTACCATGTTATTCTTGCTGTGTCTCACCCCCCAACCCATACCCCCTTCCCAGGGTGCATCTGGAAATGAGCAACCTTGCTCAGTATGCTTTCCCTGGTGAAATGTTTAAATAAATAATTAATACACCCACTAGGATAAATTATAAAATGTGGACTAGCACCACCCTTGACTGGATAATTTCTAACCAACCTAACCACCTTTCCAATGTAACTGTGCACCCTGACTCCATCAGTGACCATTCTCCAATCACATACATTTGGACTAATAAATTCCTTATCCCCCCTCCCCAAACTATATACAGCAAGTTTCTCAGAAGGGGCCACCTGGACCTCCTAAAACAATACCTTTGTGCCCAAAATTGGAACATCCAGGACTCAACCAATGATGTTAATGTAGCCCTCTGTCACTTTATAAGGGTTTTTAACACTGATTGTGATACGCATGCCCCTCTCAAAAAGATTAAGGTCTCTGGCATGGTTAACCCCTGGATCACTCCTGAGCTCCTTTCCCACATGAAGTTTTGGGACCATCTCTGGAACTGTGCAAAAGCCACTGGTAAGCAGCAGGAACTACAAGCCTATAAAGCTGCTAGAAACAACTGCACGAGGGAGACTCACCAGGCAAAAGACAAGTACCATAGGAGGATGCTTACCAACTCCTGGGGTGATAGCAGAAGGTTCTGGTCTAATACGAATGACGTCACTAGCAAAAAACTTACAGTATCACCTACAATGCTAAACATAAATGGGACCCCTACCGCTGACCCTCTGGAAATTGCTAATGCCTTTAACAATGTTTTTACCAATTTGAGCTGTGTTCTCCCACCTGACTTTTTCGATGATGATGATGATGCCCAATCCACAAGCCATGATGATGAAAATAGTCCAGAGCACCCCCCTTTTTATTTTAAAAGGGTATCATGCAACCTGGTTAGAAAACTACTAGCTAAGGTCCAAAGAAACGCAAGACACAGTAGTGACGGACTAGATCTTAAGCTTATCACCCTAACCCTAGATGAAGTTCTCCTACCTATAACTAACATTCTAAAGCTTTTTCTTACACTGGGACAATTTCCTGATGCCTGAAAAATGGCCATCATAACTCTGGTGCATAAAACTGGTGATCGTTCCTTACAGGGTAACTATAGGCCTATATTCATTCTCCCTGCACTCTCCAAGGTGCTCGAGCGAAGTGTTACCAACCAGCTTGGTGCTTATCTGGACACATACTCCATCCAGTGCCCACAACAACATGGTTTTAGAAAGGGGCACAGTACTACCACAGCATTATTAGAATTCACATGCGTCATACAACAGGCAATCAATCAAGGCAAGATTGTAGGTGCAGTCTTTGTTGACCTAATAAAAGCGTTTGACACAGTGAATCACACACTGTTGCTTGGCCAGCTCTCTAAAACTGGTGTTGCCCCAAACACCCTGAAATGGTTTGGAAGCTACCTCAGTGATAGACTGCAGAGGGTGAGGATATCAAATGTAGTTTTGGAGCAGAGGACTGTCCAATCAGGAGTACCTCAAGGCTCATTCCTGGGTCCCTTATTGTTCAGTATTATACTGAACGACTTTCCAGCTGCCTGCAACCAGCATACTCTCCTCACGCAGATGATGCAGTCATTTTTACTTGCCACCTGGATCCCAACGCTCTTGAAAACAATCTTCAACAAGGCTTCACAGAAGCAGAGAGATGGTTTAATAATCACAAACTAGTGCTAAACTACGAAAAAACTAAAGTCCAGCAGTTTTGTCCTTTCGGAATAAGTTTGAGGCCCATCAACTCACTATCACCAACAACCACGGAGATGCTCTTGTACAAACTCAGCTTTTCAAATACCTAGGTCTAACCCTGGATAGTCACCTTACCCTTTGTGCCTCACATTGAAAATGTTGCCAGAGATGTTAATACCAGAATTGGGCTCCTCTTCAGACACAGACGAAGTCTTACCCAAGAAGCCCTGAAGGTTGCAGTTCACAGCACAGTCCTCTCGATCATTGATTATGGTCTAATCATATCGGTGGCCCTGGACAAACTGTGTAGGTTAGTTACAGGTGCTGTGTGCCTCACTCATACCTGTGAGTTATGTGCTCAATCTTACTGGCTCCAACTAAATAACAGGATCAAATATCAAACTTGCCTCCTGTCCAAAAAAGCTGTACTTGGATTATTACCCCCGAGCATTGGGTGCCTGCTAAACAAATCCCCTAAGACCCAACACACACGTACCTCAGTTTCTGACCTCCTGCTAGTACTCCACAGTCGGACTGCTCAATACCAGTGATCCTTCAATACAGAGCCGCCCCCCCCGTGGTTTAATAATCTAAGCAACCAACTGAGCAGTCTTTCTAGTCTGTTCCAATTTAAACTTAGGCTTCATCAGCATCTCCTAACTGAAAGCACTTATGATTGTTACACCTAGTTTCCCACTTCTGCAGACATCCCTATACCACTTTTTTCACTCTGTAAGGCTCTTACTTGGCTTCCTGTTTTGTTTCACCTCTCCAGACAGAACAATTTCCCCTTTCCCCCTGCCACCACCTCCCTTACCTCACCCCCTCCTTGCTCTTATCCCACTGCCCCCCTTCCTGGACCTGTTCAGGCCCCCTGGTCCCCACTGTCCTTTATCTTCTTCCCCTTCATCCGCCCTCCTTTTCCTCTCTTTTACCCCTTCTCCCACCTTAGCCTCCCCTCCCTCTCACCTTATGACAAGGCCTCTGGCTGCCATATTTTCTTTTCCTTCTCTATCTGGACTCTTCCCTCTCATCTCCCCTACCCCTTCTACTCTTCCCCTTCCACCCCCACCTCTGATTAGCAATGTTGCTTCAAATGTACCTTATGGTTTTCTATGCTTGCTTGTAACCTTGAGTGTGTAGCAATGTTCCCACTTAGTTACCAGTTGACTTGCTGTGCTCTGATGATTCCATGAATGTTGTCTGTACCTCCGTTGATACCATGAATGTTGTCTATAACTCCCAACCTTATTGTAACCCTTTCCTTTGACATGGAACCTTTGTAAATGAGCTGCCCTAGCTCAAATGTATTTGTAATCCAAGATTTAAATAAATAAATAAAAGTCAGCAAGTCTTGCTTAAACATCTTATTACTCAGAACCTGTACAGGAGAATGTATTTTGTTTTAAAACTAACAGAAAGAGATCTGGTCACATATTCTGTCCCATCATAAACTAACAGGAAAAAATAAATGCATCTGGTCACATATACTGTCACAGTGGCTGAGGGTTTTTCCTTTGGGTCCTTGGCCAGATAAAGTCACAACTGAAAAAGAGTCTGAGAAGTAGTGGAATTAATATAATCTCTTATTTGAAGAAGCATTAAAACCTGATGTCTCTGGAGGTCATATTTCTGCTGCAGCTGCTCAAAGGCTAGCATTATCTTTCCTTCAAAAATATCCTGTAAGGTTTTTATACCTAGCCTGCACCAAAACAAAAAAAAAACATATTTGTTGCTGAGGGTTTAAAATAAAACTTTCTGTGAATAGATGTGAATCCCAAAATCTGTGTATTCCACCCTATTGCATCATGCATCTGTTTCCAGTACACGCAGAATGGTTGCGTGGCCATGAGCATTGGATTGCCACATCTATATCTAGAGTAGTACCTGGGGTGTAAAACAGTCCTGATACTGGAGTATTTATGGAAGGCTTGCTCCAGATGTTTACTGGCCAGACTTACAGGATTAAACTAGTCTTGAATCTGGGAGAGCTGGGCTGCCAAATAATACCACCAAAAGTCAAGTAGACTTAAACTGCCGCAGTGTTGTGAAAGTCAAAGTGTATTTAAACTTAGCCTAGGCTTTTTCTCGTTCCAAAGAAACCTACTCATTATTTTATATAAAATGTGGAAGATTTTTCCCCTATCATCACTGGAGGGACTGGAAAAGAAACAGAGGTAAAACGTGTAACAACACTGTAACAGCATTGCAGTTGCAATGCAGTTATGGAACAACAAAAAAGTAACTACAATGTAATTACCCCTGTTGTATGTAATTAACAATTACCTACCCTGCAGTTACATTGAAAATGACACTTTAAAGTAAACTGTGACTGAAACAGGAGTTTAGGAAGGACATTCATTTTTATAACATTACATCTGCCAATTAATGGAAGTCTTACCCACTTATCTAAATATTTTCTAATTTTATTTGACAGTGGTGCATACCTTGTATTAAATAATCATTCTAGATCTTTAGAAACATGTATCTCTAAGTATTTAATTATCCCTTTAATTTTATCCTGACTATTCCTTGGAAGATCTGAAGTGATATCTGAAAACATACTAGCTTCTGTTTTATCAAAATTAATATTGTATACCAAGGTCTCTCTAAATTCTGTTATGATATTAAAGCAAGTCTGCAATGAGATTACTGGCTTGAATAGGAGTAACAATGTGTCATCCACATACAAGCTAATATTGTACCCTTCACTGACAGATGGCATGCCTTTTAGTGTGGTTTTGGCCCAGATAGCTATGACTAATGGCTCTATAGGCATTGCAGACAGGAGTGAATAGAGCTGGCAGCCTTGCCTTGTTTCTCATGTAAGGTGTATATTCTGTGATAAATTATGGTTGGTCTGGATGGAGACTGATGCTAAATCTGTAGCCACCTTAAAAAGATGACTTCAAATCCATTTTTTTAATCCTCAAACACAAAGTCCCACTCAACCTGATCAAAGACCTTTTCTGCATATAATGTAAGGATTATGGCATTCTGATCTTGACAAGAGTTAATGATATGTATTAATCTTCTTTATTAGAACCCAGTGTCCTCCCTTTAATAAAACCATTTTGATCAGATTTAATGATCATTGTTGTATTTTTTTGTAATCCAGTTATGTCATTTAACTAAAATTTTCATCTCAGTATTGAGTAGTGATATGTGTCAATATAATGTTACTAGATTTAGATTTTTGTCTGCTTTCAAGAATACAAAGATTTTGGCATCATAAAGTGAAGTAGGAAGTCCCCCTGAGAGCATACTGAGATTAAATAAATCCAGCAAGGGTCTGGCCAAGAAAGATCCAAACTGCTTATAAAAGTCCTCTGGCAGCCCATCTATACCTGGTGCCTTTCCTGCTGTTAGATTTTTAATGGTGGAAATCATAAATTCTATGCTAACAAGAAGATCCATAAGATTGATTTGATCAGAAGTAGATCTAGGTAAACTGATTTTTGGTAGAAATTTGGTGATCACCTTGGCATACTAAGATCTTTCTGAGCTATATATCTTGTATTGTTCTTGCTCTCCTTGATACTCCTGAATGTGTACCTTGTACATGTTTTACTGCTGTTCTTGAATGTTCCTCTGTAATTTGTATTTGTTTTCACTGATGTTCTTGAATGTACGTATGTAATCTCCCGGGTCGCACCTGAAAATAGGCACTTGGCTGTCTAGTGTGCTTACCCGGTAAACAAAAGCAAATAAATAAATATATATATAACACATTGTAGTATTCTGCAAATGTATTATTTATTTTCACTGGGTCATTAGTAGTTGCTCCATTTTTATTTTGTATTCCTAAGGTCGTTTTATCCCGGTTTTCATTCTGGAGTTAAGAAGCCATAATTTTATCTTGCTTGTTGTCCATGACTTAATATTTTGCCCTTTTAAGAAGTATGTTTTTTTTTTCTGCTTGCTGTGGTGCCAGGGAATTATATTCTGTTTTTGTGTGTTCATTAGGTCTTTAAATATGTTTGGAACATGTATAAACATATGAAATAAATATCATAGCTGAATTTCAAGTTCCAAGCTCTTAAATTTAGATTTTTTTATATATCTTTTATTTTTTTACTTTTGTAGCTGGAGTAATTAATGGCGACTTCTCTAATAACACAATAACAGCTTTAAAAAGCTTCCCTTCTTGAACTAAGGTAAATCTCCAGTGACAGATTCAGTAGAAAGTAGCTTTGATTGAAGATTTTAGGTACTCTAAAAATGTTTTTTGGTTTTTTCCATACAGCTTTTTTTCCTCTTTGGGCAGGCGGACAGGCTCTCTGCCCTGTCCTCACTCCCTGTGACCAATGTTCACACCCTTGACCCATCAGGAGCTAAGTCCCCTATGGATTTCCCAACCATGGTGGGGCCAGAAGGGGGAGCACCATCCTCCCCTGGTCAACAATCCAGATTTTCCCCCAGCAATTGAGCAGTGGCACGGATCATGATGGAGTGGACAGGGCTTATGAAGCCCACCTTCCCCAATTTTCAGTGTTCTCCCTTTTACCCCTGCCATGGCAACACATCAATATGTGCACGTGGAGGTGCACATATTCTGCAGAGCCACAGCCCCACACTTTAAGCTGCTCACTAACCTGCAATACCATCGAACCTCCACCTGGTGGCAGTCAGAGACAGAGACTGCTGGAAACCCCTTCCCAGAAGAGGAGAGCAGGCCCTGGGATGCTTGATCCTCTCCCTTCCTGCCAACCCCTGGCAAATTGTGCTCATTCTCAAAGATGGGTCATCAGTGTGGCAGGAGGTAAGGTGTTCAGTTCCTCAAACTTCCACGTCACTGGGCTGGCCTAAACTTTTGTCTTTAAAACAGAATGGGATCCATTTTCCACTGTGTTATAGTTGATAATTTAGATATATTAATTTTTAATTTAGCTGGGGCATGGTCAGAAAATATGATGCTGTGATACTTAATTGTTGTGATGCAATGTTGTAGCACTTGAGAAATTAAGAAAAATCAGTATGTGCGTAGCACTGATGAGGGGGCAGAGGAAAATGAGGATTGCTGTAAGTTTTCTATTGGTTTTACACCATGGATCAATTAATTTTAAGTCCTCCATGTAGTCTCTCAATAGTTTTCTGGTGGCAGACATGTTGTCAGAGAAGGAGGATGACTTATCCAGTCTACAGTTCTGTCTTAAATATAAATCCCCCCTCCCCCATACATAGGGGCCCTCGAAAGAAGCTAAATTAAAAAAATACATTTAAAGCTCCATTCATGGCTTTAACTTCAGTCACAGTTTATCTGCTGTCAGGGACTACAAGAGATTTCCCAAAAGACAAAGATCTGGTCTTCTTTATAAATATTGCAACCGCCTCCCAAGCTGCATTCATAAAGTTTGCTGCTCTACAGTCCCCATTTTTCTGAATGGAATTCCACATTTCCCATGGAGAAATGAGTTTCCTGAAATAGTAAAATATCCACATTTTAGCAGTCTGCATAATTAAAAGTTTTCATTCCCTTTTGCCTGTTCCTTAACCATTTAACATTCCAGGATAATATTTTCAGCGACATCTGGAATACAGAATGAAGTATGGGATAACCTTCTCCATATTTTTACTGACACTCTACAATACTTGTCCAAGCATGAGGTCTCTATTGCCTTCTTTTTTCCCCTTTTACTTTCCAGCCCTACTGCCCATGAATAGCAAGCAAAGCCAATAAACACAGCAATCAATCTTACTTCCCCATACTCCCCTTCCATGAAGAATCTCTCCCCCTCTAACACCAAACAAAATGATAAATTTGCTATTGTCCTCCTGTGTTTTAATCATTTTAGTCTCTTCTCTACTAACTCGCCCTTCCCTTAACAAAAAAGACAATATACCCACTCCCCATACCATACCCTTTTACACCTACAGAAAACAACCTGTATTTGCCACTTTCTTTATGGGAGTGGACAGAATAGCCAAGCCCTGTTTCAGACACAATAGGTAACAGAGAGACAGTTGGAAACCAGACAATATGTCTGTAACAAAACCTGTAGCTGGCTTGCTCCCTGTTCAAAGTTCAGGAGTTGTACTTTTGCTTACAGAAAAAAATAAACAATATATAGGTGAGTACTAGACCTCAATAAGCATACTTTATTACATAGAGGATAATGTATGGGCAGCCATACACAACAAGCCTATGTTTTCATTGAGAAGTTTTGATAGCAACTAGGAACCTTCAGAGCAAAACTCAAGAGGTTCACTGGTTGCCATAGAAACCTTGAGATGAAGTCACAGGTTTGTCTGTATATGGATACCCATGCATTATCTTTTATAGATAGGCTATGCAGTTATGACAAGGCTCCTGATTGGTGCGCCTGCAAGCCGGTTCTCCGGACTGCCATTTCCCCACTGAAAGGCGTTATTTCCAGGGGTTTGGACATCTAAGTGTAGTGGTGGTTTTTCTCCCTCCCACCCCCACCCCCACCTAGCCTCCTATTAAATACTCTAACAGTCCCAGCCTTTCTCTGCTTGCTCAATTTCTACTTGCTCTCGCTGTGCTTCTCCCCTCCCTGCCACATGGTATCTGTTTGAGCCTTAAGTAGATGTGCTGCGCTGTTTCTAGATTACCACTCCTTTCCTTTGCCTGCTCCCCTAATCTCCTAGTGTGACCCAGGAACTTACTTATTTTTGGCTACCTCTGTTTTTTTGTCATTTCCTCCAGTCTAACTGCCTCTTTCAACTTATCTGTTCTTTACTGGCCCTGTAGAATGCTAGGTTCTCTCACATCTCTGTCCTACCCATCCTAGTTGACAGTCTGGTCTATTTTCCCATAGAACTGCCCTGATTTTTCTCACCGCCTCCCCTCTTAGGCGCTCAAGCTTCTATATTACCACTATATTCTAAATACTGACCGGTCTCTGTCTTTCCTTTCTCCCCCCTCGCTGTTGCTTACCCCTTCTAGTCCCATTTCCTTACTGAATCTATACTTCCAGGGCTTATTAAAATGTATAAACAGTTGCTGCTATTGGTTCTCCTATCCACCCAGCCTCTTCTACACCTATCAACTCTGGGAGTCCCCTATGCTGAATCTGCTCTTCTACCTTCTCTAGAACATGATTTTACATTTTCAGATCTATTAGTGGCACCAGTAACACGGTGTGATCAAACTCCTTTACTCCTAAACAAGGCCTGGATCAATCTGGTTGCCTATGCCCTCAAATGTAGCTCCCTGCGAACTCACACCCTATCTCCCTACCTGCATCGTAAGTTCTGGTACCTCCTCTTACTGGCCATTCTGCTATCTGGGGATGTTCAGCCTAAGCTGGGACCCTTGACTCCTACTACTGCTCCTATTTCAAATTCTAAAAGCCTACTTATAACCCACTATAATATCAGGAACCTTGAGCGAAACTTCATGGAATTTGAATCCTGGACCACGCTCTACAAACCAGACATACTGTGCCTTATAGAAACCTGGCTGAAGCATCCATCCCTGACTCTCGGTACTCCATGCCATCCTACAATTTTCTGAGGAATGATAGACCTGCCCCGAAAAGGGGGGAGGTACATCCATTTACTTCAAATCACACCTCCAGCTCTCAGTAATTAGCTCCACCTCCTTAAACCACTGTGAGGCACTCCATGTCCTCCTCACCCTTGGGTCGAAGAAACTGAATATTGTCTGTGCATATAATCTCCCTACCCATGACCTGAAAGGACTGGAAGAGCTACTTGACCAATCTGCTATTCACTCTGGAAATAATGAAGTTCTTATATTAGGAGACATTAATATAAACTGGCTGGGAAATACACTAATGACACCCCTGACTAAACTACAGAGCTTCACCCTACATCAGCTTATCTCTGTACCTACTCGAACCACTCCTCTTTCAAATACCAGCACCTTGTTGGACTGTATCATGATTAACTGCCCCAAAAACATTGTTGACGCTGGAGTCCTAGCAGATGCCATCTCAGACCACTCCCCCACTTTCTGTATCTGGGGTAAAGGTCGGCCGGATCTGATGAAGCCACGCTTCATTACTTTCCATAATTATGCAAACTTTGACACAGAGGCCTTCTTGTCTGATGTTGCTTGCATTGACTGCTACTCTCTCTATAGCTCATTGGATGTTCAAACTACCCTAAATATTTTCTTGTCCAGATTACTAGCATTACAAGAATTCCACTGTCAACTTGCTACCAGGTGGGTTAGAAATAGGCAGACCACTGGTTAAAATCCGACCTACTATCTAAATTATGACAGAGGGACAAAACATGGCTTCATTACAAGAAATCTGGTTGTCCTGCTGACTTTAATTCCTACAGATCCTTGAGAAATGCAAGTAAGAAGGAAATCAAACAAGCTAAAAGCTTATATTGCAGAGACCTTCTAACTGACTCCCAGGGGAACCCCAAAAATCTTTGGTCCCATATTAAATTCTTCCTGGGATCAAGCCAGTCCACCACTTCAAATAATATGTCTCTCAGTAGCATCCACTGCAAAAATGCCCTCACAATTGCTAATTTCTTTAATGGGCAATTTGCTGACCTTAATCATTACACCTCCACTTTCACTACCCCATCAAACCATATCTCTCCAGCAAATGCCAGAGGACCCACTCTCCATTTCAAGTCTATCTTAAAAAGTGAGGTTCTCCAACTCCTTAGTAACATCTCAGAGCACGCAGCAGTTGGGTCTGATAACTTGGCACCCACGCTCCTAAAATTGGCTGCCCCTTATATAGCTGATCCCCTTGCTAAGATTTTTACCCTCTCTCTGTATCACTGTACTGACCCGGATATCTGGAAAATTGCTAGAATTACCCCTGTATTTAAAAAAGGAGATCCGCTTGACCCATCCAATTACAGACCCATTGCCATCATATCGGTTCTCAGTAAAATTCTTGAAAAACTTGTTGCCACCCAAACTACTGCCTTTCTCCTGAAACATGACCTCCCAACTGACGCTCAACATGGTTTCTGCAAGGAACATAGTACCACAACTGTCCTACTCAAACTATCATCTGACACCCTAGTGGCTATGGACTCTGGTAGGCTCACTGGGGCCGTTTTTATTGACATGACCAAAGCGTTCATCTAGTTGACCATTCCATCCTAGCTGCTACCCTAAGCTCTCTAGGTTTCTCACCAAATGTTGTAAAATGGTTTGACAGCTAACTGACAGATAGGTCCCAATACGTGACATTTAACTCCACCCTCTCTGACAAGGTCACCATTAACATTGGTGTACCTCAAGGGTCTATCTTAGGTCCTCTGCTTTACTCCATTTTTATCAATAGCATTACCACTAATCTCCTTAGTACTTCCTCCTTACTTTATGCATAAGACATTGTACTATATTCCAGCTCTAATAGCATTGAGGACATAAACTCTAAACTCTCCTGTGATTATCAGTTTATCCAACTGCGGCTAGCAAATCACAAACTTGTTCTAAATAAATCAAAGACCCAAGCTATGCTATTTGCCTCCAGTCTCAAACTCAAACACTGCCAAACTCAGTTTGATGTCTCCTCCCTTGATGGCACATCTGTTGGGGTAGTAACCTCATTCAAATATCTGGGGGTCACTCTTGACCCATCCCTGAGTTTTGACCTCCATATTCAATCTACCTGTAAGCAGGTTAACTCCAAGCTTGGCATTGCCTACCGGACAAGTTATGCTTTCACTCCCTCAGCTAGACTTGCTATTGCCCATGGTATATTACTTCCCTCTCTCACCTACAGGGTTGCTACATATGCGACAGCCAGCAACTCGAGTCTTCATAAGTGGGATGTTATTTATAATAACATCTGTCATTTTGCCTCCATCTCCCCACAGCTGAAACATCACTGCCTTTTCTACTCAGATCTTGGATGGCTTCCACCTAAAGAACTAAGGTCCTATGCACTTGGGTTCATCACTGATAACATTATCAGATCCTGTACACCCAAACCACTGGCCTGTCTCCTTCCCTATCAGAAAACCAATTATGCGTTACACTCTACAGAAAATGCCCCTGTCCTTATCCCGAGACATCATACCAAAAAAGTTAGTCATGCCTTTGCCTGTCATGCACGCCAATTCTGGAATTCACTCCTTCTAACACTTCATCAGTCTGCTTCCCATATCTCCTTTAAGAGAGAACTTAGACACTATATCATCTCCTCCCATATATGCTCCTGCTTTAAACCACACTAGCCCTTACTCTCTAACTCCACCCCCCTCTCAGTTGTTACTATGGGTGGTGGGGTCCACCCCACATGGCGCACTTCCTCTCAGCTTCACTTCCTTATCTCTTACTTTCTTATTCTCTATTTTCCCTTTCCAGCATAAACATAGCTACTCCCTCCTCTCAAACTCTATATCTCTCATCACCTATACCCTTGGCACTGCTGCCTCCCTACTCCTCTCACCTTTCTCTCTTGCTTCCCCTTCATCTACTTCTGCCAAACTGGTATCACTCTCTTAGCACTTTATCCCACTTTGTTAAATCAGTGTCTGGATGCTTTAATTTGCCTGATTGTATTGCCTTATGTAACCTAAATATTGTATTTTGGTGTATTATGGTTTTGCTGCCTAAACCTCCTTGTAAAAATTACCATTGTTATGCTCAAATATCTACATGTAACTTGTGTTATATATTCATGATTGTTCTCTTGAAGTTTGTCTCTGTACTCTCCTGGGTCATGCCTGAAAATAGTCTTTCTGGCTAGTGTACTTACCCGGTAAACAAAAAACTAAATATATAAATAGTGTATGGGCATCCATGTCCATTTCAAGCACTCCACTTCATTTTTTTGAACTGGTGGTTGGGAGGTGGAACTCTGGGGTTGGTGGCCAGCACAAATTAGTGATTCAGTGTGCTGAAGCTGTTTCTATAAGTTCAAGTTTTTTTTTAAAAAAAGCTTCCAGCCTAATTTGAGAGATGAAGACAGCTGTGTGGTGGCATTCTAAGTTAGCTGTAGTAGTGACATCACTACTGCATAATGATGTCACTACTGCAACACAACAAGTTTATTCCAGGCATGGAATTCCATGCATAACAGCATGCCATCATAGTCAGTGTCAGTGGCTCAGTAGGTAGCACACTCGCCTCTGAGGCCGGGAGATCAGAGGGCTGTGGGTTCAGTTCCAACACCTGGCACTTGGATTAATATCCCAGTACTGACACTGTAGTGCAGCATGAGAGGGGTGCTGTACTTCTGAGGTGCCGTCTTTCGGATGAGACATTAAACCGAGGTCCTATCTGCCTGGATTGGTGGTAGTTCAGGTAGATGTTAAAGATCCCATGGCACTTATCGAAAAGAGTAGGGGAATTTCCCCGGTGTCCTGGCCAAATTTCTCTCATTCACTAAAAATATCACCAACAACTTAATCTGGTTCAAGGTCAGTTGGCATTCATCTGTATCCCTCTCCCCCGGGTCGCGCCTGAAAATAGGCAGGATTTGTCTAGTGCACTTACCCGGTCAACAAAAGCTAAATAAATAAATATAGATGTACTATTCCCTGTACTACAATATTCTTGAAAATAACATCCTGCCCCCCCATGCCTGCTGAAAATCATCCACAAGTATTTCTACCCTATCTCCTCTGATGCACTCCCCACCATTGGTTTGTTGAGTGATTGATAGATTGGTTGATTTTCCCCTTCAGAATATGCCTGTCATACTCTTTGTTATTTGAATCAACCAAAGTTGCCCTCATTCAGCCATAACATGTCCTTACTGTTCAGTCTGATAGAACAAAATACATCTGAATAAAATCTCTGCATGGGTTACCAAATGGGGCATGAAGTTAAACACAAGCAAGTGTAAAGTTATGCATTTCGGTATACGTAATCCCAATGTTTCATATGTTTTAGGGGTTCCACTCTGGTTGCAACTTGTGATGAAAGGAATTTAGGGATTATTGTCTCAAATGATTTGGAGCATTCTAAACAAATCAGTGAAGCAATTAATAAAACTAGTAGGGTGATTTGGTCTATTAGACGTAACATTAAATCCCGGGATCCTAAGGTTATGATACCCTTCTTCAGAGCATATTCTAGACCTCATCTCGAGTATGCTTCCCAGTTGTGGTGCCCTTTTAGAAAATCTAATTGTAGTCTATTAGAGAAAGTCCAACGGAATTATACTAAATACATACATGGTTTATACAATCTGCCATACGAAAATAGACTAGCTTCCTTGAATTTAATGACACTGGAGACACGTCGTTTAAGGGGTGATCTGCTTTTCCTGTTTGACATTGTTTTTATTTATTTATTTATTTGTACCTCAGTTTACAACCTTTGAGCCAGAGGCTCATTTACAAAGGTACCTCATCACAAAGAGGACAAATACAGTAAAAACAAACTTGTTACATCATGACAGAGTACAAAATGTGGTGAAACATGAAGACATATGTTGGTTACAAATTTAAGAATACTGGATTGGCAGGGCACAGGTTGGTACAGATATTTTGTACATCAAACAAACAGTGGTAGGATTATACAGACTGAAGGGTGTAGAGACAGGAGGAGGTGAAAAAAAGAATAGGACAATAGGAAGTGGATGGAAGTAGGTTGGGAGCAGCCACTCAGGGAGCTTTGTCAGAGCAACTGAGCAAGAGAAAACTTAGTAGCAGTCACAGCTGCGCGTATTAAGTAGGTGATTATGAAGGGAGATTTTGAAACAGGAGATCGTGGAGGAACCAACGATAGTGGTGGGGAGAGTGTTGTACCAGGAAGGGGCTCTGTAGCAATAGGCCCTTTGACCTTGTGTGGTCCTAGCCCTGGGGACTAACAGTGTGGTATTGCGGGAGGTTCGTGTTTGTACTAGTGGGTTTGCTCGGTGGATGGAGGCTGTCAACCCTGGTGGGGATAGTCCAAGGAGAGTTTTTTTTGTTATGAGACAGGTTTGATATCTAAGACGTTCATCTAGGTCGAGCAGCATAGCCTTGAGCATATAAATGGCAGGTATGCGTTAATCTGGGGGCCCCTGTAATTAGCCTACATGCCTTATTTAATGTGAGGTGGATTTTGTTTAGGGAGGTCTGGTCAGCAGCACCATAAACTGGTAAACCATAATCAACAAGGGACAGTACAGAAGACGTGACCGTGAGACGGAGGGCATCGGGGGAGACAATTTTTGTGGTGGTATAAGATACCCAGCTGAATATTGGAGGCTGAGGCTAGGGCAGTGATGTGGTCATGGAATGTGAGGCAGGGTCAAAAGATATCCCAAGGTACTTATACGAGTAGACTTGCTCAAGAGGAAACTTGGTGCTAGAGAGGACCTGGAGTAGAAAGTTGCTAGCTTTGTTTTGGGGGTGGGTGAAGAGCATGTTTTTTGGTTTTTTGAGATTTATTACAAGTCTATGCTCTTTGAACCAGGCTTCAGCGTCTTTATAAGATAATTGCAAGGAGTCCTGGAGGGCGATAGGGTTATGGTCAGAGGCAAAGATAATGGCATCATCTGCATATAGCAAAGGTTTACCAGTACATGCACCTGGCAGGGTATTGAGGTATAGGGAGAAGAGCAAGGGTCCAAAAATGGAGCCCTGGGGAACACTAGAGTGGATAGGGTAGGCGTTGGAGCGTGTCCCATTAATTCTAACACACTGAGAGCGGGCAGACAGGTAGCTGGAGCACCAGGAGACAGGCCCAGTGGCAAAGCCTGTGTGGCTGAGGGCTTCCAGCAGGAGGGGATGGGAAACAGCATCGAAGGCTTTTGATGAGTCAATGAACACTGCCCCAGCTAGAGAGCCAGAGTCCAGAGAAGAGTGTAGAAAATTAGAAAACTCAAGGAGGGCAGTGCTGGTACTGTGGCCAGCGTGGAAGCCATGCTGTTCAGGGCAGAGGATGCTGTATTTGGTTAGGTAATCCGTGATTTGAGTGGACACCACTTTTTCTAATGCTTTTGAGAGAGGTGAGAGAATGGAGATAGGCCGATAATTACCAGCTAGGGACCTGTCCCACCACCCTCATTGTATGGGTGTGACTGTGGCAATTTTCAGGCTGAGAAATTGCCCAGGCAGAGGATTTATTGAAGAGACTAGTGATTGGGGCGATAACCAGATCCAGTACACGGAGGAGGAGACAGGGGTCCAGGGAGTCACTGCCAGTAGTATTGCTCTTTAAAGCCTTGATTAGGTATGGTCTGACTTCTTGGACAGTAACCCGCATAAATGGAACCAAGGGCAAGTGAGGTCAGGGTCAGGTAGGGAGGGGGAAGGTCAAAAAAGTCACTAGGGAGGACTGGGCTAAGGTCAGTGAAGGATGTATTGAGGTAGTTGGCAATGAGGGCTGGGTCAGTGGAGATAGAGCCATCAATGTTGATCTGGGAGGGTTGGGGAGGACGTGTGCTCCCATTTAGTTGTTTGATATTGTCCCAGAAGGTTCTAGCATTCCCCCAGGAGGAGGTGAGTGAGGACTGATAGTGATCAGCCTTAGCCTTTCGGATGGCCCAGGTACATTTGTTTCTTGCAGCTGCATATGCCTGCCTGTCTGCGGGGTGACCAGATTCGGTGGCAAGGTGCCATAAGTTGTCCTTGTGCTTAAGTAGTTGGAGCAGGGGAAGGGTAACCCAGGGAGCATGCCGCACTTTGGAACAGAGTACAGTTAGAGGTGCGAAAATGTCACAGGCTTTGTTGAATGTTTGGGTGAAAAAGGTTAGCACCGTGTCAATATCAGGGGTGTACTGAATGGGAGACCAGTCAATTTGGGCCAGGAGTTGCTTAAGGCTTTTCAGACCACCTGGTCTAAGCTGCCACCGTAGGGTGGGCTGAGCTATGGTTTTGGATAAGGAGGTTGACCAGCAGAAAAGTATAGGGGAGTGGTCACTAAGTGCATCAGGAAAGACTTGGATATTGCAGATTTGGTTAGGACGGTTGGTGAGGACCACATCGAGAAGTGTGCTTGAGCCCATTTTAGGATTCAATCTCATTGGTTGGGCAACAAGTTGAGTCAGATCAATTGTTGCAAAGGAGTCACGGGTAGCAGAGGATGAGGGGCTAAGCCAGTTAATGTTTAGATCGCCCACTAGGATTTGGTCAGAGGAGTGGTGTAGAGAAGAAAGATACTCCATTAGTGATACCAGAGCCAGCGCTTGATTTTTTGTGGGTATGTAGACAGTAGTTAGATAGAGGGGACCCCTGGAGGGATCCAGAGTCAGTTTCAGGGTTAGAGCCTGTGCCCTGAAATCGAGGACAGGGGCTGGGAGGGCTAGCCCAGTGAGAGAATCTTTGATGTAGATAGCACAGCCCCCAACCCGTCTTCCAACTCGGTCCTCCTGAAAAAGGGAGAAACCAGGGAGGGAGAAAAAGGAGTCGGGGTAGACTCTGACAGCCAGGTTTCCACCAGAGAAATAATGTCAGGTTTATGGAGTGTGACCCAACATTGGAGTGAGTCAAATTTTTTCAGAAGGCTACAGATATTCATAGATGCAATATGAAGCCCAGGAAACTCAGCCATTGAATTATTGTGGGCTGGGCCAGGGTTGGGATGTATGTTACCTGACAGGAGTGGTAGAATAAGTACCGCCTTGGACAGGGGATGGTGGAATGTATGTTTGCGACGGATATGATTGGAAGATTAGGGGAGCTTCAGGGCACAGGGGGTGACAAGGTGGCACAGGCTGGGAAGGCTAGTCGATAAGTCTCCAACAGGGCTGGGGGAGCAGGGTGGGGACTGGGGGTGGGTGTGGTGAGCCAAGAGTGCATAGTGAGAATAGGGAGGGAAAGTGGCAACTCTAGGACACAGGAGGTGGGTAGTGTCCGAGTGCATGGGGGGCATCAGTTTGATGAGACTACAGCAACACAGTGACAACTGGGTCAGAGAGTGGCCTCAGAAAGAGGAAGAGAGAGAGGCAAATCAATAGGAGGTGGGCAGGCATTATGCTAGGGAGCTTAGCAGGCAAGGTAGAAAGAAGTAGATAAAGTGGCTACCAGTAAGCGTTAGTGCCACTTTGGTTAAGTGGTAGTGACACCGCCTCTGGTGTACAAGGTACCAGGTTCAAAACTCTCCCGGGGTATTTGGAGATGGACCAGGGTGGGAGCCGTGATCCACGATTCAGATGCTGGCCACCCGGCAGTGTTGGGAGGCCTGAGTAGGGTGCTAATAGCGCGACTCCTAGTGGCCCAATAGCTATGAGGCTAGTAGGAGAATGTGGGGTGTGAGTGAACAGAGGCTACAGGGTTGGGAGAGAAGATGTGGGTGCAGGAGTAGCGGAGGCCTGGGGTGGAGGAAGAGTGGGGTAGATGGGTGGGAGAGGAAATGTTGGAGACGGGTAGAGGTGAAACAGAGATGGAGAGAAGGGCTATCTGGGCAATGGAGTTAACAGCAGAAAACACAGGGGCCTCTAGTGGCTAGCAAGTATAACCTGCAAATGGGAAAATGGGGACTAGCACCCCACAACAGGAGTCCAGCAGAGAACAGAGGTAACCTTTACAGAGAGGCATTGGTCATTAGAGTGACCGTCTGCTCTGGGCAGACAAACAGGATACCCTCCTGCAGATAAGCTGAAATGATCCACCACTGGAGAGCGTTCCCCATCTCCTGGGTCACCATCATTGGTAGGTTCAGAGGAATGGAGCACCATGACCACTGGCAGGCCAGTCCCCATTGCAGGGGATGCATGTGCCAGCGGGCCCAATGGACCATGCTGGTGCAGGCAGCCATGAGATCCAGGAGGCGCAGAAAGTTCCGGGCAGGGCGCAACTGCCCAATCAGAAATGACTGGGCAAAGGAGGAAAGAACCTTGGCCCTGTCTGCCGGGAGCCATGCTCTGGCTCAAAGAGAGCTTAAACATGAATTACCAAGCTTTGGGTTGCTGTTGGAGTCGGCTCCTTGAGGGAGCGAGTGTGTTCCCGGTGCTGCCACGATTGTTAATGACCCTTACTTAATGACTGAACTTGGGCTTGAGTTTAAAAACCATGCTTATGACACTAGAGGTCATCCTCTTCAACTTGCAGGCAAACATTTTAACTATATAAGCAGAAAGTTCTTCCATACCCTTAGAGTTGTAAATCCTTCGAATAAGTTACCTTTAGATATAATTATCAGTAAAACCAAGCCTGAATTTAAGAAATGACTAGATGTCATTTTGCTGTCTAGGCAGACTTCAAACTATTATCCATTGTAATAGAATAGGAGCATTCATGGGCTACATCAGCCTCCTTGCTCCTTGACCTCCTTAGTATGATCCTTAGTATGACTATTGCCTAGAAAAAGTTAAATGATACTAGTGTAGCTATTTCAGGATGTGTTCCTGAGGTGTAGAATTTTTTCTCGGGCCAGTTGTTAATAGCCATGGGTAAACATCCACTGATGCAAAAGAGCCCAAATTAAAAGTCAGAGTGATGTTTTTACATACTGGTGTTTAGTAACCAAATCCAGACTTGTTATCAACCCTGGGTGGGTTTTCAACACTTGAATCTCCACACTGGTTGTCACTCTTGGCCTCATGCAGTACTCTTAGAGGGGATTAATCCGTTCTTGAGCTCCAGAAATTGTTTTAATGGTATTGTTGGGCCAGTTGTAGCTGTTGTTGCACTAGGGATGAGTGTATTATTGACATCTCAATTTGCTGTTATACAAGGCAGCTCCTGTGAAGATTTTCCCCTCAACAGTTCTGCTGCTTTTCTGGGGTCCAAAAAGTATCTAATTCTACCATGACAGTAGAACCCTTAGTTTTGCTCATGGAAACAATGCATACTTAATATCTCTGGCTAGTAATATTCCCAATACAAGTGCAGCCCACTTAAGTGCACATTGGATAAGTGCACATCCCAGATAAGTGCACAGTTTTTCAGTATCCCGATTTATTTCCTATGTTTCCCATGTTAAATTAACTGCTTAAATGCACATTTTGGTTAAATGCACATTTTGGGGGGCAAAGCCTATTATATTTTACATCCTTCTTCCTCATAAGTGCACATCTATCATATGTCACAGATACTGTAATCATAAAACACCACAATTCCACCTTTAACAGCCCACCGTAATTACATTTAATTGGCTTAAATTAGCTGCAATTGCTTTTAAAGACTGTGTTTACTGTAGCATCTAGTGGTTGGTAGCGCATCACTCTGCAAGGAAACCTGCAAAAAAAGTAACGCTCACTCTTGAGCAGAAGATAGCAGTGCTGAACAAATTAACACAGCCTGATGCCAAACTGTGTGATGTTGCTCGAGAGTATGGCATCGATGTTTCGACCATGTCCCACATCTACAGTGTGAGGGAGAGATTGCTTGCTAAATGGGAGGGTGGTGAGAACACTGTCCGAAGAAAAAAGCGGGTGGGTAAAAGCGAGCCCATAGAAACTGCCTTACTCCACTGGTTCACAGCTAGCAGAGCCATAGATGCCCTGATTAGTGGTCCTATTCTTTTGCAGAAGGCGCAATAGCTGGCAGATATGATGTCCATCCCCTTTACACCCACAAATGGGTGGCTCTGCCAATGGAAGGAGTGACACAACATCATGTACAAAGGATGTCACAGGGAGAGAAGGGATGCTGGTGCCAACTCCACTGAGCACTGGATTAACGATGTACTGCCAGCAATCCTGAATGAGTATGCCCCGTCTGACATTTTTAATGCAGACGAGATGGGGCTGTACTTTTGGGTCACTCCCAAGGGATCACTGACATTGAGGAGCGATGCTGCGTGCAGTGGCAAGAAGACTCAAGAGAGGATTTCTGTCCTCCTGTGTGCCAATATGTTAGGGACTGAAAAGCTAAAGCCTGTGGTTATAGGCAAGTCCCGCAAATCATGATGCTTTAATGGCATCACAATAAATGCCCTTCCAGTCATCTACAAAGTAAACAGTAACGCGTGAATTACTTTTTAATTTTTCTGGATATGTGTTGCAGTTAGGTTTAGTAAACAACAAACAAAAAAAAATAACAGATTTTTTTTAAATAGAATGTACTGTATAGTACTGCCGCATTTTTGCTAGCCACAAGTGTTTTAATGTTTATGCCGTGTGTATGTGCCTGTTAAATAAAGCATTTTTAAAGCGTCCCGGTGTCTAGCAAGGTATTGTTTGGTTTAATGCACAGCCCGGTTAAGTGCACACTTTTCTTATATCCTGAGGGTGTGCACTTAAGCGGGCTGCACTGTACAGTGTTAAAAGTATTTCTGTTGTTCACAGATTCTGCACTAAAATTGGTAAACCCCTTGAATTTTAGTCCCTTTGCTTTAAGGCCCTTTTCTATATGAATTTTTCTCGGGAGCAGTTCTTTATCCTGGAACCTATGTGGTTTAACGTAGACAAAGTGAGGATAGTCTAAGTTAGAGCATCTGTAGAAGCCTGCACCTCTATGAGCCCTATCCAATGAGATTTTCTTCTTGTGATATTTTAACCCAACAGTCAGGGTGAGTAATTCCTCAACAAGCAAACTCTGGCCAGAGCCGATAGGGCTGCAGGCAAGGAATTTGGGGTAAAAATATTGAAAATTTGTTTGCTAATATTTTGACACCAAATTTTCAACATAGCTTTGTTATGACCTTGCCTCATAAAGAAGGGCAGAGAAAATGTTTAAATTCTGGCCTAAAGGTGATTTTGCACAGGGACTGCAAAATCATGTTTCAGGATGCAAAACATTTGGGGCAGGAATTGAATGACAGCTGTCACATTCATGAGGTGCTGTAAAGAAATGGCTATATTGAAAATTTGGCATAAAAATTATTGAATATTACTAAACTTATGAGCTTGCATTTGCAAAATTCAAGATAGCCTCATAACTTTGTTTTTTTAAATATTTTTACACCAAATTTAAATCATAACCTTCTTATGACCCTGCCTCATGCATAAGGTCAGGGAAAATTTTCAACTCCTGTCCAAAAGGTGATTTCATGCAGGGACTGCAAAATCACCTTTCGGGATGTGAAAAAAACATTTGGGCCAGGATTTGAATAATGACAGCTGTCACACTCAAGAGATGCTGTAAAGATATGGCTATGTTGTGAATTTGGGGGAAAAATATCAAAAATTAACAATGTTACAAGCCTGCATTTGCAAAATTCAATGCAGGCTTATAACTTTGCTGTCTTTTAATATTTTTGTATGAAATTTGCAACATATCTTTCTTATGTCCCCACCTCATAAACAAGAACAGAGAAAATGTTCAACTCCTGCCCAAAAGGTGATTTCATGCAAGGACCATGAAATTACCTTTTGGGACAGATCTGCCTAATGACAGTGCAATTATTCACGAGTTAGGGTCCCAAAGAAGGCATGTTGAAAATTTGAGCCACAAATATGCAAATATGCCCAAGTTATGCCACTAAGTTCAAAACCCCACTGAAATACATTGAACCGCATACCTGTTTCTTCAGTTCACAGTCCGGCTTTAAAGAGTGAAGACATGTCTGTGGTCCAGACAGGATTACAGTGTTGGACCCCTGAAGGGTAAGTAAGGGCTTGGGGGAGTGCGGGGTGGTGGGTTCTGAGTGGGAGGGTCAGGTGGGGGGATGGTAATGGCGCAAAAGACATTGATGGATGGTTTTCCTTTTACAGGGTTAAAAAATACATCGATGTACGGTTTTCTTTTTACAAGGTGAAAAAAAAAGGACAGCAGAATTGCTATCGTGACACTGGGGTATTGGGTGTCCCAGTGTCACTGGTATGTTTCTGGGGGAGGTGTGAGGTGGTGGGTGCTGAGAGGGAGGGTTGGGTGGGGAGATAAAAAAATATATATGTAAAAAAAGGTGGCACAGAACACAATCATGACACTGGAGGATTGGGCACCCCCAGTGTCATTGTTATGTTTCTGGGGGGATATGATGATGATGATAAACATTTTATTTCTAAGCAGGATACAAACTGTTGGGTTAGAGCCCATTTTCAACAGTGTCCTGTGGATTCTCACTCATATAACAAACAAACATTCGACAATACGTATTAAAAAGTTCCCTAACTGACAACAACATACATTTAACACTTCACTCACACTATTATACAAACAAGTTACATGCATAATTAAAAAAAAGAAATTGGCGGTCACGGCAGAACACAGCACACTCCGCCATGACCAAGCTGGATGCCTCACTACACTGTACATGTGCTAGTGGTTGCACATGTGCAGTACAGTTTGGTGGCCATCTTGGACATGGCAGAGTGTGTCGTGTTCCACCGTGACCACTGACACAGTATAAAAAATAGTGCAGTGTGACTTCCAACTGAGACAATAAGTGGGGTGCTTTATGGGCGTGAAGGCGACTGTGTTGAAACTCCAACATGTTTGATCGGAAGGAATGTGCTGACTGCTTTTTTGTTAGGAAGAGTTCTGCAGGGCTACACCAACTGCAGCCCTAAAAAGCAATGAATCCCCAGTGTCTTTGGCCCCCTCTGGGATGCAGTAAAGCTTCAAATTACCTCTCTTGGACCTATCTCTTCTTAGTCTTGGATTTTTTTAGTTAGAGCAGAAAGGTGTGCTGCATGCAAAGCAACAGTTTTAGCTAGTGGGCCCATAGTATCTTCCAGAGTAATTATAGCTTCCAGAGTACTAACTCTGTATCTTCCAGAGTACTAACTATTTTCCACCTCCCTTGTTCTGAGTGTTAAGGCCTTTTGCTTTGAATTAATATAAACCACCACATTCAATAAGGTCCACAATGTTTTCTAAATCAAAGTGATGCCAAATGAATCTTTCTTCTCAAAAGAAATAGAATGAAAGTTTTCTACCTGCTCATTTTGATGCTCTGTAGGTACTTGATGTCTACTGAGAAGGTTCTGGAACAGGAGGAAGTCATTTGATCAATCTTGGAAGCAGTCTGATAGAGCTTGATAAGTTGAGATATTGCCACTTTATCCAAATTGCATGCTATGCTAAATTCTTACAGTAGGGTTCCTGAGCACAAGGTAGTCCTTCAGGAGCCTAACGGGAGGATTCTGAAGCAGGATCAGGCCATCTGATCAGTCTTAGAATCTGTTTTCTGGAGCTTGTTAAGCTAAGTGCCTGCTACCTTATCCAGGTTACATGCCGTAGTGTTGTGAGTAGGTTTGCAGGAAGGTTGACCATGGGATCAATAAATCCAAGTGCTGCGTCAGAAACACATGCTGTGGCTATCTCATCCTGGATGGATTGAGAATGTTCTGAAGAATGTATAGCTGCATTAATATTTGTATGTATAGCTCCACTTTGAGCTGTAGTTGCAGTAGCTGAACCAGCCAGTGCAATAGCATCTGCACTACTAGTGCAGTCTGTATCAGAGATAGTCAATCCAACAGAGGGCAAGGAAGTTTGAGTATTTAGTCCCAGGGAATCATCAGCATGAGAGACTGGAGAAGCCATCAGTGTTTGTACCATAGCAGCAGAAGCTGCTGTCACTTCTATATCAGTTCTAGGAACTGACAAAAGTGCAGGTGAGCTTTTGTTGTTTACTGCCATCATTTCATGAATTGTGAGTTGTCTCACAACAGAAGGTGATGGAGCAATGGTGAAAGAGCCTCGGGAACTGGTGTCACGAGAGGACGGTTTAATATCATATCACGCTGCGTCTTAAACTGTCCTACCCAGTAGCATAATCTGATAGATTACTACAATGATTTAATGTGAATTACCAAGTTTTTTAATATGGGACTTGCATTACATAGTATTGTACCTTATATCGGCAAAACTCTATCTTGCTATAGTTCATAACATTTTGTACTATTACTTTGGAAGTAAACGGGATCGTATCTTGCCCCCCACACACACACACATACACATGGCAGCCAGCCAATCCTTCCACTTTCTGGTCGATTGATCTGCCCTGATCTACCCCCGTGCTTAGGCATGTAATGACATGTGCCCAGGGAGAGTGCAGGGTGCGCTATTAAAGTTTATGAGGGGCTGTTTTTATACTTCTTTTGTCCCCTTCCTGGGTGGCTCACATTTCGCTGACCCCCCGCTCCATCCACCCACTCGCAGGGCCACTTTCTGTCTTCCTCCACCTCCGTGGTGGGGCGGCAGGGATCCCTCAACCCGACAACATAGATCCAGTTCTGGAGGTACCTGCCATTCACTGGGGGTGGTGCCTGCAGGGGTCGGCAGTCATCCAGCTGCCCAGGACCTTTTCTCGTCCTGCTTTTCTCCCCCACCCCCTAGAGGCAGAGCAATTGGTGTCAGCAATGGGTGAGCTGTGTGCACTTCTACCCGCAGCATGCCAGCTGACTGCTCCACCTCCATCCTTCAAGTACAGGACCCAGGCGCTGTGACAGCCAGCCACCACTAGGTGTCAGAGGTGCACCAGCCTCCATGTCCCTCCCTCAACAGGAGAGGAGAGCTGACCTCCAGGCACTTGATCCTCTCCCACCCTGGCTAACCACCAGCTACCCACTCACACCATGAACATTGGTCGCCAGTGTGGCAGGAGGTAAGGCATGATGCCTCAGCCCTCCACACCACCGGGCTGGCATGAGGAGCTTTTTAAGAATGTTTTTATGTATAACAGTAGCCAGTTGAAGATTAATCAAAGGCACCAGTCGACTAACAAGGCCCTTGTTAGTCAACCGGTGCCCTTGGTTAATCTCCAACTGGCTACTGTTATACATAAAAACATTCTTAAAAACAGCCCTCCATAGACTTTAATGATGTGCACCCCCACACTCTTCCTGGGCACATGTCATTACATGCCTGAGCGAGGGGGAAGATCATGGGTAGATCAATTGATCAGGAAGTGGAAGAGATCCAAAGTAATAACACAAAATGTTATGAACTATATCGAGATGGAGTTTCACCAATATAAGGTACAAGAGTACATAATGTATACCATAATATTGGCAAATCACTTCAAAAGACACTGGCAATTGTTCTCAGTATGGATTCTGAACTGTAAAATGCTTTAAAATGTAGTACACACTATTGGACTATTTAACCCTTGCCATGCCACAGACTGATATATCAGTCAGAATTCCTATACGTTCCAATTCTGTCGGCAGCCTAAGGATTAGTACACAATTTTAATTTAATGTGCAAAATATATGCAAATGAGTAACATCTCATAATGAAACAAACACTCTTATTGTGGGATTGAAAATAACAAAAATTATTCAACATTTTGTTTTAAACCAAGTTAAGAAGGATATCAAGCCAGCCTGATGGCATAGAAGGTTGAGGCGCTGGATGCCACACCTCACACCACGCCGGTGACCTAGGTTCAAGAATGAGCCTGAGTCATCAAAGGTCAGCAGGAGAGGAGGGAGAGGATGCAAGTGGCTGCCAGCTGGTGGTCCTCCACCTCGGAAGAGAGAAATTGGTCTCCTCAGAGCTTGGCCTCCCACTGGTGGAGGCTGGAGTGTCTGCATTGCATTAGGCTGAGGGAGGGTGGAAGAGGCTGGTACTGGAGCTGCAGTGCGCATGTGCACCTCCACGCACATGCATCATCACCTCCAGGGTCTCGGGAGTAAGTACCAACCAAGGCAAGAAAATGAAGGAAAATGTCAGGGGCCATCCAAGGTTGAAGCCTCCGGGCTTACTCTGGTGTTCCGTTGGGGTGCGCATGGTACTATGAGTCCTTGAATGTCCCCGAGTCTGGCAGGTTAGCAGATGACCGGGCGACCTGCCAAGGAGGATAAATACAGTTGAAAAAAAAAAAAAGAAGGATATCAATTGTATTTAGTTGAAATATATGAAAATTATGTGCACATCTATCACACTATGCTAATTGTATTAGCTGCTTCTATCCATCAGATTGTGCTACCCTCAACCTAACAACATTCAGACACATGACAAGCAAAATATGTGCTTCTACCAAGTCCTACGGGTGTTATTTCTATCTTCTGTTAGTCCATTTGTATCCTGCTGCCTCATTGCTAAACTCTACTCAAAGTCTGCCAGATAGTATAATCTCACAGCTCATAAAATGCATCAGAATGCACAACCCTCTACAGAATGGAACCCAGAGGAGCAGACAAGGATAAAATGTGCCATTTGTAAGGAGTGCTCTGACTTCCCGTGATGTCACCAAGCGTATGGCCACTTAGCTCAGGAGCTCGGGGAGCCACCGCTGCATAATTTCCCCAAATAATTGGTAAGATTTCCATCTATTACCTCAAAACCAGCAGATCTAGACATCGGAGATGGCAATCACTAAAATCAGATGAAAACACTCGCAAGCCACAAAAATCAGGGCTTTTATGGATGGAGATAGAAAACAGGGCCTACCGTGTGATTCCCTACCTGCTTTCCCTGTAGCAAGCATCACAGACTCAGAGGAGAGTATGGAGCCTATGTATCAACACATAATTATGTCCAAGCTGGATGGGATCATCAAGACCCTCCATTGGGTTGAATCTTCTGTGGCTGATGCTAGGGCCAATCTCCAAAGCATAGACAAATGCACCACAGCGACTGAACAGGTCATGGGTATCTTGGGCAACTCCATGAGCCAGCATGATTGGGCCATACTTTATTTACTCATGAGAAATAGAGAGCTACAATTAAAACTGGATGACCCAGAGAACTGCTCCAGCTGAAATAATTTCCATATATTTGGAGTGCCCAAGGAGTTAGAAGACTCTTTCCCAAACATAGAAGACTCTGTGTCCCACATAGCAGACTCAGTCCTAAAGCTTACAATGGATCATCCTCTTATTATTGAAAGAGTTCATCACTCTCTGGTTCAGAAGCCAAAGGAGCAGAATGCCAGACCGTGCTCCATAATTGTTAAGATGCTCAATTACAAGGACCGACAACTTATCTTACCGACTGCCTGGAAACAAAAGGACATTGCGCTAGATGGCCAGCAACTATCCTTTGACCAAGACTTCTCTAATTTCTTGAATACTAGGAGGAAGCAGATTAAGGAAATCATAAGGGCTGCCAAGGACAAAAACTTAAAAATCCAGCTACAGTACCCAGCCCATCTGTATATCTTTACAGGTAAGTGACCACTGCTGTTTGACTCACTCTATGATATCACCCCGACCTTACATAAGCTGGGGATTTGAGTGCTAGATCTTCACTCAGTGGCTCTAGAGCAAGAAATCACTCATGTAGCATGGCAAAGGGTGGGCCGACTGCAGCACTACCCTACTGCAGTGTCTTGGCCTTCATACCTTGGTGCAGATTTAAAGGTACTGCTTACCAGAGAAAATAAAGCTTTGGTGGAAGAAGAATCTGACTGACCTGCTGGACTTTCAACCTGAATGAACTGCACCTAAGGTACACTCAGTAGAGCTCTTTACAGTTAAGCCAGAGTTGAATTGGCTTAACCAGACTGTGGGTTTATCTGAATTTAATATATACTCAGGACTGCAATTTAAAAATTCCTCCCAGTTGGAACCTCTTTGAGACTTTAAATATAATGGATTATGTAATACTTGGCCTGCCAGCTTACAAGTATCGGCAAGAAGTGACCTTGATTTTATTGGACACTTTGATAATTGGGAACTTTTATTTGGTTTGCTCTTTCCCCATCTGAACATTCTTCTGTGTTTTGAGCTACTTAAGCTCTGGACAGAGGAAGAGGTAACAGGGAAATGTTTATGTTGGGAGGAGAGGGTTCCCTTCTCGAGCTTTATATCTCACATAGTACTATTTTTGGTTTAAGTTTGAAAAGAGGGGACAGCATGAGAGCTTTAGAAATTGCAGTAATATATTTACAAATGATGGCAAACGGGCAAATTCCATGTGGTGGCTCCTAGGCCCTCAACATCGGCCACACCATAAAGGAGCCACCTGCAGTGGCCTTTTTCTTTTCTTTCATGGTGCATGTTAGCACATGAGAACCTCTTGGTGACATATACACTTTACTGCTACCTTAGGGGTCAGGCCTATTTTGCTACTATAATATCCGTATACCAACGGATAACCACCTATTTACCTAGGAAGCAATTTAAGTGACATGCACTTTTTCAAAGTGTTTTTTGAAATGAGATGATTTAGAGACTTATTTTCAAGTTTGGAGGCACCTTGTGTGCCTGTTATACTAGTTTACTGGCTGGAATGCTTGAGATGTGTAAAAGGCTGTGGGTATGATTCTGCTGGTATATTGAAATGGAGTCTATCTGGGGGCAGTCTAGGAATGGAGGGGAGGATGTGGGATGAATCTAGCTTTTATATTAAGACCAAGTTTTCTCTCTCTCAATCAGACAAAATGGATATTCTTAAGGTAATATCTTTAAACATTCAGGGTTTTAAGTCACCAATAAATAGAACGAAAATCCTCCACTACCTTAAAAAACTGGGGGCCGACATTTGTTTTCTGCAGGAAACTAAGCTATCTGAGACAGAACATCAAAAACTGTGCCACTCGTGGGTGGGTAAAGTGGGGAGCTCTGCACACCCCACAAATAAAAAGGCAGAAACCGCCATCTTGATTAAAAAAAATCTTCCTCTGGAGGTTGAATCTGAGAGCTTCACACCTGATGAAAGATCTGTGTCCATCATGGGCAAGATATTCTTCCAAAAATACATTTAGTAAATGTATATGGCCCGAATGAAAATAAACCTTCTTTCTACAACTCTGTTTTTCAAAACATTTCTGGTTTGGGTGAGGAAATTTTATTGTTGGTGGAGACTTCAATTGTGTGACAGGCCCAGCCATGGACCTGTCCTCGAACACCTCATCAACTAATAAACAGATGGGCAAGGCAGTGAGGGAAGGGATGCAAGAGCTGGCGTTGCTCAATGTCTGGTGGGAATTTAACCCCACTTCAAGGGAGTACACTTTTTACTCAATCTCTAACAGGTCCTATTCCCATATTGATTACTTTTTGTGTAGCAGGTCAGATCTGCATAAGATTACTGACTGCTCTATACACCCCAGATTGGTTTCAGATCACTCAGCAGTTACATTGGACCTTAAACTGGGAGACTGGGAAAGGCATACTACATGGAGGATGAACACATCTCTTCTAGGGAGGGAAGATTTTAAAGCACTAATGACCACAGCGATAAAGGAATACCAAAATCACAATAAGATACAGGACACAGGAATCAAATGGTACTGGGATGGACTTAAACCTGTACTCAGGGGCCAAATTATAGCCTATTCATCCCGGCTCAAGAAACAGTGTAGAGAACAACAGGAGATAGTAGAAAAAAAACTAAACCAGTTAAAAAAAGACCATAAAAATAATGAATCGCAGAACACCTGGAAGGAGTTGGTTGGGGTCAGGGAGGAGTTTCAAGGCCTATTAGACAAGCAGGTGGAAGGTAAACTTAGATACACCAACTGAAAATATTACGAACATGGAAATAAAGTGGGTAGGCTCCTCGCCTTTAGATTGCGAAAATCCTAGCTGGACAGATATGTTGAAAAAATACAAACTAAAAGAGGGGACCACACATCTACCCATCACACTCCTAAACAAATAGCAGAAGCCTTTAAAGCTTATTATGCAACCCTGTATTAGGTGGAGGAGCAGGGACAGAATAAACAAAACACACATAAAGAATTCCTGGAAAAAAATAACCCTCCCGGAGTTGTCAGAGGAAGATAAACTTTTTCTAGAAGCCCTGATTACTTTGCCAGAGATAGCCCAGACTATTAAAAATGTGAAGACTGGTAAATCCCCTGACCACGATGGCTTCAAAGCAGAATTTTTTCAAGAATTCTCCACCTTGCTGGGCCCAATATTAGTGGACCTTTTCAACTCCTGTTGTGGTGAAGAGGATTTCCCCCATTCTTGGAGGAATGCCCTCACTAAAGTGATTCCAAAAGATGGTAAACCCCAAGAACTGTTCCTCCTACTGCCCAATATCACTACCTAATGCTGATTCTAAGATTTTCATAAAAATCTTAGCAAATAGGGTTAATAAGTTTCTGCCAGATTTGATACATCCAAACCAAGTGGGTTTCATGCCCAATTGGCACCTCCAAGACAACATTTGGCATTGCCTAAATATCTTGCATCTGGGGCAAAAGACTAAAGAGCAACAAATTGCAATTGCAATTGATGCTGAAAAAGCATCTGATCACTTACAGTGGGACTACTTAGCGGAAGTTTTAGACAAATTCGGGTTTGGGCACAATTCCTGACTTGGATCAAGGCATTTTATTTCAAACCCCAAGCGAAAGTTAAAGTGAATGTAACAAGTGCTAGTACCCTAAACATACAGAGAGGAACCCGGCAGGGTTGCTCCCTGTCCCCTCTCTTGTTTGCCCTGAGTATTGAACCCCTAGCCAAACTAATCAGATCACATCCGGACTTTGAAGGAAGAAGGGTGGGTGGTGAGGAAAACAGAATTTCCCTTTATGCGGATGACGCCATGATATACTTAAAAAACCCATTGAGGTCATACCCAGCTTTGGCCCAAATTCTGGCCACCTATGGCAAAATTTCAGGTTTTAAAATCAATAATGACAAAACTGAAATTCTCATGGTGAGTGGTGCACGCACCCCAGATCTTACACAATTACTCACTTTCAAATGGGTATCTATGACTATCTGATACTTGGGTATCCACATTCCCATAAATTTGAAACCCCTTTACCAGGTGAACTATGGGAAACTTCTGAAAGAAGTGTTCACAGAGCTGAAACGGTGGAAACTCCTACCATTAACCTTAATGGGTCGGGTCGAAGCGATCCACATGAATGTACTCCCTCGTTTCCTATTTTTGTTTAGCTCCCTTACACTTAAAATTTCTACCCCAGAATGGAAGAAGCTTAATACAGCTCTACATCATTTTGTTTGGGGGGGTCGAAAGGCCAGGATAGCTTGGAACACCCTACTCCATCCAAATACACATGGAGGCCTTGGCTTACCCAATCTAAAAAACTATTACTTAATGGCCCAATTAGCTTCTTGGGTTGCTTACCACACACAGGATACTCGGAACATGTGGGTGGGAATGGAACTGGGGAGTAACCCTGAAACTCGCCCACTCATAGATTTTACTGAGACACCAGATAAATTAAAGAAATGCAAATTAAAAACCCTTGGCAGAAACAGCAGTATAAAATATGGGGTAAGGTCAAAGCAGACTTAAGCCTAGATAACTCACTAACTAGTACAACAGAAATTGTAGCCTGTTCTCTTTTTCCCCCTCCTCAGTTAGACCTTTAGTTCACCAGATGGCAACGCCATGGCCTGACTCATTTTTGGCAATTTGTGAAACAAGGTCAGGTCAAATCCTTTCAAGAAATCCAACAAGAATTTCAGTTGCCTGCTATCCATTTTTTCCGCTACCTGCAGGTAGCCTCCTTTTTAAGACAAGAAACTAACTTTCATAGAGTTCAGCAAAACCCACACCCCATGGAACAATTAATTATTAATGCAGCCTGTAACTCAGAAGAGCCTCACCTGATTTCCAAGCTGGTTCAAACATATATGTACTCAACCATAATTGCCCCCTTAAAATGTCAAATAGCATGGGCACAAGAAGCCTGGGCACAATTTGACTCCCAAACATGGCAGTATATTTGAGAGGGAGTCTTTAGAATCTTGGCCTACAATGTTTGGAAAGAGTTTTGTTGGAAGCAAGTGGGCAGATTCTGCAACACACTGACTAGGACCAAACATTTCAATTCAGCCTATTTAGCAAACTGTTGGAGAAATTGTGGAAAGATAGGTACCCATTACCATATATTTTGGGACTGCCCGGTATTATGTCCCTTTTGGATGGACGTAATCAAAAAATATAAGATTATGGTTGGGTGCAATGACCCTCTTTCATTCAAACACATGATCCTGGGGAAATTCCTGAAAAAGAGACTATCTAATAGCCAGAAATTTCCTTGGCATCCTGGTAGCTGCTGCAGGTAAAGCTATTACAAGACGATGGCTGAACCCCAATCCTACAACTTTAGCAGAGTGGGTTAACATAATTAAAGGAGTAGCTATAATATTTCACTTTAGTTGCTTCTTACAGGATTGCTGATTTTAGGAATGACTGGACACCATAAGTAACTTCTAACAGCTCTGAGGTTTATTCAACAAACATCCATTAGATAGATCAGCAGGCCTCAGCAGAACTACCACTACAATCTGCTCGTGCAGTTTCTAAAACCCAGTTTCCACCCCAGACATACCATTAGCCCAAAACTGCAGGGGGATGTGGACTAAACCATTCTACAATGTTACTAGGGTAAGTTACCATATACTACATCTCCCCTTCTAGTAAAAGAAAGCAATACCTTGATTTCGGTTTGCATATCAATGACAAATAATTACCAAGCAATATTAACATAATGGTTGAGTCTTACTTTGTGATGAATTAGGGTCTAAAGTCACTGATACTAAGCTCTGTTGAAATAAATCTTTTACCACTGACTTAAGTCATAACAAAATCTCTGAAGCTCTCAGGAACTTTAAGCAGACGCCGTCTTCTGGTCATTCGAGTAGACTGCACACTGGGTACAGCCTCAGGACTTTCTTGCAAAGTGTCATTGAAAACAACAGGTTCCATCTCAGGTTGTTCATACTCTTGACAAGTGTCCTGTTCCTAGCTGTTGTCCCTGGATTGCACTGTTTGTGACAATACGGATTCAGTTGACTCATCTGCCTGTTGATCTTCAGCCTCCAAAGCAACTGTTCGGTCTCTCCTCAGGTGTCTCCTGTTCCTGCGGTATCGCTGTCCTGCAGGTAATCACACTATAGGATCTTGGCTCATCACGGTTTCTTTCCACTGTAGCAGGTTGCCACCCACTAGAAGTCTCTATGCATACCCTTTCCCTCTCTCTGAATGGAGTAAGTGGAGCTGCATTCCTGTCATAATACTGTTTCTGTCTTTTCTGTAGTCTTTTCAGACATTTATGTGCATCCTTTGGTATTTCAGGTCGCAGTGCCCTTGCACTTGCTGGTAATGTTGTCCTCAACATTCTGCCCATTAACAATTGAGAGGGTGTAAAGTTCAGTCCTGTGATTGGTGTATTTCTAAGACTGAGCAATGCAAGATGTGGATCGGTCTGACCTTGCATAAACTTCAGGAAGATTCTTTTTACTGTCTGGATCATTCTTTCAGCTAAACCATTAGATTGTGGGTATCCTGGGCTGGAATGAGTTATTCTGAACTCCCACAACTTTGCAAATTGCTTCATTTCATGACTTGCAAATGGTACATGATCCGTTACCAGTTCTTTTGGAATTCCATGTCTTGCAAATACAGCTTTCAATTTTGCAATAACTGTAGCTGCTGTCTTGTCAGGCATTCTGAGAACCTCAGGGTATTTTGAAAAATAGTCCACTACTATTAAGTAGGAGTGTCCCCTAAAGTCAAAAATGTCTGCTCCGAGCTTTAACCATGGCATGTCAGGTATTTCATGTGGACACATTGGCTCTTTATGGTTGCTGGGTAAGAGTTCCTGACAAGGTCCACATGCTTCAACCATCATTTCTACTTCTCGATTCATACCTGGCCAATACATCACAGCTCTGGCTTGTGCCTTTGACCTTTGTATTCCTTGATGTGCTGTGTGAAGTCTTCATAGCATATCTGTTCTCAGCTGTTTGGGTATGATGATTCTTTTACCCACCATTATGAGATCATTTTATATGTATATATTGTGTCTCATGGGCCAATAGTGCTGAAGTTTGATGCTGACTTTTTTCTTGTTAGGCCATCCTTTGAGGTGCATTTCTTTAAGCAACTGTAACTCACTGTCCCTCTGTGTGGCCTGTTTTAGCCCCTCTAACATGCTGTCAGGCAGTGTTTCTGTTGCTTGGATTGAGTATATGACCTTTTCACTACTTAGATCAATGTCTCCCTCTGCTGGTTTTCTTGGTACTGCCCTGGATAGAGTGTCTGCAATCAGAATGTCTTTTTCTGGAGTATATGTTACCTCTATGTCATATTTCTGTATCTGTAACAGCAACCGCTGCAATCTTGCTGGAGCTTTTCCAATTGGTTTGTACAGTATGGACTGTAGTGGCTTGTGATCTAATTGTATTTTCACTGACCTTCCATAAACATACTGATGAAATTTCTGTAGAGAGAACACAATTGCTAGCAACTCTTTTTCTATCTGTGCATAGTTTCTTTCAGCACTGGACAATGACCTAGATGCATAAGCTATTGGTCTGTTTCTTTGTAGTAGACAAGCACCTAGTCCATCCTTAGATGCATCTGCTTGGATTTCAATGTCCTCCTTTGGATCAAAGAATTTTAATACTGGTGCAGAAGAAATAGTCTCCTTCAGCTTTTGTAAGGCTTCTTCCTGTGCTGGCTGCCACTGCCACATGACATCTTTTTTGAGTAGCTGCCTTAGTGGTGCAGTGAGGGTTGCTTCATTCGGAATGTACTGCGCCAAGTATCGAGTCATTCCTGACAGCCTCTGTAGTGCTTTTTTATCTTCGGGAGGGGGCATCTCGGCTATTGCTTCTACTTTGGCTCCATCAGGCCGTAGCCCATTTTCGGTTATGATGTGCCCCATGTATTTCACCTCACTCACCAAATACTGTATTTTGTCACTATTGAACTTTACATTGAGTTTCACTGCTCTGTCCATTACTTTTCTCAAAATATTGTCATGCTCTTCCTTGGTAGCTGCAGCTATAACCATGTCATCAGCTATTACAAAAACACTTGGTATGTCTCCGAAGTGTTCAGCATTTCTCTGCTGGAATACTTCACTTGCAGACCGTATACCAAAAGGAAGTCTGTGAAATTTCTACCTTCCCCCATGGACTGTTGAATGTACATAGGTCTGCATATTCGTCATCTAATTTGATCTGCCAGTAACCATCTTTTTCATCTAGAATTGTAAAAAACTTTTTACCTGCAAGCTTACTCTGAATATCCTCCAATGTGGGGATGGAGAAGTGATGTCTTCTGATAGCTTTATTTAAGTCTCTAGGGTCCAAACACACCCTGATCTCACCATTTTTCTTTTCAGTAATCACAAGGCTATTTACCCATGTTGTAGGTTTTCTTACCTTGCTAATCACCCCAATTTGCTCCAGCTGTTCCAGTGTCTGTTTTAGTCTGTCCGTGATTGCATATGGGACTTTCCTGCACCCATGTATCACAGGAGTAACATTTGGGTCGGTATATATGTGGTAAGCTCCTGGGAATTCTCCTAGGCCTTCAAACACTGTTTTATACTGTGCAAGAAGTTCCTCTTTTTGTGCTTGGTGGCTTGGTTTTAAGCACCTTTACTTTGCGAATCAGATCCAGGATGACACATGCCTGTTGACCCAGTAGAGAAGCTCCCGATGTATTAGTGACATAAAACTGCAGATTGGCCTCTCTGTCTTGTGTCTTACACTTTAGCGTCACTTCCCCTTCCGGATTAATTTGTGCTCCTCCATATGCCATTAGGATAGTACTGGTCGGCTTGATTTGTACCTTGCATGGAAACTGCACAATCACTTCTTTAGTAAGTATATTGGCTTCAGCCCCAGTGTCCAACTTGAACTTAACTGGCTGTCCCATTATCTTCAAGGTAGTGTACCACTCTTCATCTGGTACTTGTGTCCGCACCATTTCTTGTTTTCTTTTTACAGCACCCACAAATAGTGCTCCTACCCCTTTTGTTATTTTTCCATGGGGTTTGCTGGACTTTTTGGACCTGCACATTTTTGCATAATGGTTGAGGCCACCACATTTACGACATTCTTGTCCATACGCTGGACAAGCCTTTGGCGCATGTCCCTTGCTACACCTCCCATACGTGTTTGATTTTTGTGCACGTGTCTCACGTGTTGGTAGCTGGCGGTCCGGTTTTTGGCCTGTTTTACCATCCTGCCTTGAACAATAATTCTTAAATGCTTCCATAACCTCAGCTGCTTTTTTAGCTTGTGGGTCAGCATACATTATATTGAGGGTATTGTACACCTCCAGGGCCTCATCCCTGATCGTGTATAGCAGGACTGCAATTTTCATTTCCTCTGATTTATCATCTAATCCTGTGGCTGTGAAGTACAGACTTAATCTCTGTGCCCACCTTTTCCAGTTTTCTGCAAGGTTTCCAGTCAACAATAGTGGTGGAGGTGGCTTAAATTGCTCCATACTGCCAAAAATACTTTGTTATACAGTCTTTTAGTAAGCTTTAGATACTCACAAATACTGTCCTTTTGTTTCTTTTCTTGGCAGCACAAACTTTTCTTCTTTCTTGCAACTGCAGCACTGCAAGTTCACTTCTGACACCATATAATATTTCACTTTAGTTGCTTCTTACAGGATTGCTGGTTTTAGGAATGACTGGACACCATAAGTAACTTCTAACAGCTCTGAGGTTTATTCAACAAACACACATTAGATAGATCAGCAGGCCTCACCAGAACTACTACTACAATCTGCTCGTGCAGTTTCTAAAACCCAGTTTCCACCACAGACATACCATTAGCCCAAAACTGCAGGGGGATGTGGACTAAACCATTCTACAATGTTACTAGGGTAAGTTACCATATACTACAGTAGCAAGGGTTAAAAGGATCATGGCAGAGTTATGCCTACAGGAAGACAGGTTTAACGGTACCTGGTTACTGTTTATGCACCTAATAGAAGAATTGGAAGGTATCTCAGTGTTATTCCAGCAAGCGTTTACATGTTAAATGTTGTACACAAACCTTTAAAAACTCACAGCCAGAACTAAAAATGTTTTTCTTTTTCAAGATATAAGTACTTAAGATTGCACAGACTGACAAACAATCAGCCAATAGTTGTATTAACTTAAGGATATACATTTATTTGTGACATTTTTATGCTGCTTGCACGCATGTGCAAGAAACATAGTGCCATCATCCAAGTTTTCGGAGGTGTGGCACCCGTCTTCCAATGCAGTCAGTGTGTTTGCAGGCACAGCCCCAGTTCCCCAATCACTGCTGCAGCTGTCTATGACAGCAGTTGAAAATGCAGTGGTCATACAGTTGAAAGGGAGAGCTCCACTTCAGTGAGCAGAGCCCCCTCCACACACACACACGCCACGCACACTATGTGCTCATCGCCTCCCCACACTGTGCGGCCCGGCAGGGGTGCCCAATCCCCGTCGGCTCCCCAAGCATACAGGTGCCATGCTGGGAGCCCACCCCAGCATGGCAAAATGTTTGAGGCGACGGGGTGCCTAATCCCCATCGGCTGCACGCCCCACCAAAGCATCCAGGTGCCACGCTGGGAGCCCAGCCCAGTGTGGCAAAATGATGTTATGGCCGATGGGGGTGCCCAATCCCCCATCGGCTCCAGCCCCCCCAACAGCCTTCCAGCTGTCATGCTGGGAGCCCACCCCAGCGTGGCAAACGTCCCTCGTCATCTTATTGAAAAAAAACCTGTAAATACAAAAACTGTCCCTCGGCGCTTCTCCCTGCCCCCTACCACAACCCTCACCCACCCACTGCGCACCCTGCCTGCCTACACCCCCCTCACCCCATACTTACCTCCGGAGCTCGGCGCGACAATCTTCGGTGGACCGGGAACACATCTGCACTCTTCAAAGCCGACCGAGAACTGAGGAAATGACGGTAAGCTGTATAATGGGATAGGTAGGGTTTTTTCAACTTTGTTGCATATCTCAGGCATTTTTGGGAATTTTGGGCCCACATTTTCAACATGGGGTTTTTGGGACCCCTCCTCATGAATTCTTGCACTGTCATGGCGTTAATCGGGCCCGAAGGGTGATTTTGCGGTCACTGCGTGAAATCACCTTTGGGGCTGAGTAATGAAATGACACTGCCAGTGTTCATAAGGTGGACTTTCAACAAGTCTATGTTGAAAATTTGGTGAAAAAATTCTTAAAAATGACTGTTTTACGAGCGTGCATTGCGCAGTTCCTATGCACGCTTGTGAGTTCACGAATTTTCAATATTTTCACTCCAGATTTTCAACATTACCATTTTACCACACCTCCTTTTGAGCAGTACAGCTGTCATTTTTCACATCTCACCCAAAATGTGTTTCCGCCCATGTAGTGCACAATGGCACAGTCAGTGTGCGAAATCAATGTATGGGACACATTAAGAAAATCACAGTGACACTGTTCATGAGCAGAGGTCTTAAAATGACTATGTTGAAAATTGGTGAAAAAATCTTAAAATGACTGTTTTATTTAGCTGCATTGCAAGAAGTCTGGCGTACGCTGTAAGTTCGCGAATTCTTCAATATTTTCATTCCAGATTTTCAACATTGCCATTTTACCACACCTCCTTATGGGCAGTACAGCTGTCATTTTTATCTTGCCCAAAACATGTTTCCACCCATGTAGCGCACAATGGCGCAGTCAGTGTGCGAAATCAATGTACGGGACACATTAAGAAAATCACAGTGACACTGTTCATGAGCAGAGGTCTTAAAATGGCTATGTTGAAAATTTGGTGAAAAAATTCCTAAAAATTACTGTTTTACGAGCATGAGTTGCGCATTTCCTACGTACGCGCATAAGTTCATGAATTTTTAATGCTTGCACTCCAGATTTTCAACATTGCCATTTTACCACACCTCCTTATGAGCAGTACAGCTGTCATTTTTCGCATGTGGCCCAAAATGTGTTTCTGTGCATGTAGCGCACAATGGCGCAGTCGGTGTGTGCAATCAATGTTTGGGACAGATTAAGAAAATTACAGTGACACTGTTCATGAGCAGAGGTCTTAAAATGGCTATGTTGAAAATTTGGTGAAAAAATTCCCTTCAGACGTTCTGCAATATTACTAATGAAGACATTGAACAGAACTGGCCCCAGGACCAATCCCTGCAGCACCCCACTGGTCGCCCCGTCTCCCTAGACTGCACACCATTTACCACCACTCTCTGCCTCCTGTCTGTTAGCCAGTTTCTTACCCAGTTTACCACCCTTTCCCCCATGCCCAGCCTACCCAGCTAGTTTATCAGCCTCCTATATGGGATGGTGTCAAAGGCTTTGCTGAAATCAGGGTAAGCGTTGTCCACTGCCCCACCCTGATTCACTTCCTTTGTCACCCAGTCAAAGAAATCAACCAGATTTATCTGACATGACGTCCCCACTGTGAATCCATGTTGTCTATGATCCTGGGCTCCGATGGCATCTAGATGACCCACTATCCTTTCTTTAAGCAATATCTCCATGATCTTCCCCACTACTGAGGTGAGGCTGAACAGCCTATTGTTCCCTGCCTCCTCCCTGCTGCCAGACTTGTGTAGAGGGACCACATGTGCCCTCCTCCAATTCACTCATGTTGAATGACTCAGTGAACATGGCTGCCAGAGGTACTGCTATCTCCCTTCGCAGTTCTGTTAATATCCTTGGGCGTATGCCATCTGGTTCCATCGCTTTGTCCACCTTCAATTTAGTGAGCTCCTGCAGGACTCTTTTGCCTTTGAATGGACTATTGTCCACTTCTTCACCCCCTTGGCAACTGCTGTACTGCTGTGGCCCTTGCCCCTCCCTCTCTTCTCTGAATACTGAATGGAAAGACACAGTGGATGTCTTGGGAGGAAGGCATGGAACTGTCACTTCCAAATACCTAAACAGCACATACAAGCAAGTAACATTCGGCATCGACATATGCTTGTTATTTTATAACTTGGATGTAAGATAACAAGGTACATTGTAAGGAGGATTGAAGGACTGAGAGGTAATGGTGCCACCTTCTGGAGAAGAGAGATAAAGAACCTTCTTAAAACAGCTGCTCTTTTATAATAAGTCTGTATCTAAAGAAATGGAAGACATGAGAGCAAACCAGAGACAATACTGGTACTCCATTTAAGATTCAGGTTATGCTAACTGGAAAATCAAAGTGTATACTGATGAATCTATCTGTACATGTACAAACAGCTAATAAACTTGAGTTTAAAAAAAATAAAAAATGTAAGGAGTACTCTTCAAATATAGATCCATGTACTATGTGTAACATGGGCATTGTCAATGCTTATATTAAACAAGATATGTACACCATTCATTTGGTGGACCCTAAGAATGGCCAAGTGCACTAGGAGTTAAAGTTAGCTTTTATACTGAAGAATGGTTTAATGAACCAGATATTAAAGGCAGCTTTTGCAGCATGTTAGAAATTAGATAATGAGCTTCTGTACTGTCAAGGGCAAGATAAGCAGAGGAGAGACAGACTGCCAACTTTCCTCGAACCAAAGAGAATGATTGGATAGTGTGTGCTGGGCAGATGTAGAATGTAGGCCGTTGCGACAGAGATAAGTAAACTGTCTACTGTGTATTTTTACTAAATATGAACTATTGTTTAATTACTGAATAGGTCCTGATGTCATAGGGCTTCCTATGCTAGCTGCTCATGGGTGGGTGGAATAGAGGTGGTTTGAGAGCTCTTCCGCCCACTAGAAGGAGTTAAAAACACACCCTTAGAGCATGGAAGTTGGATTTGAACCCAGACCTCCAGGAAGTTTAATGAACTGTGGTGAACGAGGAGGGATTTGATCCAACATAAGACAGAAGCCATTTTGACGTCCTCCAGCATATGATAGCCAAGGTAAGCTGAGAAAGAAGACAAACCAGAGGTGAGCCAGCCTTCAAGCTATCTGCCAACTAAGCTGTACACTGTACCTGCTTCCAAGGAAGGTGCAAGGAAACTGACAGAGCATTCTACTGCCAAGGACCACACTCAGTAACAGTGCAAAGACTTCTGATTGCCAGAGTACACATTGTTGCCCTCGAGTTGTAATTCTTCAGCCAGCATGAACAGCCAGCTGTGGGAACAAGTCACTGTGGGCTAATTTAGTGGAGTTTATGGGAAATATTCAAACCTGAGACTCTGGGCATATTTTTGGACTTTGTGACTGTGTAATTTCCTACATTGGTCAGATAGATGTTGGAGAGAATGTGGAGGATTGGGTCATCAAACATGTCTTTTGGTCCTGCCCCAGGAATAACATTATATTGGAAGGAGGTAGGTGATGTAATCGGGAAGATTTGTGAACTCTCCCCACCATGCTCCTTTAAACACTTAATATTAAGTCTGCCACCTCTGGACTTAATGTGGAAAAACAAAGGTTACTTGTGTAATGTTCTTGTTTCAGCAGCCCTCAAGTTTATCACCCAGAGATGGCTAACAGCTACACCCCTAGATATAGCAAGCTGGTTGCATAGTTGTTCCTCCACTTAAGCGATGGAGAAATCAAGGCGTGGCGATGCCACAAGGAACAGATGCATACTAGTAGATGGTATCCTTCTGTTAGTTTTATGGTTGAAAGAAAGGGTACTGACATTTTGGAAGCCCTGTCTAATTCCACTTAAATAATATGAGGTTGATGAAATACCCTCCTAAGGGATAATTAGCCCCCATTTGCCTGGTGGAAGAAGAGAACAAACCTGATTAGAGACCAAGTGTAAAGAGAGGAAATCCTCAGATCTTTAGTACAATACCTTCAAGGGTGAAACAATTGATGATAAACAGTGCCACTCCACAGATTCCTCAGTAGTATGAATAGAAAGCCTCATATTAAAATTCACATTCCCCCTTTTACCTGGTGCCCCCCATGCTTGTATTGTTAGTCTCTAATTGTCTATTGATTGAAGAATTTGATTTTATTTAACTTTTGTGGTATTGTCTAATGTTTTAGGGAAATTGGATGTATTGTACTGTACACTTTATTGTCGACATGTAAGTGCTGGTGATGGTAAAGGAAAACCTTTTTTTTTTTTTTATTTATGTCCTCAGCTGGGGGGGTTGCGTTTTGGTTCCCCCTTCCAGCCTGCCTTCATGGCTGCTGCCCCGGTCATGGCCAGAGCTGAGACCTCCCCACCACAGCCCCTCCCAGCCACATTACAGCAGGTACTTCCCCTACCACTGCAGAGACCTGGATGGCGGGCCCAGGAGGGGGCTAACTTGGGCACGTCCATGGTGGCAACGTCGGGGCAGCCTTCATGCTACTGAAGGATTTTCCCATTTTCTCCCCTGCAGGGAGAAGCATGCAATGACGCCAGCGGAGGGAGCGCACATGTGCTCCTCCAAGCATCTGCCCCATCTCCGCCCCTCTTCTGCAGCATCGGCGCACTGCCCTCTGTCTCCACTGGGGGCCAGTCAAGCACCGACCACTGATGTTCCCCCTCCCCGGAAAAGGAGAACAGTCCTTCAGGTGCTCAATCCTTCTCCAACCCTGCTAACCCCCGGTGGCCCATGCTAGTTCCTGAACACATTTCACCGGCATAGCATGAGGTAAGGCGTCCAGCACCACAACCCTCAGTGCCACTGGGCCGGCTAAAGGAAAACCTTTAATAAAGTTTGATTTAAACAAAAAAGCAAATGCCTACATCTTGAACCAGACTTCTGTTTTCCAACCAAGAAGAAGAAGAAAGAAGAAGGAGTGAAGATACCAGATTAACTTTCGAGACAGTAGAGACTGCGAAATGGTTTTTATACTCTCCCTCTCTTCCCCCCTCCTGGACTGAGCCGGCATCATGCAGGGTATGATTTCAGGACCCTTTGTGTCAACTGTAATGCTGTGTGATAATCTAGATAATCTTTCATATCTGTCTCTCTCTCTGTACTCTGTCAGTTTATTCTAAGTAAAATCTGATAAACTGAAAGGTCCATATCTCCAGGTCATGCTTGTGTCCGTTGTGTTTAATGAGTTGCCAGTTGCCTGCCACTATGGATAAAGAGATCATGTCTAACCATGTTTAGTGTGTGTGTGGGTGGAAGGGAGGGGTATTGTCATGTCTTTGTGAATCTCTACTAACTTGTATATTGAAGATTTGCTTATATTCATCTTGTACCTTTTCAGGGCCCCCAGTTGTGTTGGCAGATGCTAACCCCAGAGTGCACCCTGCTTCAAACCCTTCTGCTGCCCCTTCTTCAAATTCTCCCTCTGCATGGGACTGGAAGGTTAGAGATAAGGAGGACGATTATCTGTGCATGTGAACTATACCTTCCTTTATACTTTCAAAGGGGGCTGAATTTCAGTAATGTAACCCTGCAGGCAAAACAGCGTGTCCAGGATAACTAGGGAGGTGGAAGGATAAGGAAAGCATTCAATGACTCTAAAATTAAACAGTTTACAGAAACTGGTGGCAGAACCCAATATTACTTGAGGGTTGAGTTCAATTGCAGAACCAAAACAGCATATAAGAGATTTCTGGGTCTAACAGCAGCAGCACTAGGAATATAACTCAAACCTGTTTCACAAGGTTTTTGGAGGACTGGCATGCTCACCTCTGATCTGCATCAGACTTCATGAAACAAACCTCTTATATTTAAATTTGAAAAATTCTGAGACACTATTTCTGAGGTAAAGTCTTGGTTCAGTAACCACCATGCACCTGAAATCAGAATTACTAGACCTAATTAATGCCTCCCATAACCCCCTCACACAGGGGGGATACTGAGAAGCCTTCCATCTTCTGAGGTTTAGGTGTCTTGGAGGGCATGAGTGTGCTAGTCTGGCTTCAGCCAAGCAAAATCAGGGGCTACTGTAACACAAGTGTTGTGGGCAGTATGCCAGAGCCATGGGATGTGGATCCCTCTTTGGAGATTGAAGCTTAAAGGCATTGGACCCTCTGAATGGGGAGGGTGAAGGCAAAACATGTTGAAAATGGCATGCTGATGTCACAGTGGTGAACACTTTGTTAAGAGTTCTTCTGTATAAACAGAGCCTGCTGCCTATCACACTGCCCTTGGCTACACAAGCACTGAAGTTGCTTGTAAATGGACTTCCCTTCTGGTACCTCGCTCCCCTTCATCCATTCTCATCACATGGAACACTTCAAGTGTAACATTAACTACACCCTCTTCTGCATAATGATAAATAATACTGTCAGGATAAGCCCAGAAACCCTCGTGCCTGAGCAACCCCTTGACATAATGACTAATAAGTTTATGCAGTTCATTAATATCCCAGTTGGGGATTTGAATGTTGATATCCCCTATTTTTATATTACACTGGTCAATTTAACCTATGAACTGCGGAGTCTTGTGCAACACAAACCTGACCATCTGGTGGCTATAGTAGATTTCATGGATCAGGTAAAACACAGCCTCAATACCTTACTCTCCCCCCCTGGGGATGATCTTCTTATTTATGTGTCACCGTTCACTGAAATAGGTTTGAAGGCCTTTTGATTATCCAGAGAGTACTGGCAGTTATCCTGCTTCTTTTGATTTGCTACAGGAGATATGTCCTCAGGATGCCGTCTTGCTGTCTGACTACACAAGCTGTGATGCATCATACTCAGTACAAACCTTTATTCTCTGATACTCAACTGTAATCACTTTGTTGCCTCTCACTACAATAAGGTAATGGGAGGGGGGGTGACTTTTTCACGTCAGTGTCATATATTGTAAATTTCACATACAGACTGCAAACCAATATGGCTGCTAAGAGTCTTCCATTTTGTATCTATCCTCCATTTTGCATGTGCTGTATAAAATGTTTTGATAAATGTACTGTTTGTGGCTAAGGTTACCTTGAGAAACTTTATAAAAACAATGCAGTCCTTGCATGAAGGAAATTTCCAAGTAGACTTATTTAATCAGTAGCCTAGCCTTCACACTCATAGATAGTATGACTGTCTCCTTCCTGAATGATGTGAATTTAAGTACAGTTTAGATCTGAGAAAGGTAAGAGAGTTACTTTCTTACTGAGATGTGTGAACATCTGCATGTCGTCCTGACATTGTAGTTTGTGAAATGTACCAAACCATTCAAGGATCAGGGGGACCAGATGGGATCAACCCTCGGTTACTCAAGGCTGGAGCCACCTCCTTATCCAGGCCCTTAACCATGCTCCTTAACAGATCACTGAGGGAAGGAGCAGTCCCTGACCAGTGGAAACATGCCAATGTGTCCCTATCCACAAAGGTGGACTCAGGGAAAAACTAACTAACTAAAGGCCGCTCTCCCTTCTCTGCACACTTGCCAAGTTGCAAGAAAGGCTAATCTACAACCAACTTCGGGACTACTTGGAAGCTCATCAGCTCCTTGATCCCTCTCAACATGGATTCAGACCAATCCATGGCATTGACACTGCCTTCATTAACTTCTCAGATGAAGTGTACAGGGCAATGGACAAAGGGATACCCACAGGTGCAGTCTTTATAGATCTGTCCAAGGTGTTTGACCTTGTTGACCACAATCTTCTGCTACAGAAGCTGCACAATGTGGGCCTAGACCACCATGCCCTCAAGAGGTTTGGGAGTTATTTATCAGGCCGGACACAGAGGGTCACATGGAAGGGGGCCATGTCAGAGCCACTACTTCTAAAACAGGGAGTACCTCAGGGTTCAATACTAGGCCCCTCCTATTCTCCCTATTTACCAACAAATTGGGTTAAGTACCTACTGTGGGAGAGCTCGGTTGTACAGTACGCCTGACGACACTGTCATTCACCTCACCCTGGGCGATGTGACGCTCTGGTCCACTCCTCCAAAAGGACCTCACATCCCTAGAGACATGGTTCTGTGAGAACAGAATGGTACTTAATGCAGAGAAAACCAAGGCAATGCTATTTGGGCCAAGATCACTGGGACTTGACAGGTCCTCATCCCTCCGACTAACCACACTCTCTGGCAAAAGCAATAATGTAGTTCCCTTCCTAAAATACTTAGGCCTAACTCTGAATCAGTCTATCACCTACAAGGACTATGTGGACCAGGTCAACAGGACCCTACATCGCAAACTCGGCACCTTGTACCGACTCAGGGACCAGCTCATCCCTGAGGCCAGGCTCTCCATTGCGACAAGTGTCCTGCTCCCTACCCTGACCTATGCGGCCCTGATTATACAGGGCATGGCAAAGCAAGAGGTATCCAGGATGCAAATCCTATACAACAAAATAGTTCAGTTCGCTACCCAAGACCACCCGTGACGTCACCACTGTGACACTCTGGCCCAGCTCCAGTGGCCCACATTGGCCTCACGCCTCCAATACCCATTGCTTGTCCAGGCCTACAAGCTACTCAAACCCCCTGCTCCACCAAGCATAGCCAGAACCATAGCCATTAAACACAACCCTAGCAATTTAAGGACATCAGAATGAACACTACTAGAAGTCCCCAGAGTAGGGACCAATGCTGGCAGCAGATCCTTTTCTTGCCAAGCCCCCAGCCTATGGAACAAACTTCCCCCCGGTCCAGGATGCCTCCTCACTCACAAACTTCTGCACCAGACTCAAGTCCCATATACTGGCCACAAGTGCATGCTGCTGCCATGGCTCTTAAGGTATCCCCTTTTTCTGCATCAAACCTTCCCAAAGGTAAGCCGACCATGTACCTCCCTCTAGTATCTGGACACCTAGGGACCAATGCTACCTCATGTATATCACTATGCCAAGTAATACCAAGGCAAAACTGTGTCATGATGATAACCATGTCTGTAACCACTGTCTGTAACCACCTTATTCTTGAACAACTTATGTAATCAAAAGTTTTTCTCCACTGTATTTTGTCTTGTATTGTTATCCCGGGTTGCCCCTGAAAAAGGGACCTTCGGGGCTCAGTGGGCCTACCCGGTCACCAAAATTTAATAAATAAATAAAATAAATAAATTTCAGCTATGAAGATACCTACAGCTGTAATCCCTGACCATTTTTGATAAGAATAAGCTTAGTTAGGAGAACAGAATACAAATGCCTGCCTGAATCTTAGTTCAGGGAGCACTCCAGAAAATGTATGATGGTTAGCAGCATATAGGAAGACAGAGATGCACAGAACCTGTTATGAACAGTTCAAATATGTCTGCACTTGGTATGTCTTTATGTTTTATATGCCCTTCTATTGATACGTCTTAATAAAGGTTCCAGAATAACCATCACTTGCCTGGGCTGGATCCTTACGTGTTCTTAATGTAACGTCGATAAGGCAGCAGTACCAAAATAATTTTTGGTCAAATAGCACAATCTGACAATGAAACCGTTATGAGTTTAAAAGTAAATTGAAGGGGACAGGAAATTTGTGTTAATTGGCAGCAATTAGTAATGTTCCTGTTTACAACAATGAAAGGTGTACCTCCAAATGATCCATATTTAACTGTAACTGAATAAACACAGATGTGAAAAACTGTATTTTCAATTGTTTTCTTTTTATGGACAACATGCTGCACAGTTCTTTTCGTGGAATTGGTTACTTGGAATTTGTACTGTGTCACAGTTTATGTACAGAATGCTAATTATGAGCTATTGACCTATCAGAAGCTCAATCTGTACACAAACCATGACATACTGTAGTTAAAACTCCAGATCACTACTTCCATGAAGAGAACTGTAACAGAATGCTGCCCATAAAAACAAAACAATGCAAAACACCATTTTTCACATTGGTTTTTATTCAGGTACCATTAATTATGAAAAATTTTGTGGTATGAATATTGTTTCTGAAAATAAGAACTTTGTACACAGCTGCCTGTTAGAAATTATTTCCTGTCTTCTTTAATTATAAGTCCAGAAAAACAACATTTTATTTATATTTATTTTTTCAAATCCAGATCATTGCAGTAGTGGGACCCAAACATGACGTGCTCAAACAATCCTACCCTCCACGTTTTTGAGTGTCCATGCATGATGGTAATATGCACACATAGTTGATGAGTGTAGGATAATCTGAGCAGTAGCATGATATGATACCACACTGGATTTGATTAGCAGAAAGCTATGGAAAATCGGGCTGAGTGTTTTGTACAGCTGCTGTAAGCAATAGTTCTTTTCGACCACAGTGTGTCAGTCTGTCTTCTAACAACTCATTGTACAGCCTCTCTCACCTACCTCACTCTTCTTGGTATGCCGAGTAAACTGGGAATCTTCACGAAGACAAAAGTATACTCAGTTATAATAAGGGAAGCGTACTTTTACAGGAATTCTGAAGGAATCTGCCAATCCTTTAGGCTTGCAAACTACTTAGGAGCTCCCAGACCATCTTACTCCCCTCCACCCAAGTGACCATCTTGGGATCCACACATGAACTTTTTAAAGGTGGTTATAGCTGCATTCATTTGAATGTTCTGATAACATTTTGATTTGTTCTAAGCAGTTCCCTACTTGTGCTTTACACCTACTGTATTATTGAGTTGATACAAGTTTTGTCACATTTTAAATTGCAGTAGATCATTAAGATCAACTGAATCAACTGCATTAAGTTCCAAATCTTCCACAGATCCAGAAGCAAATGGTTTGATACCTTTTATTGCACCAACATAGAGGTTACAAAAGGAAAACAATGTCTAAACTTTCGAACTAGCCAAGTCCTTCCTTGGAGACTTATGGCTTGAAAACTTCCAAAGAAGGACTTAGTTGGTTCGAAAGCTTAGAGATTGTTTTCTTTTTGTAACATCTATGTTGGTCCAATAAAAAGGTATCAAACCATTTGCTTCTGTATCTGTTCTTACAAGGAGCAATATGGCAGCTAATTTATTTCTGTAAATCTTCCGCAGAAAATTGATTATATTCTGATTCATTATTTATGACTATCTTTTCTTCTGGATCTGAGTTCAGATCTATTGCATCTTCCATAAGACCCATACATACAGTGAGTGTCTGTTGATTTTGAATTGTATCCAGATTAGAATTTCCACCAATATTTTAATCGTCTGAGAAAAATTTCACAGTACAGTACTTTAAGTTTGAATGTGTCAATTGATAGTGTTGGAATAAACAAGAGTCCCCTGGATAAAACGTGTATTTGGCTCTGATTTAGTCTGATGTGTGATAGGGTAATTACTTGTTTTGGTAATTTGCAGAATTCTGCTGATACCATTTGTTTCTTTTTCATACTCTACAGCCCTGCCTTATTCTGTGTTTACAAAGTTTTTATTGTTCTTGTTTTTTTAACACTCTTATCCTCGGCTGTATCTTTCCCTAAAAAAGAGATATTAGAGCAATTTGTTTGATTACTAATTGACATGACTAATGCAATTTTACCACCTGAGCTCTGCAGCTGATAGTTACTTAATTCTGGTCTGTTGTTTTCATAATTATTTTTGTGGTTGTGAAAATGTCTTCTCAATCTCTCTCTCTGTTTAGGGCTGTAATGGACCTATCCCACTTAACCATTTCCTCTTTCATGTAGTCCATCTCATCTTTTTTCAGCTTACTTCAAAGCTTTGCTATGTGAGCAAGAAGACACTTCTAGTGCAGGGTCATAGTAAGGCACAAGGCTGCAGACCGAGTGCCTTCAGCTCCTGGCTGTGCACTAGAACGGTCTCGCACACACACCCAGAGTGTCTTATTGTGTTTATGAAATGGACACCTTAGGTGTTCATGTGTGAAAAAATTTAAATTCAAAGGACTAAGAAGAAAAAAAGTTGTATGTTTATCTTAATTTGAAATTAAATCATTCTTCCACCTGCATCAGTGTACTGTGTTTTTCTTTTTGAGCTGAGGAGTTTTGTCCAACTGTGTCATCAGCAGTTACTGGTTGCCATGTCACTGCTTCATATACAAACACACACACACACACACACACACACACACACAAATCACATTTTGATAATCTGGAGTTTGAAGATGGCAGTACCTATGCCTGTTATTGTTTGTTTTTTTTTTGTTTGTTTTTTTAAATGTGTTGCACTTTTATAGTGGGCAGCATGGGTGAGTTGATGTCGCTGATGTGTGCAGCAGTCCAGGAGGGGACAGAAAATTATGGCAGCACTCCCTGGCACAGAAGTTAATTAATCACTCAGAGAGAGAGTTGGATCCTGAAAACAGATGAAAAAAGGTTACAGTAGTTGCTGTGCCAAAGAAGTGAGTGAGCAGGAGCGAGGGAGTGGCCAGCGGGTTGGAGGATAAGCAAGAGAGCAGGCAACAGAGTGGGCAGGTGGGCCAGTGGTGGAGTTACTGTAGCAGTAAAACAGTGAAATTAAAACAGATATACATCTTTTTGAAACATCTAATGACATTTGTTGCTTTTGAAGGGGGAATGGGATTGTAAGGTGCCACTTGTGATTGTTTTTGCCAAGTTACAACAGTTGGCAACAATGGTGGGTGTTGATAGTGCTAATGTTCAGTAGGGGCATTCATACAAGGTGCCAGTGTAGCTGAGATTACCTGGACTAATTGCTAGCCATGTGCTAGACACTTTCAGTGCATGGCTAGCAACCAATCAGTTTGCTGGAAAATCGTGGCCCATTTCATAATCAGAATTTTCCTGAACTGCATTAACTTTGATTTCATATTTTCAATACTCTTTGTTATCTTTGTTTGCAACTTTATGTCTCCCCTTTCTAAATCTTAACATAGTTACAAATAATTAGGTAACGTTGTGGCATGCACTTTCATTGCTGGCAGCTCCTCAGTTAAAGATAATTTACAATCTTTGGAAATCAGCTGGAGAATATATAAGATGCAATATGTCTGCCTTTTTTATATATTACTTTTTTAGGCATCCTGGGCATAGAGATAACATTGACAGAGGGGGTACTGTCCAATCATGGAGGAGGAGCAGGGACTTGGGTGGGTGTTTTGTGAAGTGATTACTGGGGGACTAAGCTGTGATGTAGGGAGGAGTGAGGGTGGGAGGGATGCTAATGTGGCAAGAAAGGCTATCCCTAAAATTGATTTATAGGCAATGTGCAGCATTGTGTTCCTAGAAAGGGGGATTTAGTGCAACAATTAGCTGTAGCGGCCACTAGTGGTGAGAACTGATAAGCTGTAAATGGAAAAGTAGGGTGATTGGTTAAAGAATGTCACCTGACACAGTCTACAGCCTATATAGTGAGTTGCTCACCAAGGGTGGTGGTGGTGGCGGTGGAGCAGCTGAAGCGAAGCATCAGTGGGGAGAAACACAGTCCTCAGAGACACAGTGGAGTAACTGACACACCTGAATGCCTCCGTTCGTACCTTTGTTTTTGGCTCGGGGTAGGGTGGCTCCATATGCCTTCGCAACCACCAGCGGAGAGCTTCCTTTTTTTTTTCTTGCTCGGGGGGAGGGCGGCTCCATGAGCCCTCATGACCACCAGCGTGGCTACCACCAGGGGAGCTGAGGAAACAGGACAAAAGAAGGTATTTATAGGAATGGTGTGCAGGGTGGTGGGGTAGCAAGCAAGCAGAAGCAAGTTACTTCGATTCAGTTCAAGGTTTCTTCGACATGCTAGGTTCTGCCACAGGCTTTCTTTCACAATTTAATTACTGGGATTTGTACCAAAATACAATTGCCTGATTCAGTAATTTGCTCTGCTTATATTTATTTAACAGGGAGATTCACTGGGGCGATAGGTTTGTTCAGTTTAGTCACCATAAAGGTAATATAAATACAAACATTTACAAAACCAAAAAGAGGAAATCAACCTATTTCACAGCACATGCATTATAAATTTATAAAGACATCCTTAAATGTTCAACATAGACACATAGAGTTAATCACAATTTAACAAGTATACCATCATATCATCCTACGTGTCTTATATTTCCAGTAAGATATTTACAATGTGCAAAATTCACAAAATATTTAATGTTTAATAAACAGTGCCCCAGGCCATGTACAGCACATTTGTACTATTTCCAAGAAGAGGAACTCAATCTAACCAAAATTCTATTAGAACCAGAGAACATGAAGCCAAAATATCTGAGCTAATATAGAGCTTATCCCTGTATGAAATAGGATATCTGGGTAGTTCAGGTGTGGCTACCTACACACATTCCCAGTACAGCCCCTTTTCTCCTGTCTCTATGGAAGAAAGGTCTATTTGACCAAAACAATGTGTGAACTACCTCTTCCCTGCTATCAGATTTTTCTCTTTAAAACAATGTTTTTGGAAGGAATTTGAGAAATCCCAAGTGCTGATTTATTGCATGTGGATTGTTAAATGTAAATAATCTCCTCTCCAAATTATATTTCAGTTAATATAAATTTATCAACCAATTACCCAGGAGTATGTTCCTTTGTTTTCTTGAAAGAGACAAATCATAATAACATGATAGGGTGGTGGAATCTTGGAACAGTCTGCCAGCTGAGATGGTAGGTGCCAAAACTATAAATGGTTTTAAGCACGGTTGGGACAGAGTGAAGGCTGTAATGGCTAGTCAGGGTAATAGTAGTAGGAAAAGGTTGGGGTCGAGATAGGAAGGGCTAGTGCCCTGGATGACATTTAGGTCCCGGGGATTGATTTGGAATGACAGGCAGACTGGATGGGCCAACAGTCTTTTTTCTGCCAGCATTGTCTGTGTTTCTATGATAAAGATGATCTATCCTGCTATTGTTGCAGTTTCAAGAAGGAATTACTGTGTTATTCTGTTTGTTATATTAAATATATATATATATATATATATATATATATATATATATATATAAATTGCTACTGTACACTTTGAATCTAAACCATGTTATGAATAGTTAGTAATTTATTGTTCATCATTTCACCATTACAGTTTCATGTCATGAATATTTTATCACATGGTTTACTAATAATTTTTAGATAAAGTTCTAACTTTATATCTTTTTTATCTGCTATACATTTATGAGCATTTTATGATTTGATTATTGCTAGTTCTTCTTGTTTATGTATATTCTCAATTCTTTGTTCAGTTTTGACTGTGTCAGAATTTGACAGATCCAGTACTGGAAATAGAAATAAATATTCCTGGCCCAGGTCATTCAATTTATTATAAACATAAGTGATTGCTGGTTAACATTAGAACCTCGCCTTCTGTAAGGGGTGTTGTGGTGGATAAACAATATAAGGTTTCAACTTAAGATGATGTTCTGCTTTCAATAACTAATCCAAACACTTCTGTGCCAGCCCTTCTCAGCATAATAACAGAGTTCTCCAGTTTCTCAGGACTTAAAATTAACTTCGAAAAGTCTGAAGTGTTCTGTTGTCGAAAAACATTGATAGTTTCATATTTTCTACACATGCTATAAAAATCCCACAAGAAGGAATTTGGTTCTTCGGGATTTATTTGCTCTCTAATGTTTCACAAATAGTCAGTGATAACATCAAAAAACTTATAGATAAGTTAGAATTTGATTTAGTGAGATGGAGTAAGATGTTACTTTTACTTTGGGGCAAAATCCAGGCACTCAATTTGGTTTTAGCACCTAAAGTCTACTACCTCCTGCAGCATCTTCCTGTTCATATACCTTCACACTACTTTGTGAGAATACAGGCCCTGATTAGGAAATTTCTGTGGGAGGGTAAATCTCCAAGAATTTCAGTAAAAAAACTCCAACAACCCATAGCCAAGGGGTGGGTTTAGTTTACCGAATTTTAGGATTAGACATCATGCTTTTCTGGCTGCTGAATGTGTCAAATCCCTTTGGTTATCAGGCAAGCAGGACATCCTGGCTTGGGTAGGTCTAGAGTGGGCTGTGCTAAAAAGGCACCATCCTAGAATGGTTCTTTTTACAGATTCTACCAGACCATTTAATGCAAACCCAGTGCTTTGTCAGGTTAATAAGTCATGGGAAGAGGTGGCTGTGGCCTTACAGTGGGACCCTAATATTTCTCCACACTGCCCATTATGGGGGAATACTAGATTGAGATATAAGGGGAGCTGCCTACATTGGTCTTTATGGAAATCCAGTGGAATACTCTTCCTGCATGATATTATTGAGACGGATTCCACCTCCTTGATGTCATTTACTCAATTGTCTCGCAACTATTCCTTACGAAGAACCGAATTCCATAATTATCTGCAGTTAAGGGATATGCTCAGAAATACATTTAACAAGAGCAGTAGCTTTCTGGCTTCTCACGTCTTAGACCAGATATGTACCTCTAATTAAGGACATAAGCGTCTATATAAAATGATACTGGATGTGAATCCAGATCCATTGGCCCTGGTGTTAATCAAATGGCAGAAGGAGCTCCAAATAACTATTTCACAGAATGAGTCGTCTCATATCTGGTTGATGACACTAAAGGCATGTAGGGAGGATAAAGGTTGACTTTTGCAGTATAAGGTGGTTCACAGGTGGTACCATACTCCCTGTAAAATGGTGGTCTTGGGTTTCTCTAACAGTGACATCTGTTGGAGATGCATGAAGGATAAAGGCTCGCTCTCCCTTATCCTGTGGTTTTGCCCTTGCTTAGGCCCCTTTTGGGAAAATATTGGAACTATTTGTGAAGGTGTTCTTGAAACTTGAATTAATCTAGCCAGCCCGCCAGCGCAGCAGTTGGATTTCCGCTTGAGACACTGGTGACCCGCGTTCGGGAATGGACCTGGGTTGTCAGAGGGCTGGCTGGGAGGAGAAGGATCGAGCATCTCTTGGACCGCTCTCCTTCTCTGGAAGGGAGGGGGCCATGTGTCTGGTGCATCAGTGACACCCAGCAGAGGCTGGGCTTACCACACATGCACAAGATGCCACTGTAACATTCAGGGGCAGAACAGACACTGGTCGTCATTGCACGTCCCCGTCCCTGCTTACAGGAAAAAAAATCTGCTGCCTGAGATGTCTCCATGAGGCCCTCCCCTGAGCTTCAATTAGCCTCTGGTGCCAGGCTCTCCCAACCAGGAACAGTAGTGTGGCATCATTACGGGGAGGCGGCGTCACAACCCCACCTTCTGGGGGGTAAGCCAGGGGTAACCGTGGGGAGCGCTGGCCATTACCAGAGGTGCAAGCACAGGGGGCTGTGACCAGGGCTGAGGCTATGATGACCCGGGGGCACAAAAAGTACAAATAACTAAAGAAAAAAAACTTGAATTGACCTTGTTGCTCTACTAGTTGTCTTGGGAATGTGTTCCAGCATACCTCAATGCTCTATGACCCAAAAACTTTGGTTACTGGCTGCCTTGATTATGGCTAAAATGTTGGCTTAAGACACTGGTTGACCACAGATGTACCTGGCTCAAAAGAATGTTTACAGGACCTTATGACTAGGGCTAGCTATGAAAGAATAGCTTATCTTAACATAAATAGACTGGATAAATTGTATGGTATCTGGGAACCCTTTTTACAGTTCCTTAAAGAATAAGTCTGTTTGCCAATCTAGAAGTTTTTTTTTTTTTGTTTAAATCTATTGTACTTTCTTTCTTGTCCAAGTTGCTGAAGTTACATTGTTTTTTTAATAATGGTTTATGGATCCCTTCTTCCTATTGTTCTCCTCCCTTCCCTTTTACCTTATTATTTAATTGATTGTTATTGTAATACTCTATGTAGCTATGCTATTTGCGAGTTTACATATTTATCCATTTTTGCTTTAAGTATACTATATTGGTTTATTATTTGCTATTTTACAGCACAAGTGGTTATATATTGTAAAACCAAAAATTTTCAATAAAATATTGACTACAAAAAAAAAAACATAAGTGATCCATGTTAAGTTAAAACCCATGTTTTTATAGTCCATCAACTCTTCTATTGCCAGGTTCACCCAGCAAGATTTTAATGCTCCTAACACTTTAAACCAGTATTCTAATATCCTTTTGTCAATCAGAGGTTGAAGTTTTTTTTATTCTTTGGTAATCAGGTAAGGCCCACTAGGAACAAGTGCCTGCTTGCAGAAGTGACCCAGGAGCACCAGGGAGGTTAAATGACTTTCTCAGAGTAACACATATGCAAGTGGAGGTTGTGGGAATCAAACCCATGTCTGCTGGATGTACCAAGCTTATTTATAGCTCTTTATTCTAGCAGGCTATGCTGCCAGCCCTGAGCTCTGTTAGTACCACTGAAGATAAAGTTGGTTTTGAAACTCCCTAAAGATTATCATAAATTCTATTGAGTGGTTTATCCAATATTTTTCTTGCCTTCAACCCCAACTGTCACATCCATATCGTATCCATCTTCCAGTTTGGCCCTCCCCACTCGAATGGTTTCTTGGAGACCCATTCCCCTATGCTTGTAGTAAAAACTTTAGACTGCAGCTATTTTTTTTTCTGTATCCTGAATTAACCAGTCATAGTGTTGTCTGATAGAGTTGTTGCACAAGTTACTAATGCTTAAATAATAATACTAATTATTTACCATTTCTAATTTCTGATCTTCTATTCAGAATGTAGGTGAACATTTTCTGATGGGTAAAAAACATCACATTTTGTTTTGTTTATTAATTTCCAATTTTTTACTGCTACATAATTTTTTTCAAATAATTTTAATGTCCATTTATACCCAGTTGAGAGGTGGAAAGCAACACTGTATCATCAGTATATATACCAATACCCCAATTTTGGCACCTTTAATTTAGGGGTATGAAACTCAGAATTGTTCATTAATTTCAGCAAGGAACTAACATGTATATTAAAAATGGTTTGAGGCTGGCTTTGTGGCGCTGAGTGAAGGGGTTCATTCGGAACACTGGTGACCTGGGTTTGTGCCCCAAGCCTCGGTACCAGGAGCAGAGACCGGCAGGGAGGGAGTACAAAGCATCCATTGGATGCTTCTTTCTGGGGAGGTGGGCAGGGCCCTTGCACCTGATGATGGATTGGGTGACATAGCTTGGGAGCATGAGACCTCGACACGCCCCTCCACCGTACATTCCCACCTCAGGTAGCCACCACACTCAGCCAATTATGGCAGAGGGAGTGAAGGACAGAAAAACAGAAAAGTGCCCCCCAAGTAACCAGATGACGGTCTCCAGTCCCTCGATGCCACAAAGCCCTGGAAAGTGTCCAGTCCAAACCCACAGCACCCAGAATACGATGTTGTGCCTGGAAGCTGTTTCTGTTCCTAAGGGGAGGGACCCTCCTGATGAAGAGAAACGCTGGGTTATCCAGGTGCCTGGGGGTGGTGGTTGGCTGGAAGGGGATGAGTGGTTCTGGGGGTGCAGCTTGGAGACCTGAAGGAGTGGCCACTCAGGGGTGCCTGGGGAGGAGCATAAAAAAATGGTTTGGGCTAGGAGGCAGTCTTGTTTCACTCCCTTGTTTGTCTCAAATTTCAGTGGGAGATCTCATGCATGTGAGACTCTCATCATGGCCCATGGCCCTGTATTCAAGTTAAGAACAATACTTATTAGATTCTTTATTAAAAAAAACTTCATTAATGCACCAGTTAGGGTAACTTAACCTCACAAAAGTAAGGAAATGTGGCATTAGGCTTTCCAACCATAATGCCCCACACTCCAAAACAGCAAAAGGAAAAAACATTAGGGTTTTTGGTCCCTGGAGTATTAGTGAATCAGTGGTGGGGTCTTCCTTGGGGGATGTCAGTCCTAATGCCCACCCTTTTCTCTGTGCAAACAATGTCATACATGGTCTCCTTTCTTCACACAGGGCTCTGGGCTGTGCATGAAGAAAGGTACAACAAACTGTGCTGGCAACCTGTGGTGAGACATACTTCTCTACCTTTGAAGAGTGTATCATTATGAGGCAGTGGCTTGGAGCTGTACCTCATGCTTCGGATTGGAGGCTATGGGCTGGGGAGAAGGGGTGAGCATTAGGGTTGACAACCCCCAAGGAAGACCTCACCACTGATTCACCAAGTCTCTGGAGACTCAGAACCCTAATTATTTTTCCTTTTGCTGCTTGGGGCATGGGGGTGAGACATTAGTGTTGAAATGCCAAATGCCATATGTCCCTACTTTTGTGGCATTGTTATCCTAACTGGTGCATTAATTACGTTTTTTTTTTTTACAAAGAATTGTCTTTTTTTTGAGATAGTGAAATTGTATCCTCATTCATGCGGGTCCTGAACAGATGCAGATGCCCTGTGTGAAGAGAAGACTCCGTCCATCTACAAAAGCACAGGGCCTGCAACTTGCAGGCTCTGCAATTCAGTGCAATGAGAGATATGAAGAATTAATTAGGCTGTCTGGTGGGCTGTGGAAGTGCAGGGCCCTGTGATCACTGCCATTCTCTGTGGCAACAGCTACAGATGCACAGGGCAAACAGCACATCTGTCAGCCAATGCACAGGGTCCTCTGCCACCCATGGGGGGAGAGGTGCAGAGCCCTTTGTCAAGTGGACAGTTGTCTTCACTACGTGGTACCAAGGCCCATGTGGACAACCCTGCACCTCTCATTCCTTGGCTGGGGATATTGCTGTTTGCACCATCCCCTCACCCTCACCTCATCCAGATGGGTCACTGAGCTCACCCCTAAACTCAGCTCACCCGCACAGGATCACAAAACATACCCATTGTGGTCAAGGGTGGTACTACACAGAAATTTGGACCCCAAATTTTCAAGATACTCATTTTATGATTTTCCTTGTAAACATGACATGTACCATTTATAGTATACTGGCCGAAATGTCATTTCACACCAGAAGTGCGAAAACACAACTCATCCAGGATTTAAAAAAGACACGTCACGTTTATGAGGCGGTGTGTAAAAAGGACTATGTTGGAAGTTTGGAGTTAAAATAGTGAAAATTAGTGCAGTTTTGATTGAACATTGAAACACTGCAATGTTCACTCATAACCTGGGCATTTTATCATATTTGTACTCTAAATTGTCAGCATAACCTTCTTATTACCCCCACCGCATGAACCCGGTAGTGAAAATTTTCAAATCCTCACCAAAATGTCATTCCATATCATCAAAACGTCATTCCATGCCATAGGTGCGAAAATACATTTTGGCTAGGATTTGAAAAATGACAGCTGTCACATTCATGAAGTAGAGTGAAAAAAATGGCTATGTTGAAAATTTGGGGTAAAAATATTTAACATTACCAAAGATACATGCGAGTGTAGTAAAATTTCAACACATATGCATAACTTTGCCATTTTTACATATTCTGACCGCACATTTTCAGTACAGTATTCTTATTACGCCACCACATGAACAAGGGTGGTGACATTTTTCAAATCCTGCCCAAAAGGTGATTTCAAGAAGTGACCACTAAATCACCTTTCAGGTTTGATTTGCATAATTCAAGTGCCTTTAGTCATAAGATGGGGTCCCAGAAAAGACATTTTGAAAATGTGGGGTCCACATATACAAAAATGACAAAGTTATGCATCAGTGTTCAAATCCCCATTGAAATACATTGAACCGCACTTACTTTAGTTTTCATATTGCAGTTGGCGGTTCCAGCAGCAAGCCCAATCTTTAATCAGAGAGTGGATCTTTGCCCTGTTACCTGTTCAGGTGAGTGAGGGGGTGTGTGGGGGTGTACTGGGGTTGTGGAGTGGTGGGTGCTGAATGGGATGTGGGATTGGGGGGTCAGATTGGTGAGGACCTTTTTTTTTTTTTTTTGCAGGTTTAAAAAAAATAGAGTAGCAGTTTTCTTTATTTCAGACTGGGAGTGTGATCAGAGAGTGGCGGGTGCCACTAGACACCAGAAAAAGACAAAAACATTATGGGAACATTGATCAGAGGGTGGAAAATGCCAGTAGATACCAGAGAAAGACAAAAACATTACAGCAATAGTAATCAGAGGGTGGGGGTGCCACTAGACACCAGGGAAGGACTAATACATTACAGAGATAGCAATTGGAGAGTGGGGATGATACTAGACACCAGGGTTCGACAAATCCAATAGCCCGACGTCCCGGGCTATCACTGTGCAGTTAGGGACAAGCATTTTGCACAGAGCTAGTTGTCCACGGACAAGTACTGTAGTGCATTAAAAGTAAAAACTTTTCCTTGCATTACTTGGATCCTCCACTAGAGTGCTTGCTTTTGGCACCCTAGTCCAACCATTCTGGTGGCCATGTGACTGCACGGAGCGCCAGGAATGAGACAGGCGCGTTGCTGTGGTGTGGAGAGCAAGCGTGGAATAGAGGGCGAGAAAGCAGCTGGCTAGTGAGGAGGAGCCAGAGAGTCAACGGAGCAGCAGGGGAGCAGAACTGTCGGAGCTAGGGTAAGAAAACATGCTGTCCGTGGCAGTGATTTGGGGTTTAAAGTAAAATCGAAGGTGCATTCACATTCCGACTTGAGAGGAAAAGAAGTAGCTCAGTCCTAACAGACTGTGGGAATGGCAACATCATGCGGTCTGGTTGTTTGTGGGGAGATTTCTGCAAGTGTCACTGACTACAACAACATGTTGAAATTTAAAAGAAAAGATGAGAAAACTGAAAGGGAATGTGACTGATGGTGGTGAGCTTGGGGGGTGGGGGATGTACTCGGCAAGATCGAATCTGCATGCCTTCCAACTTCCAGTGTTATTATAATCTGACCCAAAAAACGGAACAAAAAGGAAAGTATAAAAGAAATTGAAAATAAAAGAAAAGTGTGTTGGGCTGCAGGGTCAGGTACTAGAGAGTGGAGGGGCAAAAGGTAGTGTGTTACTGCTTGGCTACGTGGATTTTATGTGCTAGCTGCAAAATGACTGCATGTAGTATAGTGGCAATTGAGCAAAATAAATTCAGTCTGGAAATAAAATTTTAAAAATTAAGGATTGGATACTTGAGAGCAGAGGGTGAAAGACAACCTGTTACTACTGGGCTATCATGATTTATGTTCTAGCTAAAAAGGCTCCAAAGGAGAAAGAGTGGGTTGGCTTTGTGTTGCCCTGGGAAACCAGAATTGATGTTAAGGCAAAGCTGCCTATTGCCTAAGCACAATAAAAATGTGTGTGTTGTGGTCTGTGGAGTGGTAGGAAGGGAACTGTCTGTCAAGCATGTTGGGTGAGAGTGTGGCTGGCATGGGACAAACTGCAGTGCAAAAATAAAAAGTAAGCATCAAAGCCACACTGTCTTGTAAATCTTTCTAGACATTGTTATATCTTCCCAAATCCCATCCCAATCATATTCCACTACCTTTCTGTTACTCCCTAACTGCCTACCTTGCTTAATCTAAGCAGCGTGCATCTGCAAATTAAGCATTATTTTTTATTAATGTCTGTGTGTCCCCTCCCACTGCAGTTTACCACCAGTAAAAGACACCACACAGTGAGTGTAACAAAATAAGATTTATTAGCATCACAAAAAAGAAACACACATCTGTGTTTGATGAGCAGGTGGAAGAGAGAAGAAAAGAAATATGACTCTGACTTCAACATGTATTAATAATTTAACCGAAAATCATTTTTCCTGTTTTCCAATAGCCTATATCTACAAAGTATTAATAATACAACCCCCCAGACCACATACTTTGTTGGTACTTAGTTATTTTAAAATGTTCCTTAAAATACAACTTTCTGACCATGGACTACCACTTGCAACACTGGGACTACCATTTTTGGCTAGGCCAGTTGTCCTGGACTAGCACGTAAATTTGAAATTTGTCGATCCCTGCTAGACACCCAAGAAAGACAAATACATGACAGGGACAGCAATTGGAGGGTGGGGGAGTCACTAGACACCAGAGAAAGACAAATAAATTACAGGGATGGAAATCAGAGGGTGGACAGTGCTACTAGACACCAGGGAAAGACATATACATTATTGAGATGGTTATCGGAGGGTGGGGGTGCCACTAGACACCAGGAAAACAGTAAGCTAGGGTGCAGGGCAACATTACATACATAAAGGGATGACAAAGGAGGGGCACCACTAGACACCAGGGAAATAGTGTCTCACTGCTCTTACTGCAGCCCACAGCACGAGTTCCAGCTGCAGCTGCCGAAGTCAAGAAAGTCCCGCTGTTCTCATACAGAGAACACGGGTGAATGGCTTCTCTCACTAAGCTGGGCATCCTGGATTTTGGGTGCCCAGAAAAAGGTATTTCTGTCAATTTAAAAAAAGCACACGCACAAGAATCTAGCTAAAGGGGCACCATTTAGCTAGGTCCAGGTGTTTGTTTTTAAAATACATCATTTTTATGTATGTTTACTGTTTGTAAGTTTAAACAGTAAAAAGAAAATGGTGGCCATCTCAATTGGTTTTCCCCCATGACAAGTAAATCATGCAAATAACCACTCACGATATGTTATTTTACCTTTTGCGACAGGTTTTTTAACCTTTCATGCCAGCTTTTTTTTTTTTTTTTCACCAGTCGCACTGGAGCATTTGCTCAAAAATCATTATAACTTTAAAAATTATAGTATTTTTCTCACCGACCCTTCCAAAGGCACACCCTTGGCATGGGCTCCTTCAATCCTGAAAATTTCATGAAAAAATTCCACACAGTCTAGACTGTAGATGAGAGTAAAAAATACCTAATGATAAGTACAGGAAACAAAACGTGTTTTTGTTTTCCTGTTTTTTGGCACTCCATATCTCAAAACCCATACAAGATGCTGTGGCGAAACTTTCCACATCTTAAGACTCTGATAGCCTGACCATGCTTGCCAAATTTTGGGCTACACTAATGTTTTTAAGGTGCAACATTTGGGGTTTAACATTAAACAGCTTACTCAACCCTAACTATACATACATACATGCATAACATTGGCTGATAAGGACTTATACGGCCCATCTAGTCTGCCCAGTATTGCTCCAGCTACTAAGCTCCCCCTCCCCCATAACCTAACCATCCCCCTTTCCCCCAGGATTCCCATGTGCCTATCCCATGCATGCTTGAAACCTGAGATCATCTCTACCTCTACCACCTCTTCCAGCAAGTTGTTCCAAGCATCCACTACCCTCTCTGTGAAAAAGTACTTCCTTATGTTACCGTTAAAATGTCCACCCTCCAGCTTCATACTGTGGTCCCTAGTTGCAGTATTTCCTTTCAACTGAAATATGCAACACCTTTGCATCCTGTTAATACCTTTTAGATATTTGAAGGTCTCAATCATATCCTCCATCTCTCCTATCCTCCAGGGAGTGCATATCCAGATCCATCAACCTCTCATATTATGCCTCCTACTGCAACCCCTGTATCATCTAGCCCTTCTCTGGATCACTTCTACCCTCTCCATATCTCTCTTCAGGCATGGTCTCCAGAATTTAACACAGAACTCCAGATGAGGTCTTACCAGGGCCATATACAGGGGCATGATGACTTCCCTCCTTCTACTTGGAATGCCTCAAATTATACATCCCAGCATTATGCTTGCCCTCCCCACTGCAGCCTGGCACTTATTTGCCACCTTCTGGTCAGATGAAATAATGGCCTCCAAGTCCCTCTCTTGTTCCACAACTGCTAATCTCTGCCCATTGATTTCATACATTGCTCCCAGATTTCCATGTCCCATATGCATATTTTTTAATTTTTCACACTGAACTCTAGCTTCCAAAGTCTGGACCACCTCTCTTGTCAACAAGGTCTTCCTGCATTTCCCCAAGGCCTACAGCAATGTCCCCAATGAAAATGTTGAAAAGGACTGGGCCCAATAGAGACCCCTGCAGTACCCCACTCATGACCCTCCCCACCTCCACAAGCACCCCATTCACCATAACTCTTTGGGTTCTCCTGACAGTCAGTTTCTCACCCACTTTGTTAAGGCCAGTCCCACTCCCAGACCTCTCATCTTGTTTAATAATCTTTTGTAGGGAACAGTGTCAGAAGCCTTTCGAAAGTCCAGATAGGCCACATCCACTGTCCCTCCCTGATCTACCACTCCTGTTACCCAGTAGAAGAACTCTATTAAGTTCATCTGATGGGATCTCACCTTAACAAACCCATGCTGCCTGTGATCGACCAGCCCATTCTCTTCCAGGTTGTCTGTCGGTCTTTCCTTTAGGAGTGTCTCCATTATTTTCCCAGCCACTGACATCAGGTTTACTGGCCTGTATATTCCCACCTCCTCTCTGCCCCCCCCCCCCGTGAAGCAGTACTACATTTGCCCTTCTCCAATCATCAGGAACCTCTCCTTTTTCCAGCGACTGGGTAGACAGTTCTGCCAGTGGTTTTGCTGATTCCATTCACAAATTCTATTCTGAGCTCTTTCAGGATCCTGAGGTGCACCTCATCCGGACTTATGGCATTATTTACCTGTAGACCACCTAATTCCCTTAAGACCCTATCTGCTATGAAGTGTAAGATATCTATTCCCTGAGACCCCCACTCCACCCCACCCCACATTCTATCTTAGACACCCCATTATCGTCCTCTCTGACAAATACTGAGCAAAAATACCTGTTCAGTATATCTACCTTATGGCCATCCTCCTGTACACTAGCCCCCTCCCCAACCATGTTATATTTTCCTTATTTTTCCTTTGCTCTCTGACGTGCCTGAAGAATGCCTTATCCCCTTCCTTAATTTTACTAATAACATCCAACTCCATCTGCACTTTAGCCCTACTACCGTGCCCCTATGATATCCCCGTATTCCTATATTTATAATTTCTTTCCACGGGAGAGTTCTATTTTATTGAAAGCCTTTCTGAAGTCAGTGAACTTAATGTAACGTGGTTGTTTTTAATCATATCATACTTATCTATATAGTAGTATAAAACAATTATCCATAGTGGCTCTTTTGGTACCCCAATGGTGGTAAAATGGATGTTAACATGTTCTGGGTCTCCACAACAATATAAATGGATAAATAAAGCAACTTTGTAATGATGACACCAGTAATTTGCACACAAATTACTAACACAGGTCCCAAGTGGGTGGATGGTGGCACCTGACAAAGAGAGGCGAGAGTCAGAAATGATTCCAAATACTTGACAGAATTTTATTCACACAAACGGGAAAGGGGAACACAGTCAGAGGGAAGACTTATCCCTACTCTCCTGTATGAGGAGAACTCTAAATCAAATTACTGTAACAGCTCTGCTTTATGAGCGTTCTATACTCTATACCCTGTATGAGGGTGACTCTATGCACACTTTCAATAATCAGCTGTAGCAGCTCCGCTTTATGAGCATTCCATCTACTAAGATCAGTGAATCACTATGCAGTTTCTAATACTACCTTGAGGTGCACCTCTACCTAGGGCCTAGTACCTGGAGTACTCCACTCTAAGGAACTCTAAAACATGTCACGATAAGACTCTACGTATGTCCTAAGAGGCAGTTCGTGCACAGCTCAGTTTTCCCTGTCATCGAGAAGAAACTGGGTTGTGGGATATGAAACACAAGGGGAACACTTGGCTGACTGGCTGGAATGAGTTAAAAACTAAGGGAATGCTGAGAAGATTTTGAACAGGCTATGAGTCCTCGGCTTCACCCCACCTCTCTAGGGTTGCCAGAATTTCAGAACAACACAAAGATTTCCTCAGCTCAAAACCCACTGAGGGCCGCTGGAATTGAAACACAACAGACCTGGCCACAGCCCGCTTCTGGACTGCCTGAAGAAGAAGAAGAAGAAGATACTGCACAACCAGCCACAGCCCACTTCTGGACTGCTGAGAGAAGAAGAAGATGCAGAACCTCGGCCACAGCCCACTTCTAGACTGCCGGGAAATGAAGAAGATGCTGAACACCCAGCCACAGCAGGGGCATAGCTACAAGGGTGCAGGGGGTGCAGTGGCACCTGGGTCCATAATGTTTGAGGGGCCCAAATCATAATTTTGAAGTTAATTCAAAACTGGGGAGGGGCCCTCTAACATTGTCTTGCACCCAGGCCCTCTGGGATTTTGCTACGCTACTGAGCCACAGCCCACTTCTGGACTGCTGGAACATGCAGAAAATACTGAACACCAGCTACAGCCTTCTTCTGGACTGCCGGGACACAAAGAAGATGCAGAATCTCCAGCCACAGCCCACTTCTGGACTGCAGGGACACAAAGAAGATGCTGAACACCCAGCCACAGCTCACTTCTGGACTGCCAGGACATGAAGAAGATATTGGGAGAAGGAAGTATGTACAATGTGAGAGAACAACATCTTGGCACAAGGCTGGACGAGCCAAGGACCAACGTAAAATAAGAAACAGGACAATGATGCAGGGTGCTGAAACAGAAGATCTGGACAGCACTTTGGTACGGATGACAAAACAAGAAAACGGATGGTAACTTTGTACTGGGCCAGGCCGTACACTGGGAACTGGAGAGTGGAAAATAATAAACAGGACATTGCACCTGAGAAGACTGTGGCACAGTTCTTCAAGAATTTGCTGCTGGCTGCTTTGGAGATGCGCTGGAGATGATTTCTGGAGAACTGAAAAAGACTGATCTATATACACATTGGTGGAGTGATTCTGGAAACTTGCAGAAGACTGATTCAAATACCTTGTGACACTGATATGCTGGCAACAAAGCAATACTTTCTGGCACTGAAATGCTGGTACAAAGCAATACAAAGACAGTCTGGTACTTTTACTGTTTGTAGGAATAATAGCAATGCAATGAAAGCCTCAGTTCTTATTGCAGTGGTCAATTATACAGTCTTAATGTCTAGACCTCAGTAAATACACAGGCACTTTACATTTCTGGGTGAACCTTAGCTTCCATGGAGCTAACTACCAAGGGTCCCTCTAGCTAGATCAGGTTCTTCCTATTACTGGGGTTCTGTATGGCTAGCTAGACTCCCTTAACATTTGGAGTCACTATCGCTGCTGAGCCCTATAAAACCTGAGGTTCTAAATAGCTAGCAGTAGGTCTAACTTCACCCTGTTATGTACCAGTGGGCCTGACTTGCCTTTTAAGAAGCAATGGACCTAACTCATCCCTTTAAGTAGCAGTGGGCCTAACTCGCGCCTTTAAATAGCAGTGGGCCTAACTCGCCCCTTTAAATAGCAGTGGGCCTGACTTGCCCCTTTAAGACCTGGGGTCTGTTACCCCTGTAAACACCGGTCTTTTACTATGCCTGGGAAATCTGTGGGCCTGGATGCCCTCCCAAACAATCACTGGGCCTCTCTTGGCTGGGCCCCTTCTAAATCGCTGGGCCTGCCTTGGCTGAGCCCCCCTTAAATCGCTGGGCCTTCCTTGGCTGGGCCCCTTTTAAATCACTGGTCCTCCCTTGGCTGGGCCCCCTTTTAATTGCTGGACCTCCCTTGGCTGCTTTAAGAACTGGCACAGGTCTCCATTGCTGCTGTTCACTCTAACTCCACCTTTGGGCGACTCCCCTTACGGATATTTAACAATTCCCCTCTCAGAGTCTCTCTCCCTGACTCCTCCTCTGGGCATCACTATGCCCTGAGCACCAGGCTATGCACATTTGACCCCACCCACTCTCGACTGTCGGCCGCTAGACTAAGCGCCTAGCACTAACAAAATAAAAATGTTGGCTCTCGTTTAGGCGGTCAGCCATGAGCTGATGTGCTGCCGCTGACTCACCACACCAAACCAGGATGGTGAAATGCTGGAACGGGAGGTGGGAGGCATTTCTGGCAGAGGGAGGGTTGCAGGCAGGAAAATGGGTGACAGGGGACCTTGCAAGGTCTTGCAATCAGTGCAAATGATGCAGCACAGCTACCACCGCCTACAAGGGACCAAAACTTTACATTTAAAATAACAAAATAACACAACAGGGCACCAAGCCCTTGTGACAGAAAACGGATGTTTTTCTTTCTTCTGGCACCTCACCATGGCACAATGGACCAAACGCACAATAAGTTAAGCTAGGCTGTCTTCAGTGACTGGAGGCAGAGGGGCACACAGGAAAGCCCTCAGGGACAGCTTCAGCCCTCCAGTAAGCTCGTCTCATCCCTCCTCACTTTCTGTGTCCGCCTCCACAGTCACCATGATTCTAACAACTGATAAATATATTTTTTTAATTTAACACTCTGGGTTCTGGTTCTGGAAGGTGGGGCAGGTGCCACACAGTGGGCATTCCATCTGCTCAGCATGGCATTTTATATGCTCAACATGGTATTCCATCTGCTCAAGCTGGCGTAAAGGATTAATTTTTTTCATTATCTCCTTTACTATTTACAATATTTAGACAGGATTTGGAACAGGTTTGATGGTTGCATCTGAAACTGAACATCTGGGCATTTTCTGAGGCACCTTTCTACTGTACTGGTGCACCCTATAAGGCTGGGCACCTTTCTATTTTTCTTTCTGTTGTGCCCCGAACTCTGGGGTACTACAGATTCAGGCCCGCCAAATGATACATGTCCTCATGTATCTCCCAAAATTTCTTTCTATAACATCTATTGCATTCAAATTAACTTACTCTACTACTGTTCAGATGAGGAACATCTCTAAAACTTTAGACTGACTGTACATCAGTTTCTTAATTCTACTTCTACATGAGCTTTAAAAGTTTCAATGCAGTTCTTTTAACTAAGATCTATAAATTCTATAAACTATACTTGAGAACGAGTTATCACAGTTTTAAATCTTTCTTAATCTCTAGGATAACTTTGGTAACTTTAAAGAACATGAACTAAACTAATGTGACTGTGCTGGGATAACTCTATCATACTGTGTTTCAGGATGCAAAACTAGGGACTTTCCATGAGAAACCTTCTAGGAGGAATTTCAAAATTGATTTTTTGAGATCTGCGAGGCAGAGTGCATGAAGGTTCAGTAGGAACAGGTTCTATCTCTATGGCATTTTCAGGTGTCAACCTCTCAAAACAGTCTGAGTTAGCAGTATTTGGGTAACTCCAGGGATTGACATACTAGTCTGTCAGGGTTTCTAGTTTAGTCAGGGTAAGATTTCTGGAAGGGTACTCCTGTCTCTCCATTGGCTTGGAGTCAATATCAACTGAAGGATCTGATCCGACATGAAACATGCATGACTTTAACAAGTTTCTGTGAACAACCTGATGTCTTTTCCAATTTCTCCTTGAATTTTGTAAACTGGCAGTTCTCTACATGGTATTTCTACTATGAGATATGGTTCAGGTTCCTACTTGGAAGCTAATTTGGTTAATCTCTGAGTTCTCTTCAGAAGTATCCTGTCTCCAGTCTGTAACGGACTTGCGTTGGCTTTGGCATCATACACTGTCTTTTGTTTTAGCCTCACTTGAGTTATGTGTCTGTTTAGGATTTGTCCTGCCTCTTGCAATCTGTTACTATGCTCATTGATCCAATCTGTGCACTGGTTATGAGTAGAAGTGTCTTTCAAATCTACATCAAGTACTAGGTCCATAGATAACAACCATGATGTCCAAACAGTAAATATTGCGGAGTATATCCAGCTGAGCTCTGTATGGTGTTATTGTAAAGATAAGTTCATTCTGACAAAATGTTAGGCCAATATGGGTGTCGATGCTCGGGTAATGCTCTTAGCATATTAATTAAGGCTTGATTAGCTCTTTTGCACAGTCCATTAGCTTGTGGATGATATGCAGTGGTACAAATCTTTTGACTTTCATATAAGCTACAAAGTTCTTGGAATAGCTGTGACTCAAAGGAGGTTCCTTGGTCAGTCAAGACTTTGGTCTGGAAACCATACGGTTGGATAAAGAACTTGAGAAAATGTCACTGCAATGCTTTTGGCAGGAAGATCAGGAACTGGTGCAGCTACTATGAACTTAGAATAATGATCCACCATGGTTAAAACATCATTGATACCATTTCTGCTAGGCTCAAGTTTCAAATGATCTAAGGCAACTAATTATAAAGGAGTGTGACTGATAATTGGTTGAAGAGGAGCTTTCTGATCAGTTCTACTGCATCTCTTTAGATTACAGGTAGGGCATTCTTCACACCATTTCTGAATTTGGGGTTTCATTCCTGCCCAGTAGAATCGCTTTCTTATATTGGCCTCTGTCTTTTCACTTCCAAAGTGTCCAGACTTGTTGTGATAGGCATCTAGAACTATTGGTGTATTCTCTTGTGGCACAATGATTTGTGTGATCTCACAATGTGTGTGAGGTTCTCTGCTTTGCTGTATTAAGTTAGAGTCTTATATGACCAACTGGTTTCAGTGTCACCACAATTTTGTCAGTTCAGGATTTGCATCTTTCCTAAGTGTAGGCAAAAGACCTTGGTTAGTGTCCAATAGATTTTTGATTTGTCACAGGACAGAACTCTGGTTTTGAAGCTGGATCCATAAGTTGTCTTGTTCTGCTACATGCGCTGAAGGAGTAGATTCAGATTTGGTTACTGTAATAGGACTGACCTGGCAACGTGCGTGTGCCATTTCTGTTTGGACTTGTAAAAATGCAGGCATTTCCACATCTTCTAGGGTGGAATCATCATGCTCAGGTTCTGTTTGCTGCGGCAGTCTTGACAAGGCATCAGTGTTGGCATTACTTCTTCCTGTATGATATTTCAAAATGAACTGGTTATTGGACAGATGTGAGGCCCATCGTTGCTCCAATGCTTCCAATCTGGTGGTATTGAGGTGAGCTAAAGGATTGTTATCTGTGTACACAGTGAAAGGTGTGATGGCCAGGTAATGTCAAAATTTTTCTGTAACTGCCCATACTAAAGCAAGGAATTCCAATTTAAATGAGCTGTAACATTCGTCATTTTGTTCTGAACTTCTGAGACTGTGGCTAGCATAGGCGATTACTCCTGACTGTTCTTGTGCTAGCACAGCACCGAGTCCTAGGTTGCTGGCATCTGTGTATATCTTGAAGGGTTTGGCATAATCTGGGTAGGCCAAAATCAGAGCTTCTGTCAATGCTTGGCATAATCCATCAAAAGTGGTTTGGTGTCTGGAAGTCCAAGTGACTTGCTGAGTTTTGGATGCGCATTCTGCTATTGATCCATGAAGTAACTCAAGCTGAGGTGTAGCTAGTCGAGCAAAGTTTTGAATGAATCTTCTGTAGTATCTGGCAAATCCAAGGAATTTTCTGACATCTCTAACTGTAGTGGGTACAGGCCATTCTTGTATGACTCATAGTTTATCTGGATCTGGTGCCACTCCATCTGCTGAGACAATATGTCCTAGGTAGTTGACTAGTGGTTTCAAAAGATGACACTTGGATGGTTTGAGTTTAAGTCCATACTGGGTCAATCGTTCAAAGATTTCTGCCAAATGCTTTAAGTGATCCTCGTGGTTCTTTGAGTAAATAATGATGTCGTCTAGATACAGGAGCAGCATGTTGAAGTTACGGCTTCCTAAACAGTGTTCTACTAGATGCTGAAAAGTACCTGGGACATTGCATAAGCCATAAGGCATGCAAGTGAATTCGAATAATCCCATTGGGGTGATGAAAGCTATTTTCTCAACATTTCAGGGTGCAATTGGTACTTGCCAGTACCCACTGGTCAAATCCAAGGTGGAGAACATGGTTGCCGATTGCAGCACAGTAAGAGAGTCTTCAATCTGAGGCAGGGGGTATCCATCCTTATGGGTGATATTATTAAGCTTCCTGTAATCCACACAGAAATGGATTTTCCCATCTTTCTTTTTCATTAGTACCACTCTTGCAGCCCATGGACTATGGCTTTCTCGAATAACGTCAGCTTCCTTCATGTCTCTAAGCATGCCTTTTACTGGTTGGTACATAGCAGTCAGAAGAGGATGAAATCTCTCATGGATGGGGGGATGATTATTCAAGGGAATGTAATGTTGAACTCCTCGAGCCAGTCCGAAATCTAAAGGATGCTTGCTAAAAGCTTGATGATGCTGAATCGCTACTCGTCAGATGTCTTCTCGCTGGGCATCTGTAGTGTGAGTCATACCAATGTCAAGTTCTTTCAACCACTCTGGTAAATCTTTGTTCTCGAAGTCTGGCTGGTGTCCTCTGGTTGTTGATCGGTTACAGGTTATGGCATGAATTTGATCTTCTGGCGCTACAACATTCTGCATACTGATAGTGTGTAGTTTGGCAATGGGTTGGTTTTTGTACAATTGTACAGCATGATCGCCATAATTAAGAACTCTGATAAGGATTCATCCTTTGCTGACTGTCACAATGCTGCAAGCAACAATGATAGGCTCCTCCTTGGCATCAGGGTACAGTTCAACTAGGGCATCGTAATCTTGTCCTCTGGGACCTACTTCGACTTTTCACCATAATGTGGTTTCAGTGCCCAGACTCAGAGTTATGGAATGGACATCTGTAACTCTGACATTTCCGATTTCTCTGTCTGGGTTGGCAAAATGTTGATGGCATTGGATCAGCTGAATGGTCTGCTGTAGTACCTGCTTATCTGCGATGGGTACTTGTTTAGCACGTTGATGTAAAATATGGACCAATTCTTCAAAACAATGATGCAGCACATTCATTCCAAGAATAAATGGAGGTAACTTGCTGCTATTGGCATTGCTCACTATGATGCCTTGCTGGGTCTGAATGTGATTGCCTAATTGGTTATCTGCCTCAATGTATCCTAAATACGAGACTTCTGTACCACTGCTGGCTATCAGTCGAATCCAGGATCATGGTGGAGGTTGCAATTCATTAGGATCCCAATGTTGGTGGAAGTATTTCCTCCGTAGCATGGTTACTTGTGAACCTGTATCTAATATTGCAAGAAGGTTATGTCTATTCACTTTCATTGTCATAGTCGGGCATTTTCCTATGAAAAGGGATTTGTCCTTCCTTGAGGCTGGACCTGGTCCATTGCTCTCTGAGAATCAGTCCACATTCCCAGGGATTCACTGTTTAACACTACAGTACTTGTAGTCATCTGTCCACATCATCATTCCACATGTCCAGCTATTACACTTTTTTTTTTATACTTTCTATTTATCTCCTCCTGTCTACCCTCGGTGCCCACTCCTTTGGGCCTCTCATCACCATCTCTGCCCCCTACTCCAGATCTGCCCCTACAGTGCCTCACCTCTTACTTCCTCCTGCACAGTGGGGTCTGTCCGGATTCAGTGGTCTGGATGGCCTGGAGCGGTCGTCATCTAGGACTACCAAGGGGGTATTTCCCATTTTTCTGTGGTTTTCCCCTGTCCCAGCCCACTGAGACACCAGCGCAAGAACACAAGTGTCCAGAGAGGAGATGTGCTGATGCACATCCCTCTCAAGTGCCTACAGATGTCCCCCCCCCTGACTCCATTAGACAGAGCCGCCAACCCCTCGAGAGCCCGGTTTCCACCGGCGCTCTCTCAGGGCATCGGGTGTGTACTGCACCCCTGGTATCCCACCCCAGAGGGAGGAGAGCATCCGTTGGGATGCTCAATCCTCCCTCCCTCCTCCCTGCCAACCCCTGCCGACCCGAGCTCATTCCCAAACTCAGGTCACCGGTGTAGCGCAAGGTGTGGCTTCCAGTGCCTCAACCCTCAGTGCCACTGGGCTGGCCTATTCCACATTGTTGACAAATGGGTCTACCATTGTGATCAAAATGATCAGTTGGGAGTCGCCCTTCTGCTCTTCTCAGCTGGGACATCATCTCCCTTGGTCCTTGATTTTCTTCTTGTCAATCTCTGTCAAGTCTTAATCTCCAGTTGCTCTTAAGGTCACGTACCTCTTGACACACCTCAGTAACTTTCCTGGTAAAAGCAGCAATTTGTAGGTCCTGGACTCGGCCTGCGAAATGGTGTCTGAACCATCTATGTGTAAGTCTCTTCAGTGTTCCTTCCGCACATGCTCCTGGCGTCCAATGACTTTCTGGTCTCCATCCTCTAGTGGAGTATTCTGGCCATGTTTCACCAGGAAACATCATCTCCAGTTGGCACACAGCAGCCTCTCCTCCTGCGTGGCTTGGTCCAAAAATGCGTATTGCCTTCTCCTTAAAATCTAAAAAGACAGCATCAGGTTCTTGAAGGTGAAGCAGTCACAATTCTCTCCTGAGAGTGTCACTGAGTACTCCGTCAATAAACTTTTCTTTGACAGTCTTATCCGGGTCTCACACTTCTCTGGCGTCTATCCTTTCTATAGCTCAGAGAGCTTCTTGTAGACTTAGGGCATATTACCTTAATGTCTCTCGCAGTCTCTGCATTCATGAGAAGAACTTCATTTTTAATTCTGACATGGTCCAGGTAACAATAGTATCTCGCAGCCAATTGAAAATCTGATCTGCAGTGGCTCTTTCCCTTTCTGGCCATGACTGCACTTCTCATTGGGCAGCTCCTTTCAACTGATCTAACAAAATCTCCACTTGCTGATGATCAGGCACGTGATAAAGTCAAAACATTGACTGTATTTTTGCCTTGGACTCTTCTAGACTGCTGGAGTCTTCACCACCTGACTCTCCTGTATAGCTAGGAAGCCACGGTGCACTAAAATAGTATGTCATGATCAACAGGGAAGGTTGCACTAATCTCGAATCTTCTTCTGTTGCTCCATCCATCTCTCTATCCATCTTGTTACTACTTCTGGACCCTGATGGCATCTGTATCTTTACTCTATTCTTCCTCTGGCTTTGGTCTTTGGAGGACTTGCTCTACAACCCTGCTCGCTGCTCCAAAAAGAGGTGTGGTACCCCAATGGTAGTAAAATGGATGTTATCATGTGCTGGGTCTCCACAACAATATAAAAGGGTAAATAAAGCAACTGTGTCATGATGACACCAGTAACTTGCACACAAATTACTAACACAGATCCCAAGTAGGTGGATGGTGACACCTGACAATGAGAAATGGGAGTCAGAAATAGATTCCAATTACTTGACAGGATTTTATTCACACAAATGGGGAAAGGGAACATGGTCACAGGGAACACTTATCCCTACTCTCCTGTATGAGGAGAACTCTAAATCAAATGACTGTAATAGCTCTGCTTTATGAGCGTTCTATACTCTATACCCTGTACAAGGGTGACTCTATGCACACTTTCAATAATCAACTGTAACAGCACAACTTTATGAGCATTCCATCTACTAAAATCAGTGAATCACTATGCAGTTTCTAATACTACCCTGAAGTGCACCTCCACCTAGGGTCTATTACCTGGAGCACTCCACTCTTAGGAACTCTAAAACATGTTACTATAAGACTCTACATATGTCCTAAGAGGCAGTTCATGCACAGTTGAGTTTTCTCTGTCATTGAGAAGAAACTGGGTTGTGGGATATGAAACACAAGGGGAACACTTGGCTGACTGGCTGGAATGAGTTAAAAACTAAGGGAATGCAGAGAGGATTTTGAACAGGCCATGAGTTCTCGGCCACACCCCACCTCTCTAGGGTTGCTGGAATTTCAGAACAATGCAAAGATTTCCTCTGCTCAAAACCCAGTGAAGGTCACCAGAATTGAAACACAACAGACCCAGCTGCAGCTGCTTCTGGACTGCCGGGGGAAGAAGAAGAAGAAGATACTGCACAACCAGCCACAGCTCGCTTCTGGACTGCTGGGAGAAGAAGAAGATGCAGAACCTCGGCCACAGCCCACTTCTGGACTGCCAGAACACACAGAAGATACTGAACACTCAGCCACAGCCCTCATCTGGACTGCTGGGACACAAAGAAGATGCAGAACCTCCAGCCACAGCCCATTTCTGGACTCCCGGGACATGAAGAAGATGCTGAACACCCAGCCACAGCCCGCTTCTGGACTGCCAGAACACGAAGAAGATACTTGGAGAAGGAAGTCTGTAGGCTGTGAGAGAACACCAGGGTTCTGGGCACAAGGCCGGATGAGCCAAAGACTTATGTAAAATAAGAAACAGGAAGATGATGCAGCATGCTGAAACAGAAGATCTGGATGGCACTTCAGTACAGACAACAAAACAAGAAAATGGACGATAACTTTGTACTGGGCCAGGCCATACACTGGGAACTGGAGAGCAGAAAATAATAAACAGGACGTAGTACCTGAGATGACTGCAGCAAGATTCTTCAAGAATTTGTTGCTGGCTGCTTCAGAGATGTACTGGAGATGATTTCTGGAGTACTGAAGAAGATTGATCGGTATACACATTGGTGGAGTGATTCTGGAAACTTGCCAAAGACTGATTCAAATACCTTGTGACACTGAAGTGCTGGCAACAAAGCAACATTTTCTGGCACTGGAATGCTGGTACAACGCAATACAAGAACAGTCTGGCACTTTTACTGTTCGTAGGAATAATAGCAATGCAATGAAAGTCTCAGTTCCTATTGCAGTGGTCAATTATACAGTCTCAAGGTCCAGACCACAGAAAATACACAGACACTTTACTTTTCTGGGTGAATCCTAGCTTCCGTGGACCCAACTACCAGGCATCCCTCTAGCTAGATCAGGTTCTTCCTGTTACTGTGGTTCTGTGTGGCTAGCTAGACTCCCTTAGCATCTAGAGTCACTAATGCTGCTACACTCTATTCCTTCTAAATCCCATTTGGACCTTTATAGTAATGTTATTCTTGTTTTACCAGAGCTGATGATCATTCAGAATGATTTTTGTAGAGAATATTTGCATATTATCACTAACAACTATAAAGGCGTTACATGTGGGGGTTATTACAATCTCCCTTCTTAAATAGTTGCACTATAACCACACCTTTCCAAGAATCTGGAATGTGGGTGTTTGTTTGTTTGTAATATTAAATGATGAAACTGCGGTAAACTATATGACCACAGTCCTGATTTTACTTTTAGATTTCATCAGGAAATAAGGAGCTTTTTTAATTTTTGTTGAGTGATTGCCCATTTGATGTGTTCTCTGGGAACTGTAATAGTGGATAGCTGGTTTGCCCACATGACCAGATCCAAATTTCCCTCCGGATAGTTGTCAAAAAATCTTTGTTTAAACATATCTAACCACATTTTAGATGGAATTTTGTGTTAGATTCTGTGTGGAATTAGCTATCCCTTTGGCATTTATTCACCCGAACAGCTTAGAGTTTTGTTTATGATCGCCGTATGCAAGCTAATCCAAAGTGTTTTCCTGTATTTATTTTCTTCTCTTATAAACTTTGTCTTATATTTTTCTTTATACCTCAAAACTACTGTTCTTTGTTTTATGATTTCTTAACGAATTGCTCAGTTTATTGAACTTCTTTTTTTTCCAGTCTACAGCTCTCTGTAAACCATGTATCCATGAATGACTTATTTTCCTTTTTACATCTTTCTTCTACATACATTAAAGTGAGTAATTGTGTAAATAGAAAATAGATCCTATCCAGGTTAGACTCATTGCTTTAAAGTATTTGTTCTCTTATCCCAATATAGCATTCATTATTCAGCAAATGACTGTTTATTTTCTAAATTCTACCAATCCACATTTATTTTCCTGTTACTTGATATATCTTACACTGGAGGCAAGGTTCTGTGAACTATTGTTATCTGCTGTTCTTTTGTAATCCAGCAACATTAGTAATCCTGAATTATCACTGCCTGCCTTGTCCAGAATGTTTAATGACAATATTTTATCCAAACTTTGAAAATTTGACTAAACTAAATCAATTACTAATGCATCTAAGAGGCTAAGATATGTATATTCCCCTGTAAACTGACCAGAAATTCTACCATTTAATAAAATGAAGGCAGACTAAAGAAAAGGTAATATAATCTTGTCCCAGTTTTGTATATTTTTTAGCTTTTGTTTGTCTATTCACAGTGATATCTTCAATACTTCTATTTTGAAGGATGTTCCCAAGTACTTCTAGATTATTATTCAGTTCTAGGTTCCCAACCCTCATGTTAAAGTTCCTTATCCATCATGTATTATATGTAGTACTGTATATCTATCTTTAATAAACAATAAGATGGAATTAAGTTCTCCCCAAACTGAGTCCAAATAAAGTTTTGAAGTTTCTGGGGGGAATATATGAATTAGTTAATAACATTTTTTCCTTTTTTATATCCAACTTAATTACCAGGAAGTTTTGTAAGTGGGGTAATGTCATTGAGGCATAGGTCAGGAAGCATAGGAAAACCAGGAGCAGTTATAAAATTCACAAGTAGCGAGCCAGCCCACTGGTGTAGTAATAGCACTACCACTTATGATGCCACCAATCCAGGTTCGGTAGCATGCCTGGGAAGAAGGAGGGCCAGCTGGGGGGAGAAGGCTTGAGCATCTGAGGACCACTCACCTTCTCCAGGGAGAGGGGGGGGGGACAAGGCTTGGTGTTTGACTGGCCTCTGGCAGAAGCTGGAGATATGGCAAGCTCCAAAGTCACTGAAGGGGGGAAGTGTGACAGACATCGGTGATTGTGCCTTGACATCAGGGTGCACGTCATACCAAGAAAAGGAACACTGGAAAATGGCTCCCTGCTCACCAGGAAGATGGAGCACCCAGCACAGACCCACAACTCTCCTCCTTGCCTGTCCTACCGGAGTGTCCCAATGAAACTTAAAGTTTGGGGTGTATGGGCCCCACCGTGTCACTGCCTGGGGGAATACCAAAGCTACATGGGGGATCATCCATGGGCTCCAGGTAAAAAAGGAGGGGGTAGATGCCACTGGTGACTCCTGATGGGGTGGTGGGCAGGGAGCAGCAGAGCATAAACAGAAACTGAAAAAATAATTTTCAAGTAGCATTTTATTATTATCAATAACAATAAAATAAAAAAACTTTTCAGTATAACTATTAACAAAGGCAAAACAAATAGAGAAACAAAGTCCTTCATCTGAGGGTATCTTTAATTTTAAATTTCAGTCTTTCCCTCTAACAAAAGATTGCTGTTCTTTTTATAATAAGCCCTTGCTTGGCAATTAACTTCTGCATCCTGAGCTCATTAGGAGGCATCCTGTTTCTCACAAAATGTATCAGAGTTCTTGTCAGTTTCTTTCCTGTAGGTGCAGCAAAATAGAATATGGTGTCCTAAAACTAATCACCAGTTGAAAACTCTGCAAAAGAACTTGTTGAGGTCAAAATGTCTCTCAATGTTAACCCTCTGAGTTCCAAATACCTTTTTGCAATCATTTCAACAATATAACTATATACATTTCCAAACCACGGGATCCCAGTTTCACACAAAGATTCACATACCATATATTTTTATAGCCACAGATATGCAAGGGGGGAAAAAGAGTAACAGCAAGTGAAGGCAGGGAGGCAGAGAATCACGAGACCGTCAGAGTGATTAGTTCCTAGGTCTCACAAGAAAATTTGATCACGTAATCAAACAGATAAGAGACAGAAAAGGAGAGGATATATCCTTGCTTTTAACTCTTTCTGCTTAACAAATGGGACAGGGTCTTATTAAACCCTGTCACATGTGATACATGTTCTAGCTTGGTAAACAAACCAGAAGTATTTTTAAGGAATGTTAATAAACCATCTGACTCTCTTACTCCCTTATTGTTTGAATTTGCTTTACATATCTGTGATACTGTGGAGTACAGTTTAAGCACTGGGCCAATGCTGGTTGCCACCCCTTTAAGAGCTCTGGATGATGTAGTAATTTAGGGTTATTATGCTAATTACTGTTATGCTAATTACTGCCTTAGCTGGGGCTAAGAAACTCCCTTAGATAAAGCTGTCATTCAGTCAGTCTGAGTCTGAACCTCGGGTGAATATGTCCCTGCTGATGTCTCTGCTTATGAGAGTAAACACACTTTATTCATTATTTTATGCATCTGTCAGTTATTAAAATGGTCCAGTGAGGGGTCCACTACAGTAGCAAGAGATGGGCTGGCAGATCTGAAGAGAAGGTAAGGGTCCTTAGTGGCAGACCAACACCAAAACACCACACATTGTGTAGAATGTGGCCTTTCTTCTGCCCAGACCCCATCTCGCTTGTCTGTGTCACTGGGTACCTCAATTCATGTACCCCAGTATGCCTGAATAGCTCTGAATATCTTCTGCACTACAGCACTGGCTGCAATGAAACAAGCATTTGTCAATGCTGAATGTTGTCACGCTGGCATTGGCTTTGGTAGTGCAGTGCGGAGAAACATTTTGGGCAGGATGTGAAAAATGATAGCTGTACAGTTCATAAGAAGGTGTACAAAAATGCCAGTGTTGAAAATGTGGCATGTAAATATTGCAAATTTGCGAAGTTACAAGGGTGTGTGGGAAATGCGCAATGCACACTTGTAACACAGACATTTTATGGATGTTCGGCACCAAAGTTTCAACATAGGCGTTTTAGCACCTCTGCTCGTGTACAGTGTCACTGTTATTTCCGGAAACTGTCCCAAAAAGTGATTTCACACAGCGACCGTGCTATTCTGTGCCGGACGTGAGAAAACACATTTTGGGCAGGATATGTGAAATGATAGCTGTACTGTTCATCAAGAGGTTGGCAAAATGCCAATGGTGAAAATCCAGAGTGAAAATATTACAAATGCATGACGTTACGAGTGTGGCGTGCATGCAATCTGCAAACGCACTCTCGTAACACAGTCATTTTATGGAGTATCATCACCAAATTTTCAACATAGGCATTTTAGGGCTTCTGCTCATGAACAGCATCACTGTCATTTTCATAATCTGGCCCAAACACTGATTTCCCACAGCGATCGTGCTATTGAGCGCCAGAAGTACAGAAACACATTTCGGCCAGGATGTGAAAATGACAGCTGTACTATTCAAAGGAAGTGTACAAAATGACAATGTTGAAAATCTGGCATGAAAATATTAGGAATTACATGAGATTACGAGCCTGCGTAGCAACTCCATAGCGATACACTGGTAAAACAGCCATTTTGGATTTTTCCTCCAAATTTGCAACATAGGCTTTTTGAGAACCCACCTCATGAACAGTGGCACTGTCATCTCGTTACTCGGTCCTGAAAGGTGATTTCGCACAGTGACTGCGAAATCATCTTTCGGGACTGATTAATGATATGACAGTGTCAGAATTCATGAGGAGAGGTCTCAAAAATCCCATGTTGAAAATTTGGTGTAAAAATTCCCCAAAATGCCTGAGATTTGTGTTAAAATTGAAAACCCCCTATTTATTCCATTATACAGCTTACTGGCATTTCCTCAGTTTGCGGTTGGCTTTAAAGAGTGCAGACATGTTCTCGGTCCACCGAAGATCATCGTGCCAGACTCCAGAGCTAAGTATGGGGTGGGGGGATGTGGGGAGGCAGGGTGCACAGTGGGTGGGTGCGGGTTGTAGGAAGGGGGTTGGAAGAGTACGAGGGACCATTTTTGCTTTATAGGTTAAAAAATATATATAAAAGTCATTGGGGGACTGTTTTCATTTTAATAGGTGCTTTGGCATGCTGGAGTGGGCTTCCAGCATGCCACCTGAGTGTGTGTGTGGGTGCTTTAGCCGATGGGGGATTGGGCACCCCATAGACAAACAAGGAAAAGGGGGTCCGCAGGAGCCGAGGGGGATTGGGCACCCCCTCAGCAAGCAAAAAATGTGGGGGACACACATTATGCCGACAGGGAGGGCTCCTCATTGGAAAAAATTCAACGGGAGGGAGGGATACATGACAGGGGATTGAGCCCCATCGGCAAAAGAAAACTGTTGGGGGGCACATGATGCTGAAGGATTAGGCACCCCCATAGCAATCAAAAAGGGGATTACATGATGCCAATGGGGATTGGGCACCCCTGTTGGCACACAATAAAGGGGGGGGTTGACAGGCAACAGCGCGGCAGTCACTGCCGCCATGTTGCCTGCACGTAGGAGGAGGTGTGTTGTGGTCAGCTGCATGAGAGCTTCGCTCTCATTGCAGTGGACCGTTTCTGTGATGTCTTCACCTCATTAGCTAGGCAGGGTGCTGGCCCCTGCTGCTGGCTGATTGGGGAATGCAGGACACACCTACTGGTGTGTGCCCTGCATTTACCCAACAGTGACACATCGCCAAGTCTGCACTACCACAAGATGTTGGCTGCGCAAGCACACCAACATAAAAATGAACTGCCTCCTGCCTTGTACAACAGCCTGTAGCCCTTCTCTAACATTGTAGGATGTGAAAGAAAAAAAAATAAATAATATGACTGTCTTCTGCCTACCAGTAGCTCCCCTGCAACACAGAGACTGTATAACGACAGTGTGGGGGCATTGGCATACCAGTTTCATAAATGCAAGAAATTAAATTATCCAAGCCTGAGCACCACAGAGCTGCAAACTGTACCCCTCCCCCCAGCAGCATTACCTCATGGCAGCAGGCCTGCACTGAACTCCCTGCCTGTTAGAAAAAAATTTCAAACTGTTCCATTTTGCCATCCAATCTCTCTCTATCCCTCCCAGCTGCAGAGATCAAACCCAGTGCCTCTCCCAGTGAGGACTGAAGCAAAAGGAAAAAAAAAGTAAAGAAATCAATAAACCACACTAAAGATCATGTGCAAAGCCCGTTCCGTGAAAAACACTGAAATGCATAATAAAGATCTGTAATGCAGCTGTGTATTGTGTATTTCTTTATGGTGTGTGTGCAGTGTGCTTGTGGTGCCTAATTTTTTAGATATTGCATATTTTTTAAATAAAAAGCCCACCCCTTACGTTCAGGATCACTGACTTTCCTTAGTCATGCCCACATCTGTGCTGTCATCATTGAGGAGTGGTGCGTAATTCAATCTATATAATCTGCTGCATCTGCTGTCCCAGTTTACTACTTGAGCGCTCACAGATACAGGTGTACACGGTTAAGGATGTCTTCAGAAGATGATAGTGACATAGAAAACCTCTACCATCACACTTCTATCCAGCACTACTCGTAGGAGCCGATGGCCGTGCAGTCAAATGCAGTGCAGGACGATGAACTTTCCGACAGCAACATAGTGAAGTGGAGGCAAGCACCGCTATGGAGCTTGATGAATGGTTGCTAATTCTTGGTGCTTTATTTTTTGGGGGATGTTTGAATGCTACAGTATACTCATAACACTGCTATGCTTCATCATTGCCTGCATACTACATTGCTCCCCCAGCAGATGCATTTCTCTGGTTAGGATCGTTACAATCCTACTTGCAGAACCCCTCCAACTACTGCACTCTTGCCATGCAAGATGAGAGCAAGATAAATGCTGTTTTTCTTGCAGTCTCAAATCAATTAAATTTGGGATCTCCTTGTATGGAAACCGAACATGTGTACTGCCCCCTCTTGTGTTTCACCACCCTGCCTCCGCCTGCATATCGCTACTTGAGCAGTGAGATATGCCCCCACACAGCCACATTGTTAGATCTGTTCTCTTACAATGCACTCTTCAAACCCTCACCCAAGAATCATCCCACATGTTGGGGGGTGCCTCAATAACCTGATGTGGCTGTTGCATGTTACCGCGAGGCACATCCCTTGTCAACACCAATATTTCTGCCCAGTCGCTTCTCCATGCAGTTCCATTAGTCTGGCTAAGATAGCAATTGTAAACCCCTTTTCACTGTGTATCTGTGGATACTGGATGGCCAAAAATAGATATGGAGGGTTTGGGGGGGTGTTGTTATTTGCCAGGAAATTATGTTCACTTTGTATCGCCTCCTCCTGGTGAAGCACATCAGTGTACAAGGCATGGCAAAACAATCAATGGCAACACTTCATCATGTTATATCCATTATGTGGCATCTCAGGCACCAAGCAGTGCTCTCAGTCCCCTGCCAGCATCCCTGCAGCACCAAGTGTGCACATTATTGGAGTTCTGCACAAACTGTATTTCTACGGAAGTCCTTTGTTAGTTTGCAACAACTGACCAGATGCAGTCATTGGTGGTGTTTAGATTGAAGCCACTACTTGGAATAATGGCAGCATCTCATGTTTTCCAGCAAAAGTATTACAGGACTTCTGTATCTACAGAGTATGTTCTGATCTCTAATAACAAGTAAGCTTTGTGAAGCAGTGTCTGGTGCTTGCTATGTCACACAATGTAGTCCGACCCCTTTTAGCTGCTGTCAGATCCAATGTAGTGCCTGTGTCAATGCTGACCTGAATGCATTACTGAGGACTCAGTGGGTGATTATATGAAGGAGCAATGACTAACCTGACTTGCACAGACAGTGAGGTGGAGCTAAATACTAGCTCGGGGAATTTTGTGTTGGTATCTGGCACATTAGAAGCATGAAAATAACAAGGATACAATCCACATTCACTGCCTGGTTGCCACAGTATAATAAGAGATTGCTTTCACCGTCAAAATTGAAAAAAAAAAAATACTGGCGAGGCACTACTCGCATTCCGTGCTTCTCAATAGTCAGGGACAAGTCCAGTTTACTCTTGCTGTCCTGCCCAAAAAATTATTATGTCAAGTCCCAGTTGTGTGTATGTATGTGTGTGGTGGTGGTGGTGTGTGTGTGTGTGTGGGGGTGGATAGTAGTCCATGGAGGAAATAGGGGGTCACAGTCACACTCACGCAAAAGGCAGTGAGGGAGGCTTATTGTCTACCTGAAATAATGGCATGCCATCAGTGAGAGAACGTGTATGCTAAGTGTCTGCGTATTTCTTCTTTCTCATTCACCATAATGGATAGCTCTCCATTGCTGGGTGTCGGTTGATGCGGGAAGGGGCTGTAATTTGTTCGCACTGGGAGCAGCATGTGTATATGGCAGCGTGGGTTGTGCAAGGCATGGCAATATTCTGTGGTCGATGGATACTGAAATATTGCATGCACTAAGTAGGATCTGACATCAGCTAACTCCAATCGCATAGCTGTGAGTCCCCATTCGGCATCCCTGAAGAGCAAAGCATACACTCTATTGCAGGTCAATACATACTGTATGTCCTGCGCGACTTTTCTCGTGCAAAGATGATGCGGTCATTCCAAATGGCGAATTGCATCTAAACAACAGCAGTGACCTCCACATCTCATGCCAATCCACCTGGTAACAGAGGGAAAGAGTGTAGATTTGTTTTTGGGAGTTGAGTTGTGAGAAGCTTGTAAAGCTATTATATTGACATGCCTTGAATACTGATGTGGTTCACCAGCTGTGGTGCACACTGCCATGCTTTCCCATGGAATAAATGCCATTGCTGGGGAGTGACGACTAGTTATGGATAGGTTGGGCATAAGACATATTCTTCAGTCGACTGATGTGTGGAACTGTATGCGGTAACACAGCAGGGCTTTTGAACGTTAGCACTGTGTGCATTCGGAAGACAAAGGGGTAATGTCGGGAGAGTGGATGCTGCAGTGACACAAAGGCATGTTGGCACATATATTTAGGGGCACTCCAAAGTAGACTGGAGATGAAAACAGACACAATATCCTTATAAATATTCCACAGTGTGTCTAGTAACCAGCGCACCCATAGCAACTCCTCAATTACGTGGCAGCTGAACACGCCCACTTGCAGGCACAGCTTCAGCATGAGGCAGCGACGCTATGAAATGAGTCAGAGAAAAACATGAAATTAAAATTAACCACATAAAATGATTTTGTTAGCATGATCAGCTTAAATGTTTAGGACAATGTGCAAGGCATGGGAGTGTTTCCAGCAAAAAATAATCCTTTGCACGTGATCTTTAAGTGCTCTGCTCCACCCAAACAAGCTCCTAGCTCCCTCGACGGACCACTTACCTCATGGCCCTCCTGCCTCCTACAACTGTGGCTCAGCTCCGCTCAGCACACTGCAGCTCTCTCCCATAAAGTAAGGTGATCCAGATAGAAAAAATAAATAAATAAAAGTCACTGCTCCAAGAGCTGGCACCACGTCTTGCTCAGCACTCCTGCCATGCAGCCTCTTGGACTTTTCAACAGCCAGCCCTGCAACAATGGAGCCTCCATTCCACACACAGCTCAAACCCTTCCCAAACAGCCATACATGCATGTTCCCCACAGCTCAGCACATAACAGCTCTGCTCCAGAACAGCCACAGCCTTTCTTCTCGACAACACAGCTGCTCAGAGTCTCTGTTTCCCTGCTCAGCCACGCAACAAAAAAGGCCTTCTCATCTAAATAAAATACAGGACTGCAAACAGAGTGATCTGCTCCCCACTCAGCCATGCTACAAAAGGATCTACTGAAACAAATAAAATAAAGACTGCAGGAGCCCACACAATACCAAGCAGGGCAACAAATAAATAAATTCAAGGAACAGCACAGGGAGCGCAACAATTCAGCAGCATACCAAAAATAAACAGATACAAATAATTAAATGCAAGAACAGCACAGGAAATTGATGAATAAAGAAAAATAATAACCAAGGGGCTACCAAATGACTGAAAGGGAATGCAGGGGCACAAGCTAAGCCATATACAAAACAAAAGGCAGCAAAGTAAACAAATGAATGGTCAGTCAAATAAAGTTCTCAAGCAACTTTGTGACTCACCAAAATAAAAAAGCCCACCATTTTTCCTGCCTTTCTGAGGAAGACAACCATGGGAATTGCCATTTTGTCCACTGCAGCTCTTTAGTCAGCCTTGTGGTGAACAGCAACCATCTTTGTTTACAAAAAAGGCAAGAAAGAAAGTGACCCTTTAACTCTGTTGGCAGCCATCTTGGTAAAGTCAATAAACAGGAACTGTATGTCAAGGTTCGGCATCCATGTTGTGAAGGGCACCAGATGTTTAAAATAACTTCACTCCATAGAATTGATGGCATGCTGACCCATCCAGCAAGTCATCGGCCACCCTCCTGGTTCTAAACCTCGGATCCCTACCCCAGGGACCCGCGCCCCAAGTGGCGCTTCCAGAACCTGTGAGGTGGATCACTCTGGCTGCTTCCACAGCCACTGCCCAACCCATCCAGCAAGTCCTCAGCTGCCCTCCTGGTTCTAAACCTTGGATCCCTACCCCAGGGACCCGCGCCTGAGTGGCGCTTCCAGAACCCGTGAGGCGGATCACTTTAACTGCTACCACGGCCGCCACCCAACCCATCCAGAAAGTCCTCGGCCACCCTCCTGGTTCTAAACCTCAGATCCCTACCCCAGGGACGCATGCCTGAGTGGCGCTTCCAGAACCCATGAGGCGGATCACTCTGGCCACTTCCACGTCCGCCGCCCGACCCATCCAGCAAGTCCTCGGCCGCCCTCCTGGTTCTAAACCTCAGAGCCCTACCCCAGGTACTGCCTCCAACTGAATCTTTACTCCAATTGGCACTGCATTGTTTTAAGCAGATTCTGATTGGTCTGCCTGCTTTCCTAGCCACAGCCAATTGGAGCGCCTTTCTGCATTGACTTAAAATTGCCTGCTTTGACTGTTTGTATCCAGCTAAGTTTGTTCAGTTTTGTACTTGTGCCTAAGCTCTTTACTGCATTTTTTCTGCTAAAAATTGCTCTAAGTTAATATATGCCTAAATCCCCTGCCTGTACTGCATTTTTAGTCTCTTGCTAGCATTACCAGGGTACAGTATTTAACAGTTTGGGAGACTTTGTGATATCTAATTTGTATCTGTTGCTACCCTTTACTGTTTGCCCTTTTTCTCATATACCTCTGTGACTATTTTCTCCTTTTCTTGTTTCCGTTGGCATTCCTAGTCTAAATACCTTGCTCCACTGTGCATTTTCCTGCCTCTGCCCCCAGCTCTCTTTCTCTTCAGCACCAGACTCCATTCTTGCACTCTGCTTGTAACCCTACCCCCTCTCTAATTCTTTTCACCTATGTGGCTTCCACTCTCTTGGCCTTTTTCTCACTTTCAAACCCCACCCTGCCATCTCCTAGCCATTTCTGCTTTTGTTGAAATTGTAATCCCCCCCTGCTGATGGTCTGCCACCAGCTGCCCGCTTTTGTGTATTCTGCCAGTATATTTACTTATATTTTTCCCCTCTTCCTCCCCCCCAGGGACCCGTGCCTGAGCAGCACTTCCAGAACCTGTAAGGCGGATCACTCTGGCTGCTTCCACGGCTGCCGCCCAACCCATCCATCAAGTCCCTGGCCACCCTCCTGGTTCTAAACCTCGGATCTCTACCCCAGGTACAGTCACCAACTGAATCTTTACTCTGATTGGCATGGCGTTGTTTCAAGCAGATTCTGATTGGCTGTGGCTAGGAAAGCAGGCAGACCAATTGGAGCGCCTTTCTGCATTGATTTAACATTGCCTGCTTTGACTATTTGTATCCAGCTAAGTTCGCTCAGTTTTTCTCCCACCGCCCCACCCCCCTAGGCCTTCTTTAAATACTCTATCATGCTGCCCTCCTCTGTGATCTCTCATCCTATTGGTTCACTGTGTCCCCGCTCACCTCCAATCGGTTTTTCTGTGCTCTTCCCTGTACATCAGTTTCCATTAAATACTGCTTCTTAATTTTGCCTACCTTAGGTAGCCCTCTTAGGGGTGCCCTCTATTTACTTACTTAGCCTGATTACTCCTCACTTCTACATTTTTCCCCCTGGACCTACTACCTGATCTTTCTGGCTCAGATATAACACTACACTCTCAACCTTAAACCTTTTATCAGCTAGACTACCTCTACTACTATATTCAAAAGTCCATCCAAACCTAATTTCTGCTCTCTCATTCCTATCCTCCCAGTGTCTCCTGCTTTCACTTATACAATGTACTAGTACCTAAGTTCTTCTTATAATGAAACTGTACATGTTACTGCTTCTTCTGCCTGCTGTGGCTTTGCTCCACCTGTCCCTGCCTATTGCTCCTCAAGCCCCCTCAGCCATCCCTAATTATCTGCCCCACAACTACTTATACTCCAACCTTCTTCTGTTACTGACCCTCCACTGTGACAGCACTCCACTACTATTAAATAGGTCCTGGATTCACATGGTTGCCTATGTCCTACAAATCTGCTCCCTGAACACTCGTGCTGTATGTCCCTTCCTACGACTGAAACTCTGGTAACTCCTCCTACTGGCACTATTGCTCTCTGGAGATGTTCACTTCAACCCTGGTCCAGCCAACAATATTCCCAGTCCCCTAGCTAATGCCAAAGGTCTCATTGTGGTGCACCATAATATCAGGAGCCTTGTACATAAGCTAGCTGAACTGGAATCCTGGACCTCCCTCTACAAGCCAGATATCATCTGCCTTACTGAAACCTGGCTCAAACCTTCTATACCAGACTCTCTATGCTCCCTTCCTTCATACAATCTCTTGAGACTTGACAGACCTGCTTCCAAAAGAGGTGGCAGTACAGCTGTTTATTTTAAAGATCACCTCAATCTCTCTGCCATTTGCTCATCTTCCCCAACCCACTGTGAAGCGTAACATGTCCTTGTCTCTCTCGGCTCCAAAAAATTAAATATCGTGTGTGCCTACAACCCCTCCAGCGGCCTCAAAGGCCTAGATGAGATGCTTGAGCAGACCTCTCTTCTTTCTGGAAGAAATGAGGTTCTTATACTTGGGGATCTCAACTTAAATTGGCTGGGTAACTCTCAATCCACATTACTGACCAGGGTTCAAAGTTTCAACTTACACCAGGTGATTAGTGACCCCACCAGAACTGCTCAATGCTCCAACACTTGAACTCTGCTGGACTGGATAATGACAAACCACCAGGAAAACATAATCTCCTCTGGCATACTAGCTGACGCCATCATGGACCACTTCCCTACTTTTTGTATATGGTGTAAGGGTAGGCCTCCCCATCGAAGCCTCGTTTCATTACTTTCTGCAACTATGTGCACCTTGACCCACAATGCTTCTTACTGGACATTGCTACTATAGATTGGACCCCCCTTTTTATATCTAGTGATGTCCAAACTGCTCTAAATCTCTTCTTGACTCACTTTCTTGAGATTCAGGACAAACACTGCCCTCTTGTTACCCAGCGTGTAAAAAACAAACCCACCCGCTGGCTAAAATTGGACCTGCTCTCCAAACTACACCAGAGAGATAAAAGCTGGCTCAATTACAAAACCACTGGGCAACCTGCTGACCTCAATTCCTACAGAGCCCTACGAAATTCCTGTAAGAAGGAAATCAAAAGGGCCAAAAGTGACTACTGCAAGGATCTATTAACTAAATCCTATGGGAATTCCAAAACATTCTGGTCCCATAAAAAATGCTTCCTTGGTTGAAAGCCAGCTCCTACCCCTATTGACATGTCTCTAAATGATGTCCATTGCAATAATCCCAGTACCATTGCCAAATTTTTCAACTCACAATTTTCTGACCTTACCAGTTATACTTCTTCCTTCCCTGCCCAATCAAACTTAGCCACCCCACCTGATGTCTCCAGGCCTAAATTTTATTTCAAGTCTGTCTCTAACCATGAAGTACTTAGACTGTTTAACAACATCTCTGAATTCACTGCGGTTATGTCTGACAATCTTGAACTGAAGCTCCTAAAACTCGCTGCCCCTTATATAGCTGCATCTCTAGCCAAGGTTTTTACCCTCTCCCTATGCCAGAGCCTTGTTCCAGACATCTGAAAACTAGCCAGTATCATCCCAGTCATAAAAAGGGTGACCGGAAAAATACCTCTAAGTATAGACCCATAGCTATCTTGTCAATTCTCAGTAAAATTCTTGAGAAGCTCGTTGCTACTCAAACCATTGACTTTCTTCAGGAATATGACGTTCTAACAACTGCACAGCATGGCTTTTGCAAATGTCATAGTACCACCACTGCCCTACTCAAGTTCACGTCTGATACCCTTGAGGCCATGGACTCAGGACTACTAACTGGGGCAATTTTTATTGACATGACTAAAGCATTTGATCTTGTCAACCACCCCATCCTCTTAGCTACTCTAAGATCACTAGGCTTTTCACTGAATATCGTTTAATTATTTTGCAGCTACCTATTGAATAGGTCTCAATTAGTTAAATTTAACTCTGCCCTATCAGACATAGCTACCTTAAACAGTGGCGTACCACAAGGGTCAATCCTTGGTCCCTTGCTTTTCATGATTTTCATAAACAATATCACCTCTAACCTCCATCAGACTGCATCCCTGTTATACGCTGATGACATTGTTCTTTACTAAAATCATTTGTTGGCATCGACCAATGACTGTCCCAGGACTTTCATCAAATTCAACAGTGGCTGCTCAGCCATAAACTAGTCTTAAATGTATCCAAGACCCAAGCCATGCTATTTGGTTCCAATGCCAAACTCAAACAAGCTCAACCTAAATTCCATGTCTCTATTTCTAATGGCTCATCCGTCGGGGTCGTACACTCTTTTAAGTATCTGGGTGTCACCCTTGACCCATCTCTTAATTTTGACCTTCATATCCAGCAGACATGCAAGTTGGTCAATATGAAACTTGGTATTGCCTACCAAACAAGCTATGTGCTCACCCCCTCCGCTAGGCTTGCCATAGCATGGGGTGTGCTCCTGCCGACACTCACCTATGGGGTTGCAACATATGCCTCGGCCCGTAAAACATGTTTTAGGAAATGGGATGTTACATACAACAATATCTGTCATTATGCATCAGCCTCTCATTGGATGAAACACCACTGCCTCCTTTACTCTGAACTTGAAAGGCTTTCTCCTTCTGCATCTAGATCCTATGCATATGGCTCTATCATAGATAATATCATCAAAACACAAATACCCAAGCCCCTGGTGAGCCTATTTCTAAACCAGACTCCCAGCTATGGCTTACGCTCAGTGGCTAATGCCCCCATCCACATCCCCAGACATAACTTCTCCAAAGGTGCTAGCACATTCTTCTGTCATAACCCTCAACACTGGAACTCTCTCCCTCTAACTATATGCTTAGCCTAATCCCACGCCTCTTTCAAAAAATTGCTACATAACCATCTCATTGATTCCTGCTCTTGTTCTTGTTTTGAACCACCTTAGCCTTCCATCCCCTCTATGAACACTGCACTCCATTATTATTCTCTATGAATTGTTTCCCTATTAAACAAATTAATATGCTCTGCTGTCCTCTTCCTGTTACCCTATTGTCCTACCCTCATTACTTCTGGCCCTCGCCTCTCCCCATGCCTCAATTCTCTACTCCATCCTACCCTCCTTATCTAGCATCCCTACTTCTATCTATTCCTAACTCTCTTATATCTATCCTGTATGACTATTATAGTGTCCACAGTCATCAATGTATAATTCTACCTTAATTGTTTCTGAATGAAGCTCTTATGACCTTATTTAATTGTATTCCCGACTTATACTCCTTTTTTGACACTGTATTGTATTTTACCCTGCCATTTGTTTATTTCTGATATGTGCACTGTATTCCGCTCCTTGAAAATTGTCTAATTATGTACTGTAATTACTGTACTGTTATTGTTTTCATATGTACTGTTCTGTAACCTCCCAGGGTCATGCCTGAAAATAGTCATTGCTATGGCTAGTGCACCCCAACCGGTCAACAAAAACTAAATATGAAAATAAAAATAAAATAAATAAATATAACACAAATTCGTAGACCTGCAGTTATCAATTCAGTTTTCTCTTTTAAAAATGCTGTGCACCTTTCCTTTCGGTGTCAATGCAGCCAGTTTGCTCTCCCCTTGAGTGATTCAGTTTCCGCTCTTTACTAACCTAGCTGAACTGTTTTTAAAAGTATGGACAGCTTGAACTATGCTCTACAAAGCAAATTCAGCAAATGGGGAGGTGGCTAGCACACAGAAAGGTTGGAGCATGAGTAAAACAATTAATAGCGCCGTTAAAGAGCTTGGCTCAACAACCACCTTGGAAACAAATATTCACAGTCACTACTGTTCTGACTAACAGAAAAAACTTTATTCCATAAAAGTTAAAAAGTAGATAAACCAGCAGTTTAGGTAACAGGCAACCCACTTAGCACTGTTTCCAAGGTGGCTGTTGAGCTGAACTCTTTGACTGTGCTATGCTCTACAAGGGGCTGGTCTGCTACAATTTCCTTGGCTTAACTATCATTCTGTTGCCAAGTTGAGAATTGGGAGCACCTTTATTTTGTCATCCCAACTGCTCAGGCTCTATGGTCCAAAATTCTAAATATATTTAATTAGCCAATCAATTCAGTCTTAATTTCATTATATATTAAGGAGGTCTTAATAATATCCAAAACAAAATAGTAACTAAAACAATATTCATAAAGGATTTAAAAGAATTGTCAACCACTTTTCTTCCCGTAAAAGACTGACACAGGATTAGCACACACATATATTTATGAAAATCTAGTAGTAAGTTACAACAAGAGCAAGATTCAAGGGGTGAATAAGTATATGACCCCCCCCCACCAGCCCCCCTTGTTTAACAAGCAGGGCTTCTCCTCTCACCACAAACATCTAGAAGCAACAGAGAGGGGTAGGGGTTTACATAAACTAGTACAAGACATAAAAAAGACAGAAATGGCCACCATTAGACTCAGTGGACCAGACTGTTATACAAAAACAGTCAACCAAGTGTGGCAACTACCTGGCACATACCTGGTGGGACCATTTACCATGGCCAACAACCCAGGTCCCAGGGAGAAAACATTTGCTCACAATTATGCTAGGTTTGCACTTCTGGACAGGAGCACCCAAGTAACTCCAGACACAGGGAAGCAATAACAATACTGTTCAAACCAGGTTGGGATTCTAGAGTGGGGCCTTTATTTATGTAACAAAGTAAGAATAATCACAAAGCAAAGATGGACCCTCATGGGGCTACACATACTGGTACTGCAGAGTCTCCAGGGTACAGAAATTCCTGAATTCCCATTTAGCATAGGCAGGAGAAATACAAAACAGCGAACACTCTGGTTCTGAAATGGAGATTGACACACACGGCCAGAAGTAGTACATTTCCCATTGACTATGCACACATGGACAGTACTAGGACACTTTCCCATATTTCATGAGGAATGACAGTGGTACACATGACCACAAGGGAGCACATCCAGGCTCAGTACTTCCAGAATCCACTAAATTGGGGTAAACTGAGAGAAAAGAACCCACATGCAGGGGTAAGCACTTTTCTCAGGCATTGGCCAATTGCACTGAAGGAAAAGTAATAGGTGCCCTTCAGAACCTGTAGAGGTAAACTGGTCACTCCAGGTGGGGGGTTTCCCACCTTTTGTTTCCAAGCTTATACTCAGCCATTCATCTGGTTAATAACACCCCACAACTGTAGAAACACTGTAGATGCTGTCTTGAAACGTATATCAGACTTAACATATTACACACACACCCCTCAGAGGTGTCAGAAAATTAAAAGTTCTGTACTTGGGCGGTCACATGCTGGACTCCAACATAGGCAGACACTTTTATATAGAAAGCCTACATGATAGGCTCCCTTTGTCAGAGAAATTCACCCCTAGGTATTGCAGATGCACCTGGGCTTACACAGAGAAATTGTACTCTCAACAAATAAAGATGTCCAAGGCAGCTTCACCAAACAAGTGGATCAAGGAGATTGCCCCTGAATCCTGGAGTTTGCCCCCATCCCTCCTGGCAAGGGGCAAAGAAACCTTACTGGCACAGGTCTCCATCACTTCAGAAAACTATCTTCTTTGTTCTTCTTCTAGGGTGAGAACAAACTACCACAAAAACCACAGTACCTGTGGGGTACCACAGGGATCAGTGCTGGGACCGGTCCTATTCAACATCTTCATCAGTGACATTGCACAGGATATAGAAGGCAGAATTTCACTGTTCGCTGATGACACAAAGCTCTGTAACAGAGTAGACACACCAGAGGGTGTAGACAGAATGAGAAGGGACCTGCAGAAACTTGAAGAATGGTCAAGGGTTTGGCAGTTGAAATTCAATGCAAAGAAGTGCAAGATAATGCATATGGGGCACAAAAACCCTGGCACAATATATCAGTTGAGGTGAGGATATAGCATGCCAAGCAGGAAAGGGATCTTGGGGTTGTCATCTCTGATGACCTCAAGGTAGGGAAACAGTGTGACAAGGCATCAGGTAAAAGCAAATAGGATGCTGGGATGTATAGGCAGGGGCATCGCCAGTAGGAAAAGGGAGGTCATAATTCCGCTATACAAGACACTAGTGAGGCCCCACCTGGAGTACAGTGTGACAGTTCTGGAGACCATACCTACATAAGGACATAGACAGGGTAGAGAAGGTTCAGAGGAGGGCAACAAAGATGGTGCATGGATTGCATCACAAGTCCTATGAAGACAGGTTGAAGGAACTGAACATGTACTCCCTGGAGGAGAGGAGGAGAGAGGGATATGATGAGACATACAAGTATCTTACAGGGAGGAACAGGGTGCAGGAAAACACTATTTTTAAGCGAAAAGATGTTTCAGGACTAGAGGGCATGGGATGAAGTTGGAGGGAGGACGATCAGAGGAAACATGAGAAAGAATTTCTTCACAGAGCAGGTGGTGGACAAGTGAACACCCTGCCAGAGGAAGTGGTGGGGCTGAAACAATCACGGGATTTAAGAATGCATGGGATAGACATAAAGGAATTCTAGAGGTCAGGGGTAAGGGGAAATAGACTTCTAGGAAAACAAACTGAACTTACAAGCTCAAATGGGCAGACTAGGTGGGCCATAGGCCCTTATCTGCCGACACTGTCTATGTATCTATGTAAAAACCAAAGGGGTAGCTCTTTGTCAGAGCTAAACTGGGGAGCTGCACAGCAGGTACAGCCTGCTGTTAGAACTCCGCTCCACTCCTACTCACTGAACATTCCAATTCACTCTAAAGTCAGCTGAACACTGTGGCTTATGCTGCAGCGAGAGTTATATGATTACATCATCACTCCAACTCAGCTGAGCCTGAAAACAGAGTGTGACAGTGTGAAACCCATTTACCTGGTATTTCACAAGCTGCCTTTCCTGCCTGCCACTGATTCTAACTGGGATTCTAGTAACCCCTGGGAACAAGGGTGTTATAAACAGAAGAATAGAAACATGGACAAAGATGGCAGAAAAAGACTGTTGGTCCATACAATCTACCCATAAACCCTAACAAACTTAGGACCTATTGTCCATACAGGGTTCTAACCCATACTACTCACCCCCATGCTCCCTCCCCCTACTGCTACCACCCTGAGCAACTACTAAATCCTTCACTCTGCCATATTTGAAACCAGTGATAATTTTGGTGCCCACCACAACAGCTGGCAGATTGTTCCATAGCTCCACCACCCTTTCTGCAAAATAAAATGTTCTCATGTCCCTCTTGAACCTCCCCAGCATCAGTTTCCACTCATGTCCCGTGTTCTTGATCCATTACTTATGCTAACTAGTTCCTCACAGTTAACCTTGTTCATTCATTTCAGGAACTTGGTCTCCATCATACCTCCCCTCTCTTGTCTGACCTCCAGCAATGTATATGTTCAGTGCCTTGAGTCAGTCCTGATAAGAGCTTCCCTTCTGTCTCTGAATCATTTTGGTCACCCTACATTGCACTGCCTCCACCCTATCCTTATCTTTTATATGCTTGCATATCATATTTCATTTGTCCTTATCTTTTATTATGAACTGGATGGGGGGAAAAAAAAACATCTGATTGGCTGAGAGCTCTTTGGAGCCATGATTAAAGCCCACAACATAATCACGGCTTCCGAAAAGCTACAGCCATGAGCCTTCTCACTGCCCAGAACTTTCCTCTTCTTGCCTGCCATCTGATTCCCCACAGAAACATTCCTCTGAAGCTGCTCATACAAGTAATGCAACCAGAGATGGTACTGCACAGGATGGAGTGAGTTGCGGCTCTTCAAACTTCAACCATCATGACCGCTAATTGCAAACTCACTCCCCAACTTATTAAAATCCCCACCCACACTCAAAATGGATGCCCTGACTTCAATTTATATTTTATAACTGCTTGGGTGGTGAGCTGAGAGAAACTAGAGGGACCTGCTGGGTTTCAGGCCGGAGGATGAATGAAAAAGAGCTTTGGGTACCTTTTTCTGACTGAAGAGCTGGTGGGAGAAGGACAGCACAATCAGAAGTGGAGCTGAAGTCGGAGCAATGCCTGGGCTGCTGTTGCTTGTGAGGAGTCAGTTTTATGTTGGCAGCATGGTCTGGAGTGGCTGGCATGCTCTACAGAGTGGTCAGGCTGCCACAGCTAGGAGCTTCCTTTCCTGCTGTGGGACTCCAAAATTCCAGTTTGTAGGTTGGGTCCTGGGGATGAGTCCACAGAAACAGCATGTAGGGTTTCGGCCAAAACAGGAGGCAGCATCAGCAGGAGGCACAGCACAGTTGCTGTTCACGGTGGGGGCAGAGAACGATGGATGTATCTATACTACAGTGCCACCTACTGACCTCCATATGCAACACAGGAACTTTTTTCTCTCCATGTATCAATTCACATTAAAAAAATATCATATGGCCGGCTGGGTGGTGCTGATGGTTGAGACGCTGGATGCCACACCTCGCTCCACGCCAGCGACCTGGGTTCGGGAACAGACTCGGGCCACCAGTGGGTCAGCCGGGGGGAAAAGGATTGAGCACCCAATGGCTTGCTCTTCTTCTCCAGGGTGGGATGGGAAGCTTTTCCCACCATGATACTGCCACCTCCTGGTGAACTCGGGGGGGATGTCAGTGCGGCTGGGGGAGGCAGCAACACAGGTTTGACATCAGCAGGAGACCAGGGTGTATGCATGTCTCAGCTTGCGCCTGACCCCTTGTTCCCACTGCACACCGGCATCGGGAGCAGAACACAGAAAACAAACCTTCACCTCTCCTAGGTGACGACTTCTCGAGCAGCATACGCGCCACCCACCGACTAACAGGGCAGACACCGCTGTGCAAGCCCTCTCCCTGGAAACACTCGGAGGGAAGGTAAGGGGGACCTTTCCTCACCCCGCTCGGGGGGTAATCTGGGCTATCAAGGACCTCAGGGAGTTGAGCTGTGCACTCTAGGGCAGACCTTGGGTCAGGAGGATAGACGTGTGTGTGGTGCATTGTAGAGGTCTGATTGAGTGGAGAGCTGAGGGCAGTAGAAGACGAGGATAAAAAGAAAGGAAAAATATATATATATATATATATATATATATATATATATATCATCAAAAAGATTTTTAAACTTTTTCTTTTTTATTTCTACCAATTTTAATCCAGTTCATAATAACAATAATGCACTACAGACTGGTGTTTGCCTTATTTAATAAATGAGTATTTAACTGTATTTTGCCTTTGGAACCAGAGTCTATTATTATGAGGTAGTGAGTGCCAGACTTGTGTGAGTACATGTTTTAAACTTTGACTTTGAGCACCACCAGCCCAGTGCAAACCTTTTTAGTGCAAACTCCAGGATGTGGTATATCATTGGATATCATCATTTCTCAGGTGCATGAGGCACTTGGCCTGTGACTTCATGCTTCACAACACACCCAAGGTGTGATATCCCATGATATACCACATCCTGTCGTACAGTATTGCTTAATTATACCAGCTGAAATACAGCGCTATTAAATCTTTAATCTTGCAACCTTTCATGTCCGATAGACTGGAAACCTGTTAATGGCTGTCTTTTATTTCTCATGAGAATTCCTTTGCTACTACGGTGCCACTGTTTATAAATACTGTACCTACTGTGTGGTTAGCACCCAAATTATTGTCCGTTAGTGCAGCCTTCCGAATCAACGTAAATTGCATGTCATGGAAAAAATAAGGATAGTCTGTGTAAATCTTGGATAATACATGGTTTAAACCTATAAATTATTCAGCACCCACTGCTTACAGTCCAGTGGGTCACCACCTCAGAGTCTCCAGGACAAGAATTCTGCTTCTTCATTCCCTGTTATGCTCTACATGATTTGGGGCAGTAGTGATGCCAGAGTCTTTCTGCTTAGTAATCCACTGCTCAGAAAGGTTCTTGCTGCGAGTTTATGCACTTCCTTATCAAAAGCAAGAAATTTAAGTTATTATTTGGTGTGGAGTCACTTTGAATCAAACATCAGTCATGGAGAAAACTGAATTTTATTTAAACAAAAAAAATGGTAACCATACAGGCACATAAGTTCCTTTTTCAGAAGTAACATAGCATCAATACACAAAGAATATACAATATTACATGCCACATATGTACGTACATACATAACTAAAATAAAAATAAAGACAAAAATATGTTTATGTCAGTCTATTGGGTCAAGAGTCATAGGTCAAGCAGAACCTATGCAAAAACTTTGAGCTCTGCAATATGAATTGACGGCAGCAGAAAACAAATTAGTATTAGTCTTCTGAACATAGAAGACAATGAATTCCATACTGAAGCAGTACTTATAGCTAGTGAGTGTTCTCCTGCCACAGATCAAATCCTTGATATTAATAAATTACATTGTTCCCATATGTAACAAGTTATTCACATGGACAATCTGGACTTCCAATTTTAAACTTTTGTAGGCAAATTTGGACAACACAACACAAAAATCTGGTTAAAATGGCAGCCAGTTAATTTGGATATTATAAAATGGCAAGACAAAATCTAGAAATCTCACTGGCCAAGAGACATCAGCTGACTGTACATTAAATCTCTTTATTCGCACAGCCATCCTGGTCCTAAACCACATCACATAATGAACAAATCAGTCCTCCTACAGCCAGAACTATCTTCCATCAGACCCCCTGCAACCAGAACTGGTCTTCCATCACAAACATGGCTGCTACCTTTACACTGTAAAAACCTTCAACTGGGCCCTAAAAATAAAACTACCTTTAATAAAAAAAAAAACAATGTAATTAAATGTTGTTTCCCTGATCATCACATTCTCTTTACACACATAAACAAATTAGAAACATTAAGTATTGCTTATAGTTTTCATTACAACTGTTTCTTTACTAACAGTGAAAAATATCCCATCTGTCTTTGCCTGCTCATCAGAGAAATCTCTTCTGCTTACCCTGACAGTGAGATAACTGAGTCTGTGGCTCTAAAACAGGCCTTTGTTGTCTGTGTGTACAGAATGTCGGGAAAGTAACATTCTACAAGTGTAATAGAGCAGAATTTTGAATCCCTGTATTCCATGGTAAACATTCCATGACAAACACTCTATGTCTTGAAAGTGTGGAAAAACAGACAACAAAAAACAGAATGAAGAAAGTAGGCAATACAGTAATACTTTATAAACAGAAAGAAACAGTGGAAAAACACAGTTAAATAGGCAGAGGCAGACCGAAAGTGCCCAAATACATTGCTGATGTTAATAAAAGCACATACATTTGAATCTTATATAGGAGTTTTCAGGTGAAATCTACCCTCCTTGCCCACTGAAAAAGGCAACCTGGCAGGTATAAAGTTTTTTTTTTCTTACTAACCTTTCACCTCAAGCCTATAGCAGTTTTCCTTTTATGTACTAGACCACAGCACATAAGTAAAATACAAAAATAAAAAGAAGGTTGCCTTCAATGAGACTATATAACTACAGTGTAATGAAAATTAAGTTTTAAACACTGCTTATATCTTACAAATGTACAAATGTTACAGTGCGTTTATATGATAAAATTTACGTGACAGATAAAGTATTTATTTTCAACCAACTCGACTAACAAATACTTTTACTGCAAAGTACTGTACTAGTTAACCTATTGCTGACACATCCTATTTTATTTAAGCAATAATACCGAGAGGGTGGTAGGTATTAGGCAATACCGGACCGCCCAGGGCGTAATGAGACCCCGGCGCCACAGGCGGGCCTTTATAGCCTGGAAGGTCCGGTATTGCCCATACTGCCCAACCTCGAAGGGTATTATTGAGTTTAGAAATCACTGTAAAAAAAAAAAGAAATTAATAAAAATGACTTTTAGAAGATTTTGAAATAAAATAGTTCCTCCGCCTGCTTTATAAGAATGCCAATCTGAATAGTTAGTTGAGACACAGACACACACACACACACACACACACACACACTGTCTCCTAACTGTCTCCCGTTTACTGGACCGCAGTAAAAGCGTGATCGCAAGTGAGGGGATTCTGGGCAGCAGGAGCGCGATAAGCAGGCAGGGGGCTTTCTGTTTTTTTTTTTCCTGAAGCGGCTGTCAGTGCGATCGCATTTGGAGTTGCTTGTCATGCCCCCCGCCCCGTGGCGGGAAGATTCGACAGACCGCTATTTTTATTTTATTACTGAAGTTCAGTCTTGCGCTATTTTAGTGTGACGGGAGATTGCAGCACCAGAAAGCGGGACACCAGCGGGCGGTACCGAGCAGGACATCACAAATAGCGGCACCGAGTAGTATATTATGAGCAGTGCAAGCAGTCCGCTGCAGGGAAAGCAAGTTGTAAGGCAGAAATTTTATTTTATTATTCAGTGGAAATTGTGTGAGGTTTTATCCGGCAGTTGGCAGCACTGAATTATCAAGTTATGAGGGCACTTTCTTTCGCTAAGTGACAGAACGGCAGTTGGCAGCACTAAACTATCGAGTTATGAGGGCACTTTCTTTTGCTAAGCGACAGAAAAAAATGGCGGTGATTTGAAAGTCAATTAGGTGCTTTCCGCCAATCGGAAAGCAGGATGGGCACAGAGATATCACTATGGGTAAAGGGGCACTGGGGATGGCACTTTTAATTTCCTGGTCATCTGTTGAAAGTTAATGTACCCCTCTGGCAGGGGTACCAACCAATCAGAGACCAGGAAATTAAAAGCCCATTTTCTAAACATTAATAGGGACTACTTTTTTCAGTTTTTAGATGTTTTAGAGGTAATGTATTGTACACTCTTTTGAAAATAGTAAATACATTTTAATCCCTATCAGAGTACATCAAACTAATTATTTTATGATGGCAGCCCATTTTATAAGTGTGATAAGCCTCTCCAAGGTGTGCATTAAATTATTTTAATGCACTTCCCAGGGGTGTAAGGACACTCAGCATTCAGTCTCATGCCTTAGAACACCCCTGGGGCATGTATTAAAATCCTTTAATGCACACCCTGTCATGGCTTATTACCTACACATAGCATAATGGCAGGTATTAGAGGGTTCCTTTGGGGCAAAATTCACAGTTTTTAGTAGTAAGGAAGATTTCCTTTGGAGAATTATTGCTGAAGCCAGATCAGTAGTCACACTTCCATTGTAAGGCATATGCCCATTTTTGTAACATGGATATACATATGTCTATACGGGTTCGGGGAAGGATGAGGCTACTTGGCACAAGAGACCTAGGTTTGACTACTCTGCACAGGGGCACCAAAGTAAATCCAACTACAGGAAGCAATAACTGTAATGTCCAGAACCAGAATTGGGATTTTTCAGTGTGGCTTTATTTATTAACTCACTGAACATAAACAAAGCTCTGTATGGTCTCACAGGCTACGTAACTGTAATGCAGATTAGAGGTTAAACACAGCGGTCCATTTGAGGAATGAACACTACAACAGTTGTCTGGCTTTGGACCCACCAGGCACTCAGCCCGGACTTTGCATGCGCATTGGATACACAGCCCGACTGGCCCGGCTCCCCTGCCGACCACTCGACTGATGGTCCACTTGGCAATGAACCCAAACTCTACTTGGAAAGACATCCCATCAAACAAGGAGGCTCCCAAACTGTGGCTCCCCACACCACTTGAAGTCTGCGACTCCTAGAGAGATTTTGTTTTCGTACTTCCAATTCAAAACTCCCATCAAACAGGGAGACTCCCATCAAACAAGGAGTAATGTTCCCATCCTGTGGCTCCCCACACCACTTGAAGTCTACGACTCCTAGAGAGATTTTCAAGTTGCGACCCACGTCTGGGTATCCACCCCATCACTGGCCAAGCGCATGAGGCAAGTAGCAAAAACACAGAAGAAATCCGTAGAGGTGGACCTGGTTACTAAAGATGGGGATCTATCCACCTCCAGCTCCCTCAGCCCATACCCGGCCATTTCTCTGGACACACAGAACTTTAGACTTTAAAACTGTAGATTGACGGTGGATGACCTGAAGCACCCCCTCTACCATGAACTTTAACACTTTAAACAGATGACTGATCTGTTTGTCCTAGTTGACATAGTTCTCCCAAATAGCAGTCCCCAATACTTGAAATCCAACTGAAGAAAAGAAGTTGTTTGCCCCTTCCAATGAGGCCAAACACTCACCCATTCATTGCAGGTGCCCCACAGGCGAAGAAATGTAGCCTTTGCTGTTATACATGAACAGACTGAACTTAAATTAAAACAGGCAGCTTTCTTCCCAAGGTGGGAGAAGGGGATTGCCCCTGGAACCCACAAAGAACTTTTCCTCACCCCCCCCCAGAGGGAGGGGGTAAACAGACACTACTGGTGTCCTTCTTGTTTGCTTAAGGACAAACTGAAGACTCACTTTGAATTCCCAAGATTCTAACTTACTCTGAGCTGAAGATTCCAAATGTGGCTCATACAGCTGTGACAATTCTATAATGATGTCATCCCTCTAGTCTCAGCTGTGACTGAGGACAGAGTGAGACAGTGTGAAACCCATTTAACTGGAGTTTCACAAGCTGCCTTCCCTGCCTACCACTAGGTCTTACTGGGATTCTAGTAACCCCGTGTAACAAAGGGGTTACACTCGCCCTTGACCAGGAAAATGACTGTCCCCAGTCATTATGCACCCGCCTTAGGCCATCCCACCCTATGTGCTACTCATGAGGGGGTGATCAGGCCCTCCTACCATGTGCGAGCACAGGTAGGCAACACTAAGGGCCTAGAGGCCTACAGCTGACATATCAGCCTCTACTCTATCCACTTACTATGGACACCTAGTGGCTCTGGTAGAACCGCCCAGAGCATAGCCCTGATAGATCAGCACTATGCCCCTACTGCAGGTCAGGGCCACAGCCTGTCCATCCCCTAACCTCTAGGGGAAACCTATCTGCCTCTAACATAACATCCCAAACAAAAACAAAACCCGGGGACCTCCCCGACCTTGGGCAGCCTGCAACTACATTAGGAACACAAACAGTACTTTAATTTCTACACATAAGTACTGAAACGAGGAACTCCGATGAGCCCCTCCTCCTCTTCTTGTCTTCTCTTCTGTCTTCCAGGAACACCTGTAAGAAAAGACAAAAACAAAACAAAAAAAACACACCCTAATCTGCATTTACGATCTACCTAAACAACAACAGTGACAAAGACAGCAACAACCCTTACCATACAGGAAAAACAGAACACTAAACAATCCCAAAAAGAAAAAATATTTTTTTTTTTTTTTTTAGAAAAGTAGAAAAGACAGTATACATTAAGTGCAGAAATGACATTGATAACAATACACTTCTTTGGGGGGATTGAATGCCCTAAATGTCCCACTAGTGACTACAAGGCCCGAAGGCCAGTCCATTAAAGAGTCTCTCCTGGGCCGGAGCCCCGTGAACATAGTCTTTTAAGGCCATCATCCCGAAGGGAGAGTCTTTATGACAGTTCACACACTGTTTGAAGTCTGTAGTGTAAGGTGTGTATTGCAATGTCATAAAGATAGAATAAAAGAATTTTGATGACTCACCAGCCTCTTGAAGTATTCAGACATCACCAACCTGGTCCCCGCCGAAGACTCTCCTGGCAGCATTTTTCTGATACAGCTGGGCGGACATCTTCTGGGAACCCACAGGAGTGCACATCTGAAACAGCTGGGCTGATGTCATAACTGGAGAAGGAACTTAGAACAGGAACAAAAGAGAAACAGCTGGTCCGCATCATCCGATTACAGCGATGAACAGGAAACAGCTGGCTGGTGTCTCTCTGGATCTGAAGTCATCTGGTGATACCAGTAGATGGCTGCTGAATAGGGCAGTACACTGTGGACTGAAGAATATGGGGCACCTGAGTTCTTGTTTATTCATATTGGCAGCTCAATAAGGTTACTTCACAGTGTAGATGTGGCAGTATTGACTACCACTGCTCGGCTCTCCATTTTGTAGGCACGGGCTTAATTACTGGGAGGTCCTTGCACTGAGGCCAATAGTAGAGGGGGTCAGGGGCTTGAATTATTACTCCATCTGGACGCACATAATTCACACAGTGGGAGACTTCGAGTCCCTCTCCATCCACTATTCTCACTCTGTCCATAAACAGTGTCCTGCCTCTCTTCCGCTGTGTATACTTTTCGTGGAACAGTCTATTCTTTACATGCTGGTTAGCCCCAGGATGCACGTTTCATTGCTTCATCCCAGATCCAGGATTTCCTGCAGTTCTCAATCTCCTCCCAGACTCTCTGAGGAAAGGTAGGAAAGGTCATACCAAAGATTTCATTGGCCTGTCTACGAACCAGTCTCTCCTCTTTACTTGCTTTGGTCAATCTGAGACCGCTGGCCTGGCTTGGGAGTGGCCAGTCCTGGTTCTGCCAGCTTCGCATCCTTAATGAAATTAAAAACGGATCCCTGACTTCTTCATCTTCTGGTGAAGCCAGGGCAGTGGCATCACCACCTTCTTGAGCACATTCCTCCAAGGCAAGATCATGAGGCTGTGTACCTGTTCCTTTCTCACAAGGCCACATAGGTTCCCCCTCATCTTCCTCTTCACTGAGGATCTGAGCCCAGGAGTGAGCAGTAGTTCCCACCCCCGAGACTATCCATTCATCACTAGGAGCGGAGGTCGACACCTCCCATTCAACGGCCTCCCGCATCTCATCTTCATTTTCGAGACTTGGGCTAGGCCCCCCCACCCAGGGGTCTATTGATGCTTTATCTGAACTTGCCTTCTGAGATCCAGCATCCAAAACTTCAACTTCAGATTATGTCTCTAATTCTGCACTCTCTAACTTTGTGCCACACTCCCCCGGGGGACCCTCCTCCACAGGCTCCGCCTGTTGCTGTGTGCTGCCAACTGCAGATTCTTGAAGTTGTGTCCATGTGGGAGCCAAATGAATTTGAGGCACTTTATACAAGCCATATTTTTGTAGACAACCAGCACAGTGAGGAATCATGAAGACATCCCTTCCAGCACTAAAGCACATCTGGCATACACGCACTGGATAATTAGGAATTGCCACATCAGGAGGGAGTTGCCCTCTATAGCACCAATTTTCAATGTCTCTTAATCTATTTACTGCTGCTGTTACTGCAGCCCAGGCATGATCCGAGTAACGAGCTGGTCCTGAGGCCATAACTGCAGAAAACAAACAAAGTTCACTGTAACTGAAAGTCCCACTTTAAATGAACACACTCTGTAGCTTTAAAATGGCTCCTCTGCTGCTGTGTTTATTTACTACCCACCCTGTAATGGCGGCAGCACTCCTGTGCATCAACATTCAGACTTTGGGTCAAGCTCACTGCTAATCGATTTACATCAGCTACTAATAACTTTTATTTCAAACTGCACAACTTGCTCTGTTCTGGCTGTTCTCACATTTACAGGATTTTCCTTGGACTTTTCACATGCTGGCAACATTTATTTAATCACAGTCCCTTTTAAAACTTCAGGTTTCAGCACAGGATTACCTGCTTTTACTAGTGCTGCACTTATTTTACAACCCACAGTCTCTCTCTGGCTGCAAACTTTAAACTGAGGCTGCTTTCATTGCTATGCACACATTTAATGGCTTTACAGACTTGCACTTGCCAGCAGGATATCACACAATCTCTACTTGCAAAGCGACTATACAGCTGCACTCACATTTTATATGGCATTCTCTGAAAATCACTGATTTGAGCAGTTTTAAATCGTTTACTCACTGTTATGGTAGCAGATTGCTGCGATGGAGGAAAACGGTCTGCAGCCAAATTTTTGAAGGCCTCGGTTTTCAAACGGGCGGGCAGTCTCCGCGATCATTGTATTAATCACACAATTCACTGATCCCACGACCAATAAGCGGGTTGAGACCGATTTTGAACTAGAAAAGTCACTTTTCACTGTTTACAGCGCTTTGAACACTTCGAGAGCGCTCCTCCACTGCCAGTACACGCACTACTCTCTGTCTCCCTCTCGAATGCTGAAGCAGACACTGAAGAGCTGGTTGAGGGGCGGGACTAATGGCAAACTGACCAACCACACGACGCCATGCAAATGAGCCTCTTCTTCCTCATGAGGGCTCCTCTCCTCACGGCGATCATCGAGCAGGCAAATTCAAACTGAAAAGATGCACTTTTTTTTTTTTTTTTTCAACTGACTCCACAGCGGGAGCCCATTTCAACCATGTAACATTGCCATTAACTCTGCAGTCTCTAGCATTGCACATAAAGCATTTCCAACGTCCAGGGCATAATTTCTCTGTTGCTACCCCTAGTTTTCCACACTTTTCTTCGCAGAACTTTATTTTAAAACTGACAAACGCTGTAAACTATGTTGATGCAGGACAAGGACACACACTTTGGCTTTACAGCTCCTTGGTAAACAGTTGGCATATTTTAAACAGCAGCACAAGATTCACAGCATACAGCACACACTAGGGAAATTGCTTCAACTTTTTTGGGCTACCGACTGCCAGATAGCCAAAAGCAGCTAGCTACTTGCCCAAGCAACTTCCTTCCAAACAAATCAAGCAGTTGCCTCCATTTTTGTAAGGCATATGCCCATTTTGTAACATGGATATACATATGTCTATCACGGGTTCGGGAAGGATGAGGCTACTTGGCACAAGAGACCTAGGTTTGACTACTCTGCACAGGGCACCCAAGTAAATCCAACTACAGGAAGCAATAACTGTAATGTCCAGAACCAGAATTGGGATTTTTCAGTGTGGCTTTATTTATTAACTCACTGAACATAAACAAAGCTCTGTATGGTCCCCCACAGGGCTACGTAACTGTAATGCAGATTAGAGGTTAAACACAGTGGTCCATTTGAGGAATGAACACTACAACAGTTGTCTGGCTTTGGACCCACCAGGCACTCAGCCCGGACTTTGCATGCGCATTGGATACACAGCCCGACTGGCCCGGCTCCCCTGCCGACCACTCAACTGATGGTCCACTTGGCAATGAACCCAAACTCTACTTGGAAAGACATCCCATCAAACAAGGAGGCTCCCAAACTGTGGCTCCCCACACCACTTGAAGTCTGCGACTCCTAGAGAGATTTTGTTTTCGTACTTCCAATTCAAAACTCCCATCAAACAGGGAGACTCCCATCAAACAAGGAGTACTGTTCCCATCCTGTGGCTCCCACATCACTTGAAGTCTACGACTCCTAGAGAGATTTTCAAGTTGCGACCCACGTCTGGGTATCCACCCCATCACTGGCCAAGCGCATGAGGCAAGTAGCAAAAACACAGAAGAAATCCGTAGAGGTGGACCTGGTTACTAAAGATGGGGATCTATCCACCTCCAGCTCCCACAGCCCATACCCGGCCATTTCTCTGGACACACAGAACTTTAGACTTTAAAACTGTAGATTGATGGTGGATGACCTGAAGCACCCCCTCTACAATGAACTTTAACACTTTAAACAGATGACTGATCTATTTGTTTGTCCTAGTTGACATAGTTCTCCCAAATAGCAGTCCCCAATACTTGAAATCCAACTGAAGAAAGAAGTTGTTTGCCCTTCCAATGAGGCCAAACGCCACCCATTCATTGCAGGTGCCCACAGGCTAAGAAATGTAGCCTTTGCTGTTATAATGAACAGACTGAACTTAAATTAAAACAGGCAGCTTTCTTCCCAAGGTGGGAGAAGGATTGCCCTGGAACCCACAAAGAACTTTTTCTCACCCCTGAGGGGGTAAACAGACACTACTGGTGTCCTTCTTGTTTGCTTAAGGACAAACTGAAGACTGACTTTGAATTCCCAAGATTCTAACTTACTCTGAGCTGAAGATTCCAAATGTGGCTCATGCAGCTGTGACAATTCTATAATGATGTCATCCCTCTAGTCTCAGCTGTGACTGAGGACAGAGTGAGACAGTGTGAAACCCATTTAACTGGAGTTTCACAAGCTGCCTTCCCTGCCTACCACTAGGTCTTACTGGGATTCTAGTAACCCCGGGTAACAAAGGGGTTACACCATAATTTAAGGTAGGGAGCAACTTTTGTGTAGCAATAGCCATTCTAGTTTCATGTGTAAGAAAATTCAACAGTCTTTAAACAGTGACTAATTTGGCATGAATTTTTGAGGTCATATAATCCATATGGGAAAAACTGAAGGTTGGATCAAGGTCTACACCTAGATATGACTTCCATCAAAATTTTAAATAAATAAATAAAAAATCAAAGCCTAATGACTTAATTTTCATTGTGGGTCCTGCAACATATGTCAGTTTGCAATGCCAGGGGAAGTTTTCAGCTACCCAAAAGAACCAAGGATGTTAAGATATGAGAATTTATAAGCTGTGTGATATCCTTTGTGATTTATGTAGTTTGATGTCCATGTAATTTTATCTATGTTGGCCACACTAGTAGGAAACTAAAACTTTGGTTCCAGGAACATATTAGAATCATTGGTAATAGCAATGTCACTAATGCCCTAGGAGTAAATTGTAGGGAGCATTGCAGTTCTGTTCTCAAATTCCCAACATTTATGAGGCTAGAAAGAGTATTAACAATGTCTAGGGGAGGAGATAAACAGATTACTGCAACAAGAAACTGGAATGATTGTTCCCCTGAAGCTGTTCCACCGGAAGGACTTAATGAACAAGTGACTTTCACTCCCTCTGTTTTAAGCAAAGTATGATATGTTAGTTTAAACTACCATTAATGCCACTTGAGAGAATATTTAATGACAGCTCAAATTTTCCAGACTAGAACTGATGGTTCAGTTATCACATAAGGATTTGTATTCAGTTATGCAGCTGAAATTGTGTTGCTTGAAGTTAATATGTACAGTAGTAGAGCAAATTTTCTTTTATTTGTTTATCTTTTGAGGCGTGGGGTAGATTTCACATGTTGATATTACATGGCTTTCCCTTTTCCCTCAATTGGCAATGCATTGTGGAAGTAATAAAATGCATTTTTTCCTATGTATTCTCCTTTTAGGTATAAAAGACAGGAAGAGGAAATCAACAGAACAATTGAAATAATTCAATGGAACTGGTGTAAATTTTGTTAGTTGTTTGCCTTAGCTGCTTTCTATTTCTTACATTCTAATTTAAAGTATCAGTGCATGATAGAGGTGAAAAGTTTGACCTGTGCTTTTTTATTCTATTTTAGATGATCTCTTGTCTTGTATGATACCCTTATTTTCCCATTTTGAGTATGCTTTAGTATTTTGTACACATCTGAAATAATAAAGCACATGTTGAAGAGGACCAGACCCAGGACAGATCTCTGTAAAATCCTGATTGTGTACCCCCTCTCATCTGATTTAACCCTGTTGACCACTACCCTCTGCTGCCTCCCTTTTAGTCAGTTACCTGCACAGTTTACTGTGACCTCAGCCACTCCCAGATCCTTCGTCTTCTTCAGCAAGCATCTGTGGGGTACCAAGTTGAAACCTTGCTGTAGTCAAAGTACAGCACATCCACAGCACAGCCCCAATCCAGTTTCTTTGTCACCCATCAAATAAAACTATCTAGTTAGTCTGACAAGACCTTGCTGCCATGAATCCATGCTGCTTACTATCCTGGAGATCATTGTTCTCCAAGTAGTTCACTTGATTCTCTTTGACCAGTGACTCTATTAGTTCTCCTATAATACAGGTACAACTGACAGGTCTGTAGGTCCCTGCTTGGTCCTTGCCTCCCTCCCTCCAAAGAGCTGAACTATGTCTACCTCCCTCCCTCCAATGCTTCAGAACCACCCCTGTCCTTACAGAGCTGTTAAATAGACCTACAAGGGGATCAGCTAGTTCCGCTGCCAATTCCCTGAGTATCCTCAGATATAATCTATCTGCTCCTGGGGTCTTATCAATCTTGAGGGATGCCAGCCCTTTCAGGACCCTTTCTCTAGTAAATGCTGGCTGCCTCATCTCCAGAACCCTCTTAATGGCTGCTTTGATGCCACTCTCTGGCAAGGGCCCCCCCCCCAGTGAAAACTGAGCAAAACTAACTGTTATGGATGATGACTTTTTACCCTTCTGCCTGAATCACCCTATCCCCCCACTGTTAGCCTCACAATTCCACCTCCTTTCTTCCTTTTTTCATTAATATACCAGAAGAACCTGTTTTTCTTGACCCTTGACCCCTCCTGAATACGTAGCTCTGTATCTGCTTTTGCCTTCCTAACCTCCATCTTTGTCTCCCTATTTTTCAGCAAATATTCATCCCTATCTTCCTCCCCCCTGCTTTTCTTTAAATTTGTAGAAGGCTGTTTTTCTTGTCTCTCACAGCTTCCCTGACCTTTGTCGAGAACCATAGCTGTCTCTTGAACCTCTTTTTTAAGTTACCATTCTCATGCGTTGCCTTAGGTGCCCCGAGAATGGTCCCCTGATTGCCCCCATCTCTCTTCCACCCCATCTATGTTGTCCACCCTGACTAATTTATTCTTGACCAGCTCCTTCAGCCTACTGAAGTCTGCCCTTCTATTTTTTTGTACATTTATTGTCCCATAAGGTCAGGGAGTGCTGCCTGATGCATGCAAGTTCATTTTAGTCATAAGAGAAGTGATCTTACACAGCAGGTGTTCAGAAACAACAGAGAATACTGATGAAAACCTGGTCAGAGCCATATTAAAAGGAGCACTCCTTTTATTATCTGAAATATGAAAAAAGTACTAAAGCCAATTCAAAATGAGGGAAGAAGGGTATCATACAAGAGATAAGCAGCAAACTAAAAATAGAATAAAAAAGCATAGGTTAAGATTTTCATCGCTATCATGCTCTATGACTTTAACTAAATTTTATGATGACTTCATAATTATTAACCTAGGTTATTACATAGTTAATAATGCCTGTGCAGATGTCTGTTATGAGGATTTTTTTACACACCTGGGGTATGTGAAAAATCCTCATAACACAATGCATGCACAGGTATAATTGAGCAATAATGCATGACAGGGTGTGGTATATCATGAGGTATTGTCACACCTCGGGTGGTTGGGCATTAGGCCGCAGGCTGAGTGCATCCAACCAGCAGAGAAGTGATGCTATCTCATGATATACCACACCCTGGAGTGCATTATTGCCATTATGAACTGAACTACAAAAAAAATTCAATTAGAGAAGCAAATGAATACACATGTTTTAATATTTCAAGGATTTATTTGTGCTACAGAACAAGAAAAAAATAGTCCCTTTTTTGTAAGTCAATATGGAAATGCAGAACAGAAAGAACTTTACTTAGCTTATTTCAGCATATGGAAAATTACATTTAATATTTGAACTAATAATGTTTTTGTTTTAATACATATAAATAAGTAAATAATTAAATCTGAGCATAACTTAACAGTGAAACAGGAACAGACAGTTGTTCATACCTTTTTGGCTACAATATGAAACTTTGAATGTGTAGTTAATAGCAACAGTCACTTTTAATTTCTGTAGTGCTAACAATCAGTTCATGTGTTTTATTCTTTATAAATAGTGACACACCAAAAAAAATGGCACTTTTGATTATATAGTGACAACATGTAAATATCTTTTTTTAATTTTTCATTTTCTTTTGTATCTTTAGCATTGTAAACAATGAATTGGATATTTCCTGACATTGTTCCTACTTGGATATATGGAAAGAATTTCTCTGAGGATGCCAAGCTGAAGTCGTTAGTCAAGGTTTCCAGCCGATGTTGTTTTGGAGGAGATACATTGCTTATTTGGGCTGGATTGCTTGAAGGGATATCCTGCTGTTCCTGTGGGAGGAGTTGTAAAATAAAGACAGAAAGTTAGCATCATGAAGGAAACAGCTTGTTTTACTCTGGGTCATTTTTGTTTTAGTGGGGTTTTTTTTGGGTGTCTCTGTGGGTCCAGGGTTCTACCACTGGTTTCTTGGGAGATTATATGAGGTAACCATGGAATGTTTTTAGTTGCTCAATTTTTGGAGTTGTCGCAAAACTGTGAAGAAGGTGAGTGGTGTAATGGAGAGGGTGATACACGTGTTGTTTTTTAAAAAAAAAGTGATCATGGGCTTTTTGTGATTTTTTTATTTGTAAGATACCTTAACTGTTTGACAAACAAGCTGCTATTCTTTTGTTTGCTGTGTCGTATTGAGGTAGTCTGGTGCGCGGATTCGAACCCATCACGTCTGCAACTTTCTGTATTATTAGGGTATGTTGTATCTTAATACATGCAATATTATTAGGTACGGTTCCTTTATGTGGCAGTCTCATTTTGTTATACTAGTTTGGAGACATGTAAAATCATATTTAAGCTTGCAGTGAATTGACAGCTGTGTTAGGGGGCTGTGGTGACGACCTGCATTGTTATGGGTGCAATTTCAGAGCATTTACTTGGATTGTTTAACATTTTACTTAGGGTGGGATACTGCTTCAGGTCATACAGTGACAGGCTTTTGAATTTTTAAATTTTTTGCTTACCATATCTTCAACTGTCAGGATTGTGCAGAGGACTTCTACTGCAGATCGGAGCTTTCTTGTTACAGACCTGTGTAGAGAAAAATATGATATTTTAAACAGGATTACTTTTAACAATTTAAGGGGGGAGATAATTACCTCTGGGTGTATTCTAAACATCAAGATAGCTAAAAAGGTGTACCTCAACCACCTCCAGAAAACAAGCCTGGGAAATCCTAGGACTTTCTGGTCCAATATCAACGAACTGATAAAGGGGAAGAAAACGACTGCCACAGGCCCTATCAAGGCTAATGGGCAGGTACTGCATGATGAGGCACTAATTGCTGAAACCCTCAATATATTCTTTACAAACCCGGACAAACATAAGGCAGGGTCCTTGGTGCCCAATTACCAGTCTGTTCCTCTGATTCCCCCAATCCTTCATCACTCACTCTTCCACGTGCGGCTGGCAAAGGTAAATGAGGTCTTGGCTATCCTAAAAACCCTGAAAACAAGAGGCACAGGAGGCCCGGATGGAATTAAAGCTAGACTGCTTAAAGAAGGTGCCTCAGCACTTGCTAGACCACTCACCTGGCTCATCAACAGATCCTTACTAGAAGGATATGTCCCAGGGCTGTGGAAGCAGGCTCATGTGGTCCCAATACACAAGGGCAGGTCTGTGGAACCTATTGAGAACTATAGTCCTATCTCACTGCTGTGTACCCTGGCAAAAATACAGGAGAAACTAGTATATACCCAACTTAGGGAATACCTTGAGACACAAATGCTGATGTCCCCATCACAACATGGCTTTAGAGGCAAACATGGGACTGATACAGCCTTAATAAAGTTCTCTACTGATGTCCTTAGAGAAATAGACTCTGGATCCAACATAGGAGCGGTTTTTATAGACCTCTCCAGGGCCTTCGACCTGGTGGATCACAGACACTCTTACTCCACAAATTCCTCCACATAGGCCTGGATACCCATACCCTTAAATGGGTGGAAAGCTACCTTTCAGGTCACACCCAAAGAGTCAGGTGGCAAGATAAACTTTCCAAACCACAATCCCTAAAGGAGGGTGTCACACAAGGGTCGATACTAGGGCCCCTAATGTTCTCACTATTTGTTAATGAAATGCACAATCACTGTGGGAACAGCAAGGTAATCCAAGCTGTGGATGATGCTGTTATTTATAAAGCCTCTGACAACCTGGACGACCTAGGCACATCCCTCCAAAAGGATATCCGTGTCATGGAGGAATGGCTCACCATGAACAAAATGGTCCTTAATACCAATAAAGCCAAAGCCATGTTGTTCGGCCCTAAAACCCTCAGACTAGACAGATCACAATCACACCAAATTACGTCCCTGGAGGGCAACAAACTGGAAGTAGTCTACTCGACAAAGTACCTTGGCCTTACCCTCGACCAAGGTCTCACTTTCAAGCTACATGTAGACCAAGTTACCAAAGTAATCCATACCAAACTCAGATTACTGTATTGGCTCAAGGAAGAACTGACCCCCGAAGCTAGGACTGCAATAGCTTCTAGTGTCCTACTCCCAACGCTAACATATGCTGCCCCGGTCATTCAGGATGTCGCTAAACTGGAATATGGTAGACTACAGACACTATATAATAAGGTAGTTCACTTTGCCTCCTCATCCCACTCAAGGAGCCACCACTGCGAGGCCCTAGTGAGGCTCAACTGGCCATCCTTTGAAGCTCGGCTTAGGTACCCTGTACTCTGTCTGGCGAAAAAGCTAATCAGCCCAATGCCTCCCCCGAGCCTCGATGGACTCTGCTGTCAATGAGTAAATGCCTATGCTATGGTACCTGGCTCTACAATAATGACCCTGTGTCAGCTCTCTCTACCATACTTAATCTCTACCCACTGAACAGTTAGCACTTACTCCTCCTCACGTTCATAGAAAATATCCTATGACTCTTAGATGTATGTTACCTAATGAATTCATGATACTGTCTCATTACTTCGTATGTCTCTGTAGCATGAACAAATGAACAACAGATTAAGTAGTTAGACATTTACAACCCATAGATAAGAAGGCTATGCCTCATGGATTTGAAAGCTGCTGCATACTGTAAACCCTCAGCCTGTATATGTACCACTGTCTTTTATTTCATGTACTGTTTACTTCCCGGGTCGCCCCTGAAAAAGGGACCTCCGGGGCCCAGTGGGCCTACCCGGTCATCAAAATTCAATAAATAAATAAATAAACTGCTGTTGCGTTATGTCAGGTGACGTGGAATGCACTGTTGATTTGCTTATTTTGGGTGTAATGGTGACATCTTCAGAAGTACTTTTGTTTGCTGGATTTTTTCTTTGCATGTTGACTATTTCAGTGACAGCTCGATGTGATGTTTCTGGCAGTTCATTTTTTTTACTTTTTGGCATCTACGGTCATCATTTTTCAGCCCTGGTCATGGCCCCCCTGGGCTCCCACCTCCTGCAATTGCCAGCACTCTCCTCTATCATCCCTGGCTTGCCCCCCAGAGGGTGGGGTTGCGGCACTGTTGCCCTACCACTGCCACACTACTGTATCTAGTCAGAAGAGCCGGCACCAGAGGCAGAGGCAGATCAAAGCCCAAGGGGAAGGCTTCATAGAGACCACCCCAACCCTGAATTATTACAGTGTTGGTGCATCATGGTGAACCCAGCCTCCACTGGGTGCCGCTTTTGCAACACACACACGCATCCCTCCCTTCCTCCCTCCCAGAGAAGGAGAGAAGTCCAAGGGATGCTTGATCTTTCTCCCCCTAGCTGGTCCTCCAGCGACCCAGGTCCATTCCCAAACCCGGATTAGCGGAAATCCAACCACTGCACCAATGGGCCATCCCTAGTTCTTCATTTTTGTTTAAGGTGCATAAAATTTTGCTCCACTGCTGTCTGTCACTTAATGATGGTTGCCAGTAGCTACGGATTAAAGTTTTAGATTTGTGCCCCATAACGGCCATTATTTCCTTTGTCTCCAGGCCGGCTTTGGAAGCAGTTGAACCGCTGTGCTACGTAAGCTGTGATTTGTATATTTGGTGTCTAGATTTCCTTCTTTCCATATTTTGGATAGCATGGAGGAAAGGTAGTTTACACCTAAGGGTTCTTTTGTATACCATACTGCTTGGGTGTTTAAAAAAAAAAATCTTGTGACAGTCTTCTAGCATGGCAGTACATTGCAGGGGCATCTGGCAGAAGTTTACTCAAGTACTGCTCTAGGCTCCATACAGGACAGAGTGGGTCATTTGGATTTTCAAACATAAATCCTCTGATACAGTCTTTATTTCTCTCCAAGGGGTCATTGTGGTTCTTTGTATACTCATTGCAGGCAAGGGAAATGTATCTTAAACCCGGATCGTTATTGTGAAATACAAAGCTACTTGGCTTCAGCTGCTGAACTCCCTCTTTCCCGCGCTGTGCAAAGTGAAGTTGTATATCCAGCCACACTTTTCACAACAACCCCACGGCTGTGTTTGGATTAAGGGTTTCTGAGTTTTCTAATTGTGATAGGTGTTTCTCAGACAGTGCAGGGTGATGTTTGGTTGTATCTTTTCCTTCACGTTTGATGTTTTTTATTACTCCGATGAATACGTTATTTGAGGTTGTGAAGGAGGCATCACTCATTAGGCTGAAACTTCTTTTCAGAGGTGGCTCATTTAAAAAACGATTCAGCCCAGCTCTTAAGCCAACATAGTTTGTTATCCCGTACTGTTCCTCAGTGACAGTTCTCACAGTAGCATAAAATTCACAAAGAATTTTGTTTAAACATTCAGCTGTCACAGTTAAGAAATCTATTTCTAACTTTTTTCTGCCAGCCAGTCAGTGAACACATTAACTGGCCACTTGGTTTGACGTTTTGTGTTTTGCTCACTTTCACTCATCTCTGTACAGTCTAATTCATCAGATGTTACCTGCCCATGACATTTTTGCTCTTTTTGCTCTGCTGATTTACTCTTTTTTTTTTCTTTTCCATTCATTTTAAGGTCTCTTGTATTCTTACTGTGAACTTCACCTAGGTATCCAGTGGTAGTCTTGCCATTTGAGGTAAGTGTGATGATTTCTTGGTAGGTGTATTGATATGCACATAATTAATTGACTGCTTTGCTGGGTCTTTTTTTAAGTGTGGTGATGTACTTAGATATCATCACACCTCAACTAAGCTGTTGACCAATCAGAATTAAGGATTTTTATCAAGTTCATAATTTTTTATAACAACTGGTTCAAGTTTTGAAGACATTGAAAAAAGACAGTATTACAGACAGAATTCCATTTATTTTCTTTCAACTGAAGAATGCAACCTAAGTGCAGTGATCAAATGTTTTAGGTGGCGGTTGTGATCAAGAGAGACAGTTGCACCAATGGCAGAATGGTAAATGTGTCAGTAAGGCTTTATGTGAGTGGAAAGCCCATCTCAAGCCACTGTTTTTTTTTTTTGTTTTTTTTTTTGTTTGTTTTTTTCTGGTTCAGTGAAGTGACAACATGAGGAGGAAAATGATACAATAACCCCCTCCCCTTCCCCATCAAGTTACTATGGAATTCAGTGGGTTATTATGGCATTTTAACAGCATTGTAAATACAGTTACTATAGGGTGTCACCAGTTACTATAATACAATAATAACTGAATGCATTTTATACATTAATTGAAGCAGTTAATATGTACAGTAGCATACTTTCCTGGAAGACTTTGCTTACATTGTATGTTTGCAACTTAGTGTCTCCCCCTTAGAAAATTGTAAAATATTTTGTAAAAATGTATTAATTGATGCTGCTGGCAATTCAAAGAAGTTTTGGTCGCACATTAAAAACTTTTCTAGGAGCAAAAAACACTCAATTAGAAAATGACATGGCTCTAAATGGTGTGCACTGCAATAACCCAGTCACTATAGCAAATTTTTTTAACAAACATTTCTCTGATCTAGTCATGTACACTGCTCCTTTCCCTACTTCGCAGCCCTCTGTCACAAACCAAAATGACAACCCAACTCACTCCTTCCCTTTGTTTTATTTCTGTCTCGTAATTAGACAGGAAGTTCTTAATCTGCTTAAGTCCATTTCTGACTGTACTAGTGTTGGAGCTGATGGACTTGAATGTAGACTCCTGAAACCTGCCACTCCTCTTCTTGCTCCTCCCCTTTGCTTGAATCTTTAACTTGTTCCTCTGTAGTGGTACAGTCCCTAACATCTGGAAGGTTGCCAGCATAACACCCATTTTCAAGAACAGTGACCCCAAATCCATCTGACACTATCGACCAATTGCCTCTCAGATCTCAGTAAGATTCTTGAAAAATTATTCTCTCTTCAAACTATTGCCTTTCTTAATGATCACAATTTATTTATTTTATTTAAATGTTGATAACCAGGAAAGACACACTGAGCCGAGGCTCATTTCCAGGTGCAACCCAGGGCAGGGGTTAGGGTGCAGTACATACATAGACTATAAGCACATACAAAAAAGTGATTTAAGATAAGACTACTATATAGCAATAAGAAATAATAACATCTTAACAAAAACAAAAACTAGAACCTAACAGTATACTTAGCAGTGGGAACTCTCCCTTAGAACAGTACATGATAATTGAAAAAGGCTAGTAGCTAGGGTGCAGACATGTGCAGGTAATTTGCAGCAGGGATTGTGCACAGGAGCTAGGGTTGGGAGGCAGACAACAAGTTTGGGACTGTATAGCCAGTGGCAGCTGGTGACTTAGGGAGCGTGGAAACAATTGCAGGGGAGAAGGGAGGTGTTTGAAGTGTTTTTTAAAGGACAGCACGGTAGGCAAGCTTCGTACAGTAGGGGGAACGGAGTTCCAGAGATTGGTGCACCAGTGGGCGAAGACTATTTTTGCTGCTTGTGTGTGAGTGTGATAGGGTGAGTGATCCTACCCCAGTTGAATAACTGCAGTGATGGTTAAGGCAGCTCAGCTTCAACAAAGTTTACCCCATGATGCCAAATTAGGGATATGTATAGCATGCAGTAGTCCCTGGAAGTAAAATAAAGTTGTAGTTACCTTTTCCTTCCTCTATGTAAATTTGTTGTATTTTATATTTTGTTTATCTTTGAGCCTTGCTAGCTAGCCACTATCAGGGTAGTCTTCAGTCTAGTTCATGTTCTGCAAATCCCCCCCCAAAGAATGTGGCATGCTGGTATATAGAGATCCACATAAGAAGTATTACATGACGGCTTTGCTTTTAAATACAAGTAAAAGAAACTGCCGAAGGGTTGTAATCTGCCAGCCAACAAATGAATAAAGCTCTACTTGCTGTAGAAATTCTGAGCATGGCAGTTTGGATATTTTAATGAGAGGATGAACCCCCCCCCCCCCCGTACAAGTGTAACAAAATGCTGAGCAGTAAATCCAGGCAAATATACCTGTGCTAAATAGTTTGTTGTTTGCAGGCTGCTGCTGATTTTAGGAAACAGTTGAGACTATATTTCTGCGAAACAAAACATGATATAAGAAAGCATTTGATAACTTTGGAAAAAGAGATGTGTATAAACTATAAAAGTACATGCAGGATAACAGTTAAAGGTTGAGTTCATCTCTAGAAGAATCTATGCTTTTTAAAGGTAGTTTGTACCTGGAAGCTGGATGTTCAGAAGCTCCTGGGTCTGTATTTCTGCTGCTGCTATCTCAGCAGCTGCAGCCATTTTAGAAAGATGTTCCCTTAGGGAAGGGCTGGCCCTTAATTGCATTAGTATATAGGGAAGGATTGGGTCTTGTCCTGCCAGGAAGTCATTAGTTTAGAGGGATGAACTTTCTGAAAATGATATTTGTTTGTATGTTCTTGTGTTTATGCTTTTGTAAGGGGTTTAGTATTGTGTAAAAATTGCCCCTACATATGTATCCTGTATATTTCTTTGAAAATAATGTAGTTGTGTGAATTATAAATCTGGTATTCCTTTAATTGTTTAATAGAACATGACTGATAAATCATGTGACACCTGACCTGTATATAAGGGATGCTCAGGTAGCCTACAGTTAGATTTACTTTGGGCTGAGGAGCAGAGAGAAACCTCTGGGAGAAGCAGTGTGGAGCCAGAGAAGCAGCCAATTGTGAGAGAGACATGCAGTGTTGAATTACTGAGATCCTGGTTACCCAAAGGCGAAGGTGAGGCAAGCTTAAGGTGGAGCTCAGGTTGAAAGTCCTGTAAAGCCTAAAAGCAGGAGGAATCACTGTGGCTTGGGATTGGCCCTGGACCTCCAAAGGTCAGGTTTGGGCTACCTGGATGCTAGAAGCTGCTCACCTGGAATTTACCAAAGAGAAAGGACTCAGACTGGTGAAGCTGCAAAGGCCTGAGTGGGCAGATACTCAGACTGCAGAGGAACTTGCAGAAACCCAGGGGGTATTGGCAGGGTGACCATACCATGTGATAGGTTCAGTTCCTGGTCTCTAGAAGGCATTGTAAGGTCCAACTGCAGTGTTCTAGTGAGATGTCTCCTAGCTAAACTCCCAGCCCATACTCCTAATTGGTTTTCTTATAGAAACCTGACAAAAGTTTACATCTGAAAATGCCATCTGTACAAACCTGGCAATAAAACAGCACCTCAGGGTGTTTTACACGATATTTTATGATTCTGCTGTCTTCTTGAATTGAACCCCATGACATTTGGTGTCAGAAGTGGGATGCCAGAACACACTGACAGGGGAAGTGTGGCTGGTCACATACTAGATGTGCTGGTACTGAAGAAAGCGAGATGTGCAGGAAGCCCCTAGTGCTAAAAGTCTGAACTGTTTGCTGAATGAATAATTGATCTTGTGATAATTATGTATGAGAAAGTGAAGTCCTTGGTGGAATTGGCAGCAATGAACTCGCAGAGTAAACCAGAGGAGGTGCTGTCTGAGAGAGAGAGATGCTGATGAGTCTCTCAAAGATGGTGCAATGGCTGACTCAAAAGTGGCTAGAGGCTGAGGAACGATGTTCTGTGGCAGAGCAACGAATCCAGACACTGGAGCAGATGGAAGTTGTGACTGTTAACCAAGCACTGTTTGGGAACCGTGAGGCTGATGGGGAAGGAACAGTGCCATCTAATTTTGCTAAGGAGAATGATGACAATGTCCCAGATGAACAGTCCTGTGGTGTACTCCCTGCAGATTTGTGTGCTGCTTTGGAAAATGTGGAGTTGCCAAAGTTGGATGATGATCAAAGAGTGCAGGTACAATTGTCTGAACTGACAGAGCTTGAAAGGCGAGAGGAAGAGCCGAGTCAGCTATGTGAACATTTTAAGGACTTGTGTGCTGACATCCAGACTGGTCCTGGAAGTTCAACAGACTGCAGGTATGGAGAACCAGTGCTCCTTTTGAGACCAGAAGGGACTGAGTGGTTAATGCCTAAAACTAATACTGACTTTCAAATTTGGAGTACGCTCCAAATGAATGATACCTGTGTACGTAGGTTATTTGCATTTATAAACATGGTTGATGATGTGCTCATTGATGATGAAAGGCTGGATAGTGCTAGACCCTTTTATTTTATAAAGAATGGGGTCCTGTATAGGCGTCACAAGAAATTTTGGGAGAAATGTACCGAAGATCAGTTGGTGGTTCCCAGGGTACTTTGACTGCAGGTTCTTCAGGCAGCACATTTTGATCCCAAGAAAGGACATTTAAGATGTCATGGGATGTTAAATCACATACAGTACTATCATATTTCTACTGGCCAGGGGTAATTAAACAAGTTGTGAAGTTCTGCAAGACCTGTAAAAAATGTCAGAGTGTGGTGGCAACCAATAGGGTGGCAGCCACAATAGTTGCAAGGAATAAAAATGAATTTTCCGGTAGGAGGCGTCAGGATAGGTGGAGTCCTATATCCATTTGACATTAAGACTGGGGAGAGATTCCTGGAGGTGGAAGTACCTCCTAGATATAGTTTCTCTCTCTAAGCATAAAAGGTAATGTGTGTTCTGAAGAAATATTTAATCATATTATAATGCTGGGAAGAAAAAAAATAGTACTTCTAGATAAAAAAGCAAAGGAATGTGAGGGTATTAGACTCAAGAGTAGGAAGATGTGCCAAATGCCAAATGCCATGATGGCAAATTAGGGATATATATAGCATGCAGTAGTCCCTGGAAGTAAAATAAAGTTGTAGTTACCTTTTCCTTCCTCTATGTAAGTTTGTTGTATTTTATATTTTGTTTACCTTTGTGCCTTGCTAGCTGGCCACTATCAGGGTAGTCTTCAATCTAGTTCATGTTCTGCAAATCCCACCCCCCAAAGAATGTGGCAAGTTGGTATATAGAGATCACCATAAGAAGTATTACATGAGGGCTTTGTTTTTAAATAAGAGTAAAAGAAACTGACCAATGGTTGTAATCTGCCAGCCAACAAATGAATAAAGCTCTACTTGCTGTAGAAACTCTGAGCATGGCAGTTTGGATATTTTAATGAGAGGATGAACCCCCCTCCCCCGTATACAAGTGTAACAAAATGCTGAGCAGTAAATCCAGGCAAATATACCTGTGCTAAATAGTTTGTTGTTTGCAGGCGGCTGCTGATTTTAGGAAACAGTTGAGACTATATTTCTGTGAAACAAAACATGATATAAGGAAGCATTTGATAGCTTTAGAAAAAGAGATGTGTATAAACTATAAAAGTACATGCAGGATAACAGTTAAAGGTTGAGTTCATCTCTAGAAGAATCTATGCTTTTTAAAGATAGTTTGTACCTGGAAGCTGGGAGTTCAGAAGCTCCTGGGTCTGTGTTTCTGCTGCTGCTATCTCAGCAGCTGCAGCCATTTTAGAAAGATGTTCCCTTAGGGAAGGGCTGGCCCTTAATTGCATTAGTATATAGGGAAGGATTGGGTCTTGTCCTGCCAGGAAGTCATTAGTTTAGAGGGATGAACTTTCTGAAAAGGATATTTGTTTGTATGTTCTTGTGTTTATGCTTTTGTAAGGGGTTTAGTATTATGTAAAAATTGCCCCAACATATGTATCCTGTATATTTCTTTGAAAATAATGCAGTTGTGTGAATTATAAATCTGGTATTCCTTTAATTGTTTAATAGAACATGACTGATAAATCATGTGACACCTGACCTGTATATAAGAGATGCTCAGGTAGCCTACAGTTAGATTTACTTTGGGCTGAGGAGCAGAGAGGAACCTCAGGGAGAAGCAGTTTGGAGCCAGAGAAGCAGTCAAATGTGAGAGAGACATGCAGTGTTGAATTACTGAGATCCTGGTTACCCAAAGGTGAAGGTGAGGCAAGCTTAAGGTGGAGCTCAGGTTGAAAGTCCTGTAAAGCCTAAAAGCAAGGAGGAATCACTGTGGCTTGGAATTGGCCCTGGACCTCCAAAGGTCAGGTTTGGGCTACCAGGATGCTAGAAGCTGCTCACCTGGAATTTACCAAAGGGAGAGGACTCAGACTGGTGAAGCTGCAGAGGCCTGAGTGGGTAGATACTCAGACTGCAGAGGAACTTGCAGAAACCCTGGGGGTATTGGCAGGGTGACCATACCATGCGATGGGTTCAGTTCCTGGTCTCTAGAAGGCATTGTAAGGCCCATCTGCAGTGTTCTAGTGAGATGTCTCCTAGCTAAACTCCCAGCCCATACTCCTAATTGGTTTTCTTATAGAAACCTGACAAAAGTTTACATCTGAAAATGCCATCTGTACAAACCTGGCAATAAAACAGCAACTCAGGGTGTTTTACACAACATTTTATGATTCCTGCTGTCTACCTGAATTGAACCCCATGACAGTGAGGTGTGCTCAGAGCAAAGGAATGGTGGTCACGTGAGTGCAGGGAGTAACTGGTACTGGGCGATGAGGCTAATAAAGAGGAGAGGTAAGGGGGAAGGGTGTTGCACCAGAATTTGGAAATAAAAGTTGCACAATGAGCCAGATGACGATCAGAGAGAGGGCAAGGAGATAGATTGGTAAAGGAGGCAGTGGTGGGTGCGGTAAGGGAGATTAGTGACAAAGCAGTAGAAGGCATGGAACAGAAGGTCTAATTTGGCCAAGGAGGATTGCAGCACTGAGCTATATACCATGTCTGCATAGTCAAACAAAGGAAGGATGAGTTTGGAGATTATTTCCCTCCTGATGGGGGTGGAGAGTCTATCCTTATGTCTATATACTGTAGCACAACTAGTTTTGAACACAGCTTATTTTAAATGGAATCCAAGAGCAGTGAGAAGTCCGATTTAGGGTCAAGCCAGACACCCAGATATTTGCATGATTTGACTGCTGCAATTTTGGAGCCATTGAGGGCGAAGTACAAGGGGGAGATGTCATTTTGGCCAAACAGTGTGGTTCACAATAAACACAACCATACAATCAAGCCATACAAAAGCAAGAGTATTGGACTTCAGGAGCGCTGACTTTGGGAAAATGAGACAGTGCCTCAGAAAAGCACTAGCAAACAGGCAAGAAGGAGGGGTGGAAGAACAATGGGGAGTAATCAAAACAGCCATCACAGAGGCAACAAGCCTTGTGTAAAGCAAATCAATAAAACACAACGAAGGAAAAAAACGCTATGGTTCTCAAAAGAGGTGGCAGGGAAGGTTAATGAGAAAAGGATAGTATTCAGGAAATATAAGGAAACACAGAAGGAGCAGGACAGAGAACTTTATCAGTTAAAGCAGAAAGAGGCTGGGAAGGCAGTCAGAATAGCAAAGGCCCAAACCGAGGAAAGGATAGCCAATTCTGTTAAGAAGGGGGATAAGACCTTTTATAGGTACATTAGGGAGCGAAGAAAGACCAAAGGAGGGATACTGAGGCTTAATAAAGGGGAGGGAATGTGGGTAGAGGGTGACAGTGAAAAGCAGGGATACTGAATGAATATTTTGCTCAGTATTCACAAAGGAAGAGGAGGGGGAGGTACCTAAACCAAGCAAGAGAAACACTCTGAAGACGGGGGTCGATACCAGTCTATTTACAGAAGAAAGGGTTCTGAAAGAACTAATAAAATTGAAGGTGGACTAAGCAATGGGGCCTAATGGGATTCACCCAAGAATTCTAAAAGAACTAAGGGTAGAACTAGTGACACTGCTGACTTCTCTCTTTAACAAACCATGGGAGGATGGGGTGGTACCCGAGGACTGGAGGAGGGCAGATGTGATTCCTCTTCACAAAAGTGGGAGCAGGACAGAGGCAGGAAACTACAGACCAGTTAGTTTGACCTCAGTGGTAGGGAAAATGATGGAATCACTTCTGAAGGAAAGAATTGTTGAGTACCTAGAGGCCAGTGGGGCACAGGACCCAAGGCAGCATGGATTCATGATGGGAAGGTCATGTCAGATGAATCTAATAGATTTCTTTGACTGGGTGACCAAAGTAGTAGACCAGAGAGGGGTTGTGGACATGGCCTGCCTAGATTTTAGCAAGGCATTTGATACAGTCCCACACAAAGTAATAGAAACATAGAAACATAGACTTTGACGGCAGATAAGGACCGCTTGGCCCATCTAGTCTGCCCATTTCCCTACCTACATGATAGGCCGCAGATCCTAGTTAACCAACAGCCTATTTCTTCCTACCCCCCACAAGAATTGCCTTATGTCTGTCCCATGCATTCTTGAATTCTCCCACAGTTTTAGACCCCACAACCTCCTCAGGAAGGCTGTTCCATGCATCCACTACCCTCTCTGTGAAATAATACTTCCTCACATTGCCCCTGAACTACCCCCTTCTATCTTTAAATTGTGTCCCCTTGTTCTTGCACGTCTCTTTTTCTGAAAGATGCTCTCCTCTTGGACTTTGTTGATTCCACTGAGTTACTTAAAAGTTTCTATCATGTCCCCCCTCCCTTCTTTTCTCAAGGGTATACATATTGAGCTCCTTTAGTCTCTCCTCATACGGCTTCTCTTGCAGACCCTGCACCATTTTAGTTGCCCTCCTCTGACTGCCTCTATCCTGTCTATGTCCTTGCAGAGATGGGGTCTCCAGAACTGGACACAGAACTCAGATGGGGTCTCACCAACTGTCTATACAGAGGGATAACAACTTCCTGTTTTCTGCTGCTGATGCCTCTCCTATGCATCCCAGTATACCCCAGCCCTCCCTACTGCCTTCTCCACATTGCTTGCTAACCTTAAGGTCATCTGATATGATTACCCCAGGTCCCTTTCCTTTTTGTTGTTGTTACTACCTCGCCCCCCATTGTGTATTCTTTCCCTGGGTTCTTGTTTCCCAGGTGCATTATTTTGCACTTCTTTGCATTGAATCCTAGCTACCATACTTCTGACCATTCCTCCAACCTTAACAAGTCCCTTCTCATCCTTTCCATGCCTCCTTGTGTATCAACCCTGTTGCAGATCTTTGTGTCATCTGCAAAGAGGCATACTTTTCCTTCTAGTCCCTCTGCAATGTCACTTATGAAGACATTAAAAAGGACTGGACCCAAAACTGAACCCTGCGGTACCCCACTAGTAACCCCTCTTTCTTCAGAGTGGACTCCATTTACAATTACCTTCTGTGTCCTGTTGTCCAGCCAATGTTTTACCCAGGCTACCACCCTGGGACCCACTCCCAGGCTGGTTAATTTGACTATTAATCTTTGTGTGGGACTGTGTCAAATGCCTTGCTAAAGTCTAGGTAGGCCATGTCCACAGCCCCTCCCTGGTCTACTACTTTGGTCACCCAGTCAAAGAAATCTATTAGATTCATCTGACATGACCTTCCCGCTGTGAACCCATGCTGCCTTGGATCCTGTGCTCCACTGACCTCTAGGTACTCAACTATTTTTTCCTTCAGAAGTGACTCCATCACTTTCCCTACCACAGAGGTCAGACTGACAGGTCTGTAGTTTCCTGCCTCTGTCTTGGTCCCACTTTTGTGAAGGGGAATCACATCCACCTTCCTCCAGTCCTCGGTACCACCCCATCCTCCCATGATTTATTAAAAAGAGTAGCCAGTGGTTTCACTAGTTCCCCCCTTAATTCTTTTAGAATTCTGGGGTGAATTCCATCAGACCCCATTGCTTTGTCCACCTTCAGTTTTAGGAGTTCTTGCAGAACCCTTTCTTCTCTGAAAGGACTGGGATTGACCCCCCCCCATCAAGAGTGCTTCTGTAAACTGGATTAGGCACCTCCCCCTCCTCTTTTGTGAATACCGAGCAGAAATATTCATTCAGTATTCCTGCTTTTTCACTGTCCCCCTCTGCCCACCCACCGTTCATTCTATTCAGCCTCACTATCCCTCCCTTTGTCTTTCTATGCTCGCTGATGTACCTATAAAAGGTTTTATCCCCCTTCTTAACTGAGTTGGCTACCTTTTCCTCAGTTTGGGCCTTTGCTATTCTGACTTCCCTCCCTGCTTCCTTCTGCCTTAACTGGTACAGCTCTCTGTCCTGCTCCTTCTGTGTTTCCTTATACTTCGAATGCTATCTTTTCTTCCTGACTCCACAGCCACCTCTTTTGAGAACCATAGTGGCTTTTCTTTTGTTTTGATTAGTTTATTTGCTTCACAGAAAGGCTTGTTGCCCTGTGATGGCAGTTTGATGATTCCCCATTGTTGCTCCACACCTCCTTCTAGCCTGTTTGCTAGTGCTTTCTGAGGCACTCTCCCATCTTGCCAAGTCAGCCTCCTGAAGTCCAGTACCCTCACTTTTGTATGGCTTGACTCTGTAGCTGAGTTTAACGTGAACCACACTGTTTGATGGTCACTTGTTCCCAGATGGCAACCAACTTCTAGATCTGAGATCCTTTCACTGCCCCCGTTTGAGAGTACGAGGTCTAAGATTGCTCCCTCATGAGTGGGTTCCAAAACTAGCTGTCTGAGGCCTGCCACCTGTAGGGCATCAGGAATGGCCCTGCTCTTGGATGTGGCTGCAGCAAATGTGTTCCAGTTAACATCTGGCATATTCAGGTCTCCCATCAACAGTATCTCCCCTTTCTCTGCCATTCTAAGAATGCCTTCTATCATATCCTTGTCCATTCCCTCCCCCTGACATGGGGAGTCTGTACACAACCCCTGTGCAGATTGTGGTGCCCTTTCCAGTCTCCAAGGTGACCCACAGTGCCTCCTCTCCTCCCTGTTTACTCTTTTGTTCAGTTGCTTTTATCCCTTCCTTTACATAGAGAGCTACTCCTCCCCCTCTTCTCCCCTGCCTGTCTCTCCTGTAGGTTATGTACCCTGGCATGTTAACATCCCAGTCATGGTCCTCTGTGTACCATGTTTCTGTGACTGCTTTGATATCCAGGCATCCCGCTTCCATCAAGGCCACCAGCTCAGGGAGCTTGTTGCCCAGACTATGGGCATTGGTACTCATTACCCTCCCTTTCCTGATGGCCTTACTCCTTTTTGCCCCATCCCTGTCCTTCTTGCCTTTGTCCCTTTCTCCATTTACCCCTGCTCTTCTCCCTAGCAGCACCTCTATGTTTGTGTTTACCGCACTTACTACCGTTATTTTTTTGGGGGGGGGCTAAAATTTCCCTGCTCCTTTTCCTAATACACAAGTTAGCCAGCCTTGGAGTGGGTCCCAAGGTGGTAGCCTGGATAAAAAATTGGCTAGACAACAGGACACAAAGGGTAGTAGTAAATGGAGTACACAGTGAAGAAAAGAGGGTTACTAGCGGGGTAACGCAGGGTTCAGTACTGGGACCGGTCCTTTTTAATGTCTTTATAAGTGACATTGCAGAGGAACTGGAAGGAAAAGTATGTCTCTTTGCAGACGACACAAAGATCTGCAACAGGATTGATACACAAGATGGCGTGGAAAGGATGAGAAGGGACTTGGCAAGGTTGGAGGAATGGTCAAATGTATGGCAGCTCAGTTTCAATGCAAAGAAGTAGAAGGTAATGCACATGGGAAACAAAAACTCAGGAGAAGCGTACACAATGGGGGGTGAGATACTGACAACAGTAAAAATGGAAGGGACCGAGGGGTAATTATATCAGATGACCTAAAGGTGGGCAAGCAATGTGAGAAGGCAGTAAGGAAGGCTGGGGGGTACTGGGATGCATAGGAAGAGGCATCAATAGTAGAAAACAGGAAGTTGTTATCCCTCTGTACAGACAGTTGGTGAGACCCCATCTGGAGTACTGTGTGCAGTTCTGGAGACCCCATCTCCATAAGACATAGACAGAGTGGAGGCTGTCCAGAGAGGGCAACCAAAATGGTGCAGGGTCTACACCAGAAGACATCGAAGAAAGACTAAAGGAGCTTAATATGTATACCCTTGAGGAAAGAAGGGAGAGAGGACATGATAGAAACTTTCAAGTACCTCAAGGGAATCAACAAAGTCCAAGAGGGTAGCATCTTTCAGAAAAAGAGATGTGCAAGAACAAGGGGGCACAATCTGAAGATAGAGGGGGGATGGCTCAGAGGTAATGTGAAGAAGTATTTTTTCACAGAGAGGGTAGTGGATGCATGGAACAGCCTCCCTGAGGAGGTCGTGGAGTCAAGAACAGTGGGGGAATTCAAGAATGCATGGGACAGGCATAAGGCAGTCCTAGAAGATACCAGGAGAAAGGACTGCTGTGTGACTGAACTTCTCTGCTGGGACTATATTGCCCTCCTTCCCTCCCCTCCACCCAAAGCTAGTTCTATTTTTATAGGCACAGGATTTGACTGACAACAGGAACTTCCTGTTTAGGGGCAGGAAGTGAGTGATCACAGAACCACCAAGGACCCACCATCCTAGAAGGGCAAGAGTAGCTCTCCGGCCCCGTCTAGCTGCTGGAGGTCTCCCTCTGAGCAAGTAAGTGGCCTACTGAGAAATATAGGATATTCTTGTCTCAGAACAGGACAATCAGGAGCTTAAAGGGCACACAGGCAGAAAGTAAGGAGAGAGAGAAAAAAAAAACAGAGGAAAGAGTAAGGATTGCAAACAATTAAGGGGCCAGAAATAAGACATGATTGGAGTGGTGCAGTGCAGTGGCTGTGGAGCAGCAGTCTTCCGGGAGATGTTCTGGAGGATGTGGTGTTGTCCCATCTGCAGGCACCTCTGGGCTGAGGGAGGAGGTTGCTCATCTCCAGGCTGAGTTGGCCAGGATTTGTGGGACCTCCTCTTCCATCCAGGGACCACCAGTGCCACTGCCGTTGCCTCAGAGGTTGCCAAGAAAGAGGAGCAGTTGGACCACAGTGGGCTCAGGGAGGGTGAGGTGGTGGAACAGAGGCGCATTCCTCCAGTTGTACCTCTCCACAATCCCTATGCCATTCTGGCAAAGTGTGGTTCCTCTATGGAGGCACCCACAGTGGAGACCAAGGAGGATGCTGGGAACCTCCACAAAGGAGACCCACAGGAGGGTGGCAGGGGACCCTGCAGGGGAAGGAAACAACTCCTGGTGGGGGACTCCATTGTTAGGAAGGTAGAACTGGCGGAGGAAGGGGAGAGGGAGGTAAGGTGCCTGCCTGGCACCATGGCTTGGAGGGACAGGGAGCGAATCCTCAGGATTGCCAGAGCAGCTGCACAGGGGAGGGAGCTGGTTGTCATTGTCCACCTAGGGACAAATGACCTGGCTAAGAAAGGGATTAGAGAAGGGCAGGAAGAGTTTGTGGAATTGGGGAAGGGCCTTAGTCAAGTAGCATGCACGGTAACCTTCTCGGAGGTGCTACCATCTATGGCATAGGAGAGGCTAGGGTGTTCTGCACCATGGGATTCAATCAGTGGTTGAAAACTGGTGTGGAGCTCAGGGATTTGGCTTCATTGGGGACTGGGGTCCACCTGGAGTGATGCAAGCCTATACTGGCATGATGGGCTGCATCTGTCCGGGAGGGAACCAGGATCCTAGGTGATAGGTTTAAATGTTTCATTGACAAGCTTTTTAACTAGCCAAGGGGAGGCACTGAAAGGAGCAGGAAAATCCTAGCCCCCAAATAATCATGGTAGTAGTGCGCAAACACCAACATAGAGGTGTCAATAGGAGAAGGGCAGGGTAAATAGAGAAAGTGACAAAGGCAAGAAGGACAGGGATGGGGCAAAAGGGAAGTAAGGCCATCAGGAAATGGAGGGTACGAGTACCAATGCCTGTAGTCTGGGCAACAAGCTCCTGAGCTGATGGCCTTAATGGAAGAGGGATGCCAGGATATCGTAGCAGTCACAGAAACATGGTACACAGAGAACCATGACTGGGATGTTAACATACCAGGGTACATAACCTACAGGAGAGACAGGCAGGGAGAAGAGGGGAGGAGTAGTCTCTATGTAAAGGAAGGATAAAAAGCAACTGAACAAAAGAGTAAACAGGAGAGAGAGGAGGCACTGTGGGTCACCTTGGAGACTGGAAAGGCACCACAGTCTGCACAGGGGTTGTGTAAAGACCCCGTGTCAGGGGAAGAAATGGACAAGGATATGATAGAAGGCATTCTTAGAATGGCAGAAAGGGAGATACTGTTGATGGGAGACCTGAATATGCCAGATGTTAACTGGAGCACATTTGCTGCAGCCACATCCAAGAGCAGGGCCATTCTTGATGCCCTACAGGTGGCAGACATTAGACAGCTAGTTTCGGAACCCACTCATGAGGGAGCAATCTTAGACCTCGTACTCTCAAATGGGGGCAGTGAGAGGATCTCAGATCTAGAAGTGGGTTGCCATCTGGGAACAAGTGACCATCAAACAGTGTGGTTCACGTTAAACTCAGCTACAGAGTCAAGCCATACAAAAGTGAGGGTACTGGACTTTAGGAGGACTGACTTTGGCAAGATGAGAGAGTGCCTCAGAAAAGCACTAGCAAACAGGCTAGAAGGAGGTGTGGAGCAACAATGGGGAATTATCAAAACTGCCATCACAGAGGCAACAAGCCTTTGTGTGAAGCAAATAAACAATTCAAAATGAAAGAAAAAGCCACTATGGTTCTCAAAAGAGGTGGCTGTGAAAGTCAGGAAGAAAAAGATAGCATTCCGGAAGTATAAGGAAACACAGAAGGAGCAGGACAGAGAGCTGTACCAGTTAAGGCAGAAGGAAGCAGGGAGGGAAGTCAGAATAGCAAAGGCCCAAACTGAGGAAAAGATAGCCAACTCAGTTAAGAAGGGGGATAAAACCTTTTATAGGTACATCAGCGAGCGTAGAAAGACAAAGGGAGGGATAGTGAGGCTGAATAGAATGAACGGTGGGTGGGCAGAGGGGGACAGTGAAAAAGCAGGAATACTGAATGAATATTTCTGCTCAGTATTCACAAAAGAGGAGGGGGAAGTGCCTAATCCAATTAACAGAAGCACTCTTGATAGGGGGGTCGATCCCAGTCCTTTCACAGAAGAAAGGGTTCTGCAAGAACTCCTAAAACTGAAGGTGGACAAAGCAATGGGTCCTGATGGAATTCACCCCAGAATTCTAAAAGAATTAAGGGAGGAACTAGTGAAACCACTGGCTACTCTTTTTAATAAATCATGGGAGGATGGTGTGGTACCCGAGGACTGGAGGAAGGCGGATGTGATTCCCCTTCACAAAAGTGGGAGCAAGACAGAGGCAGGAAACTACAGACCTGTCAGTCTGACCTCTGTGTAGGGAAAGTGATGGAGTCACTCTGAAGGAAAGAATAGTTGAGTACCTAGAGGCCAGTGAGCACAGGACCCAAGGCAGCATGGGTTCACAGTGGAAGGTCATGTCAGACAAATCTAATAGATTTCTTTGACTGGAGACCAAAGTAGTAGACCAGGGAGGGACTGTGGACATGGCCTACCTTGACTTTAGCAAGGCATTTGACACAGTCCCACACAAAGATTAATAGTCAAATTAACCAGCCTGGAGTGGGACCCAGGGTGGTAGCCTGGGTAAAACATTGGCAGGACAACAGGACACAGAAGGTAATGTAAATGGAGTCCACTCTGAAGAAGGGGTTACTAGTGGGGTACCGTAGGTTCAGTATTGGGTCCAGTCCTTTTTAATGTCTTCATCAGTGACATTGCAGAGGGACTGGAAGGAAAAGTATGCCTTTTTGCAGATGACACAAAGATCTGCAAGAGGGTTGATACACAAGGAGGCGTGGAAAGGATGAAAAGGGACTTGGCAAGGTTGGAGGAATGGTCAGAAGTATGGCAGCTAGGATTCAATGCAAAGAAGTGCAAAATAATGCACCTGGGAAACAAGAGCCCAGGGGAAGAATACACAATGGGTGGGAGGTAGTAACAACAACAAAAAGGAAAGGGACCTGGGGGTAATCATATCAGATGACCTTAAGGTTAGCAAGCAATGGAGAAGGCAGTAGGGAGGGCTGGGGGTATACTGGGATGTATAGGAGAGGCATCATCAGCAGAAAACAGGAAGTTGTTATCCTCTGTACAGACAGTTGGTGAGACCCCATCTGGAGTACTGTGTCCAGTTCTGGAGACCCCATCTCCGCAAGGACATAGACAGGATAGAGGCAGTCAGAGGAGGGCAACTAAAATGGTGCAGGGTCTGCAAGAGAAGCCGTATGAGGAGAGACTAAAGGAGCTTAATATGTATACCCTTGAGGAAAGAAGGGAGAGGGGGGACATGATAGAAACTTGTAAGTACCTCAGTGGAATCAACAAAGTCCAAGAGGGTAGCATCTTTCAGAAAAAGAGACTTGCAAGAACAAGGGGACACAATTTTAAGATAGAAGGAGGACGGTTCAGGGGCAATGTGAGGAAGTATTATTTCACAGAGAGGGTAGTGGATGCATGGAACAGCCTTCCTGAGGAGGTTGTGGGGTCTAAAACTGCGGGAGAATTCAAGAATGCATGGGACAGACATAAGGCAATTCTTGTGGGGGGTAGGAAGAAATAGGCTGTTGGTTAACTAGGATCTGCAGCCTATCCTGTAGGTAGGGAAATGGGCAGACTAGATGTGCCTAGCGGACCTTATCTGCTGTCAAAGTCTATGTTTCTATGTTTCTAGTGGGGGGGGTAGGAGGAAGTAAGCTGTTCGTTAACTAGGGTCTGCAGTTTATCTGTTAGGTAGGAAAATGGGCAGACTAGGTGGGCCAAGCGGTCCTTATCTGCCATCAAATTCTATGTTTCTATGTTTTTGGGCCATGCCAAATGCTATAGATGCCATTTTTTAGTGTTGCATTTGAGTGATTTGTGTTCAAGTCAATGTAGGGTGTTAGCAAAGTCAGATTGTAGGGTAGATTCAGCCTGGTTAGTGGAGGGGAGGGACCAGAAACAAAGATCATGGTATCGTCCACATACATTTGAACATGTGAGTTGGGCAAGCAGAATGCAGGTTGTTCATAAAAATAGAGAATAGGGTAGGTCCCAGGACTGACCCCTAAGGAACACCATCCAGAATGGGGAGGGTATTGGATTTGGTATCCCCAAGCTGGACATACTAGAATCTATCTGTTAAATAGGCCTTGAACCTTCCAGTGGAGGATGGGGATAGACCAATAGCTGTAAGGTCAACAAGGAGTAATCTATGGGCAAAAGAGTCAAACGTCTTGGTAAGGTCTATAAAAATAGCCAGTGTCAGATGACCCATAGCCATGGCCAAGTGGATGTGGTTGGTGAGGTGGAGGAGGAAGTGGAGTGGAGATTATGGAAACCTGATTGATATGGAGTCAGAATGTCACTGGAGGTCAGGAATGCATTTAGTCTTTTTGAGATAAGTGACTCCAGGATTTTGGAGAGAGAGGGGAGAAGAGAGATGGGTCTGTAGTTGCCAGGGATGGATGGGTCACCCCCTTTGTGTAGCGGGATGACTTTAGCTAATTTCCAAGCCTTAGGAAGGGAGCACAAAAAAAGGGAGAGATTGAAGATGTGAGTAATAGGAGGGACAATAGCCGGGGTGGAGATTTTCAAGAGGAGGGGATTAATACCATCTGGGCTTTGTTTGGATGCTTTCAGTGATTTGAGGGCTCAGAGCACCTCTAGGGAGGTAATGGGTGGGAAGGTGTGATTGGTTGGGGGGTGTGGGAGGGCATATTAGGGCGAGGGGAAGAGGGAAGGGGGTAGGTGGGTCAGAAAACTGACTGTCCCCAGGAGGGAAGGGGCACTGGTATCTGCGAGGAGAGGAGAGTGGCGCAGATAGAAGCCCATGGGGAAGGGCACAGGTCGTGAAGAATTTGTTAATGGTGGAGGCCACGGTGCCAAAGCTGTTGTCTAAATGGTCAGAGCATGGGGAAGAGGCTTGTTGAGCGAAGCCAAGCAGGGAGTGGAGAGATTTCCAGAATGCAACTGGGGATGGTTGGCAGTCCTCAAGCTGAAACTTGAAGAAGCCAGCTTTGGTGAAGTGCATGGCCTTAGTACTAGCATTCCTCAGAGTTCTGTATGTTTGAAGGTCGGAGGCATTGACGGAGGCTTTGAATGCAATCACGCTTTATCTCTGGCTTTGAACAGCTGTTCCAGTTCAAGGGAGATCTAAGAAAGGTGCCTACACTGGAGGTGTCACTTTTTTGGAGGGGGGCATGGAAGTTCCAGATGCTTAGGAAGGTGGAGTTAAATGCTGCCAAAGCACAGTCGATGTCCGGTGCCATGAAGACTCTGGCCCAATCAGCCAGGTAGAGCTCAGCTAGTCATGCCTGCTGGTCGAGGGATTTTAGGGTCCAGAACCACAAATATTTGGGCAGGGTGGGGGGGGACAATGTTTCCTGCAACAGAACATGATACAGTGGTCGCCGAAGGCATCTGGGAGGGTACCAGCTGAAGATAATTTTGTGGGGGTGTGTGGTTAGGATCCAGCCCAACAGTGAGTGGTTAGAGGAGCAGGTGTTTAGTCTGGTAGGATCAGTAATGAGTTGGGTGAGGTTGAGTGCCTCGATCTGTTGAGTGGTGGTCCTGGAGCTTGGGCAAGCCAGTTAAGGTTAAAGTCACCCAGGATAAGAAGCTCACCCGAGGCTGCAGAAGAGGTTAGGGAGGCAAGTTTGGAGACCAAGGTGGAAGGTGATGCACTGGGATAGAAATAGCAGACAGCGACAAACAGTGGGGACGAGGATGGGAAGACTAGTTTAGTAAGTAGGATCTCAAGTGATTTTGGTGAAACCTCTTGTGAGACAACGGTGGTGCTTAGGGACTCATGAACATAGGTAGCAACACCACCAACACCACTACCATGTTTGCCCCTATCAAGACGGAGTATGGAGTACTCAGAGATGGTGACTGAGGTGTCAGGGACTTTGGCAGATAACCATGTTTCTGAAATGCAGAGGATATCAAGTGAACATTGATATGTGCATTGAGAAGACTAGGCTGAAATGTGATCTAGTTTGGGTAGAAGGCTCCTAGCATTTAGGTGGTAGATGCCCAGTCCAGAGGTGGGGGAAGACTCGATGAAGAGGGGTTAAGCCCAGGGTTAGATTCAATGTCCCCAGCCAATAACAGCAAGGAAGGCAGGAAGACATAAGGATACAGTAAGTAAGGGGGGGTTGGGTGGAGTGGAGGGAGAAGCCTAGCAAGTGATGCACGTGGTTAGTTAGGAAGCCAAGAGTGAGGGTGCCGAGAGGGGTTGAGTGCCACATAGGTGTGATAGCAGGTGGGGAGAGGGGTAGATGAACTTCAATGAAGTGGGTGAGATTCACCTGGTTGAAGGAGATAATTGAGTCTGAGAGGTCAGACAATAGGAGGGTGCCTGTCAGAAGGACAGCCATAGTCAATTAGACAAGGGGCTTCATTGCAGCTGTGGAGATTTGAGTCACACAGCTGAGTTGAGATTAGGTCAGGAGCAGTGAACTACAAGAGATCAAGTGACAGCAAGTTGACCTAGGTTGAGGGAGTTACAGCAACAGCTGTTTAAACTACAAGATGCCAATCATTAACAAGGGTGGCCTCTTGTGGGGGGGTGAAATGATGGAGGGTAGCACTCAGCAATTCTGTGCAGTATGTTGCTTTAAGGGGTGGGTTAGTGGGACTAGGCAACTAGGCACAAGCATGGGAGGAGGGAGGGAGGAGGCAGAGCTTGAGGAATATTTAATAGAGGTCGGGGCCGGGAGGGTGGTCAGGGACAGGAGGGTGGGCAGGACAGAATTACGGCAATAAAGATAGCTGAAGAGCCAAATTTAAAACTTGGTGCCAGGCTCCGAGAGTGTCCAATCAGGAGAGGCTGAAAAAGCAGAGCTGAACAATGAAGAGCCAGGACTGCGCTGAGCAGCCAATCGGATTTAGGAAAAAAAAGCCAGTGAATCCCGGGGTCTCTGGCAGTGTACTTTGGTCCTGTGTGGGGCAGCCGGCATGGGGCTGGGGCTGGGGCTGGGCCACAGGCTGCAGTGCTCCTGATCAGGGTTGAAGAGTCCTGGAGAGAAAGCAGAGAGAGCGAGGATCACAGATAAAGCAGGGAAGTACTATTCAGATGCTAAATCAGTGGGCAGGTTAGTGTGCATACAATAGTCTGCACGAGTGAAGGCTAAAAGTGGGAGGGGGGAATACTGGCAGGGAGAAGCTGTGGGGGGGAGGTGCCAAAGAGCAGGCGCCAAGGGTCCACAGAATGAAAGACAAGATTTACAGTCAGGGATGGGGCAAGAGTAAGGTGGGGAGGAAAATGGCAGGTGAAGGCAGAGCAGGCTCTGGAAGGAGAAGAAAGGTAGGCTGAGAGGAAGGAAGGTGCCGTGTTAGTGGGTACCTCAGTCCCGGTGCCTAAAGGAAACAGAAATTTAGCTCTGGGGACAGCAGAATTTAGCAGATAAAAGGGACAAGGTGAGAGTGAGACGGAGAGTGGCAGGAAGGAACAGGAGGATTAGGAGAGCACACAGGATGGCGTGGCTAAGGAGTAGGCAAAACCAGAGAAAAGAGCAAATGACTCAAATAGTAACACTAAAAGACTAAAGCACTAAATCACTACATGCGGTAATAATAACAGGTCAAATACCAAGCTACATGCAGTAATAATAACAGGTCAAATACCAAGTTCAAAATTACAGCAATAAAGATAGCAGAACAGCCAAATTTAATACTTAGCGCCAGGCTCTGAGAGCATCCAATCAGGAGAGACGGAAAAGTGGAGCCAATCAATGAGGAGCCGGGACCACACTGAGCAGCCAATTGGATTTAGGAAAAAGAAGCCGGTGAATCCCAGGGTCTCTGGCAGTGTACCTTGGTCCAGTGCGGCGGCTTGGGAGCATGGGGTGGCCAGTACAGGTCCAGGGCTGGGCCACAGGCTGCAGTCCTCCCAATCAGGGGTGAAGAGTCCTTGGTCCTGTGTGGTGGCATGGGAGTGTGGGGCAGCCAGCATTGGTCCAGGGCGAGGCCACAGGTTGCGGTGCTCCCAATCAGGGGTGAAGAGTCCTAGAGAGGAAGCAGAGAAAGCGAGAGTCACAGATAAAGCAGGGAAGTACTATTCAGATGCTAAATCGGTGGGCGGGTTAGTGTGCACACAATAGTCTGCACAAGTGAGGGCTAAAAGTAGGATGGGGGAATACTAGCGGGGAGAAGCTATGGGGGAGGGAGATGCCGAAGAGCAGGCGCCAAGGGTCCACAGAATGAAAGACAAGATTTACAGTCGGGGGTGGGGGCAAGAGTAAGGTGGGGAGGAAAATGGTGGGTGAAGGCAGAGCAGACTCTAGAAGGAGAAGAAAGGCAGGCTGTGGGGAAGGAAGGTGCCATGGAGTGGGTGCCTCTGTCCCGGTGCCTGAAGGAAACAGAAATTTAGCTCTGGGGACAGCAGAATTTAACAGGTAAAAGAGACAAGGTGAGAGCAAGAAGAAGAGATGCAGGAAGGAACAGGGGGATTAGGAGAGCATACGGGATGGCGTGGCTAAGGAGTAGGCAAAACCAGAGAAAAGTACAAATGACTCAAACAGTATCACTAAAAGACTAAAACACTAAATGACTACATGCGGTAATAATAACAGGTCAAATACCAAGCTACATGCGGTAATAATAACAGGTCAAATACTAAGTTCAAAATTACGGCAATAAAGATAGCCAAAGAGCCAAATTTAATACTTAGTGCCAGGCTCTGAGAGCGTCCAATCAAGAGAGACTGAAAAGTGGAGCCAACCAATGAGGAGCCGGGACCACACTGAGCAGCCAATCGGATTTAAGGGAAAAAGGAGCCAGTGAATCCCGGGGTCCCTGGCAGTGTACCTTGGTCCTGTGCCGTGGCTTGGGAGTGTAGAGTGGCCGGCATGGGGCCTGGACCTGACCACAGGCTGCAGTGCTCCCGATCAGGGGCAAAGAGTCCTTTGTCCTGTGTGGTGGCGTGGGTGCATGGGGTGGCCAGCATGGGTCCAGGGCTATGCCACAAGCTATGGTGCTACTGATCGGGGCAAAGAGTCCTTGGTCCTGTGCAGTGGCTTGGGAGCATGGGGCAGCTGGCACAGGTCTGGGGTCAGTCCACAGGCTGCGGTGCTCCCAAACAGGTGCAAAGAGTCCTTGGTCCTGTGCAGCAGCTTGGGAGCGTGAGGTGGCCAGCATGGGTCCTGGGCCAGGCCACAGTGCTCCCGATCAGGGGCAAAGAGTTTTTGGTCCTGTGTGGTGGCTTGGGAATGTGGGGTAGCCAGCACAGGTCCGGGGCTGAGCCACAGGCTGTGGTGCTGCCAATCAGGAGTGAAGAGTCCTTGGTCCTGTGTGGTGGCTTTGGAGTGTGGGGTGGCCAGCATGGTTCACTTCTGGAAAGGGCATAGCACTGTCACTGCTCTTATGAAGTTCACTAATGATGCTAAAGTTGCTATGAACGATGGTCTTCTAACAGGGGTAGTCTTTAAAGACCTGACCAAGGTGTTTGATCTGGACAATCATCCTCTCCTCCTAGCGAAAATGGAATCTATAGTTTTTTTCTTCTGACTTCATTGCCTGGTACTATAGTTATTTGTCAAACAGGAAACAAGAGGTTAAATTTAAATCTACTGTCACTGACCTTTCTTCAGTAAACATTGGGGAGCCCCAGGGCTCTATTCTCAGACTTCTCCTCTTCTCCATCTTCATAAATGACATCTCACATAACACCTCCACTTGCTTATCCCTGCTTTATGCAGATGACTTAGTACTTTATCATAGCTCCAAGATTGTCTCTGATTTAAACACCTCTCTCTCTCATCTGAGCCCCTCCTTATCCAACACTGGCTCACTAGAAACAATCTAATTTTAAATGCTAGCAAAACACAATCCATGCTCTTTGGTTCCGCCACCAGGATAAGAAATTGTAAGGAGAAATTATCAATTACTAGTGTTGATGATTCCCTCCTGGAGAATGACAACTCCATCACATATCTTGGGGTTACACTTGACTCCTTGGTAGACTTCAACCATCGTATTTCTATAACCTGCAAAGCTGTAAACTCTAAAACTTGTATTGCTTACAAAACCAGCTATACCTTAACTCCATCTGCCAGGACTGCAATTGCCCTAAGTGTCCTACTCCCTGCCTTTGCCTATGGCTCTGTGACCTATGCTGGTGCAGCAAAAACCAGCCTCCATAAATGGGATACTACTTATAATAGCATATGTCACATTGCCTTAGCATCTCCATGCCTCACACACCACTGTCAGTTTTATAGTAACCTAAACTGGCCCTCCCCTACGGACCACAATCTTCTCTCCTTCGGTGCCCTAATAGATGGTATCATTCGTACTGGTGTTCCCTCCTCCCTTGCTTTAATGTTGTCACATGCCAGCCCTTGCTACAACCTATAGTCTGGGTATCAAACCCTTTTACAAGTCCCTAGATGCAAAACTAACATGGGGTCCCTGGCTTTTTCCTACACCACACCTGATTTCTGGAACTCATTACCAGTTGCTCTCCAACACTCCTCTACACACTGCTGTTTCAAAAGGATGCTACATGCTCACTTTACAATGTCTGACCCTTGCAACTGCTTCATCCTCCTTGACTTTCCTATTGCTCTGCTCTTCTTCTTTCCCACTACCTTGTCTGTTTCTCCCACTGCTCTGTTCTTGTCCTCACTGCCTTTGCCTAACTTGCCCTTCGTACTCTCCCTGCACTTAATACTCTCCTAGCTTTCCTCATACTTTTTCCCAAATAAAATGCTATTTCTTTTTTTTTCCTCCTCAGCTCTTGTCTGTATTCTGTTTCTCTCTGAAATCCTATAACTTGCTCCTTAAACTTCTTACTCTCTTACCTTCACTAGTGCACTTAGTTCTCACAGCTGAGTACTGCTTAAATTGCCAGTGATTATTTGTTCAAATGTACTCTATGTAAAATTGTATATCTCTGTTTTGCTTTACATTGTATTGTATATATGTTTTTGCTACCTGTATAAATGTTCTCCTGAGCTGTTCTCTCTAATGTAATGACTTGTACTGCCTGTTTCTGTATTATGTTGTATTTTGATTTGCTTCATTTGTACTTTCCCAGGTCATGCCTGAAAATAGGCATTCCTAGATCTAGTGCACTTACTCGGTTACCAAAAACAAATAAATAATAACCTGGGTGACGGTCTTTAGGGATGTGCTTTATTCTTGGACACTCCTTAGTTAAAGATAGTTTATGATCTGAGAAAATCAGCTGGGGAGAATATAAGATGCAGTTTGGCTACATTTTTCAGTTTCACTGGAACTGGGTTCGACATAGTTGGATGTTGGCTTTGGATGTTACATATTTCTATATTCCAGTTCAATCACAGTCTATGAGGGTACCATACTTATTTAGCTAAGACAGTTGCAATGTAAGAATCATTTAAATGTATTAATAAACAGTCATTGAGGTAGCTTGTATGCAGTACTGTTAATTGAGACACAGTCTTCCATTTTATATCAGCATTTACCTGTTATTTTAATGTGTGATAAGAATATGTATTTATTAAGGTAGGTCAAATTGAGCTGTGAAGCATTCCAAACCATCTGGATGGGGTGCTTTATGAAAGTAAGTGCTTTGCCTTGCCAATATATTTTCTTGGGATATTTTGTATGAATTCTGTGTTTGTAAGTTTATTTCTCCCCTTTGTAAATCTTTACATAGTTCCAAACAATTAGGTAACACTGTTTTGGGATGGGCTTTTATCATTGGCAGCTCCTCAGTTAAATATATTTAACAAATTGGAATCCAGGTGGGGAAAATATAAGACACAGTTTATCTGCCTTTTTAATATATTTCTTTATTTTGGGATCCAGGGCATGCAGTGGTCTTTAGAAGAATTATTGATTCATCTTATGAAACTAGTTTCAAATCGCCCCAATGTCTGCCTTGGCAAATGTCTTACCAGTCAAGCAATTGCTATTAAAAGAATATTATATGAATTGAATTTAGATTATTGAAATGAACTGGTAATTTATTTCATTGTTCGGAAAAAAACCTTTGAGCGAAAGCTCTTTTGCAAAGGTCCCACATCAAGTACATGGCACATACTGTGCAACAGAAAGTGAATTGCCCCCTCTGTAGTTCACACTTCATGGGAAGGAGTGTACACAATAAGAACAACTCAGGGAACATTTAAACAAACAGTGCAATGGTAATGCAAACAGAGAGACATAATGCGGAATATAAGTACAGAATAACAAGTAACCACGTACTAAAGCTACTGCCAAAAACCTTAAACAGAGTACGGCTATAAGCTTACGGGGGAACACAGAGACAAGGACCTCAGCAGCCCATAGTACAGGCTTTGTCTTGGTAACAGGGATGGGGACTGAAAATAGCTGATTTGGTAGGGGAGAGGGATGGCTATGGGGGGGTCAGCTATTTCACAATTGATATATTCATTGGCATGCATCTAACAAGGCAGTTAGGATGCAGTCATTTATCCTGGGATATCTTATTAAGTATACTTGCTGTAGCATCATGTTGCTCCCATGTCAACTACAGTATTACTGTTCTTCCCTGTTCTCCTTCCCCTGGATCAAGCATGGAAATAAGCCTCCACTCAGTGTGCCTTTCCCAGACACCAATTTTCAAAATAAAGTCAAATAAGTATGCAAATATTAAAATTAACAAATGCAACCATGTTTACATTGTTGCATACTGGAGGCTACTGGAACACCAGAACCTCGTCACCCAGCAGCAGCTTGGACTGAAATGTAAGTTAATGATGCCTTACAGCACAGCAGAGAATACCCCACCTGTTAGGCTATATTTCGGGGTGACAGTCACTGTCTCAGCAGGTTGTATGTAACATACAAGTTCAGCAGATCCATCCCACCACTGAAATGGATCTCCCATCAGAGGTAGCCTAAATGACGTCTGTCCCACATATCCCCTCATTGGATGGTATACATAACAGAAAATGGTCTACTGGCACTACAGAGGTTAGGATGCTGTCACTCCCAAGTGCACTGCCAATGAGTGTTAACAGTCACTTCTCTTTTTCTCTATCCAACTCCAGTTATTTTCCAACTACTTCCCAACTGCCCTTTTCCTGTTTGCAGTCATGCTTTAACAGACATGGTAACCCCTCCCACTTTGAACTCCACCTATGGTCAGGTGGCCTAAGCCAAAGCGGGCTGTTAATTTTAAACCAAATGAAGCTGCAGCATTGGGTCTAGGGCACTAAACTACTTAATATAACCACAATGGTCACAGCAGCACCAGCAGGCACCAGAGAACACCCAGGAGTTACACAAGTGCCAGAGGTCTCCATATATACCCATTCAAACTTTCATAAGGGGAAAGAAGGAAACGAATTGGGTTTCAAATAGTGCCTGTTTTATGTCCTGTATCCCAAAGCATTTTACATTCCATGTAGGGGAGTGGTGGAAATATTACAACCATTTTATACATACAGGGAGATTTAAACAGCACAGGAATGGGTTAGTGAGACATTAGGGCAATTAAGTACAGAGAAGTTAAGTGACTTACTAAGAGTCACACAGTGAATAAGTACTGTAGTGGTTGTGGGAGTCAAACATGGGTCTCCAGGGTCAAAGCTCTGCACTCTAACCACTGGACAAAACAGCCTCCCTAAATTTCTAAAATGGCCTTCCTCACTGTCCAGGCAAAATAAGACTGAGCTTCTTTTCAAAGTGTGTACAAGAGTAAAGGCCCTCCTAAAGTGGGACACGGTGCTGCTGGTAACCATCACAGAGAGGAAAACAAACTGCACACTCACCTCACCAGCACAGAAAACACCAATACTCAGTAACTGTTCTTTCATGAAAAAAGAAACAATTTTATGCAATAAGTGCAGCATCAAACAGGTGGTGATGAGTCAGATCAGAAACCATTACATCTCTACATTTCATGTACATGTGCTTTGTCAAGAGACTGATGCAGTTTCAGACAGGCAGCCTTATACTGTATGTTGTTATATATAAAGATAAAGGCACTCCATCTGCAACAAAGTGCAACAGTGATAAAAAGTACATGAAAATGTGATCATAAGGGTGAAAAACTAGATGAAACATCTATAGGGACAGCAATTATGGACTTCCTAACGTTTTCATATGACTGAAACTTATATGATATGTGCTCAGAAGGGACACAATTTGTTTAATCTGTAAGACAGAAAGTGACAGAGTGAATACAAGGCCGTACAAGGCTGTTACACGTACATCATGATAATAACATGTATGACACTCAATGGTGGTCTACAGATGGGCCTGCAGTTTGGCAGACCACCTTACGCCTAGCTTGCAGCCAACACCACACCCCAATACTGTACTCTCCCCTCCACCAAAGGTACCTATAAGCACAGCAGATACAAGTAATGCAGAGTGGTCACTAACACTGACTCCTTAAACCCCAGCAATGGTGATTCTGTATCCACACAAACATAGAAACATAGAATTTGACAGAAGATAAAGACCACTTGGCCCACCTAGTCTGCTCATTTTCCTACCTAACAGATAAGTTGCAGATCCTAGTTAACCAACAGCTTACTTCCTCCTACCCCCCCGCTAGGACTGCCTTTTGTCTGTCCCATGCATTCTTGAATTCCTCCACTGTTCTAGACTCCACGACCTCCTCAGGAAGGCTGTTCCATGCATCCACAACCCTCTCTGTGAAAAAATACTTCCTCACATTACCTCTGAGCCGTCCCCCCTCTGTCTTCAAATTGTGCCCCCTTGTTCTTGCACATCTCTTTTTCTGAAAGATGCTACCCTCTTGGACTTTGTTGATTCCCTTGAGGTACTTGAAAGTTTCTATCATGTCCCCTCTCTCCCTTCTTTCCTCAAGGGTATACATATTAAGCTCCTTTAGTCTTTCTTCGTATGTCCTCTGGTGCAGACCCTGCACCATTTTGGTTGCCCTCCTCTGGACAACCTCCACTCTGTCTATGTCTTTGCAGAGATGGGGTCTCCAGAACTGCACACAGTACTCCAGATGGGGTCTCACCAACTGTCTGTACAGAGGGATAACAACTTCCTGTTTTATACTATTGTTGCCTCTTCCTATGCATCCCAGTATCCCCCCAGCCTTCCTTACTGCCTTCTCACATAGCTTGCCCACCTTTAGGTCATCTGATATAATTACCCTCAGGTCTCTTTCCATTTTTACTGTTGTCAGTATCTCGCCCCCCATTGTGCACTCTTCCCCCGGGTTTTTGTTTCCCATGTGCATTACCTTGCACTTCTTTGCATTGAATCTGAGCTGCCATACATTTGACCATTCCTCCAACCTTGCCAAGTCCCTTCTCATTCTTTCCACTCCATCTTGTGTATCAATCCTGTTGCAGATCTTTGTGTCGTCTGCAAAGAGACACACTTTTCCTTCCAGTTCTTCTGCAATGTCACTTATAAAGACATTAAAAAGGACCGGTCCCAGTACTGAACCCTGCGGTACCCCGCTAGTAACCCTCCTTTCTTCACTGTGTACTCCATTTACTACTACCCTTTGTGTCCTGTTGTCTAGCCAATTTTTTATCCAGGCTACCACCTTGGGACCCACTCCAAGGCTGGCTAACATGTGTATTAATCTTTTGTGTGGGACTGTATCAAATGCCTTGCTAAAATCTAGGTAGGCCATGTCCACAGCCCCTCCCTGATCTACTACTTTGGTCACCCAGTCAAAGAAATCTATTAGATTCACCTGACACAACCTTCCCATCATGAATCCATGCTGCCTTGGGTCCTGTGCCCCACTGGCCTCTAGGTACTTAACAATTCTTTCTTCAGAAGTGATTTCATCATTTTCCCTACCACTGAGGTTAAACGAACTGGTCTGTAGTTTCCTGCCTCTGTCCTGCTCCCACTTTTGTGAAGAGGAATCACATCTGCCCTCCTCCAGTCCTCAGGTGCCACCCCATCCTCCCATGATTTGTTAAAGAAAGTAGTCAGCGGCGTCACTAGTTCAACCCTTAGTTCTTTTAGAATTCTTGGGTGAATCCCATCAGGCCCCATTGCTTTGTCCATCTTTAATTTTATTGCTTCTTTCAGAACCCTTTCTTCTGTAAATGGACTGGTATCAACCCCCGTCTTCAGAGTGTTTCTCTTGTTTGGTTTAGGTACCTCCCCCTCCTCTTCCTTTGCTAATACTGAGCAAAAATATTCATTCTGTATCCCTGCTTTTTCACTGTCACCCTCTACCCACATTCCCTCCCCTTTATTAAGCCTCAGTATCCCTCCTTCGGAGTTTCTTCGCTCCTAATGTACATATAAAATGTCTTATCCCCCTTCTTAACAGAATTGGCTATCCTTTCCTCGGTTTGGGCCTTTGCTATTATGACTGCCTTCCCTGCCTCTTTCTGCTTTAACTGATAAAGTTCCCTGTCCTGCTCCTTCTATGTTTCCTTATATTTCCTGAATGCTATCCTTTTCTCCTTAACCTTCCCTGCCACCTCTTTTGAGAACCATAGCAGTTTTTTCCTTCATTGTGTTCTGTTGATTTGCTTTTCACAAAGGCTTGTTGCCTCTGTGATGGCTGTTTTGATTACTCCCCATTGTTCCTCCACCCCTCCTTCTTGCCTGTTTGCTAGTGCTTTTCTAAGGCACTCTCTCATTTTCCCAAAGTCAGCCCTCCTAAAGTCCAATACTCTTGCTTTTGTAGCTTGATTGTATGGCTGTGTTTATCACGAACCACACTGTTTGGTGGTCTCTTGTTCTACAGATGGCTACCCATTTCTAAATCTGAGATTCTTTCTCCATCCCCATTTGAGAGTACCTGGTCTAAGATTGCTCCCTCCCGAGTGGGTTCCAATACTAGCTGTCTGAGGCATGCCCTCTGTAGGGCATCAAGGATGACCCTGCTCTTGGATGTGCCTGCAGCAAAGGTGCTCCAGCTAACATCTGGCATATTCAGGTCCCCCATCAACAATATCTCCCCTTTTTCTGCCATTCTAAGGAAGCCTTCTATCATTTCCTTGTCCATTCCCTCCCCCTGAGATGGGGTCTGTATACAACCCCCATGTGAATTGTGGTGCCATTTCCTGTCTCCAGGGTGACCCAGAGTGCCTCATCTGCTCCCTGTTTACTCTTTAGTTCTGTTGCTTTGATCCCTTCTTTACATAGATAGCTACTCCTCCTCCTCTTTTACCCTCTTGTCCCTCCTGTAGATTGTATATCCTGGTATGTTGACATCCCAGTCATGGTTCTCTGTGTACCATGTTTCTGTGACTGCCACAATATCCAGGCAACCCTCTTCCATCAAGGCCACTAGTTCAGAGAGCTTGTTACACAGACTATGGGCATTGGTACTCATCACCCTCCACTTTTTGATAGCCTTACCCCTTTTAGCCCCATTTCTGTCCTTAATGCCTTTGCCTTTTTTTACATTTACCTCTGTCCTGCTCCCTAATAACTTCTATACCTTGGTGTTTACCTCACTAATTACCATGTTTTGTGGGGGGAGGCTGGGATTTCCCTGCTCCTTTTCAGTGCCTCCCTCTTGGCTAGTTTAAATGCTTGCCAATGAAGCATTTAAACCTCCACCTAAGATCCTGGTTCCTCCTGGACAGATGCAGACCATCGCACCAGTATAGGTCTGCATCCCTCCAGGTGGCTCCCCAGTCCCCAATGAAGCAAAACCCTGAGCTCCACACCAGTTTTTAACCACTCATTGAATTCCCTGGTGAGGAGTGTCCTAGCATCTCCCTTGCCATAGACAGGCAGCACCTCCGAGAAGGTTACCGTATGCGCTACTTGTCTAAGGCCCCTCCCCAACTCTACAAACTCCTCTTGCACTGCTCTGATCCCATTCCTAGCCAGGTCATTTGTCCCTAGGTGGACAATGACATCCAGCTCCCTCCCTGGTGCAGCTCTTCCCATGATCCTGAGGATTCACTTCCTGTCCCTCCAAGCCATGGCGCCAGGAAGGCACCTTACCTCCCTCTCCCCTTCCTCCCCCTTTTCTACCTCCTAATGATCAAGTCCCAAAGATTCATTAATTGTGACACACCACTCATGTGATCTATTTGGCTGACTGCTGTTGTGGAGACTATTATGTGGACCATACAAAACATAAATTTAAGAAGAGAATTGGGGACCACATGAAGGCCATACATGGAAACATAGAAGTTGATGGCAAATAAGGACCGCAAGGCCCATCCAGTCTGCCCATTTCTTTTTCTACCTTATAAATGTGCCATCGGCCTTTGCTCTGTCAGTGGTCTATCTATTCATACTCATCTGTATTACTCCCTTATGCCTATCCCATGCCTGTTTGAAGCCCTGCACTGTATTCATAGCCACCACTTCCTGAGGTAGGCCATTCCATGCATCCACCACCCTTTCTGTGAAAAATAATTTCCTCACATTCCCCCTTAATCGGCCTCCCTCTAATCTCATGCTGTGTCCTCTTGTCCTGCTATTTTTCTTATATTTAAACATGTTAGACTCTTTCACCTTGTTAATGCCCTTAAGGTATTTGAATGTTTTGATCATATCACCTCTCTCCCTCCTTTGCTCAAGGGTATACATATTGAGCGCCATTCATCTGTCTTCATATGTCTTCTGATGCAGTCCCTGCACCATTTTGGTTGCCCTTCTCTGGACTGCCTCAATTTGGTTAATGACCTTGTGAAGATGTGGCCTCCAGTACTGCAGGCAGTACTCCAGATGGGGCCTAACCAGTGTCTTGTAAGAGGGATTATTACCTCCCTCTTATGACTTGTGATACCCCTACTCATACACCCTAACATCCACAAATAAATGGGCAATTTGGACTATGTTACAACAGCTCAGGTGCGTGCATCTTGCAACCAGGATTCTCATACCTGGTCATTTCTGGGTCGGAGATGGTAATTGTGGGTCGGGAGGGGAGACTTAGAAGCTACTTTGGCCAAAAAGGAAACTTTTTGGAGCTTCAAGCTTAAAGTCACAGTCTTCCCCCTTCCCCCATCTTAAAGTGATTTGGTCAGATTCACATCTGACTTATGTTATGTTATAGGTTATGTCAGCAAAAGTCATTCTGCCCCAGTTTGTTTACTGGCGTAGTTACAAACATTTTGACTACATAAATTGTATGTCAGATGTTAGTAACATAAATTGGGACTGCCTACAATTAATACCAACAATTAATGATATGTGGGACTACTCCTTGAATGAATTTATGACTGTGTGTAACAGGCATGCCCCCCTCAAGTATGAAGTATTAAAAAATAAAAATGCCTTGTGGTACTTGTTAGATTTAAAAAAATTTAAGCAGCACGGAGATAAAAAGTGGTGGAAAGCTAAAAAGAGTGGGAATATGTCAGATTGGGCCCAGTACAGGGAGATTAGTAATAAGTATATCAAACAAGTTAGGATAGCTAAACAGAGACATTACACACAACTTTTAGAAAGTAATAGTTCATCTTATCCCAGGGAATTTGGGAAGAAGGTAAATGATTTACTAAAAGGACAGGGTAATGATTTGTCAAATGTATTTAAAATAGAAGGTGACCTGATTCCTGCTTCAGTTAAGGTGGTGGAAGAATTTAACAAGGGTTTCATCTATTCAGGTAGGGGAAAACCCATAGCAGATTTGTTGAATCCAAATCAGGGAGACACACTATCAGACAATCAAATTCTATTTAAAAAGATAAAGACCCAGTCTGTAATTAGGGAATTGTTAAAGTCAGACAAATCAAAATCTGTGGGCTTGGATAATTTACCGACCAGGATGCTTAAATATGCTTTTCCCATTATATATGTACAAGTTGTCCTTAATTATGGGTGTTTTCCTACTGCTTGGAAACAGGCAAAAGTTATCCATATATTCAAAGGGGGTGATAAAGCAGAATTGGGCAACTATCGTCCTATCTCGCTGCTGCCACAGCTCTCAAACATTCTTGAGAAACTGATTGCAGAACAAATAAAGGAACATCTTGATTCACACCACCTTTTGAACAGGATGCAATCAGGCTTTTGCAGTTGCCATGGAACAACTACAGCTTTGGTGAAAGTGGTGGGAGATATTCAGGATGCCCTGGACAGGAGGATGTTCATGGGAGCTTTATTTGTCGATTTGTCTAAAGCATTTGATACTTTCAACTACAACATCCTCCCATCCAGGGCAGCATCTATTGGTCTTTAAGGGCTGGAACAAAAGTGGTTATCTTCTTACTTAAAGGGCAGATCTCAGTTGGTGTCCTTGGGGCCATGGGTCTCGAGTTTGTGCCCTGTTGGATCGGGAGTCCCCAAGGGCTCAATCTTGGGGCCACTATTATTTTATATGTATGTTAATGGGGTTCAATTTTTTAGTTCATCAGTTAATTACCATCTGTATGCTGAAGATATGGTGATATATATATATTACTAATAGAGACAAGACTGCCGTGCAGGAGGGCTTGCAGACAGCATTTGATGGTCTGCAGTCCTTTCTGGACTGCAGCAGTCTGGTGATAAATGCAAACAACAAAAACAGACTATGTTGTTTACTAGGATGAAATAAGGGGAAGGAGTTAAAGATCTGGACCTGATTGTGCGTGGGGGCCTCCTGATCCAGCAGGTCCATACCTATAAATACCTGGGCCTCTGGCTGGATGCCTCCCTGAGTTGAACTATCCATATAAATAATTTGGTTGGGAGTAGGGGAAAAAGGTTAGGTGCCCTATATAGAATTGTATGAGTACAGAGGTAAGGAAACAGATTGTGGATTATAAGGTTCTCCCTTTGTTTAATTACAGAGATATTTTATACTCCTCAGGTCAAAAAAAAGACCTGCATAAGTTGAACATCTGCCTTAGCAGGTTAGCTCGCTTTACATTAGGAGCCCCTCGTTTAACACATAGATGCTTAATGTACAGTACAGACAACTTGGATGGAAGTTCTTATGTGATAGCCATAGTAAACATTGTCTGGCTTTCATATATAAAGGGCTAATGGGAAAATTGCCAGACTACATTATGGAAAAACTGGTACCCAAGGTGAAAGCAGATTCTTTGAGATCATCAGGTACCTTGGATTTTGTTGTACCAATGTACAACAAAGACATAGGCAAACAATCAGTATTTGTCAGAGGTCCACAGCTGTGGCATAGTTTGCCCAAAAATGTAAGAATCATGGGGAACTTCTCAAAGTGGGGGGCTGTGAAATCCTGGCTAAGGGTATTTAATGGAAATTCTAGGCACTGTTGCACTTTAATTGAATGTTCAGTCATAGATGGATGTAGAATGCTGTACTTGAAAAATAGATAGACTTAAGAGTCAGTGGTGTAGTGTATCTAGGATATGTTCTTTTAATGAATTTTTGTAATTTTGAACTTTTGTGTTTTGCTTTTTTGAATTTATTGTAACAAGCTATAACATATAGACCTTATTGTAAATGGGCAATTGCTCAATTGAGTGTATCCAATTCATAAAGTAATTTATGAATAAACATTTTACTACTACTATTATTTTCAATATTTTATTAACTGTCTGTATGTAGATACAAGTGATTGTACATCAGCCCTGACAAGGTGTGTTAGTCGATTGTTTTAGTTCCCGATTGATGAACATGCCCCGTACATTGATGTCCAGTAAGGGAGTGCACGGGGGTTGCCACATTGAAATGAATGGAATGGGGCTTGACTTTGCGTCCTATTCAATATCTTATAATGGCAAGCTGGAAATTAATGAAGGCCACCACTTGATGAAAAATGGCCCTTGTTAGTCGAGCAGTGGTCTTCGTTAATTTACAACTCACCATTATAAGGTATTAAATAGGATGTAAAATCGAGCCCCATTCATTTCACTGGGGTGCGCCCTTGTGCTCGCCATTGCTGGGCATCATAGCGCAGGGGTGTGTTCATCAATCAGTAACTAAAAGAATTGTCTGGCTCACCTCATCAGGGCTGAAGTACGATCATTTGTATCTACATACAGTCAGTGAATAAAATATTGAAAATGGGGTGGAATGACTTTCACCAACATAACCTATAAACTCTGGATACAGTCACATCCTTCAGATACCTTGTGATGACTCTTGACCCCTCAATGGACTTTAATCTTCATGTTGTAGTCACTTGTAAGGCAGTGAACAGTAAACTTGGCCTGGCTTACAAGGTAAGATCCTCCCTAAATTCGACAGCTAGGCTGGCCATTGCTCAGGGAATTCTTCGACCTTGCCTCAACTATGGCTGTGTAGTCTACCTTAATGCTAGCAAGCAAGTAATCCAGAAATGAAGCACTTGTTATAATAGTATCTGCCGCTTCGCCCTTGTGGCTCCTAAACTAACACATCGCTGTCAGCTCTATTGTTCTCTCAATTGGCTCACCCCGTCCTCCTATTGTCTGTACACAGTTGGTTGTCTGGTCGATAAATTAACCCGGACTAGTACTCCAAGGTCCCTTGTAACTCTGCTAAAACAACCTGGCTGACTCTATATGATGAGATCTACTGAAAATGCTTCCTTTGTTACACCTAGATGTCTCACCAAGATGGGTGAACTTGCATTTGCCATATCTGCTCCCAGAATGTGGAACACACTTCCACTGTATGTTAAACAATCGGCTACTCACCAGGCCTTTCAAAAAAGTTTAAGAAATCACCTTATGAGCTCAGGTCTCTGCTCTTGCTTTACCTCTTGCTTGTCTCCACTCACTTGCACTACTACCACTGATCTTCCAATTTGAGAATGGTACTTCCTCTCAGCACTTATGTACCCCCAGTGTTTGCTGTATATGTATTTCTTCAGTCAATTATACTGTTTTCAAAATTCTATAAAAGTTTATGTAACTGTGATTACTGTTTATCCTCATGCTATGTATATTCTACTTGTTGTTCCTGAATGTGCCATGTATTCAGAATTGTCATGTGTTACTGTATTTTCCTTCCAACTAGATGTTTTGTATTCTGTTGTGGACACTATGTATCTGCTGTTTCTGATGTGTAACCCTCCCGGGTCATGCCTGAAAATAGGCAAAATCTCTTGTCTAGTGCACCTACCTGGTTAACAAAAATGAAATGAAATAAAAATAAATAAGTTAATTCAGTTTGAAATTCAGTAAACTGACTAAATCACTTTAAATGATAAAATTGATTTTTGTTTTGTTTTTTTGTTTGTTTATTCTTTGATAACTAGCAAAGGCTTACTAGACACAAGTGCTTGTTTTTAGGGGTGACCCAGGAGCACTGAGAAGGTTAAGTGACTTGTTCAGTCACACAGTATGCAAGTGGAGGTTGTGGGAATCAAACCCAGGTCTGTCTGCTGGATGTACCAAGCTCATTCACAGCTCATTACCCTAAACTCTAGGCTATACTGCCAGATTTTGTCATATTTGTAATTTTTAATTGTCTTGCATGTTTTGCCTGTTACTTTTGGACAGTAGTGTAACTGGGATTTACACTTATAGTAGTATGCTGTGATTTTCCCCAGTTATGTGTTCATATATTTTAACATAATGTCCCTGAATTCACCCTGTCTTTTTCTGTCTTACAGATTGGACAAATTGTGTCCCTTCTGACCACATATTATATGGGTTTGAGCCATATGAAAACTATAGAAAATCCTTAGGATACACCTTAATTATGTTCTTTATACTGTAGATGTTTCATCTGGTTTTTGACCCCTGGGAACATGTTTCCATGTACGTTTTATCACTATTACACTTTATTGAAGACAGAGCAATTGTACCTTTAAATATGGCAACATATAAGGTGCCCTGTTTGAAACAGCATTAGTTTCTTGACAAAGTGCATTCATACAAAACATTTAGATGACAGTTCTGTTCTGGTTTACCATCACCAGTTTGAAGCTACACTTATCACAATAAAAAAGCTTTTTGCACAAACCAGCTGTTACCAAGTACTGGTGTTTTCTGTGCTGGCAAGTTGAGTGCATGGTTTGTTGATTTTCCTTTCTTTCTAAAGTGTTAGGTCTAGTTCATCCATATATGTTATTATTATTGCAATACTGTGTATGGAGGGTCATTTTTCCCCACAGGAAAAGAGTGCACAACATCAAATGTGTGGAGCACAATAAACAAAATGAATGAGTCAGAGAGATAACTTCCTGAGGCATGTTGTGATGTAGCTGGGCTCATGAAGACTTTGCAAAAGAGGGGAATAAGTTGGGATGCAAGGACTGAGGAGTAAAGTCTCTTCAGGAGGAACAGAGAGGGCTAGAGGGGTAAAAGCATTGCTTTGCATGTCGAGGATGGGATTGAAGCAAGCAAGAAAGAGGAAGTGAGGAGGGATAAGGGTCCTATAGAAAGTCTGTGACTGGAGTTAGGATCCATGAGAAGCAAAATAAAAATAATTCTGGGAGTATGTTACAAACTGCAGGACTTGGAGTTGGTAAATTAAATAAAAAAGGCAACAACTATGGGCCCATGGTTCTCATTGGGGACTGCAAACTACCTGACATTGATTTTGGGTGCAAAGTGCTCAAGGGAAAATGGAGGGGAATTTTTGTTCATCATGTTGGACTGTTTCCTTACTCAGCATGTCAGCCATGGAACAAGAGGTGATGCATTCATGATCTGCTACTGAGTCATGGGGATGACAAGGTCAGAGCAGTAAAAGCTAGGAAGCTGGTGGGTAACAGTGATCATAACAGAAATTAATTTTGAGTTGACAGGAAAGCTACTTCACCAAAAAGCCCAGGTCATTAATATAGAGAGAGTAGACTTTGGTTAGCTGTGAGAAATGGTTGTGGCTAATTTGATGAATACAATACTGAGAGGAAATGCTAATGCCAAGCAGGAGGGACAGAAGCAAAATATGCAGGTAACCGAAGAGATGGGAGGGCCTAAAGCACAATATAATGGATGTACTGACTACATGTGTCCCCACATGCAACAAGGGCAAAAAGTCTTGGCTGAGGTCTCCATGATTGACAAAGAACTTCAGAGGAAGATAAAGGATAAAAAGGCTGTCTGATAAGTGAAAGGATTCTTATGACCAAGTAGTTTAAGTAGAGTATAGGGAATTACAAAAGGAATTCAGGAGGCATAGCAAAAAACTGAAAACAGAAAAACTGAAAATTTTTACAGGCAGGAAAAGACCAGAGTCAATCTAGTCAACGTTGTTCTTATCTATATATGCTCCACCAGACTAGTGCTGTATGTGCATGTCTGGCCCTCGAGTGGTAACTTAGCCCCCTCTCCACTGTCATAATCCCCTCTTCCCCAATCCTTCTCAGACCCTCATGTTTGTCCCACACGCCTTGAAGACCTCCATGGAATGCTCAGACCACGATAAAATAGGATCACACAGGTTATCGAGGGCCAGGGGAATAATGACATACACTCCTCTCAGCTGCAACCAGCAGGTTGAGACACCACATCTTTCCCTTCCACTAGTCTGTTGTGAGCACACAGTGGGCTTTCCCATTCTAATCCCATGTATCCACATATCCACGTGCCCATACAGTTCAAAGCTCGGGCAATAGAACCCTTATTTGCTTCAGACATTCCTGGCTCTGCTTCTGTACTTAAAGCTGCCTCACTGTGATTTGGCATCAAGCTCTCAGAGATGAAACACAGAGTAGACAGTAAAATAACTTATCTGTACCTGTTAAAACACATTCAGTCTCAGAAGGATTGAATGTAAAATATGTAACTGTATCTATGCAATGTACAAGAAATACAAATAACATATGGGGATTAACTTTACACACTAAAGGAATAAAAATAAATGGTAGCCAACAATAAAATTGCAAAGAAAACCCTAAAGTAAACTAAAATTCTGAATGTCTTACTACATAGGTTTGTCTGACAAGAATATTCAAAACAGGTATATTTTCCAAGAGAACACACAACACTAAGAATTACCCCCCCCCAAAAAAAAGAAACCAGCATATACACACACACACACAGCAAATGCAGAGGCCTTTCTTGGATGCAGAATGCACTAAGTCCACATAGACCGTGGTTCGCCTCTTAAAGAGCCCATGACTGTTCTAGTTTCTGTACCCCCCCTCAAGATTTTATGCATGTAGTTTCCAGCATTCCCCAGGTTTGGTTCATACCCTTCCCTTTTGTAACCCCCTGCTCTACAAGAGGTAGGTGGTATGTTCCAGATTAGAATGTCACACTGTCTGACTGGCTATTGTTAAAGGAGAACTGCCTTGAATCTATAAGTCTGTGTTTTCTGAGGAAGCTGTGTTTGTAATACTGGCTCACATTCTGTTTTTGTTCCATCTATATTGGCCTTTTGGTAAATGTAGTTGGTATTTGTGCTTTACACTCTGGAGGGCAGTGCCATTTTAGAACGGTATGATGTACTTCATGTCCTTGTTAAAGAACTTTTATTGTTTTCACAATGAATTTGTGTTCTATTTTAGAACTCTGTGGCCCAAGTGGGACATAAACTATGTCACAAAATTCTAAAATGGCACTTACCACCAGTGTATAAATCAAAACCACCCACTGAGTTAACTAAAAGGCCAGTGAAGACTGAAAAATAATGGAATGGGATGCAATATGTGAAAAAAATGCTTCTTCTAGTAAAAGTGACTTACAAGCTCAGTGCAGTTCTCCTTTAATGACTTTCCCAAGGAGTACTCAAAAGACTATTTGTAGAAAGCTTAGAACCATCTTTTTCCTTACGGTTACAAAAGATCTGTAGCACAATCCAGATGGTATTAACTGTATTTAACAATGTTGCCTAAAAATCAGTATACATGATTTAACACATAGAAGCAAATAACTAATAATCGATACTAATAATCAGTAACAGAGAAATCATTTTGTTTACATCTGCAGAGGTGAGTTTGTCACAGGAATAATAAATCCCTTTAAAAGGACAATGTGAGGCTGCTGATCATTGGGAGGACCGTTAAGCAAGACAGGGAAAATAGCAGAGGCACTGAATAACTAATGTGTATCAGTATTCAGCCAGGGAAACAGAAGACATGGCTAGCTGGTGGTGGAGGTTACAGGAGAGGTGCAGGACAAACAGGAGACTGCTGATTATACCAGATTTAGTTGGTTAGTATCTGGAGGTGTGAGCTAAAGAGGAATTAAGAATTAAGAGGTTCTAGCTGGACCCTGTCTGCTATCTTAAGATCTCCCTACAGAGTGGTGTAGTGCCACAGGGCTGGAAAACAGACAACATAATCCCATAGTCAAGGAGGGGGCCATGACAGACCCAGGTAAAGGGTGGCATTACTGGTTTCTACTGTGGGTATCACCTGTGGAGGCAATTAGTGGGCCAGCTATGCTGACCATTCTCAGCAACCCCTCCCTCATATACTTCCAGGTACTGTTCAGGCATGTTCACTCTAATGTATCTGCTTCTTTTCTAGGTAACCCCTAGGCTTTATCACAATCTGCCTGTGTTGCAACTTATCTGTAGTTACTCCATATCTGAGTGACCACTGATCTATGTTTTGCAATTAGCAGTGTTCTTTTGGTATCCCCTGAATACAGTGAGTTAAGTATAGCAAGTCAATTTTGGCGATATAAAAATGGCGAGTGTGGAATGGGCTATGTGCCATTAACTGCACATAGTAAATTCAGTGCTTTTATTGTGGTAGGGAATAGGTATTATTTGGAGATTATGGGGAATTGTTTGTCAGGCCACTTATGAGCTTGCCATCTGGTGTACTGGTTAGAGTCACTGCCTGTGTAATTGGCGAACCCTGGTTTAGGACTGACTCTGGTGATCTTTTTTTGGTTGTTGTTGTTTAATGTTTGTTTTGCTTTGTGTTGTTTGAATCCCATTCCACCCGACATTGTGAAATGGCAAACTGTGCTGGGGTACTAGGGCACACATCTCTTATCACGTGGAGTAGGTAGGTAGGTAGAATTTTATTTTTATACAGGTAATACATGTCATTTGGACAGAATCCAGTTTACAAGAGTATTCTGCAGTCTCAGAGTTTGTTATGATTATCAAGGTGAAGAGCAAGGGGTGTGGGGGAGGGCAAAGCTCCCCGCATGCATGTAGTTTCCTAAGTTTGCAACCATGATCTGGCTGTGTGATTGCTAAGTTTGCAGCTGGAAGTCGTTATTTTGATGCTCACTCTTTTTTGTACGTGGTGTATTTGGCTTTTTTCCCCCACCCCTGTGTTCATTGCTATTTAGTTTTCGCTGATATCACACAGAACCACTATTTTCTATAGCTGCTCCTTCCTCTTAATACTGTTACATCTGCTGATATATGTACCCTGCAGCTGCTCCCAATCTGGGTGGCCTCTTACTCTGGTTTTATAATTAACCTTTATTCCACCAGGTTTTTTTCTAAATTACATATCCTTGACACCAGAATTTTTGTGAATTCTATGTATTGTTTTTTTTGTCAAGGTAGAAAGTACCAAACACAACTATAATTTAATGTATAAATATAGATGTTCTATGTAAGCACGTACATGATGTAAATGTTTATTCCATGAAACTTAAATTTTTCTTGTGATTTATTTTTGAAAAATGCTCAAAGTTGTAAAGAAGTCTAAAATCAGTTGAGTGAAAGTTAAAGATTTTTTGGAAAAATACTAATAATTTTCAATTTCTGGTTTCAAATTCTTTATAAAAGGCCTCTATGCATTAAGGGGTGGATTGCAGAATATGTGGAATTCTGGAAGAATGGGAAAAAAACCAAGTTCCCTTAACACTATTCTGGCAAACTTATTCTGAAAATCTTTTAAGACTGGAAGCCCCTTTGCCAAAAACAGACAGAGCCCATAGAATTGGCTCCAAACATGCATCTGACTCAAATGCTCAAAGGACTGTAATCGTAAAATTCCTTCATAGTGAAGACAAATTCAGAACAATTCAAGGTCAAACTGCACACAAAGGATTCAAATATAAAGATCAAATAATCACTATCAAACAAGATTTTACATCTGACTTATGGTCTGTAAGAAAATGGTATACTATACTGTAACAGATATTAAGGACAGGAAAAATAAAATCAACAGTCATATACCTGGCCAGACTCAAAATTGTGCTTTATAATTCAAAAGAAGAGGCACAGCAAGATTTGAACATCAACAGCTGTTTCAAAAGGTTGTAGGTCAAAACTGCATTTCAATAACAGCATGATCAAAGCAAGCGCAGGAAACATATAGTAGTGGGAGTAATAACAGCACTGATAAAAAACAGAGACCATAGAGATAGCGCTGCAACCAGTGGTGGGTCAATGTTGGGGGTATGCACAAGAAACGTAAATTGAGCGGGGGGGGGGATGTATACTGGACATTAGAGATGGGTGAAGTCAAAGTTTCCCAGGTCTGAAGAAGCTTCACAAAGCTCCGCAAAGGGTAAATTTTCAGCACTTCATGCAAACTTTGCTGACAAAATTTTACTTCATCACATCTCTAGGGACATGTTTAAACAGGGGGGCTTCACACACACACACACACACACACACACACACACACACACACACACACCTCTAGTACTTTATATAATCCACTCCAAGGGGGGGCAAAACACAAGAAGCAGAAAGTGGGGATGGGGCGAATTATGTTTTCAGCAGTAAGGTTAGTGGGGGACCTGTAAGGGGTGAGCGCAGCTTCTGAAAAAATAAATAAATTACACGCAGCTATCAAACACAAAAATAGGACACGTAGGGATGAGACTCAAACCACTGTCACCTGGAGCGACACTGCTTTTCAAAGCCTGACACACTGCCCTCTGAACCATGAGGGCAGTGCAGTTCACTACCACTCAGCCACAAACTTACAGCAGTCAGCAAGTATGAACACAGCTACAGGTGCAGCATTGTATTGTCGATGCTATAGTTTCCCAGTAGCTGTATTTGCTCATGCTCTTTTCTCTGCATGTTTTTTACCATGCTTTTATTGATTAGCATTATTGACCAACTACCATTTCAAAATTAATGAATTTTTGTAACCATCATTTCTATTTACATACTATCAGGTTAACTGGTGTTTTTTTTTTTTTTTTTCCTTTCTTTTTTCTCTTCCATTTTTTCTCTCTTCTCTTTTACAGGGCAACATTGAACATGGACGAACTTCAGGGAAGTGGGAAAGGCTGCTGTATACTGCTTTCAGTCCCAAGTGACATAAGGGAAGATGCTGGACAAACATTGCTGGCTTCATTGGGGGGCAGAGAAGGGAGTATATGGGGAAAAAGGAGGATTATAGATAGGTTCACAGGAGGAATGAACAAAAAATTAAACCTGAGCATGTAAATAGAGGAGGACGAAAGAAGATTTTAAAACAGAACCCAGCAAAATAGTCGAACATTTGGCAGAGGTAGTAAAAAATTACACCCATTATGACTTCTAACATCAAAATAATATTTATGGAGTGCTAACAGTATTAACATGCCCATAAAAAGATGTAGAATTTTGCATCACTTGACAAAGCACTATTACAGGAGACATATTTACTAGAAAAAGATATGATGAAAATGAACCATAACTGGGTGGGTTTGGGTTTTTATTCATTGTGTAATAAGAAAAGTAGAGGAGTTGCAATTTTGATAAATAAAAATGTCCAATTAAAGTTTTGTAGACTAAAAAAAGATATGAAGGATTAATTGTATTAAAAACATATGTAAACCCCCTCCCGAACAGGGGGGCTTACCTTGCCACCTCCTGGTGTGCTGCTCAGTCCTCCCAACCACTAGTTCAGGGTCCTAGTTTTCTTCCCCTGCATGCTCCAGCCAGTACCCATGTGCATGGGGATCCTTATGGGGACTGGAGAAGTGCTCTGTGTGAGTGCTGCAGTGCTCAGATGTGAAAAAAATGCTCTGTGTGGCTCCAGAATCTCTCTGGTGTGTGCCCTGGCCCCTATGGGTATGAATACAAGTGAAGGGGATCCGGAGGCACTGAAAGGGTAAAACACTGAAATGTTTTAAAAGTGCTTTTAAGCGCTGTGTATTTGGAAGGGCACCTGTAACATTAAGGAGCAGCTGAGGCTGCTCATGAATATTAATGAGCTCTGCTTCTCCTGGAAGGATAGCACTACAAAGGTAGCGACAGGCAGGGGATGCCCTGTCATGAGCCCACTCTGCAGTCGCATAATAGAGTAGAGGGGCAGCCACAAATGTATAGGTCAAAGTAAATGTAAAACTGTATTGTTTGCCAGTATTATAATCTAACAGTGGGGGCATTTTGTGAACTGTTTTGCTGGCAGCCATGTTCACCAGACTTGAAATGGCAGCACAGCCAATCAGCAAAACAAGATCCCAAGGAGCTGCCGTGATGGCTGTGGGAAAAGAGGTGGTTCCAAGTTTTGCCTTGCAAACAGCCAGCCAATAGGGCATCGAGTGAGGCCATTGACTACCATTTTTCTGACTGACAGTTTGCATCAGTCAATCAGCTGCCATATTCCCCTGAGAGATTATTCTGGCCAATCAGGAGCTGCTTTAGTTCTTGAAAACCCTGTGAAGAGAGACAATCCAGTCAGTTTGGCTGGAGGCCCTCCTGAGGGAGGGGGCTCCTGCCCCTCACTCACTGATGGAGTGTGAGGAAAAGAAGGTGGCCTGCAGGGGGTTTATTTAGCCACCCACCCAGGAGGCACCTGTGCCCAGGAGGCTCCTGTGTTGCCTTCCAATGACTGGAAGAAGACGTTTTAGTTAAATTGCAATTTGCTGTCCAGAGGCACGAACATTGCATGAGAGTTTCCTGAGAGAAAGGAAGTCTCCCTGTGTGTTTTTTTTCTGTGAAGAAAAAGGCCTGCATGGGGGCTTGTACAGCCACTAGCCCAGGAGGGGCCTGTGTTGCCTTCCACTGAAGGGAAGGAGTTTTCCAGAACAAAGATGTTGCTGTAGCAGTGTCAAGGTCATCGGTTAGGAGTCCCCGAAGGGAAAGCAAATGGCCCAGGATGACTGTGATGTCTGAAGAGGTATGGAAGCAGTATCAAAATCATTGGCTGGGAGTCTCTGAAGATGCCTGTGATGTCTGCTGAGGCACAGAGGCCTACGGGGAGGCCTGCACAGCTGAAGAGCCAAGGGAAGCCTGCCTGAAGTTTTCAGTGTGACAGAAAGTGAAATTGAGACTGCATCTGTACGGTGAGAGTTTTGTTCTTCTGCTTCATCAGCATCAGCATCTGCATGGTGAGGAAAAAGTGATTACTGTTATCAATGGACAGTTCATGTACATGGTGTATTCAGTCAGTGCCAAGATTGGGGTCCTCAGGGGAGCCCATTTGAATGTGCCCACATCTCACTGGGACTGTCTGCTCAGTGAGACGCCAGAGACTGCGTCCTGTATGCAAACAGCCACGGCTGCCATGCTGGCAGTGTGGCTGAAAATGATCTCTAGTCACCTGATGTGACTAAAAGCTTCTTTTAAAATGAAGTTGCTAACTTGATTGTGAACCTGTGAGAGACTGTGAGTTTCTAGCATCAGCCACTAACAAGGCGGAGTCCTAGAGATAGCATTGCTGCATCAATATGTCATTGATTCCAACACAGGTGGAAGAATATGACTGCAAGCTGCAACCTGGAGCCAGGTAGGGAAGCTGCCAACCCCTGCCAAGTAGAGCTGACTGGACCACATGGAGACACGGGTGTGGGCCCGAGTGCTAGGGCACTCTAGACCCATTTGTGAGGAGTGTGGAGTCACTCATGGGTCTGGGTTCACTTGTGGCCTGGAAAGCCTTGCATTGTGCTCTGCATCTGGCCTGCTTGGTGAGCTGAAGAGGACAAGCTGCTAGAACCTACAAGCAAGTAGAAAGGTGCCAGTTTTCCAAGCTGCCTGCTACATGTCTACTCATCTCCAGCCTCTCCAACTCCAGAGTTCTGCTGTTTCATTTCCCCCAGAGCTACAGTTTCCAGTGCCACCCACGACTGTCTGCAGAACCATAACAGCAGGAATTGCCCCACATCTGGGACTGTATATAGTTTCTACCACAGTTTGGGTTTGCTCATTGGACCAGAATTACAGTGATTCAGTTAAATGCCATTTTCACAATTGCATGGCCTGTGGGGTTGTGGGTTAAAAAATGTTTTAAAAGTGCACCAATGCTGGCCAGCCAGCTGCATCATACAGGCCTGCAGCTAGACACTGGGTACCCAGATAGGACTTGTTGGGGTTTAAACTGGTACCAGTTGGGGTTTGTCTAAGGGTAAACTAAAAAAATATCTGCACAGCCAGTCAGAAAGTTAATTCTAGTGCCATCTAAAGGTTGGTGGGTGGATGAAATGAAAAAATATGTGTGACTTGAAGTATGCTTTGAACGTAAAAGGACATGATTGTTCCTAGAAAAGTAAAATGCAAAAGGTTTGTTTGATGCTGATCTTTGAACTCCAACTCAGATTAAATTTGTTGTTTCAAACTTGCATCCATTTTTACCCAGTCCTAACCCCATCCCCCCAACCCCATAAATAAATGTGTTTTATCTGCTTTGGAAAAATCTGTCTCGTGAGCACATTATTAGCTTAAGTCAAAAAAATGCAAAGTTATTGAAAATGTGTTTTTTGGTTTCAGGTATGCCATGTGTGTGGGGTGACTGTGTAGGAGGAGGGTAGATATAGTATCCCACGGGCTGTACCCAATTTACTAGCTGGCCCACAGAACCTTACTCTGGGTGGAGGCACCACGCTTATTGTGAAATCATTTGTAAACAAACTCCCAGACCATCCCCAACAGAGCCCAGGCCCCTCACCCTTGACTGTGTACACAAGGCAGTGGTAGTAACCCTCTTTAGACATGGCTCCAGGGTTACACATAGAAACAAGGTAAGCATTTAATTATAGGGTTTCTCTATGCACTGTTTAAGAATTATAACAATTCTCTAACAGATGTTTCAGAGACATTAAGCATCTGGGAGGCAGAAGAAATATTGTTAGGGGGAGCTCTAAATAATCTAAGAGACCCCCATGCTGACAAATCTAAACCCACCTCAGTATGGGATGAATATAGATGTAGAGTTGCTAGACAATTTCTTGAAACCAATTCACTGATAGATACATGGAGAGAAATTAATCCCTTTGGTTAGGAAATACACATTTCTATCTTGGGTCCATAAAACATGTTCAAGAATAGATTATATACTAATGTCAGAAAGTCTGACAATGGTAACAGATCTGGTTAAAAGAAATATAGAAAAATATAGAACCCACCTATATCTCAAACCACAATCCTGTCTGTATATTTTTTTCAATTAGAAAAAAGTTAGCAAAGCTTTTGTGTATGGAAAATGAACCGCTCCTTATTATAAGATGAACAATTTTGTATTGTAATTAAAGAGACAATACCGAATTTTTGTCGACACAATGTGGATGATAGAGATATGAAATATAATAAATGGAAAGCTTTTAAAGCACCCTTAAGAGGCAAAATTATAGCTGAAACCAGTTGGAGAAACAAGAAACATATTAAAAAATTGGAAAATCAGGAGAACAAATTAAATTTTTTAGAGAATCAAATAAGGCAAGGTAATGAGAGCTTTAGGGATGAATATGAAAATGTAAAAGAGACATTACAGAGAATGGCTAGTATATAACTAAGTAATAATACCCAACAGGGTGGGCATTATTGGGATATAACGGACCGCCCAGGGGCGTAATGAGGCCCGACGCCACAGGCGGAGGGCCTTATAGCCCTGGAAGGTCCGTTATCCTATAACGCCCACCCTGGAGAGTATTATTACACTTAGATAATGGGTTAGAGATAGTAATTTTGAAAATAATATATAAGAAAAAATGTAGATATAAAAAAATAAGGAAAAAAGCAAGAAGAAATAATGTTTGTTGTAAAATAGTCCCAAGTGTGAAGTGCTAGAATCGTCACTAGAGGTCACTGCTGTGTATTTTATTTATGGTGTTTCTCATTAGGTTGCCCTCTTGTTTCCTCGGTTTTACACACACACACACACACGGATTGAAAAATGGTGTGTGAGAACAGGAGAAATGCAATTGTGTTTTAATATAGGTTGGCTTACAACTGTAGCGTGAATGTGTAGCTGGATTTAAAATTGCACACAGGATTTACAGGGAGTGCGAGTATGTTCGGTGAATGAAAAAAGAACACGGAACATTGGGAGGTCGAGTTAGGATGTATTGTAAGTGTTTAAAAATAGTTATTTTTGTGGTGGTAAGGAGGAACAGAGGCAGTTGAAAAGGTCATATGAAGGTATAAGTGGAATTTTCGTGCAGCAGAGTGGCGGGGCTGGGGCTAGTGTGCCAATGTAAATGTGGATGGTACATTGGCGGCTGGCAAGTTTGGGGTGGTGAAAGATCAAACTGGCACTTGTTTTGAAGCAGGCCGTTGTTAGGAAATAATGGCCCGGGTGGCAGGCTGTTTCAGCCAATCAGGATGTCCGTTTGAGCTTACCCATTATCTAAAGGCAGATAGACAATGGTTTAAAATAAAGAGGAACTGTCATGGCACTTGTGTAATGAGACAACAAGCAAATACTTTGCTAAAAGATTGAAAAAAAAGTAATAAAAAGCAAAACTAATGGCAATGCACAACACTCATGGAACCCTCAAGACAAAAAAGGAAGAAATATAAGACATTTGGGGTGTTTCTATAAAGAACTGTACAAGGGGGCAGTAAAGCATCTATCAAAGAAGTACAGGAATACTGTGAAAATACATTGCCCACAGCCATGACAGAAGAACATTATGATATGTTGGATAAGACAACCAGTATAAAAGAAACAGAGGATGTGACAGCATCCATGGCCAAAGAGACCCCCCCCCCCCGGCACAGACAGATGTACAATAGAATTGTATCTTAATTTTAAAACAGAATTACTACCTCATCTGTAGGAATTATTTTTAGAAATTCAAAATATGGGTCAGATTTCATACTCATTTCTAGAAGCATTCATTACATTGAAACCTAAACCTAATAAAGATGAAAAAAAGAGTCTAAAATTACAGACCGATTTCCATTTTAAATTCAAATGATAACATATTCAGTAAAATATTAAATAACATATTGATACAATATATTAATAAGATAATACATAAAGAGCAGAATGGTGTTCTACCAGGAAGAACCATACAGGAAGGATGATATAAAGTACAGTCTTTGTTAGAATATGCTAACCTGAGGGCCATGGGTACCATCACACTATTACTCAATGCAAAAGAAGTTTGATATGACAGATTGGAATTATATTACAGGAGTTTTGAAATATTTAGGTATCCTGTAGTCCTTTATTCAAATTATTAATGCTTTGTATACTATACCAACAGCTAGATTAAAACTGAATGGAAAACCTACAAATACGTTTACAATTAATAGAGACATAAGACAGGGGTGCCCATTATCACCATCTCTACTCATACCATGTATGGAAGTGTTTCTAACCAAAATTTGAGCTAATGACAAAGTAAAAGGAATTACAGCAGGGAAACAAAACTATATCATGAACACCTATGCAGATTACATGTTGTTACTAACCAGTCCATTTACTGGTTTGAAACTAGTTCTTGAAATTGAGGAATATTCTAAAACATCTGGCTACTGTTTAAATAAAGAAAAATCTGAACTATTAGCAACTAGAATCTCCACAGCTCAGACAATTCAAAAATGTTTTCCAGTCCAATATAATAATAATAATACATTTATGTATTGAATTTTGATGACCGGGTAGGCCCACTGGGCCCCGGAGGTCCCTTTTTCAGGGGCGAACCGGGAAGTAACAGTACATGAAATAGAAGACAATGGTACAATATACAGGCTGAGGGTTTACAGGAAGCAACAGCTTTCAGATCCATGAGGCATAGCTTTCTTATCTATGGGTCATACATGTCTAACTGCTTATTCTATTGTGCATTTGTTCATGCTACAGAGACCTACAATTAATGAGACAATACAGTGAGTTCATTGGCTCATTTAGGAATAAAATTAGCATTTTCAATAAGAGGTCTTTTTCAACAGAACCATAATGTTCTGATTAGGAAGGTACAAGATAAACGTAGAATATGGAGTAACATAATGTCATTATGGGATAAGATTCAGCTGATTAAAATGAATATAGTACTATTGATCTCTCATACACTACAATCTATTATAACTGAGGTACCTATAAACTGGTTTAGGGTGATAAATAAAGCTATAAAGAATAGCACAGGCAAAACTATATCTTCCTAAAGAGCACAGGGATCTAGCATGCCAGACATTAAAGATTATCATATATCCTTTTTTTCTTCTTCTGTTTCTTCCTCCATGGAGCTAGAGGGTAAGGCTTCGGTCCTCTCTCAGAGGACTCTTTCTTTCCTGGCTTGCCCCTCAACCCAGCCTCCTTCTGGGCTGATTCCCCCCCCAGATTTCCCCCCATGGTGGGGCCAGGGAAGGGAGGTCCATCCTCACCCCCCCCCCCAGAGCACAATCCAGATTCACCTGGGATCATCAAGTCAGGGCCATGCAGCTGGTGCTTCATGGAACCTACTAGCTCCATTTTTCCTCTTAGCTCCCTCACCCTTTGCTGACGTACACATCAGCATACACATGTGGAGCTGCACACATGCTGCAGCCTGGCAGCACACTTCCTTCCTGGTCACTCCCTGACCTGCACTACCACCAGGCCTCCACCTGGTGGCAGTCATTCAGCAGAAGCAGTGCACCATCCACCCTGGAGAGGACAGCAGTCCTTCAGATACTTGATTCTCTCCTTCCAAGGCTGACCCCCAATGACCTGCTCACACTGCGAACATGGGTCCCTGGCATGGCAGGAGGTATCATATATCCTTTTTGATTAAAAAAAACAATAAAGTGGGCTTATGATCCAGAAGTTGATACAGCCTTGGTGGATGCATTACTAAAAGTGGTAACTGGGAAAAATATTACTATACAGTCAATATGGTTTTGCCCTAATAAATACAAAAAAATCCCAAGTTACATAGTTCAAATTTACACTAAGAAAATAATAGAATATCAAAAGAAGGGCAAATTAAATGCTCAAACATGTATCAACAATAATATATGTGATACTCCTTATTTACTACAGGTGGCAGAACATTCAGATTCCAAAACTGGGAAAAAGGAATTATTTGATGGAGTAATTTGACAAATTCAGATTCATTTAAACAGCAGCCATAATGCAAAAAAGAATATAATCTTCAAGGAACAGAATATTACATATACATCCATCGTAAAGACTCATTCAAAAAATATATGATCAATGAGAAAGGGTCCCTCATCATAGCTTGACATATCTGAAGAGAATCTAATGAGATTAGAATCTAATGAGATTACTGGATCAAAAAAAAAGTAATATTTGTATGGTTATTAAAAAAAATAACCTTAAAAATGTTATAATAAATGTAAAAAGAAATGGAAATCTGATTTCAGGTTACAAATAGAGAACCTGCAATGGAAAAGTATGCTTTCTTCTATTAATATTTTTTAAAAAGCTGGCTCCGTGGTGCCGAGTGAAATGCACACCTCGACCGACCGGTTTAAGAGCGCTTGGTTCCTGCCACCCAAAGCCCTAGAGTCAGACCGGAACTGGCCCCCGCAGCTTCTGAAGACATGCTGCTGGCTGCCAGGCCCTTCCCCCTCGGAAGAGAGGGACCCTCCCGGTAAAAGGGATATACCGGGGTTTCCAGGTAGGCTGCAATTGGGGTCAGTAGTGGTGGCGGGGGTTGGAAGGTGGCAGGGAAGGTGCTGGCACTCTGAAGGAGTGGCCAGCTGGGGCATAGAGGGAGGAGCATAAAGAAAATACACACACAAAAAAATATTTTAAAAAGTTCATGGAACAAAACAATAAAGTATAAGATATTAAATAGATCATAATGCTATCTCCGCCAAAAGGGTGTGGTTAGCCCTCAAGGCCCTAAAGAAAGACAAATCTCCTGGGCTGGATGGCATTCATCTGAGAGTACTGTGGGAATTGGTGGACATACTGGCTGCACCCCTGGTGGAGCTCTTCAACAGGTTACTTGAGACAGGGAGGGTACCTAGGGATTGGCGAGAGGCACGTGTGGTGCCAATCCATAAAGGGGGGTCGAGGGAAGTACCAGGTAACTATAGACCCATCAGTTTGACCTCAGTGGTGGGAAAATTAATGGAGAGTATACTAAAGAAATGATTGGGGTGTACTTGGAGGAGGGAGGTCTGGATAGTCGGCAACATGGGTTTGTGCCAGGTAGATCATGTCAAACCAATCTTGTGGAGTTCTACTGAATGGGTAACATCAGAAATGGACAGGGAAAGCCTGTGAATGTATTATTCTTGGACTTCAGCAAGGCGTTTGACTCTGTCCCCACAATGGTCTGGTGGAGAAGCTGATGGGGTTGGGAGTAGGCCCTTTGATGATCAGATGGATTGAAAACTGGCTAGCTGGGCGAACCCAGAGAGTAGTGGTCTGTGGGAGCTCGAACCCTAGAGAGGTTGGTAGTGGGGTAGCGAGGGCTCGGTCCTGGGTCTGATCCTGTTTAATGCATACATATCGACATCAGGGAGGGTATAGGGTGTGAAATGAGTCTCTTCACTGATGACTCCAAGATGGGAGCAATAGTTGAGGGAGAAGAGGGGAGATTGGCCCTGCAAGGGGACCTGGACACCCTGGAAAGCTGGGCTCACACATGGAAATTAAATTTCAATATCACTAAGTGCAAGGTGTTACATCTTGGGTGGGGAAACCCTAAACACAGGTACACCCTGGGAGGGGAGGCGCTGGAGGCCTCAATAGGGGAAAAAGACCTAGGGGTCATGGTGGATGCATGTATGAATAACTCTGAGCAGTTCAGGAGAGTGGCTAGCAAGGCAAACAGGATGTTGGGATGCATCGTAAGGGGAATCACCTCTAGGAGCAAGGAAGTGATTCTGCCACTGTACAATGGACTGGTTAGACCACACCTTGAGTACTGTGTGTACAGTACTGGAGACTACACTTGAAGAGGGATATACAGCTCCTGGAGAGGGTACAGAGGAAGGCAACTAAGATGATACGAGGGCTAGGAATTTTTGACGTATGAGGACAGACTTGAGGAGCTCTGCCTGTTTTCATTGGAGGAGAGGAAAGACAGGGGGGACATGATTGAGGTCTTCAAATACCTCAAGGGAATAAATAGGGTAAACATGGAGGGGATCTATAGACTAAAGCAGGGAGGTATCACCAGAGGGCATGGTTTGAAGTTGGAAGGTGGAAGGGTGAGGAGGGAAAAGAGGAGGAGGTTTTTCACTGAGAGGGTGGTGGACCATTGGAATGCACTGCCTGGCGAGCTGGTTCAGAGATCCACAGTGGAGGGCTTCAAGAGAGGGTGAGACAGACACAGAAAGTGGATGTATTAGATGATGGCCTGTCCCAGGGGCGTGGGGATGGATGATAGGGGTTTCTGGAACACAAGGGGGGGAGGGCCTCGTCACTCAACTAGGGATCTGAGGTTCGAGCAGACTCGATAGACCATAAGGCCTTATTTGCTGGCAAATAGTATGTTAGTATAATAGCTGTGTTCACCTTTTTCCCATAGGGAAACTGTGGTGTAATTTGCCATTATAAAGGAGAGTTTATAACGGCTAACACACTCCTGGTTTCCCTCGCTCCATGCATATGCCAGCTGCAGCTCTTCCATTCTGGCCGCTGGCCACTCAGAGACTTAACCACCACTCAGATTCGATGATAAGTGATGTTTAAAAAACAAAACTACAGAGTGAGAGAGAGAGAGAGAGGAGGGGGAGGGAGAGAGAGAGAGAGAGAGAGAGAGAGAGAGAGAGAGAGAGAGAGAGAAAAGGAACTTTCAGCTACCGATGGAAAAATATTTAATAAAAAACTTTAAACAAATAAAGCTGACCGCAGACTGCATTGAAACCTAACTGGACCATGGTTGCACAGGAATGACTATTTTATATAATTGCTGTGGCAAAAAAGCCAAACCCAGCAATTATATAAGATAATATGGGGTGTTTTGTTTAAACTCGAAGTTTACACACAGTCTTGGTGTTAGATGCTTTTCACAAACCCCTCAACCTTCGCTCTCAGGGTTTATAGAGCATCTAACACCTCAGGTGTGTGTAAACTTCTCATTACACACACCACTCCATACTTTATTCTGTATATACTGCACTCCATCGAGGTTGGTTAAATTAGACCTATTAGATTCCTCCAAATGTTGGCACTGTGGATGTACTGAAGCAGACTTTATGCATTGTTTCTGGAGCTGTATATTAGTGTGTAATTGGTGGATAAGAACATTTGAAATTCTGATGCACATTTTAGAAAAGTAGGTGCCTCTATATTGTAAATTCATTCTCTTTTTGACAGCAGACTTCAGGGATAGATTTTATGTTTCAAAGAAAGAACAAACATTAGTAGCTATTGCACTAAAGTGTTTAATTTTAAAATATTGGAAAGAAACTAGTGTAAACAAGCAGACTGGATGGGCCGCCAGAATCTATGAATCTGTGAACAGACACTATTGCCTATTAATGAGTGGAGAAACGTGTTTTTAGACACCTTGTACTATGCAAACCTTTTTAATAATAAGGATTTAACAAATGACACATATGCTCATAAGGTCGCAGACTGGAATAGAGACAACTTCTTCTCTTGAGAAGGCTATTAACATATTGAGATATTCTTAGAGGAAGAGATATTGACTTACATAACTTTGTATGGAAACATGTATTATGATCAAGAACTGGGAAAATGAATTAATGTATGATGTACGATATAACCTCAGTGTATCTTCCAATAAAATTTTAATTGCAAAAAATAAAAAGGACAAACAGAAAGTCCCAATTAGTTTGCCTCACAGGCATTCTAAGTCACTAGATTAACTGCTTTAAAACCTGAGGTTGAAGCCTCATCACAAGAAGGCAGAGCACATCCATTCCTACTCCGAAAAACTAGCAAAATGGTCGAGGCTTTCTGCCTTTACTACACCTCATTACATGCCCCAGAGGCCCCCATAACATGGAGGTAATGGAGGCCTTCCTGGCCCCATTTATGCTACCATGGCTTGATCAAGGACAAGCAGACAGCCTGACCAGGCCAATTTAGCTCATGGAGCTTAAGTAAGCCTTACGTAAAGCAAATGCACAAACGGTCCGGTTTAATTCTGAAATTCTATAAGACACATAGGGATTCACTGGCACCTCAACTAACAAGAGTATGCAATGAGATCATGGCAGGAGGTGAAATCCCAAAAAGATGGCAGTACCCTACTATTGTGGTCATCCCCAAAAGAGAAGGACCCTCTGAATGTCAGGCGTACAGACCAATATTGGTTTTAAACACTGACTACAAATTGTTTATGGCAGTGCTTGCCCAAAGACTAGACCCCCTCTTACCAACCCTGATCCACCCTGACCAGATGGGATTTGTAAGAACCCGACAAACCAGAGACAACATCCATTGCAGACTTCACATCCTCCACCAAGTGTAAACAATAGTCACCCCCTTGTTGCTTGCCAGGCTCAATACCAAGAAGGCATTCAATAGTGTGTCATGGCCCTATCTGTTGGTCACTCTCCACAAATTTGGTTTCCCAGTAGATTTTGTCACCAAGCCACAGCAAGTTTACACTTCTCCACAGGCTTTTGTTAAAGTGAACGGGCATGTGTCCTAGTCTTTCCAGCTTGGAAGAAGGACCCATCAATGATGTTCCCTGTCACCCTTGCTTTTTGCCACCTACTTTGGCCCTCTGGTGCAAGCCATAAGGGACAGCGCGTCTATAATGGGGATAACTTAGGGGCACAGAACATCATTTAACATTATACATGGAGGATGTCAGACCCAGATTCTAACCTGCCAGAGGTCTTCTGCATCCTTGCAGAATATAGCAGTGTATCAGAATTAAGTTAAATACAACAAAGACAGCAGTATTATCTATGCATTGGTCCTCACAGGGCTCCAGAAACTATTGTTTCCTTTCAGATGGGACCTGCAAGAGCTCAAATATTTGGGCATTAATTTTCTGTTGAGCCTAGATCAACTTCATGAGAGGAATATAAGCCCTTTATCAGTTCAACTCATGGCTAACCTCCAGCAATGGCACTTTTTGCCCCGAGCCTGATATGCAGGGTCAACATGGTACAGATGGTAGTTCTCTCATGCTGCTTATATCTTTCAGACTGTACCCATTCAGATCCCAGAAAAAGGCTGGAGAAAATGGCAGAATGCCATAACTAGATTCATATGGGTGGGCAAGTTCTCCAGAGCCTGCTTCCACACTATGATTTTGCTGAAGGCCCGTGTGGGTCTGGCATTACCTGACCTGAGAGCATATAATGTCACAGTCCAACTGTGGGTCTTGTTTCAAAGGCAGACAGGGGGCCTGGGCCCACAGTGGCCGGAGATGAAGAGAGATATGCTCCCCTTTTGGCAAAGGGCAAGGTACGTCTTTGTACCTCACTCACAGGACCAGGAGCAACAAATCCAGAACCCCTAGATACAAAGTGTGGGAGTGCTTGGCAAGAGCTAGAGTCCTCCCTGGACCTGATCCATTTCTTTATCTTGATCTGCCCCCTTGCTCAACTGAGAGATTTCACCCCAGCCACTATGGACCTCACATTTCGAAGGTGTCAGAGACTCATTGTTGTCTACCTGTCACAATTCTGCATGGATTAGTAGAAAACAAAACCTTCTGTGACATCCAGAACCAGTTTGGCCTGAATCACAAAGACTTTTACAAATACCTTCAGGTATGACACTACATCGAAACACAACCGGCAGCAGTACGAGATCCTGCCAAACCACCGCTGCTGATTTCCACTCCAGTAATGCACATTAACTCACAGAACACTAAACATCTCCTCGCCATCATTTACCAGGCCATACAAGGCACACAATCACATAACACCCTCTACATGATGGAGAAGTGGAGGGGTGAACTGGAAAAAGATATGGAGCCCAAGACCTGGGAGAGGGGCTGTTATGAAGTGGACAGATAACCTTGACATTTATCTGGCAGGAACTTGTATGGAACCAGTTAGCCTGCTTCTTTAGAAGACCAGCAATAATGACCAGAAATGGGAGGGAAGGCAGTGTGGCATGCTGGAGACACTGCAGAGAAGCAAAAGCAACTCACACACATATCTTGTGGGCCTTCCTCTGCCTGGCAGACTTCCTCAGAAAGTTGGAGGAGGCAATCACCAACATGCTTTATATTATGCTAAAACTCTTACCCAGAGCTCCACTTTCAGTTCCAATATCCCATATATCTAAAAGGACAGCAAGTAAAATATTCACTAGGCATAATATTAGTGATGACACAGAAATATACTACCAGGAAATGGCTCACAGCTCAGAAGCCAGACTTAGCTCAAAGATGGGAGAAAGTGAATCAGTTATACACCATCGAGACAATCACATTTAGATCAAATGAAAAATCAGAGCTATATACCTCTCAGTGGAATACAAGGATTCTATATGTTATGCAGCATGTCCCCATGTTTGTGCCATAGAGACCTGGGCTACCCCGCAAGGAGGGACAGAACTGCACAACAGAGAACAGGACATGAAATGGGGAGGCATCTGAGACTGAGACAGAACCCTGAGAGATGCCCCCCACCACCAGCAAACGCCTAAGGAGAGCACCAGCCTTATGGGCCATAATACAGGATAGGGACCCATGCCTTGTCAATGCTAAGCCAGTGAGAGCAGGTAACATGGGACTGTACACAGCTATGCAGACTGCTCTTGTGTAAACTATCAAGTGTCACTGTAATACTACAGTCGTATGAAATATGAATTGTGCACAAGTTCCTTTTTAAAATTGAATAAACATATTTTTACAAAAAAAGGGTAAATACAATGGCAAAAAATTAAACATACCTAGTATATGACAAAATACATAGTTCAAATGTAAAATATGTACCCTAACCCAAGCAATCCTTCATTAAATCATCCACTTCAAATGATCCCCATGCAAATTCCAGGTAATAAATTATCCCTTTTAAGTCCTGCAAAGGATAGGAAAGACCAGGTTCCATGAGAGAAACAAAGCCATTAAGTGACATAAAATTCTGATTTTTATTTATTACCTTTTATCCTTTTTGGGGGAGGGGAGCTACATCAGGTCTCTACCTTTGCATGGATATCACAAGAATATCATCTAAAACTGCTCAAAGATACGTGTGTTATTTAGAGAGCAGTCTTTTGAAATCACTGTTTTCAAGGGTTATTCTATAAAGCCTGGATTCCAATTATTCCAGTGGTTGGGGGGCAGGGAGTGGCAGTTTAACCAAAATGCTGATACAGCTGTCTTGGTCCCAATCCTTGGCATATTAACACATATTGTACTTCACTGTAACCTACAGTTCTCTGTATCACAATTCATTATAAGAGGGTCACACTAGACTTGTGTGGATTTCTGCCATTTTTGTTAAGAGGCATCACACAGTTTACCATCTACTTGTATATAAAATACAACATGGTCCCTGAAAAAAACTTACTCCATAACTCATCCATGTTTCTTTAAAACGCACACAAAAAATACTGAAATAAGTAAGAGAAATATCAACTAAGATAATCAGTTTTAAAAGAAAGTACAATAATGATCCTACTTACAGAAAAAAATCATAGAGTCTTACCCACAGTGTTTAATCTGACATGACTTCAACCCTAACTAGAAGCTGCGGCTTGTATTTGAAGGTGGCTTTTATTAAAAGTATTCATTTTGAGTTTGACCTGTAGCTTATTTCTTAGGGTGGTTTTTATTCAAGGATGGCTTCTATTTAATGAACTAGGTATTTAGCTTTTTTTTTTCAGTGAAAGGAGCATGTGTAAAAAAAAAATCATTAATAGCTTCAAAATGAATAAACATTTATTCACCAAACCACCAAAAGCACCTATAACTTCATAACATCTAGCAAACCTGCAAGTTTCAAAAAAGAGAACTTTCTTTTGAAATGGAGATGCACTGAACTGAAATATTTAGGAATACAAATGCCCTTCCATTTATCTAATTTAGAACTGCTGAACTACAAACCTATCATACAGACGATAACCCAAGATGTGTCTCACTTTTCTAGCATACGTGGAAGTCATCCGCATGAATATTTTACCCCAAATTTTATGTCTCCTATAATCATTCCCTGTATTTTCAGTGCAATATTATTTTACACACTGGAATAAGTTAATTTCCAGATTTATTTTGGGGGCACTGCCCAAGGATCAATTTATCCCTACTATACCTCCCTACTAGATTTGGAGGAGTGAACCTCCCAAACTTGTTGAATTACGCCAGAGCCACACATCTCAGTATGATTTCCATTTGGTTCAAGCCTAAAAAAATATGAAAACCTATTGAGTTTGTACTTAATGACTTATTTGAGATTGGCAAACTCTTGTTCTCCAGTCCAAATGAATAGTATACATTTAGTGGATTATACAGAATCCAATGTGCAAAACTGCAGCAGTGGTTCAAGATGCATATCCTTCTTTCTCTTGCTCCAATCTTCTACTACTGTAGACCATTATCCACTGAATCTGATTTCCTTCCTGCTCAGATAGATAATAACTTTTGCAGATGGTGTTAACTTGGCTTAATTTACATTTTCCAATTTTTGGATAACCAGGGAATTGTTCCTTTCGAACATCTACAACAACAATATGGTTGCACTGGAAGGGAACACTTCCGGTAGTTACAAGTTAGAACATTCCTCCTCCATAAGGACCTCACTAAAATATATCTTCCAGAACCCACCCTAATATTACTTAAGATACTGATGGACACAACTCAGGGACATTCTTGTCAACATTTAGTTAGTAACTTGTATAAAGGACTACAAGAGTTTCTCGAAGACACGCCACAATCTGTTTTAATGGCTTAGAATAAAGAACTGAATACACAGATTACATATTCTTCTTCATTAAAGTACACACTTCCCTTGGTGAAAGTCCTGACTTCCCCTTACTGGACAGACTTTGCCTGTAAATGCAAAATTTGCTACTTCTGGACCCCAGCTGCCTTATCAAAATTCCATCTGGGCATCATACGGCCGTTGTTGGAAAAATTGTGGTTATTCTCAGGCTGACCAGACCCATGTGTTTTGGTCATGCCCAATGTTGACACCATTTTGGCAGGGCATCTTGGAAGAAGTGGGCAAGTTCTCAAAAGAGATAGATCTTTTATCACCCACCATGATTCCTCGCTCAATCCCCCCACAGGGTATTACAGTAGCCCCACGCCCCATGGTGTATCCATATTTATTAGTAGCCAAAAAGGTTATGACTCATCTCTGGAGAAAACAGGACCCCCCTACATTGGAGGGCTGGTGTCAAATATTGATGGAAATATACTGTATGTCATGAAATGTATAGCAGCCTTTTTAAAGGGGGTGAAAATCTCAGTTTGAGGTCAAATGGCTGGGATGGGTATTCCATATGTCATCTGAGGATGATTCATTTGTACCATAGAGTCCTTGGCTTGGAAAGGAATATGAAATGTTGTCTTAAATAGAAGGGGCTTGAGCTTCCTGCTCATATTTGAACCAGAGGAGCTCTATAGCAAAATGCAGGGTTTCCAGGTCATGACTGATGGATGATGATTCTTACTGGTAAAAGAAGAACAGCAGTCTAATCTATAGCTGTATGTATACATGACACTACCTTTTGTACACTGTAATGGCCATTTGTATCTGAAATCTAACAGCTCTGCCTCAATAAAAACATAAATAAAAAACTATGTTTCAAAACTTATCTCTTTGTAGATTTGTTTCAGCTATTTTTCAGCGACCTGAGCTGTGCAAACAAATATAGTTAATAACTATAAAACAGCTTACCATTTTTCACCAAACCACAAAAAGGACCTATTCCTCCACAGCATCTAACAAAAGTCTAAGTTTCATTACTTAACTACTCATATGTTTTTCTTTATCCATGAGTAAATATTTTGGTTCAGAAGCAGACATGCATTTGATATTTTGTAACTCTGAAACAGACAAATAGATGTCTATAAAATGTGTCACATTAGTAGACACTAGGACTAAGATGATGCATGCCAAGTCTTACAGTCCTACACTGTAAGATGGCTGAGTTATAAGCATTTGAAAATGCGATTGTTTTAAAGAAACCCCAACACTTGGACTTGCTGGTCTTGGTATAATAATGGCCTATAAACTCCCTGGTTTGCCTGGAAAACAGTGAGAACATCTGGCTCAAGAGCTAGACTGTCCTCAGTACTACTTTGTCTGTGTATATTATAAGGTAATGTTCCCTGTGAGTCAGCCACTAAAAAAGCCGTCAATTGAACCTTCTATCTGAGTCTGTAGACCACAAAAACATGTAAGCCCTCAGAAATGGCATAAACTCTAGCAATAGAAGCATACAACATATCACCCCTTTAAACAAAGCAAATTAGAATTTAAATGAAGGGAATTAAATATGCATGAGGACAGAAGGGGATATCATAGGACGATCAGCACTGAGCTGGAAAAGACTACATGTCAATGATAAAACCTACACACAAACTGAATTACTGGTAACTAAATCATAATTTCACTTTGTGTATCAATTCGACTAGGCAGGCAGTAATAGGTATGGGTGCTAATAAAAAGTCTCGAACCAGGAGGATCAGTGATGTACCTCAGAGCTCAACACACACCTGCTTAAGGTAACATTTATGGAGCTAGTCACTTCGAGAAACCCACAGCTGCTCCACATTAATGGCTCTACTACCACGGACCTATGCCTCATCACAGAGTCCTTCAACTCTGCCTTCACAGATCTAAGCACAATGCTTCCTCCTGACTACCTACACCCCACCAAGGTTCCCTCAGATGACAAAGCTCCCAGTACCTCTCACCCTACCTTCTACCTCAAGGGAGTTACCATAAAGGAGGCAGCATTCTACATAAAACAGTTCTCGAGAAGACCAGAATGGGTAGCGATGGAGTAGACATGAAGCTGGTGTCTCAAACTCTTGATGTGCTCATCAATCCTATTTCAAAACTATTCAACAAATCCCTGACCATGGCACAATTCCCAGCCACCTGGAAGCAAGCACTGGTCACTCCTGTCCACAAAAGTAAGGACAGAAACAATGTGTCCAATTACAGGCTGATCTCAATCCTCTCCCCCTATCCAAGGCCCTTGAGAAGATTGTGGTGGAACAACTAACAGACTACATCAGCAAATACCAACTGCAATGTCCCAACCAGCACAGGTTCAGGCAGGGGCATAGTACCATGACTGCCCTTGTAGAGTTCACCAACTACACTCATAAAGCTATGGACAAAGGCAAACCAGTACTTAACAAAAGCCTTCAACACTGTCAGCCACACCCTCTTACTGGCCCAGCTACAAAGCCAGGGCTGGCCACCATGCAACACTCTAGTTTTGAGACTACCTGTCCCTCAGGTCACAACGGGTAAAAATAGGACAAATGGTGTCTTACCCCAGGGAAGTCATGCTGGGGGTTCCCCAGGGATCCATCTTGGGACCCCTGCTCTTCAGCCTGTTTCTAAATAATCTCCCTCAAGTCTGTGACACCAAGATAATCCTATATGCAGACGACACTGTCATCCTCAACAGCAACTCTCGAATAGAGCCACTCCAAGCTGCACTTCAGCACTCCTTCAGTAAAATAGAAGACTGGTTCTGCGAGCACAAACTTCTACTCAATTATAAAAAACAAGACCATGCTCCTATCCAGCCCCCAGCTCAAGAAAAGGTTCCCCACCATAAACCTCACCAACAATGTACTCGCCCCCTTGGAACAGGTACACTCCTTCAAATACCTTGGAGTCACCCTGAACGACACCTTATCCTATGCCCAACATGTCAACCAGGTGGTCAAGACAGTCAAAACCAAGCTTGGTGTGCTATATAGGCACAGAAAACACCTTACCATGGCAGCCATCCGCCTATGAGTCACGAGCTCCATCCTCTCCACCACTGACTATGGCCTGATTGTCTACAGCACAGCATCAGACTCTGTGCTCAAGAGGGTGCATGTAGCTCTCAACAAGGCCTGCAGGCTCATCCTGAATGGCGATTGAATGACCCACACGTTCCCTCTATGAACAGGCACACCTGCTGTCTCTTGAGTGCAGGACTAAATTCCTCAAATGCCTCCTAGGCAAAAAAACATTACTGAGGAAAGCCCCTCCATGCAGAGCAGGCATCTTCTCCCTCCCAGGCTCAGAATATATAAGCAGAAACAGAATGCAGGGAGCTCTTGCGGTACCACTCCAATTCACAGCTCTCAGACAGTGCACCTTCTCCTACAGAGCCCCTCTTTGGCTTAACGAGGTACCCGAGTCCATTTGGAATGCCACTAGCCTGTACAGCTTCAAATCAGACCTTAAGCACTACCTGACCTCCAGTTCTGTGTGCACCTGCTTCTCCAACAGCTGATAGACTCTGGATAACCAGGCCTGGCTCTGCTAACAGCTACTATTCTCAGCACAAGACAGAAGCCACCCTCCCACATGGTCCTTGACAATGTGTCTCAATCACTCTAAGGAGCTGCTCCTGTACAACCCTCACCCCCCCTCACCCTCACCCATGTCTCCATGCTAGGATGGTTCTATGACTCCCTGACCTCAGCCCCATTTCCTTGATCACTTTTACTAGAGGCCCCCCTCCTCCCCTACCAAAATCCTGTCTTTACTGACCCTCTGCCCAACCTAACCTAACCTGTAGTGCCTCTGCACCTTATCTGCACTTGTAATCAATTAAAGTTGATGTCCATATGCTGTATAGTGTTTTAAATGTCTAAGAAACTCTGTAACCTTTTCCTGATTGTTGTTCTGTTCAGTGTCTCAAATGTCCTAAAACTCTGTAACCTTCTTGATTGAATGTCTATACTCCGTTCACACGACGTGGAACCTTTGTAATAGATCCTTAGCTCAAAGGTTATTTTCAGAATACCAAATAAATAAAATAAAAATAAATCAAGGGGACAAGTCATATAGAATGTCTAGAAAGACATTCAAGTCATGGCCTAACTTCATCCACCATGGATACGGAAGTATATATACAGGAGTAAGAAGTAGCCATAGCTTGAAATGAATGAGCTATGAGATCTGATGAAGATGAAGGCCTCAGGACATATTACCCAGTCTAAAAGCTGCATGAAACCACCTGATATTGGTTGGATATGTTGACAGCCCTTACTCCCCTAGTCATAACAGTATGAAGGCTATCATAATTACAGGAAAATCTAAAGTGCTGCCAGGGGACACTGAGACTCACCATAACATTTTTTTTCATAGAAATTTTTATTCCTCCTGTGGCAGGGTGGCTTACATCAGCCCCGTTCAGTCAGTAACCACCATCTACTGCCTCCCCCATCTTTTCCATGTGCTTCTATCCCCCACAGGTTACTCCCTCATGGTAGGGCAGGGGGAGGGGTGTCCAACTTCCAGTCACACACCTAGATTGGCCCCCTTGGATCAGAGTGGTGGAGCAGGTCACAACACGCCAGACAGGGCTTCATGAAACCAGTCCTCCATCTTTTACTGTTTTTCCCCACCTACCCCACAAACATGGAATGAGCATGTTGTGCAAGCTCCACTTCTGCAGAAATACCCCCAGTGCTGTGAATGTAGAGCCTCCCCTCACAATGTGCCATGCACGCACCTCCACCAGGATTCCTCCAGGTGGCAGTCATTCCTAAACACGGGTCACTGGCTCAGCAGGAGTTAAGGTGCCTCAGCCCTCCCCACCACTAGGTCACTTTCACAATAACATTACTGTTACGTTAAACAAATAGGTTACTCACTTGTAACCATACTTCTAAATGTGGCATGCAGTTCACATCCACACACATAATTTCCTGGAGACAGGCAATCCATTGGAAGTCTCAAGCTAAATTACTCCCACCACCCTGGTGGTATATTCTCCAGTTCCACCCCATGATGTCAGATCTTTCCACACTGAAAATAGGGATCCATGTGCTACTTGCCAGGGGAGGTTGGGTGGGCTGTGTGGAGGTGACCTATATATCACTGCTACAAGTATGGTTACCAGTGAATAACCTATATTTCTAAGGATGTGCCTGCAGTTCATTATCCACACTCCAGCAGACTCCAAGCAGTCCTCCAGAGTCCTAAGGAAGTGGCACGGTGTATCAGAGAGTGACCCTCCAATGCTGGTCCCAGCTGGGAACAGTGCTGAGACTGAAAAGGAACTCACTACAGCCATCACCTTCTCCTCTTCCATAACCACTAGCTGTGCAGCTGACCTGGCAGCCACTGGAGCCCTTCCCAGTCCTTGGGTTGGTCTTTTGGTTGCCCGAAAGTGTAGCAATAGTAAATTCTTTATTTGTTCAGTCATGAACCATTACAAAATATGACATTTAATACTCAGTCACACCTAGATAAACATTTAGTCATACAACAATATATTATATTTAAATTATACATCATATAATATCTAAAATACCCCTCTACAACATATCCTATAGGTTTAAAGTGCATAAAACATTTATCACTTTTCCATAATTAGCTTTTAGTATCATTTAAAGACCCAAGTAATGTTCATGTCTTACAGTGCTTTATCCTAATCAGTGTAATATTCTTTAGATACGAGGCTACTTGGTTTATAATTAATTCATCCTGAGTTGTGAACATAATACTCAACAATACCATGTTACCGTTTGTTTGTACTGAATTCCAAATTGGCCTCAACTAGTAAGATCTCTGCTTATTATACTACGAACAATTAAATATCACATGGTTAAAATCTTCTAATTCTGAATAAGAACAGCCACAATATTTGTCTTCTTTATTCATTTTTTTTATTTTTTTTAATATTCTTTATTTTTTATTGTTTTTTATATAGTTATATATATGACAGCAGGAGTACATCTATACAGTATTGCTCTTTTGTTTTACAATACATAGAATGTTTTTCAGGTTGGCAATTCATGTTTCTACAACATCATTCTGTTATATATCAAATGATACTGATCAAAATTCATATCCTACAAAAATTGGTCACTTTCAAATAGCTCTATCAGGGAACAAATGTTTCATCCAGAGGAGATATAGAAAACCCAAGGCCTCCATTGGTGCTCAAATTGTGACCTCCTTCCAGCTCTAGAAGCTACTATTCTCTCTAGATAGCATATCTCAGTCATCAATGAATGCCAATCAGAGAGGGTGGGTACTTTAGCCGTTCGCCCACCATAGATGAGTTATAAACTTTTCAGCTGCTGCCAGGTACAGGTATAACTTATTTCTACTTGGTGGAACTTTTCCGTCTTCCCCAATATAAAGCAGAATCATCTGATTGGATAATTTAATTTCTGGTCCTACAATATTTTGTATGCTCTTTTCTATATCTAACCAGTATTGGGTAAACTTTTGGACAAGCACAAAAAATATGTGTTATATTTGCCATTTCTTCTCCACATTCTCTCCAACAAAGGCTATGCCCCATAAATACAAATTTAGCAATTTTGTCATGGATATAAAAATATCTACTACGACATTTCCATGTATATTCTGACCAGTATAATGGCTGTGATACTCTCATCAAGTGAGGAATTGGTTCCAACCATTTCTCATAAGTTATCTGAGTCCCTAATTCTCTATTCCATCTCCCTAAGATATCCTCAGTGGATTCCTTCCAAAAATCTCTTATTGCTTTATATATTTGTCCCATTAAATTAATTTGTTCCCTGCCTTCTACAGCATCCCTAAAAAGGGACATCAACATAGGTATGAGAGAGGGCAAAGTATTTAATGCTAATTCTTTCTGCATAAATGTCCGAATCTGTAAATATCTATAATGATGTGTATGGGGAGTTGATATTTTGCCTGTAGTATGGCAAAAGGCTGTACTCCATTCACATCCAGGTATTGCTATAACAAAAGCAGACCTTTTTTCTGCCATTCTTGATGGACCCGAACAGCACACATCTCCAAAGATACACTTTCTGTACCTATTAGTTTAAAATAACCAAAAACTTCATTTAATGTAGTAGACGCCTTTATCTCATACCAGCCATTTAATGTATAATGGATTCCAAATGTAAAGTTTTGTAACTGTGGATACGAATTTTTGGGGGGCAAATATAATAGGGATAATGTTTACTAGATCATTTAGTATAAATTCAATAAATTTCCATGGTTTCTCTACCTGAGGATTCAGCCATGCCATCACTATTTTACATGTTACTGCCTTATGGTAATCTCTAAGGTTTGGAAGATTACAACCCCCTCTTTGCCACTGGTAACTGTAACAGAGACCATCTGACCCTTGACTGTTGCCCAGCCCATACAAACCTCAAAACAATTCTAGCCCAGGATGCAAATTAGAATTGTGATGGAATAATCAGTAAAGTCTGGAAATAATATAATATCTTAGGAAATAAGGTCATCTGAATAGCTTGTATTCAAGCTGAAAAAGATAATACCTGATGTGTCCAGTTCCCAACTAAGTTCCCTATCTCTTTCGATAGAGGCTCTAAATTAAACAGTTCCAAATGTTCCAGTTTCTGGGGAATATTTACACCCAAATATTTAATCTTATTATTTCTCCATTTCAGAGGGATCTGGTTCTTCAGAGACTGAGAGGGGGTGAAATTTAAAGCTAATAACTCTGTTTTTTGTACATTTATTTTGTATCTGGCTAATTCTGAAAACTTATCTATCACTTGTAAAGTATCAGGAATGGACTTTTCAGGTTCTAGGCATGTTAATAATACATCATCTGCATATAATGATATAGTAAAATCCATCCCTCCTATAGGGACCCCCTTGAATATTAGGGTGTTGCCTTATGGCTTCAGCCAATGGCTCAATGTATATGGCAAACAGTAAGGGGGAAAGTGGGCAACCCTGCCTAGTTCACCTTCCCAGCTGTATCATTGAAGATAACTGTCCATTCACTTTAACATATGCCTTTGGAGAGGTATAAAGTCTCTGTATCATGCTAGAGAATTCCCCAGGAAATCCAAACTTGCACAAAGTTTCCCATAAAAAAGGTCAACTGATGTGATCAAAAGCTTTGTCTGTGTCGAAGCTGAGCAACACTGCCTGTATCTGTCTCTGATTTAAGTGGTCCAACAAATGGATCGTTCTACATCTATTATCTGTGGTTTCTCTGGCTCAAATGAACCCAGATTGATCTGAATTAATCAAACAGGGTAACAGTTCCTCTAGTCTATGTGCCCACATGGACATAAATAACTTGTAGTCCATGTTTAATATGGATATTGACCTATATGAAGTAGTTAATTCTGCTGGTTTGCCTAATTTTAAGATAGGTGAAATATTAGTGTAATCCCATGATGGAGGAGGGGGACTCTCCTGCTGAATTTCTAAAAAGGCATTTATTAGTAAAGGAGTCAGTTGTTTACTAAAAGTCTTGTACCACTCAGATGGAAATCTGTCTGGGCCAGGGGTTTTTAATGATTTACTTTCTTTTATGGCACATTTGACTTCCTCTGATCTGATAGGGGCTTTTAATCTGATTTCCATTTCCTTAGTTAACTTTCTTAATGTAAGGGGGAAAAAATTCTCAATTTTGTTAAATTCTGGACCTTGTGGTTTCTCATATAGCTGCCTATAATATTTCTGGAACAGTTGCGGTATCTGCTGTGAGTTAAGAGCTCTTGTTTTTCTCTCTGGATCCACTAAATGTGTTACGATTGTGACTGTCCTATGTCTCCCAAGCCTCCGGGCTAAATTTCTCGCCCCTTTTGGCCCTCCCTCATACCTATATGTTTTTAAGTAAAATAGTGTCTGTTGTGTTTTTTTGTCTAAAAGTTTCTGGAGCTCAGCCTTGGTCCTTTATTCATTTTTTTAGAGTATCGAGCCATCATTATGTTGCCATAGAAGAGTTCCATATGATATTTAGTGTACCAATTTATTTTATCCTGTTCTATAATAACATCCAAGAAATGTCTATATTCGTGTTTCAAATCACATATTATTAACTAAGGTGAAGTTTTTATTTTTGATACTATCAATAGATCATACTTTTTAGGCACATTTACCACCTTGTTCATAATATATCTAGAATATTGCAAACTGTTTTGAATCCCTTTTTGATAAAGTTGATTCAGAATGTCCAAATCATACTTACTCAATAAGCTTTTTATATTCTTTAGCCATTCTGACTTCTGGTAGCCGTTTTTTTTTCCCACTTATATTTTTCTATGAGACATAATGAGGGCAGTTGATCCCTATTCATTCTCATTACTTTAATCCAATAAATCAGTTTCCTAACTGCCATTAGAGCACTTGTAGTTACCATTCCAAGTTCCGCCCTTACCAAAGCATTTGGGGCAGAAAGACCAAGTCCCAAAGCATTTTTATAAAGTTTATTTAATGGAGTTTCCATAGTTTCATTTTTTGCTAGATTCCATATTTCACTTTGGTAGGTGATTTGTGGAAAACATTTTGCTTTTATTGCTTTTAACAAGGGTAGAATTGAATTACCCCATACTTATAATTAAGCTTCTGTAGTGCTCCAGCCATTTGTTTTAATTTTATTTTAAGCTTTCTAGTATGTTTAAACCAATTACCATTTGAAGATATTGTAAGACCTAAATAGTCATACTGATGGACTATTTTTAACTTCCTAGCATTACCCTTCCAGTCTTGACTATTTCTACTTTCCCCTAGAATCATTATTTGGCTTTTCTGTTCATTAATTTACAGTCCATATTTCTTCTCTAAAAGAAAGACTTCTTTTAATTTACTTTGCAACCCTTTTTTAGACAAAGCTATTAATACCAGATTGTCTGCATAAGCAAGTGCAGGACATAAATGAGTACCTATCTTCAGGGAATCCATATTTTCTCAATTCAGTTGGACCAAAAATGTATTTAAGTAAATGTTAAATAGTAAAGGAGCTAGTATGCATCCTTGCCTTACACCTTTATTTGTGGGAAAGGGTTTAGATGTTTGACCATTTTTACCCCATCTTACTTGCGCCCAAGTTTGCATACATAGCTCCATTATTATGCTAATCAATATTGGATCTATTCCCCATTCAAACATTATTTTCCACAATTTATTTCTATAAATGGAGTCAAATGCTTGGCTAAAATCTATAAAAGTCAAATAGATCCTTTGTTTTCTCAAGCTTACATACTTCTCATATAAATGCATCAATACAAAAGTATTCTCTATTGTCATATGTCCCTTCCTGAAACCTGCTTGGAGTTCTGAAAGACCACCTAGATTTATTATCTTTTCCTTTAATCTACTACAGATTACCTTAGCAAAAATCTTTCCCATAACATCAAGGAGGGAGAATGGATGATACATTGCGGGATCCTTTCTATCATCCTTTTTATAGATTTATATTATCGTTGCACCCTTCCATTCTGATGGCATACTCTTTGTAGAGATGCATTCATTGAAGTACGCAACTAAGATCTCCCTCTAAAAAGAAGGAAAGCATAGAAATACTTCAGCAGGAATTTGATCAGGGCCAGGGGTTTTCTTTCTTTTTAAAGTTGTTACTGCAGTATAAACTTCTTTTGATGTTATTTTCTGAAATGGTGTTCTATTCGATTGTAATTCCCACAGAAAATCAATGTTTTGTTGATTTATACCAAAAAACAATTTACTGTAATACTCAACCCATATTTTTTCAGTAATGTATACATCCAGCACATTTTTACTATTATCCATTCCCTTCATAACCATCAGCCAGAAAGACTGGTGATCTTTTCTTTCTATTATTTGCAACATTTTTTGCCATTGGTTCAATCTAAATGTTCTACATTTTTGCTTGAGTAATCTCCCGTACTCCTCCCTAGCTTTATTTATTTCCTTATATTTATTTATTTTCTTTGAAAAAATGTAAATTTTCTTATCATTCTATTAAGACATTTTTTTAGCTAAAAGGCATTCTTTATCATACCAGCTATTTCTACTTTCCATCACTTTTTTAGCTAAAGTGGATTTATACAGGAGACTATGAAAAATAGAAAAATAATTTTCTATGTAATCTTTCATTTTCATTAATGTAGCATTTGTATCTGAATGGGCCAAATTTTGTAGTGATTCGACCACTGGTTGTTCTACCTTTAATTGCCATTTGATTTTCTTATAATTCCTAACTTCAGTATTCATAAGGTGATCATTTTTATTAATTCGAAACTCTCCTGTCTTTGTACTTTCCAAGCTAAAATTATAGGGAAATGGTCACTATCACTTCTTTCAAGAACCTTACAGTAAGACTGCCCGAAAGCGAATCAGTCTTTCTGGTCCTCAACAGATGAGCATAGCATGGTCTGGCACAGATGGCATCCAGCGACATTGTGTTGCTAGTTGAGGCAGTAAAGGTACATGTTGTGCGTGCCTGTAGATGACATTTTCTGCCAGCACCAAGTGCAGAATTTAAATCCTTGTTACTTCCCAGCAGAAAGAAAGATCTGACATCAGGGGTGGAGTCAGAGGACATGCCACCCAGGTGGTGGGAGGAGCTTAGAATCAAGAATTCCAACAGATTGCCTGTCTCCAGGAAACTGCCAGAGTGCGGATAGTAAACTGTATCCATGCCCTTAGAAATAAGCAATATTTAGCCAGCCCATTGGTGCAGAGGGCTGAGGTGATGGGCGCCTAACTGTGCACCATGCTGGCAACCTGGGTTTGAGAATGGACTTGGGTCATCAGGGAGCTGCCATGGGAGGGAGGATGGGAGCAGGACTGAGCAGCTGAAAGGCAGCTCTTCTCTCCCTGGGTGCTTGCCACCACCACTCCTCATAGTTCCGCTGCCACTGGGTGGAGGTTGGTGGTCTGTGTAGGTGGAGGGGGTGTCACATAGTGGGAGGGCACCTCGAGACGTGGCATGCACATGTCTCCACATGCACATGTGCATCTGGGGGATGGCTTACAGGGAGAAAATGTGAAAAACATTACAAAATATATATAGAAGAAAAAAGAAATAAGCAATACTTCTATGCTCAGATGAGTCTTATTATCCAGTGTCACTATCGTTGGTCTCTGATGAAAGACACCCCCATACTTCAGCTCTGAATGATATTCTGAGAAGCAGGTATTCACACAAAGACACTTTCCACATTGTGTGCACTAGTAGGTTGATTTCTTTTTACTTACCTCTCTTTGTGCAAACCATACACCTTTGGGCAGGTAGATTGAATGTCTTCTTTGGAGGGAGTTACAGGAGGGATGGAGAGAAGATGGATGCATATGGTTCCTGGGCAGGACATGGCAAAGGGAAGTAGGGACAAGGGCTGGGGTTGGTGTTAGTGAATGCGAGGAGCTTGAGAAATAAACTACCAGAGTTCCAGACCATGTTGATCGAAGGGGAGGTGGATGTGGTGGTGGTGGTGGTGGTCACAGAAACTTGGGCCAACACAAACCACGATTGGGATCTAAATATGGAGGGGTACACTATGCTTAGGAAGGCTAGAAAAGAGGGCAGAGGGGGTGGGGTGGCTATGTTCATTTAGGAAAGCATAGAAATATCCAGGGTTGAGGAGGCAGAGGGAAATGTGGAGGCCTTATGGGTCACCTTGAGAACCCCTGCGGGAGACAAAGTCAAGCTCAGAGTGGTATATAGGCCCCAGGTTTGGGAGATGTTCTGGAGGAGGAATTGCTAGACAGCATTATAGTCCAGTGTGGACCAAAAGGGGAGTGGGTGGTGTTGATGGGGGACCTTAGTATGCCATCTACTAACTGGGGTACCATGACTTCTAAGGTGGCCAAGGAGCAGAGGCTGCTGGATGGCTTTCAGCATGTGTTCTTCAAACAGCACGTGTTGAAGCCTATGAGAGACTGGCATGTCCTGGACGTGGTTCTGGCGGAGGGGGTGCTGGTGAGGGATCTGTTAGTAGCAGACCCCCTGACTTGGAGTGATCATGATACAGTCTGGTTTCAACTTAACTTGGGGGGAGGGGGGATAGTTTTAGGACAGTGGGCGTCAATTTCAGGGGGGCAGATTTCAAAGGCATGGGAAGGATTCACAGGGATTATTTGAAGGGGAGTACATCAAGGACGGATGTAAAAGGGAGATGGGAGGTCATTAAATGAGGACTTCAGGAGGCAGTTAGGATCTGTGCAAAGTTGAAGCATAAGGGGGCAAGGTCTCGTAAACCATGCTGGTGGACCAGGGAGGTTCAGAGGTGGTAAGGGATAAGAAGGAAGCCTACAGGAAATACAAAATGATGAGAGGGGAAAGGGAGGAGGTGGTAAGGGATAAGAAGGCAGCCTTCAGGAAATACAAAATGACAAGGGGGGAAGGGAAAAGGAAACCTACCAGCTTGCATCCAGATGGGTTACCCAGGTGGTGAGGGGGGGCAAAGTCCGATAAAGAGCAGTGGCTGGCACAGGGGATATGGGGAGGGGAAAAGGGGTTCATTAAGTATATCAGGGAGTGGAGAAAAAACAAGGGGAAGATCGGCAGGTTGAGAATAGAATGAGGGTGGGTGGAGGAGGCGGGGGTCCAGACAAAGGTATTAAATGAGTACTTTGCCTCTGTGTTCACTAGGGATGAGGGATGGGAACCTTACAACCCTGGATCGGATGGAGCAAGTTAGGGCAGTGGGTAGAATTGATGGAGCATCAGTCAGGGAGCAGGTGGGAGGAGGAGGTACCCCAGAAATTCCACTTCAGGAAAAATCGGGCAGTATGGGGAGGGGGACAGATGATGCTATCACCACTAAATGGTTGTGGGAAGCCTTTAAGGCCCTTAAAAAGGAAAACTCACCAGGGCTAGATAGCATACATCCGAGAGTTCTATGGGAGTTGGCAGATGTACTGGCTGCACCCCTGGTGGAGTGCTTCAATAGGTCGCTAGAGACAAAGAGAGTGCCTAGGGACTGGAGAGAGGCACATGTGGTGCCAATCCATAAGGGGGGGTTATGAGAAGTGCAAGGTAACTATAGATCTGTCAGTTTGACATCAGTGGTGGGTAAAATAATGGAAGGTATACTGAAAGAGTGTTTGGTGGGGTTCTTGGAGGAGATGGGATGCCTGGATAGTCACCAACATGGGTTTGTGTCAGGTAGATCATGTCAAATTAACCTTGTGGAGTTTTACAAATGGGTAACATCAGAATTGGACTGGGGAAAGTCTGTGGATGTACTTTTCTAGGACTTCAGCAAAGCATTTGACTCGGTCCCTCACGGTGGACTACTGGAGAAACTGAGGGGAATGGGAGTAGGGCCACCGATGGTCAGATGGATAGGAAACTGACTGGTGGGGTGCACTCAGAGAGTTGTGGTCAGTGGGGAGATCTCGACCCCTAGGGGGTCATTAGTGGGGTACCACAAGGCTTGGTCCTGGGGCTGATCCTGTTCAATGCATGCATAACCAATATCAGGGAGGGTATTGGGTGCAAAATGAGTCTCTTCACTGATGACTCCAAGATGGGAGCAGTGATTGAGGGGGAGGAGGAGAGGTTGGCCCTGCAAGGGGACCTGGAGGCCCTGAAGAGGTGGGCTCGCACCTGGAAATTGAATTTTAACTCCTCCAAGTGCAAGGTGTTACATCTTGGCCGGGGGAACCCCAAACATGAGTACACCCTGGGTGGGGAGGTGCTGGAGGCCATGGCAAGGGAAAAAGAACTAGGGGTCCTGGTGGATGCAAGTTTGAATAACTCTGAGCAGTGCAGGAGAGCAGCTGCCAAGACTAACAGGATGTTGGACTGCATCACAAGGGGGATCACCTCTAGGTGCAGGGAAGTGATTCTGCCTCTGTACAATGGGCTGGTTAGGCCACATCTGGAGTACTGTGTGCAGTTTTGGAGACTGTATTTGAGGAGGGACATACAGCTACTGGAGAGAGTTCAGAGGATGGCAACCAGGATGATACGGGGTCTAGGGGATTTGACGTATGAGGAGAGACTAGAGGAACTTGAACTGTTCTCATTGGAGGACAGGAGGGACTGGGGGAACATGATTGAGGTCTTCAAGTACCTCAAGGGAATAAATAAGGTAAACAAGGTGGGGCTCTTTAGATTAAAGGAGGGTGGTATCACCAGACAGCATAGTTTGAAGTTGGAAGGTGGAAGTATGGGTGGGGGAGGAGGTATTTCACTGAGAGGGTGGTGGAACCTTGAAACACGCTACCTGGTGAGCTGGTTTGGACCTCTGTGGTCGAGGGGTTCAAGAGGGGGTGGGACAGATACAGAAAGGAGAGAAAGCAGGGGAGGGGCTGCAACAGGGGGTCTGGGTTGAATAACAGGGGAAACACAAATTTGTTGAGGGGGGGAGGCCTTGGTACCCAACTAAGGTTCTGAGGCACGAGCAGACTCAATAGACTTTAAGGCCTAATCTGCTGGCACATAGTATGTTAGTATGTTCTAGGAATCTTTGAGGGAAAGTGTCTTCCTTGCAATCTTAGGCAGCGGTCTGAATTTTTCAACTGTCTTCTCTGGCTATGATGTGGAACACCATCAATTTGTTTGTAAGTCACAAGTTCTTTAATCATGTTTTGTCTGAAATTCAGATAAGGCATCTTATTTTGATCCATTGACAATTTCTTGTACATGATGTTTCCTTGAAGTACTGTAGCATTCAGAAAATAAAATAATTCTTTCTTCCATACCTTCATGCATCAATGACTGAAGCTATAATACCCTGCAAGCTGGTCATTTTTATTAACTCCACCCATGCATTTTTTGCATCCTATTATACATTTCGGTTCTTAGATTGGTTCACCACTTTTCCAGTCCTTTTCTCCAGATCCCACAGATTCAGTGCTCATGGATGTAGTCAGCATGTAGATGTCCCTTTATCTCTTCATTTCATATACACAGTAGCACCAGTATCTTGCTGAATGTAGATCTTCAGTTTTCTGGCTGTTATTCTTGGAGACATTCCTTTTCAGTTTGCATCACTATTCCAGTAGTCCTGACACCAGCTAAAAACAGATCAGAATAAAGCTGTGGTCCAGTGTAGTACCTTTCTGTATATACAGTACCTTGTATCCTTTCCACAGCAGTTCTTCTCAGACAAGAGTGACTCAAACTCCATATGTATATCCATTGATCCGTGCTTCATCCACTTTCCCTGTGTAGACCTGTCAATTGCATATGTATGTTGAGTTCGATTTACATAGGGTGTACACCTTGATCACATGCTTCACTGTTTTATGTGGTTTGAATGTTTTGTAGTTTACATTTCCTTCCCTGAGGCAGATGCCTTTACCCAGTGTTGGGTCCAGCTGACAAGGTATGTCTCCTTGACTCCATCCTGTGCTGTTATTTATTGTTGTCTTATGTTTATTTTTGCACAGGTCCACCTTGTAAATGAGTCTTTCTCAATGGTGTTTCACCTGGTAAAATAAAGACTGATTGATTGATTGTGATCTCTTCCGAAATTGATCATGAAGCTCCCTTATGTGATATAGTGGACTAAATTCTTTAGTACCTCTTGTGTTCCACTTCGAGTTGTCCGCCAGGTGAAGAAATGAAAAATACCATAGAATCTAGTCCTTGACCTTACCACACCCCAGAATGGCATGTATGTCACTTCATACAACCCCCGTATTCATCTTTCTCACTGTTCTGTACTATTCCCTTGGCCACATATGATGCAAAGAGATTTGGTACTAACTCATCCACTGGATTTTCCAGAAAGAAATCTGTGTATTAGTTGGTTTCAGTTGCCATCAGGTGCAAATCATCCTCTGTCAAGCAAAACAGTTCTACAAACCCAAGAAGACTTCCAGAATAGGGACTTGTGGCCCTGGTATTCCTGTGAATGGTTATTCATTCTCTATGGTTGTGGTCACCGCTTCCCTTTCATCTGCAGTTTTTTTGCATTGCTCCGCATGTCTTATTTGGCCTTGCTTCTGTGGAGGCTGTTGCAGTTTCTTCCCAATCTTCCAACTCATCTGCTAGAATATAATCAGAATCCATATCTGCATCATCTTTAGAAGAGTTAATGTGTATTTCCTTAAGATTTAGCCCATACAATCTCTCCTCTACATCCTCTTTATCCTCTGATTCTGATAACATCTGATTTACCAATTTACTACATATCTGGATCTCCTTCAGAGCATCCAATGCTGTTATTCGGTATTTGATCATGATGTTGTACTGTAATCCCATGTGATTTCTGTCAATGAATTATAATTATATTAAAATTCAAATAAAATTTAGGATGACAGATTAAACATTGCCTTACATTATTAATCCACATATATGTTTTCGCCCACCAGTGTCACTTGTAGACCATTGTACATTTAGCTGTCTTATTTCATGTGTTACCTGACTATTTTCCTTGGGTGTCCAATGCATTACACTATCATCTTGTTTTTGCCAATCTCTTACCCCCTGTTTGATGGAATTGCTCCCTCCTTTGTGCTAGTACATGTTATTCTGTTACAAACTGGTGCAACCAAAGATATGGTCAGATATTTCCTGAGATTTATGTGATAGCTATAGAGAAAGTACCCACCAGCCTACAGTTCTATAGTAGGGTCACCTGAGAGAATCTTTTTAAAAATACAGCGAAATATCTCGAAATACCTAACCATGTCTTTGACTGCAACTGTACTTGTGCATTTCATAAAAGCCATCATGACTCTGTACATAATAGTATCTTCATCATGAATCTGTTTCTACATGTTATGCCTAATAATAGGATAAGAGGCTAGAAGGGGAAGGACTCAATTCATTTCAGGGAAGTAACTGCTCATTGCTGATTGTATTGCTTCTTCTGCTGCTTATTGTTGATTTCAGTTGGTAGCAAGTTGCTTCTTGACTTCTTTTGGAAAGGTACCTCCCTGTGGGGGTTTGCTGATACAGCTGATTGTTTCTGTGGTTTTTTGCTGGTGTAGATGATTGTTTATGGTGGTCCAGAGGTAGTAATCAGATTAATTTCAGTGCAGCACCTGCTCATTGCTGATTTTATTTTTTCTTTTACTGCTTATTGCTGATTTCACTTGGGCTACTGTTCTGCTTATCTTGTTGTTGTTTTTTTTACTCCATTAACATTATAGTGCAGGAACTGTTTTTTGTCTAGCCCTGTAGTTTGGGGGAAGGGTGCTAACTGTCTGGCCTGGGGCATCAGCTACTTGATAACTGGAGGCGGGGCTGAGTCAGATTGGTGGTAGTAGGTTGCTTTTTGGTTTCTTTTGGAAAGGTACTTGCTTGGATTTTTTTTTGCTGGTACAGCTGATTGTTTCTGGATTTTTTGCTGGTGTAGCTGATTGTTTCTGGTGGTCTGGAGGACGGAGGGCAGGTAGATCTTAGGGATCGCTAGGGCAGTGGCAAGGAGGGGGGAGATGGATGTCATTATCCACATGGGGACAAATTACCTTGCAGGTGTGGGGACAGATGTAGGAAAAGTGCAGAACAAATTTAGGGAACTGGAGCAGTGTCTTGGGCAAGTAGCACACTCTGTTACCTATTCAGAGGTTCTACCTGTCCATGGCAAGGGAGAAGGTCGAGACATCCACATCATGAAATTCAACACATGGCCAAAGAAATGGTGCAGAGAGGAAGGGTATGGCTTCATTGGAGACTGGGATCTCACCTGGAGAGATGAAGGACTGTATTCACCAGATGGCCTACATCTATCTGGGGGGGGGGGGCAAAGGTATTCTCACTGAAATGTTCAAATGCTTCCTCCATGAGCATTTAAACTAACCAAAGGGGAGGCAAAAGCAGTCAGAGGGATAAAGGTAGCCCCCCCTCACCATAACATATTTGAAATAAGGGAGAATACAATTAGTGCAAGGGCACTATCAAATCTGATAAATGAATTAGTTACAAGTGTAGGGAGGATAAAAAATGGAACCCAAAAATGTCACAGGACTGAAAAAAGGGAAAAAGAGGGTGGGCGCAGATGCTTGAAAGTAATGTGCATAAATGCCCACAGTCTGGGGAACAAAATCCCAGACCTAATGGAATTAATGGAAGACATAAACCTGGACATAGTAGCTATTTCAGAAATATGGTACACAGGGAACCATGACTGGGATATAGCTATACCAGGATACACACTTTTTAGGAAGGATATGGAAGGGAGAAGGGGAGGGGGGTAGCTATGTATATGAAGGTGGGGATTAAAGCAATGGAGGCTCAAGGGTTACAAGAAGGAGCAGAGGCACTTTGGGTCACCCTGGAGGTGGGAAAAGGACAGCCATTCACACTGAAGTGATTTACAGGCCTCCAGCACAGGGGAAGGAATCAGATGAAGCTCTTGTGGAAACCATCCACAAAATGGCAGCCAAAGGGGGACTGCTACTAATGGGTGACTTCAACCTGCCTGAGGTAGATTGGAGCACTCAGACTGTGAGTAAAACAAGGGGCAGGGACTTCATGACTGCCCTCAATGGGTCAAACTTAAGACAGCTTGTAGCAGAACCAGCCTGCGAGGAGGCTATACTGGATTTAGTCCTGACCAACGGGGACAGGATCACAGATGCAGAGATGGGTAGTCCCCTTAGTACCAGTGACCACAGGATAGTATGCTTTAAGATAACCACAGTGGAGGAGGCAAGCCATACAAGAATAAAGGTCCTAGATTTCAGGAAGGCTAACTTTAAGAAGATGGGTAGAAATCTCAAAAAAGCCCTAGCAGTGGAAGGTACAGGGGGAGATGTGGAAAAACTGGTCTAAACTCAAGAGAGTCATAACAGAAGTAACAGGTCACTGTGTCAAAATGCATAGCAAGAGTAAAAGAAAGAAAAGGCCGTTATGGTTCACAAAGGTAGTGGCTGAGAAAGTAAGGGAAAATAAAAAACCTTCAGAAGATACAAGGAAACACAAAAGGATGAGGACAGAGAACAATATCTGTAGAACCAGAGGGAATCTGGGAAAATAATTAGAAGGGCTAAAGCACAGACAGAGAAAGGTGCAGCCCAGGCTATTAAGAAAGGTGACAAGACCTTCTTCAGATACATTAGCAAGAAGAAAAAGACCAGAAATTGGATCGTTAGGCTGAAGAAAGAAGGAAGGAGGAAAAAGGGTGAAGGATGACCTAGAAAAGGCTGAAATACTGAACAAGTACTTTTGCTCAATATTCACCAGGGAAGAGGAGGGTGAGGGACTGAGACTCATTAAGAGAGGTATTCAGGGGAGGGAAGTAGACACCAGCCCATTCATGGTGGAAAGAGCCCTAGAAGAACTCAGGAAAATAAAAGCAGATAAGACAATGGGGCCTGATGGGATCCACCCCAGAGTACTAAAGGAACTCATGGAAGTGCTGGCAGAACCACTGGCTGCCCTTTTCAATGCATCACTAGAGATAGGGGAGGTACCTGAGGACTGGAGGAGGACAGATGTGGTCCCTCTCCGCAAGAGTGGAAGCAGACAGGAGGCAAGCAATTACAGGCCTGTAAGCCTGACCTCAGTAGTGGGGAAATTAAAGGAGTCCTTACTTAAGGAGAGGATTGTGAAGTTTCTGGAGGACAGCAGGGCATAGGATCCAAGGCAGCATGGATTCTCAGTGGGAAGGTCCTGTGAGATGAATCTTACAGAGTTCTTTGACCGGATAACCAGGGTGGTAGATCAGGGAGGGGCAGTGGATGTGGCCTACCTGGATTTCAGCAAGGCCTTTGACACCATCCCACTCAGGAGATTGCTAAATAAATTAGGAGTGGGTCCTACAGTGTGAAAGTGGGTTGGGAACTGGCTAAGGGACAGGACTCAGAGAGTGGTGGTAAATGACATGAAATCTGAGGAGTAGGAGGTGCCCAGCGGGGTGCCACAGAGGTCAATGCTGGAGCCAGTCCTATTTGATGTCTTCACTGCAGAGCATCTGAAGGGAAAAGTGTGCCTCTTCGCAGATGACACCAATATCTGCAACAAAGTGAACACACCAGAGGGGGGTGGAAAAAATGAGAAAGGACCTAAACCTATTAGAGGAATGGCCTGGTGTCTGGCAGTTGAGTTTCAATGCTAAAAAGTGCAAGATCATGGGTGGAGAAATTCTGACCACCACAAGTCAGGAGAGAGACCTTGGGGTTTTCATATCTAACAACCTGAAGGTGACCAAACAACGTGGAAAGGCAGTGGGGAGAGCAAACAGAATGTTGGGGTGCATAGGGAGGGGCATGACAAGCGGGAGGAAAGAGGTGATGATGCCACTGTACAAATCACTGGTGAGGCCTCAGCTGGAGTACTGTGTCCAGTTCTGGAGACCACATCTCTGGAAGGACATTGACAAAATAGAGGCAGTCCAGAGAAGGGCAGCGAAGATGGTACATGGACTGCACCAAAAGCCATATAAGGAAAGATTTCAGGACCTTAATATCTATTCACTGGAGGAAAGAAGGAAAAAGGGGAGATATGATAGAGACTTTCAAGTACCTTAGGGGATTAAAGAGGGTAAAGGTGGAAAATGTATTTCAGAGAAAACTCTGCACAAGAACAAGGGGACATAATATGAGGCTGAAGGGTGGAAGGCTCGGGGTAATGTTAGGAACTACATTTTCACTGAAAGGGTGGTGGAGCCATCGAACAGCCTTCCAGCTGAAGTGGTGGGGGTGAAAAGAATGTGGGGTTCAAGAGTGCATGGGATAGACATAAGGGTACCCTGGAGATATACAGAACTGGAGAGCCACAGATCAGATAGGATCTGGGGCTGCTGCAGTGAGTAGGGAAATGGACAGACGAGGTGGGCCGTATGGTCCTTATCTGCCAACAGATTCTAAGTTTCTAATACTAATCAAACCCACACTTTTTTAATTGACAGTTGTAACTTTTGTATTACATGCCACTACCTCTTTATGCAATAGATAGATTGCAGGTTTTATTGTGACGTAAAATTGTTCCATGTAATAAAAGGATAAATGCATGTATGCTGAGAGAATGAAATTTACCAACAGTTAGCATTAAGAGGCCTTCTTTTGAATCTACTGGGATGTCAAGTCACCTGAAAGTAAGGAGAAAATACAAATTATAATATCACAGAAGTGTTACAATTTCATTCCAGTAACAAAAAACACCATAAACTAATCGTAACACACATTATGTGTTACATGATATTCACAGTTGGATTCGATAAAACAGAGTATATTACATTGAACTTTGGATATACCATGACAAAAATGAGGGTTGCACCCATTATGTAGTTTGTTTGGACTGATGTTGTTCTTTGGGAGCTGATCCCCAATCACCATTACGTATTCAGAAAGTATTAAATATATATTTGTACAATTCATTTTTTGGATCTACATTTTGTGGTCATTTATGCTAAGCTTAGTAAGATGCAAATGTCATAAAGTAAAAAAACAAAATCACACTTACTATTAATCATTATGTATATTGTATAGAGGAAATCACCTGTGTCATTGCATAACCTTTTTGTATGTTTTTTTTTTCCAAGAACTCATGTTTAGTCAGTCGTCAGAGTGTTGCTACCAATACAAACCCCTTTACATTATCAAATGTATCATTCACCTTATGACTGGGTAGTAGTTGGCATGGTCAAAGACTGTTCCAGTGAACGTACATACTCAGTATAAGACTAAGTGTGGATGATGATGTGAATCAAACTACTATATAGGGGTAAGGGTGATATACAAGGATGTATATCCATTGAGGAGGCTAAGTAGGGCTATAAGGGAAAGGGGGAAAGTGACTTGCTCAGGGTCACACATTAGCAAGTGGGGCTGATGTGTGTAGCCCATACCGTACTACACACTTAAAGAGATATGTGAATGGATCCATTCACATATCTGTTGCGATATGAAAATGCGGTGTAATCTTACACCATTGGCTCCTGTGGACCAATGGGAGAACAGCCGTACCAATGGTGTTAGTCGAGGTGGCGGGCGGCTGGTGGTGCCGCCCACCGCTGGACCGGGGAGCGGAGCAGTGGGGATCAGTGGGCAGGTGGGGAGGGAGATCCGCTGGACCACCAGGGATATGGGGGTCATTAATCTTATACTGAAGCCCGCGATCGGGCAGTCATCAGTTCACTGGACCACCAGGGATATTGGAGTAATCTATTGTTACACACTTAAGCCCGCGATCGGGTGGGCAGCGGTCTACTGGACCACCAGGGATATTGGATTCAGTTTCTTTCTTCACTTAAGCCCGTGATCGGGCAGGCAGCGGTCCACTGGACCACCAGGGATATTGAAGTACTCTATTGTTACACACTTAAGCCCGCAATCAGGCGGGCAGTGGTCCACTGGACCAGCAGGGATATTGGATTCAGTTTCTTCCTTTACTTAAGCCCGTGATCGGGTGGGCAGCGGTCTACTGGACCACCAGGGTATAGGACTCCATATTTTATTTACTGAAGCAGCTGCCGTGTTGTGCCCTGTAATGCAGCAGCTCACCTATGGGTGGCCATCAGTTGTTTATTTTTTTTTTGGATCAACTTTGTGCTGGCACAGGTAGGGGTTGAGCATGTATGGCTCCGCATATCCCGGGCTTAATGTCAGGCTGTGCAGAGTATGCCTGGGTACGCCCCTCCTTCCTGCACCTGCATACATTACTGATGCACTCCGGCACATCGGGATTTGTGCCACACACTTTTCCCTTTTGAATATCGTGCTGGGGTGCATCAGTGGGTTGCGCATGGTGCAACACTGTTGCGCCATGCGCAACCCTTTTGAATATCTGGGCCAATATATTTAGAGGATTGTTATCATTCCCAATTCAAATATTGGACCTGGACATGAAAAAATAAAAACATATTGAAAGCAACTACATCATACAAACTGATGCAAAAGATACCATTAGTGCCATTACAGTAGGCAACAGGCTGCTCCAATAGATGGCCTAGCAGGGGCAATAAGTATTCTAGCCATGCCAACCAGATATCAGGAATGATCTTGGGAAGTCAGATTTGCAGGCAATGGCCTGCAGAGTCAGTGCCACGAGGCAATGCTCCATGCCTAGTGAGTGATGATGTCAGAGTCCACTGATCTGTCAAACCATGTGGCAGACCAGGAAGATTGCCTCTCTAAATCGGGACGGCAGATGTGTGCAAGGTCTGACAGAACTGCACTCAACATCACTGGAGTCTAAGCAGGGTGAAAAGCACGGGAAAAAAGCATGCCTGGATCACATTCCTCAGAGAAATGCAGGCTTGCAGCACAGACCATCTCAGAAAACTATGGATATGTGCACCATAACCACTTTAATTGAAATGCAAAACAAATCTAATTATATAATCTTGAAAACAACTGAGTACAATATTTTAAAAAATGCATCCCATTTCATTAAGTTGATCATGAATTAGGCACATTGCCATATAAAAGACTACATTTCACATGTTGATCCCAACACTTAACCCTGGCTTTTTATTCATATATTCTCACTTAACATTTCACATATTTTTTGTTCATACAAATGACAACAGATGTCATTAGGTTTTATAATTAACAAGCCAAAGTTAATGTCATATTTCTTCATGAATTGCCTTGAAATGCCATTGTTCATTTCCCATTATACTGTAGTCCTTGAACATTTATGCATTATTCAGTCATTGCACTATAGCTGTTTACATTGTATCAGAATTAGAAACCATTCGAGCTTGAAAATGAAAAAAGAAATTTTCTACAGAATCTCGGGTACAGAACAAACTGACAAACATGAATTGGTCAAGATATTACTGAAAGATATACATAAAAAGAACTTGTCTGAAATTGATGCAGATATGGTCAGCATTAGCAGGCTTGCACAACAATAGTCCATTTAGATACCAAGGTAAATACGATCATTGCATTCTGGATTGAATTGTGGTCTATTTCTTCACTAATAAAACTATGCTTTTAACAAGCAGTTCAGTAACATATTCTATTCCCAGTTGCTGCACTTTGAAACATGAATATCATCAGTGCCTACTTTTTATTTGAAAGTTCTAAACTAAAGGAAAATAAAAAAGATGTGTTAAACATTGCAAGTTCAATAACATTTTTCATTTCTGCTTTTCAACCTTGCTACTTAGCATGCATCAGGCACCTCTCAGGCAGACGGCTGAGGGTCTTTTCATTTTCAGTTCTCTCCATCCCACAGAAAGCAAGCAAAGGCCAACATGAATGCATTGTGCAACAGCGTGAGCCTGGCAAATCACTTGCCTCTCTATCACCAAGTGGGCGCCAGCCTGCACTGCTACCTGTCTCACCCATCTGGTCTGGAAATGAGAATACATGAGAAATGAAAAAATAAAGTGCTTGCTTCCTTTACAGTTTTAAATACTGCTTGAATATGTTTCTAATAATTCAATGAAGGAAACGTCACTTATTGTAACTGTACTTATTCTATCAACATATAACCCATGGCACCAGAAATTATATGTAACTGGTTTGTGATAAGACTCGAGAGGCTGTTTCACTGATTGAAATAAAGAAAAAAAGATGGCGTCAATGATCATGGGTACTTCTTTTTGTCCGTGTTTTCAATCTCTGTTCTCCACCTTGTCAAGTTTGTACCCTTTCTTAGGGACCAAAACACAGATGTGCAAAACCTATGTGTATGAGAACCTCTGTATTGTGACCCTTTTCATCCTGGCAGAGTCCATATACATGCAGTGCCAAGGGCCATCTCCCATTGCCTCAACCCATTCCATTACCTGATACTGCATGCAGGGAACCATGTCCATATGGATTGGCAACATTATAGACAACCTTTGGCAATTAATGCAGATCTCCACTAATGCTGCATTAGTTGGAATACTGTATGTCTATAAAGGGTGCAGTATGGAACACAGTTGATGTCAACACATGCAGAGAGCAGTGTCCATGTAGGTTTGTAACATTATAGACATATTTGGCAACTTTGGGGAATGAAAGATCTCCACTAATTCTGCATTAAGTTGGTATATGTCTATAAAGGGTATAGTATGGAGCATGTTCAATGTCAACATATGCAGGCAACTGTGTCCATATGGATTTGTGACATTATGGACATATTGCACAACTTTTGGGAATTAATGGAGAGCTCTGCTAATTCAGCATAAGTTGGAAAATGTTTATAAAGAGGGTAGTATGGACTGTGGTTGATGCCTGCTCATGCAGGGAACAGTGTCCATATGGATTCACAACATTATAGATATACTTCATAACATTTGGGAATTTAATGGAGATCTACGCTAATTCTGCATAAGTTGGAAGATGTTTATAAGGAGTGCAGAATGGACCATGGCTGATGGAAACACATGCAGGGAACAGTGTCCATATGGATTTTCAGCATTACAGACATATTTTGCAACCTTTTGGAATTAATGGAGAACTACGCTTATTCTGAATAAGTTGAAATATGTCTATAAAGAGTGTAGTATTGAACATGGTCGGTATCAATGTATGCACGCAACTGTGTCCATATAGAGATGCAACATTATAGACATATTTTGCAACTTTGGGGAATTAATGGAGATCTCCACTAATTCTACATAAGTTGGACTATGTCTATAAAGAGTTAAGTATGGACCACAGTTGATGTCAACACATGTAGGGAACAGTGCCCATCTGGATTTGTGACATCAATGACATATTGTGCAACTTCTGGGAATTAGAAGAGATCCCCACTAATTTTCCATAAATTGGAATATGTCTAAAGGTAAGCAATAAGACACTAGGGGTGTGCATTAGACATTTCTAACGCATGGTCAGGGGTGTAATAAGGCATGAGGCCGCAGGCCGAGTGCGTTTAGCCACTGACCGTGCGTTAGAAATGTCTAATGCACACCCCCGGAGTGTCTTATTACGCTTATAAAATGGGAACCTGTATTTGTCATAACTGTGACAATCAAAATTCAGAGGTTTAATATAAAATAAAGTTACATGTTGTGTGAATTTTTAGATAAAATAGTCCTTCTGCCTGTAATGCTGCATTTGCATAGCTATAGTTTTTATACAACAACCATTAAAAAAACACTAAAAATGTTCTTCAGTTTATACTGTGCTGGAAAGCATTTGTTTATTGTTTATTTCTTTTGCCCCAAGTATTCATTTTTTGTGAGCCTTTTGAGCACTACTTTGTTTTAATTTAATAAAGATTCCTGCTACACTTGTGAGCATTACGGCACGTAAAGAGTGGGGAAGGGGGAATGAGCAGACCAAATGAGCGGGTGGGTGGGAAAGAAACGAGCACAGTATTTGGAATGCTGGTGAGTGATTTGAAAAGATAAAAGGTGTCACACCAGCTACTGATCCACAATTTCTATTTAATCTGCAGATTTTGCGCTTCACTGCCTTTGAAGCCAGAGTCCGTTTACACTGTCAGCATGTGTGTGTGTGTGGGGCACAATATGGGACTCTTCATGGCGTATTAAAGAGGCTGTCTGTGGACTGAAGTAACTTAGTAGGACGAGCAAGACAGCAGGTTAGTGAACGGACTATGGAGAGAGCCGCGATTGAAAATTTTAAAGAAAGTAAAATTTAAAAGACAGCCTCTTTAATACGCCATGTCGAGTCCCGTCTCATGCCCACACACACACACACACACACATATGCACGCCGACAGCAATGGTTTTAAATCATCAGTGTCAGAGAAGATCAGAGTGATGGCAGAAAGGAGCTTCGCAGAATAACTCTGACAAACATTTATGTTTTTTTGAAAGGGAAGCAATGTGCTCATGCAAACATATGCTGTTAGAGCCCGGTGTTAGCTAGACTGTGTGGTGATAGCGAGACATCATGGCTACAGTAGAGAAGACAGAGTGAGGGAGTGAAAGTGAAGCTAGGGGGTGCAGAGCCACAATCATAAAATAAAAAAAAAAGAAGAGACAGTTTTAAGAAATCAATATATGTATTCGTGATTGTGGAGTGCTTATTTATGACAAGGCAGTAAACAGAACTGATGGTGGGAAGGCGGGATGAGTAAGGAACGAGCTAGCAGGAGTAAAACAATGGTGGCAATTCAAAACATGAACATTCTATTTGGCTCTTAATACCTGATTGTTTTACCTACATTTGTGATTGCCTGAACTTGTTGCTAGCCATGCATTAGACACTTCTAACGCACGGCTAGCAGCCAATCAAAATACAGGATTCTCCCTTCCCATTTTATAAAGTGCATTATGCACTACGGTTGATGCCAACAAGTGCAGGGAACAGTGTCCATATGGATTCATGACATAATAGATATACGTCATAATGTTTGGGAATTAATGGAGATCTACACTAATTCCACATAAATTGGAAAATGTCTATAAAGAGTGCAGTATGGACCACTGCTGATGGCAACGCGTGCAGGGAACAGGGCCCATATGGATTTGAGACATTATAGACATATTGCACAACTTTTGGGAATAATGGAGATCTCCACTAATTCAGCATAAGTTGGTAAATGTCTATAAAGAGTGCCATATGGACCACAGCTGATGTCAATGAGTGCAGGAAATGTCTCTGTGGATTCCAACATTTTAGAAAATGGGCTTGTAAAATCCTGGCTTCTGATTGGCCAGTTCCTTACCCAAAGCCCTGGTCTATCTGACAACAGAGCCCAGTAGATAAAAAGTACTAGCCCCTTCACGTAGTCCTGTATGATTGTGCCCAGCCTAATTTTCTATTGGCACAAAGTACCCAATACAATTTAAAATCTCCGCCATTTTTTTCTCTCACTTAGTGAGAACTACTGGTCCCCAGAACCCGTAGTGTTTAGTGGAAGCTGCTGCTCTTCATATTTCTGTTTCCTTTTTTATGTAGGGTACCCCCCCAACACTACTTAGTGAGAAAGAAAGCGGACGGAGTGAAGGAAAGGAAAAGGAAGCCATTAGTCCGATCAGCTTCATCTAATCGGTGCTGTACAGCATGTGCCTACCGTCCGAATGGCTCCCCTGGCTGTTGTATTCGAACAAAAGCCAAAAGGACCATAACTGCCCCTGCAAACACAAGAATGGAGAGAGTGTAGATGATCAAAAAGAAACAATCATGAGCAGTGTTTGTTTTTTTTTTTTTTTTTAAGAGCAGCGCGAGCATTTCTATAGCAGCTTAACACAGTACTGCTGCTTGCCATCCACGTGATCAGTGACAGGGCACTCCTAAGATAGCAAGGAGTACACTGACACACACAGCTACCAGAACGTGAGGCTCTCCATAGCAGCCCAACACAATACTGCTGCTTGCCATACACCAGTGCTTCCTCTGTTTTTTTTTTTAATAGAAATCATATTTCCCAACAAATGAAGCAACTCATGTGTGTGCCTGTGTGTGTGTTGGTTGGGGGGGGGGTGGTTAACCAAGATGACCAGTTAAATCCATGTAGAGGAACTATTTTATTACAAAAGTCATATTAAACTAATTATTTAGTTAACAATTTTTTTAATAAAATTAATATTGTTCTACTGTGCCCATTTTCTAAGAGCAATAATACCCTCCAGGATGGGGGTTTTGTGCTATACCGGACCTTCCAGGGGCTATAAGGCCCTCCGCCTGTGGGGTTGGGCCTCATTATGTCCCTGGCCGGTCCGGTATAGCACAATACCGCCCACCCTGTTGGGTATTATTGCTTACATAGACACTATTTCACAACTTTTGGGAATTAGTAGAGACCTCTGCTAATTCAGCATAAATCAAACTATGTCTGTAAAGAGTGCAGTATGGAGCGTGGTTGATAGCAACATGTGCAGGGAACAGCGTCCGTATGGATTTGCTACATCATAATCTTGAGCAGATTGGAACATAATGAGCCCGCTCACAAAGCATATCAAAAAAATCTCTCTTTTTTATAACAGAGAAAGCAGGAAGTCATGCTGTGCTTGAGCAGAGATAATACATATAAAACAAAAGAAAAAAAGCAAGCACCAAAACGAGAACTGACAAGAAAAATAAACATACTGAACATGAGAATGCAGTATTTTTGAAAATTCTTCTAAAAAAGAAACAGATGAATTGAAAGGGGTCACATGTAGTAACAAACAAGTGTACCACTGATGAAGGATAATAATCCAAAACATATCACAGCAACTACATTGTTCTGAACTGCGTAAATACTAAATAAAAAAGAGAGAATTATTTGATGTACTTGGTGAGTGGCCTCATTATGTTCTAGTCTGCTCAAGATTGTTTAGCTATGCCATGATTGGAATTGGGCTATTCCCTTTAACCTATTAATTTTTGTTTAAACCGAGGTTGGCTGGCCAGGAACAACACAAGATGTTTGCTACATCATAGACACATTATGCAACTCTTGGAAATGAATGGTGATTTTCACTAGTTCTGCATAAGCTGGATTATGTTTATAAAAGGTGCAGTATGTACCATGGTTGATGTCAATGCATGCAGGCAACAGTGTCCGTATAGATTTTTGACATTATAGACATATTGTGCAACTTCTGGGAATTAATGGAGATCTCCAATAATTCTGCATAAGGTGGAATATGTGTATAAAGAGTGCAGTATGGACCATGATTAATATCAATGCATGGAAGGAACAGTTTCCCTATAGATATATGGCATTTTAGACATATTGCACAACTTTTGGGACTGAATGGAGATCTCCACTAATACAACATAAGATGGAATACATCTATAAAATGTGCAGTATGGACCATGATCGATGCCAACACATGTAGGCATCAGTGCCTATATGGATTTGAAATATTACAGACATATTATAGAAATTTCAGAAATTAATGGAGATCTCTACTAATTCCACATAAATTGGAATATGTCTACAAAAGGTGCAGTATGGACCATGATAGATGTCAACGCATGCAGGCAACACTGACCGTATGGATCCATGACATTATAGACGTACTATATTTTGCAACTTTTTGGAATTCATGGAGAGCTCAGCTAATTCATCTCTCGAGGTCTCCTGTTACCACATAAACCTCTCAAGTGGCCAAGCCTGATGGTGTGGAGGGTTGAGGCAGCGATGCCTTTCCTCCTGCCATGATGGCAATTTGTGTTCATAGTGCGAGCAGGTCATCGGGGGCTGGCCAGAGTGGGAGAGTTTCAAGCATCTGGAGGACTGTTCTCCTCTCCCAGGGAGGTTGGGGAACAGTGGCCGGCATCTACCTGACACATAGCAGAGGCTAGATGTTGGCATGCCTGGCCAGTACAGTGGGGCATGGAGGCAGAGCAGCCAGCAGGCGCACTACAGGTGGATGCACATGTGGCATGCCCACTGTCAGCATTGCATGCAAACCGCCATAAAGGAAAAAGGAAATGGCACCCAGGTCGATTGGCTTGATGGCCGTCCACCTCATGCACCATCTCCGAGAGTGCCACTTGTACTGGATCCAGTCCTGGTGGGGAGTTGGGGGCTCCCTGTCACCCCACCAAGGGGGGGTAAGCTGTGGGGGTAGCTAGGTGATGGTCTGTATGGGAGACGGGTACAAACAGATGGCAGACAGAGAAAGAGGGGATGCCTTGAAGAAAGGAGCCAACTGGAGCCATGGGGAGGAAAAAAAAAGTGAGTAGAAACCTCTCGAGTGACAAATATCCTTGTTGTGCATGACTGCTCATACACTATCCTCTATATGATAATGGATTTAGAAAGGAGTAGGATGCAGAATGCAAGTCTGAGACTGGCAGAGGACAGAGCAGTGTCTGAATGGATGTACTCCTCCTGTGGGAAGTGATGCATAAATAAGCTCACAACTGCAACCGCAACTTGGTAGTGTAGGACTGCAGCATGGTAGTTGAGCAGCGACACAGGGGAGGGTGAGACATCAGGCGATGCTCTACTGAGCTCTTATGCACTCATGTCATGGGCGTGGCTTATACACAGAGAGAAACTCACCCAGACTGTATCCCTGACCACAACTGTATAACACTCACAATTCAAAGGGTGAAAGTGCAAGACACTATTAAGTACCAGTTAAGAACAGAAGCAATTAGAACACTACTTCTTGTATATGTGTCCTTGGCTCTAGTGCAATGGTCTCAGTCCTATTTTTTCCCAGTGGTTAGTTCTGAATTTAAGACAAGGTCTGTACTAAACTCTTTTTTTTTGCATGAACTCTTCACTTGGACAGAGAAGACTTGTGTACACAGCTGTTTTTTCTTTAACTCATTGCCATTGTCACGTAAGTCCTCCTCTGTTTTGAATTTTAAAGTACTGTTATGACATTATAGTCAGGGCCCCTGGTGTTCTGCGGCAGAATTTTCTGATTTCTGAGGCAGGGCTCCTTGACTTCTGCGGCAACATTTTCTGATTTCTGAGGCATGATTTATTCATTTCTCTGGCAGAATGCAGTCCTGTCATTGGTAAATATGATGTGATGTCATTGACGACATCATATGCTAAGCATAGAGGAGCGGCTTCAGGATAAATGAGGTGGGAAAGACAGCCTGACACTATGGAAAAACAGTATATTTATATGAAAATTCACCAAAAACAATGAATTCTGCAGCACTATATACTGTATATTCTGTGGCATGATGCAAATTCTGCAGCAAATTCTGAAACCGCAGAACCACAGAATTCCAGGGGCCTTGATTATAGTGTATGGTGGAACGTTGTTCTTACCAGAAATCTAGCCTTTCAAACATGCTGTTCAGCCACAGTCAGCAAAATGAATGGAACACTCTACTGACCATACGTGCAAAACAGCATTCCATTCATTTAGATTTGAAAACTCGAGTCGCGGGTTGAAATCATGAACAGAAAACCGCTGCATGTCAACGTTATTTACAACTGCCTGAAAAACTAACACGGCGGTTTTCTGAAACAAGCACTGTTCATTTTAATGCAGGATCAACCAGATATCCTACTTTACTTACAGTTTTCAGCGGAGTGTCTATTTCTTCTCTCGCTAAGTGAGATATCCGGCTGCCATTTTTTTTTTAAGAAAATCACTCCCCCACAAGAGAATCAACCAATGGCAGCGTACACTGCTAAGTTAGGGACACCCAGTCCCTAGCAACCACAGAAATCCCTTTCATAGCGCTCGGAGACAATTTCTTTCAGTATAAATAAAATGAATTTAAAAAGTCTAAAAAAAGACACCATACACTATAGAAAATACTAACTGGGTAACCCTTACGTAGAATTGCAGTGTTCTGCATCTCAGGTCTGATTTCTGGGACCTCTTGAGCTTCGCTCGAGGTCAAAGGAAATCAGACCCCTCTGTGGCTGAACACATTGGTTCTGCATGGTTACTCATTCAGTATGCTCTATATTTATCTCATAATACATGTAACTGCTAACTGTTTTTGAATGTATATGTTTTATGTATAGGTAATTTGTTTATTGTTCCCTGGTTATCCTTGAAAATGGGCTTCATAGCTCCTGGACCTACCAGGTTACCAAATCAAATCAAACTACTAGACTAAAAATTTGATATGGCATGGAGGGACTTGCTGAGCTGGATGATAGGGGGTAGGAGATCTGGATTTTCAATTTAGTAGGAACAGAAAAATTGTGCCAAGAGTAGTGGAATGGGAACCAGAATAAAATATTTTGAAAAGTCAGCCACCTGTCTGGTCTTTCTTATATCATATATCTAATGTCATGATTATGGTATTATGTCATCCTGATGTGAGATCAATGTTTTACTGTATATAGTAACATATAAAACAATATAGTATTGTGATGGTAGAAGGGATTTTGGGTCCATTCTATCTTCCCCTCCTGCTTCATGGCAGTGATTATACCCAACTTGAGTATGGATACACATCTAAGCATAACAGCTGGAGTTGTCATGCTGTGCAACCCTAAATGCTGGTCTCCTTCAGGAATCTACATAGTCCTGCTTTGAAAGCCTGAACAGTGCTTGTGTCCACAACCTTAACGAGAAAACTATTAAACATGTTAACCCTTCTCTGTGTGAAGTAATGGTTTTGAATGTTTCCCCTTTATTCTGCCCTCTCCCCAAATTGGGGGCATGTCCTTAATGTTGGCTTGCACTCATCAGCTGAGTCATCTGTCTATATTCCTCCCTGCCAGTCCCCTTTAAAATTTGGACACCATGATCATGTCACCTCTCAGCATTCTCTTTTCTATGCTACATATTTTGAGAATGCCCAATCTCTCTTCATAGTGCTTGCTGCCAAAGTCATTAATCAGCTGAACCCTTTCAATCCTTTTAATAATATTTCTGTACTATGGTGACCAGAACTGGGCACAGTACCCCAGGTGTGGTTGAACCAAGACTTTATACAGGGGGAGGATCACCTCCCTTTCCCTGCTCCTTACCCTCTCCTGATGCATCTCAACATTCATTTCATTAATTTTTTTTCTACTGGAGAACAAGATGAGCTAGATGGCCCTATTTCACAAGTGACCAGTTGTACATAAGTAATAACAGAGTAGAGAGAGACTTAGGGTGAGAGTGTAGCACTCCAGACCCCCTTTCGCTACATTTTTGTTTACACTAAAAGATACAGTATGTTGACATCAACATCTGAGTCTTGATGTTCACACTTTTATGCTCCTGACCCGCTATGAATGCTTCGCTGTTCTCCTGACTCCCCTCCTGTCTTCCCTCTCTAAGAAGGGGTATGGGGCAGAGACCCCCATTAAAAAACATTATAGTTAAATACAGAACAGCTAGTTATGTGTTTCCATGACAATCCCCCATTTCCAGGGCTGGATTTTAGTGTTTTTTTTTCTTTTGGGGGGATGTGTTGTGATGGGGATTCCACTGAAATATATAACTATATTTTTTTTTTAATGGGGGGCTCCACCCCTCATACCCCCTCTTAGAGAGGAAGACAGGAGAACAGTGAATCAGCAATGGTCGGTCAAGTTACGCAAGTAGCCTAGCAGTAATATAGCGTAATGTATGCTATTTCCATGATGTAACACTAAGTTACTTGAGGGGGTATGGAGTGCTGCACTGTTTCCAGACTTACAATCATTAATACACACAGATAATAAAACAGCTTCAGAAACATTGGTGCATGACAAATTAGGACAAGTACAAGCAATCACAGTGCAAGTTGTCAGTCAAAGGTTGGTGGAGCCTGGAGCTGAAGGTTAGAATATGACCTTCCTCTGTAAGTAGAGAGTATAAGAGGTTGTAGGGGCCAATCGCTCAATAGGACAATGCTCTCTGTCTAGTGGCAGTGTTCCTAAATTGAAGCTTAAATGTAAAGTCAGACTGGAAAAGTGTCCCCAGCAAATTGGATGAGTACTGAAGGAGTTCAGTTATACATGAGGTTCTTTTCAGAGAACTACTTTGTGGAGGAACACTGCTGACCCATGGACCAGGAGATCTTCTAGGAATGGACATGAACAGATTTATACTGTACAAATGGCAGTGATGGGTGTGATAAGGCAGTTCAGTAAGAAAATGACAGACTCTTATAGACTGTGCGCTTCTTGGAGAGGACCTTGACAAGAGCAGCAACAAACACAAGGGAACGGTAATCCATTATAGGGGGCAAGAGACTATTGATAAACAATCTCTTTGTTTCCAGAACCAGGAGCCTTTTAACCTGGTATAGAGAGCCCAGTCTCTGATGTACTGGTTTGACCATATAGCTGACATAGGTGTTGATTGATGGTGAGGTGTCTGAGAACAAACCTAAATATTTAAACTCTGAGACATGCCTCAGATTAATACCATCTAAATCCAGCAATTGATTGGAGAAACTAGCTGATTATTTGCACGAACCCTAGTAAAAAACATGGTTTTAGTTTCTGTGGTACTGAGGACTGTTCTTTTATTTCAGAACCAGGCCTGGAGTAGGTCAAAAGTATGCTGGATAGATTTGTTCAAGGTTGTCAAGTCACTGCCCATGCTGAAGATGACTGCATCATCAGCATACAGGACAGTTTCAGCTGATGGGCAGGCATCAGGCAGAGAATTTAAAAAAACAGAAAAAAGCAGGGGACCAAGAATAGATCCCTGGAGGACCGCACAGCAGATCTGACGTAAGTCTGCGAATAAGTTGTCAATAGCAATCATATGGGCCCCGTTGGTAATTGTTTTTGTGCCAATTGATGACATCAGGGGAAATATTTAGACAGGTTAAAGCCTAAATCAGCAGTTCATGGTCCATAAGGTTGAATGCTTTGGTGACATCACCAAGGCAGTCTCTGTATTGTACTGGGAGCAAAAACCATGATCTACTAAGAATCAATGTTCATTATTGATTCCCACATTAGGGTCTGGGCAGGAGGCACTAGGACCCCATGGGAGCAAAGCTTTGGCCAGAGGGCCTGCAATGGCTACTGGGCATGGTTCCTGTGCACCCCCATATGATGCCACGAGACTGCCAATAACCAGTGCTGGCTCCCCCACCAACCTCCCTCAGCAACCTTAGGTCTGTTCTTCCTGCCATCAAGAACACACTGTAGGAGCGCTCCTTAGTTCACCTTGTCACTGACAAAGTACTTTTTTGCTGTATCACTGTGTATTTTGCATTAGTTATGGTGTCATCTTTCTGCAAGATGCTAAAATTCAAATCCAAAGGGCCCATGTTGAAAAGGGCCATGTTGATGAAAGCCCCAAAGTCACCCATCATGCATTTGTGCCCCTATAGAAACAAAGTGGCTTCTAGGGACCAGCATCAGAACCTGTGCAGCCTGTCCTGGACCAGAGTGCAACATAGATGTCTGAGACGTCTGCTTCTTCATGAACTAATGTACTCTGGAAGACCACACACTGAAGTGGGGTCATCTGAGACCCATCTTCAGAGGCAAGTATCACATGCATGTATCCAAGGTAAGATCTCTAGATCTTTTCCCTGTGCCTCTTCATGGCACCTCTGGTTCCATGGAAGTACAAACTTCTCCTCGACCTCACCACACTGAGGCATCAGAAACTCTGATGGTAGGACCTTGTGGACAGCTGGCTTCTTATGGGTGGCTGGATGAGAACCCTCCATAATCTGCCTGCCCTGAGCAGCAGATGTCCTCAGTGGTTGCTCAGTCTACACCGGTAGACACCTCAACATCATCTTCTGGTGTTGCTTGTGCTGTACTGTTTCTGGTGACAACACAGGAGTTGACCCTAGAATGATGCCAGGCATCAGAAACTCTGGTGGTAGGGTCTTGCAGATAGTTGACTCCTTCTGGGTGGCTGGATGAGAACCCTCCATAATCTCCCTGCCCTGAGCAGCAGATGTCTCCGGTGGTGGTTCAGTCTACACCGTAGACACCTCAGCATCATCTTCTGATGTTGCTCATGCTGTACTGATTCTGGTGACAACACAGGAGGTGACCCTAGGATAATGCCTGGCCTCCTGCCTCACTCCTTGCAGTGTTGGGGGAGGGACTTGCACTGAGGCAATTTTTTGTGTTGATACCAATTCAGAGACTGTCAATGATCATGGTGGATGGGGTGGGCTCCTGACATGGTGATGGTGATGATAACTGCCATGGTGTCTACCCTGGGTTTGGTTCTGAGTGAGGTGCCAGCAGAGATGTTGGCTCAGAGGCTGTCCCTGACTCTGGTGTTGTCTGTACACTGAGGAGGGTGATGGCAATGACTGCAATGTCAACAACGAGTGAGTTGTTGAGGACTGTGTTGTCCATGGTGATGGGAGGATGCCTGTTTCCAAGGACATCACCAGACCTGAGCACTGTGCTGGAAGTAGTGTCAACACTCAGTTGGGTGATGACCTGGAGCTGTGTTTCTCTCCGGAGCCACAGGAAGACACCATCACTGGTGAGGACTGGGGTTGCCCTGTGGCACCTGTACAACTCCAGTCTCCTCACCTGGGGTTTTCTCACCAAGGACACTGATTGGATCACTCCTCAGATGTAGGCGTACACCCTTCAGCTGACTCTGCTAGGTCCTTCCCTTGGGCAAGGCCTCCTATACTGTTTCACAGCCCAGGCAGAGGCCCTCAAGCCCTGGAGTCTCAACCCCCTTAGAAGAGCCTCACCATTTTTTTGAGAGGATGCCCTCATTACTGGACCCTTTGGCCATTAACTTATTAACAATGCTGGGCATGGGTCAGTGTCTTAGAGGACTGGCATAGGGAGTCTGACAGGGCACAGTACAGGCCCTTCTCCCCAGTATCAACCCTGCCTGGATGGGTGCCTAATCTCTATCCACATCCTCCTCAGAGGACAATTAATCATCAATCCACCTGGACTCTTCTGCTAAGTATGTACCGGACCAGCGATTCATGGTGGAGATGCTTCAGGTGCTCTACCTCTCAGCCTACAACAGCTGTAATCCTGTAGCCCAGGCATTGGCACTCCTAGGAGCTGCCAATATAGACACAGTGTTCATTCTTTCCTGGCCCAGAGCCATGGAGGAGGCATCCAGGGCTTTGTGAAAGTGTCCATCTGCCACTCTAGCCATCCCCAAGGACCTCCTCTTGTGGTATTGTGCACCCACAGGGTCTGCAAGTGAAGTACCTCACTCCATTACAGGGCTTCAGGTGCTGCAGACCCCAATGGGGCCAGAGAGCCTTGTGCCTGACTGACCTTCAGATGCTGATTCTGCACTTACAGATGCTCTGGGTAGGAAGGTGTTCATCTTGGCACACACCCTTATGTGCGTGCCAGCACACCAGGTTCATATGATGATCTACAGTTGTTGCATATGGTTGCAGCTGCACAACCTGATGTCTGCATTACCAGTGAGCAAGGAAGTCTGACAAGCTGTCTACTTTTCCATCTGGTTGCTTGAGGTAGCACAGCATTAAGAAGGGCATCTTATGATGCCAATGAGGTAGCCTTCAGAATGGTGGGAACACCAGTCTGCATTCAGCAGATGGTATGGCTTTGCCTGTCCTGGCTAGCACCTTTGACACAGTGTAAGGTGCTTAACTCACATTTCTAGAGGGCCCACTTCTCCATGTGGGTACAGCAGGAACTGTCAGGGAATCCTCCTGTTCTTGTGCCACAGGAGCCCCCACCTGGCCCTGACCAGTCTCAAGTTTTGCCAAACCTGTGAGGAACCCCTGCCCTCAGGTATTCTCCATATGGAGGACTGAGAGTATCTCTTTACCCTTAGGGTGGACCAGCTGCTTCCTAAGAAAAGGGAAGCTTGGTTCTCTAGCCCATAAGTGAAAATCAATGGTGAAGACGGATACTTGGAAGATATGAAAATTACGTACCTACTATAACTGTTGATCTTCCAGAATATCTTCTCCATTGATTACCATACCTGTCCACCATCCATGACTCCTGCAGAGCCATGGCCTCTGGGCAGCTCATCCTGTTTCTGGCAACACATTGCTACTGCTGTATGCCTCTCCCCAGTTACTCCCTTACCTGTAGGGGAAGCCTCTTAAAAAAATAGTCTGGGACCCACTCCAGGATTCCCATTCCACAAAAAAAAAGAGGAAAACCCTGCTTGATGGCCCTCTACCAAGACCCAATGCCATTCTAAAAAAAAATAAAGGTGGTGACTCCTCTTTTTCTTTTTCCTTTCTTCTATCCTCCCTTTTTCCTGCCTGCGTATATCTCCTTCTGTCCGAGTATATCTCTATTAATTGCTGAATGCAACCAGTACCCACTGGGTACTATCCAAATCTAACTCCATCTAACAGTAGCCCTGCCTGTGGGCATGTGCTAAGAACTAGATTGGATCAACCTGAACTAGCCTTGGCACAGGTTACATCCCTGTTGCCTGCAGGAATAGGCAGGTCTATTTTTCTCCTGTGGTTTTCTTCTGTCTTTGCTAGGCAATTTTCTTATTCACATGGTTGGCATGTTTTTCCTCCCTATGCCAGGTTTGGCTGCCACGTGCAGCAGGCTCAGGGATAGCTGAGGTATTGGATACATCTCTGCTCCTTATGGTACAGGTGGCAGTTTTTATTTCTTTCTATTATGTTTTTATCCGGTGTTTTTCCATATTTTTGTCCTCCCCCTTCCCCAGGCATGTGTGCGTGTGGAGGCATGCACACACACTGCATTCCAAGGCACCCTCCTGACTTGCTGCCCATTCTCACCAGCACTGCCACTGGTCCTCTACCCAGTGGCAGTGGAACTACCGGTGGGGTGACAACCACCCCAGGAGAGGAGAGCTGCCATTCAGCTGCTCGATCCTGCTCCACCCCCCCCCGCTGGCACCCCGATGACCCAAGGTTGTTCCTGAACCCGGATCTCTAGCAAGGCACAAGGTGTGGCATCCAGTGCCTCAACCCTCAGCGACACCAGGCCAGCTTGGCACCAGGTTTTTTTTCCCCTGCCCCATTCCTACTGGGGGGGCTTAGCTTAACTTAAAGAAAAAGAGTTTCCTTACTGGTGGCATGCTAAGAGTAATTTTGCAATTTTCTGCTACTTGGTACACTTGTGCCACCTCAGTGACAAGGGGGGTTTAATTTCTTGCATGCCCCTTTTTGACATGACTGCCAGAGCCACATGTTTACATGCTGCTGCCTTGCCCTTTTTGCTGTTTGGCTAATGGTGTCTTGAGGCACTGGCTCCATACTGGACTGCCGTTCTGTGCCACCTTTGTGTGTCCCTTCTTCACTGTCTAGAAGTCGGTAGATTGGTTTTATTTTGTTGTTTCTTTATTTCTCCTCTATCCTTTCCCAATCCCTTGAGGCTAGGCAGTTTTTCAAGCCCTCTCTTATTTTTCTCCCACCTTGTTTCTGTTTCCTGGTGAACGGAACTGAGGTTGGTAAGGGAACCCGCAATGGTTATTGGCTAGCATGCAGCACCATGTGATGGTGTGCAGGCATCATCCCCAGTACCCATTGCCAACTCCTTGGCCAAAAGCTTTGCTTCCATGGGGTCCTAATGCCTCTGCCCCAGACCCATAAGTGGAAATCAATTGAGAATACATGCTGGAAGATCAACTTTCATGGTAAGTATGTAACTTTCATTTGGGCAATGGTCAACAGACTATTTTGCTGGATAAATTTAGACATTTGGTCAAAAACTATTTTTCCTAAACCTTTGGAAAGAGGAGAAAGAAGAGAGAATGGATGATAGTTGGAAGTGATCTTTTTGGACCTTATGTGTATGGGAATGGCTATGGCCATCTTCCACACTTTAGAGCAAGAACTAGTGCATAATGAAATGTTAAAAATTTTAAATTTGGCATAAGTCAGAGCCTTGCTGACCAATCTAACTAAACGATAGTTCCAGCAGGACCATATACAGGTTTTGGTTGGAGTGGCTCAAGTATTTGACCACATGTTCTACTACTGTTATGTATTTAAAATATCCTTCAGATGAGGTATGGCCAAGCAAATTTCCAAGTGAGTGCAGGGGTGGGGGGCCTGGTGAAACTTTATGAACTTATCAAGGTCACTGAACAAGTCATTAACAGTGACGCAATAGCCTTAAGGTCACAGTAACCCTGTCTTTACCTTCAGTGGCCCAGGATATTGTTCCACAATTATTTTTTTTATCCCTTTGATTAGAAGTCAGGCCAAGTTTAATATGATTCATTTTAGTTTTACAAACCACTGTCTTACAGTTATTGCATAGGGTTTTGTATTCCTGCAAACAAACATGGTCACTAGTTTGGTCCCCTTGAGTAGAAGTCAGACCGAGTTTTATGTGATTAATTTTAGCTTTACAAACTACTGCCTTGCAGTTATTGCATAGGGTTTTGTATTCCTGCAAAAAAACGCGATCACTAGTTTTTTTTATATGAGGACCATTTCATGTCTCTTACTTTGAAAAGCCTAAGAAGTGCCCTGGAGACCCAGTCCAGTTTGTTTTCACATATTCTGTGTTGTTTCCAAGGAGCAGAAGCGATCACAGATACTAATAAAATGTTGACAAAAACCATCATATGCAGTGTCAATAGCCACTATATTTACCTCCTGGTTTAAATCACTGAGCCATCTAGAACTGATGAAAAGAGGTTGCGCCCATGGTAGTCTAGTGGATCATTCACTAAAAAATGGACTATTGTCACAAGCTTAGTACAAGATTGTACAGTACACATGTCATGACAGCCCAGTCTGCAGCCGGCCATGGAGGTGAGCTGAGGGCTCTGCCGGTCGCTGGCTTTCAGTGTTGGGTTGGGGGGGAGCAGGGTGGCAGGGCACTATCTGCTGGGGTGGGTTGGTTAGGAGGTCCACAAGACCACCAGGGACAGGGTTTGTCAGATATGGGCAGGTCTGGGTTAGGGAAGGGAATGGCTGGATCAGCAGAGTTACTTTTTATTAACATGGATGGGGATCGGGGCTGGGCAGGAATCGCTGGACCACCAAAGATTTCTTTCACCATACAGATGAGGATAAGGGCTGGGAAAGGAACCACTGGACCACCAGGATACCCAGCCCTTGACAGTGCATGGAAGGTGTGCGGTACACCCACTCCCTTTGTGCATTGTTAAGGGCTGGGTTTCAGAAATGTTAAACTGCACTGTACTTGCAGATGTTTAACGCTTCTGGAAAATTTCCAATATTGTGCTGCACTGTATATGCATGGAAGCTCCCTCATTTGCATATGCGCAGCATGATAATGTGCGCCACAGTGCTGTCAAGTGTGCACTGCACATAGATGACCTTTGAATACAGCCACACCCCCAATGGCTGGCACTATTCCAGGTTAGCATAGCACAAACCTGGCTTGTGCCATGCTAACCTTTTGAAAATGGGGGCCAGACTCTCTAACCCACACTCAGAATTGGGTCTTTCTTTGCAACAATACTCTGAATGTTCAAATTAACTAATCTCAGAGCAGATTTTTGAGGGTGGCTCCTGTTAGTGAAGCAGGGCACAGGCTGAGGGTGGACAGTCCCAGATATAGGGAACAGGAGAAAGACCAATTGTTTATGCCTGGGACAGGCACAAGGGAACATTGGGTGGGGAGGGAGTTATGAAAAGCCATTGATTACTTAGGGTCAGTGACTGCATACAAGTTTAGAGCTTACAGGCAGACGAGATGGGCCTAGTAACCCTTATCTGCTGACAATTTCTATGTATCTATTTATGTCTGGGGTGGCTTCAGCTTCACATACCGCAGGACCTTGGGAAAACGATATCCCGGATGCAAATTGTGTTAACACTGACCAAATTAAAACAGACATCCCAGAACTCTAAAAACTCACTGAACTAAGTTTTAGGGATCTGAGTGAGTGAAGAAAAGCCAGCTTTCACCTTTGATTGATGGACTACCAGTGAGTAGTGACAGTGCCTCTACACGGGGCGCCTCATATGCCTTACCCTGCTGACTCGCTATCATCTTTGTAGCCCTCCTTTGAAACTTCTCCAGCAGCAGCAGGATAATGTCCTTTTTGAGGTGTCTCAGTCATTTGTTTCATCTACAGATTTGTAAGCATCACTAATACAGGAATCATGCTGGCAGTGGCAGGGTGATTAGAATCTAAGATGATCTGTCCTAGAAAAATACATTATAAAAGCAGGACCACACTAAAAATGAGATATCGCATCTCAACTCTACTATCTTGGGTAAATGCAGTACAATAATGTGTAAAATCAGGATCCCATTGCAAATAACATACTACATCTCATCTGATCTGTTTTGGGTAAATATACAGTAAAACTGTATACAAGCAGACCCAGTACAACAGCATGCAAATGAACATTCAGCAATGACAAATGCTTATTTTGTGGCATAAATAAATGAGCATTTCTCATACAGTGACGTTCAACTGAACTTGGTACAAAAAAATGGTCAGCACAAGGAAAGATTTTAAATGTGAAAGGTAAAATGGATGGATAAAGGTTGGTTTAATTTTCCTTGTGCACAGTAAGATGATAGTCGGCTGCTAGTTTGTACGAGATTAGTTGAACTTTTTATTGTTTTATACCATACAGGGGATCAAGATGGGGGGTTACACTGGACACCAGGGACACTTTTTGCTATATTGGGTGAGTGATTGGGTGAGGGAGGGTGCACTGGACATCAGAGAAAACGTTTAAATATATCAGGCAGGTAATCAAGTGGGGGGAGAACCACTGGACATGAGGGAAATCTTTATTTATTTATTTATTTAAAGCGTTTCAATAGGAAAAACATACTGAGCTTTAAAAAAAGCTCTTTTCCAGATGTGTCCCGGGGGAGGGGGAGAGAGATAAATACAATACAGAGATCAAATTGCATATACAATAAAACAGTGGTTACACAGTGTTTTATAATAGTACAATAATTATACATCATTTACAAATAAGATTCAAGGTCATACAGGAGTGAGTATTAATAGTGCGCTAATGTGCTGAGGGTTGCAGGAGTATCAGGCTCACACAGGACATTAACAATAGTTTAAATCAGGCCAGGGTAAAGGGGGACAGATGGGGGGACTAGTATTGGGGGGGAGCGAGGGGTTTGGAGAGACCAGGAATAGGTGGAAGCGTGAAGAAAGAAAGAGGGTGATGGGGTGGGGTTATTAACTAGGGGCAGTTACAGAAGTGGAAGTGAGGGAGATGGGGAGAAAGGATAGGGGTTGGGAGAGAGGCCAGGAGTAGGTGGAAGTGTGAAGAAAGGTAGAGTTGGGTGAAGGGGTGGGGCAATTAACTTGGGCAGTTACAGGATGGGGCAGTGTGTACTTGGAGTAGAGAGGATACAGAGCATTTGGAGGGAGCAGAGCAAATGGTTAGGGGGTGAGAATTCCAGAGTTTAGGAAAGCAGAAGGAGGAAGCAGCCTGACCAGCAAGGAATTTACAAGAGGGGAGCAAAAGAGAGTGATAGCCTGGATTTTGGAGGGAAAAGGAGTAGAGGGGCATAGACGAGAGAAGGGAGCACAGATGAGGGGAGGGAAGCCAGCTAGAACTTTGAAATGAAAGAGGTGCACTGGGTTAGATGGCGATCTTCCAGGAAAGGGAGGGAGCAGAGTACAGAGAACAGTGGTGGGTGTGAGGATAGTTCAAGGAGGAGTGGAAGAGGGGGTCTAATCTGGCCAGGGTGGACCTTGGGGCAGCACCAGAGACTATGTCACCATAATCAAAGATGGGAGGATCATCTTAGTGATTTTATCACAACGGGCAGGTAGTGGGATCATGGATGCAGCTTTTGTTCCTAAAGAGGGCACCAAGCTTGAGGTGGAGTTTTTTGTGAATGGCGTCTATGTGCTGTGAAAAGTGAAGGTGCTGGTCAAGCCAGACACCAAGGTACTTAAATGAGGGCATGTCATCAATTATGTCCACATCTAGGGTGTGGAAGGAGAGGAGAGATGGAAGCTTGGAGAGTCTCAGCCTAGTGCCAAAGCACATGGAGACCATTTTTTCAGTATTTAGGGATAGTTGATTAGACTTGAACTATTTCTGGACAGCGTCAAAATAAGGTTGAAGCTTTGATATTAACACAGCTGGAGAAGACACAGAGGCAAACAGCACCATGTCTCTGTGTACATGTGGATGGATGCAGATGGGCAGGCGGTTCCATGTTAAAATCACAATTGCATAATCGCGCGGTTGAAAACAGCGATTATTTAATAGCGAGCGGTAATAATGCAACCGCTCATTATAGCGCCTTCAATTTCAGCTACTGCGTCTTAATAGCTAGCAGGATATATGTGAAACAATGTTAAACAATCACTGTACCTTATGTTCCTGATGCTCCTTATGTTCCTGACTTTTGGGTTAACAACTTCCTGATCTACTGTTTCCTGGTTACCACTGGCTGCAGCTCCCAGCATTCTTAGCAAAGGTGCCCCCATGGGACATACTTTAAAATGGAGCATTGCTTGCTCTGTGTCAGCTTCGGGCAGCATTGAGAAACCTGGTGTAGTGCTGTGATTGCTATGATAGCTGTCATGGAATTTGAGCAGATTCTGAGCCAGAAAGGTAGGATGCTAGCATTATTTCATGGTTCTGTCTACAGAAAGGACAAGAAGACACCAGAAAAAATGTATTGGCATTGTGTGGATGCACACAAATATACCTGCTTGGCCTGAATACACACAGTGGGCAACAAGGTGTCAGCTATATTAAAGGAACACACATGTCCCAGATGCTGGGGATTTGGGGGCTAGGAAAGTAATGGCTGACATTAGACAGCGTGCTAGAAGTAGTGTGAAGACCACATCTCCAGCAGTGGTGTACTATGCAATGCATCTGGCAGGTTGAGCGAGGGTGCCCAGCTACCCCAGCCACTGTTCAGGATTTGGTTATTCCACCTGAATTCACAATCCTTGTGATTGTGTTTTTTTTGTTTGTTTATGAGTTGATATTTTGACTCTTACTGCTGTTTGGCATCCTATACTACCCGAATATTGCCTCAATCATACTGGACAGTGCTATTTCATTCAAGCGCTATTATTGTTTGCTGTTTTGCATACAAAGTCGCTTTTTCAGCTTATTCGCTATTTTTCATCAATGGATGTTTTTATAATCGCGATTATAGAGTCTTGATTTTTCAGTCGCCATTATTGCATCGCTAATATCATGGGATACTGGGCAGGCAGAGGGAATATCATTGAGAAAAATGGAAACAAGTAGAGGGCCAAGGACGGAACCTTGGGGGACACCAGTGTGAATGGAGAGGGGTGGGGATATGGATTCTCCAATTCTCACTGATTGTGACCTATCTATTAAGTAAGAGCTGAACAGGTTTGTTGCAGAGACTGAGAGACCCACTGACTTCAGTTTGTGCAGGAGAAGAGGGTGGGAGACAGTGTTGAAAGCTTTTCACTAAATCAACAAAGATGGTGGCAGGGATGAGATCCTGGTCCATCCCTGTGGGGATGGCACCAGTGAGCCTGAGGAGGGAGGAAGTGGTGGAGTGGTGTTTGTGAAAGCCAGACTGGAAGGAAGTGAAGAAGGAAGAGGTGTGGGTGGGCTATCGGGTGGGGAGGGACCACTGGACACCAGAGAAATCTTTTTGATATATGAGTCGAGTGACTGGGTGGGGGGAGGGACCACTGGACAACAGGGAATATTATTTCTATACTGTGCAGGGCTTTGGGTGGGGGAACCACTGGACTCCAGGGATAACTTATATTTTTAATATCGGGTGGAGATTGGCCGGGGGGACCACTACCACCAGGGAAATTAGGTTTTATACTCGGTCAGGCAAGCAGCGATCACGGGGAGCCAGTATCACCAGAACGACAATCGGCAACTGGGGGGGGCACTTTCACCAGGGAAATAACTTTTATATCATGGTCCAGTGAACAGTGATCATGGGTGGAGATCAGCAGCACCAGGGACTGCAAAGGCTTATGGGGCAGAGGCTGGGGGGGCCACACTAAGCTCCTTGCAGCCTATGCAAATGGCCCCATAATGGGCGTGCAAATGGCCAACTAGTGCCTTGCATGCCCAATAGGCTGTTTTGCATGACTGCCATTGTGAATTTGGAATAGTGCACCTGTGCTATTATTGCAAGGCCATACTCCTGGCTGCCTGTCAGGGTGGCGCTAGTAGGGCAGTGCTAGCGGTACTGGGGATCTTACTTTGAGGGGGCTCTTGCAGCAGGCAACACCGCTACGACTGAAGCCGCCAGGACCACATGGAAAACTTCTAACTAGCAGTCTATCATGGGGGACTGCCCCAGCTGGCATCAGCACGGTGATGTCCACCTATCCTATAAAGGGGGTGGTCCCCCAGACCTACCTCAGCTCTTTTCCCACCAATGACCCATGCACGTCGGACCATCATGGACAACTGCTTCAGTTGACCACCATTTTGTTTGTGTTTTCCCACAATTTATTTCCTTTTTCTCTAATAGTATTAATATCTATTTTTGGTGTTTCTTCCATCTCATTTGTCTTCTTCTCCAGCCTCATCTTCCAACTGGCCTACAAAGTGTTCCTGCAGCCATCAGATACCCGCCAAAGATGGCCACTCTTCCTGCCTGCTCTGCTCAGGCCTGCACCACGATACTGAGGCCTGCCAGCACTGCCTGGACTTCAACCAGGCCACACGTAGACACCGTTTGAAGACCCTTCAAAGCTACCTGCTACAGAAAAAATTGGCCACAATGAAGAAGGAGCTTCAGGCTAAAAGATCTTCCACTTCCCTGGCTCAGTCTTCTGGGGCATCTTCTTCTTCCCAGAAGGAGAAGAAGTCTAGCAGGAAGCATAGGCACTAGGACAAGCACCGGGACTGTCCTTGGTCAGTCTCTCACTTGCAGACACCACACAGAACGGCTTCTGCCTCTGGGTCTTCCTCCTGTGGGGGGTCAGCACCTCCTTCCTCGGCAGCCCTCACTCCCTCTGGCAGCCAGCGATACAGCCACCTACCCTCATTTCCATCACAGGTGGAGGCTCCTCAGGGTAGTGGACTTTATCCCCTGCCTCTCAGCCCCTGACTCTCAAGCCCTTAGCTCCCATGGGTCCTCAGTCAGGTGGCTCAACTGGGGTTGGAGTCTCCAGTAGTGGGTCTTTGCCCGTCGCCCCCTGGTCAAGGAGTTGCCTTCATCAGTCCCCAACTCTGGGGCCAGCGTTAGCCCTTCCTGGCATCACCCGGAAAGCGCTCGCCTCTTTTTCCACACAGGTAATGCCTCTGCCCCTGCCTCAGAGGAATTCCTCCCCCCCTGCAGGTGCCAGCCTCACCACTGGAGCCACCATCGGCTACTATGCCAGACAGATGCCAGCCTTCACCTGTCAGACCGGTGCTGGCTATGCTGATGCCTCCACTGATGACTCCTCAGCCATCGTCGCCTTAGCCCCAGCCTGTGCCACAACCAATGCTCACTTGCCCTCCCAGGGACCCCCAGCTGGCACCTGCTGGACCTACACCAGGGTGCCCTATGCCGGCTCCTCCACTGATGTACCTGTACCTCCTCCTCAATATCCTTATCCACCCTACAATCCTCCTCCACCAGTGGATTATAATGCCTTATTTACAGCCTGGTGGACCTTTATGCAGAACAAGGATGCACCCAGGTGACCTTATCCTTGTCCCCTTCCCCAGGACACCCCCATCTCAGGACCCAGACCAGGAAGAACCTAACAAACCTCGCACCAGAGGGTCTTCTGGGGTAACAAAGGGATCTCTGACCAGCATATGGATGACCGTTTCCCCCAGACACCAGTCCTGGACAGCGATCAGTCAGTGGATGATTCCTCCTCTTCTTCCTAGGAGTTGTCAGAGGATTCCACGGGCTCCTCTGATGGTCAGGAGTCTCCTAGGGAGACCCCCCAAGTCTCCCCCTGATGAATCCTCTTTCCTTGGTGTGATGCACCACATCCAACTCTTATGGGATGGGAGACAGAGGATTTTGGCCCAGAGTGCCGTCGTCTGACTATTTACTTCCGGAAGAATGAGACCCTCCCTTTAGTGGTGTAATTGATTCAAATGATGATGTCACTAATGCAGCATGGATCCATCCTTCACCCACCACAGCCTTGGCCAAGAAGGCAGATCGCTTTTGTCCTGCGTCGGTGGGCAAACCTTTCTTTGGCAAACACCCCACGACGGACTCAGTGATCATGAACGCGGCCCATGACCGCACTAAGAAGCCCAAAAATTTTAGCACCCACCCTCCAGACAAGGAATCTCACCAACTGGATCAATTGGGAAAGCAGGTGTATTCCTCTGCCACACTGGCCATTTGGGCCCTTAACTATCTGGCCCATATGGTACAGTACCAGAATGCCCTCTAGGATCAGGCGAGGGATCTGGTTAAAACCCTCCCTGAAGATTCCACTAAAATGTAGTTGGCCCAGCTCTTAAAATCCAGATCAGATGTGGGCAACAATGTGCTGAGGGCAACACATGACACTGTAGATGCTTCCAGGTGTGGGGCAGCAGCAGGGATCTGCATTCACTGTCATTCATGGCTCAGGGTGTCTGGTTTTGCACCTGTTGTTCCAGCCAAAATAACGGATGCCCCTTTTTGGGGCTCTATCTTATTTGGGGAAGATGCCCAGGATATCATCTCCCACCTTCAGGAATCGGGCAAGACCCTGAGGTTGGTGCATTCTATGTACCAGTCCCAACATAAGTCCATTCTCACCAGCCTTCCAAGGGCCAGCAGTCAAAATGACCATTTAAGCATAAAGCAAACACCCCACCAACCGGAGCAGCTGCCCCCAGGCCCCCAGACCCACAGCCACTCTGTCCACCCCCGGTTCTACTGCCTGTCTCCTTGCCTGACCCCCCCCAACAGAGACCTTGGGAGAGGCGGTCAGGGGTCAATTCTCCCTATACCTAGACAGGTGGTGCACAGTAACCTCAGATCAGTGGGTGCTCCCGATTATCAAACGGGGTCACACCCTTGAGTTTCTGGAGCTTCCTCCAGAAAGCCCTCCTTCACTCTCCCATTACCCTCAGGCCCACATCTCCCTCATTTTTTATTTTTAATTTATTTTTATAATTATCATATATTTTCATACAGACAACTTTACTATATTTAGGACAAGCCAGTTACATCAGTACATACCATAGAGAGAGTATTACCCCTCCCATTAATCCCAGGATTGGTGCATCCCAAATACATCGATACCACATAGAGGGGAGAGCTAAAAATTTTTAACTAACAAGCACAGTATCATATAGCTGTGTGTACAAGCCCAGGAGCAGTGTGACTAATTCATTCTGCTAAAAGACAGTAATTTAAAGTCCCAATAATTCGCACCCCTAACTGGGGCCAAAGGTGTCACACTTTATGCATAAAAGTATGCCTAGAAGAGACAATAAAGGCAACATTTTCCTCTTCCTAAAAGCACCAATCATTAATTAATTAATAAATACACCCCTTTGTTAAATTTGTTAAACTACAAGGCTACATTACTTTTTAGTAATAAGGAGTGTAAGCTGAAGGCTCTAAAATATAAAAATAACCCATAAACAATAAATAGAGCAACTCTATAGTCTACAGTATTAATGCTCAGAGGAAGCCCTCCGCTATGTCAAGGCATGATTAAGTAGTTTCACTTATCTTTAAAGTCAATAAAGCAAAATAATGTCCAAAGTTCAAGAAACAACCGACTTTAGTGAGTGACTGCTAAATGGAGCAACATAAAGTTTGCCTCACTGCGGTAGGCCTTTCAGCAATCCTCGTGGTCTTCAGAATCGCTGCTGTCTGCTCCACGGTCCCTGCATCAACTATGGCTGCTGCCAACAAAGTGGGAGGCCCACTTGCCCACCTCGAAAGGGTCAAAGAACACCCAAACCTTGCCATTGTGGACAATCCTCAATTGTGCTGGAAATACCATCATGTGTGCGATCGACACTTCCCTCAGCTGCTTCCTCACCCCATCAAATTTTTTCCAACCCATAAGGGTAGCGTAGCTGACATCGGGGAACAGGTAGACTGCATGCTCATCCTGAGTGATGGGACCCACTTGATGAGCAAAATGAAGGATCTTATCTCTGGTACCCACACCATCCGTGACAATAAGCAAGGTACATGGGGTTTCCATGTCCTGCCGGTATGCTTCAGGAGTAATTCTATAGGCTTTTTGTCATCCAAATTTAAGTATTGTGACCCTACAGCACCAGTTTAGCCACTAACCATTCCTGCAAAAACATGAGAGGGTGGTCTCCCTCGATCCCTTTTGGCAAACCAAGAACTCGAATATGTGATGAGTGGGCCTGGTTTCCCACAGTCTCGAGTCTGGCCCTTAGATGTGTGTTTTCTTTAACCATTAGCAAGGATGTAGCCACAGCCAATTCAGCTTGTTGCTTGATGTCCCCGACCTCTGTCTGCATCCCTTCCACTGTCTTTTCTACCACCGGCACTCTTGTGGCGAATGAACCCATCTTATTACTTAGGTCGGAGACCAATGCAATCAATGACTGTTGTTTAAGGCCTATAGATGCCATTGTCTCCTCTGACTCCTGTTGAGATGTGGCCTGCACATCAGGGCCAGTCCTCGGGGGATGAGATGTTCCGGACGATTTAGCGCCTGAGACGTCACGTCTATCTTTACAAAAATTACTCATTTTATGTTTAGAAGGCTCCTCTGTCAATTGGTGATATTTGTTTTAGTGGATCACTGCTGCCAAGAGGTGATTTTTAATGATTTTAAAGCTCAGCTAGACAGCTGTAGAAAAATGCTGCCATTCAGCTCGGGCTCCACAGCGCCCCCCCTCCGCCATCTGAGAAGAGATTTCGGCTCTCCTGCGCAAAACATTCATAGAGCCCGTTGCCCCAGCTCAAAGAGGAAAAGGGTTCTACTCCCACTTCTTCCTCGTCAACAAGAAAACAGGGGACCTGAGGCCGATCCTGGACCTCAGCAGCCTAAACCTCTACATAGAATACAAGCAATTCAGGATGGTTACTCTTCAGGGGCTGTTGCCCCTCCTTCATTAGGGGGACTGGGTCTGTTTCCCTGATATGCAGGATGCTTATCTCTGTATCCAGATTTTTCCGGCCCACAGCCACTTCTTCCACTTCTGCTTCCAGGGGAACCACTTTCAGTTCCGGGCCCTCCCTTTTGGCCATTCCTTGTCACCACAGGTCTTTACCAAGTACCTAGCAATGGTAACTGTGGCTCTGTGGAGACAGGGCTTTTATGTGATCCCTTACCTGGATGATTGGCTGCTGACAGCCCCTCCCCCAAGTGATCGCTTGCTGCAGACCCTGGAAGGCACTGTTCGGCTCTTCCAGGCCCTAAGGATCACAATCAGCCTACCAGAGTCTTGTCTCTCTTCGAGCCAATGCCTTCAGTGTATAAGAGTGGTCCTGGACTTGTCCCAGGGTAGAACTTTTCTGCCGGTGGACATAGCAGAGCGCATGATAGCACAGGCCTGGCTAGTAACCTCCAGCCATCAGGTACCAGCCAGAGCATTTCTTCATTTGTTGGGACACATGGCAGCAACTATAGCCACGGTTCTTCTAGCCTGCCTGCATATGAGGGTTCCCCAATGGACTCTTCAGGTCCAATGGGACCAATGCACTGACAACCTGGATCAGCTGGTGCTGTTCTGACCCAGTGAGGAGGACCTTGGAGTAGTGGCAAAACCCCTCCAATCCCCTAAGAGGGGTTCCCCTCAGGGCTGTGTCCCCACAGCAGATTCTCACTACAGATGCCTCAGGCCTGGGCTGGGGTGCTCACTTAGCCAACCTTCTAACCCAGGGGATTTGGTCCAAGCCGGAGCAGCATCTCCACATCAATGTGCTGGAGATGTGGGCAGTTCTTTATGCTCTGCAGGCTTTCCAGATCCACATTCTTGCTGGCCCACTGTTTGTGCAGACAGACAACATGTCTGTGGTATACTACATCAACAAGCAGGGGGGCACTCATTCCTACCCCATTTGTCGGAAGGCCATGAGAGTCTGGTACTGGGCCATCAAGCATGATCTGGAACTCTCAGTCCATGTTCCAGGCATCTAAAATGCCCTGTCCAACAGTCTAAGCCAGTCCAGGTTGAGGATGCACAAGTGGGAACTCCAGCCCTCAGTGGTCAAAAACCTCTTCAACAGGTGGGGCCATCCAGAGTTGGACTTTTTTGAGTCCCCACTTAATGCAAAACTGCCACTCTTCTGCTCACTTAATCCAGGGTCTGGAGTTTTCTGGTGTGATGCGTTGTCCCTCTCCTGGAAAAGGAGGTTCTTGTACGCCTTCCCTCCTTCCCACTCCTGCAGAGGGTTCTTCTCAAGCTTCAGGCAGCGGGGGCAGAGATGATTCTCATAGCCCCCTATTAGTCGCATCAGATTTGGTTCCCTCACTGCAGCAGCTGGTAGTGGAACCTGCAGTTTCCTTGCCCCTGTGCACCAGCTTGCTCTCCCAGGAACAGGGCACCCTGGTCCATTCAGTCCTCAAGTCTCTGCATCTCCATGCGTGGCTCCTGCAGACATAACTATCACCCGCTTTTGGGTTTCTTCCAGGGTTGCTGATGTCCTGGTGGCTGCCAGGAAACATTCCACGAGAGCCACCTATGCCATTAAATGGAAGCGTTTCTCCCTATGGGCCTCCACTCAACACCTGGATCCCTTCACCTGCCCAGTGAATCTGATTCTGAAGTACCTCCTTTCCTTTTTGGACTCAGGTCTGGGGTACTCTTCACTTAAGGTGCACCTTTCTGCCATCTCTGCATACCATGCACCTATTGAGGGCAAGGCTGTTGCCCAGCTGAAAATCTCCTGCACATTCTTGCGTGGTATACTACACTTGAAACCTCCCATTCGGGACCCTGTCCCACCATGGAATCTTCTTTTCATGTTGGAAAAGCTCACTCTGCCTCCCTTTGAGCTGGTCGTGAGTTGCAAGCTACACTTTCTGTCATGGAAAGCGTTGCTTTTAGTTGCTGTTACTTCTGCTCGGAGGATTTCCGAGCTTCAGGCTCTGATGTGCAAAGAGCCTTACTTAGTTTTTCACAAGGACAGGGTCTCTTTGAGCATCAGTCCTAAGTTCCTGCCTAAGGTGATGTCTGAGTTTACATTAAATCAATCCATCCACCTACCTGTTTATTTCCCTGAGAATTCTAATCTAAGGGGGAGGCCTTACCGCATACTCTGGATGTTCATAGAGTGTTCCGTTATTACTCAAATCTCACCCAACTGGTTAGAAAGACTGATCAGTTGTTTATTTCATTTGCCCCTAAGAGAGAAGGGGCGCCTGTTTCGAAACAGTATTTGTTAAAATGGTTGGCAAATTGCATTGTTTATTGCTACCGTACGTACAACAAGCCCTTGTCTGGTTCAGTTAAGAGTCACCCTACCAGAAGTATGGCTGCCTCTACCGCCTGTTTCAGAAATATGTCTGCTGTGGACATCTGTGCAGCTACCACTTGGAGCTCTGTTCACACGTTTATCCAACACTACAGTCTGAACATTGCTTCCAAACACAGGGCCAGTTTTGGACTGGATGTCATTCAGGGCCTTCTTTCATGAGCAGCCTGCTGCTGCCTTTTTGCCTCCTCCTGGCTGACTTTCAATCAGCTTTGGTACTGCTTGGGACTAAGTCCTACCGGTGTTGCCTGCTGCAAGAGCCCCCTCAAAGTAAGATAGTACAGTTATGTAAGAACTTACCGTAACAGTAGATCTTCGAGAGGAGCTCTTGCAGCAGGTACTGCTTTCTCTCCCTCCTTCCCCCTGATTGCTACTTCTCCTTCACACTCATTCTGCTCTTCCTCAGCTCTGAGGAACTGCCTTGGTTCTCCATTTTTTTGCTTTCTGTGCCAGGGTCTCTGGTGGGAGAACTGAGGTAGGTCTGGGGACCGTCCCCTTTGTAGGATAGGCAGACGTCAGTGTGCTGATGTCAGTGGGGGTGGTCCCCCATGACAGACTGCTAACTAGAGGTTTTCCATGTGGTCCTGGCACTTGGTGGCTTCAGTACAACTGATGTTGCCTGCTGTAAGAGCTCCACTCGAAGATCTACTGTTATGGTAATTTCTTACATAACTGTACTTTACCACTGTCTCAGACTAGCCCTATTCACAGTCAGATAGTACAGTGCGCTATCCGACTGTGAGTAGCAATTTTGGACACCTGGGCAAATGCAATGTGCAACACAAAATTTTGCATTGCCTTTGTGATTTCTTTTGTGACTCTAGACTCTGCATTTTACCTATGTCACAGTTTGTGTACAGAACTCTGAGCAAGGTTCTGATAGGTCAACAGCTCCTGCTCAATGTTCTGTACACAAACTATGACATAGTGAAAACTCAAAATTACTGATTCATTGAAGACAACTGTACAGAATGTTGTCCATAAAAAGGAAAAAATGAAAATACAGTTTTTTGATAAGTGTTTATTCTGGTACAGTTAAATATGGATAATATGGAGGTATGACATTAATTCTGGTAATAGAAACATTACTAACTGCTGCTAATTAGCACAAATTTCCTGTCCCCGTTAAAACTGTTTATCTACCTTGTTCTGTTCAGTCATGTTCTATTCAGTCCCAGACAATGTAGCCTGTTTAATTGTGTACCATATCCTGCACTTGGACCTGTCATCCTGACACTGTGCCGCTCATTCCCCATTGCTGAGTATATGGTGTTGAAGGTGAAGAATTGCCATTAAATAGATATGAAATGAGCATGGGTGTTATTATATTAAATTACCTCAATGTGGCATTGATGTGTGTCAAGGCTGTATGCAGTGTAGCCGGCGCAGTGGCACTGAGGGCTGAGGCACTTGATGCCTTACCTTGCATTGCAACAGAGACCCGGGTTTGGAAATTACTTCAGGAAGCTGACATGGGGGGAGGGAGGGAGGGAGCAGGATTGAGCAGCCAAAAGGCAATTATCCTCTCCCAAGGAGGTTTCTTGCCCCGGCGTAGTTCCGCTCCTATCAGGTGGAGGTCTGATGGGAAGCGTAGGCAGAGGGGGTGGCAGGCGATTGCTGGTGTGAGTTGGAAGGGGCCAAGTCAGTATCTGGTGTGTGTTTGCACCTCCATGCGCATGCACGCATGTGTCTGCCGGGGTCCAGGGTGGGAGAGAAAACCAGGGGAAAATGCAAAAACTGTAAATTAAAAAAAAAAAAAGATTGTATGCAGGGTTAGGGGTATGCTTGGGTGCATAGGGATGGGCATTACCAGCTGGAAGAGGGAAGTGGTACTACTGCTGTATTGCTCTCTGGTACACCTCCACTTGTAACTACAACTTAGAAAGGACATGGAAATTGTGGAGGTGGTACAGAGGAGGTAAACCGGGAAAGTGTTTTCACAAAAAGGCCTCTGATGAGAGACTGAGTGATCACAACATGTATACCCTGCACTAGAGGAGAGTGAGAGGAGACATGACAGAGGCTTACTAGTATCTCACATAGATGAACATGGTGCAAGAGTTGAGCCTTTTTCCAATGAGAATGAACTTCGTGACATGGGGTCATGCGATGAATCTGTAATGGTAGAAGAGCAAGAGGGATGTCCAAATTCTGATATGTGGAAGCAGAATATGCAGTGACTACCTGGACAGACTGGGCAGGCCATGGGTTCCTTTTATGTTGACAGATTACATTGTTATACTGTATGCAGTATTTAAGAGCCAGGATATTTGAACATCTTTAGTGATAGCAAAATGAGTTAATGAGTCAATAATACCATTTTGCAGCCTCAAAGCAGGGTAGGACCACAAAATGCACATTGAAGTTTATTTTATTTATTTATGTAAAAGTTTAAAGAGGAAAGACATACTGGGCTGAGAACACTTCATTTCCAGATGCGTCCTGGAGGAAAGGGCTGAAGGAGATAGCTAAACAATAAACTGACTAAAATAAGAAGTCAATTACAGTAATACATGAAGCATAAAAATAAATAGAGGCAAATTAATAAATGAATGCAAGTCAAACATAAAACACACTCATATGTATAGGGAAAGGGAATAAGAAGAGGAGAAGGTCATAGACAGTTGCAGATAGGAGAACAAAAGTCATAAACAAGAGACTTTAGGGTGGAAGAAGAAGAAGAGGTAAAATGAACTGAAAGGGGAAGGGAGGACCAGAGTTTAGGAAATTGGTAAGAAAAAGCAGATTGTCCAACAGTAGATTTTCTAGAAGGAAAAGAATGAGAAGGGAAATTAGTGTTGCAGAGAAGGTAGGGGGAAGGAGGAGGAGGAGAGGACAGAAGGGATTTAAGATAGAAGGGAAAGGATCTGAACCAGAATTTAGATATAAAAGATGCACAATGGTCCAGCCCCGTGACACTGGAGGTTGAGGTGCTGGCTGCCACACCTCACACCACGCCGGCGACCTGGGTTCAGGAATGAGCCAGGGCCGTCGGGGGTTGGCAGGGGGAGAAAGAGGATCG